>CM037881.1:116735364-118195521 GCA_021292165.1 Shinisaurus crocodilurus
GGTCTGAGAGCGTTTTACAAGACAAGCAAAAATTTGTAATAAATTTTGACTTGATAAACAATTTATTTATTTATTTTATTTATTATATTTATACCCCGCCTTTTTTCCTGCAAGGAACCCAAGGCGGCTTACAGAATCCTCCTCCTCCTCTCCTAAACAAGCGACGTCTTGCAATACAAGTAGGGATGTAACCGCTCGCCTCGAGCGGGCAGTAGTGGGCCGAAATTGGCCCCGCTCACACCCGCCAGAGGCTCACTTTTATATAAAAGGACGGAGTGTTTTTGATTACAAAGCTCGCTTCCGGAACTGAATTATGCTTGCAATCCAAGGTATTACTGTAGTTCAATGAGCCCTTCCCCAACCTGGTGGCCTCCAGATGTGTTGGATTACAACTCCCATCATCCCCAGCTAGCATACCGGGAGTTGTAATCCTACACATCTGGAGGGCACCAGGTTAGAGAAGGTTGATCTAGCCTAATGGTGTCTCCCCAGAGTCTCAGACAGAAGTCATTTGGTTGCCCAAGATTCTTGAAGCGGGAGATGCCAAGGACTGAACCTGGGACCCTATGCATACAAAGCATGTGCTCTGCCTATGATCCTAGAGAGTCCCAGCTATCTTCTGTCCATGTACCGCATTCCCCTAGACCAGCCTTCTGATGGGCATGTTGACTGGGGATGATGGGAGTTCTAGTCCAAACACATCTGAAGGGCGCCATGTTGGGGAAGGGTGTCCTAGATTGCAGTGGAACACCTGGCTAAATGACTCCTAAACATCTCCGTCCCTAAGAAGAGAGCAGAGTTACTCCCTTATTAAGCAGGGCGAGGCATCCCACTTCATGCAGCAGTTTTGGGGATATCATTAAAGGGCACACACACAAGCAAAGATAGCCACAATAGCCCATTTTTAAAAAATAAAATCAAAATCCATAGTAGGGCAATACCTTTATTAGGACCAACCAAGATGTCACAGAATAGGGAGCAAGCTGTCAAATTATCCAGAACTTCTTCCCAGAAGCTGTCTAATTATCCAGAACAGTCTTCCTTCTTAAGATTGTGAGCAGTAGTAAACTTTTTGGCTCCAACACTAAGCTAGCGCGCCCACCCTCCCACCCTCCCGCCCAACCCCGGCTTTGCATAACATTCAACCTGATTAAGAGTTCTGGAGAACTCAAAAACTTGCTCCCTATTTTGTGAGGTTTGGGTTGGTCCCACTGAAAGGCGGCAAGATGTTGACTATTTAGTTTCCTATTATATTTTTACCATCATAGGGGAATCACTATTTGATTTTTCTTCTTCATGTGTTCTCATGCTGAGAGTTCACCCAGCCACTCTGGTGGGGATTTTTGTGTGTCAAAGATGTGATGTATAAATATAATACCTAATAAATAAAAATGTCTCATCGGATAATCTGCAACATCCGCAGACCTTCTTTGCCACAAAGTCATTCTTGGGAGAGTGTTTGTTTTGTTCCAGGCAAAGCCTTGCGTTCTGCTACTGCCCGTGTTTATACCTGTTGAGGGAGGCTAGGCCGACCCTTCTTTGTTGTCCTTCTAGCTGCAGGCAAAGACATTTTTTATTCAGGCCTGCATTGGCATATATCAGTGATGGCGAACCTTTTTGAGCCCGAGTGCCCAAACTGCAACACAAAACCAACTTATTTCAAAGTGCCAACACTGCAATTAAACCTGAATACCGAAGTTTTAGTTTTAGAAAAACAACTCATACAATTGTCCGAACTAATTAACATCTTTTGTCTTAAAAGAAAAACACAATAACAGAGCTTTCAATGATACAAACAGTTTTTTGTTGGGGAAAAAATCAACTAAAAAAATTATTATAGTACTACATTGTACACATAGCCTGAAGGGAATTTATACAAACTTTTTAAATAATTAGGCACATGTATTTTTGGATAAGGGATTCTCAACTTGTAATAAGATTATATGCCAGACTGAAATTGTATGGGGCAAGCTTTACTCCGAGTCCTTTCCCTGCTTCTACAGGTGTCGGATTAGTAAAAGTAAAAGTCAACCTGTACTAGGATGAGCAAGATAAACAAGAAAACTAAACGTGCTTAACACATTTTAAACACTTTATGTCTTGGACTGCAAACACTGCATTAGGTAAAAGTTTGCATTGGGCATGCTTTTGCACAATTAATGTGATTTTTGCTATTGCCTGCATGCTGATAATTTGTCAAACCTTGGCTCATACTCCGTTAGTTTGAGAGCAACACATGCAGCACTCAGGTCAACTGCTAGGGCTTTACATCCAAGCCATGCTCTGTGCATCATTCTTCAAAATCTTTAAATGTGATAACAATGTAGAAAAGAATTCTGTAACAAGAATTCTAGAATAAAATCATTCTGTTCCACACTGTGAGAAAGAACAAGATCATTAGTGTTTTGCAGAAGGGGACGGTCTTTTCACGATCTGGTGACCAATGGCTCAAGTGCCCACAGAGAGGTCCCTGCGTGCCAGCGGTGGCACCCGTGCCATAGGTTCGCCATCACTGGCATATATGCTGGTCTGTTGCTGAAGGGCTATTTTAATTGGTTGGATGCTGTTTATTTCTTTTATTGTTGTGTTTTTAATTGTGTTTTTTAAAATCCATTTGTTTTTATATTATGTTTTCATTAACATTTTATTTTTAATCTAGATTTTATTGTTAGCTGCCTTGAGCGCCATTTTTGGAGGAAAGGCAGGACATTTAGGGCCCAACAACCCTATCAGGTTGCCACCCGCTAGACACAAGCCTCTGATCTCAGAGGCTTCCGAGTGTCCTATGCCCCGCCAGGCTGCTGCCAGCAGGGCAGGAGGAGCAACGGAGTTGATTTTCACCTCTCCATCCTCCTTTTTAAAAAAAAATTCCTCTAGGTGGGCCTCTGAGCCCATCTAGAGTAGCTGCAGGGGCAGGGGCAGAGCTGAAGAGGTCAGTAGGATTTTGCGTATACCGACCTCTCCTGTCCCTTCCCTGCCCTGCCCACTTTTTTGACCTCTATGGCATATGCGACCTCGGACAGTAGCCACTGTGGTTCTTTCCGCAGTGTCTGAGAGGGGGTGGAGGAGGGCGAGGGAGCATCTATGGCTTCGGGAGGGGAAATCCGGGAAATCCTATGGTCCCTGGGACGTTCTCCAGGGACCGGAGGATTGTGCCCTAAATCAATCAATCAATCAATCAATCAATGCCTTGTACACCATCCACAGGTCAACCCAAACAATGCGGAGAATCATCAGCTCTTCTACATCTTGTACAATGGCTCTGTGGTGCTGAATGGGTCACTCAGTTACAATAACAAGAGCACTTTCTACCGAATCAAGATCTTCGCCGAGGTGAGACTCGGCCAATGACAAGCAAGGAAGGAAAAGATTGGGAGGGAGGGGAAAGTAAACTCCCCCTCCCTGTGGGGCATTTATGAGAAAAAGAGTGGGGCAGCTTGCTACTGCAGGCAGGGCAGTGGTGTGCAGCGACCGCCAGCTGCATCAATTAACCAAGCATTCAAATTACAGGGAGTCCAAGGGGCTCTGTCCCCCTTTCCTTTTGTGATGTCCCCCACCACTTAGGTACTGGTTTAAAAGGCAATGCCGGAATGATTTGGCTACGAAATGTTTGTTTGGTGGTGGTGTTTTCTATATTATGTTTTTGGGTGGGTTTTTTGTTTGTTTGTTTGTTTGTTTGTATTGTGCTGGTTATATATTCATTTTGGTTTTTTCCTCTCTAAAAATGAATTATGGATTTCTGTACTTGTGTGTGTTTCAGTTGCTTTTTGTAGTGGGAAGTGATGCATAAATTTAATAACAGCGATAGCAAAGGGGTGGGGTGGGGGAGCCGGGAGGTTGTGTGTGTTTCATCAAGGGCCCAGTCTCTACCATGTCTCCCACAATTTGAGCACTGGATTAACCAAACCAGCTTCTCAAGCAATAAGGAATGAGACTTAACATTGTAAGTAGCCACCCGTACATCATTATCTATTTTTATCAATGCTTTTCTGCCCCTGCCTTTTAGTTCCTTATTTTATGATGCATTAGATGATTCATGCATTTGCATTTAACAACAACAATGACAACAACAACATTTTTTTTTTAAATGTAAAGAAAAAGTTTGCCTACCAGGCAGGTGTTTTATCTTTAATGTGCAGGCGGCATTCTGCAAGGAGGGTTTCCTAGGGGCAAAGCAATGTGTGCTTGTTACAGGATGGATTGGGGAAGGGACGACCCCCATTGAGGAAGAGTTCCACCAGAAGAATTACTGATAGGTTCCACCACACATTGATCCTTGCCTGAACACTCTAAGCCAGCTTCTTCTAATCTGGCAGCCTGTAGATGTGCCAGACTACAATGTCCATCACCCCCAACCAGCATGGTCACAGTGGCTGGGGATGATGGGAAGTGTATTCCAACACATTTGGTGGGTTCCAGGTTGGGGAAGGCTGCACTAGGCTGATGAGCTGTATGAGGAGGTTCTAGCCATATTGCCAAGGACCCCTCCCTTCAGCCTAGCTCTGGAAAATAAAATTAAAAAGGAGGCACTTTGGATTTACTTGCCCGAAATAAAGCCCAGAAGATGCAGAACTCAACACAAGCTTGTGAAATATCCTAAGAACACAAGGAGTAGCTTAGCAACCATGCAGTCCTGCAGGTGGGGATGGTTTTAGTGAGAAATCCCTTTTTAAAATAATGCAGCCAAATGTCCAGATAGGAAAAAGAAGATTATTTGGGGTGGGGGAGGGAAAGAACAAAGGAAGGAACAATGACGCACAGAATTCCAAATAAAATCAGTAAAGACCGTCTAACTTAGTTACATGGAGCCAGTGTGGCGTAGTGGTGAGAGTGTTGGACTGGGACTCTGGAGATCCGGGTTCTAGTCCCCGCTCGGCCATGAAACCCACTGGGTGACTTTGGGCCAGTCACTGACTCTCAGCCTAACCTACCTCACAGTTGTGAGGATAAAATGGAGAGGAGGAGGAGGAGGAGGATTATTATGTAAGCTACCTTGGGTTCCTTGCAGGAAAAAAGGCAGGGTATAAATATAATAAATAAATAAATAAATAAATAAAAATGTTACTTGCTTGAGCAAAGTCATGAATGTCAAGGCATGAGCAGAATTGATTGCAGAGAGGAGGGTCTGAAAGAGAACATCTTTGGACTCTTGATTTAGCTGGTTCTAAGAGATGAACTGTGGATGAAGTCTAATATATTTATGGGAGGCCGAAACCAGGAAAAGGCAGCCCCTTAGCAGGGACAGACTTGTCCCCCCCCCCCCATGGTGTGATAAGCTCCATTTTTTATGTCAGTGGTCTTGGCAGCCAATCAGAAAATTATTTATAGGCTAGAACTACCTCCCTAAGGACTTTGAATTTACATGTCAAAAGAGAGCTTTGGGTATTGGGCAGCATAGAAATCAAATCAAATCAAATCAATAAATAAATAAATAGAGTTTGCCAATTCCAACATGCAGCATTGTGAAAAAGAGCTTAACTTCTGGAGGTTTATTCAGAGGCAACCCCAGGATATATGCTAATTCAGGCTTCCCTGTGGGAGTGCAAAATCCCAGGCAGTCTAGGTGGCACTGCTGAGCTACATCACAATAAAGGGGTTCTATGGAGAAGGAATACTTATTGGGTAGGTAAAGAGAAGGGAATGACAACAAGCTCAAGTTATCATTGTAACTATCTCTATATTCTCTAGGATAATGGGGGATTGCTGAATGGTAGATTTGTCTATCAGAACAACACAGCCTATCTGTCTGTGACGGTTGTTGATGTGGCTGACCTGGACCCCCAGTTCTTGGGAGAGCCATATGCAGGCTCAGTACCAGAGAACTGCCCTCTGGTAAGGCGCATCTTCTCCAGCTCTCTTTGTCTTCTCTCCGTAGCTATCAAGGGCTACTACTCATGATGGCTCTGTGCTACCTCAAGGATCAGAGGCAACATGTCTCTGAATACTAGTTGCTGGGAAACATGACCAGGAGGGTGTGATTGCACTCATGGCCTACTTTTGTGGGCTTCCCATAGTCACCTGGTTGGTCACGGTGGGAACAGAACACTGGACTAGATAGGCCTTTAGTCTGATGATCCAGCACAGCTGCTCTTGTGTTCTAATGTTTTTATGCCCTAACCCCAATGGACAAAAATCTGCAGCTTCTGACATGGCTGCTTTTGACTTGGAAAAGTTGCAATATCGTCACTGTTTATTGGAGGGGACTTTGTGGCTTTTAATCAAATTATTCCTTGATGTGTGTGTGCATATTTGTGCGTGCGTGCACATATGTACACATATGTATATGTGTGGCACATATGGGGGCTTACCCCTCATCATCTCAAGGGGAAGCTGTGTCCTTCCAGGAAGTAGATCTCAGCAAGCCTGCCTTGCAACCATTGCCAGAGTGATGTCACTCTGGCCAGCAAGAAAGGAATGTGATGTCACTCATGCAGTGCCCACACAATTCACATCTGGTTGTGGCCCATCCCGACTCAGTCCCCAGTGTGAGAGGTGAACCATGCTGCATGTACTGGCCTCCTGTGAGAGTGCTTGGGCGCATATACCACACTGTCAGTGGCTCACAACTCTTTCAGCTTATCCCTCTCTTTTGGTCCTTTTCTTACTAAACCCATTTGGGGTTTGAGTGGGGGTGCAAGGATGACATTAAGTGCCCTATACCAGGAGTGGGCAGAAGACAGGTCTCCAGATGTTTTGGATTTCCACTCTCAGAAGCCCCTGCCAGCATGGTCAGGAATTGAAGTCCAAAACATCTGGAGGGTGCCAGGTTTAGGGAAGCCTGCTCCAGGCAGTCTAGTTCCACTTATTTATTTATTTAACAGAATTTATATACGACTCTATAACTAACAAGATTCCTAAGCAGTGAACAACAAGAAAAAAGAATCTGTGTTCTGCTGCCCACCCCTGCCCTATGCTGTCATTCACTCTGATCTTGTTTGCATGTAACAGTAGGTGAATTCCCCCATGGAGCTTCTCAGCCGCCGCCACCATTTTGAATATTCAAGTGGTGGTGGAGGCACACCTACATGCAAAACCATGAATGGTGGGTCATTGAGGTGGTTAACAAATCACTTGCAACCCTAAAACAGCTCATGGGTTCTGGGTGGTTTGTCAACCACCCCAACAACCCACCCTCGCTGGGTTCGCAGAGAATGACAAGCTATGGTGGACCCCCACCACAGCTCAAATATTCAAAATGGTGATCACCACTGCAACAAGAAGCCCCACGGGGAAATTCACCCACGGTGGCTAATCATTACATGCGAACTGGCCCACGATACATGTATATAGGGGTGGAGACAGAGGCAGTCCTTCCAGCTGTGGTCTTAACAGTAGCTTGACATGTAGGAATTAGCAAGTGATAACATTTTATCCATGTGGTTAAAAGTGTTACCTTCTAATTCCTGCAGATCAAGCTGCTGTTAAGTGTGCAGCCAGAAGGAGCAGTTGACAGCTGGGCAACCTTAGGTGGAGGTGTGTCCTTTCGTACTTACTGTGGTTGGTACAGCATAAGCCCTGCTCTCACTGAGGCTTTCCTCATTCTAGGATACTTCAGTGGTGAAGGTGTCAGCCATCGACAGAGACAAGGAAGTGAATGATATCATCTACTATAGCATCACCAGTGAGTGACTGAAAGGTGGGGTTGGGGAGGCGTGAGCCTTGCAGTGTGCAAACAGGACAAAGGGTTAGGGTTGCTGTGGTCAAGTGAGTGTGTGTAGGTGGTTTATGTAACTTGGGGACAGGTGTTCAACTTGACAGGACACTGAGAACAAGGATGGGAAATGTCAAGGAATTGAGGGGCTGAAATTGGGAGTTAGCGGAGTGACTGGCGAAAGGTCTGTGCGGTACATCAGTTTAGGTTCTACCTCTATCCCAGTGGGTCATTCCTGTTCTTCTCGCTGGCGTAATCAACCATTACATGTTGCATATGTGCGCACCTCTGGTTCTTACCCATATATGGTGATCAAACATTATGTCAATGAGGAAAACAGCATCACTGTCTATGTTGTGCTTTCACGCCACCTCTGCTGCACCAAGCGTTGGTAGAGTGAGTGAAACGAGTAGAAGTTTCTAGTTTCCACTTCCTGCACTTATGCTTTATCTCTAGAGAACACTTTACTCAGCAATACCTTCTCCCATGGGACACTGTGGGATTGTGAGAGTTGAAGGCCAACAGATCTTGAGGGCAACAGGTTGGCCAAGGCTGCTTAGAGTCTAGGCAAAGGGTAGGCAACCTGGAGCCCTCCAGATGTTTTTGATTGCAACTCCCATAATCCCAGATCAGTGGCCATGGTGGCTGGGGCTGTTGGACGTTGCAGTTCAAAACATTGGATGGGCACCAGGTTGCCCATTGCTGCTGTAGGCAATCACCCCATCTCCCTCTGTCCCATCACTGGGATGCTACAAAGGCCAACCTGGCTGTCCCACCCCTTCCTCCCCGAGATGCCATCCTGGCTTCCACTTTGCCCTGCTGGGTAATTCTGCTCTACTCCTTTGTGCCCTTTCCTGTGACAAGCTGCAGGTGGCTCCAGAACTGGGTTGTCACCATAGTGTATATGATGCTAAGCAGCTGGATTTGGAAACCTCTTCCTGCCTCACCCCAAGGCCTGAGGAAGGGGAGGACAGAGGCTCGGCTTCATAACATGTAGGGGTGGGTTGTTCTTGAAGGAGAACTCGAGCTCCCTCATTTCCTGAAGATTCAAGGGGAAATTGGTCATAATGGCCTTCCCAGGCTAAACTGCTTCTTCCTTCCAATGTGGCCAATGAGATGTTTCTCTTTTCTTCCTCTCCACCAGATGCCAATAGCTTATTTACAATCAACAATATCACAGGGGTCATCACTGTGAGTGGCAACCTGGACCGGGAAGGTGTTCCAGGTGAAGAGGTGCAGCTCCAAGTCGTGGTGAGTAGCAGAGCAGTCCTGGGGAGTGGGAGATCTCTGCCTCCGCCAACCTCCACTCCGTGGCCTTAGTTTGTCTCTCTTGCTTAACGCCCAGGCTCGAGAAAAAGACCTGAACATTTACCAGCAGGTGGCACAAGTGAGCACCATTGTGACCATCCAAGTCACTGATATCAATGACAACAAGCCTCAGTTCTATCTTTGCACATATCCTGCCTGCAACCTCACAGGCCCTCCACAAAGCAACTTTTCTGGTCAGATTGAAGAGCATGCTTCTGCCAGAACACCTGTGGCCAGCCTCAACATTGTGGCCTATGATGCTGACAAGGTAAGCATGGGAGGAGAGATCGCAGAACTTCTTGTCGGTGGGATGCAAAGCTAGAATGACAAGAAAGTATAGGTTTGGAACAAGGGTTGATGCTGGTGCTCTGTTAGGGCACCAGATCTGCCACCCTTTTCATCCATGACTGGGACCCCAGATTTTGGCTACTCGGGCCACCCAATGGGACAAAATGCTCATTATGATTGTTGGCAAGCTCTGAATCCCCACAGACAGAAAATAGTTGATGACACTGCATAACTCTTTGTCCTCTCTTTCTTAGCACCATATTTTCAACCATACCCCTGAATTTGCCAGTAGCTATAATTTTTATTTATTTATTTATTATATTTATACCCCTGCCTTTTTTCCTGTGAGGAACCCCGCCCAGGCAGCTTACATAATCCTCCTCCTCCTCTCCATTTTATCCTCACAACAACCCTGTGAGGTAGGTTAGGCTGAGAGTCAGTGACTGGCCCAAAGTCACCCAGTGGGTTTCATGGCTGAGCAAATAATCCTGCAAATGTGACGTAGGGACTTCATATATCTATTAAAAAATTAATTGGTTAAGTTAGGGCATTCAAATTAAATGCAGGATATTCAAGCACCTCCATTTGCTAATATATCAAATGGCATTCAGTTATCTTCACTGGTTTGCCATTGGCAGCATCTGTATTTTACCTTACCTGAAATATATTTTCTGAACACTTGTTGGTACACTCAAAACATAAGCTAAAAGTTCATCCAAATATTCCAACTCATTTAATTAGTTCTTCTTAATGCACTTCTACATTAAGTAATGTACGAGGGTGCAATCTCACACCATAGCAATTTTCTTTGATAGTAAATTGATATAGAGACCCTATGTTACAACTGAAGAATTCCGGCTACTAGCAAATTCAGGTGTATGGTTGTTTCCCATCTTTGGCGATCCAAAGATTTCAAAATCCATAATGGGTAGGTTCGCACGATGTGACAACCCACACTGTGGCACAAGCCATGCAGTGTGGGTTGTCTGCCCGAGGGCCCACAATGTGCCCGACAGACACCCCCTTCCTCCCCTCTCGGTCCTCCTGCAGGTATCCCAGGGAACCTCACAGGAGCACTGAGGTTTCTCCCCCTCCCCAAGTCCGTGGCACTGATCACCATGACACTTTTGGCAGTGGGCCAAAAGGGCTTGCTGTCATGTCAGGCAGTTGGGGAGCCGTGATCACTGCCGCTGACTTGTGAGCTGGCGTCAGCAATCGCTGCTCCCGTGCTCCCCACTGCCGCATTGAGCCCCAGTGGACTCGGTGCAGCGGCAGGGAGTGGGGAAGCCTCTGACAGCCACCCCCAAGTGCTGCTTTGGGGGTGTCTGTCAGTGACGCTCTCGCCCACCAACTGCTTGGCAAGAGCAACAAGGGTGTTTTTTTTACACTCTTGCCAAGCAGCTTGCTTGCAGTAGGGCTTGACCCATGATGGGTCGTGTTGTCCTGGTTCAGATGACATGTCAACCCATTGTGGGTTGTCAGTGTGGCTTATAAGCCAAAAATAAGCCATGCTGACAAACCTGTCCCAGGTTCGCACGACATGACAACCCACCGTGGCTTATAAACCAGTCACTGAATCTTTGTCCTGCTGGCAGGGCTAGCCCTACCATTAGGCCGAGTGGTCACCTCAGGCAGTAGATGCAAGGTGTTGCAGGAGAGAGCTGTGGACCAAGCAGTCTGCCCTGTGTCCCCTCAGCTAACTTGCTGCCTTCAGGTGTGGTGGAGGATGCTGTCTCATCGCCAGCATCGAAGAAAGATTCAGCTGCCAGTCCAGTCAGCTTTGTACATGGAATGGGAGGGACACCATCTTGTTCTTCACCTCAGGCAGCAAAATGACAGTGGGCTGGCCCTGCCTCCTGGGTGGTACCAACCAATCCCCCGGCCTCATGAGCTGTGTTTGAAAGCTTCTAGTTTCTGAGTTCTTTCGCCTTCTTTCCTGAGCAGGGTTCCAATGGCACCTTCCAGCTATCCTTGCAGGGTCCGGATGCCTCTGCGTTCTCAGTGTCACCCCAGCAGATCGTGAATGAAGGCACAGTGCAGGTGCTAGTGAGCAATTCGAGTCTTGTGGATTATGAAAAGACACCTACGATGACAGTGGAGGTGAGAGAACTGGGACCCAGGCTCACAATTTAACACTCCTTCTCTAAAAGCAAATTGTCCAAAATCTCCTGGATAACCTCATTCTAGGAGACCTAGGGAAAGATCCAATGGCTAACACTATTGGCGTTGCCTGAGAGTAAGCCAACACTCAAGCAACGTCAATAGCACTAATGTATGGATGCCCCTGGCTCCTTCCCCTAAGTGGGAAATATACTGTAATCAGACTCATCCGCATCTATCCTTAGGGAGACTTTTATTCTCCTGTCACACCATGAAGCTGTCAGACTGTGTGGGAACTGGGCAGCTAGCACTAGGGGATCAATCCATTATAGAACCAATGCATTCCCCTCTGGATGCTGCCACAAGGAAATGGGCTCACAGCTTCCACTGCAACCCAGAAAGGTAATATTTGCAGCCCAGAAGATGAGTGGCTGGCTGGCCCTGTCCTGTTCCCCTCCCAGGATAATAAGAGTGGCAGCATGAAGGTAGTAAGAGCCCTCCTGCTGGCAGTTCTGCTCTGATGATCATGAACACACATGGGGATGAGGCTTAATCACTTTGACTCCTTCTCATCCTGGCAGATTGTAGCAAATGACACTGGAAGGGCAGCTGATTGCTGCTCCTTTGCCACCGTCACCATCCATCTCATCGACATCAATGACCACAGGCCCGAGTTCAAGCAGAGCGACTACAAACTCTCCGTGCTGGAGGAGAGCCCGCCTGGTACCATTGTCTCTTCTAGTATCACGGTAAGGAAGCTCCATGGCTGCCTTGGGCCTGGGAGGGGGTGGGGAGAGCTCTCTCTGGGTGAAGCATGGTGAGATCAGAAGGACCTCTTTTCTCTGATGTGATGGCCCAGATACTTTACTGCCACTTTGAGGAGCGTGCATCATGGGCTTGATTGCACCTCAGCTGTGGAATGCCCTCCCCAGAGGGGCTTGCCTGGTGACTACGTTGTGGTCTTTTCAGCACCAGGTGAAGACCTTCTTATTCTCCCAGGCATTTTAGTCCTTCAGTTTTTGTTGCTTTTAAATCTGTTGTCGCATTTTGACTCTTTACACTGCTGCTGGTTTTTACTTTGGTTTTATGGTGTAGTTTAAAACTTTTACAAGTTTTATATTATGTTTTGGCATGCTGTGTTTTATTGTTTTGATTGTCGTGAACTGTCCAGAGAGCTTCAGCTATTGGGTAGTACAGAAATGTAATAAATAAAATAATGAATTAAAATAAAATCATTCCTCCACACCTTCAGCCTAGAAGCCAGCTCTGCTCCCAGGGGTCAACCCTACAATTAATGATAATGAGTTGGTTCCTTCTGCTTCCTGCAGGCCACTGATCCAGACACTGGGAAGTTTGGAGAGATCACCTACCAGCTGCTGCCCAACAGCATGTATGTCAATGCGGTTGCCGTGGAAACAGGGAGGAGCAGCGGGTGGATTGTGGTGGAGGCCATCTTTTGCTGGGAGGGAATTGCCACATATCAAGTCTAAGGATGTGTCTGTTTGTCTGTCATGCAGCCTGTCCACTTTTACTAGTGAATGCAACAAGCGGTGCAGTGCTAGTGGCCAATGGCAGTCATCTGGATTGGGGAATCCGTCCTATCTATTATGCTACCCTGCAGGCCGTGGACGGGGGTGGCCTGTCTGGTTCCACGCAGCTGGAGATCTCCGTGCTTGATATCAACAACAAGCCTCCAGTTGTGATTGGCTCCTACAATGTTTTTGTCACCGAGGGCCAGGAAGATGTCTCAGTTCAGATCCAGGTAAGGGCAAAACACCACTTTCCTTCTTGGGGGCCTCTCTGCACATTCAAAAAGTATCAATTACTCATAGCACATGTACCTGAGAGAGCTTATCCTTGGGGTGTCAGGGATCCCTTCCCGCCCAGTGCTGTCTTTCCTGTTTCTTCCCCAAATCCCCCAAATCTCTGAGATCATCTCCAGTTTTGGATTAAGGGGCCATTCTGCTTCTTAAATTGTTGTTCTGTGCTACGAAGATTAATCACACATTTGTGTGCGTTCTGCACATCTGTAGGGTGTGCTGTGCAGTGCAAAGGCAGAACATGATGTCTTGGACAGAATATGATTGTGAAGGACTGCAACCGGTCCTTTATCTCAAGATGAGAGATCAAAGGTGCCAAACTGCCAGCCTTTGCTCTGCAGTCCTGACACTGATTCTCTCAGGGCCTTGCCCTTAGTCTATACACTGAATTTGAGCACTGAACCACAGAGGAACTACTACACACACCGTGTGGGGTAGAACCAGGAAAGGTTATTTAAGGTAGACTGATTACAATACAATAAAGGTGGGGAATGAGGGAAGAGGGAGAATGGTGGGGAGACACTTTGGTATACACAAGTAGAGCTACAAAACAACAAAATTAGTTCCTTTACTATATAAACACCCAGGCACTTACTCTTTGCCTGGGGGGGTTGGTCTTCTCAGAGCCTGCCTCAGCAAAAGCCCTACGCCGCGCTCCTTTGCATCCAGAATAACAACAACCAAAGCCAGAAGCCATGGCATTTCATCTGGGCTAGGCAGGGGAGGGGTGGCTCCTAGGTGTCAGAAGGGTGAACTCTTGACCATGACTAGAGTGCTTGGGGAACATTTGCATGCAAATACATGGGAGACTCTGAGTGGGCACAGAGCCATCAAAGAAAACTATGTACATTTGCAGGAGATTCTGAGGCCCAGAGCCATCAGAGGAACTACTGTATTTTTTATTTATTTATTTATTTATTTATTTAATCCCCGCCTTTTTTCCTGCAAGGAACCCAAGGCGGCTTACATAGTCCTCCTCTCCATTTTATCCTCACAACAACCCTGTGAGGTAGGTTAGGCTGAGAGTAAGTGACTGGCCCAAAGTCACCCAGTGAGTTTCATGGCAGAGCGGGGACTAGAACCCGGATCTCCTGAGTCCCAGTCCAACACTCTAACCACTTGCATGTGGTTCCCAGCCTCCACCTGGGATTACACTTGTTTACATGTGTGTGGTGGAGGAGGACACCCAGACTCTGTCTGCTTTTCTTCACAATGATCTTCTAGGCAGAATATGATCCCCTGAGAATCTGAGCTTCCATATTTCTTGGTGGTGGTGGTTTTTAAGTGGAACATGTTGTTTCCAGACTTTCCAGCTGTGAAATAATGAAGCTTGAGAATGCCCTGGTGACATCTTAGAAAGTAAAGAGAGAGAAGGGCTTGGATGCCCTGTACATGTCTGTCCTTTGCCAGCTGACTACAGGCAGTCCCCGAGTTAAGAACGTCTGGCTTACAGACAACCCATACTTAAGAACGGACTTCTGGGTGTGTCGTCCCCCCCCCCCCAGCGCTACGTCGTTTACGTAGAGTGCATAGCATAGTATACTACGCAATTTGCGTAAATGCCAATTTTAACGTATAGAACGCCATATTGTTCTGAGTTACAAACAAATTCAACTTAAAGACATTCTTAAGAATGGAACTTGTTCGTAACCTGGGGACTGTATGTTCGTACCTATGACTGTAAACTGATCCCAATAAATTGGGTATTGTGCTATGTACTGCTGCTCACATACACATAATTCACAGACACGTACATAGATTTGGCTGAACACAACTGCCTGCATTTTTAGACTCTCCTTGGGGATGTGGCTATGGGACTGTCATGATGCGTGCCTGCATTTCAGAATTTACCACTGCACCACTGCTGCTGGGTACCTTCATATTACTCCAAGGAGGAAACGGATGTTACTGAGTCAAGGGGTGGGGGGAGGAACCTCTTCGTACTGCTGTTGCCCGCCCAGGGAAGGGAGAATTAAAAGCATATCTTCTAATTAAAAGAGAATTTAGAAGTGGATGTGAGAGTGAGTTGATGGGGTGGGTGAAGGTGTTTACGACAACCCACCCTGAAGGCCCGCCGGCCTTGTGGAAAAACAGAGCGCTTTACTTGTGTGAGATGGAAGATTTAAAATCCTATTCCTGTGTGCAGCTGCCCATAAATCTACACACAGAAATCCAGACCTGTCTCTCCCACTCCACGCAGCATTCCAAGCGTCTCGGATATCAGCCAGTTCAGCCTCCTCCTGCAGATCCCAGTAATAAGGAAATAACTCCGTAGACTTCACAGGTTATTTGCTCTACCTGTTTATTACTATAGCAAGTATATCCTACAGAGTTTACATCTCCTACATTACAATCCATGTGCAGAGAACAATACATAGCAAGCATTAATCCAGTGGAGCAAGTTGACCTCACTCCACCTCAGCTAAGACGTTACATGATTGCAAGCCCAGCAAGCATTAGTCAGAGCAACAGAGAGAAGAAGAAACAATTCCATCTCTCTCCAAAATGGCTACAGAACAGAAAGCTAACAAATCAGTACGTCACCAGAAAGTACAAACCATGTGACCAGCTCGTATTTCTTTCACACCTACTTTTCCCATGAGAAAGGGCAAGGAAGTAGAAGACAAAACATGACTTGTTTTCCAGCCATTCTGTACTTTTCAAATGTCAACAATGTGCCACAGCTGGTGTTTGTGCTACATGTCACAACAGTGGGTGGGTTGGTATCTGTATGAATGAGGGAACATATCTGCTGAGGATTGCAAGGCAGGTGCATGGCAAGGGGAGATATTTTTGGGTGCATCTCTGTGAGTCTCTGTGCATTTGGTCATACCTGTGGGTGAGAGAGTGAATGTACATGCAGTTTTGGTGTGACAGTTTTCAGTGATGTTGTCGCTCCCAAGGTCAAAAACGGGCTGGCCAAACCTGGTACAGAGGAACAGTGGTGCAGCTAGGTAATTTGAGACCCTGAGCATAATAGTCTTGCTCCCAATAGCCCCTCGCCACTTTAGACGGATATGTATGTTATTTGAGTTGTGAAGCACACAACTAACATTTCTCTTCCCTGCCCCACTCCATGCTTTACACCTGTTTTCACATTCCTGATGTGTTAGAACAATAACGAAAACAACACTGTTTGCCAACACTGATTATATATTTTTTAAAAAACCCACCTCTGAGCATGTGCAGTTTTCCATTTTAAACACACTTAAATCATAGCACCATAGACTACAAGAATAAGATGGAGTTTGCTTCTGCTGCCCTGATGCCCTCATCACCTGCCACACTCTCTGGATGGTCATCTGGCGAGGTCCTGGGCTGCGACCTTAAGGTCCAGCCCTAGCTGGTTCACTGCATGGGAATTTATTTATTTATTTATTTATTATATTTATACCCCACCTTTTTTCCTGCAAGGAACCCAAGGTGGCTTACATAATCCTCCTCCTCCTCTCCATTTTATCCTTACAACAACCCTGTGAGGTAGGTCAGGCTGAGAGTCAGTGACTGGCCCAAAGTCACCCAGCGAGTTTCATGGCTGAGCGGGGACTAGAACCTGGATCTCCCGAGTCCTAGTCCAACACTCTCACCACTACGCCACACTGGCTCTCCAGGGAAGAAGAGAGATCACCACACAAGGCCAATGTAGCATAATCTTTCCTGATCTCAACCTCACCCCTAATTAGCTCCGCCCACGAATAGCTGAAGCAAGAAGGATTTTGACTCCTTCCCATGATCTGCTAACAACTCCCCAAATTCTCTTCCCACCCAGGCCACTGACCAGGACGAACCAAACACCAATAACAGCCGCTTGCGGTTTGAGATTGTGCCCGGTGACTTCAGCAGCAACTTCACCATTAACCCAGACACAGGGGTGCTGAGCAACAATGGGCCCTTGGACCGAGAGGCCATCCCTCTGGAGCTCCAGGGCGAAATGGTGGTCACAGTACTCGTGCATGACTTGGGCATCCCTCAGTTGAACGCCACTGTCAACGTCACCATCCGTGTGGAGGTAGTCTAGTCATACTCCCTGCCAGGGATGCGGGAAAGGGATGCTTAGAGGAGGTGGCTGGGGCTAGTGCATAAATAGAGATCTTCACCTTGCTCAGGTAAGTGATGCAGTTTCGAGAGCAGCCTTCCCCAGCCTGGTGTCCTCCAGATGTGTTAGATCAGTGTTCTCTGGCTGGGGCATGCTGGGAGTTGTAGGCCAAAAACATCTGGGGACCCAAGGTTGGAGAACACTGTGTTAGACTGCAACTCCCAACATGGCCATGCTGATGGGGAATGGTGGGAGTTGCAGTCTTACACATCTGGAGGACACCAGGCTGGGCAAGGCTGATCTAGCGTATATGATGGTGATGGGAACATGCATCACACCCGAAGACTGGAACTCACTCTCTTTTTGCAGCAGATGGATAGCTGTGATACCGGAGGGGGGGGCGGTCTCAGAAGCTATGCTGTCCTTGCCTGTCTACAAGACATAACAAACTCACCAATCTTCCTATAGTTCTGCCATTGTTGCCTGAATCTCCCATGTTATCCCCCTTGTTATGGACATTTGGAAAATGGAATTGTCCCATTACCCGCTCTTCTTTTCTCTTTAGGACAGAAATGACAACGCACCCAGATTCAGCCGCTCATTTTATGAGTTCTTTGTTCAAGAGGGCATGAAAGGTACAGTGTGCTGCTGTTCCTAAATCTGGATTGGAAAGGAAAATAGGATATACCTGGGATGGTAGCATGATGCAAGGGCCATGGCCATTGTGTTTTTAAAAGAAAAAACCCCAGCCAATAGAACTGAATAATAACTACTATGTAATAGCTAAAAGTAACAAATGATACTCAAGATAGTTTGATATAAAGCCTTCTGGAAAAAACAACAACTTACAGGCCTTCTGAAAAGTAAGCACTCCTCCTCAGGTAAGAGGAGGGAGTTTCAGAATAAAGGGGCTGCTCCCATAAAGGCCCTGCTTCATAAGTACCCAAAGTTCTGATATGTGGCACTCAGAAAAGACCTTCTCCATCAGATCTGAAGGGACATGATGATAAAGATAAGGAGACATGCTCTTTCGTATTTGTTGGTCCTAGCCTGTTTAAAGCTTACAAGATTGCGACCAGCACCTTGAATTAGGGCCAGAACCAACAAGCAACTAATGTGGCTGTAACAGCACATGACGGAGAGTATGAGACTCACTGGCAACAGGGGACTGGAAGGGGTGGGAACACAGGAAACAGGAGGCACGGGATTGTGTTCCTAGTTTGGGGCAGTGCCACCAACACAGCCAGAGAGCACTAGGTCAGGGAATGCTGGTATGGTCATTCTAAGGTACTAACCTTCCATCCCCAGGAGTCTTTGTGGGAAATGTGGAGGCCACAGATGCTGATCAGACGGAGATGAATAACCGTATCTCCTTCCGCATTGAGAACAGTTCAAACAACTTCCTGATACGTTCCAGTGCCCTGGGACCCGGCTGGTACCAGGGGACAATATCTCTAGACCCAGATGTTGCTCTTGACTATGACCAGTTGCAGCAGAAGTTCTTCAATCTGACTGTGCAGGCTGAAAATTCAGACTTTGGCGGGAGCGTGGATGTCGACACCGTCGTGGTGAGAGTGAACGTGCTGGATGTCAACGACGAGTCCCCAACCATCATGCCATCTCCCCCACACAATGTTCCTGTCTTGGAGAACGTCACCCTGCATGAGTTAGTAGCCACGCTGAAGGCCACCGACGTGGACACCAACCACTCGCTGGTATTCCAGGAGTTGTCTGTAGCGTGTTTCAAAGGCTCAGCTGGCGCAGACAACGTATGCCAGCACTGGTTCTCTCTGGAGCCCAATGGATCCATCTTTGTGAATAGTTCAGAGATAGACTATGAGGCCTGTGACCTAGTGGAGCTCACGCTGCGTGTTGAGGATGAGTTCACCGAGGTGGGGTTCCGCTACAGTAAAAACGGTAAGGCATCTGAACGAACCCTTGGCTTCACACCTCCTCCAACCCTCTTTCCTCTCTCCTCCTTTCTCTCTACTGCAAGAACAAACCTTCTGACCTAGGTGCTTCAGGGAGCCGTGCAGGACTGCCACTTGGTGGTGGTGGTGGTGGTGGTGGTGGTGGTGGCGGTGGCGGTGGCAGCACCATGTGCTCCAGCTAAGGGGCAGTGCATATTGCATGGAAAAGTTGTTGAGAGAAACAAGTAGGAGGAACAGAAGCTGTCACTAGTACCTGGAAGAGCTTTCCATAGCCTCACCCTTTCCATAGCCTGGTGGGCACAGTTTGTTGTTGTTGTTTTTTTAATTCAATTTTTATTACATTTAAAAAAAAAACAAAATATACACAACAACAACAACAGCAACAACAAATAAAACTTAACAATATTAATACACAAACCCACCCCAATCCCTCCCCACTCAATCCACATTAGATTATTATATTTCACTTCTTTATAAACTGCTTCTTTATAAACTACTTCTTTTCATGAATCCCACAATTTTTATACGCTTCCATCAACATTGATCTATTTGAATCTTTTTTCATATACTCTATGTACTGTCGCCAATCCTTCCTAAAAGTATCTTTTTTTCTTTGTTCCTCTATACAATCTTAACTTTTGTGTCAACTTTTCATTGATTGCTATATCCCATGTTTTCTTTTTCCAACTAGATAATGTCAGCATTCGAGCTGTTTTCTAATTGTTTGCTATTAATTGCCTTGCAGCTGTCAACAAATAGCCAATTCACATTTTCCCTTTTACATCTCTATTTTCATTCACAAACATATCAACAAAGCTAATTCTGGTGTTTTACATATCTCTTGTCCAGTAATTCTTTCTATTTCTTTAAATATCTTACACCAGAGCCTGTTTACCTGCCTATATTCTCACCACATATGCTGGGTGCAGTTGATCAAAAACATAGTTGCCATTGGAGTTGGCATGAGGATGCAAGCAACTAGCTGTAATGGTAGCACAGTCCAACCTGTGTTGTGCTGATTCTTACCTATAAAGCCAGCGGGCTGGACAGAGAGATTTAAAGAGCACGGAGGGGAAAGCTTCCCCCTCCCCACCCGTGCTTCTCCTTCTCCTCACCCCCAAAATCACTTACTTGCTGCCGCCAGTTTTTTCTCCCAGTAGAAGTTGCTTACTTCTGGTTACAGAGCCCCACTGGGAAAAAACATGGCTGCAGAAAAGCTGTTTCAGGAAAGAAGTAAAAGAAGGGTTCAGCTCACCCTTTCTGTCCAGCTGAGCTGTCATTTTAAATATCTTCTTCCCTAACCTCCCTGCTTGATATAGATTTGGTGGTGTCATGACCTTGACCTCAGTGCCATTTTCTTATCTCTGTGGTCCAGCTGATATCAAATCCACTTTGGCTCTTGGAATGCTGGCTGTGGGAGGAATACCACCACTGCTACTCTAGTCCCAGCATCTCCACAGCTGGTGGTTCCTTCTTACCCCTCTGGAATGGAGATATCAGAACTGCAGGCACTGAAACAGCAACATGACGGTGCCTTTAGCTCCGGGGTGGAGAACCTCTTCCAGCCCTAGAGTTGAATTCCACGTCGGAGCAGCTCTCGGGGGGCACCAGTGGTGGGCGGGGCCATAGGCAAGAGGGGCGGGGCCCAAAATACCAGCATATTGTAGCTTAAAGCTCTTGGTGTCAGTGACTAAGCCTTAGGAGAGGCATTTCAGTCTTTCAGAATTGGGGTGGGTGGGGCGAAGCATGCAAAAGCCGGGAAACTCCCAAACGATTGGTGGCTCAGGGGAAAGGGGGGTGGGGTCAGGGGAAGGGACATGGCCATCTGGGGAACCCTGGAAGATTGGATTTGGCCCCTGGGTGGGCCTGCTTTGGCCCTCAGGACTGAGGTTCTGCCCCTGCTCCAGATAATTCAGGAAGTGCTGCTGCTTGAAAGGCTGGAGACAAGCCTGAATCGGCAGTGCCATATTGTCCTACTTACGTGGAGTAGGGCTATCAATGCCCCCTGCCTGTGTGGGCACAGCAGAGCTACCCCGGCCATTGACTGGCACCTCCTCTTTTGTGTCTTTTTTGCAGAGACCCTGAAGATCATAATTGTTGATGTGAATGACAACCCACCTGTGTTCCTTCCTGTCACCGACACCTTTGGTGAGAGCCATGTGTGCAAGAGAGGCACGGTCGCCAGGATGTGCCATCACTGCCTGCCCTCCCTCCTCCAATGGATAGGTGGTGGTGGTGTGAGACTGCTCCGGGGATTCTGTCCTAGCTCTACCCTGTTCTGATAGACATTCTCCTTTGGCTCTGTGGCAGGGGCCTGCCCTTCGGGGGGGGGGGGGGGCTGAGGCAATCAGATGTCTCCATGGTGCATCTTTCATGAATCATAACTCATGGCAGTTCTCAGAAAGCTCCTTCATCAAAAGGGTGTCCTTCCTTCAGTTAGTGATTAGGAGCAGACCTAGCCAAGGCTTAGGGGAGGAGGAGTCATAGGAACTGCCTTATACTGAGTCACACCATTGGTCCATCTAGCCCAGTGTTGTCGACACTGACTGGTGGCGGCTCTCCAGGGTTTCAGGCAGGATTCTTTCCAAGCCCTACCTGGACAGGCTGGGGATCCAACCTGGGACCTTCTGCATGCAAAGCAGGTGCTCTGTCACACTGAGCTGTGGTCCCTCCTCCCTACAGCACCTGGTATTCCAAGGTGGTCATCCATCCAATTGCTAACCAGGCCTGACCCTGCTTAGCTTCCGAGATCAGACGAGATCGGGCTGTTCAGATGTCAGCTTTCTATTCAACACTCTTTACCCAGGGCAAATAAATGCCCGACTGGAGAGCCAGTCATTGGCCATCTGTGGGGCCTGGGAGCAGAGGGCAACTGTCTCCTTACAACTTGCAGTTAGAAGTGGGCCTAGGGGGAAAAGAGTCCTCATCATGTCCTGCTCTTTGGTGCACATTATCTGATCTGTGTTTTGTTTTTGGGTTTCTTGCAGTGATAATCCCAGAGATCTCTCCAGTAGACCTGCAGGTGGCTGTGGTCAGGGTAAGAGAGTGGTCTGTGTGTGTGTGTGTGTGTGTGTGTGTGTGTGTGTATTAATTTGGGAACGCCACGCCTGCCTGCATTGGGAACTGGCCCCTGGTTCTCAGAAGCTATACAACAGGCGGAAACAATATTTCAAAGAAGCACCAACCTAACCGTAGTGTTTTCCTCCTTCTTCCAGGCTACAGATGCTGATTCGGGTGTGAACAGTGTGATCACATTTTTCATCTCCAGCGTAGTTTTTATCAAAGACGGAGGAGAAGAGCAGAGCTTTAGCAATCTTTTCAAAGTGGTGACAACGGTAGAGAAGGACCTCTACATGGGAAGCATCCAGTAATTAATGGGATTTTATTGTTTGGAAGCATCATAGAGACTACTGTAGCCTTCCACAGGCTTTTAAAGAATATGCGTGGGCATAAGAAATGGAGGTGTGGGGCATGCAGGGACAGCCCTGCCTCGACCTTCTCCACCCCTGATCATCCCACATTAAGCAGAAAGATCTCAATGTGGAATCTAACGTTTTCAACTTGTACGTGCTTTAAAAACCCTTTCAGCTGAAGGAAGGTCAGGGTGGAACACTGGGGGCAGGGCTGGCACATGTGCCTCCCCATGTTTTATGCTCATACAGATACAGTTCTTGGGGGTCATCAGTTTGGCAGGAAGAAAGAGGATGTTGGTTCCCAGCCTAGACAGAGGTAGCAAAATGGGATAGAGCAGGGGTGTTGAACCTCTTTAAGCCCTCGGGCCGAATTCCATTTCAGACAAGCTCTTGGGGGCTGCATTCCAGTGGAGGGCAGACCAAAGTCAAAATGGGTGTGGCCAAAATACCAACGTATTGTAGCTTCAAGCTCTTCCTGCCAGTAACTAAGCCTTAGGAGAGGCAGTTCAGCCTTTTAGAATGGGGAAAAATAAGTGAACAAAAGCCGGGTAACTACCAAACGATCGGTGGTTGGGGGGAAAGGGGTGGGGCCAGGGGGGGCTTAGCCATTTGGGGAACCCCAAGGGCCAGATTGGGACCCTAGGCGGGCTGAATATGGCCCTCAGGCCTCACGTTCTGCATCCCTTGGGCAGAGCCTTCGAAGAATTACCTATTTGATTGGGGCTTAAGAGTTTTCAGTGGGGCTTCTGACTTTGGATCTCATAGGGGCTGCCTATGTACCTGAAATGTTAACGTTATAAAGGACTCATTGGGCCAGTCTCTAGCTCGCACTGTCCTGTATGAGGTCTGATACTCCAATATAGATTCACCTTCAGAATCTGGTCTCCTGATGAGCTATCCCCCTGCTCAGAGCAGGGCAATAGGGTCACTCATGCAAGGGCACCGCAAGGAGGGGATGGGGGCAGGTCTGTTCCTGGGTTGGCACAGAGTCTGGGATCAAGAACTCCCCCCTGCCCCTGCAACACCTCTGATGCTAATGCCTGTGTTCCCCCAGAGTTGCAAGCAACCTTAACAGTGTATTGAAGGGTCGATACAAGGTGACAGTGGAAGCCAAAGACCACGGGACACCTCCACTAAGTTCTCTGGAATCACTGGATGTAAGGCTGCTTTCTTGCCTAGCCAATTTCCTTCCACAATGCAGACACCCAACATCTGAGAACTATCATCTCTCTCTCTCTTTCTCCAGCTCTTCACCGTGGACCAGAGCTACCGTGTCAAGCTGTCTTTTACTACCCCGGTGAATGAAGTGCAATCTAACATAAATGAAATCAAAACGTACGGCGTACTTTCTCTCTCTTTCAGTGGGTTGGTGCAGGGTCAGGGAGAAAAATACTTTGATACAGGGCAAGTGGCAAACTGTACAGAGAGGTCATCCTGAAGGCGGAGTTGACTGAGGCATTGGTGGAGATGCTTTTGTGCATCTCGCATCTAGAATATGGAATCTGATCCGGACATTGGCTTCTTGAGAAACAGCTTTCATTTTGGGGGTTAAAAAATTAAACAAAACACAGAGCTTATATACTCATTGTTGCAGGGGAAATGATAAAACACAAGAAAATATCTGCCGAATGCCAACAAGGCTCTTGTTCCAGTTACCAGTCATTATAGAGCAGGACTTGTGTCGGTGCCATGTACAGCCACTTCACAACTAACTATAGACTATCCTTCCCCAACCTGGTGCCCTCCAGATGTGTTAGATTGCAACTCCCATTATCCCCAGCCAGTGTGGCCAATGGAAGTTGTAGTCCAACACATCTGGAGGGCACCAGGTTGGGGAAGGATGGTCTAATAATCCCTTTCTCCTTTGATGAACTATTCAAAATTCTGTGAAAATTCCCGTACTCTAATCAGAATACATGAGGTTAATGTGGGTTTCCTTGCATAATGATTTCCGAATTTGCTTTCATGCTGCAGGGCTTGCACCGACCGTATCCTATGCTCACATCTTTCTACATTGCACTGAAACTCTTCCCGGATCATGTACAATGTTGGCACAGTTGGAAATGGCACCGACACTCTTTATTTATTTATTACATTTCCATACTATTCAATAGCCGAAGCTCTCTGGGTTGGATCCACACTCAGTCACTCATTGACTGATTGAAGTCAATGGGATTTAAGTTAGTACATCCCATTGATCTAAATGGGTGTACTCTAAGTATGACTAAGTCTGGATCCAACCCTCTGACTGGGTATGCATGACACGGCAACCCATCGTGGGTGACAAGTTTGTTGTGTCATGTGAACCTGGGTCATTTCCCACAGGGTGGATTGTTTGATGGCAACAAGCCACCCTGACAACCCATAGCTTGTTCTAGGGGTTGGTTGCTGCATCCATGACGGGCTGGCGTGTCGTCCAAACCCAGGCGACCATCTTCATCATGGTTGAAGGGAAGGGGTGAGCAAGCCGCTTGGCAAAAGTGGCAAAAAACCTCTTGCCAAGCTGTCAGCCACCCCACAAGTGCTGAAGTGGCACTTGAGGGCAGCTGTCACTGGCTTGCTGCCCTCCCCACTGCAACCGTGAGCCATTTTTGGCTCACTGTGGCTTTTTTCCCCTTTATCCTCCCCCCCCCCCCAGAGATTGTGACGGCTCCCCATGGTTTTGTCACAGGGACATATGCATGCCTGCATATGGCCCGGTCAATAAACCATGGGGAGCCCTGTCAAAATGGCTCACAATCGCGGCAGGGAGGGGGAGACACGTCGGTCCTGACACAGTGTTCCCCGGAATATCTGCAGGAGGACAGAAGGAGGGGAGGGAGGGGGCGAACAACCCACGGTGAGCCTGATGGTCTGTGGGGTGCACCGTGGGTTGTTTGGAGAACAACCAACCCACTGTGGCTTATTGCCAGGGTGCTTTGGTGTGATGTGTGAACGCGCCCGCTGTGTTTTCAAAGAAACATTTTGCCTCACTACCAGTCTTCCTGATGATAACATCGTCTTGGTTGCTCTTATGTATTATTTATGTATTATTAACATTTATAGACCACCTTATCTGCTAAAAAACCTTCAAGGTGGTATACAACAACTTAAAACAATAAAATCTTGCAACAATGAAAACAAGAACATTAAAAACAGTAAAACAATTAAAATGACAAATTTTAAAATGCTAAATTGAAAAGATGCTCTTACGCTCTGGGTTCATATTTTCATGAAGGAAGTCCACTGCACAGGAAATTGGGGATGAAACAGGGGATTGGGGATGAAATTGGGGATGAAACAGGCTCAACACATAAAGTTGAGCCTGTTTAGAATATTGCTATGTGCCTCTCCCCCCTGACCCGCATGCAATACGGCACTTCAGACCATCTTATTGTGCAAATCAGTACAAAACACATTGATTTCCAAGTAAAAGTGCAAACAAAGCAATTTGTGTGTGTGTTTGTAGTGGGGAGGGATTGCTCACATGTTCTCAGTAAACTTCAATAAGCCAGGGAGATGCCATTTGGCCTTGGGGAAGTCATTCTTAAAACAAAATCTCAAAGTAAGCTGGATAAATGCAAGCGTAAATGGTTTCTGCTGGGGCTGTATTCATTACAGGTAATTGAGGCCTTAAAACATTTGACTGGATTAGTACAATAGGCACTTTGTGCATTCTGTGTCCAGGAGGTTCATTGTTCAAAACTAACCTTTTATTTCCTTATCATTCTCTTGGAATGTGGATTTCGTTTTCTTAATGTTAGATGCTAAAGATTGCTGCCCCCATGGTGCATAGTTATGTGCACTCTACTCTACTGGTCCCAATGCCACCAGTGTTTTCAGATCTAAAATATTATTCTGAATGCTGGTTCACTGATGACATCAGTATCTCGTGTCCGAGGATGAAGATAGCTGGCCCCAGGATAGCTGGCTGGGGCATGCTGGGAGTTGTAGGCCAAAAACATCTGGGGACCCAAGGTTGGAGAACACTGCTCTAGTGAGATGAAAGCATAACCTCTGGATCTTGTGGGTTATTTAGCCTAGAAACTGGTGCTCATTTGTTTCTTCGTCCTGTTTTACTTCCAGGGCTCTGAGTATAGCAACCCGGACAACAGTCTACGTAGTAGCAATCACAGATGAGGCATCAAACTCTAAATCTGAAAGGTGACTGGGACAGAGGGAGGCGACAGGAAACGGGAAGTGGGGGAGGTTAAGGAGAGGACAGGACTGCCTGAGGACCAGGAATGCAGGAGGAAGGGAAATGATGGGCATGGAAAATTGTTTATGGTGCCTGTTGCAGGCACAGCCAGTGTGGTGTTTATAGTGCTGGGAGGCAGTATGCTTAAAGGCTTATAGAGTGAATGGAGAGGGACAAAGAACATTTTATTATTTAAATTATTTATCAATTTTATGAGTCACATTTCAGCCCAAACAGGGCCCTCAAGATGAGTAACAATTAGAATGAACAACAATTTGAAAACTTTAAAATCAATTTGAAAACTTTAAAACATCACCGACAGCAGAATAAAGAGCAGAAGACAATCTTAAAAACAGAGTGTGGAGCTAATACGGTACATTAAACGTGCAATCCTATGCATGTTTACACTGTAAAAAGGTTCCACAACTCCCAGCATTCCCCAGTGCTGGTTGAGGAATGCTGGGAGTTGTAGGACGTTTTTCTGTCTAAACTTGGGATTGTGTCCTTAAAATACTAAAAAGCCATGTGAAACAAAAAAAGCATTAACAGCCCACCTAAAACTGAAGAAGGGCCCAGTCTATCTTCCTTTGGGAGAGGTTCCACAGAAGGGGTGCTACCTCAGTGAAGGCCCTGTCCTGTGTTCCCATCAACCAAATCTCTTTGGTGGTGGGGCTGGGGCATGCAGAAGGATATCTGAAGAGGATCTTAAACATATGGGCAAGTTCATATGGGAGGAGGCGGTCTTTCAGATATCCTGCCCCCAAGCCACTTAGGGCTTTATAGGTAAGGACCAGCCCCTTGAATTGTACCCGGAACAGGTTGGCATCAAGTGCAATTGATATAAGACTGGTGTAATATGGTCAACAAAGCATGCGCCAGAAAGCAATCTGGCCACTGCACTTGAGGAGACATGAGCTTTTTGAGAGTCCAAGCATTGAGTTGGCATCTGGGTGCTGTTTGTAGCAAGTCACAGTGTGGCAGTTGATGTTGTTGGCTCCATTATGCTGATTCATCAGAATTTGGCTGTGCTTGCGGAGGAAGGTGGCAAGTTGGGTTGCCAAACCGTTTCCTGCGGGGCGGCTCTTTGATCAGCCAGGTTCTAGAAAGGTGGATATGCCAATACTCCCCACCTCCCAGCATGTCCCTCTTACGCATCATTATCTTTGCAGGGCTACGGGAAAGATATTGACAGTAATGGAGGCCTATTTCATCTACAGCAACGGCACGGCTCTAGGGGACAAACTTGTACGCACGTAAGTGGCCGATTGCTCTGGGGCTGCTGAGCAGGCAAAGGCTAGAGCAGTGATGGCGAACCTTTTTGAGCCCGAGTGCCCAAACTGCAACACAAAACCAACTTATTTATTTCAAAGTGCCAACACTGCAATTAAACCTGAATACCGAGGTTTTAGTTTTAGAAAAACAACTCATACAGTTGTCCAAACTAATTAACATCTTTTGTCTTTAAAGAAAAACACAATAACAGAGCTTTCAATGATACAAACAGTTTTTTGTTGGGAAAAAAAATCAACTCAAAAAATTATTATAGTACTACATTGTACACATAGCCTGAAGGGAATTTATACAAACTTTTAAAATTAGGCACATGTATTTTGGATAAGGGATTCTCAACTTGTAATATGATTATATGCCAGACTGAAATTGTATGGGGCAAGCTTTACTCCGGGTCCTTTCCCTGCTTCTACAGGTGTCGAATTAGTAAAAGTCAACCTGTACTAGGATGAGCAAGATAAACAAGAAAACTAAACATGCTTAACACATTTTAAACACTTTATGTCTTGGACTGCAAACACTGCATTAGGTAAAAGTTTGCATTGGGCATGCTTTTGCACAATTAATGTGATCTTTGCTATTGCATGCATGCTGATAATTTGTTAAACCTTGGCTCATACTCGGTTAGTTTGAGAGCAACACATGCAGCACTCAGGTCAACTGTTAGGGCTTTACATCCAAGCTATGCTCTGTGCATCATTCTTCAAAATCTTTTAAATGTGATAACAATGTAGAAAAGAATTCTGTAACAGGAACTCTAGAATAAAATCATTCTGTTCCACACTGTGAGAAAGAACAAGATCATTAGTGTTTTGCAGAAGGGGATGGTCTTTTCGCGATCTGATGACCAATGGCTCGAGTGCCCACAGAGAGGTCCCTGTGTGCCAGCTGTGGCACCCGTGCCATAGGTTCGCCATCACTGGGCTAGAGTGTGGGCAGAGGGAGGAAATAGGCAGCAGCAGATGATGAATGGAGCAGAGCAGGGCGGAGGGCTATATATTGAAAGGGATCAGTCCGAGACGATGGTCCACGCAGAGGCTTGTCTGGAAAGATAGGGGAAAGCAGTGCTCGAATGAAAAGGGGAGAAATACGGGGCCATAAAGCCCCGTCCCCTTACTGCTCCCCCTGTTTTAGCCAAATCACGTCTCTCAACCCTTCTTAAAACAGTAGCTAAAGGGGCCATCACAAAGAGTCAGGTGGCCAGGCTCCTTCTCCCCCCACGCCCCCAATCCATAATTTGAGCCCTGGGGGGGAAATCCCAAGGGTATTAAACATGCTTGTTTAAACCTGCTTTCTTCCAATACCAAGGAGCCTGTGTCGAGCATGTCCTAATATTCTCCACACTGTCTTCTCTGCAGACTCGTCCAGGAAAGCCCCGAGGAACTGACACGGTTGCTCAGATTTGGCCTGTCTGTTGTTGTGAGTACTCATTTCCTGCTGATATATCATTCCAAAATAGAGCAAACATAAACCAGTTCGGGATCAGGCAAAGTCGTGGCCAAGGTCGTTCCAAGGTTCAAAGGTACAGAAGTCTGAGGTCGGGAATGTCAGGAGCGTCTGGCTGTAGCTGTAGTAACAAACAATTGCTTCCAGCCTCTGAGTGTGTCTGGGACCTGCCTTTTGATTTTGAGCAGGCGCTGATTGGTAAGGCTGCCCAGCTTGGTCAGGCTGCACTTAGTCTGGCCCCACCACAAACACACTCCGGCATGGCTGGTCTCTGTCTGACCAACTGGAGGCACAACAGGTAAGTCTGAGGCCAGGTAGTATATGCCCTGGGAAGGACAACGTTGCCCCGGAGGCAAGAGAAACGGCCAAAGGAGAGGCCATATGGCTGGAGCCAACGCTTGTGGAGAAATGGGCTTCCCAGAAGAATGGCACGTTAGAAAATAACCTTGCGCTGCAGCTGGGACTAGTAGGGCAAAGGCCTCTGTGCGCCTAGGCTGCAGCCATGCCATCCCCTATGCATCATGTAGATGCAGGCACTTGCTGAGGCAGTGGAGTGACACACCCCCCCCCCGTGTATCCCAGGGCCCTGTGGAGGTGACACCGCCCCAAAAGGAGAAGGAGCTGTTCGGTATCATTGCAGGGCTGGCTGTGGCTGTGCTTCTTATCATCGTCATCATGATCCTGACCGTAGTTGGCATGAGGAGAAGGTATGAAAGCTCCCCCACTCCAAAACCAACCCCCAAACATATTATGATCAGTGCTTTTTTTCTGGAGAAAAGGGTACCAGAACTCTTGGATTACATTTCCTCGGGAGTAGATGGCGATTAAATTGTAATGCAATTAATAGAAGAAAAGGTGCTGGAACTCAGTTCCGGTGAATTCCACCAGAAAAAAAGCCCTGATTATGATGACCCCCATACATGCTCTCCCGTTCCTGGATGAACTCATTGCGCCCTGTCCAGTGCTGCTTCTGTCCTTATCTGTAAATGCCATACCCTTGGCGTTGCGTTACACACACAGCCTGTGTCCCCCACGTGGTGCCACCTTTCTGCCATTAAGAACTCAGGTCCACATGTTTCTTTCAACTCTGCGGCGTTCTCAAACCAGGACGGCACGTTCCCTGGCCAGATCCCCCCCCCCCTTCACCCTCTTGCCCATTTTTCTTTTTGCAGCCATCGGAGGAAGCTGAATGCCCTCAAAGCCCTGAAGGCGGCTGCAACGATCTCAGCAAGCGCTATGCAGCAGGGGCCAGCTATCCCTGGGACTAACAAATACAACACAGAAGGGTACGCTTTTGGGTTGGGGGGTGGGAAGGGGAGGTTTGCTCTGCTAGAGAGAGAGAGAGAGTGCTGCCTCTTGCATTGACTTGCAGAGGAGCAAAATCAGGAAGAAATGTAAGCGCCTGCCTGCCTGCCTGTCTGTATCCACTTTGTTACCGATTTGCTTATAAAATGGCATCTGCCGAGCTGGTCCTGTGCTGAATTTGCAATGTGATGGCAGCAGCACGCACAGTGTCTCCAGACCATTCTGGAAAAGGATTGATATGACTGGAATCAGTGGGGACTCTGGAGACCACAGTAGGCCTCTGCAGTTGAAAGGATATGGCCTCAGGCCCAAGGAGTTTCCAGAATTTTAGCCAACCTCTGGGAAAGCATGATTGAATCTCTCTGAAGCTTCAAGCCTGGATGCATGTGGAAAGAACAAAATTAAGGTAGAAGCACCCGGTTGTCTTCTTGACCGAAGGCGATACACCTTGTGTAACACCACAGTGCTGTTGCTGCGCTTTGCACATCACGTTGGCCATTGCAGTCAATAATGCATTGGATGTGGATCTGTTGCACTCATCAGGGCCTTGTGGCGTTTGGGTTGACAGATGTATATTGCACCATTCTGCACCGCGCTAGCTATATGGTTGCAGGGCATAGTCCAGCCGTCCCCAACCTGGTGCCCTCCAGGGATGTTGGACTGCAACTCCCCCGCTGGTTGGGAATGATGGGAGTTGCAGTCCAACACTACTGGAAGGCACCAGGTTGGGGAAGGCTGGTGTCGTCTAATAATGGGTTGAATTTGCAGCAGCTAAGAGATTCACTGGTAGACTTTTCTTCCTTAGGGCCAACCCTGTGCTTGGTTACTCCTTGGACCCCTCCATGGACCTGGGCTTTGAGGAAAACCCCAGCTTTGAAGTAGCCAGGTACTGCTATGAATTCTGTCTTTCATCTCCCCTCCTGCATAGAATCAGGTTGTGGTGAAGGTCGTGTAACTGATTTGCTTTCCAATAGGCGAGTTCTCCACTCACCTATTGTAATATTTAGAATTATGATCCGTGTGAGGCAGTGCCATCATGTTGTGAGTCTCCGTGCGCCTCTGCTCCACGTTCCTAACACCTGCTCATGGGGCCTGGAGACTCACTTGCCTCCAAATTACAGGTAGCTCCAAGGTCAGCCACACTACTTTCTCTTTTACAGCCTGAACTCCCTGGATGAGAACATGGTTGATGTTCCAGAGAGTGGTCCAGCTACTGTTCCGCTAAAGGTGAGGAGGAGACCTAAACATGTCATCCTTCCATTGCATGTTGTCCTGGCCGACGCACATTCCAGCCATTTGATAAGAAGCCGTGTTTGCAGTATTTGATCTGCACCCACCTCCCTTGGATAGACATGCCTCTCTGCAGCGGTCTCCTCACCCAAGGCCTGAAGCTTGACAGGCAACTGGGATGTTGAGACGGCTCTTTTCCTGGTGGGGAATTTGGGTATCACTTGAAAGCCACAAGATTCCATGCCATGCTATGGAGCAGGAGGAATCAGGGAAGGGATATAATTGGAAGTCAGTGGTAACTGCTGGTGCTATTAGCAGAAACTCATTAGGAAAAGCCAAGATACACAGAAAGAGAGAGAGAGTCAGCAGTTGCTTACCTGTGGAAAAAAATCAAAGGGAATAATTTGGTTCTCTGTGTGTGTGACAGAAGGGGGAGGGAGGGAATAACATAGGTGTGTAATTGGTATGTCAGGCTTGCATTATTTATTTAACACCATTTTGACACTATTTTAAATTAAAGAAATTTCTAAGCTATATACAAAAACAAGTCTCCTTACAGAGGACAAGATTACCTTCCCAGGAGTGCTTTTGTGCATTTGTGTGTGACCCTTGTCCCCTTCTGTGAATAATGATAATAAGAGTGTAGGCTTTTCTCTTGACTGAGGATGCAGCACAATTGCTGGTGACCCTGGGGAGCGAGCAACCCCTATGTAGGAAATTAGGTAGGGGCCGAGGTTCCCAATGGCCCTGGAGGAGAGTCTTCAATCCTAATTTGTATCACTGAATGAGTTAATTGCTGGAAGTCTGATCCTGGAGTTGCAAACAGTGAAAAGTCTAGGGTGTGTGTGTGTCTCCAAATGTCTGAGGCCTGGTCCACAAATGGAGCAGAATGAAAGGGCAAATGAGGTGGCAGAGTCTGGAGGTGGCAGAAGAGACTACACAATTTACCTCTCGGCAAGTAGAAACTAGCACAGCAGGGAACAGGCTGGGCCAGAACCTTTCCTCCTGCAATGCAAAGGGTTGTGGGGTTTTTGGGGGTGGTGGTGGTGGTGGGTTGTTTTTTCACTGTGGGACATTTTTGTACACGGGGGAGCAATAAAAATACAGCGCACACACACACACACACACAGAGTCTGAAGTGGCACAGTCCACTCTAGCACTTCTGGCTTCTGCCTCCTCATTCTGCCTGCATGTGTAGAATGAGGCCATAGCAGTGAATGAGGGAAAAGACCAGGCCAGACCAGGCCTTGGCAGAGCAAATGAGGAAAGAAGTCCTCTATCTGCTGTCCTGTGCCTCTTATTGATTAAGATCTCCCTTTTTCTTTTGGAGAGAGCCACTGGCATGCCCCCCCCCCCAAACGTCAGGCAGTGCAGCCTTATAATCACCACGCGCAGCCACATCCTGTGTGTGCAGACACAGATGGCACAGGGTCACTGGTTGTGAAGCACATCCAGATCAGGTAGCCTGCTAGTGGTGAACCACTCACGCATACCCCATGCTCTCACGCGGTGCCTGCTTGTACAGCGCCTTTGTCATTAGGTGGTCTCACAAGGGATCTTCCAATCCACTGCAAGGATCAGTAAGAGGGGGTCCTGCAGCCCATCATGGACACCACGGGGGTCAGGGGCTCCCTCCACCTTTTTTAGACTACAAATCCCAGAATCCCTGATCATTGACCATGCTGGCTGGGCCTTATGGGAGTTGTAGTCCAAAACATCTAAAGGGCACCAGGTTGCCTACCCATTCTAACTGCGCTCTCTCTCTCTCTCTCTCTCTCTCCCTTCCCTCCTCCTCTCCCAGCTGAGCAAAACAAATGCTCACAGCCAAGACAATGACAGGGAGGAACCCTTGAAAGCTGCCTTAGAAAACCGCGACAAAGACAAGCTGCTGCAGCAAGGACATCGCAAGACCACGGCTTTATGCTTCGACAACCCCTCCTTGAACACTACAGATTTGTGACTGCACCGGTTTTCTCCTGCCAGAGGAGTGGCAACTGCGTATAAGCCGGACTCGTATTGTAAATTTGGTCCAGAGACATTGCATCAACAATCACAATACATAGTAATAAAAATCACAGGGGATCCTTTTGTAATCCGTGGCTTGTGTGGTTGTCTGAATTAACTCCAGGCTTGCATCCTAAATAGGAACAAGCCTGATTCAAACTAGAATAAGAGCTCACACTGAACATCCCATCCCATATGCCACCACCAAGAAGTGATGGGGGAGAAATGTGCTCAATTTGTTTCAGTGTGGACTTACCAAATTGCGCACTTTTGAACCACTGTGTGAACGGAAACTCAGTTATCCTTTGAAATTTGCACTTCTCCAAATTTTGCAATGGAGTTCTCCAATCAAAAAGTGTGTAAAAATGCATGTATTAGGGCAAATGTTAAAAATGCATTATATTAGGAAAAATGCTTGACAAAAAATGTGTATATTAGGCAAAAATGCACACAAACATGCATGCATTAGGAGAAATGTGCACAATAATGCTTATGACTTGTCATGCAAGCTTTAAAAAAACAACCCAGAGTTTGAGATGAACCAAACTTAAGACTGGGGAAATTCTCAAAGTTCAAAATGAACCAAATTTACTGTAAGGTTGGAAAAATGAAATTGAGAGAAACTGAAATAGACAGGTGTGAAGGATTGAGGCCTACACAGGCTTGAGTTAGGTTGAAGCCTGTAGGCCCAGTTTCTCCCCCCCCCCCCCAATGGAGTTACAGTCACCTTTCCCCCTTAATAGAGTTAAGTTTCGTTTCTCCAGTTTGAGGTCACAGGTTTGTAGCCTTCTAGTCCTGGTGGGAGAATATATAAAGAGGTGTGGTTGTGCTGCAAGTGTGTGGAAGAGAGAGATAAGCAGTGGAGGAGAGGAGCTGCAGGCACCAAGAAGCAAAGAGCAGAGAAGCAGAGACTATCACTGAAAAATGCAGAACAGCCAGGGCTAGGCTGAGAAGGAATCTCTATTAAGGTTACAGGTGAAAGAGTACCTAGGTTAGAGAGAACTGTTATTTCTTTTATTTCTATCATACCTGCTTTTTGAAAGTATACAGCTCTATTTGTGTAATTACCTTAAGTTATTGTGAATCTACTATACCAAAATTTACTAAAGTAAACAGTTATTGTTAACAGCAAGTTGTTTGGAGTATCTTGTGCCCCCATGTTGAACTATGATAAAGCACCTTGCCATTTGATCATTGTTGAAAGGCAACAGTTCATGATGGCCAGATTGGAAAAAGCATGAACAGATTCAGATGGGAGCATGTGTCTTGTACATCAGCCTGGGGTCTCTCCTACCTTGGTGAGCCTCTAATGCTTTTTGCTTGATGGGCACTGGAACTCTTTTGCTTGATGGGCACTGAAACTCTGTTTGGGTCTTGCTGTATTAAGCCTGCACCCCCGTCCTGTCATTGGTCCATTGTGCAGTACACCATGAATTGGCATACCATTTTGCATGATTGTGTGAAGGATGTGTATCTTCAAAATAAATTAGTGTTTTCCCTGCTGCCTAGAGTTTCAGCAGTAGGAAGATGCAGAAGCTGTTTATTCCAGAAGTATCAAGGTGTACAAAGCAGAGATTCTTGAGCCTTTATCATTATCTAAGCAAGCCTCCCCCAACCTGGTGCCCTTCTGTGTTGGACTACAACTCTCATCATTCCCAGCCAGCACATGAGGTTGGAGAAGGCTGACCCAAACTGCCAGGATGTGAGCTAATAGTTCAGCTGGACCAACAGACTTACACACTTTCTTAAAGGCACAGCGGTTTCTGCCAGGTAACCCTAAAGCTTGACTGCTTATCACATCTTGGTTCTGTATCATTTTAGGGATCCACAGGTCTGGCCCTACCATTAGGCAGTGTGAGGCAGCTGGCTTGGGGTGCCATGAGAAGGCAGCAAATTATTATTGAATGTGTTGTTATTGTAATTTTACTGTGAGGAGGGGGAAGAAGTGCTTGAGAATTTCTGCCTCAGGGTAACAAAATAATTTGACAGGTATTGGGTAGTGTGCATCTTGACTTGGGGTATGTGTGCGTGCATGCACACCATTTTCTGCTCTTCCTCATGCAGCAAAATATCTTGGGTCAGCCCTGACAAGTGGACAACCACCTTTTAGAATCCCAAGTTGCATTCCTAGTTCTGGCATAAAGAGTTTGAGCAACATCCAACACATTCCACAAAGATTTTGACTCAAGAAATTACCACAAGAAGGGGTTTGTTTGCCTTTCTCAGGAAACCATTTTGGGTACTAGTATGGCTTAGGACACCACAAGCTACTATCCATTCCATGACAGGCTCAAAGTGGAGGTGCTTTGCAGTATCTTGTCCCTTTCCAGTCACTTCAGCACTGACTGCGTATGTGTGTAGTGTGGGTTAACGTTCGATTAAATTTCGTACAGTTGATGCACTCAGTCTGCATCTGTGATTAATAAAGGTGTGGCATGGCAACATTTCTTTAAATAGCTTGAGCCCAATCCTTATGCAGCTTACTCAGATGTCCCACTGAGTTCAATGGACCTTACTCATGAGTGTGTAGACTATACTGCGTATACTATATACCAGCCTTCCCCAGCATTTTGCCCTCCAGATGTTTTGGACTACAGTTCCCAGCATTCCTGACCTTTTGGCAATGCTGGCTCGGGCTAATGTGAGTTAGAAGTCCAAAACATCTGGAGGGCACCAGGTTGGGGAAGGCTGCTATATACTGTGTGTATACTAGAGGATAGCAACTGGAAAGGGAGACATTGGTTAAGGACCTTGCAGCCACTTGAGAATCCCAAGCATGTATCTAAAGCAGTGTTCTCCAACCTTGGGTCCCCAGATGTTTTTGGCCTACAACTCCCAGCATGCCCCAGCCAGCTATGCCACTGATCTAAAGTATCAGGAAACCATCCTTGCCATCCATGAAAATACCAAAGAGAAGATGAAGGGATGTGGTATGATCAGCTTCTCAACATCTAGAAGACTGCCACTGAAAAGTGAGAGCACGAAACTTGTACTTGAGGCTCCTTGAAGGAAGGGCAAGGAACAATGGGGCAATGTTCTATAGCACAGCCTTCCCCAACCTGGTGCCATCTAGATGTCGGACTACAACTCCCATGAGCTGCAGCTAGTGCAGCCAATTGTTGGGCATAATGGGAGTTGTAGCCCCAAACATCTGAAGGGCGCCAGGTTGTGGAAAGCTGATCTAGCAGAGCTGATTTTACCCAGAAAGGGTCATTTGAAAGAATAGCTGATCAAAGCTGCATACCTGCGGGTTCAAGAAAGTTCTGGAATCTCCATATTTGGAGATTAGTAGATGAAGCTTGTATGCATCAACTGGAAATGCTGGAGTGACCTGGAGCATCTGAGAAGTGCAGAGCTTTGGTCCTGGTGACCCCCGATTCTGTCCCACTTCTATAGTGCTGAACTTGAATCCGAGGCAACCTTGCTCATGCAAGAGCTAGCAATCCCAGGCATGGCCAGAGCCACTGATCTCACTCCTGCCTGCAACTTGCCAAGATATGGAGTCTACCAGTTCATCCATGTTGCCTTGCAGCATGATTTTCCCAGCATCCTTGGAATCCTGGGCCTATGGCCAGCTGGCTCCAGCCCAAGCAAAGGAAAGCCACCCTCCTCTCCTCCTGAGCCCTTGACAAACACAAGGAAAGCCGCTCCAGGGCAGGTTGGCAGTTTTTTTTGGAGAAAAATTTATTATCCAACAGCCAGGTTTACAAGTTTGTACCCTAAAGATATAAAGAAGGGGGAGAAGAAGAAAGAAAGAAAAAAGAAACCCAAAGACAAAGTTACTGTTAACAATTCATCATTGCTTGGTACTAGAGATCCATATGGCACGTGAACACCATAATGAGAACAGCACACAAGGCAGGGCACAGGAACAGGAAGGGTTATCGAGAGTTCCGTGGGTTTCCGTAGTGACTTGCGGGCGGGGTGGGATGTGGCATTGGTCATATCCTCAGCATCCTGTTGGGAGATTTGGGTGTGGGTGCCTGTGCCTCGCACTCTGACCTGTCTCGGCTGGGATGCCTCTGCCACCAGCACTCCACTCTCACACGTTTGTGGACATGCCTCTTGCAGCATAACTAACTCTGCAGATGTGTCCTACTGAGAAGAAAGCTGGTGCCAGAAACCCCCATTTTTCGGTGCGGGCTTGTCAGATCCACAAGGCGCCTGAAACCTTTAAGAGGGCATGGCTCCTCCTCTTGTGACTGGAAGGCTACTTGTGAGCAGCAGGCCCCGTAAGAACCCGTGAATGCGTCTGGCTGCAAGAATGACCACAGCCCCTACACCTGCCATCCCCAACCTGGTTCCCTCCAGATGTTCTGGACCTCAACTCCCATCAACCCCAGACAGCATGGCTAATGGTCAGGGATTCTGGGAGTTGTAGTCCAAAACATAGAAGGCATCCCAGTTGGGGAAGCCTGTCCTACACACACCCGTCCACTTATTCCCAAAGGAGATCTGTTCTGGTTAACCTGTGGTGGGTTACCAGGACCAGATACATTAATAGCAAGGTGTTATGCAGGCAGAGCTTTGGCTAATTCAATGGCAATATTTGACCAGTCCTTTCTCCCTTTTCCAGCGGGGCTGTGGGAGTGCCTTCTACTGAATCTGGCACCAACCCTTGCCCTTGGCGTCAGCCAAATGCCTCCACACAAGCTGTCAAAGGGCCCACTGTAAACTGGTGGGGATGGAGGCTGTGCTGTACATCCTCAGGAAGAATATACCAGTTCCTACCTCTTCTGCTGGACAGCAGGCTAGCCCATTCTCTAGCTCTACTCTCTGTACTGATACACAGAGGTCTCTTAAAGAGCCAAACGTGTGGTTCCTTGATGGCGGAGAGATACTGCAAGATACTGTTCACATGATACTGCCAGCCTGCTGTTATCCGTGGGGCAATCCAGCTTTAAGGCAAGCCTTTCCCAGTCAAATGGGATGGCATTAGAAAGAAAAGCCCAGCCGCCACTAGTCCAGCAGAACTTTCTAGCGAGCCAATCTGCATTGCAAGAGCAGTGCGCTAAGCCTGTGTGCTGACTGGCTTTTGCAGATCTGGTGAACAGAACCTCAACACACACACATACACACACACACCTGCCCTGCCCCGCCCCGCCCTGCCCCAAAAGAACTCTGTGTATCCCAAGTTGTTGCTTCTTGATCTGCTTATGGCATCACTTCTACTAGCTATTGGCCACGTAACAGAGCAAATCAAAGCAATGCTGTCCTGCCTTTCTTGCTTAGGATTACTTGCAGCCTCCCCACAATGTGGCACCCTCTAGATGTTTTGGACTACAACTCCCATCATCCTTGACCTCTGTTAGGGATGGGGGTTGTTGCCCAGAATATTTGGACAGGCACCACGTTGGGGAAGGCTGGCTTACTATATTGTAAAAGAGAGAGGGTTTTTGTCTAAGAGCAGAAGAGGGAGATCCTTCAGGTTAGTTGCTTCCCTCACAGTCCTACAGTGACAGCTGGAGATGCACCTGCTAAATGTTCTTGATCTTCAGGTTTCATGGACAGAAACTCTGCCCCCTTTTGGAGAAAAGCCCACATTTCCTACATCATAAAAGAGTTCACTCTACATTTACAGTAGGACTGCTTTTTTTTTTCCTGGCTGGCCTCCAGGACAGAAGGAAATTCAAAGGGTAGCCCTGTTCCCCCCTTGCTTCATCTGCATGCTTGGAAAAGCTGAATGTGCTGAATTTCCTCTTTTTGTGCAACTGCTAAAGGCTCAAGAGCCCAGCCAGAAGAAAAATGTTGGCAACTATAATTTATAGAGAGGTGGGGAGAATTGTAAACACAAATTAACATTAAATCTCCTAGCAAAAATTAGGAAGGTACCACAAACAGCAGAGGTGTTCTCCAACTCTATCAAAGGGGGTCAGTTTTTGGCACTCTACATTTCTCAACTGGAAGCACCTCGGAGACAAGCATAGCAAAAACAGCTACTTTGGAGGAAAGAACTCATCTAAAAAAAGAAGTTTTGTTTTCACCTTGTAAGCATTCCCTCCTCTCCTTTAACTCACAGTAGCAACTATTTTGTCACATCCAATTCTTCCCAGATTCCATTGTTCAGGGGGAAAGCCACAAAATCCACAATTCCAATGCATAAAATATTGTGTGAGGTGGGGGTGGGAAGGGGGTTGGCAGAAAAAAGGAAACAGCATTTTCAAGACACCCTTCAGAAAAAGAAAAACAAGAACCTGATTCAGAGTAAACACAACAGAGTAAAGAGAGAGTTAGTTTTAAAAAAGCCCGCATATTCCAACACATATCAATAAAATATCCCAGCCCACCCAGAACCCTTGAAAAAACCAGGAACATAAAAATTAGCCATGTTTCTGATGGCAACAGGCCTCTTTGCTCTCTAGAGGAAAAGAAAGCATAGACTGCAAAGAGGCAAAGACACACACGCTCACATGCACACAAGCCAGGGCACGCATCGAGCTGCACTCTCACACACAAGATACAGATCCTTTCAAAAGATTAGTTTCTCAGGCAAGTTGATTGTTCTATGGCATCGGCACCTCGGCCTGTGATCCAAGATGCCCCCACCGGGACTCAGCAGAGCTCTTTGGCAGACCAAGCCTTGAGGCTCCAAGCCGGTCGCTGAGAATCCAGCATGAGCCTGAACTGCGAATTCAAAATCCAGGCTATGGGAGACACAGGCATTAGGCATGAATCAGCTTGCAGAGATGCAGACTAAGTGCAAGAGAAAGGGCGGAATCCTATGCATGTTTTTAGACAGGAATAAGTCCTACAACTCCCAGCATTCCCCAGCCCCCATGGCCGGCTGGGGAACACTGGGAGTTGTAGGACTTTTTTCTGTCTAAACATGCATAGAATTCCACACTATGGGTAAGATCCAGACTTAGACATACCTAGAGTAGACCCACTGAAATAAATGGGATATAACTTCACCATGGCTAATTTTGTCCCACTGATTTAAATGGGTCTATTTTAAGTATGACTAACTCTGGATCCAATCCAGAATATTTTGTCTTAACTTTTCTTCCACAGTGGGGCAAGCCCAGTTTCTCTTGAGCTAAAATTGCCCATATCCTGTCCAAAACTTAACAAAAACTCAGATCCACAGCAAGAAAACTCAGGTTCTGTGCACACAATAGAACTATGCATCTCAAGAATATTATGCAAATCGGCTCATTTGGTTTAAAGTTATTCAGTTAGATGACCCCTTCCAGACCTGACAGATTTATTTATTTTTTGGCAGCGTGTGGAATGTTTCTGGCAACAAACCTACAAGTGGCAGGAAGAAAGCTTGTGAGCACAAGAGGCAGTAGGAGTGTACAGGTGAGGATTATGGTAGTTGCTCTAAATATTTTATTTATCTATTCTATACAGGCAGTCCCCAGGCTACCAACGAGTTCCGTTCTTAAGAATGTCTTTAAGTCAAATTTGTATGTAAGTCAGAACAGCTTAGCGTTCTATACGTTAAAATCGGCATTTACGCAAATTGCGTAAGATACTACGCTATGTACTCTACGTAAATGACGTAGTGCAGGGGAACCCAGAAGTCCGTTCTTAAGTATGGGTTGTCTGTAAGTCGGACGTTCTTAGCTCGGGGACTGCCTGTATTTATACCCCACTTTATTTCCTGCAAGGAACCCAAGGCAGCTTACATTATCCTCCTATTTTATCCTCAGAACATTGGGAGGGACTGTAGCTTAGTGGTAGAACACCGGCTTTACATGCAGAAGGTTCCAGGTTCAATCCCCAGCATTGCCAGGTAGGTCTGGGCATGACTCCTGTCTGAAATCCTGGAGAGCCACTGCCAGTCAAGTGTCTACAATGCTAAGCTAGATGGACCAATGCTCTGACTTGGTCTAAGGCAGCTTCCTGTGTTTCTATGACACGGAGGTCACTGTACTTGCAGCATCTTGCCTTTGGTCTGGCATCAGTTAGAGCAGCCTTCCCCAACCTGGTGCCCTCCAGGTGTTTTGGACCAACCACCACCATCTCCAGCCAGCATGGCTAATGGTCAGGAGTGCTGGAGGTTGTAGTCCAAAACCTCTGGAGGCTTGCCAGATCGCAGCTTGAAGAGCTGGACTATGAGAACCTTTACAGGTACAACTGTGTATTTTCCATACATCCCTCCACAGCCACAGAGGAGAGGGACTTCAAAGAAAATGGGCTGGATACAGATTTTGTCATATTTGGAGCAGACCCACTGAAGTAAGTGGGACTGAAATTACTGATGACTTATTACTTTCAAATGGGTTTATTCAAAGTATGACTAAATCTGGATCCAACCCAAGAGATCTTTAAAGATCTCCGGAATCCAAGGTCTGCTGCATTGGATTCTGTGGATAATTGCATTTCTGTTTCACAAAGGGTTGCCTCCAGAGCCAGAAAGGGCCAAGCTCTTAAAAGCTGTACCTTAGAGATAGCATGCCAGAAGCACAGCCATGCAGGTCTGCTGTAGCAAAACCAACTAAGAATCTTGGGGTCCCTTCAAGACTCGTGAGCCTATTGTGGCATGCACTTTTGTGGGCAAGAATATTGCTCTCATCAAATAGGCTCTTGCATATAAAAGCTCATGCTTCACGTGAACAGCACAATCCTGTACATGCCTACTCAGGTGTCAGTAACATTCAGTTCAATGGAGCTTATAAGTAAGTACAGTAATACCTTGGATTGCAAGTAACTTGGTTTGAGAGCAGTTTTGCAAGACAAGCAAATTTTTAAATATTTTTTAAAAAATCTTTTACTCGATATACAAGCGACGTCTTGCAATACAAGTACTGTAGTATGGCTTAAATTAAAAATCTCTGTACAAATTTTTTTGGGGGGGATTTCATTTTGATATAAGAGTGTTTTGGATTACAAGCATGTTTCCGGAACGAATTATGCTCTCAATCCAAGGCATGACTGTATGCAGGGGCGTGCAGCGTAAATTGGACAGAATTCGTTGCCATGGACATGTGGCAACAGCCACTAGCCCAGATGGATTTACAGATTCATGGACTATCACGCTCAACCTTGATTAGCCTGTGATGGCTAAATAGAGCTTCCATGTTAGGAGGCAGTCCTACCCCTGAATATAAGTCGCTGGGGACATCTAATGGGACAAAACTGCTGTCTTCAAGCCCCAGCTGTGAGCCTCCTGGAGGCATCTGGCTGGCTACTATTGGGAATGGGATGCTTGCACTAGATGCATCTTTGGTCTGATCCAGCAGGACTCATGTTATGTTTTCAGTGGTGTTACAAGACTCTCGGTTGCATTTGGACAGAAGGGGGAATTTCACTACCACTGTAGCAGCTTTCTTCGTTACAAGGGCTGCACTGGCAGAAGCGGCATCTGGGACATTCTCTGCAGGCCTGCAAGATGGACCCACCCACTTTACCTGGCCACACCCCTTTCCCCAACCCCCAACCATCTGGTGGTTTTCCAGCTTTTGCAGCCCCAGTGCATACCAGCACTGCCAGGAGCTGAGCCTTGGGAGAGGCTTTTCAACCTTTTACAATGGGGGGGGGGCACCATTCTAAAAGGTTGAAAAGCCTCTCCCAAGGCTCAGTTCCTGGCAGTGCTGGTATTCTGGCCCCACTTCTTTTGCCTCTGGCCCCGCCCACCCCTAGGATGCACCCCCACTCCAAGCTTCTCTGAAGTTGAATTAGGTTCCCTAGCCCTGCGCTATGGGGCTTTCAGGGAAGGAGGAGCGGTAGTAAGCATTTGAGACAAGATAGATCCACAATCACCCCTCAGAAATAGAACATTTGGGAGACCCTAGGGAAGGTGCTAAACCTGGAAGCCTGAAGAATGACAACTACAATAATACCTTGGATTGCAAGTAACTTGGTCTGAGAGCGTTTTGCAAGACAAGCACTTTTTTAAAATAAAATTTGACTTTATAAACAAGCGACGTCTTGCAAGACGGGCCGAAATCAGCCCCGCTTATGCCCGCCAGAGACTCGCTTTGATATAAGAGTGTTTTGGATTACAAGCACGGTTCCGGAACAAATTATACTTGCAATCCAAGGTATTACTGCACAGTGGGGCCAACATTTCTCGGAAGACATTTTTCTGAGGAAAGGTCTGAGGTTTTCTTTTTCTTAACACGTCCCTCCCCACCCCCGAGAAATAGAAAGCTGCTCTGCAGAATTTTCTCCGAATATGCTCCAATTTTGGGGGTGGTGGTGGTCACCTTCTCCCCCCCCCCCATGCTCTGGAAGGATGCTAGCTTACGGGGCATCGTGGAGGCTACAAAATGGCGGCCAGGCTGCCAACACAGCTGCTGCTGCCGCCACTTGCAATGGCAACGCGAAAAACCAAAAACCCATAGGAAAAAAGAAAGAAGCTGTGCCAATGTCGATCCCCCACCTCTGAGAAACTGTTGGGAGAATTTCTCCTCCCACTGGAGTGTTGTACCTCTTTCAGCCTGAGGGTGGAATTCCATTTCGGAGATGCTCTTGGGGGCCACATTCCAGTGGTGGGCGGAGCCAAAGGCAAAACAGGGCAGGGCCAAAGGCAAAGAGGCGGGGCCAAGATAGCAAAACATACCCACAGACTGTAGCTTAAAGCTCTTAACTGGGCCCTAGGAGAGGCATTTCAACATTTCAGAATGGAAAAACAACAACGCAAAAACCAGAAAGCCACCAAAGGATTGGCAGTCAGGAGAAAGGGGGCGTGGCCATCTAGGGAAACCGGCAGGGCTGGATTTAGCAAGTGGGCCAGTGGTCCTGCATCGCTGTCCTGGTGAGGTGATGTCCCTGCCTTCTCTGCCGACAAACAGGGTGGAGAAATTTGAGAAGTCGTTTGCGCCCAGCTCTAGCTTGCAGCTCTAAATTTCCTGATGCAGCAGGAGAAAAGGCAGCCATGGCTCCTCCTGCCTGCCCTCACCTGATCAAGTCATTCCCCTTGGTCCCACACTTACTGTGCTGCCCATTCCAGGAGGTGGGGCGGGGGTGAGCAGACAACGGGACCAAGGAGCAGCAGACAGGAGAGGCTGCAGTGCTTTCTTCACCAGCTGCACCGCGGAATCGAAAGCCATGCACACATTCTCTAAGCCATGACCTGTGCAAGCCCTCGCGCTGACCCATTCTAGACCCAAGGCAGGAAGCTGTCAGGACAGTGATACACCAGTTACACTATACATATTTATGACAGACAGCTGCTTACGTTGGACTCCAAAAAGAAAAAAGAAAAACCCAACCCCAAACAAACCCTGATTTTTATTTGCTTCAGGTGACAATGCCTATTTTCAGGGTTAAGTGCAGGGAACAGGTCCCACGCTGGGATGATCCTGCCTCAGGGGTTTAAACTTCATAACCGTCTCTGATTTTAGAAGTAAGGCTGCTGCTGCTGAACCTGCCCAGCCTTAAAAGCTCTTTGCACCAATACAAGAGGCATGCAAGCAACCGATGGCACTAGTTTATCTTTCTCTGCTCTGCATTCAGTTGGGCATCTCCTGACATGCCCCTGCCCAGGCCGAGACGGCCTTGTCAGAGGCTCCGAAAGCAGAAAGGTTTTAAGAGGTGGAAAAGGCAGCTAGCGGTCTTCTGTCCTGTTGTCAGGGAAAGGGAAAGCTGCAGTTTGCAATATCTATACCGGACTCCCATGATCCCTCACCGTTGGCCATGCTGGCTAGGGCTGATGGGAGTTGTAGGCCAAAAATACTGGAGGGCCCAATTTGCCCACCCCTGATCTAGACAATAACGTGAGTCTTGTGTTCAGCAGCACCTCGTTACACCTGAGGCACAGCTCAGGTTGAGTGCAAGAGGGAGCTCATGTAGATGCGCTTTCTACAAAAGGAAATCGGTGAGGGCAAAGAAACTGGGACCTGTGCCTCTCAAGTTAACTTCCGGCTTTTGTCCGTTGTGATTCCGGATAGTTAAACTGTCCATCATGTTCTTCAGAACCTGGAACCTGCTAAGGAGCTGAACCCTTTCTTTCTTTTTTAAAGGGGGAAGAGAAGCTACACAGTGCCTGTGATTTGCTTCCATAGCACAGTGTTGAAATGAAAACCATTTCAGGGTTTTGTTGTTGTTTTAAGGAGAGAGAGGAACCAGTCTAAGTTGTGTGCACACGCCTAAGGTTTGACCATTTCTTAAGTACTTTAGGGCGCAATGCTATGCATGCTTAGACAGAAAAAAGTCCTACAACTCCCAGCATCCCCCAGCCATGCTGGCTGGGGGATGCTGGGAGTTGTAGGACTTTTTTCTGTCTAAACATGTATAGGATTGCACACTTAAGAAATATAAGATATTCCAAGCAGCGATAGCTCAGAGCTTGAGTTTTGCATTTACAAGGCCCCAGATTAAATTCCTCAAACATAAAGTCTCAGGACCAAAAATGATGTAATGTTGGCAACCAGTAAAGTGCTTGCCTACACACATGTCCCACACATGCTCTGTCCTGCCTAAAGGCACTTACCACGGCAGATGGGCCCACTCACATGTAGAGTTAGAATGCCAGTGATTAAATACCTGGACAGGCATGCTGCAGGTGTGCTTAATGGGCCAAGTGACACAGTAAGTGGATTTATATGTGACAAGGGTACACATAGAATTTTCTCTGGCAAACACTTGGCCCATAGCTACCGTTGTACCTTTTTCAATCTACAAAAGATCATGTGGCCGAGGATCCTGCAGAGATGGTTTTGAGACATGCTGCCAATCAGATAGACAGCATATAAAGTCACTCCTTATATATGCCTTCATGACACATTTGTATGAGGAAGGTGGCCTTTAAACGGAAATATTTCTTGCTAGTGGATGGCAAACGACGCTCTCTTTAATGGCCTCCTTCAGAGGACAGGGACCTCTATTTGATCTTCAGTGTGGGTTTGTTTTTAAATGAAAAATGTGGCCTCTCAGGGGACCATACCTGTGGTATACGAAAAGTCCAAGGATGGTCTCCGAGCCTACAACAGACAGACAGGTTGCTGGGAGCCTTGCATATTGTCATGTATGTTTGGCATTGTAGAGACATGTCCCAGTATGCCAAGCTGCACTACATGTGTAAGCATTGCCTTCTGGGACATGTAGGCTCCTCAAGCCCTTATTTCTGACCAGGGCTTAATGCTGGCCAGGAGAACTTTTGCAGGTGCTATTTGTGTCTCCCTTGTAATGCAGTATTTGGCCTGCATTTTCAGGAGACTTCACTGGGCAGTAGATAGGAGTGTCCTAACCTTGGGTTTCAAGAGACTAAAAAGGGGGTCTTCCCATACATTTGCCTGAGAAACTACATAACATTTGCATTTTCCCAGCTGCCATAAACCCCAAGAGATGGCAAGGGCCCGCTTCACTCCACAGCCGGGCCCCCACGGGAGCAGCAGCGGGGCCGTCGCACGTTCTGCAGGAGTGCCCGAAACACACTGGGCTGCCTCTTGACCTCACCCTTCTGGGGGGGGCCCTTAATGGAGCTGGAACGGGTGCTCTGAGGAGTCATCACCGTCTGCCGGCCATGCTCTTCGATCTGCTTCTCCAGATGCTTCTGAATGGCCATGCCCAGGCACCTCTACCTCCATGGAGGCCCCGTACACTTCCCACGTCATGCCCTTCTCATCCCAGCTGACCTCCCGCACGGGCTCTGGTGGCTCTTCCTGGGCCCCTTTGACGTGCACCTCAGGATAGGATGCTTGGGGGGATTTGGTCACAGGAGTCATGGGCCCCGTGGCCACCGACCTGGTCTCCACTGGGATGGACACCTGCATCTCCACATCTTTCTTGGCTGGTTTCTGCTCTGGGCCAGGGCTCTTTAGAGAGGTGGGAGCAGCCCAAGCCCCCAGCGTGGAAAGTGAAGGCCACGGAACCGTCGGGCGGATTGATGGGGCTGATGGCTACTGACACCAAAGAGACACGATGGCCAGCTTGAGTCCCAGCATCCTGCTGGGGAGGGGTGACCTCAAAGGAGCAGGCCTTGGCCGCAAGTTCCACGGGCCTCGCCTCGACCCCTGCCGTGTGCTCCTCGCTCACGGCTCTGCCGGCTGCTTCCAGCGTTTGTTGTTCCCGAGCTCGGGTCTGACCCTGGGTGCTGGAGGGTGCTGCTTCTCTGAGCCCTTCTGTCTCCTTGGCGGCTTCACCTGGGCTTGCTTGTGACTCACCTGATGTGCCCTGGGGCATGGCCGCCACCAGGACTGCTGACACGATGCCGGAGCCCCCACCTGTGTCAGCTTCCGGAGCAGGGGACCTCACCCCTACCGCCAGGAGCCCATCTGTCCCTTTCTGTCACCGGCTCGCCCAGCTTCCCTGATGTGGTTTCAGCCCCCGAGGGCCCTGGAACAGATTCCTGGGTGGCTTCTGATGTGAGGGGATCTCCACGCCCTTCGTTCAAGCGTCCCGCAGCTTCGCAGACGTCACCGCTGCCGTGTGACGGGGGCCCCTCCGAGGCACGAGGCAGCCCCGGGCCGGTGCTCTGCCGGCACATGGGAAGTGTGGGGCTCCCCTCGGAACACGCCGTCCCTGCCGCCCGAATGCTTTCGGCCTCGGCTTTGTGTTCGGTTGGTTCGAGAAATGCCACGTGTTTCAGGGAGGCTGGTGTGCCGCATGGGTCCGTATTGGCTCCCTTTAGGCAGGACTCTGCTGGGAGATGCCCACAGGCCTCCCCGGCCACGGGGCTCGCTTTCCTTTCCGGAGGGCTGCAGGTGCTGGTTGAGCTACTGGGGAGCTCCTTCAGGCTCAAGCCCTGCCAGCTGTTGTGGGGCGAATCGTGACCGGCTGCCCTTTCTCCTTCCCCTCCCGATGCTGCTTGCTCCAGCCCCTGCGTCTTTAAGAGCCACGGGATCCGTGGCAGCAGCAAGATCCACGGAAGGCTGCGTGTCTACTCCCAGAGCCTTCTCCTTCCGGTTCGGGTTGTCTACCATGCTGCCTTCCTGGCTGCTCTCTTTGGTGCCGAGATCATTGACGCAGCAATTCCGCATGGTAAGATCTCCTTCGCCACATCGGACGTTTTGGAGGCAGCTGCCTTTCTCCTGACTGCGAGGCGGGCTGGGGCTGGTCTGGGGAGCACCGTCTGGAACCACTTCTTGCTTCAACAACTGCAGCGTCTCTGGCTCCTTAGCGCTGCCCATCTCCAGGCAAGGCTCTGGCCATGCTATTCTGCACGCCTCTCTTGGAGGACTCTAAAGCGAGAGAGAAAGGGGAAGAAGAAAGAGGGAAGTTAAGGCCTGTGCTGGTACCAGATGGAAAACGCAATCAACTCAACGCTATCTGTATTTGGAGCCTTCTGGGTCTCTCTGGTTCCCTGGTGTAATCTGGCACATTTGCAGTTTTACCATGCAAGCGCAGAATCTGGTAGCTGAAATGGAATTAACTTGCTTGTTTAATTCATAGCCTTGCCCCCCCCCAAAAAAAAAATGGAGCTCGAGGCTGCTAACAATAAAATCCAATTTTTAAAAAAACAACACACCAACAGACAAGCCAAAAGCCTGCCTGAATAAAAACATCTTTGCCTGCTGGCAGAAGAACAACAGGGAGGGCGGCAACCTAGCCTCCCTCAGCAGGATTTTCCAGAGCCCAGGAGCAGCTACTGAGAAGGCCATTTCCCTTGTCCCCACCAAATGTGCCTCCAGTGGTGATGGGACTGAGAGAAGGGCCTCCGTCGAAGATCTTAAAACCCAGGCAGGCTCATATGGGAGAAGGTGGTCTTTCCAGCGTCCAAGAGTGCTGTTTTTAAATTTTTTTAAAAATATATATATAATCTTCATATTTGCAGAGAAAAGCAAGGAAAACATGTGGCCATTATCTCATGACAGTTCAGGAGGAGTCAGAAGGTGGTTGGGCAGTGCTTTTTAATGGTTAGAACATGGGATTTACTATTGCAGCTCTCTGCTCATCTCCTATAGCAGGGGTAGGCAATCTATTCAGGTCCGTGGGTGTATTTATAATTTTCTTCTAGGCCTGGAGGTACTTTTTGTGTGTGTGGTCATTTTCTGGGGATTTACTCTTTTCTTGCCCCGCCAGCTACTGTTCCCTGCCCACAGACCTCACTTGCTACGGAATTCTAGTCTCAGCATCCCTTTCCTCTTCCTCTTACTCTTTGCCTTCGCATCTTCAGGCAGTGCATGCTGTTTCTTTGGTCAATTACGTATACAAACCTTTAAATAATCGCTGAACTGCTCATGCATCTTCTGAAATGTTTAGGGGGATAACTGCATTATTAACAAATAGAAGGCTCATTTCCCCCTCTGCCTTCTATTGCAGGGTGGGTAGACCTCAGGATTATTGGATCTACTTGTGTGGGTGGGTGTGCGTGTTTCTAGAACCCCAAGATCCACCAATCAGAGCCACGTGCAAAAGACATACACTCAGAATTAAAGAACAGGGTGCCTCTGAGCCTAGGAATTGGTTTGTCGTACCAACTGAGCTCACAGTTCTTTTACACAAAAGTCCACTCCTGGTTACCCAAAGTTTTCTTTATTTCAGCAGCCTAATTTAGGTGGCCAGTTTGCATGTCACATTGCAATTCCTGGGTTGTTTAACCCAGGAATTGCTGGGGATGAGCAAAGCAACAAGCATGCTACCTCCCACACACTCGTCATTTCCACTTTCGATTATCGCCTGGTCCTGGGGTTGTTTCATGATGTGCAAACCTGGAAACTCTGGGATGCTTATGGGTTAAATAACCCAGAGTTAACCCAGCAAGAAACCATGGGCAATTGTTGGGTTAACTCTTGGTTGTTTAACCCATAAACAATCCAGAGTTTCCAGGTTTGCACATCACGAAACAACCCAGGAATGGGGCATTCCCGGATTGTTAATTGAAGGCAGAAACAACAAGTGTGTGGGAGGCAGCACACTTATCGCTTCACCTGTCTCCAGCAATTCCTGGGTTAAACAATCCAGGAATTGCAGCACGATGTACAAACCGGGCAATTTTGTTGCTGCTATTTGTTGTTGTTTAATTAGGAGTCTTGCCAATCTACTGCAAATCATCCAGAGATCCACCAGGAGATCCTGATCTACATTTTGCCTTCCTCTCTTCTAACAGAAACCCCACTGTAATCCCATATTAAACTCATAGCACCCTCAAATTTGAACATGCCACAAACTCTTGGGAACATTAAAAAAAAATAAAAACTTGGAGGGTGAGCGACGTGCTAAGTAAGGGGAAATCCCCTTTTATATTTCTGATTATTGATCGGAGATTAAAGGAGGATTCTCCCTCAAGCCCCCTCCCCAACCTCTGTGGTAGATTTGGGGGGGGGCATGCAGAGGGACCCAGAGCCTAAGCAGGCTGGATGGGGAACCTCCATAGGCAGGTTTCCCATTCCTTCCTTGTAGCCACAGGCCAGTGCATTCCAAAAATGCAAAAGCAAAACATCCAGAATACACAACATAAACAAACAAATATTATGAACATAACTTCAATGCCATGTTCCCCCCAGCAGAATAAAAAAACAAAGTAAATTCACTCATACTTTATAAAAATGGTGACAGAGTCAGTGTGGCATAGTGGATAGAGTGTCAGACTGGGACTTGGGAGACCTGGGTTCTAATCCCCAATCGGCCATGAAGCTCACTGCGTGACTTTGGGCCAGTCACTGACTCTCAGCCTAACCTACCTCACAGGGTTGTTGTGAGGATAAAATGGAGAGGAGGAGGACTGTGTAAGCTACCTTGGGTTCCTTGCAAGAGGAAAAAAAGGCGGGATATAAATATAATAAATAAATAAACTCTCTGGCTATGGAAACGGCTTGGCAGCTGAGGAACACCTGCAGCCTGCCATGGCTTTCTTTGGAGCCTTCTCTACCGCTTTGACGGCACTCTCGTCCCCATTGCTTGCTTCTCTTGACCCTGATGTGGTAGCCGTGCTGTGGCAGGATTGAAACAGATGATCTCCAAGCTGTGCCGTCCCCATAGCTCGTGTGTCAAAGTGTCAGCGTGTGAGGAAGGGTAGAGGGCTTGTGCTGGTATGACTTGGTGGCTCTCAGGTAGGGGTGCCAAGGTTAAGGACTGGCCAGACCGGAATCCAGACAGAGTTGGAGGAGCACTTTCCAATAAAGGGTTCTGGTGGCTGCCTGTTGCTGGAATTGGAGTAGGGCAAGGGTGGGGAAGGTATGCCCCCAGGTGTTGTTGGGATTGCAACTCCCATCAGCCCTAGCCAGCATACCCAAGGGTGAGGGGTGATGGGGACTTGCAGTCCAATAGCATCTGGAGGGCCACACATTCCCCATCCCTGGAGTAGGGAACTGGAAGTTAATCTAGAGATGGAAGTTCAGTTTGACTTAGTTCAGGCAGAAGATACTGGTCAGTTGGCCAGCTGCTGTTCATTTATACCAGTCTGAGGTAGCTATGTTGGCACTGGAACACAGGGAATCGTCTTGGACAGCTTCCCCTCTGACTTCTAAGATCTCAACAGGCTTTCCCACACACTCGCAAGCCTTTTTCTGCAGCCCTAAGGACTAGAAACTTGCTTTTTAAACAAACAAAAAATGAAACATGAGATTCTGAAAATGGTGGTTTCTGTGCCCATTATCAAATCCTAAACTTGTGCAGAATACACATATTCTTGTCCATGCTGGATATGTCCTGTTAGCAGTAGCCAAATCTTTATTTATAGCAGAATCCGAACAGATCATTATTTTGGCTTCTAACGCTGCAGGACTAAGAGACAGTGTGCACATTACAGTCATTTTAAAAGGCCATTATAAATCGTTCCACGTGGAGGTAGTCCCCACATGGGGAGCTATTGTCAGTGCTGCAGCTCTGCACACATCTCATAACAAACAGCAAAACAACTGCCACGTGGGACAGGTCCTGGCAGGGCACCCATGCCATGTAAATTGGCTCTCAAGAGTACCAGATTTGGGTGGGAAGTTCCCTGTCTCGGAGCTAACTACTACAAGTTACCTGCAAACACACGTTGACTGAACTCCAATGTCATATATATATATATATATATATATATATATATAAATGAAAAGCAGCCTCAGCGGGGATGAATTTTCAAGGAAGAAGCAGGGAGGGGAGGGCACTGAATTGCCCCATTACCCTTTCCCCACCAGCCTGGTTTCTCCACTCCAGATTTCCCCTCCAGGCAGCTTCCCCATCCCCTGTGGAGTTCCAAAAGCATGTTGCCCTATGGTTTTGCAACACTGCAGTGGGCAGGGTATGTGTGTTGGGAGTGAAGACATGGTGGCTGGGGAAAAGGTTAAACAACCTTCCCTTTCTTGCTGCTCCTCTGCTCTAAATCCCCCCTCCCAAAGTACGGTAGCTGCTTAAAAACCTTCCCAAAGTGGCTTTTTAAAAGCAGAGCTGAGGGCGGGGCTCAGTTAAGGTGCAGTTGATCCATCCAAGAATGTTAGAAGTATTTTCTGGCCAGTTGAAGAAGGAACGGTTGCTGAAAGAGGACAAGGTTTTCCAGAAGGCAGATTGGCAGGCATGTTGCCTAAAGCCGAGTGTCTTGTACACCCAGGGGATGCTGATTGGGGCTGATGGTAATTGTAGTCTAACACATCTGGAGGGCACCAGAATGGAGAAGGCTGGGATGGAGCAACATCTTAGGACAGACTCCCACCCACCCACACACAGCCTATGAACTGAGGCGCAACAGGGCCTTCCAGCCCAAGCACATATTTCACTTGAAGCAGCGTCTGCTGGGGACTCCCATGGGGAGCCATCCTGGCCTTTCCGGCTGATCCAGCAGTTCTCCACAGCTGAAAGCCTTGTCTCCAGCTCAGTGAATCAACCTGCTTCTCTCATCACTTTATTAACACTGCCCTTCTTCCGTACACAGTGGCGGGCTCTATTCCCCAGAGTAGGGAGATGCACCGCATCCATCACTGCTTCTCCAAGGGAGTCACATACGTATTTTGTTTTGTGTGCCGGACTGCCTATCAGATTTGGCAAGCTCCCCCCCAACCTGCTGCCCTCCAGATGGGTTGGACTACAACTCCCATAATCCCCAGCCAGTTCTGCCAATGGCCTCGCTGGGTGGGGGGGTGTGATGGGAGTTCTAGTCCAACACATTTGGAGGACAACAGATTGAGGGAGGCTGACTGAAGCCCTCTCCTGTTGTTGGAGATGTTCTTGACACTCCCTTAATCTATCTCTCTCTGCATCGCTTCCGTTTCCTTCCATCCATGTTTGCCAGAGGCAGTTAAACAAGGTACAGTTAGATAGACAGAGAGGGAGGGCTGGTGTACACGCTGCACTGCGCCACGTAATTCTGCCCCACATCCTAGCGATAACTGCTAAGCCTTTGGACATCTGCTTTACTGGCGCACCTGTGCCCTTGCTCTAGCAGTCTCTGTATGAGATCATTCAAGTACATGTAAATACAGCTCAAATATACGCAAATTGACTTAATTGGCATAAACTGAGCCCCCTGCGTATCCTCGGCCAGGATAATGTGTCTGTTTATACAAATGAAGGCAGAGGACCCAATCCATCTATAGAGACTGTTGGACCAAGGCTGCAGGTCTATCAATAAGGGGGACCTCCTCTGAGGAAGAGGCGTGGGACCCCACATAGATCTCCGGTGCAAGTGGAGACCCTGAAGAACACACTATCACAGTGGAACAGCCTGAGCTGCCCGGTTCCAAGGATACCTCACCTGGGCACCCACAACAACCCCACAACCATGCTTGGATCCTCCCTTCACCCCAGACTGTCCCACAGGAGGCAGAACCAGGCCTAGCAAGATGTCCAGAGCTGGTAGAAGAGTGCTCATCTGGCTGTCAGAGGACTTCACTGTCAAGGGTCTCCTCAGGAGAAGGGAGAAGCCAGGGATGTACCAGGTGTCTTGGGATAACAGGTCCCTATGGGGTTCCCATAGGCAGCTCTGGCTCACCTTGCCCCCAGGTACATAGAACTGATGATGGATAGGGAGCTGTTCAAAAGCATAGTATTCATGGCTAGCATTTGGGTTACACAGACACAGAATTTCATGTTTTGTTTTAACTGCCTGTAGATGGGAGTGATACAACCCAAGTGTGTGTGTGTGTGTGTGCGCGCGCGCGCTTAATCTGCATAATCTCAGTTCTTATGCAAACTGCACAAGTTTGCATATATCTGCTTAGTTTGCAGTGCATTCTGCTACTCATAGGGAGGAAGAAGGAGCTATGTAGGATACTGAACCTTTCCACCCCCTTGCCCACTGGAATCCTATTTGTCTCCTGCAATTTCACTGGACATTCCTAACACACTTTCAAGCCTATCTCTGCAGTGACAAGTGCCGGAAACCTGTGAAAGAAAGGAAGATTCTGAGGGTGTTGAATTTTAGATCCAGTACTAAATCCCTGTTGTAGAATACACAGCCCTGAATACGGGAGTGGTGCTGGGAACCACTGGGAACTAAAGGAAGCACAACTGCCTAGGTCTAGATTTTTCTCCATCAGATGTGTAGACACGGCAAAGTAAGGCACAATGTTTTCACTTCCCCTTGCAAAAATGAGGGTGGCTTATCTTCTGGTTACTTTTCACTTTACCTAACATCACTTCTGTCCACAAGCAGCATAGCCATGGGCATGTGCCAACATACACGTTGGTAGGTAAACATAAAAACATACTGTTGGTATCTATCCCTCCCTGAAAGACAAAGGCTGTGTACAAACATACTTCGTTTGAGCTGTAGGGCTACCCTGTTGTGTTTTGTTCAAATCTCTGTTGGACTGAGTTCTGGGGAAAGTGGCTTTCCATGTTTGCAGTAGGAGTTAGCTATGCACAGTGCTGATTGGCTGGCACCTGTGACAACATCAATCCAGCATGCCTACCTGCTTCCTGGGGCAGTTTTTCAACTTTAAAAAAATGGATTGTGCTTTAAAGTAGTAGTAGTGGTGGTGGTGGTGGTGGTGGTGGTGATGATGATGATGATGATGATGATAAAAATAATAATGTGATGTATGTATGTTTAATTGAACAAATGTACATCTGGTCCTTTAAACATAAAAAAGTGGACAAACACAGGGAAAGAAGCAGAATTATGACAGAATCTGTGTTTGGATTGCTGTTAAAGTACATCTGACGAGCTTACCCTAAAGCAGCATAAACCACGGCGAGTCCTGTGTTTAAGTGAAATTTGTACACACCCTTCTTAAAAGATCAACTATTTTACTGTGACATGAGCTTCCATACTCAGGAAGGCAAAGGAGGGTCCTTGCCTTTGCCAAGGGGCCGTCTGGTATAGCTCCGGTCAGTCAAAACAGACAAGAGGCTTTTGCATTGGATACATGAAGGGGACTGAGAAAGTTGGTGCATCTGTATATACACACAAGTTGAAGTACAGTGCAGATGGAGGAAGAAAAATACATTATCAAAGTTAGACTTAACGGGTTGGATCCAGATTTCCACTGGATCAACTGTGCCGCAGAAGTGGACTTCCCCGCCCCCTCCTTCTCACAGCAGCCCCTCCAGCCTCCTGAAAATGCTACACAGAGAGTCAGGAGACCCTGCTGAATGGGGTGAGCTGTGGTGTGTGTGTGGGAGGGGATCCCCCAAAATCAGGCAGAGGGACCTTCCACGAGCGGAGCGCTTCCTCTCTAAAGGAAGCGCTCTGCCTTCCCTTCGTCTTGTGGAAGGCAGATGGGGAAAGATGACTACATTATGGCCCTCTCTCTCTCTCTCTCAGTCAGGGTTTTTGTGGGAAGGCTGCTCTCCTCCACTAGCATAGCTGAGTAAGCAGGCAGCCCGAAAGAGGCAGGCTTAGCTAATGGGACGAAGAGCAGCGCAGACACGTTAGGCTCTCCCCAAAAGCTGGAAACTACACAAGCAAACAGCAGCCTTCTAAAAGAACAACTCCCCCAATCCCCGGCTTTGGTCACCTTGTAAATGGAGGAGTATGTGCAGCTCTGGCCTTTACCCTGGGGGGTTTGGAGCAAAGGAGCTCAGCTGGAGTTTTTCATTGCATTCCATTACGTTTTGCAGGTCTGCAATCGTGCAGCAGTGCAGCAACTTGATGCTCCCCCCACAAACCCCTGGTGAAGAGCCAGGAAAGGGAGGCTTCTTGGTGCTGCAAGTGCCTAAGGGCCATTTGGGAAGGCTTTGATTTACAGTGACAATTTTACACACAATGTGCCCTTGCCGAAGACAATGTGTCTATTTATACCAGTGTCTTGCACCCTGGCACCCTCCAGATGAGCTGAACTTCAACTCCCAGCATCCCCAGTCAGCTGGGATGATGGGAGTTGCCGTCCAATGCATATGGAGGACACCTGCTTGGGGGATGCTGATTCATACAAAAAAGAGGCAGAGAGTGACGCCAACCCATCTACAGAGACTGCTGGAGGGAGGGCTGGTCCCTCAATAAGGGAGCTGTCCAGAGGCCTAGTGCTTATTGCAAGACCAAAAATGATTTCCTACTGGGTGGGAAAGCAGCTGTAGCACAAGCAGACCTAGAGGACTGTGGCAAATTCAGCAGGTGTGCCACGGTCATTGTAACTGTTTTCCGGGGCTTGTGTGGGATTACAACAGAGTGCATGCTGGGTCTTTTCTTGGCAATACGTGTGGACCAGGATGCTTAGTATGTTTAGACAACAGCATCAAGAAACGTTGCAAAATGGAGTAGAAATTCACAAAATAATGTCATACATAAACTGGTGGGGGCGGGCAGGGGGCGATCACAGGTTGTGTGATTTCGGGGAACAGCCCGTTCAAGCCCAGGCCGGGGAGCAACTGCCATCAGCTCCTGTAACGACCATCACCGGCCTGAGAGGACTGTTGGGGCAGCCCCTCCCCCACCTTCCCTGGGGCTACAGAGGGAAGGCAGAAGAAAAGCCCAGGCCAGGGAGATTGTACCAGCAGCTCCAGAAGAAGCCTTCAGTTGGCCTGAGAGAACTGGTGTATGTTTGGTTGGGGGGGGGGGTAACGTTTGTTTGTGCATTTAAACATTGTAAACCGCTTTGGGTGCCTTAGCAGAAAGGCGGTATAGAAATGTAATAAATAAATAAATAAATAAATAAATTAACTCGGAAGTTTGGACTGGGTGGCAAAGGAGCAAGTGAGATATGGGGATTAGGACTGGAAGGGTGTTTCAGGTGGCTATTGCAGATTCTCTGGTTTTCAAGAGGGGGCTTAGTTCCAAGTACACAAGTTTAGGATTGAAATGGCAACTGCAAGCAGTGAATAAAATGATAAGAATTTTCCTAGTGTGCAGGATATATTCAAATCGTAGGAATCTACCTTTGGGGGGGGGATGCAGAATGCAGGATTTTTAGCGCAGAATTTCCGACGCTCTGACCAAAGTCTTGCATGAGAATCAGCACAACTCACTGTGACAGGGCAGATTCTCCCATCACAGCTGACACTTCTGTTCTGTCTGAGCAATGACATGCTGCGCCATGTGCTCCCCATCAGTGTCCATCCATGCGTTTATCATCTCTGTCTCCTCCAACAAGCAAGCAGCTGCCTGCCCACCTCCGCCACCCTCACTCTTTCCATACACTTTTCTTAAACTTCTACACTGTTTCAGCTTTAGCAACACAGGACTGGACATTACCCAGAGTCGATGAAATTCAACACCTATCCTGCGAGAAGCATTTGCATCATGCCAACGCAGCATGGATCACTTCATATGATCTGTAATGTACCTACAAGCGAAGAGTAGGAGTGACTAAGGCATACCATGGCAAAGATGTACCAGGTAGCTCTAGAACACGCTCACGTCTGAGCCTCACCCTATAGCAGTGTTCTCCCAGCATGCTGTAGGCCAAAAACAACTGGGGACCCAAGTTGGAGAACACTGCCCTATAGGGAAAGGCAAAAAAGAAAGTACAGTAATACCTTGGATTGCAAGTAACTTGGTCTGAGAGCATTTTGCAAGACAAGCAAAATTTTTAAAAATTTTTGACTTGATAAACAAGCAAGGTCTTGCAAGACAAGTGTAGGGATGTAACTGCTCACCTCGAGTGGATGTAGCAGGCCGAAATCGGCCCCGCTCACGCCCGCCAGAGACTCGCTTTGATATAAGAGTGTTTTGGATTACAAGCACGGTTCCGGAACGAATTATGCTTGCAATCCAAGGTATTACCGTAAACCCTTCAGGGTCACAAGCTCATTCTACCAAACAATTCTCCCATAGGTATGATATGGCATCTGAAACCCCAGAGGATTTGTGGGGAGGGGAACCGTAAGACCTTAACTAACGAAAAGAGTCTCCTTCCTGATCTTAGTGGGCCAGAAGAGAAGTACCAAATTAAAACATGGTAGACATACCAGTAGTTCATATATCCATCCTGAACCCAATAAGGTCCTTTAATCCCACACTTATCTACTTCAAAACTGTATTATGGAAAAGCAATATTTTTTTTTTTACCCTACTCTTCAGCCAGAAAGGCTGCCACAGCGGCTCACACATCAATAAAAAAACAAGACACTCCCTGCCCTCGGGCTTGCCCTCTAAAAGATATGACACAAAAGGGAAAAGGGAGGAGGAGGGAGGAGGAAAAACAAACTAACTCAGGTACCAGTACTTAAAGTTCTGATAATGACCAGCTAGGGTGGAAACAGTTCAGGGAGAGAGGAGCCAAAAGGAGCTGGACTCTCAGCAGAGCAGACAGAATGGCCTCATTTCCCAGCTTTCCCTCTGCTGCACCTGTTTATACCAGCTGGATAGTATAATAATCTACCTCTGTGTTGCATCCACAATAATCTACCTCTGTGTTGCATCCTCTTTTTACCTATTCACAAAATCAAGATTCAGAGGCTCTAATTTCAGAGTCATTATCCTTTGATAACACATCCCTGGCTCCAGATGAATTAAAGTTAGTTGTGCTCATGTCCCATTGACATACATTGAGCGAAGTACTATTACCTAAATAGTATAATAGAGCAATTACCTAAAAACTTTCTTCTGGTCTCCAACATAAATGTATTAAATGTCAATTTATATCCATTAGATTTTGTATCACAGCCTACTTTTTCAGCTTTTCTTTTAACCTGAATAAGTCTTCCCCCTTTATTAGACTGCTTCCAGCACAATCCCATGCATGTTTACTCAGAAGTAAGTCCCACTGTGTTCAACGGAGCTTGCTCCCTAGTTTAGGAGTGCAACTGTAGACTCGGGAGGCTGGTGACTCCTATTTCGGTGGGGCACCTAATCCATTGCAGGCTTTATTTGGAGCTTTATAACAGCTATCCATGGTTCTGAACTCCACCCCCAAAACAGATCTGCCACCATGGAGCACCATGGATAGCTCCTATAAAGCTCAGAATAAAAGCTGCAATGGATAAGGAGCCCCACTGAAATAGGCGTCACCGGCCTCCACTGCGTACAGTGATGTATTTGAAGAGGGTGGCCACAGCCCCACTTAGCATCAACAATTCAGGTCCTCTTTCTGGAGAGGGAGCTTTGGGCCGTTGTGTGTTAAAACTGCTGAGGAGTTCCCAAAATTTCCATGTTGAGCAGCGGAACTCTTCCTTTCTGGTATGTGCTCAGATGCTATCAAAAACCAATCAATCACTTTATTTGCACACTGCATTTCCATACAGATTATGCTCAAAACAGTTCACAATGAAACATGATACATGATACATACTATCCGTATTTAAGAAAAAATCTGCCACCAGATCAGTGTTAGGCAGAATATACAGTAATACCTTGGACTGCAAGTAACTTGGTCTGAGAGTGTTTTGCAAGACAAGCAAAAAAAAAATTTTTTTTTTAATTTTGACTTGATAAACGAGCAAGGTCTTGCAAGACGTAGGGATGTAACCGCTCGCCTCGAGCTGGCATAGCGGGCCGAACACTTCTATATGAGTGTTTTGGATTACAAGCACGTTTCCGGAACGAATTATGCTCTCAATCCAAGGCTTGTGGCTTAGGCTGACTCAGCTTGTCTGAGTGTGGAAAGCTAAGCAGGGTCAGGCTTGGATGGGAGACCCCTCCTCTAGTTTCCTGCATTGAGCAGGGGGTTGGACTCGATAGCCTTGTAGGCTCCTTCCAACTCTATGATCTATGAAATCTATTACTGTACAAGCAATCCAACAATCTCCTTCCCAGGCAGAATGGAAATCTGTCAGCAACTAGGACCTAGCGGCTGCTCGGCTGACAGTAGTAGCATGGGCGGAGCCATTACCAGGGAAACAAGAGGGTACACATCAGAGGCAGTCTGTTCTCTGTTTAGGGAGCAATCTTGGCAAGCAGAGGATGGGGTGCTTCAGCTTCCACCAGAGGGATGTGCAACAGGATGGCAAGAAACCAAAGAGGGTTGTGAAAATCAGAACAGCAATAAGGAGCTGTGAAAACTCCTGTTTCAGATCATGGCCAGATATAAATATAGGGAGGCTGGGGGCATGCGCCTGAGTTCAAAGCAGTGATGCTACTTTTACCACACAGTTATTTAAAAAGTATAGAATGGGGTACTTCTACCCTGCCTCCACCCCCACGCCAGCTGTGCAAGGTTTTAACACAGATCTACAAATAACGTCAGGGTGAAGTAATCGCCCTGCCCCAGTAGTTAGAAGACAGGTTTCAATTGGATTTCAGCAAGGAGGCTGGAATTCTGCCTCACACAATTCCAAATTCTGCGACAGGCATAAAACTGGCCACATGAGCATTTTTCCCACAAGGCTGCTTAATTTTGATGCATAATTTGGGAAGCTGTACTGGGGGACTCTTGTGCTACAAAGAAAAGAGTGGTGGTAGTAGTGGCTGGAACCCATAATAAACAGGTATGACACTTAGGCTAATCACAAAAACAAACCAGACAGCTATTATTGTGAAACAACAATAACTTTTAAAAAATTCTAATAAATTATTCATCTTATTACATTTTTATTCCTCTCTTCCTCTAAGAAATTCAGGGCAGCATACATAACCTCCCCGCCCCCCTTTTATCCTCAAAACAACCCTGTGAGGTAGGTTAGGCTGAGAGTGTGTGATTGGCCCCACATCACCTAAAGAGCTTCATGGCTGAGCAGGGATTGGAACCCAAGTCTCCCCAGTTCTAGTCCAAACACTCGGTTTATTATTGGTCTTTGCCAATGATGACTGTTCATGTTCCAATTTGGAGAGGCGTGTAGTTGTAGCAGGTGGCTAGTGGGAGAAGCTATGCTGCTAGGTTTGCCTCGGATTCCTGCAGGACTAGTGGGCAAGCTGCCCTCACTCCTGCCCTTGCTAACAAATGAAAATTTAAAAAGCTAAGTTGCTATCTATACAGTGGCATTCTTGGAATATTTGACCAAGTAAAAAAAACGGGTGATCAACTGACAGTAGCTGACCAGTCCATTGACCAGTGTGTCAATCCTAGCTTTCAGTCACTCCCAGTCCCAAGTCATTAAAAAAACAACACCTACCCAGCACTCTGCTCAAGGCGTAGGTGAATGACTTCAGAGCCAAAGTAGACATGATACTATTCATGCAACAGAACCAATTGTGTGATATTTTTTTTATGAGGATGGGGATGCTGATCATAAGAACAGCCCTGCTGTATCAGACCCAGGGTCCATCCAGTCCAGCATTCTGATCACACAGTGGCCAACCAGCTGCCCACAGGAAACCCACGAGCAGGACATGAGTGCAAGAGCACCTTCCCACCCATGTTCCCCAGCAACCAGTATACATAAGCATACTGCCTCTGATACTGGAGGTAGCATATAGCTATCAGGACCAGTAGCTGCTGATAGCTTTCTCCTCCATGAATTTGTCCAATCCCTTTTTAAAGCCATCCTATTATTATTATTATTATTATTATTATTATTATTATTATTATTAATTTGCTGAAGCTGGGGAGGTACTATTGAAAGCCTTCAGATTATAAGGTATGGGGGGCACCTCAAGTCCATCCACTTTGTACAGCCATCCCCAATTGACCATGTTGCCTGGGGACAATGGGAATTGTAGTCCAACACATCCAGAATGTGCCAGGTTGGGGAAGGCTAATCAGCTACATGCGGATGAAGAAAAGTATATGAGGCCAGTGTGGGTGAAGTTCAGCCATCTTAATTAATATCATAAAAGGGCAGGGCGCAAATGACAGAACTGATAAATAACTGTGTATACTGCACATCACTTTTGCACGCCTGCATGTGTTTGTCTTTGGGTATGACCCACTAATCACTTGATAGTATGGCTCTCAGACCAAGCGACCAGAAAGATTCCTCCTGTAATGCTGCATGAAAGCAATTCTCAGGCTTTAATGCAGGGGCAGGGAATTGGATTGGGGTGGGGGGGTTGGATGTCCCCCCCCAGCCAGCCCTCCACAGACTGAATTACGTAAGAGGTTGGGCCCATGCTGACTCGGCCAAGATGCTTCACCTGTGTGGCATCCTTCCCAGTGGGGAAGGCGCCACACAGGCAAGTCCTCCTCCCTGTGCCGGCCAAATGGGGATTCCCCCAGGGGCAGGCCTTGGAGGCCAAGCCCTGCCCCCTGGAGGAATCCCTGAAAGCATAGCAGGCCAGATGGGGAACCTCCACGGGCCAGAGGTTCCCCTCCTCTGCTTTAGTGCAAGAGAGCCAGATGACCACAGAAGATCAGCTTCTATTTATACAGTCCAATGGCCAAATGGCATTGAAAGTTAGGGGACTGCATCAGAGTTCATAACATTTTTCTGACTGTAATGACAAAAGACAAAGTGGCCAGGCTCGGTCCTGTCTCTGAGCAGAAGGCACCAAGAGCGCTTGTAAATGTCGCCTATGCGTTCATTGTGTGAAAGACACCCCCCTACACACACATATGCTCCGTGAGCTGATTCTAACTTGTCAACCTTCCTCCAGACTGACAGTGCTGCACACTTGCCTGCGGTTCCCCATTGCTTTGAATGTGAACTCCGGCATTCTAGGAAGCTGCCTCCAAACCTTGGCCTCATACACATTTTTCTCTGTTCCTCCCATCATGGGACTTTCCAGTATTCAGACTGGTCATGAAATACGTCTGTCACTACATCTAGATCAGGGCTCTCCAACCCTGGGTCCCCAGATGTTGCTGGACTACAGCTCCCAGAATCCCTTGCCATTAGCCATGCTGGCTGGGTATGCTGGGAGCTGTAGGCCAGCAACATCTGGGGACCCAGGGTTGGAGAGCCCTGATCTAGATCTTGACAGACCTCCCCCTTTATAGGACTTTGGTACCATGAAGTGCGCCATGGCGGAGGAAAGCATTGGCCCTACTGAGTCCCCCAACCTGGTGCTCCACAGACCTTTTGGACTACAAATCCCATCAGCCCCAGCCAGCATGGACAATGGTTGGGGACACGTCTGGAAGGCACCAGTTTGGGAAAGGCTGCTCTCTTAAGGTTTACACCCATCCCTGCCTGCTGCCTCTCACAGAAAGAAGAGTGTGTGTGCGAGAGACCATTTGTAACCGACCTGGTGCAGTGCGAATGCACCAGATGATGAGGGGAGATGCAAGAAAAGGCCACAGTGAGAAGGAGGCAAGATGTCCCTGCTTTGCCTCATGCCTGCCTGATTGCAAGTTTTCCCCGTGGCCTTCTATCCCTTCCATTTAACAACATGTACATTCAGTTTTGCTTCCCCGCAGATGCTAAATTAGCCTTCCCCAACATGGTGCCCTCCAGATGTTTTGGACTACAACTCAAGTATTGACAGCCAAAGAATCATAATTGACTCCAAGTTCTAGGGCAAGTTCCTCCTGGTGCCTTTGGGAGCACACTTGTTGCCAATATTCTTTGTCAGACAAACCTTTGGGCAAGAGAGAAGTTTGGGCACTGTTGCTACAACCAGGCAAACAAAACTGTTGTTCATATTTTCGTACCAACGGAAAAGCAGTGAAAGCAAAACTGATGAGGAAGCTGTATTTTTCCATTGGCCCCGAATGCTACCCAGCCGTGTGCTGACACACCTCTTTTCCCTATGCATCCCTGAGCCACCATGGTCCCTGCATAGTTAAGTGGAATACCGTTCTGGTCAGGGCCCTTGGAAAGTGGTTCCTAAAGCTTTTCATTGTCCTTATGAATAGAATCGGCTGCATGAAGAGAAAATGTCTGAGGCAGCTTGTAGAGAGGAGGCTTTAATATGGCTGGCTAGATATTAGTTTCTTCCACCTTGCAAAACATTTGAAAAGCAGCAGCAGAAGCCTTGTTTTAGAAATGTATGTTTTGAACCTATCTTTTTTTCCCTTTCCTTTTCTTTCGATCATGCAACGGTTATGATCTACAATAGGCTTGTAAGCTTGCAGTGCAATCCTATGCACATTTGCTGAGAAGACCCACTGAATTCAATGGGGTTAAGTTCTGAGTAGATGTGCGCAGGATTATATTGTTGGTCACCTATGACGATTTAAGAAGGGCCTCCAGGTGACCAGAAAGGGAAGTTTTACTTAACACAGGTATGCATGGGCAAGCAAGCTAGTACAAATTATCTGTGGGCTAGTAACTTTTGTGAGTTTATCTTCAAGGGTGATCTACAACTATATTTCTCAGGGGGGTACTCCATGAATAATATAACCCAACCCAACCCAGTCTGTTTGCTTTCCTTTGAAAAAAGAATAGCATTTCTCCATCCTCAAATATATTCCCACACTACCCTTAGGCTCAATCAAGTATAAAGTTGCACTGAGCTTCCCTTTCTAAGGCAAGTGACAGAAAACAGGGACATCCCTGTCACTTAACCAGTGCAAGAGGGGGACACACACTGAGCACACACACACACGCACGCACACACACACACACCATTTTGCTGGGCCAGAGATCAGATCAAGCCCAGAGCTCTGTCCACAGCAGTCAAAGGGACTGCACAGTAGCATGCTAAAAACAAACGGTAAACTTGTCAAACTGACAACTGATTCACTTTGTCCATGAAATAAGGCCTTAAGGACACCCACTGCCTGCCACTCCACTCACCAATGTTAAAGAGGGTTCCTGGCTCCTAAATCACCTCTGCTCTGACCCATCAACAGCCTCTGGTGTAGGAGAAAAACCAGGTCAACTAGTCCAAAAAGGATCCGCCTATCTAATTTTTGCTCTCTCTAGAACTAAGAGGCACTCACAAGCAGGGGTGTAGTGGAACCAGAGCTTGCAGGGATGCAGTACTGCCTTTTTTTTATTAGCAGGGATGCTGATGTCATCTGCCACCCTCCTCAGAATTCCCTGTCCCCTCTGAGGTTCCCTGTAATCCTCACAGTAGCTGGGGGCAGGGTGGGGGATGGATTTCCCTAGCACCAATATGTTCTTCTCTGCTGCCATGCAAAATGTTTTGGGGTGGGGCAGTTCTGATTGGGCACTTAAGACTCATGAGCTTTCCAAAAGACCTCCTCCTGGTGGGGATAAAACTGCTAGAACTGGTTTGTAGGTAGGGATCAACACAAGTGCCAGTATTTTTGGATTTTCCTTGGGGATGACAAGAGCCTGCACTTCAAACTGTAGCACTACACCACTGCTCATAAGCATGATTTAAAATATTTACCATTTATTTTTTTCCATATTTATATCTCACCTTTTGGGGTGGAGTTGGGATAAAGACAGCTAAAAGAGGAAGTATAAAATACAAATAAAAAGCAGCGGCTTACATCACTGCCAAGCCCAGGACATTAAAAAAAAAATGTTTTGAAAAGCCATTACTGCCTGTTCCCAGTGGCAGATCCATGGCTCAGAACAAGGTCCCCTTCTTCTTTCTTGCTGCCCATGATATGTTGGACCACCCTTCCCCAACCTGGCGCCCTCCAGATGTGTTGGACTACAACTCCCATCATCCCACAGCCAAGGGCCATGCTGGCTGAGGGATGATGGGAGTTGTTGTCCAACACATCTGGAGGGCGCCAGGTTGGGGAAGGCTGCCTTGCAAAGTCACCCCCGAAACCTAATGCACGTACAGCAAATAGGTTGCCTGGACCATTCTGTCGTCTGGTTTGCCTGTCTAGACCAGGGATGCGGAACGTGTCACCCTCCAAATTTTGTTGGACTGCAACTCCCATCACTCCTCACCATTGGCTATGCTGGCTAGGGCTGATGGGAGTGGCAGACCAACAACATTAGGAGGGCCACACCTTCCCCATCGCAGGTCTAGGCACACACATTTCTCTCCACACATCTAACCTTCCAGGTGTCTGTTGAGTGCTGTTGAGCAGAAAAGCCCTGCAGCTTCTGCTCATGGCAAATGATTCAGATGACCTGCAAGCCAGGCAGATGTCAGCCACCAGGGTCAGTGGGGAAAATGATGGGCAAAGCCATGATCCATCGAGAGAACCCCTGCTCCTTCTGGAATTCCAAACTAGGCGTACAAAAGGTTTGGACGCCCACAGTGCAGGTGGCCCCATGCTGGAATTAAAACACAGCAATTTTGCATGGAAACAAGGCACACAGGGAGCACATGCCTTGTTTGCAAGCAAAATCGGCATGTTGATGCTGCCGTGGCAAATTCAGCGGCACTCCCTCCCCCAAAATGACCATGGGGGGGGGTGGCTGCATGCAGCCCACATGTTGCCCACCCCTGCTATATACTAACAGCAAACTCATTCTCGGAGTGCGGATCCTTATGTAGCCAAAACAGGGCCATCCACATGAGTGGGAGGTATCAGCAGGCTCAGCGAAACCTCAAAGTTTGCAAAAGTACAGAAAATCTTTAGGGGGAGGAATCTAAGCCCCCCCCAAACAAAAACCAGGGGGAACCCCAAATGAAGACTAAACATGTACAGTGGGCTTGGAATGCTAACTGTTGAGCAGGGGAGGAAACAGAAAGCTGGTAGACAGTGGGGGGGAATGGAGTATCCTAGAAAAGGGTATGGCTGGCTGGTTGGAATCCTGAACAGGAACACTCTATGCTGCCTGCAACGTTTTGTTGCAGTTCCCACTTGTGTAAACTAACAATAAAGAAGAGAGTGCCTCTGAGCACATGTACTTTTCCCTCTCCAGTGAGCATGTAAAACCAGCATTTCTGGGCTTGTAGCATCAAATCTGACTTCAAGGCAGGTTCTTATTTCAGAAACCAAGCAGTGCTGTGTATGCATTCATCTCTAAAGAGATGCCATTTTTGGAGAAATCAAAGTTAGCAAGGAAGCTGTGCATGGACACACAAAGGTCTGTGAAATCAGGTTCCTCCAATTAGCTACAGCCTCTCCCCAGTCCATACAGTCATGCCTTGGATTGAGAGCATAATTCGTTCCGGAAACGTGCTTGTAATCCAAAACACTCTTATATCAAAATGAAACCCCCCAAAAAAATTTGTACAGAGATTTTTAATTTAAGCCGTACTACAGTACTTGTATTGCAAGATGTCGCTTGTATATCAAGTTTAAAAAAAAATAAATAAATATTTAAAAATTTGCGTGTCTTGCAAAACGCTCTCAAACCAAGTTACTTGCAATCCAAGGTATTACTGTATTCCGGTTTCTGGGTACAGTCATTTAATGGCATGTCTGCAACAATGATCCCACAGCTACCTGAGCAGCATATCATAGCTGTGGGGATGCTGGAAATGTGCCAGGAGCAGAAGTGAATCCAAGTACTCGCTTTGAACAGTGCTGGTTCTGCCTTTGAACAGTGCTCGTTCTGCCTCGGCTTAATTCTCTACGAAGAAAAGTCACTGCATTTCTCCTCCACCAAAGCAGAGCTGGCATCGCAGGGGGCTCCACACACAGTCTCCAGACTGAGTCTTTCCTTCTAGTTTGTGCTCATGAAAAAGCAACTCATTTGAATCCCTATTTTGGGCAGGGTTGACACAAGGGCCTTTTTTTTGTTTTTGTTTTTTTGCTGCTCTAAGTTGGGCAGTGTACAGGCAAGCAGAGAGCTAGTCCCAGAAACCCTTGGCGTTTCAGCGTGCATGAGGAGCCAGCCACGCCAGACCCAGTGCAGGAGCCCAGACTGAGATGCTGTCTCCTCCAGCATGGCAAGTGCCCGATGAATTGTGCTGCCCACGGGGGTTGCCTAGTCTGCCTGTACTACGGTCGAGTCGGCACTGATTACGGGATGGCATCTGTCTCTGTAAAAGGGGGAGAGACACCTTGGCAGAAAGCAGGGGCACTTCAACTGTAAGCTCTAGAAGCCCCTGGTTCAAATCTCCCTTTATCCATGAATTCACTAGGGGGGCTCAGGCAAGCCATTCGGAAGCTGGCTTAGACTGAGTCAGATGGCTGCTGCGCTTCGCTCAGTATTGTCTTCAACAGTCTTCTCCAACCTGGAACCCTCCAAATGATTCAGAATCAGACTACAATTTCCAGCATTCCTGACCTTTGGCCATGCTGGCTGGGGCTGAGGAGAGTTGAAATCGAAAACCTCGGAAAGACACCAGATTGGAGAAGGCTAATCTACACTGCCTGACATCAGCTTTCCAGGGTTTCAGAGAGTCTTTCCTGGTCCCTGGCTGGAGATGATGGGGATCGAACCTGGGACCTTTTGCACGCAAAGCATGTGCTCTACCACTGAGCTATGGCCCTTTCTCAGCCTCTGCTCCCCATCTATGGAGATAATCATCATACTGGCTGACCTACCTTACAGTGTTGTTGTAAGGACTGAGATAATATCCCCCTCCTGTTGAACTTCAGCACTATACAATGCTGAATGTTCTTATGACTGCTATTATTACAAACCTAAATTGGAAGTAGATTCCCTGCACCCACATTAAAGATGCAAGCCTCCACGCACCCACCCCCCAAAGGCCCCATGGCTCCAACTTAAATACACAACGAGGAAAGCCAAATCAAGCAAGTGAAAGAACGAGTTCAATGAAGCCAAAGGTCTGGGAGTCAAATCCCTGCCTGGAGGATGCTAGACCGAGAGCAGAGAAGCAAGACAATCCCTAATAATGTGTAGCCTCAGGAGGGCAGAGGGGCTTTGGAGCAAAGCGGCGGCGGCAGCTAGCTGGGGAGAGGATCTTGCCATAATGGCCTGTGCGGCACGAAAGCAACCATGATTCATTGGGGAGGGAAAGGCGGCGAGCGGGGGGGGGGGGGTTGTCAGCAGAGAGAGACCAGTCGCCTCGGAAACCGAACTGGCGCCGTGGCTGCAAACTGATGAATGGAACCCAACCCGCGCCATGGAGGTGGCAAAAAATACGCTGGTCTGAGCACACGGGGGAAATGCACATCTCCACAACCCACCGGTAGGGTGTGCACGGGCACGCGCTCCATCCCGGTGTACACACACACAGAGCGAGGGCATGCGTGAACACAAACAGGCAAAGAACACAAACGCGGCGCTCAGCCCACGCGCGTGCTTAACCGTGGCGGCAGGCGTGCAAAACACACACACACACACACACACACACACACAAAACACATGGCCAAATGCGCGCGCATCTATCCAAGACGACAACACGTTTACCCTGTATGCCGCGTGGTCGCACACAACGGGGGGGGGGGGGAGGCGGGAAGGAAAAACAAACATTCGAGACAAAATTCATCTTCCCTTCCAGCAATGTGGAGCACGCGGGCTGCTCGCTCGCCGTGCACATCCAAACGATTTTTACCCGGGAACGGGGGAGCTTCCACAGTTATATTCCCGCCCGCAGCACACGAAGGACAGCGGCACCGCGCACATAATCCGGGATACACCGTGCACACGATCCGGCTTCCCACACGAAAGGCGGGGGGAATGCGCGCACTCCGCGCCACGCAATCCCTGGGCGATGCCCACGCGCCATGATCCCAGCCACTTGAACCGAGGTAACCTGTAGGAGTGAGCTCTGGAGCAACAGCCCGCGATTCTGGCTCCGCCACCGCCGCTATGCTGGGGGCAAGGGGTGGCGGCGGCGGCGGCGGCATCGGCCTCCGAACAAAGCCAGCTCCGCTCCACCTCGCACGTGCTCCGCCAGTGCCGCCTCTTCTTCCCTGGCGGCGGGCAGAGAGCGCCAAACGCTCCCGAGGGTCAAAGGCGCCCCCATCTGAGACCCCGGCGGAGAGGCTCTCGTCCCCTGAGTGCCGATCAGGCCTGGGCTCCTGCTCCCTAACCTGGCGGGGGCGGGGGTGCCTTTACCTGCCTGAGTCATGAGCCGCCCCCGGGTGCAGAAGAAGCGCTCGTTCCTGCCCCGCGCCGCTGATCCAGGCGCTGGTGGCGACGAGAGTGTGCCGCTTGCCTGGGAGCATGCGTGTGGGAGCCAGGCATCTGATTTCGGAGGGGGAGGGAGGGCGAGCCAGCGAGCGAGGGAGGCAGCCTGCTCAGGCACTTGGAGATTGGGGGAGCGGTGGGGGGGGGGGGCGATGCAATGCTCCCAGCAACGGGGAGGAGAGTCTAGGCTCTGTCAGGAGCTGGAGCTGCACAGCAGCGTGAGGGAAGCAGAGTGGGTCTCCTCCTCTCCGAACAGTTTTTCTCGTGCCGAACTATATCAACCGCCATTAGCAGGCCAAGGCAGGGCGAGTAGCCTGACAATGGATCTCCCTTTCCTCACACTCCCTCCCTCTCCCCGCCCCCCCCCCGAACTCCCTGTGATCTGGCGAAAAACACAGACCCGCAGATGCAAAAGGGCGTCTTCCAGTGAACCCTTTTCTCCTTGAACCCTTTTCTCCTCATCCAGAGGAGCAGCAAAGAACAAGAACCATTCTTGCGTGCGGTCCCTTTAAGACGAAAGGGCTTCAATCCTTAAAACAGACTCCAGGACTTTGGGGCAGAAGGTCAGGGAGCCCCACGCAGGAGGGCCCCCAAACACAGCAGGCCTGGCTTACCATGTTTTGAAGTACTGTAAGTGGCGTGATACACGTTGCCAGTCTAACTGGGTGTGTAATACCATTAAGTTCAGAGTCTGCACCACTCCTGACACTTACTAGGGAGTAAGTAAGTGCCAGGGGAAATAGTGGGACTTCTCAGGAAACATGCACTGAAAATCTCGAAGACTTTCTGGCTTCAACATCAAACCAAATTTTCCGTGAACTCAAAAGCTTGCTCACTTTTTTGTGACATTTTGGCTGGGCCTAATAAAGGTATTGCCTTGCTGTACATTTTGAAATTTGTCTAACAGACTAACAAGTTTTTACTGTAAGGTGCAATCCTATGCATGCTTAGACAGAACATCAGAAAATCCTGTGCAATTTTTCTCTTGAGGCACAATCCTATGTATGTTTAGACAGAAAAGTCCTACAACTCCCAGCATTCCCCAGCCAGTTGCTACTCCAACCTCTTTGCTTTGGGCACTTAGATTGTTTACTCTCCAGGCTTACCCTTCTATGTTCTATATACAGCAACTAGCACATGGTTGGTGCTACATAAATTTTGGAAAGTGGCAACTATATGATTAGCTACAGGGAGAGAGAGATTTTAGGACTGCGAGGGAGAAACCCAGAGTCATAAGGAGCCAAATTAATCCAACGGCTATAGGCAGCAAAGCACTTCTATTACTGATTTATTTATTTATTGTAAACTGGTCCTCACATGAGAAGAGCTGTGCTTGACCAGAACAAAGGCCTTTTTAGTCCAGCATTCTGTTCACACAGTGGCCAACCAGCTGCCCACGGGATCCCACGAGCAGGACATGAATGCAACAGCACCCTCCCACCCAAGTTGCCCAGCAACTGATGTACATAGGCATACTGTCTCTGATACTGTAGGTAGCATATTTATTCATTTGTTTTATTTTATTTCTATACCACCCAATAGCTGAAGCTCTCTCTAGCCATCAGGACTAGTAGCTGTCGATAGCCTTATCCTCCATGAATTTGTCTAATCCCCTTTTAAAGCTGTCACAACGTCTTGCGGTAGCAAATTCCACACTGCACTGTGCAAATAACTTCCTCTTATCTGTCCCGAATCTCCCACCACTCAGCTTCATTGGATGACCCCAGGAGAGGGGGACTTATCACTTTTCTCCACCATGCATAATTTTATATACCTCTATCATGTCCCCTCTTGCTTGCCTTTTTACTAAACTAAAAAGCCACAGATGTTTATTTATTTATTATATTCATACCCCACCTTTTTTCCTGCAAGGAACCCAAGGTGGCTTACATAATCCTCCTCTCCATTTTATCCTCACAACAACCCTGTTGTAACCCAGGAGTAGGCAACGTGGAGCTCATGGGCACCAGTGTGCCCCCAGGCACCTTCCTTGGTGCCCACTGAGATGCCCTATCCTTCCCACTTCTATTTTAAAAAAATCAAAATTAACAAACTTACTTTAGGGCAGTGAGGGCCTCCTGCCTTTTCCATCTAAACTTTCCATTAATGTCTCTGGACAACATGTGGTGCTCAGAGAAATTCTTAGGAAATGAAGATGGTGGGTGGATGCAGGCTGCTGCTTTCCTCTGCAGCATGCCCAGTCCTTTGTGACTAGTCATGCCTCTCATGGCAGCCATTTTGTGCTGGTGCCCAGTACAGTTTGCTAAATGTGCCCATGGCCCCAAAAAGGTTGCCTACCCCTGTTGTAACCTTTCATCATAGGGGAGTTTGCTTCAGCCCCTTGATCATTTCAGTTCTCCTTTTCTGCACCTTTCCCAGCTCTACAATATCCTTTTTGAGGTGCTCTGACCAGAACTATACACAGTATTCCAAGTGTGATCACACCATATATGTTTATAAAGTCATTATAATATTAGCAGTTTTATTTTCTGTCCCTTTCCTAACATGGAATTTGCCTTTTTTCACAGGAGCTGCACACTGGGTCAACCTTTTCATCTAGCTATCTACAACATCCCCAAGATCCCTTTCCTGCTCAGTCGCTGTCAGCTCAGACTCAGATTCCATCAGTGTATATGTGACATTAGGAATTTTGCTCCCAATTTTGCTCACTTTACACTTGCTTTCATTGAACCACATTTGCCATTTTAATGTCCATTCCCCCAGTTTGGAGCTCTTTGCTATCCAATTTTGTTTTAACCATCCTAAATAATTTGGTAATTATCAGTAAGGCTCACAGCTGACACCAGAAGCATGCAGATTCCACCTGTGTGCTGTGGAGTCTTATTTCTCTGCCACCATCACATCTTCACAACATTATGCAGCAGAACTGTTTCAGGTGGTGCAGGGCAGGTGGTAGGGTTCTCAAAGGCCTGCAACCAATTTGTGTCAGATTTGGATAGTTTTAGCAGAGTCCGAAATGGATACAGCTAGGACACCATCTGGTCCTGTTGTTATGAATACTTTTCAAGTGGTGCAACCTGAGGATGTGAAAATGCATGCACTAGTTAGATCCAGACCAGACTACTGTGATGCGCTCTACATGGGGCTGCCTTTGAAGACAACTCAGAAACTTCGACAGGTACATGCTGGGTTGGGGCTGATGGGAGATTTAGGCCAAAACATCTAGAGGGTGCCACCTTGGGGAACTGAGGCCCTAACAACAACTACCAAAGTGTCTAACTTTAGCAAGGTTTTGCTCCCCTACAACAGTGCCTTGCCATTTCAACCACTGGCAAAAAAGATTATAACTGAGAATATTTATTACCTCCCTTGGTCCTTGTGGGTTTATAATGACACATTCTTCAAAGTCTGGTTCATAACATCTCAAGATAAGATTGTCTGCATTTCCAATAAGGGAAGCTTGTAGTTACAGCAGGTTAAGACAGAAAATTTAAAATGCATTTTTGTAACCAATACTTGCTTCCTTTGGGCCAACCTTTCTGGACAAAGTCCTTCCATGGCAGCAGACAAGAACAGAAACATAAAATTACAATAATATAACATTAAATAGCAAAAGTTAAAATTTTAAAAATACAGAAATAAACTATAGAACTTTTAAAATATGACTCAGCGAGCTTAAGGGTGCAATCCTATCAGGTACTCTGACCTCGCCTGGGAGGGCATAGGATAGGTCGGACTCCCGGCTACAACCTTGGAAATCCTTGAGGTCTCAGTGGGGAGTCTGCCCATGATTATTTCTGCACTGGCTGGGAACCAAAGATGGAAGACCATCAGGCACGGGGGCTATTCCTGGGGGCGGGGAGGGGACAAGCAAGTCACTGCTGTCGTACAAAGAAGCCAGGCAGTGCCTCAGCCTCTCCTTGCGAGGAGGGGTAAAACATTTAGATGGCCAAAATCGGCTGTCTAAATGTTTTGCAGGGTGAGGGGAGCATGACGGCGATCCTATCCACTGCGCTCCTCCCACTTTCAATTGGATGCCCGTAATCCTCCAACTTCGGAGGGTTACGGGCACCCACATAAAACAATTTTTTTCAAAAAGCACAGCAATAAATCAAAATAAAATCACCCAATTAAAAATCACATGAAACAAATAGGTTTTTAAAGGTTTTTTTAATGCCAAGGTTGAAGGGATCAACTGTACATCCTTTGGAAGTTCTACAGAGTAGGGGGCACTACTGAGAAGGCCCTGTCCCTAATGCACACCAATCTGAACAGTTTTAAAGATGGGCCAGCAAGCAGAGCCTCCAGTGCCGATCTTAAGGCATGGGCAGCTTCATCCGAGTGCAGATAGTCCTTCATATAACCTGGCCCCCAAACCATTTAGGGCAGCCTTTCCCAATCAGGTGCCCCCCAGATGTTTTGCACTACAAATCCCATCAGCCTCAGCCAGCATGGCCAATGATCAAGGGTAATGGGAGTTATAGTCTCAAACACCTATAGCGATCCACATTGGGGAAGGCTGAGCTAGATTCCACATTGAAATATTATAGTGCGAGAGAACGTGGCCTCTAAAAAACAGGATAAAAAGGAGAATAAATCTCCCCCCTCCCCAAGTTCATAAAATGGCATGGGGAGCATAAGTTGTGTCACGCATCGCTAGTGGTATCACATGCATCCAACTAGTATCTATAGGAATTGTGGGTATGATACCTGTAGCATACAGCAACAAATGCACTAGCTGGATGGGGAAAGGGGAGAGATGGCATATCCCCCCACAACAAAAATTGCAGTTTGGGTGATAGGACAATGAAGTACTTGCAGTAGAAATGTCTGGATCCTCTGATCCAGATCTCATAATTGTGCATTTATTGGACAAAAAATCATCTGGAAAGATTTGGTGGACCATCAAGGAATAAAGAGGTGTTTGTTTTGGCACCCAGATCAATAAATTAATTTTGGGCAGCACATTCGTACCAGGGTCCTCACCACAAGACCTCCCATTTCCCCCATGGAAGTGAGTCCTATGAAGAACCATGAAGCACTGTTCAGTATAGGCAGGCAGGCACTCTTTGAACAGTGGCCCCTTCCCGCTCTCATCTTCTAATTCTCCTCCACTCCCAACATCCAACAGTCTCGCCATCCTCTGCCCTGCCTAGATTAGTAATATTGTCTTGGAAAAAATAAAACCCACAGAGTGCAAATCCACCCACAGCCTGAATCTACAATTGATGCCACCCACTCTGCCAACTCTATCAGAGAAGCCAACATGTGCTGCTGCGGCAGCCAGCAAGATGATGAGAGACCAGCTGCTTCTTGGAGAAGGGAGGCAGGTGTAGCACCCACTGTATTGTCACCCCTGCACACTCCCTCTCCTTTAGTTCATGACCCCTCCCTTCTCTACTGAACGAAAAGGGACCCCTCCTCCTCCTGGAGGATCTGTAAAGGAGGGGCATGCACTGAAGGCTTTATTTTGAGGCTACCTGGGAGAGGTAGAGAGGATAGCAGCGCTTCTCGCACAGACTGCAGAAGCGCTGCCTCTGCTTTCTTTGTCTAACGACATCCTCCGCACTCGACATCCTCAGCACTCGGCAGTGATGAGGAAACACTCTGCTCCTCAGTGGCAGGTTCTTCATCTGTCCCTCCCTCCCAGGTTCTGAAGGATTCCAGGCTCCTGCTGTTCCTAGCTCAGAGAGGCAGCATTCAGCAGGTTAAGCATTCCACAGTCCCAAGGTCCCTTGGGTTTGTTAAGGGTCACTTCAGCTTGAGAACAACAAGAGAGCAGATTCGGGATCGTAGCCTGCCGCACATGGCAGCACTCATGAGAACAGATGCTAAAAAAACGGTACCGATCTTTCCTGCTGCACAGAGTCGTGCTTGAAAGGTAACTCACGCCCTTAAACCCTTGTACTTGGGGCTCTGTGGATTCTATAGTTATACAACCATGGATAATTCATAGATGACTTCCTGCAGGAAGTGAAAGCACGAGAAGAGGCAGTAGAAGCCATGAAAGCTAAACCTGTTTTAAACCATTTTTAAGCATGTAGGATAAACATACTTTTAAAGAACTGGGGCCGATTCCACCAAAGTAACCATTCTCCTGCTACTAAGTTGCCACCTGCCCATTTGCACCTGGGTAGTATGGGAATTGAAGATCTACATCTAGATGGGATTTTCAAAATCCATGAAGAGAGCAGAGCAGTTAGGGCAGTTTCCCTCTTTCTCCTTTGCATAGTATTGTATTTTATTATTTATGGTTTTATATTATCTTATTCCTTTAGTTCTTGTGATCTGCCCAGAGAACTTCTGTTATTGGGCAGGTTAAAAATATAATACAGTCATGCCTTGGATTGAGAGCATAATTCATTCAGGAAACGTGCTTGTAATCCAAAACACTCTTATATCAAAACGAAATCCCCCAAAAAAATTTGTACAGAGATTTTTAATTTAAGCCGTACTACAGTACTTGTATTGCAAGACGTCGCTTGTATATCAAGTAAAAAAAAATTAAATAAATATTTAAAAATTTGCTTGTCTTGCAAAACACTCTCAAACCAAGTTACTTGCAATCCAAGGTATTACTGTAAATAATACATTTCTGCCCAGCCCTCCTTTTATGTCACTTGACCCATGGGCATATACTGTGCATGCAGCCCTGCTGCTCAGGAGCTTGGGGTAGGAGAGAAAGTGGGTTTATTAAGGCAGCGCTTCCCCCTCTCTGCTCCTTCCACTGCCACTTTCTTCAGCCGATTTGGAAGATCACACTCAGATTTTTTAAAGGTTGCTTGTCCTGATCCAGCTCTACTGATGCTTTAAAAGGTACTTATTCATGAATAGTTACACCAGAATATACCAAGCAAATAACTCTTGCCAATAGAACATCAAACACTTCCTTATCCCAAACAGGTTATCTCAAAATTCACAGCCCACTTTATCAGAGGCATGAAGTGTTATCCTGAGTTCCCGGAGTGTGTGTGTGTGTGTGTGTGTCTGTCTGTCTGTCTCTCTCTCTCTCTCACACATGGTGGAGGGGGGCTGAATTGTAAACTGAGGGGACGGAAATGCAGAAAGTACAGACAATGAAAATTACCTTATTAACAGTGGCCATTCACAAAACAGGTGTTGGATGGTAACACAGGCATCCATGCCATGGTGAGCTGATTCATACATGTAGTGTGATTTAAAATAAAACGACAAGAACCTTTGTCCCCATTCAAGCCAGGAAATAGAGTTCCCCTTATTGCATTGTTGTTCAGCTGTTTTGCATCAGAATCTGCCTTCGAAGTTCATAGATTCATAGATCATAGAGTTGGAAGGGGCCTACAAAGCCATTGAGTCCAACCCCCTGCTCAATGCAGGGAACTAGAGGAGGGGTCTCCCATCCAAGTAATTACCAGGCCTGACCCTGCTTTCCACACTCAGACAAGCTGAGCCACAGTTATATGGTAAGTTCCTTCGTTCAAGAAAGGCTGCCTTAAGATGCCTGCGTCCCAGAAGGTCGACATGATCTCCCACTGGTCTTTGAATATTGCTTTTTTGTGTCCATTTATACTTTGTGATTTGTGTCCATTTATACTTTTGCATAGACTGACCTGTTTGTGCTATGTAGAATACAGTAGGATATTGCTGGCATGTATCACTATTCGTCGGTGTATGAATCCCGATGTTGTGGGTGGCATTGTTAGATCCTGTATTATATTGCTAGAGTAGACATGAGGACAGAGGTGGCATCTGGGTCTGGTTCCTGTGCCTGTATCTCTGTTATGTGGCCTATTGTTGCTGATGAGTAACTTTTTTAGGTTGGGCAGCTATCTGATGGCCTTGCAGGCCCCTTCCAACTCTATGATCTATGAATCTAAGTACAGGCCTATCCCCAATAGCCTGTGAGAGGGAGGTATCATTGTCACCACTAGCAGGTAGGCAAGTCCTGGGATTTTAGAATTCCCAAGTCAAGATATAGGAATCATGATTAAGTTACCTAATTAAGGAAACAACATTTACAGGTATACACATAAAGGCTTACTACATTTATTTACATTGCCTAAAGTAAATTAGAACAAGTTTGAAAGGCAAGGCACATGAACAAAGTATATATATAGAACAGAACAGCCATTTGGTCTTCTTGAAATCAATGCCTGTTCCTCACATCACTCCATAGATCCACACAGTGACCTGGTTAGCACGTAGCAACAACCCAGAGTATGGGTTCTTGCCTTACCCAGAGTTTATCCATGATTTGTCTGCAAGGCAATCGCGCAAGCACAGGTTGTCTTTTCAATTCCTGGATTGTTTGATTCCTCCTTTGGCTGCTCCCTCCCTGTATCCCAAATGCCTTTGCAGTGCTGTAGTACTGGCATGTAGAGCAGCTGGGTTGTTGTTTTTTTACCACTCTTGCCCCAATGCCAATGAAGTCTGGCAAAACAATCCATGGTTCTGGGTTCGCATGTAATGACCATCCATAGTTAAAACAACCCGGAGCTCACAACCCAGCAACAAAACATGGGTTCTCTTCCTGGGTTGTTCATGGTTAGCAACCCATAGTTAGCCCATAGTTCCGGGTTACCATGTAATTACAACCCAGGATTCATCAGTTCATACCCTGGATTGACATCATGCGTGAACCAAGTCAGTGGGATAAGTTGTCATACAAGCAAAGGACTCCAGGTATTCCAACGGTTTAGGTGGGTTATTTCTAATCCCTTTCAATTCCCATGAATCTGCAAGTTTATTTAAACATGTAGATTTCAGTCATATACAGAGGTGGTGCTACTGTTAAGCAGGATGATGAGGTAACCCCAGGCAGAGGAGTTTAGGTGCCATTAAGGGCAACTGGCAGGCAGATCTGATGCACTGGGAATTTCTCCTGTGCAAACGTAATCAAAAAGAATGGCAGGGCTCTTGTGATGGTCCCACTTTATTTCATTGAGGTTTGCTAAAGAGAATTTGACGGTGCATTATGCACCATATTAATTAGAGGAAGGGAAGGCGTGCCACTTGGATTCTCTGCCTCAGGCGTCCAAATGACTTGGGCCAGCCCTGGTCATCCAAGATACCAAACCTCATTTCCTCATAGTTCAGAGACATATTTAAACAGACAGTAAGACAATGTAGCTAGATAATTATGCAACTTCTCTGTTGGAGATGGGCTCTAGTGATTATTAAGTCAACAGGGGTTACTCTGAATGTTAAGAGTCCATTTACCAGTCAAGAGCAGCTATTGCAACATATGGAAACCCTCTTATCGCAAAGTCCTTTGATGTAATGGAGATATTATACTTCAAAGAAAGGAAATGAGCTTAGACAGTGTGCTTGAAATAGACAACAGAAACGATAGACCATCAGATTGAATCCCTTATTGAAGATAGTCAATTATGATACAGGAATACTTTTGCAGTACAGTTAACATGGGTACAAATTTTAATAATACCATCATCATAAAGCTCCTTCCATCACAGTTCCCAAGGTGCCACTCTATCTCCTGTCCTACAGTGCTTTCCACTAAAATTCTCTCATCACATTTCTTGGCTGTGTTATCCCTGCCATGAAACACAACACTGTGGTTACTTTGCTGGAGCATGCACTACTGTCTGTTCACGGACAAATAATGTGCTCCAGTATGAGCAAGTAGCCATGCCATGTTCATGTTTATACATGTGTACATACTAGGGCCGGCCCTACCATTAGGCAGAGTGAGGCAGTCGCCTCAGGTGGCAGGTGCTGGGAGGCAGGCAGCAGGGTGTTGCAGGAGAGAGCTGTAGACCAAGCAGTCTGCCCTGTGCCCCCTCAGCTAACTTGCTGCCTTCAGGTGTGGTGGAGGATGCTGTCCCATCGCCAGCGTCGAAGAAAGATTCAGCTGCCAGTCTAGTCAGCTTTTGCACATGGAATGGGAGGGACATCATCTTGTTCTTCACCTCAGGCAGCAAAATGACTTGGGCCTGCCCTAGTGTGTGTTCGCGCGTGCGCGCACACGCACACACACACACACACACGCACACACACTTTTGGCTAGTTTCCAGTCCACTTACCTGCATTCATTTCTTGAATCTTGTTGGTAAATATTGAGCAGGTTCACACAATTGTTTTCAGAAATGGTTTGCGGCAAATGCCAGGCACCTCTGGGCGCCCATTCTGTAACACAACCCCTGCTTGTAGGTTGTCGTGTCATCCAAACCTGGCGAGGGTGGGTTGTTGGTGTGGTTAACAAACCACCCACAACCTATGGGCTGTTTTAGGGTTGTGAGTGGTTTGTTCGGATTACACAAGAACCTACAACCAGGGGTTGGGTTATGGAATGGGTGCCCATGGGTGACCGGCATGTGCCGCAAACCATGGTGTCTTATTTAAGCCACCATGGCTGAAAATGATTGTGTAAACCAGGTCATTGTTATCAAAAGGACCCTTAACCCAGTAACTGCAGGGCAAAGAAAGGGGGAGAGAGAGCCATCCTTCTACCCCACTGCCTCTGCCACCTCTTCCTCGGCTTCCCTCTCTGTCCTCCATGCTGGCCTGTCCTTGCCCCCTCCTCCCCCTCCTGCTGACCCCCAACTCCAAACTGTTTCTTCTTTCCTTCCAGCCTCCACCTCTATTCCCCTTCCTAATCTTCTTTCTCTAACTCACTCTCCAGCCCTCACTTCTCCCACCACCCACACAGCATTTTGAAACCTCCCAAACCAACAGAGTAATAATAGGATCATAGAGTTGGAAGGGGCCTATAAGGCCATCGAGTCCAACCCCCTGCTCAATGCAGGAAACTAGAGAAGGGGTCTCCCATCCAAGTAATAACCAGGCCTGACCCTGCTTAGCTTTCCACGCTCAAACAAGCTGAGCCAGCGTGAGCCACAGGCCTGTCATGCACTATTCTATGTTGAATTTAATTTATAGAGGTAATGATGAATGATGAATTGAGAAATTAATTGCAGGGGAATTGATTACATTTCAGAGCAGCATCTGGGTGGGAACTGGGAAATTACTTGGGCGGTGACCAGTACTCTGTCAAAGTTTTGAAACTCCATTTTGGTGCAAACATTGCCATTTTAGGGTGTGTGTGCAAGAGGGCTCATGAAAAACCCTTTTTGTGCGTATTTCTTCACATTTGTTCACAGCCATTGCAAATTAATTGTAACTGAAGAGGAACTCCTGATTTGCGATGATCGGGGTGTGGGGTGCAAATTAACTGAAGTATTTTATTTAGAGTGATTTGAATAGAAAATTAATTGGCTGGCTTTGCCTTCTGTGAAATTTAAAGAAATCCTAGTAATTATTTCCACTCTTCAGTTCACTCCATTCTGTTTCTGCATCAGTTTGCATATTTCTCCTTACATGTGCATTTTTATACACAATCTTGCCTAATATAACCATTTTTTAACAAGCAGTTTCCCTCAATATAATACTTCTTTGTACTTCATAAAAAGTACACTTGTGGCACTTTCACCTAATATACACATCTGTGTACATAGCTTTTGTTCAGTGAACTCCATTGCAACATTCTGAAAATTGCAAACACCAAAAGATAACTGCATTCCAGTTCATGTATTCAATCAGGAAGTGCAAATTTGGTATGTTCTTATCAAAATGAAAATCAAACAAAATTCTCCCCCATTCCTACCAACCAACTGGAGAACTCCAAAACTGTATTGACTGATTCTTGTGCCTATTGGTGAACAAAAAACATGTATGGCAAATTCTTAAAATGTTATTTTCAAACGTATACAGCCTGAGGTGTGGCACAGACATGGAATGTGTGAAGAGGTCTTACGCTACTCTGAAAAAAACATAACCTGCATCTTAGTTTGAGTCAGCGTGTCTGACATGGCCCAAAAATGGGGCAGAAAAAGTATGGACCTCTTAGAGGAAATTGTATCAAGCACTATACTTTGGATTTAAGGCATCTATAGTATGCAGGTGAGAGGTTTGTAAGGCAGAAACACATTTGTTTCTCATTAGAAAAACCTGACTAGGATTATCATGCTACATTATGCTGAAGTGTAGACTTCTCCCAAAGTCCTTCTCTCCTTGTAGCCTAACTACCTCTGTTTGCAAAGTGTGACCATCCTGCTCATTTTAGAATTGGCCATATGTGATGGCTTTCCCCCCAGCTACGTGACAAGGGAGCAATGGTAATTTTTTCAGCTGTCAAAGAAAGAAAGAGTAAAGAAGTGTGCTCCGGGTGTCTGTAACAGGCTGCGACAGGGGGATTTGCAGGACAAGATAAGTAACTCTTCCATTTTTAGGGGTCCCTCTGAGTCATGGTGTGAGTGGAGAATTAGACCATGTGTGAGGCATGTGGCTATTGTTAAGAATTAATGGACGATACGGCTATTAATGGCTAACAGACATGATGGCTATATGCTATTTCCAGCATAGGAGGCAGTGTGCCTCAGAATACCCATTGCTGGGGAACATGAGCAGGATGATACTGTTGCACTCATGTCATGCATCTCATAGGCATATGGTTAGCCACTGTGAATGGGTTGGTGGACTCAATAGGCTGTTGATCTGATCCAGCATGGCCTCTTCTTAAGTTCACGTCTCCTTATCTTCTCTCCCCCAGTAATGTGTGGTGAAAGAGAATACCTGATGTGACTTCATCATGCTCCAGGCTTCCCTATCCCCATTCCACTTCAGCCAATGGAGTCAGACAGTGAGAGGTACAGGAGCCCAAGAATATAGCAGACCTCTTCATCTTTAATCTACCCTGGACTAGCATACGGGATCGCCTCTCAACAGGAAGTATAGAAACTATTCGCAGTGCAGTTGGAAGCTGACACAGACACTCAAGTGCCTCCCTTTGGTGCACTCTTGACTTCCTCCCTTGGCCTCTGCTGAATCCTCCCTATTTGAATCAGCCCTGTAGAATCCTCCCTAATTGCTATGTGTTGCTGGATCCCCCCCCCCCTTTTAATTTGTTTATTTGAATTTTAACATATACAGAACAACCGAACATCAAACAAAACATCCAATCCATTACAGAAACTGTATTAGACCAGAACAAAGTAAATCCCCCCCCCCCAATCAAAATTTCAAAGGAACAGTTCTGGCTGGGCGCCTTTTCCGGAGTCTTTTTTGTCCATAAAGTAGACATCTTTGTAATAGGTGGGTACCTGTGAGCTTATTGCATCAAAATGTGCTGGAAGGCTTGAGGTATTCCTGTTGTAGATGTTCTGTATGAGAATTGGACAAAAGGCCACCAATCTGCTTCAAAAGAGTTTGTTTTCTTTCCCCCCCCCTGCAGTTCTCAATTTTTGAGTTAATTTTTCAATTAATGCAATTTCCCATACCACATTGTACCAGTGATTGATAGTTAACCCTTTGGCATCTTTCCATCTGCTTGCTATTAATAGTCTGGCCGCTTGTAATAAAAATCTTATTAGGTTCTTGTATAATACATTTTTATTATCCCTTTGAAAGATGTTTAATATTGCTAACTCTGGAGTTTTATTTATCTCTGTCCCTATAATTTTAGATATTTCTTTGAAAACTATTGTGCTGGATCCCCTTTTGCTTGCATTCTGAGTCTGATCTTTGCTCTCCTGGAGCTCAGGGCAAAAATGGCAGGGACTCCAATTAGTGAATGGAACCCCATAGGAACCCCATAGAAAACCCAAGGAGTCCATTCCCACATTTACGTAGTGTGTGTGAGCAATACCAGAAGGGCACCATACGATTGAGAGGCATCTCAGCCATCCTAGAACACATTCTAATCCAGATTTCCCTAACCTGGTGCCCACCAGATGGGTTGGACCACAGCTCCCACTATCCTCAGCCAGAGAGCTGTGGGAGCTGTAGTCCAACCCATCCAGAGGGCACCAGGTTGGGGGAGGCTGTGCTAATCTAAGGACATGACTTTTCGATCTTCCAGGCAGTCGACTCCACTCACTCACACCTGCTTAGTGTAGGGAGAACAGAGGAAAGATACAAGCAGAGGGAAGAGGCCCCACTACCCCAGTACATAAAGAGAACAAATTCGCTGCTGCATCTTGGCATTTGAAAGAGGCTAGTGCCGGGTGGGTGCCCTATAATTTATCTGATGCCACCTGTGCTTTGTGCTGTGACTCACACATGAATCACTCTCCAGTTGCTAACTCACACCACCAAAATCACTGCTCCTTTCTGCTGGGTGGGTGGAAGGGAAGAGGCCAGGGTGCGTCGGAAGAGGCCTAACCAGGATGCACTTTCCTTGGGGAATGGAAGCCAAAGGGATGCATATACCGGTAGTCACTGCAGCTCTTATGAAAAATTACAACTACGCTGGCATGGCAATGCATCGCTTGCCTTCACCTGGCATTACTATTGTGCCTTGAAACCATTCTGTCCCTCCATTATTTGAGGGAATGGCACCAGGAAGGGTATCTTGAAGAAGTGCAAAGTGAAGCGTTAAAACAGAAGTTGCTTCAGTTGATTTGCATCAGCTAGGATGCTTGTTCACATTACAACCATCTCTCCTCAACTTTCTTTTCCACATGAACAATGTTCAGAGAATAATGCATAACCCGCATGGCACTCATTCCACAGTCCAACCATGTGTACTGGTAAGTGGTTTTTGTTTTCTGATTTGCATTTTTAATCTTGTCCTTTATTCGGAGCAACTTTGTTCACTAGTGGGTGCACAGGTTGCACATTGTTGTGTTGGACTACAACTCCCATTGTCCCCATCCAGCATGGCCACGGGATTTGTAGTCTAGCACATCTGGTGGGCATCAGATTGGGGAATACAGTGGTAGGGGCTCCTGTAAAGTGGGCACATACGCATTCCACCTTTGGAGAGCTGAATTGCATTCAGGAGACACATACGTCAAGCCACATGAATTCCTTTGCACAAGAAGCCAGAGGCACTGGATTCACAAGACACTCAGGTTTCTAGTAAGTGGTCCTTTCCCAGTGTTCTGTGATAGCATTTTAGAGATTTGAAAGAGTATGGTCCTATTTCATTTCCCCAAGGTTTTTCATTTCTTTTCTGTAGATCACTTTCCCTCTGGCTTAACTCATGATATGTTATTAATCTGAAACCCTTTACCACTGTTATTGCTCTCTTTGGAATTCTTTCCAATTTGTTAAAATGTGTAAAAGTATGGTGACAATATAACTGGATACTACCCGAGAGACCTAACCAGTCCTGAGTAGCAGGGCCAACTCTGCTATTAAGCAGAGTGAGGTGGTAATTCTTAAAGTGTTCTGGGCACAATAAAAAAAGCAGCAGATTGCCAGTTATTTAATTATTAGATGTTTACTGCTGGATGAGGAAGCACATTTTGAATTTTTTTGCCTCCACAGGCCTGGTGCCAGCACCACTGGCATACACAGGCAGCTGCCAGGGCCCATGCACTCCCACAGGGGTGATGCCTTGCCTGGGCTCCTGACGCCCCGCCGCAGCATTGCCATTTCCCAACACCTCTTCCTGCTGCCATCTGAGGGCCCGAGTGGTATGCGTGTTGTCCCTGGCAGCACTGCAACCACCTCTTCCCCCTGGGTGTGCGTACCCAGTGGTAGTTTAATGGGCCTGGAGCCAAGCAGTCACTCAGCTTCCAGGCCATTACAGCATCACGATACCCAGGTAAGCCAGCCTGCCCACCTGCCCAGGAGAGGCTGGTAGCTGTAGACATGGTGACCGCTTACGAATTGCTAAAAAAGACGGCATGCATCACCTTAAAAGAAGACAGAAAAAGTCATATATTTGCATAAAATTGGCATATGCTAATTTACATATGGATGCAAATTTAGAAATAATTACTATAATTTAAATAGAAATACAGTCCATCTCACCTTAGTGTGCATGACAATGACCAGGTGACCTGTGGGCCTGCCTCTTCAGTCTGCTGTCCAGGTGCTTCCTGTTGATGGGCAACAGTTCTGATGGTTCTTTATTAAACTGGAATTGGTTAGGACAGCCTTTCAATAGAGGATGGTCCCCTGTAAAAAGAAGACACATTACCTTAGCTGTAGAAACACTGCTAGGGGGGTCCAAGTGGCACTGGGTGCTGGCAGCAATGCTGGGGGGGGGGAGATCACAGTGGGGGGATAATTGGCACTATGAAGGCCCACTCAAGCCGGCAATCCTTTCTTTTTCTTTTTCTTTTTCATATACATATACATATATAAATTTGTATATATCCAAGCGATGAATATATATGATGCATATATATATATATATATATATATATATAGCAATCCTGTTGAAGAGAGCATTACTATTACTGTACTTCTTATGTCTTGCATTCTACAATAGGCTATGGCCCTCCCTGTTCAGGCATTTTCCTGAACATGTGAGGGCTCAGAGTGTGTATTGGGATGGGGCCATGCATGCCGGCCCTTCCCCCTACATCTCTGGGCGTGCCACTCCCCCCCCCTCCAGTTCAGACCTTGCCATGTGGTTGAACTAACAAGGCCTGAAAGGGGGTTCTACTCCTGTTCGCTTAAATGTGGGTAGAATTCCCAGTGCGATGGTGGACCCTACCTTATCAGGGTTCCCGATCATCCTGAGAGTTCTACTTGTGTTCAAGTGAACACGAGTAGAACTCCCTTTCAGGCCTTGCCAGTTCAACACAGCAAGACCTGACCTGAGGGAGATGGGGCAGCACGCCTGGAGATGCATGGCCCCAACCCAATACACACTTTAATCCCTCATGTGTTCAGGGCAGGCAAATGCCTGAACAGAGCTTAACGCCAACCAGTGATGGGGTGAACTACTCCTCTGGTCAGACTTGGAACTGGGTTCAGAAACCTGAACTAATTTCCCCCTAAACTTGGGGCAATGAATGTTTTCTTACAGTGAATTTCTGTTTTGAGTCCCACAGCTCCTCCTGGAGCAAGTAGGCAGGGCCCACATCATGAAATGCCTCTTTGGGGGGAGGGGTTGCCCTCTTTCCCCAGGCTGGACTACCTCAACTTGTACCTAGAACACAAATTAAATCAGAAGGCTGGTGCCAACTGATGTCAATGCTAACTACAAACTGTAAGTATAGAGGAAATTAGATAAACAGTTTCCATGAGAGTCAGGACCAGAGGGCGTTCCAGGGGAGCCCTGACTACTAGCCTCACATGTATGGCAAAACAGAAGCCTTTAATTGTAATTGCTGATCCTGGAAGGAAAAGAGGTGGGGGGAAGAGTGCCCTCTGTGAGACTCAAAGAACAGAAATGTATGATAAGAACTTTTCCATGTTCTCCTGAGGCTCACGGAAGGCATTCTCCACGTTGGGATTTGGCAGAGCACTGCAGTCTTAGGGTGGGTTTGTCAGGATCAACGTGACACTAAGCCACCACCCTCTGCAGGACCGACCTTCCTAAAGCTGCCAAGGCTTAGGAGAAATTGCCTGTCTGATAAGGTTAAAGAAAGTGTGTACAGAAACCCATATGGCTGCCCTTCATATGTCTTGTATTTTATTTATTTATTTATGTATGTATTATATTTATACCCTGCCATTTTTCCTGCAAGGAACCCAAGGCGGCTTACATAATCCTCCTCTCCATTTTCTCCTCACAACAACCCTGTGAGGTAGGTTAGGCTGAGAGGCAGTGACTGGCCCAAAGTTACCCAGTGAGTTTCATGGCTGAGCGGGGACTAGAACCCGGATCTCCCGAGTCCCAGTCCAACACTCTCACCACTACACCACACTGGTATGGGGAAATTACCCCGGAAGGCTGCCAAGGCTGCCACCGCCCTGGAGGGAATGACCTGGAATACCCTCTGGTGGCTGCTTCCTAAGAACTGATAAGCCTGCACTATGCACTCCTTCAGCCAATGGGAAATGGTGGATATGGACACTTCGTTCAGCAGAGACTTGCCATGAAAAGAAATGAGCAAGGCCTCACTGTCAGCCCTGTCTAAGTAGAAATGGAGGACCCTGTGTACATCTACCTTGTGCCAACTCTGTTCCCGAGGATGTGATGAATTTGGGCAGAAAGATGGCAGAGAGATTTCTTGTGGTCTGTGGGGAAATGGAGTTAATCTCGGGCATGAACAACAGGTCAAATCATTGTATTAAAAATGCGTCATTGGGGGTCAAAGGATAAAGCCACTCGCTCCAGGACTCACCTGGCCACAGTAGTCACAACAAGGAGGATGGGAGAAGCAGTGGGAAAACATGACAGGTTTACAAATGGAAGACAACATCATCTGGATCCCCTGTGAAATCCCTTGAATGAGGCAGGGCAATTGCACAATAAAAGCCTCATCTGGAAGCAGCCCAAGTCTTTTTGTAGCTCTACTGGCCATGTTGAGAATTCTGTGTTAGAATTCCTGACCTATAGGAACTCAGATAAAGATTTGTATTTGTATATATAGTATGTGGCCCATGGGGTGCAGTCGGTAATTCACTCTACTGCTTCCCTCCTAATTTGGACTTGAGACTGATGAGTGGACTTCAAGGTTCTAGTAAAAAACAACAACAACAAAGTAGATCCCACAAGCTTGAGGTCTGTTCACCTCTGGCCCAATACATTATATAATGGCCTGTGGCTTACGCTGGCTCAGCTTGTCTGAGTGTGGAAAGCTAAGCAGGGTCAGGCCTGGTTATTACTTGGATGGGAGACCCCTCCTCTAGTTTCCTGCATTGAGCAGGGGGTTGGACTCGATGGCCTTGTAGGCCCCTTCCAACTCTATGATCTATGAAATCTATGAAATAGCAGATTTATGTTCATAAATCACCTTATTGATCATGTACTTATTGATCATGTACCTTGCAAGCCAATTAGAGCACATCCCTGCCTTCACTGAAGTGGATACAGAGCTTGGATCATTGTGAGTGTCACTAGAAATAAATATGGGGTACGCATACAGTGCTGGAGTCCAGCAGTGCTGGACTCCACCACAGCACTATGTTTTCAAGTGACTCTTAGGGACAGAGGAAATAATGATCTTAATTAATTCACTCTGGTTCACTCACTGAAGACAAACAGGAGGACACCAGGATGGAAATAAGACCACCCAGTAGGTGGAGCTTGTTTCTCTGATAGTTTTTGGGGGCATAACAAGTGGCATAGATAACTCCTTGTTCCAAGGTACTATCATGCTCCAACCACAGACAAGCATTTCTCCCAAAAACTTTGATTCCAGCAATGGGTGTGCTAAAACAGTATGAAAAGTGAGAAGGGTGGCTGATGAGAGCAAGGATTTTGAGTCAGAAAGGAATATTCCCCAGGGCACCCTAAGGCTTGATCCACATTACAGATTTAGGGCACAATCCAATTGAGATGAGCGAGAGCCTCCAAACTCGGAGGCTCATGCTCATCCAATGCATATACGTAGATGTTTTTGGCCATCAAGCAATGCCGTTTCAGAGGGGGAGGGAAGGAGGCTGGGGCAGGCTACAAGATACCTCATATCCAGGCCGCTCCACAGTCTCTTCCCCTCCCTGCCCCCTGCCCCCCTCTCTGAGGTTGCTTGCCCAACCTTGGAGAGCAGCCGGTGCAGTTCTTTCCGCACCGGGGAAGGGGGATTGGAGCTCCGATGCGCAGCTCCAAGGTGGGAGTGCTATCTCTAACAGACCTGTGAAGCCAAACTATCCTATGGGTCTCCCAGACAATGTCTAGGGGGCATAGGATCGTTCCCTCCAACAGTGTTATGCCAGCTGAAGTGTCAGTCAGGGCTTCCCACAGGGGATCCTGGGAGCTGTAGTTTCATGAAGTGCTGATAATTCTGCTAGAGATCCTGAGCCCTGATCATTTCGTTCTGGGCTGGGGCATGCTGGGAGTTGTAGGCCAAAAACATCTGGGGACCCAAGGTTGGAGAACACTGATTTAGTTAGTTGGTTAGTTACAGTATTTGTATACCGCTCCATATTTAAGCCGATTTCGGAGCGGTGAACAATTAAATGGTAAAAGCAGATAAGGAATAAAGACAAGATGTAGAAAACAAGGTATTATTAAAACTGTGGCTGGTCAGCAAGGAAGGCTTCTCAGAACAAGGATGTCTTCAGCAGGCGCTGAAAGTAATACAATTTTGGAACCCGTCTGACCTCCAGAGGCAGGAAGTTCCATAGAAATGGAGCCACCACACTGAAGGCTGTTCCCCTTATGGATTCCATTTGGGCCATAGGTCCATGTGGACCACCAGGAGAAGGTCTTCCAATGACCTCAGTAACCAGGCAGGTTGTCCTGATTTTATATTTGGTTTCTCCAGTAGTGTCTGATATTAATCATAACTAGATAGCTATATTTAGTATATACATTTACTGTTACTTATTTCTGTCCTATGGATACTGCAGGCAGAGCTGAAATGGGACTTCTTTGTTAAATGATTGCAACCCAATATTGTGTTTGAAGAATGTTAGTGGGAAAGGATGGCAAATAGCAATATTATTTGGTATTTGTATTAGGGTTATGAGAAACTAAGGCTTTCGTCCAGATGAGGCTTTTGTCACACTATCACCCTGCCTCATTCACCCTACCTCCCGTGTTTTTCCTTTGCTTCTTCTGCCTTTTTTCTTACCCGCACAACGTCTCCTAATTGGCAGTACCCTAAGGGAGCAATCCTATGCATGTTTAGACAGAAAATGTTTAGCCACATGTGGGACTTTTTTCTGTCTAAACATGATAGGATTGTGCTTTAAGTTTACAAACTGCTTACTATACATTGAGGCTGAGGCGGGATCTTGTTCCAGATGCCTTCCTTATTGGAAGACAGGCTGCCATTTGTTCTGAGCAGAGCCCTCTTTGCAGTGGCACCTTCTCCCCTTGTGAAGCCTGTGAAGGCTAGATCCTTTCTGGTTTTAAGGTAATAAGCCAAAACCTTTGTATTTCATCAGTCATTTGGATTGTAGCATGCTGTTTCCTAGTCCTGCTGCTGTTGCTCGGTATGTGTGTGTTATTTTAATTGGTTTTTATAATATTCAGGGCTTTTTTTCTGGTGGAACTCACCGGAACTGAGTTCCAGCACCTTTTCTTCTATTAATTGCATTACAATTTAATCGCCATCTACTCCCGAGGAAATGTAATCCAAGAGTTCCGGTACCTTTTTCTCCAGAAAAAAAGCACTGATAATATTAGTATTTTACCATTTTGTAGGCCCCTTTAAGGGCCCTCTGGGCAGAAAGGTGGGATAAAAACAGAAACAAAATCATTGCCATCATTGTGATCTCAGAATCACAGATTGGGAGGACTAGTGTGAAGGTTAGGAGAGAAATGTTTGCCCTGTATGGGGAATGGAATAAGTTGCCCCTGGGATGGGCTACAGTTATGTAGAAACAGGGAAGGAATGGGGGATCTAAAACAGGCCTATAGCAGACCACAGCGCACTTGGTAGAGATCTGGTGATCTCTTCCAAGGACATGCCGGGGCTTGAGTGAATCATGAGCCCTGAGAAGCACCAGCGTCTCCTGGCTAAGTGTTCTGTTACACTGTCTTCCACAATCAGCCCCTTTCTGCACCCACGCTCTCCCTTCTATCCAGATCATATGGCTCTATAGGAAGAGGGGAGGGGGGAGGTACAATGCTTCCAGTGCTTGCTGAATCTGCTTCAACCAATGGGCATCCATGGTGCACCTGGTTGCTAGGCAACACAGAGGATGCAGCAAGAGAAAATGCTCCTTCCAGTAAACAGTGAGGTAGGAAGCTGGGGGGGGGAGAAGGAGAGACCTAAAAATAGAGAAGGAATAAAAATAAAGTCGATTAAAGCACCAGAATAGTGGGGCATCTACATGGCAAGATCGGTTGGGGAGACAAAGAACCCTAGTTTGCAGAGGACTGGTGCATGTGGAGATGTACTGGCTTCTTCAGTCTCTCACACAACAAGCAACCCAACAACTTTCACAGGACTGGATCTTCCACTTTCTCCTCCGTCCAATGCACTGTGACTTTTAGCACAGCACTGTGAGTATATGTGTATAGGCACGTGCATCTTGCCATATATTTGTGTGCATAGGAGGTTCTGATTGTGTGTGTGCTGGCACATTGTACTCTTTAGATTTCCATTCCTTAGAGCCAAGGATGGTTTATAGCACTGAACAATAAGAGTTTCAGTCTTTGAAGGTTTGCAAAGACAAAGGCACTCATTTCCTTTGCTCTCAGACAAGAGTTACCCTCCCCCTTCTAAACCACCTGTCATTGTCACTACTAGCCGAAACTTCCCAAGCATCCTCATCACCTCTGACACAGTGCCTCGGTTCAGACAACATGATAACCCACACTCAAGGTTGAGTGTGGGTTGTCGTTGAATCGTGGGTTGTTGTTGAGCTGTGGGTTATTGTGTTGTGCGAAGAGATAACAAACCATGGTGATCCACCCACAGTTCACAACCCAACAACAAACCATGGCTTCTCTTCATGGGTTGTTCATGGTTAACAAGCCATGGCTTGTTAGCACAACTGGGTTCAGACAATAGAATAACCCACTGTTTCAACAACAGCCCTTACTCAACCCATACTTAACCCCTGAGTATGGGTTCTCTGAACCCACTCAGTGTATCAAAATGGATTATCAACACCACCACATCAAATCTGTTCCCAACTTAGCCTTTGCCCAGGGAATTCCTACTCCAATCCCAGTTATCACAGACCTTACCTTGACCACGCCTCACCTCCTAGCGGGTAAGTCCTGTCTCCTAGCCCAGGCTCACCTGGTCGCCTGCAATAAGCATTCTCTAGAATCATGGAGTTCGAAGGGTCCTTGGAGATCATCTAGTCCAACCTCTTGCTCAATGCAAGATGCAACTACAACATCTCTGACAGATTACTGTCCAGCCTCTGCTTAAATACTTCAGGTGGAGGAGAGCCCATCACCTCCTTGGGCAGTCTGTTCCACTATCCAGTTCCAGCAAAAGTAAAAGACAACGGTTGATCAACGGTTGCTACTCTGCTAGTGTAAGTAAACCATATTATACTTTAGCACCAACAGCTAAAAGACATACCATACCTGGAGCCTGTCTGTCAAGCTACCCATTGTTTCCAGCAGAAGGGGGGAGCAAAGGAGAAAAGGAGAGGAGATCCCTGCTGTTTTCCCATTGTTTCCCAACTTGTTGGCCTCGGATGTGTATGGGTGGGGGGAGTTTCTCCACCCTGCTTCTTCTCTCTGCTCAACTCTGGTCCTTAGAGAGCAGACAAGGGAACAGAGCTAGCTCATCAGCTACCTCCTGCAGATGTTTATGAAGCTGGCACAGTAAGCTATGCAGGCATGCTTACAATGCACATCTTCCCAGGAGACATCTGGTTCTTGTATGGAGGCTGACTGCTTCTTCACCACCATGATAATGGTGCTGTGGCCAGCTGAAGTTATGACCAATACTCCTCTGTCAGCAGCATAGCCTGATGTGGGCCACCCCAAATCTTCACATGCCGAATGGGTGTCCAAGGGGCCTCCTTCAGCACACACCCCTGCCCATTGCATCAGGGATTTGGTGTGCACGTTCATTGCCTTGTGATGGGCTGGAACCCAGACACATCCCCTCCAGTAGTGTAGCCTTGGGGTCAGTGGCCTGATCCTTGTAGAGGCTGGAAAGATGATCCAAGTGAACAACTATGGTGATGCTAAATGTCAAAGCTGACAGGCAAAAAGGGGAGGCACCAGCATGAGAGGCAAGGGTTGTGTGGTGTTATCCGATGCATCCACTGAAGGAGGGCATGATTGGTCACCAGTGTAAAAGATTATCGGTAAGATAATACTACGGTAACTTGACTGACAGGTTTCCTCTCTACTGTGGAATATGTTGCTCTACTGATTGGAGATTCCAGCTACAGCATGGGATGTTCTTGGTCTGCCCATTTCTGCCCCTAATCCTATCATAGAGGCATCCTTCTTCCAAAAAAGAAAAAGAAAAAGCAGTTGAAAACCCAAATTTTTACAAGAACCATGATATAGATTTGTTGGAAGGTATCTTCACAAAATTGGTTCCATTGGAGCTAGCTGGGCTAGGTTGTTTTTGTTTTGGGGTGTTTTTGTGGTAGGGGGATCACCCAGAAAGCAAAATTAGGAACAAATTGATTGTAATAAGGCTGTTGTAGGGTCTGTAATCTTGTTAGACAGTAGTTGGATTCAGCCATTACCTGTTGTGTATCCATTAACTGTTCAAAGTCCCACCTTGCTCTTACAAGGGTTAGTTACTTTCTTTTAACTTTGACTGAAGATAATGATGTCATGAAGTTAGGCAAGGAAAGAAAGGGGAAATTTCCAATATGCCCCAGCATGCAGTCTACTAAGTGTTGAAACGTAGCTGCTGCACTACGAGTCCAAAAGGCATAATGAGAAAATGGAATAGGACCCAAGGATGGCAAAGTCCATTTTCCCTCAATGCTGTAGTCACAAGGGGACCTGCCAGTTTCTTCTTTCAAGTTCACACATCTGTTTGTAGCACCAGGTAGGCATCAAACTTTGCTACTTTACTTCCTGAAAATTGATATAAAACTGCTGCCATTGGGCCTTGGCACCAGCCTTAACAGCACTGATGGTCACTTTGAGATGGTTCAATGATGCCCAATCACAGCAAGTCTTATTTAGCTTCCTCCAAAATGGGAGGTGATGGCCAAGCAAAAGTTCAAAAGGAGCAAACCCTGTGGATGTCTGCGGGGTCTTGTGTTTTACAAAAAGGAGGGGGTTCAGGTATAAGTCCCATTGGGAAGGAGGGTCTTCTATTTCTGGTTCATTGTGTTCAGTATCTGATTAAATCATCCATTTAGGGGTGCTAAGGATGTACGTATACAGCTGCTTGATCTGTAGTATCTGGCATAGTTGTTTCATGAGTAAAAGGAATCCCTTGATCTGTTAAGATCTCCCAGGGAAGTCCTACCCATGAAAACAAAGCCATAGGGCCTAGGCCACATCTCACATGTGCATGTTCTTTAGAGACGTGGCCTATGGACATCAGACGGCATAATCCATAATAATGGGAATGTACATATAACCTTGGTGGTCAAGGTGAGAGGCCATGTAAAGTCCATAGCAATCTCTTCAATGGTGTCTCAGTTATGGCATGGAGGTCAGGGGTACCTGTGGTAGTCTTCACAAAGATGGTAGTCTTCTAGCAGACCTGGGCAGGATTTACAATACTATTGGCTTTCCCCAAAAACTGAAGGCCAAAAAAATGGTCTAGAACCCATGCTAGGTGTTATGTTCTCGAGGGGGGGCATGTGCAAGGGGACAGGCCACTGCTAACACCTTTGGTGAGTTTGGGGTACTAGTGGCTGGCCACCTTCCCCATCCCCTTAAGGCATCATGCTACCTTCTATCATACTCCCCCTTGCTTCTCAATCCAAGGAGGTCTAGCACCACCATTTTTTGCTGTAATCATTCCCAAGAGGCATCTTCCCCTTGGTCTAGCCAGAAGTCTGGAGAAGTATGTTGCAAATCCAGTGATATAGGGAGATCAATTAGCTTTCCACAAGGGAGCCTGCGAGAAAACTGTGAAGGACTGCCAACCAGTCCTTTACTCAAGACCAGAGATCAAAGGTGCAAAACTGCCAGCCTTAGCTCTGCCGTCTTGACACTGATTCTCTCAGGGCCTTGCCCTGGGTCTATACACTGGATTTAGCACTGAACCACAGAGGAACCACACACACACCACACCGTGTGGGGTAAAACCAGGAAAGTTTATTTAAGGTAAACAGATTCCAACAAAAGGTGGGAAATGAGGGAAGGAGAAAAGGTGGGGAGACACTTTGGTATACACAGTAGAGCTATAAAACAACAAAGCTAGTTCCTTTACTACATAAATACCTAAGCACTTACTCTCCTTTGCTTAGGGGTTGGTGGTCCTCTTCAGGGCTGCCTCAGCAAAAGCCCTACCCCGCGCTTCTTCACGTGCAGACCACAACCAACAACCAAAAGCCAGGGACAGGCAGTATAGATTCTTTCCCCCCCCCACCCCTCCTTTCAGTAGCCCAGGTGTCTTTAGCCAATCAGGATGAACGTCATCTGGGCCAGGCAGGGGAGGGGACTCTTTGTTAGTGCTTGGGCCGTATTTGCATGCAAATATACCTGTGGCACCAGAGACTCTGTGGGGGGAGCCATCAGAGAACTATGTACATTTTGCATTTCCCAGCCCCCAGCTGGGATTATACACCTCCTCACGTGTAGTGTGTGTGTGTGTGTGTGTGTGTGTGTGTGTGGTGTGTGGTGCAGGAAACTCTGACACTTTTTTCTCCACAAAAACACATATTGGGATCTTGTCCATGGGCTGGCACATCCCCTACTTAGGGCTGGCTTCAGCCTGCATCTCCTTTGCTGTGTCCCCCATTGCTGGTAACAGTGGGTAGCCTGATGGTAGTGGCTCCAGGGGCAGTGCACGCCCTAGGAATGCACAATTGCTGGAGAATATAGGCATGACACATCTTGCTTGCATTCTCAGACTTATTACACAGCAATAGCATACAAGGCAGAGAATCATCATATGTACACAACCAGTACTGTGACTGCATGGATAGTATTCCTGCAATAGAAAAACGCTCACACCTCACTCCGAAAGGTACAGTGTACATTTTCTCATGCTGAGATTTATCTCTGTAGAAGCCGCCCTAATTCTCTGTGAGTATCTTTGCGGAACTATCTGAATTTAGCTTGCACTCAGTTCCCTCAGTTGTTTTGATCTCTAAATAACCAGTGTTGATTGCTCCCTGCCAGTTAGGTCTCTTCCCTTAACTGAGAGGTGACAAGGAAGGATTTAGCTCTAGTAGCCAATGAAAGCAATAAACCAAATGGTGAGACTTCACACAGGTAGGACCCAAACTGTGAGATTTAACACTGGATTAGTGTTCAGCTGCCATTGTGTTAATCAAATGACAGTATTCTAAACCAACCCAAAATCCAAACTGCCATTCCCACCACCTACCGGCCCTTACTCTCTACCTCTTGTTTTCCTCCTCCATCGTCTAGCTCTTCCACTCTGAAAGAGCTTCATATATACTTAAAACAAACCCATCTGTGTTAAGATCAGAGCAACAGGTGCCCTGATCCCACAGTCACCATGACAACTGTGTGTTACACAAGAAGGATGTGAAATTATAGACTGCCATGATATTTCTCCTAGAGCTGGGAATAGCATCAAATGAGTGCACCCAGTCAATGAATTTAACCATGTCTGCTAAGGTGTGTGTGTGTGGTGTGTGTGGTGGTGGTGGTGGTGGTGAATAGAGGTGTTTGGAGGGAACCTGCTCCACAAGGCTGTGTAACCATCACCTATATTTTTTGCCACTCACCCTATGTATCATGAACCTTAAGGACAAAAGATTGATGTCATTTCAGTCATTGTTTTGGAGTGGGTCTTTAGGTAGATATGAGCAGATTCCAGCTCCACATCTGTAAAGGTATACCGGTATACCACTTGAGGAAAGAGTTAGCCTTGAATTGTGTAACTCTGTGCAGGTGTCTTCTTGGTTTTTCATGAGTAGCAACTGCCTGCAGCTGAGCACCTGAGTGGCAAAACTGAACAGTACAAATAGCCCACAAAGCATTGCTGCCAATTGCACATAGCAGCTCAAGGGGAGAGCCTGAACTGGCTGCCTTCATTTTAGGTTGCCTGTGTAATCCCCTCTGCTTCTCTTTTGCCATAGGGGCTAGTGACCTGATACAGCCATCTCTGCCACAGCTTTGCCTAGCTTATGGTTCCAGGTAGTTGGAGGCAGAGAATCAGTCCTCGTGCTTGACTTTCCCTTGTGGTTGAGCAGGGGGGTCAACTGTAGCCATCACTTTGCCTGGACTAACACATTAAGGAGAAAGGCTTAGATCACACAGTAGTAGATGAGGTGGTCAAAATGTTCCTGGATTGTAGCACCTTAGACTGCAGGTGTGGGATCATATGGTTGAATGCTTCCCCATGAAAAGAAATCCCTACACATACCAAACTATGATTGCTAGGTAGGTATGTATATCCTTTGAAAAGAGATAGACCCGGTTCACACGTAATGGCAAATTGTGGGTTAATTAACCCACAATTTGCCAAGCATGAGTGGGAATGAATGAGTGCACTGCATCCTGTGCATTCCTCACTTCCGCTTTCATTTTACAACCTATGATTGCCCCAATTGTAGGCTGCTTTTGTGATGTCCAAATCTGGGCACTCTGGGTTGTTTAGGGGTTAAACAACCCAGAGTTAACCTATGATTTCTTCTTGGGTTAATGCTGTAAAATGAAAGTGGAAGTGAGGAATGTGCTGGAGGTAGCGTGCCCGCTTACTTCCACTTGTGCAAATTGGCTTCCGTGATGTATGAACTCAGTCATAGTCTTGAAACAAAACAACAAAGAGGAACTTTTCTCCCAGACAACAGGGATGCCTCCAGATGGAGGGCTCCTAGTGCTACTAATCAAAAAGCCTTGTGCAACTATTCTGTCTTTCTCTCCTTAATCGATTTTCTGCGGTAAAAAGAGATGGAAGAAGCAATGAAAAAACACAGGAGGGTTATAAATGGAAGACAGTGTCAACTAGAGGACAACCCCCTCCCCTCACATAAAATTTTGTGAATGAGGCAGGGTGATGGTGGGATAAATGCTTCATCTGGAAGCGCCTCAGGTTTTTGTGCAGCTCTGCTTGCCACACTGAGAATTTTGTGTTAGAAGTAAAAATGGAAAAAGAGGTAATCAGGACACACACACAGCCCGTAAAATTCTGTATGTGGGGCAGACTGTACAATTTTGTGCAACAGCATAATAAAAGACTCATCTGGAAGCACCTCTAGTTTTCTGTGTGCCAGAATTTATTTATTTATTTATTTATATACAGAAGAGTGTTCAATCATGTGATTCCCTCACCTGCAGTCTAGTACGGTCCAGAGGTGCTTTCACACTAGAGTACTTTAGTGCCGCTGAGACATTGCTTTTCTGAAATTAAAAGTGAAATTAAAGCAGAGGTTCTACTCAGAATCTAATATAACAACATAATATCCAGCTAGGCCTTTCCCCTTGATCAAGAGCCTTCTATAATGTTGACTCACAAGTAAAAAGGTAAAGGTCCTTCCCAATGTTAATTAGGTATTCTGTTTATAGGTCTGCCCATTTTATTGCATGTGGAGCTCAGCTGGGGATTAGTGATGAAATACCCCTTGAATACCCTCTCTTAATTGCCCTGATGGTGTCCATTCCTGTTGCTATGGGGGAGGAGGGGGCTTTAATTACTGCTTCCCCTGCACTTTTCTTCTTTTCATTTTCTTAAATAGTGAAATCGACTCTACTAAAGCAAACCCCTTTGACCCTGTTAAGAATCTTGTATTTTCTGTACAGAGGTGCCCTTCCTCACAGTTGCATGAGGAAAAACAGCTTTAATTGGAGGTGCTTTTCCTGGTTCAACCAGCATGGGGCCTTGTACCAACAGCTGGTCCATCCTTCTTTCTCAGCTAGAAGAAGTGAGATTGGCAGGATAACAATAGGAGAAAGGGATGAGTAAGATGTTAGCAATTGCCTTGGAAACGCATGCTCCCCATCCCTGTGCCATAGAAGGCTGGCATCTCAGGCGGAACTGGAAACCCATCCATCCCCCACCCCCAGACTCCCCTCTCACTCGTGCTAAAAGAAGTATGGAAACATATGCCCCCCCCCACCAACACCACCAAGATTCTTCATTTACAGACATATGCCAGAGATCACACATAGTGCAACAATTACACAGATTTTGTACACACACTTTGCTCTAATTTACCCACAAATGTTGGGCTGCCAACCCCAAATATTCAAACATATGAGCGAGGACCTCAAAAAATTAGGGTACTAATTAAATGAAAAAGACACAACAATTAGGTCTTCTTTTGACGTGTGTGTGTGTGTGTGTGTGTGTGAGCGTGAGAGAGAGAGAGAGAGAGAGAGAGAGGAGATGAGTCTAAGGAACACTACATGTATAAATACCATCTTTGCTCTGGAATGCGTGTTAGCTTTTGTGGAGAGAAAGCCTGAGCACACTATTGAACCCTGACATGTTTTCCCCTTTGCCCCTGTCACCCCTCTGTCTGCATAATCCCCACAGGAGACACAATTCTGGGCAGACCGGTTATACATAAGCCACATCTGCCACATCTGCATACCTTCAATGGGGCACATTTACACTTCCCTTAAGGAAGCGCATAACATTCCGGAGGTGGGGGGGGCGCAGTCTCAAAGAGCTGCAAAGTACCCCAAAGTACCCAGGAGAAACCAGCACCCGAAAGGCGCCACCACCCCGCGGGGTGGGACCAGCCCACCTAATCATCAAGAGCAGGAAGGGAGCGAGGAAGGGTAGAAAAGATACAAGCCAAAGAACAACGGGTTGTTAGGAACACGGTGCAGGCTTGCACGGGTCAGGTCGTTAGCTCCAGCTGGGACCAAGCAACGTCCAACCCCTGGCAGGGCGCCCGGCGATCAGCAAAGCAAATCGCTATGCTAGAATCCAGAGTCCAGAGTCTCTGGTGTCAGGTAATATTCTGCATTCGAGCAAAGTCTACCTAGAAAGCAAATTGAATACTTCCGTTTCCCTATCTGTATTGACTGCTATGTTTATACTGTGAAATTCCTGTAGTCTATTAGTTCAGCTCCATTAAACTCTTTTGAAACTGACTAGCTTGCGGCTTCCCTGTGTTTCTGAGGGGATTCCTTGTCAATATCACTCACAGCTAAAAGTAAAGGTTTTGACAGCCCGGTACAGGGCACGACTTCGGTGCCGGTTAACCCTTAAGGTGCCGAACCCGCGCAACGGACCAGGTTCGGTCCGCCACAGCTTTACATTTCATTTATTTCTTAAAACAAAAGAAAACATTCAATGGGATTTCAAAATGTGAGGCTGTGAATGTGAATACTTCAAAAGCAGAATTGACACCCCTGCAAATGCAACAAGACACAGTTCTTCAAATGCAGTTAAGCTCCCATGAACACACAGGTTGGTTTATTTTCACACACAGAAAAATAGCCAGAACAGACTGGGCTCAACATAAAGCATCATTTTGCACTCTCCATCATTACACACCACTCACAGTACCATGCACCATACTCATATACCTAATGTTCTACTATTGCTTTAATTATCTGCTGTTATTGCATTTTATAATTTGCATTTTTACATGGTTTTAGTTATTGTTGTAAGCTGCCTTGTGTCTGCTTTGCCAAGAAAGGAGGCAATTCTTTCTAATTCGAGTCCCCCTCTCCCACATCTGAGTGAGGTAGATAGTGGCCCAAAATAGGGCTTTCTCAGGTGGTGGCACCTCACTTCAAGAATGCCCTCCCCAGAGAGGCTCACCTGGCACCATCCTTTCAGTGCCAGGTGAAAACCTTTTTATTTGCCCAGGCCCTTAGCTGCTGTTATGTGTTTTTATCTTACTGATTCTGGTTTCGTGTGGTTTTTAACAACTTCCCCTGTTTATTCATGTTCTGCAGTTTTAAATTGATAATTGTTTTAATTGTCAGCACTCTGGGAGCCCTTTGAGACTGAAGAGCAGGATATAAATATAGTAAACAAGCAAACACACACACGCGCAACAAGCCCTGCTCATCCATATCAACCAAGTTTTGCACACTTGGCTAAAACAAACACACGAACTGGGATACTGGCTCATGTCAGTCAAATATCGTGGATGTGACTGACCTGAATGTGAAGTTGGCTTTGATTTTCCAAAGCCAACTTGGATACGTGCCTAAAAAGAGGCAAATATAAACATCAATAAAAATAGCTGAGCACACTAAGTATCTAAGGGTGCAATATGCATGTTTAGACAGAAAAAAGAATGGCTGGCTGGGGAATGCTGGGAGTTGTAGGACTTTTTGTTGTTGCTGTTTAAACATGCATAGGACTGCGCCCTTAATCAAGTGACCAAAAAGCAGGGGGGTGGGGAGAAGAAATGTACTCAGTAATTAGCTGGTACAATTAAGTGTTCTGGTGACCTGATGCAGCACTGCAATTGGCAAGGGAAAGGCAAGGGGGTGGCGAATGCAAAACAAATCAAAGATGAATTTTCAAAGAGTCACAATATAAATTAAAGGATTTCTTTATGGATTTGTAAATGTAAATATAATTCACGGTCATCGATTCATAAAGCAGGATTATGACCTTAGGACGGACCTTTAGGGCCCCTTTGGTGGCAATATGATAATGCTATGGGTCTGGAAGGCAACGATTTCCCTTAATATGGAGACACAAATGAAAGAATTGCTCCACCATGGCTAACGGGCGTGTGGCTTTAAAGAAAAGAGAGAAACTAGAGACCTATTAATAATACATATGGGGCTTCTTTGCAAATTGCTATATTCTATAGAACAGTGTTCTCCAACCTTGGGTCCCAGATGGCTGGGGCATGCTGGGAGTTGTAGGCCAAAAACATCTGGGGACCCAAGGTTGGAGAACACTGTTCTATAGGCATCAACCCTGCTACTTTATCTCTCTGTCTTGCTTTTTTTTAAAAAGCAATCTTATAGTCACCTTATGCCAGGAGATTGTGGGGGAGAGAACAGCCACCATATCCTACATGTGGTCAGCCCTGGAGGCAGGGGCAGTGCTAGGTACCAAAAAGATCTGGAGCTCAGAACCACAGGACCACACACACACAAAAATAAAAATTGCATATGCTAATTTACATATGCTCTAAATCTGTAAAGGACCAGTGTCTCCTATTTGTAAAAAGGGATGTATGGACAGGGGAGAGGAGGGCCTTTGATTTCAGAAAAAAATCTCAGACAGAAAGATTTAAGCGGCGGGGCAGCAGGAAGGAAAGCTCATGTGGGCAAAAAGCCAGCTAATCCAGGGAGATCAGATGCAACAGAGATCCCCCTTTACTTCAGCAAGTGCCCATGGACAGCAGGGTGGTGGGGCAGAAGGAGAAACACACATCCAGAAAATACAAAAACAGCATACACAGGTCCTCAAAGTCCCTGGAAGTACCAGTACATTCCACCAATCAGGAACTGTGCCAGGTGACAACATCCACATTCCACCCACGAATGGAGGGAGTCAATGAACTTGTGATAAAGGGGACATGCCCCCCCCCAGCACACACCTCTGCATCACTATACACACACACACAAAGAGAGAGAGGAGAGGAGGAGGAACACACAAAGCAAGCCCCAGCTGCACAGCCAGAAATGATCCAGCTACTGCCAGTCCTCTGGCATCCCTACAGGCAGGTGTAGGTGCGCACAGCCACTATTTTGGAGCACAACACATAAAGCAGAGGATGGAGAGCCCACAAAAAGCAGCACCCACATCACTCCCTGGGCAGGATGTCATGCTGATCACGTGTCTGGTGTTCTGCTAGCAGGGCCGGTGCAAGGCAGTTTGGTGCAGATCTTGCCCTAGTCAAGATCAGATATTTAGCACCCCCCCCTTCCCACTTGGGCCCTCCCTATTTCTGGCACCCCCTTTAGCTGCCTAGTTGGCCTAATGGTAGCACAGGCCCTGTCTGCCCTAAACTCCTTATTTTTATACTGTATGCATGCACACTCACATATGCCTATCTGTCTCAAAATTTTTTAAGATGTCCTTCTTTGTTAGCATCAGGAATATTTCAAATGGTGCTGTGAACACAGGAAGCCTGTGGGAACTTAGGAGGGAAATTATTAATAAGTGTTGTTGTACCTTTATGATAACAGTTTCCAAACCACTATTAATAATAAAAAAATGACAATAGAAATCCTATGCACCTTAGATCTAGTTCATACCCTTATATTTAAAAAAAAACAAAAAACACTCCCTGCAAACTCGAAGTCAAACCCTTGTTCATTTGTGAGTGCTAATAATTTCTATCTAAACAAACTCCAAGCCAAGCCCAGCCCTTGCTCATTTGCAAGTGTTAATAATTTAATAAGGGCCCCAGTCCTATGCATGTTTAGAGGGGGCAGGGAGAAAGGTCCTATATAGCATGGCTGGCTGGGGAATGCTGGAAGTTGTAGGAGCTGCTTGGCAAGACTGGCAAGAGGTTTTGCCACCCTTGCCAAGCAGCTCTGTAGCCAATACCCCATATCCATGATGGGGTCGGTTGCCCAGGTATCGATGACACAAAAACCCATTGTGGGTACAACAACCCCTACAACAGCCGATGGGTGGTTGTGGTGGCTTGTTGCCTATGAACAAGCCACCCTGGGAAAATCGATCCAGGTTTGCATGACACGACAACCCATAACGGGTAGCAACCCAGTCATGTCATGTGAACCCAGTCATTGTCTCCCCCAGCACTATCTATCCTTCTCCTGGAACTCAGCAGCTGCTGCTAAAGAACCTTTGGCGCCAGCCCCAGCCTCTACACCTCACCCTGAGAATATATTCATTCCAAATACCTCCCAGTCAACAAGCTTCTGCCACTTCATTCCAAATGCAGGTAGACCTTTTAAAGAACAACAGGAAGGTTTGCTTAGTAAACTGATTGACTGGCTGGATGGGGAAAGGCAGAGGGCAGTTTTAAATCTCTCCTCAGGGCACAATCCTATGCATGTTTAAACAGAAAAAAGTCCTACAACTCCCAGCATTCCCTAGCCAGCCAGACTTTTGTTTCTGTCTAAACATGCATAGGATTGCACCCTCAGTTGTTTAGTGCCTGCTTCCTTCCCTCTGCTTCTCTGCGCCGCAGCCTTTCTCCATTCCTCAGCCTTCTTGTAACTGGCTTCTCTCTCTCTTTCTCACTCCCCATTTCCACACCAAAAAGGGGTAGGGAGGCCAGTTCCCTTGTTTTGTCCTTTGGAGGCTGATTACCGGTATATTTTTTCTTAACAACAACAAAGACATGGTTGTGAAGGGGAGCTGCTGCAGGGAAGTAAGGAAAATCCAGAATGGATTTCTTTGGGAGAGAGCAAAAGACTGTGTTTCCTAGCCATTTTAATACTGGCTTTGAAAATAGATGCTTGCTTGCTGTGCTGCTTGTCAGGGAAATTGGGAAAATATTTCATTTTCAGAAAGAGATCTACAAGGGACTCAGACTTATGGGGAACAATGCTGCAGGTGCGATTAGCTCTTCTTAATTCTGTGGGAGAGGCAAGCTGCCATTTGCTGGGTGGAAGGGAAAGATACTCTGCATGTGTTCACCAGTGCTTTATTTTTCCTGGGTAGTAGAAATATTTTTTGGCTACTAAGCTGTGACATTATTTGTGGACCCCTGGGCAAAGTTACTTGCATCTACAGAGTCTGTAGTAAGCAGTTGTACCCATCCCTTCCTCCCTCTCTTAAGTCAAAGGTGGAACTCTGCAGTTGCAACAGATGTGAGGAAACCCTTGGAAAGGAAAGATGAGAGGCAAACAGGAGTCAGAAAAGATTAGGGCAAAGAGTGAGCTGTGGGATGCACATTCTAAGCCTGATTTGCTTGGCTGGGACTGCATGGTATTGGTGCTGAGCATTCTCTCCTGTAGAAAGGCACAGAGAAATGTCTGATGCTATGCTCCCCCCCCCTCCTTTCACAGATGGCTGCTTGCTTTATCTGCAAGAGTGCTCTGCCAATTCCTACAGGCAGCCATGCAGAAAGGCCAAGCTCCAAAGCAGATGTGGTGCTGACAGATGGAAAGCAAAGTCTTGACTTCAGGAAGAAGGGGTGGGCTGGACCGATGAAGGAGAATTCTGTATGTATACACACACACACACACACCCTGTATCCGACACCAGGTGCATAAATACTACATTCTTTTTCTGTTCACCAGTACAGATGGGCAGGCCAAGTTTAAGGAAGCCCTGCTACTAAGAGTGAGAGATGTATATTCATCTCTGATGTACATCCTTCAGTCTCTCTTGATTTATTGACCCTATCACCCCATACCAGTCCAACTCCCCACCCCCACCTGCCACAATTTACCTATTGACAAATCTCCTCGCTAAGTCAGGTACCACTAGGCATGCCATTCATCTTTCGGAGATGGGAAAAGGGATTTCAGTATGTGTGGGCAGATTCACAGCAAGGTTTAAAGGCTGTAAGACCCTGGTGTGTGTGTGTTGAACCAGGGCTTCCAGCAGTAGTCTTGGGCTCTTTGCTTCTGGAACCACCAGAATTTTGGTCCCTCAACAGACCAGGTAGATTAATCTCTGTGGACTAAGGGCTCCCTAGGGTGTGGTTCCAGTTTGAATACAGTCAGCTGACCCCACAGGCCAATGGGGACACATCAGGACATATAAATCCCTCACAGCCAAGTCAGTTCCTCAATCTAAGCAACTCATCTCATTGAACAATTATGCTGGTTCCCTAGCCTTGCCTGCCTCCTTCAGTATCTGAGCACTAGCCTTTTTTTTTTTTTTTTTACCATGCCTTCTGTCTCAGGCCTTGTTGATCCTCTTCTGTTTTCTCCGGATCCTGACCAGCCTCCTGCTTTTGATCACATCACTTATTTCTAGCACTTTTTATCCTTGATTGTTGGCACCTGAACTGAACCCAGCTAGTGGCCTGTCTCAAAGCTTGGCCAAGGCCTGCTCTTGGATATATTCAGGATTAAATTGCACCAAAAATGGGGGAGGCAGTGGAAATGGTGAATTTTAAGAGTATTTGTTGCAATTACTTTGTAATAACCAGAGAGATAGGTGCTCCTGAGAAATAGTCACAGGAGGTCTTAAACACCACAGGGGAGAGTTGCCCTTTTGGCCTCCTTATGTGGTGCCTCTGTCTACCACCAGAACTCTTCCATACCCTCCAACATTTCACAGATGAAAATAGGGACACACATGTGAATTTGTAAGAGGGATGGTTAAGCAACATGAACATATGATCAAGAGGGTGTGGCCAGGCAACCAAAGAGCATGGTGAAATACAAAAGTTGTTAGAGGAAACACACACAATCTTATATATTATAAGTACTACATTATTATATTATATATTATTTTATAATATCTTATAAGTGGCTTTTGTGATATATATTTTTACCTTACTTAAACCCTTAATTGTTGATATCTTGTGTTTTTCATGGGGGGAGCAGTGCTTGCAGGGCAATCTCTTTTTGTTTTAAAATGGTCAGGATTGGCACAAATTCAATATAAAGATAGGAATCATGTGATAAATTCCCTCATTCACCTTTCCCTCCCTCTGTCCAGGCCACTGGGTGTAGCCTCTTTTTCAGCAGGGTAGAGCGTGTATGCAGGCATGCACACATCCTCCCAGCCTCTGTCTCTCAGTGGAGCTGTTTGAGCATAAAAAGAGCTACACTTAAAGGGGCCATGCCATAGGCAAAATTGCAGCTAAGCTTGCAATTTTAGCTTAGCTGCAGTTTTGCCCATGGCATGGCCCCTTTAAGGAAAGTTTAAATTTGGGACTCTGCATGATGAAGTGAGAAGGCTTAAGGTCTTAAGGGTTTTTGTGGCAGTTCCAGACTATGCTTTTCTCTCCACTTATGTTTTCAAACCATTCTGACAAGGAACTCCCTGAGCCCCTGAAGCGACATTTTTCTGAGACCAGACCCCACACAGGGAGCCAGGAGATCTCTCTAGTATCTCCAGGGCAGCCAAAACACTCTGGCAACATGCAAGCAAACACACCAGCCAAGCTACCTCATTAGCCCCCACCTGAGACACCTCCCCCTTCAGTTTCTTGGAGAACGGCTGTCCCAAAGGATTAAGAACACATCTCATGCAGACATGGCTGGCTGGGGAATGCTGGGCTTTTTTCTGTCTAAACATGCATAGGATTGCACCCTAAAAATGTAATATAAGAAGTAGCTGCATGCTCTCCTAAGAAGTCTTAAGGTCTGATTTCTTCAGTTCAAACGGTGAAGTTTTTGGAGAGTTGTGTGATATGTCTTTTTAATCCTTTGTACAAGCCTAGATATTGGCTGCACACTTTTCAACAGTTTCTTCACATGGAGAAATAACATGGGATTTGACACTTGTGCTAACTCACAAGCAGATATGCAAATGCAAAATGGACAATCTTTGTGAAAAACTTAGGAGAGGAGCATCTACAAGGATGATGGAAACAAATCATGCCCACACATCTTTAGGATCCATCCACTTGCCTGAGAATACTTCAATGCATGTGGATGCAGAATGCCTTTCTAATATGGAAATACATATTATTAGGACAAATGATGATTAAGCAAGGTAAACTGTACTGAACCAAGAAGTGGCACATGAGCAGAGGAAACAAAGCCTCAGTCATACCTGCCCTTTACTTCTATATGTCACCAGCTGAAGATTAGTGGTTTGATGGAACTACCACACCTAAACAAAAATGTTTCAAATTCAATTAAATGCTGTCAAGAACTCTAATACTAGAGAAATGTAGGTGTACAGATCATTGTGGCTGTAACACATATTTCTCCATATTCCTTTGCTAGGTGTGTGTGTGTGTAGACTGGGGACAGGAGGAAGGAAACAGTAACTGGTTGCTCTTCCTACTGCAACAAATCAAGTTTAAATTATATACCGAGTCAGACCCTTTGGTCCATCTAGCCCAGTATTGTCAACACTGACTGGCAGCAATGGCTCTCCAGGGTTTCAAGCAGGATTTTTCCCAGCTCTACCTCAAGATGCCAGGGATTGAACCTGGGACCCTCTGCCTGCCAAGCAAGTGCTCTGCCACCAAGTTATGGCCTGTCCCCAGCGCAACAAATATTAGCAACACAAATGTAAAAAATAGGGGTATTAATAGATTCTGCCTCTGGGGACAGGGACCCCTGTGTAGGAAGATACAAAAGTTGTTTCATGAGAGTCTTAAGCCTCTGAACTGAGAAGTTTTTTTACTCGTCTATTAACAGAATATATTAAAGTGATGGTAGTTACATTATTAATTACAAAATGTTAGGTTTGATCTAAGAATCCTGTCACTCCCAGTCCCAGTAGAGAATGCAACAACAAAAATCAAGGTCTAAACTCTCTGAAGGGAGAACCTCCAAGAATGCTCTGGTACAATTTATGCTCATCAAAGGCATACTCTGATGCTCATTTCTGGCCTTAGCTTAAGGAGAGATCGGCTTTGGAATAAATAGCAAGGAACAAGGCTTGATGGATCAGTAGTCATGAACTTTGCTGCTGAACTGTTTGTATAGCCCTGTATAGCTCCCTTAAAATTATTTAACTTACATTGAGGGTGGAACGGCCTAATTCAATCCTATCTTTCATTTCATGCAGCTGTTTAACACTATGCATCTAAAGCTGGGTCTCCCTATAAAATGATCCTGTAAATAACTTCCTCCAAAGTGGCTTTGGTTAGAGACAGGACCTGATGTAATGGATCATTAATTTGACATAACTACTGCAATTATAATTAGGAGATTTGACTATGTTGTTGGTCATGCTTGATCACCATCCAGATAATTGGGAACTAAAGGTCAGAATGCACTATTTCCCCCTTGGTTGGCAATAGGTCTTAGATTTGACCTGAGAGCTACGTTGTCACCCAGTACTAATAAGCTCTGCAGCTACATTAGTCAGGCAAACACATGTATTTGACATTTATTATTATTACTACTTTGGTAGGCTTCCTCAAATTTTATTCACTTACAAGGATAAATTAGGAGTGCTTTCTTTTTCTTTTTTTAAACCAGTGTAATGCTAGCTATCTCCCTTCCTAAGATGGGGGAGCTAAAGTGGAATAAATATCCTTAAATGTCGTTTTAAAATTCCAGATCAAAGATCAGTATTTCTTCAACCGATTCTGCTATACAGATAAGTGACTGCAACAGGCAGTGAAACATGACAGCATCAAAAAGAGAATTCTCTGCCTGAAGTTTGTCAGGAGAACAGTGAAGCATTTTTAGATGCTCTTGAGAGTTACCAAGGGGATCTGAAAAATCCAAATGCCCTAAAAATAGCTTGTTCCTTCACAACAGATTCAACGTGGATACATTCATGAAAGTCGTTTTCAATTTCTGCTGGGGTTGCATAGTTGCCAGTTGCTCCTCTTCTTCCCCAGAGCTTCCCTTATCCCACAGACATTGGGCCACAGATGCTTGCAAAACACCAGGGGAATGACAAGTGGTGGCAAGCAATAGACTATGAATGATGAAGTCATTGTTAAGAACAGAATGCCTTGCAGCTTGGATGCATTGTCTAAGTGACAAAGCTTGCATTAATGCTGCTGAAAGCTTCTCATCCATCATGAAGTCTATGAACATTATCTCAAATGAGGAAAAAAAAAAAGGTGTCCTTCTGAGTCTATTCAGAAGCATAGACTTTGCCAATGGCTGAATGTGGTGCTTGCACGTCTGAGTCAATACAATGAAAAATCGGTTAAGTGCTTGATTTTGAAATCAGCACATGGAATTTAAACCAGGGATGCACAACTGCTTTGGCCCCAAGGGCTGCATATGATGCTGGCTCAGGGGTCGGAGGCACACACACATCCCAGCAATCCTGGTATACAGGTCGCTCTTTCTTTGTTGCTATCAGCATGAGGATTGCTTGGTGGGGGGAGAGGGAGTGGGCAGCCTTCCTTCCACTCCCTCCCCCAGTGATCCTGATCTTGCTTTCCTTGTATCAGGATAGCTGGGGGCAGGATGGAGGAAAGAAGGTTAGCAAGCAGTGGCAGCCCAAGCAAATGCAGCCACACGTACAATGGTACAATCAGCGGGAAAGCAGCAGGGAAGAATCTGGTGACAGCAGGGCACCTGGGGGAGCTGCAGTTAAGGCCTTGTGGGGGTGGGGTGGGCACGGGTTGTGCACTCCAGATTGAAACCAACCAAACTAGCCATGTTATTGTGTGAAAGTAAAAATCACTGGGAGAATGTCCATATTAAGCCATAATTCCCAAAGAGGAAAGAAACTGCAGCCATATCTTTAAACTTTGTACAAATGAAAGCTCAGCTTCTCACACTCTGCAAATAAGAACTCCCACAATCATCATAGGAACATGCAAGATGTGTTGCTTACTGTTAATATGTATTATGTATTATGGCAAAGTGACAGGCTGGTTGCTTTCAGCTCCGAATGACCTGGAAAAAAACTGGGGAAAGTTCTGAGTGAATAAATTAAAGTTTCTGTTCACTGTGTACTGTCAAAAAGCAGGGAAGATGGTGGAATAATGAACAAATCAGCTCTGGTGCAGAACTTATTTCCTCTTGATCTGTATTTCTGTACTTCCCCGTCCCTTCTTGATTTCTCCTTAGCACATTTCTCTTTTCCCCACCATTTAAAAAAAACAGTCCCCCCCCCCTTTGTAAAACATATTTAATATGGTTTTATTGCATTTTTTAAAAAATGTCAAGTGTTCCAGGCACTGTTTGGCTTGTGAATAGGCATGTGCTATATACACACCATTATATATAGCAAATGGGTCAAGACCTGGATTACCTGGATTCAAATCCTTGCTCTGCCATGATATTGTTTGTTGATAGTAAGTGTGCAAGCTATTTACCGGTAGTTACACAAAACTCTTCATTAGTCATAACGAAAAAATAATAAAGGTTGCAATCCTTAATCAGGTGGCTTTGAGATCTCTGCCTGATCTCATTTGCAGGGTTGCCATGTGGGTGAAATGGTCATGTATGCCAGCTTAAGTGCTTGGCAGAATGCATATGTGCTAGATAAAATTATATTTTTATTATGATTGATCAAGGTAGAAAAGAAAACACACCAGCTGATATTTTTTCTTCTTCTTTGACCAGGAAATGAATCCTATCATTTCAGATGAAAATCATTGCACTGCCCTCTCTGGCAGAGACTTCTGAGCTCCTTATTCAGCACTTAGCCCTCCTCAACAAAGAAAGCATAGTTTCCTGCCCTGACGTTCCTGTTCTGTCATGCGGACTATGTGGACTGTGCCCAGTCCACAGTTCCTGTCACTGATAAGGAGAACTGGGAGAATGAGCAAAGGTGGGATTTGGTATAGACAGCTGACGCCGTGTCAGCTTTTGATTTACACACAACTTTTAATCGGGCAGAACAAAAAAAGTTTATTTATTTATTTATTACATTTATACCCCGCCTTTTTTCCTGCAAGGAACTCAAGGCGGCTTACATAATCCTCCTCCTCCTCCTCTCCATTTTATCCTCACAACAACCCTGTGAGGTAGGTTAGGCTGAGAGGCAGTGACTGGCCCAAAGTCACCCAGTGAGTTTCATGGCGGAGCGGGGACTAGAACCCGGATCTCCCGAGTCCCAGTCCAACACTCTAACCACTACGCCACACTTGCTAATTTAGTGAGAGTGATTTTGCAAATGTTTTAGTAAGCTCAGTTAAAAAGTGGCCTATCAAAACACAAAACTTTGACCTCTTCAAAAATATATTGTAATATCCACATTCTCTTTAGATCCAGCATAAAATATTGTATGATATGCAAGTAAAAAGCTGTGTGATCATTCCTGTAATGTGAAGGGATTCAAATAATTGCATTATTAAGCAACTTTGTATCCTGTATTTTATTTATTTATTACATTTGTTAATCGACCCTGGGCGATGTACAATTAAAACGCTGCGATAAAACATGACAATTAAAACAGTATAAAAATTCTTTTAAAATCCTAACCCACCCCATATTCCCGCCTGAAATACCATGTTCTACAGAACTACAGGGCAGCTATCCTATACATGCCTAAGATTCAGAAGTAAGTTCTGTTGAGTTTGATGGGACCTATGCATCCCAAGTAAGTGTGTATAGGATTCAGGGCCGGTGCAAGGCAGTTTGGTGCCCTAGGCAAGATCAGATATTTAGCGCCCCCCCTCCCACTTGAGCCCTCCCTCCCTATTTCTGGCACCCCCTTTAGCCCTGCGCCCTAAGCAGCTGCCTAGTTGGCCTAATGGTAGCACCAGCCCTGATAGGATTGTATCTTACAGCATAATCCTATGCATATTTTGTTGTAAGTAGCCTTGAGTCTTTTATATTTTTTTTGAGAAAAGCATCTACGAAATCATCATCATGTCTGCACAGAAGTAAGTACCATTGAGCTCAGGTAAATGGATATAGGAATGCAACTTTATTTTTCCATTATGACCAATGAAGAGTTATGTGTAACTAAAAGGCTTGCACACTTAATATCAACAGACAATATCAATTTACTATCTTTATCTAGAGTGCACAGCATTTTCATCTTCTATATCCTAACTTTTGTTTATTGCTATAAAGCAAGCAGACTGAAATAATTATCTTTACTCTATCTTTTATTTAATTATCCTTATCTTTTCACCTCTCTCTATAAATTGCATTTTTTCCAAACATTAAGGAAAAAATATGTTAATCGATGTTCAGCCCAATCCTATATTTACCTTGAAGTAAATCCCATCGAGTTCAATGGAATTGCTTCCAAGTAAGTGTGAATAAGAGTGATGCCTGGGTGTTAATCTCAGTAACATAACAAACCAGAGATAGTGGAAATCTCTGCAGGGGCGGGGGGGGGGATTATTTCCAAAGTTCCTAAATATTGATGTGTGCAGTAGTAGCAGTATTTATTTTAAAATATTTAAATAAAAAACCTCTAGCAAGTGATTAATTTATTTGGGTTTAATACTCAGTGATATAAAATATGCATCACATGCCCTACAAGGTTTGAGACTTGTCTCATGAATGCCTCATTAAATTGCTTTGGGAAAATGTGTTATCAAATAGCGAGCTTATTCCCCCCGCCCATCTTAAAATTAAAATGAAGCAATTTTATTTATTTTAAACTGTTTGATGATCAACTTAGTGTCAAGGAGTGGTGTGCAGCTGACAGCTCTAAAGAATGAAAGCTTCTAAATTATCACATTCTGCAAGCACTTATGTCACCGTGCCTTCCCAAGGGAATTATAATTACTTATCTCTCAACTGAGAGTGTTCTGTCTTTGAGAGGTCTGTCTCAAAAAAAGATCTTGACTTGGAAACTACCAGTCCTCTACTAACAGATCACAACCATTGACCCTCAGTTTTAGTGTCTGCTAGCATGATCAGAAGATAAATAGTAAACTGAAACTTACCATAATAATGCCTGGCTTTTACAGAAAACTGGAAATAGCCCCATATTACAATTAAGGAAACATTAGCAAAGATAATAGCTCCACAGATCTAGCAGATCACTGGCACTGTCAGTTTGACATCACCAATCAGGTTTTGAGTGTGTGTGGGTGGATTCTGCCCTCACCTCCGATGATCAGTGCTATTGAAAGAAACCATGTCTGCAGCGCCAGGAGCTGTGCATTCAGCACCAGGGCCGGTGCTACCATTAGGCCAACTAGGCGGCTGCCTAGGGCGCCGGGCTAAAGGAGGCGCCAGAAATGCCTTGGGGGGAAAAAAAATACATCACGTATTTTACCATGTTTGTTTTACCAATCATGTCCTGTGGCGGGGAAGGGAAGGTGAAAGAAGCGCACCCCTCCCTCTCTCTCCTCCAGCTCCTTACCAGGAACAGCAGCAGGCAGGCTCCTCCTCACAACCAGCATCAAAAGAGGCAGAGAAGGCTACAGACTGGAGGAGGGGAGGCAAACACCTCCTTCGCCTTCCCTCTCAAGGATGCACCTGCAAACACCTCCTTCGCCTTCCCTCTCAAGGATGCACCTGCAAACACCTCCTTCGCCTTCCCTCTCAAGGATGCACCTGCAAACACCTCCTTCGCCTTCCCTCTCAAGGATGCACCTGCAAACACCTCCTTCGCCTTCCCTCCCTCCCGCGAGCCTCAGGTTCCTCAGCAAAAGGTCCCCTGAAAGCAGTTATTTCCAGCAACCAGGGAGGGAGGGAAAAGTATTTTAAGCTAGCTGGGGCTCCAATGTTTTAATTATTTACCATGCTGTTTCTGTGTTTTGGTTTTAAATGGTTTTAGGATGCAATCCTATGCGTGTTTGGAGGGGGGGGAATCCTACAACTCCCAGCATTCCCCAGCCAGCCATGCGCAATCCTATGCACGGTGAGGTAGAAAAAAGCCCCACAACTCCCAGCGTTCCAACAGCCAGCCATGCTGGCTGGTGAATGCTGGGAGTTGCGGGGCTTTTTTCTGCCTCAACGTGTTTAGGATTGTGCCCTGAGCTGTTGATGTTTTCTTTACTGTACTTTGAATATTGTTGTCTGCCTTGAGCACTAGGCTGGTAAAGGGAAAGACAGGATAATATACATTATTCTGATAAAGAAATATTGCAACAAAGTGATAGAGAGAGGAGGGGAAGTAGCAAGTTTCGTAAATCCCCTCCTAAATTTGAACCAGATGATCCACGGGCTCTCTCTTTGCTATGTTTCTACTACATGCATCCCCCCCCTGCAACCCAGAAGGTGTACGAGTCAAACCGGCGTCTCTGCACCTCCACCCTGCTAGGTAGGACAGGCTGCAAGACGCCCTTTTGTCTCTATTCCTCACAGGTAGCGCCACCACACCTCTCTCACATGCTTTTTTCATATCCCTTGTGCTGCCTGCAGGAGGAGACAGGCTTTTACATATATATGGAGTAGGAGAAGGCCCTTGGGAGTTCCTGGCATAGCTGGGCTGATGTTGCCTCTTTGCTTTCCTCGTGAACACAAAGGAAAAGTCTCAAAGTCCACAAAGTTTTTCTATGGGGCTCGGCAGTTCCCAGGGAGGGAAATTTATTTCATAATGGGCATAGGGCTGGAGGGAGGGAGGGCTCAAGTGGGAAGGGGGGGCGCTAAATATCTGATCTTGCCTAGGGCACCAAATTGCCTTGCACCGGGCCTGTTCAGCACCCTTCTGAACAGACAGGAATTGATCCAGAAGTGCATCTATAGGAAAGCCTGCTTTTGTGTGTGGACTGTTCTCAGTGGATCGGACAGATGAGTGTGTATGTGAGTGAGAGACTTGCCCAAGATCACTTAACCAATGAACATGTCCATGATTAGTTTCACTAAAAAGAATGAGTGTTCCGTCTGGTGGCGTATGACATGGAGGAGCTGGGCAGAGGCAACATTTCAGTTGGGGGGGACAAAGTGTGGTGCGGTGGTTAGAGCATTGGACTTAGAGATTCGAATTATACTCCCCACTCGGCTATGAAGCTCACTGGGTGACTTTGGGCCAGTCACTGACTCTCAGCCTAACCGACCTCACACAGATGTTGTGAGGAGAAAATGGAGAGGATGAAGAAGATAATGTACGGCACCTTGAGCTCCTTGGAGAAAAGGCAGGATATAAATGTAACAAATACATTTCAGTGGAGCAGACCAAACTTCAGCTGAAGGTCAACAGTCCACTGTTAATTTGCAAAGAAGATCCAATGCATTTAAAAACATTTGCACTTATCATTTCAGAAGTACTTCTGAATAACTGTGGCTGCAATCCTAAAAACACTTTCCTGGGTGTAAACCTCATTGAACTCCATGGGACACTTCTGAATAGACAGCTATAGGATTGTACTATAACAATAATACCAATGTAGGACATGTTGTATAGATAGATATAAAGCAAAGCCTTCAGTATGAATAGCTGGTACACAGACCCATTTAATTGTCCATTACAATAGTCACTCTGATGTCTAGGATCACTGAGCTGCTCAGTGATATAGGACCCTATGGTCTGAAATGTAAAAGGAGAAGCATACAGGCCTGTGGCTTATGCTGGCTCAGCTTGTCTGAGCGTGGAAAGCTAAGCAGGGTCAAGCCTGGTTATTACTTGGATGGGAAACCTCTCCTCTAGTTTCCTGCATTGAGCAGGGGGTTGGACTCAATAGCCTTAGGCTCCTTCCAACTCTATCTATGAAATCTATGAAAGACTGCCCCCCTCCCTAAATGGCATCACTGGATAGCAAATGATCCTGTACTTCAGCATTCAAGGTGCAAAACTGAGCATTAAAAACAATTTTAAAATAAACTATCGAGGTTATTTTAGCCAAAAATAAAAATCTGAGCTTATAGTTTTGGAAGGAGGAAAAACATACAGGTGAGAAATGCACAAACATTAATACAGGTGACAAAACACAATGAAGAGGGCTGCTCTGGATACACACCATAGTTGCCAATGTTTTCCTTTCTAAATGTACCTTGGGGTAGCTCTGTATGTACTCTTTTGGGCTCAGATGCATCCATTCAGCAAATCACATGGCATCTGTGCATTGCCACCCATCTGCACAGTACACTGGAGAAGTCACAAAGTCACTGGTGCAAAGCTAAAGAGAAACAAGGCACATGCAATTTTGTCAAGAGCAAAGGTTTGCAGATACGTATGCCTTCCATTCCCATTCAGTATTGAGAATCCCTATATAAAGTTGTCATTTAAAAAAAAGTAATGGAGGTATGCTTTAAAAAAACACACCACAGCTACACAATGGGCAAAAATTAATAGGTGAAGCATTTCCTAGCATTGAGATGGAGAAATGGAAAAACAACAACACACCCCTCTATTGATTCCTGTCTGTTACACAGAACTGCAGTATCATCTGTGCAAAATAAGCAAGCAAGCAACATTTATGGCAATCCTACTCTAGAACATGGATGAACCATAAGGAAAAGGGGACATATATTTATTTATTACATATAAGAATTGTCTTATCACTTTCCAGTTTATGCAAAGCTGTATTAACAGTGGAGTAAATTACAGCAATTGCTGGGAACTCCATATCTTTCCAGGCCTCACAGCTCAGCATCTACTTTTCAAAGTAAAACTACTAGGCGTCATGGTTGTTGGGGTTGAGGGAGAGGGACAACACAGAATGGTGGAGCCATGCTCGCTCAGTCTTCCTCTGCGTCTGAAGCCTGGACTAATTTAAACCAGTGATGGGAAAGATGTAGCTGTAGTCCCCTAGAGTGTTGGAGTGGAACTCCCATCAGCCCTAGGCAGCATAGCCAATGGTGAGGGATGATGGGAGTTGCACTCCAACATCTGGAGGCCCACAGCTTCCCCATCCTTGATTTAAACCGTATTTATAATCTCCTACTCCAGCCCAGCCGCTTTTAAACAGACTCTCTACCACCCCCGTTTCCATCTCATCGTTAGATAGCATCTTATCAGAGCTGTCTTCCCCAATGACCAGAGTCTCAGCCCACCACGCTGCCTTATATCCCATTGGGCAGACTCCTATCCAATCAGAGGCTTCACTCTTCGATGCTCCTCCCTTGACTCGCATTCTCCTAGTCCCGCCGTTTATCCTGGTACCTTTTCCTGCTCAGGCGGGCGCTTAAATTGCGCGGTCTCTTCAGTCCGGGGGTGGGGACGGCGGCGCTCCCTCACCCGCCCAGCTCCGCGTTTGAAATGCGGTTGTTTCTGCGGGTGCGGGGACCCCTTTGGGAAAAGGCCCCAGTGGCGGATTCTTCGTGGCAGCTCCAAGCGGGGCTGCGGCTCCTTGCAGGGCTCCAGGGCGGCCAGGCCGCTTCTCCATGGCAACAGCGGCAAGCCGGCGTCGGCGGGCCTGTTCTGGGCAGAAGCGGCGGGAAAGTGCTCGTGCCCCGTAGGTGGAAGCACGCTGAGGAGGGCGACAGGGAGCCCAGCTTCCTGGGCATGGTCGAGAAATTCTGTGATCGGGCGGCGCGAGTCGTTGAGAAGGAGCTGGTGAAACGGCTCCGCACTCCCAAGGACGAGAATGAGCGAGAGCAGCGGGTTCGCGGGATCCTCGACACGATCCGTAACTGCGGCCACGTCCTGGAGGTGGCCTTCCCCGTTCGCAGGGATAGTGGCAGCTGGGAAGTGATCAAGGGCTGTCGGGCACAACACAGCCAGCACCGCTTGCCCTGCAAAGGGGGTGAGCCTATGGCGTTTCCTCTGCTGCAGAGGTTTTAAAAGCAAACATGCAAAAACGAGTCTAACAGCATTCGAAAGATTGTCAGAACTAGGTTGCAATTCTAAACTCATTTACCAGGCAATAAGCGACATGGAAAACCGTGGAATGTATGAGTGAATATGCATAGGATCACACAGTTGTTGTAGAAGCTTTCAAGGACTAGGTCTCACATCATCAGATGCGTGAAATGTTATCTTCAATTGTCTACTTCGTCAGATGCATTAGTTTTAGTTCACAAATGCCACAATCTGTCTTTAAGATGCCACAAAACTGCATGTGTGATGCTGTGCATATGTGTGTTTGCTGTAACAGGCTAATATAGTTACCTCTGTAGAATTTGTTAAAAGCAAAGAGAATGATCTGCCTGACATGTTAGCTCAAGTGAAACACAGCTAACCAGCCATGAAAGGGTGGAACTACAAAAACAGGAGGTGGGGGGTAATCAAGTAGCTAGGGATACATGGTTGGTGAACCATATTTGGCTTGGTAGCCCCACTCTGCTTACATCCCTCTTATCAATTCAATGACTTTTATTCTTTTATCTGTTTTATCTTTATACCACTCTGAAATTTCCATACTGGAATATGGGGAGGTATATAAATTTTGTAAATAAATAAAAATGATTGTTTAACAATAGCCACCTTTCCTAAAGTAAACCTGGCTTTTTCAGAGAGGTTGTAAAACCCACCACTTTTGTTAAGCCTATGGCTGAACTGGCCTGTCTTTTTTTTTTCCTGTCGCCATTTATATTACAACAGTTTTATTTTTGCTGCTTATTTTATATTTGTAGTTGGATTTTTATTTTATATGGTTGTATACTTCTTTTCTGACAACTCTAAGCAGTTTACAAGTATTTTTAATAAATAAATAAATTTTGTATGACTAGTTGGTTGCTTTCCAGCACAGGCAGTTGACTTTCTGATGCCTTGCTTGCAAAATTGGGGATAGAGGAAGAGTAGCAAAAGTAGAACTCCTTTGAAATGTGGTATGCAACTGCACCCTGCTTCTTTTCTCTTGCTTGGTTAATGCTACCATCTAGCTCAGCACAGAGGCACTACTGCCTATTGGGCTGTGATTGAAGGACTTGACAAAAGAGATGAAAAAATACAGATATTTGGAAGCCATGGACCCCCCTACCCCCAATACAGTAATACCTTGGATTGCAAGCATAATTTGTTCCGGAACTGTGCTTGTAATCCAAAACACTCTTATATCAAAGCGAGTCACTGGTGGGCGTGAACGGGGCCGATTTCATCCCGCTACACCTGCTCGAGGCGAGCGGTTACATCCCTACGACTACTTGTCTTGCAAGACCTTGCTCGTTTATCAAGTCAAAATTTTAAATTGCTTGTCTTGCAAAACGCTCTCAGACCAAGTTACTTGCAATCCAAGGTATTACTGTATGTGGGAGGAGATTGGAATATGTGCAATACTGTCTTGATTATTGATCCTAGCTTCAAGCCATTACGGATATACCCAGTATTAGAGATTGGCTTTTAAACTGCTATACCATCAAGTATGTGAACCTTTTTGCCAGCTGGCAAATGGTGGTGGTGGGGATAAAATATTAGGGAGGAATGTGTCCATTGATACATATTAAAGAGCAGCCCAACCTCCCTGTCTCTTCACTCTTTTTGCTGGATTATCCTTCAGTACATGAGTTTCCTTCTCATTAACCCTCAGTGTGCCATGAAAAGAGGAGTGGGAATAAATAAGGTGCATTAGAGCAGATGATTCCAGGTGGCTGCTTCTGCGGTTTATTTTATTTTGTGATGACTTGTGGCTGGAACAAATAAAACAATATATATCTCCATTTAACTCAAGCCAAGTTATAATGCCTGAGCTGCCTTATATTTATGGGATTGCATCTTCACAAAGTGATGATACCAGTACAGCAACCTCTTTCTAATGATGGAGTTTCAGGGCCCACCAGGAACAATAAACAGTGTTTTTATATGTGCTGCTCAGAGCCCTTAGGATTGGAGTGGGTGCGGATGATTATAAATAAATATAAATCAATTGATAAATTTGTGTGGTGCATATGCTGACTATGTCCCTGTTTGTTTTTCTCTACCTTCCCCCAGGGATTCGGTACAGCCAATCAGTTAGTGTTGATGAAGTAAAAGCCTTAGCTGCTCTGATGACATACAAATGTGCAGTGGTGGGTAAGTCAGCACTGTATGGGTAAAATGCTAGGATGTGGTGAGCAGGCTAGAGGTGTCAGTATTGAAATATTCTAGTGATGGGATTCATGGGATAGCTTGTGCATATATCAGAAACATAGTATGCCAGTGCTTCTCAGACATTTTGAAGTGGGACCCACCAGTAAAATTACTTCACCTTTTGAGAGACACTTGCAAACTAATTCCACTTTCCAAGCCCTACTTTCCCCCTCTACAATAGTAAATGGAAGAATGTCCTATTAGTAGTTAGCACTAAACAAGTTAATAATTTTTCATTTTTAATGTTAATATAGGTCAGAGGCAAGCAGTCTTTGGGGGATGTGGGTACATTTGGCAATTTGAGAAACTGTACTGGGCATCACCACAAAAATTATTTATTTATTTCATTTCTATGCTACGCAATCGCTGAAGCTCTCTGGGCGGTTCACAGCAACTCATAAAATTACAAAGCACAAATACAGATTTTAAAATACCATATAAAATTTCAATATACAAAATTTAAAACTAAACAGCTAAAAACAATTTCATATTAAAAAGACAGCTGACATAAATGCCCCATCATATGGCATTAAATACCATTAAATGCCTGGGAGTAGAGACGGTCTTTACCTGGCGCCATAAAGGTGACAGCGTTGGCACCAAGCGGGCCTCAGTGTGGACATCATTCCATAATCGGGGGACTACCACTGAGAAAGCCCTCTCGTTGCCTCCCTCTGAGCCTCCCTCGGAGGTGGCATTTGGAGGAAGGCATCAGATGTTGATCATAGTGTCTGGGTAGATTCAGGTTGGGAGAGGCATTAAGTCCCAAAATGGCTGCCATTGGATGCTTGGCTAGTCACAAACGACAAGTAACCCACCCAGAAGACTGAGTACAAGGCAGAGATGGGGCCTGAACCGTAACGCACTGCTTCAGGTCAGGGATGCTCTTATTATGCGTGAACAGGAAGCATAGCTGTTCCTGGTAGTCATATCCCAGCTTTAGAAATGCCTTCCTCCAAAGTTGTAACAAAGCCTGAATCTTTTCCAAGCAGTAGCAATGCTGTTATATATTGGCAAGCTTTTTGCTGCCAAGGAAGAGCAGATGGCTCTTTCAATGGTAGATTTATTTTTAATATAATCTGTTGGTTTTAAAACATTGTTTTAGGAATGGTTCCTCACATAGAGCCTTTGTGAAAAGGGTGGGTTTAAATTCTGAATCAATACAATCTCAACAGTTCTTAAAGCCGTTGCTCTCACTGCATCTCTGTATGGGTAGATTAGGAACAAGGAGGTGAGATGGCCAATTGCTGACTTGTCTATCTGGCTTCTTTCAGATGTTCCTTTTGGTGGGGCTAAGGCCGGTGTAACTATTGATCCAAAGAATTACTCAGTAAGTATATACCCTTTCCTTTTCACTCCAGGGGTGGTTGTGAGAATACTCTGACAACTTGCTTCCAGCTATATTTCAGAAGTTTACTAATAACCATATTTCAGATGTGAGCGTGTCTTAAAGCTGATTCAGATGCATTATGAAAGAGCTCTGTATGATGTGCCCCTACTGCTCCTTGGGAGTTGCATTTACATGGCGAACTCTAGTATGTTTGAAACAAGGCCTGCACAAATATAGCCACAGCTTCCCAGTGACAATTCCTGTGATCATAAAGGTCACTTTTCAACTACTGCAGTCACAGATTCACTGCAGACAAGCTGTGGCTATATCTGTGAGAGACTCGGTTCACATGCTACAATCTTCTATATGGATTATGCCAGCAGTTATACCAGGGATAGTCCAAGCACATCAAGTGGAAGCTTTTTGTAATGTGTAAACTGATCCTTAGTGTCAGATAGGCTTCAGGAATTTTCTATGAGTATTGCTTGCCCAATGGCCTCCAACAAACACCTCCTCTGGGGTGAGGGAAAGATAACAAACACCAATTTTTCTCTTGAAATTTTTTTATTTGAATTTTAAAATACAGAATACAGAAAACAAAGCAAAACAAAAACCAAACAAGCATACGTTACCAAGACCAAACAACATCGAACTAAAAAGGACTTCCAATTTTTCCACAACCAAGTATATCAAATCTTCTATATAATCATTATAAAGAAGTTGCTTTCTTTTTTTTTCTTAAGCAAAATATATATATATATATAAGTTTCCCCCCTCTTTATCGACCTCACAAATTCACAAAGCCTTGAAATCTTACAGCACTTTATTCCTAAACATAGATATTAATCCTTCTACTTAAACAATATTTAATATTTCTACTCACATTTAATGAAAATATCTATCTTCCTTCCCTCTGTTTATAAAAACACACAGCCTAGCTTTTATTTCATTTAAATAATAATAATAATAATAATAATAATAATTTCACATTTTCAAATTACTTCATAACCTAGATTTTAATCCACATTTAGTTAGTTCCTTTCCATTAATCATTCTCAATACTAAGTTTCATCCAGACTCAATACATTTTTACCAATAACCAATTATTATTCAGATTCCTATTCAATATTAAACCTTATTCTTATTTTACTCAACAACTAATCTTTTTTCTAATTCTAACTATGCCCCCTTCAAGATCCAAGCCACCACATTAATGAAAAATACAAAGAAAAGCCACCTCACTTTGGAGAAGTTCTCCTTTCTCTCAAAGGGGTTCCTCTCACCCACCCCTTAATGTTCAGATTTATACATGTTCTTTTTGGATCACTATCAGTAATCCCTTTAAATTTCTCCCACTTGAATTTCTCCCACCAATCCATTTGGGAAACTGAACCTTCTTACTTCTTTCATAAGAACTTCCCCCTTCCACCAGTAGTCAGCAATCAACATAATATAAGTCAAACCATTTTTTCCGTCCAATAATTAGCAAACCATTTTTTCATAACGTGTCAAACCATTTATTCCATCCAAAAGTCAACAAACCATTTTCCCCGATCAAACACAGTGTTCACAATATACATCTTTTTCAGGCTCATGTTCCACAAAAAAACTTTTTTTCCCCATAGCTGGCTTCCTCCAGGTAGCCCAGCAGCAGTCACCTTCCCAGTTCTTTGTGGATGACTTTTCAAAAACATCTTCACAGTCCGCTTCCACAGCAATCTCCTCCTTTTTGCTTCCTCTCTTTGAAAGTTTTTTTTATCTCTCGTGGCACATTAATCTTCCAGTTATTCTCCCTGTTCTGTTCCAACTTCACAAACGATCGGTCCCCCTCGGTATTGTCCTGGAATTTATGGCTTATTTCCAACCTTTCCAGCCATTTTTTTTTGAATACTTTAAGCATGCCCATTAATTCATCGGCTAGCAGCCATAAATCATGAGTAACCATCTTGTCTATGACGCAGTATATATTTAACAGTCTATTAATACTGCTTTATACTTTTCCAAAATCCAAAGTAAAAGGAGTTATAATACCTCTTTCTTTCTCATTTCAAAGCACATTTGTTGATCTTCCGATTATGACGTTTTTGAAGTATATTTTCTTTTTAATATCCAGAGAAAAGGGTATTTAGTCCTGGTTGTGGATAAAATTTATCTTTGTTACTAATTGGCAATAAATCTTTTAAAAAATGGAGTTGTTGATCTTCAGGTTCTTGAGAAAAGAACTCCAGACACAGCGGCGAGCGATGATGGATACTCCCACTCTCTACCCCTCCCTGAGAGAATTTGCAGCAGCCACTGCAAAAAAAACCTCAGAGAGAGAGCATTTAGAGATATGCTGGGAATCACTCTTAGATCATCCTCTTATTCCGAGGAGAATACCCAGCCAGGATAACCTCTTGGCTGGATTTCACGCCGTGTGGGTCTCCCCCGATTTCGAGGAAGTGTCAGATCACCATTTTAAACTCCACCGGAAGCCAACAAACACCAATTTTTGATTACCAGTTTGTTTAGCCAAACAAGTGATAAAAGTGCAGTTTTGCAGAATTGGAGCTTGTGCATGCCCTTAACAGAGTAGATGGGTGGTAAGTCATTGTTAAAGGTGAAGTGGGAAGGAGTGAGCATTAATTTTTGCATACAAAATGGAGAGACCCACCTGAGGACAATTGGACTCTTCAGAATTACATCTGTTAAGCCCTGCAGTCTGTCTTAAGGCCAAATACCCATGTTGAAAGATTTCTGTCTCTTCAGGATTCAGTGTTGCTCTGCAAAACTAGCTGATCTAGCCTGGATGCCATATAGATCTGTACTTCAGTCAGCTGTTGGCGTCTCTGTAAGAGCCTATAGTAATAGCTGGATGTTGATGTTCTTATGCAGGAGAATGAACTGGAGAAAATAACAAGACAATTCACGATAGAATTGGCCAAGAAGGGATTTATAGGTGAGGATACCTTCTTTGCACTTTTTTCTTTCAAGATTTTATTAAAAAATGACTGGTTTATAGGCTGTCTCATAGGGAAAAGGAGACAAATTGAGATTAATGCCTGCCATCTCTGGAGGGGAGCTGGAAGCCAGATTGTTCAAGGTTGGCTAATATACCGTACATAGTATTTTGGTACTCCCACCCATCCTTTAACCAGGGTTGTATGTATCCTTGTGCAAAGACAGGAAAAGCACATAATTTGGTTTTCAGTGCAGAATTCTGGTTTCTGTGAATATCTGCTTTCATTTTTTAAAAAGCATGTTTTAAAGCCCTTATGTGCATATGGCAGGTATTGGGAACATGTGGCCCTCCAGATGTCGCTGGACTGTAATTCCCATAATCCCTCACCATTAGCTATGCTGACTAAGGCTGGTGGGAATTGGAGTCCATCAACATCTGGAGGACCACACATCACCCACCCCTGGAGTATGCGCTTCAAAGTGTGTTGGAAATGAACACACTGAAATCACAGAAGGCAAAGATGTGACTGAAATAAGATTTCCAATATGGCCATAGGGTGGTGCTTCAGTGCCCTGCATATCTCTGCTCTACCCATGCTTATCTTAAACAAAATGAGACTCTGATTCTGTATCTACTTACCTAGGAGTAAGTCCCATTGAACTTGGTGGAACTTACTTCCGAGTAGACATGTATAGGATTACATTGTAAAAGTTGCAAAATGCATATTTGCTCAGTTTGCATAACTTACATAGATCATACAATTCAGATTCTTTTGTACATTTTTTCTAGTTCAGCTTTTGCTTTTTTAGCCCTCATTGTTCCAAAGGTAAGTTCAAAAACACGATGCCCAAATGCTGAAAAATTAAAAAGAAAAAAGCTACAGTCCTATGAAAACAAGTACTAATTCCAGTCCTTTGGGAATTACTTCTGAATAAACAGGCATAGCATAGCACTGTAAGATGCCTAAAATTAAATGTTCTTCAAGTTTTTTTATTTTTATCTGTATATAAACTTTTTTGGAGGGTGAATTCATCCTTTTCAAATTGGAACAAGTTATTAACAATATTATAGAGTATGTGCAATGTTTCTGTATTCTATAGTTTTGACATCCTTTGTGTTTGTGCACAGAACATACAAATTACATTATGAGAATTATGAGGCCTAATGTACAGCCCTTCAGCTCATGAAATATTTCTGTTTTGCCTGTCATTGCTAACCAAATTGTCAAGCTCTACTGTAGTCTACATATCCTTAGGTAGGATATAAACAGTATAAGCTTTTCTGCCTCTGGAGCATAACATACAGGGCATGTCAAAGAATAGTGATGGCTAGTCTTTCTCTGAACCTGAGGATCTATATTAATGCATTTGTGGTTCTGTATGAAGCTTGAGAAGGGGTCAGCAATGACCTCTGTTGAAATGTGTTGATGGCAAAGCTTTGAGTTTCAGTGTATCTCCAGAAAAGTTTTTATGTTTCAGGCCTCTACCAATTTCGAATTATAGAGGCCTGCTTTTTCTCCAGCAACATTTGTGAGTGCAGGGTTGAATAATTTGTTTAATGTGAGAGAGGAAGAAGATTTGATGGATCTATTGTCCCTGGCAGGTCCTGGAATTGATGTAGCTGCTCCTGACATCAGTACAGGAGAAAGAGAGATGTCCTGGATTGCCGATACTTACACCAGCACTCTTGGATACAGGGTAATACTGATTTTTCATACAAAAATGCTTAGTGTGTGGCTGCTTTCTGAAAAGCACTATCTTCGCAGCTGGAATACTATTCTTCTACAAAGGTCTGAATTGACGTGTGGGAATGCTACAGACCTAGCTCTATTTAGCATTTTAAAATGTTTTCTCCTTTTGAACCGTCTGACTACATGTGTTTCTGGAGAGGGCATGTCTGGTCTTCTGTATAGTAAATGTGCAAGATGAGACAGTCTTGTCATCTGCTGTTTCATGTTTGGAATTGTAGGATATCAACTCCTGTGCTTGTGTGACAGGGAAGCCCATCAGTCAGGGAGGAATCCATGGACGAATCTCGGCCACAGGCCGTGGAATTTTACATGGGATTGAAAACTACATCAACAGCACAACATACATGGATCTCATTGGCCTCAAAACTGGCTTCTCTGACAAAACATTTGTATTGCAGGTAAACACAAAATTGAGCTGTTGTAGTAAAGATAAAATGTCATCCATTTTCAGGATTGGGAAAATATCAGTTGCTTGGGATGCTTTAGAATGGAGGCTGACACTTAGGGTCTCCCCCCCCCCCCCCCGGGACTTGCATATGCCCAGGTAAGTGTAAGACTAGCTCAGTCCTGCTGAGTTGGTGGTGTGTTTCCTCTCACAACTCTGTGAGTTAGGTCTCTACTGTTGCCTTTTTTATACTTGGGGGAACTGAAACAAAGGTTACATGTTACGGCCCCATAAAATCCTTTGGTGATTTTGTTAGGTAGTTTAGTGGACAGTTTCCCAGAAAGCCTGAGAAAACTAGTAATGACTCTTGTGATCATAGCCTGCCTTTGGCAGCAGGTTTTGACTCCTACAGCTGAGGAGTGACTCAAAATGTTATGGGAAATGGACAAAATTATGAGATTAATGTACTGTATTAAATTGAGATATTATACAAGTGAGGAACAGATTTCAGTGTTGTTGTCTCTATTTATTTTGTACTATGAGACTAGGAATATAGAAATTATACCACTTTTTTTAATATTCCAAATTATTATCTGGTATTTCTCTGCAATGTTTTATATTTAAGTAATGTGTTTTATATATTGTCTTGCCAGTATTTAAAATACCGTAGTAATAAAGAATATATAAGATGGGGAAGTGATCGCAGAGGAATTCTGCCATGGTCACTGTGAGTATATGGCCAAAACTCTCAGATCAAACTCCAGCTACCTACCAACTGTGCCAAACTGGTTTTTCAGTTCTGATTGTTATTAAATTTGGAGAAATTGCTCTGTTCATATTTTGAAAATGTGTGATTAGGAATATGTCACTTCTGTGCAAGGATCTAAGTATGGGGGGGGGGGAGAACTGTATTTGACTCATCCTATAATGTCTTTTTTACTTCCCATTTTAAGAAGTGCATTTTAACTTTTATTTTGTGCATTCACGTCTCCCTTATTTGGTGGCAGAGGATTCACAATCTTCAGAGAGGTGCCCCGCTTCAAGAGCTGAGCAGGATGGAACCTCGGCTTCATCTCCACACAAAACATCCAAGGGGTCTTGAATCGCACAGCAGACTACCTGAGCCAAACATAGCTAGACCCAAGCGAATGGATTCTTTACCCGTCAGTTTTCAAGAACCTCCAGAGCCACTTTGGCACCCTGAGAGTGTATCTGTTTGCATCTCTCAACCACAAGCTTTTGAGATTCTTTTCCAGGTTCAGTTGCCCCAAATCTGAAGCCCTGAATTCTCCCTGGCCTACAGGTCAGCTTTACACCTTCCCACCAACATCCTTCTCCAGGGTGCTGTGGAAGATAAGACACAGGGTGGTGACAGTGGTATTAGTAACATCCTATTGGCCGAAACGCCCCTGATTTTCAGAGCTCCTCCACCTGGCAAGAGAAAAACCGTGGTTCCTTTCAAACCTACATCTGTTCTCCCAAGGCCCAATTTTTCATCTGGACCCAGGCTGGCTCCACCTAGCCAACTAGCTTCTGAGAGGGCAGCTTACACAATGTTAGGCTACTCTGACCAGGTAATTGGCACCCTACTCTCACCTAGAAAAGATTCCACGGTACACTTATATGAAACTTCCTGGAAGGCCTTCATGCACTGGTGCTGTCATAAGGGCCAAGCATATTTATCAGTGGTGGTAAGATAACTCCTTTTCCTTCAGATAGGCCTAGAAATGAGCATAGAGCCAAGCACACTTCGTAGACAAACAGTGGACATTTCCTCCATCCTCTCAAACCTAGGCCAGGCACCACTCAGCTCTCATCCGCACTTCAAGCATGCCTCACTTTTCAGCCCTCCTTTGATTTCACAGGTGCCCATCCTGGAACCTCCATAGTGTCCTCCAAATCACTGTTTGAACCTCTTAAGCCTTATACCTTAACCTTTTAACCTTACACCTCATGTCTCAGAAGGTCTAGTTTCTGGTGGCCGTTACTTCTGCTTGAAGAGTTTCAGAACTTTCTGCCCTATCAGTTCAAGACTGCCTTATCACCTTCCAAAAAGACAGTTATTCTTTGCCTAGACCCCACCTTCCTACTAAAAGTCAACTCTCTCTTTCATAGTTCTGCCCTAAACCACCTCACCCGATTGAGAGAGCATGGCATAAGTGAGACTTACAGTGAGCTCTTAAAGTCTACATAGAACGCACGGCAGCTTTTAGACTGTCAGACTCCCCTTCATTTCTTTTCACCCTGCTATTGGTATCCAGTTCGATCCTGGTGAGATGTATTAAAGTTTGTATCTTTGCAGCATATGAAGAATGATATTTGCCTAGGCCATGCAATGTTGCCACCCACTCAACCAGTGCAGCAGCACCATTGGCTTTGACACCCACACTCTGGGAGCCATCTTCAGATGAGAGCCGTCTACAGTACACGGTCAAATCCCAATTAATTTATAAGACATTACAAAATCAACACCTATATCTCGGCAGAGGCCTCCTTTGGCAAGCAGGTGCTACAGCAGATAGTCTCCTTTTCCTGAGACTTGGTGCATATAGGTTCACCCCAATGGCAGTATGCTTAAGTATATCCCATTCATGGATGCCTTCCTCGCACTTATTGTGGGAATGGAACATTGGTCACTTACCATGAAGGTTCTTTCTGAATTAGTGTGATAAAGGCATCCAAATCACACCCTATAAATTGCCTCACTGAGTCTTTTTCTTCAATCGCCTGTAAGTTCACAAGCTCGTGTGTATGACTGCCATGCCACTGAGTATCATTTTGATTTGGTTTTTTGGTTTGGAATATCCCTGCATTCTGTACTTTTCCTTCTGTGGTCTCTATTAGCTTTAGCCACAGATGGAACTGTCAGGGAGGCGCCTGGGATATCCGGTCAGTGATGTGATCCCTGCTTTCTCCTGGGCAGCAGAGAAAGTTCACTCATTCATGAATGCCTCTGTTACACTAATCCAGAAGGAACCTTCACAGTAAATGACCAATGTTCCATTTTCTGGACACCACACCTATATGAGGGGCATATAAACACCACCTTACACCATAAACCAGGGCTCTCCAACCTTGGGTCCCCAGATGTTGCTGGACTACAGCTCCCAGAATCCCTTGCCAGTAGCCATGCTGGCTGGGTATGCTGGGAGCTGTAGGCCAGCAACATCTGGGGACCCAAGGTTGGAGAACCCTGCCATAAACCAAGTGACTTCTACACTCAAATGGCACACAATTTATTTTCATTTATTGAAGCCCTATGATTTAACCACTTGAGCTCCAGCCCTTTTGACAGAACTACATATGGGATTTACATCAGGCAATCTTAAAACTGCAGTACTTAACTAGGGTTGTGAAAACATCAACAAGGCCAGGTAGTACCTTGAGTTACCACCAGAGTCACAGGCCTAGCAGGAAAAACCCCCAATGCCATTTATCATCACATATAACACATCAAAAACCTCTCTGGTGCATAATTGGATACAGAGCCCATCCAGGAAGCTGATCCTTCCGACTCACAGGCCTTTTGTGGTAGGCCTGCCCTTGCTTACAGGTACCACCCCTTCAATCTGAAACCGTTGTTGACCACTATCTATGAACCACCTAAGGAAAATACAAACCCAGAAACAAATTTCTGTGCCAATTCTGTCCCCATATCTATTTGGGCCTAGCAATACCAGTTTTACAATTGGGCTCATTCACCTGCACATCTTCTAACATGATATACACTGTCATCTGCTAGCAGTGCCCTTTTGCCATTTATATAAACCAGGTCTGCCTCTATGCAAGAGGATAAAGGGACACAAATTGAACATTTAAAAAGGTGACACAGGTTTTTTCAAGACATTTTGTCTGTAGCAAACCTAGTTACCATACTCCAGAAAACAAATTTCAAAGTCCATGGTGGTTGGCGATGATGGGAGCTGTAGTCCAGTATAAATTAAGGGCACCAGGTTGGACTGCTGCTCACCATGGATGAGTTCACGTAACATAGAATCATAGAACATGGCAACCCACCCTGCGAATATGATGATTGGGCTCACGGTGGGTTGTCCCATCCCTTTCTTCCCCCTTGGTCCTCCTGCAGGTATCCCAGGGACCTGTGTGGCAGAACTCATCTTGTCCCCTCTCCTTGCTGATTCTGACCCCTTTTGTGGTCACCATGGTTTCCTCCTTTTGTGGGGGGATTGATTTTCAAGATCTCTAGCTAGTGACAGTCCCTCTGAAGTGCCCAAGCGGCCCATTGGAGCAGTGGTGTCACTGGTTCGCCACTTCTTTTTTAAATTTGTTTTGCTCCATAAATGTGCGCAATTGTTTTCAGTAGTTCTTCGAGGGGTCATCTGTGCATTCACACATGGGCTCTGCACCTATAAGTGTGATGCACAAAGACCATGAAGAAAGACAGGTTGCATACCTGTAACTAGTTCTTCAAGTGGTCACCTGTGCATTCACACATAGGCACAGAGCTCATAAGTGTGATGCACAGAGACCACAAAGAAGAACTGTCAGGTCCAAACTTAAAACCTAGAGGATCTCACTGTGAAGGGGATGATGTAGTCACTTCCCCCTTTTGCAAGCAAAGACCTCGTGCCATTACTTTGCACTTGACAACTCACTGACAGCTGTCAAGTGAGAGCAATGTAACGTATTTGATGCCTGGTTTTGACAAGGTCCATGGATGTTGCCTGCTTTGACAGCAGGCACTTACCAGGACATTGACCAGGCAAGGCTTCAAATTTTGAGTAGTTGAAGTTGCGCACTTGCACAACTCTGAATTACCCCCCCCCCCAAATAAAAACATTTGTGCACATTTCTGGCACACACACAAAAATGGTGGTGAACCAGAGACGGCCGCTCTGGTGGGCTGCTTGCGCACTTTGGAGGGGCTGTCACTTCGTAAAGCGATCTCTGGGAAAAAACCTGGGGGAAAGTCACGACGACCACAAAAGCAGTTGCAATCACAGCACGGGGGAATGAGCCAGTGATGGTTGCCCCAAAGTGCTGCTTGGGCAGTTGGAGTGGATGTCAGTGGCAGTGGCCTGGGCGAGCTCAGCAAGAGAGAGACAAGGGGGTTTTGCTGCTCTTGCTGAGCGGCTTGCTCACTGCTTCCCACAACCCGTGATGGGGTCAGTTGCCTGGGTTTGGACGATAGACAACCCATTATGGGTTCGACAACCCCTAAAACAAACCATGAGTTGTCAGGGTGGCTTGTTGGGGGAAAAACAAGCCACCCTGCAGGAAACAGTCCACATTCACATGCCACAATGGGTTGCTGTGTTGTTGAAACCTAGTCCGTATATTTAATATGCCACAGCATTCATGTTGGAGGGTTTTTTTTTGCTGCAACAGAATAACAGCTAACCCTCTGGACTTTGCAGATTTTTTTTTCTCTTACTGTGCGCAGCATGATTAATTGAACAAGAGCAATATTTTGCTCTGGGAGAACCCCTCTTGGATACCAGCTTTCCATCAGAATGTCTATCCTAATACATTTCTTTGTCTGTAGGTTTTTAATCTGGCCACCTGCCAGTTTCCCTTCAATCGTAGAGAAATGTGTTTGTCCCCTAAGCAATTTTTCCCTCAGGTTGAAAAATGTAGCTAGCAGCGCTGAGCTTGTACAAGAAACTGTCTCTAAGTCACCTCTATTGAATTATGTTTGCTGAGCAATCCCCGAGGAATACTTCACTTACTCTAATTAACTTACCAGGAAAATTAAACAGAGGGGAAGCCCTCTAGTCTTTGAGGAGAGTTGTCTTTGTGGTTGTTTTTCCTTGGCTAATAAATCAAGTTTCAGTTTTCTTCCAACGAAATCCGGGAGGGGTGCAGATGAGTTAGGTGCTAAATAGTTATGAATAGTTGCTCCAAGGGGAAGAATTCAGCTACTGTGAGTTGTTTCCCATCTGTAAAATATTTATCTATTCTTGGCAGTTAATCTAAACTAGAATGGATTGTGCAGTACACTTGGCTGTTGCCTCGACTGTTGTCATCATCCTAAGGGAACGCTTTATTGTAGTTGTCATGTTTAGTTTTTGGTGTTCCTATGGATTTTTCTTTCGAAAAGTTCAGCTGACAACTGATACTTTGGTGAAGGGGCAGTAAGTTAAGATGTTAGATGACAAAAGATTGAGGCATGGATCCTTGCTTCTGTAGATGTTAAGAGGGAAAAAGAAAATGCTGCCTGGGAGAAAGGAAAAACTGTCCTGAGCAATTCAGAGATTCACTTTTTAAGGTATCTGTTCAATGGAAGAGAAATGAGACTCGCTTTATTTGGAGTGACATAGGTTCTTCTGTTTGGCAACCCCTAATACTCCTGCTCTAAAGGAGCTCCCGATTGTTCGCTCCTGGGCATTAGTACTTTGTGACCTCAGCTTAAGCTCTGCTTAAGCCTCTCAGTCCTGGCTTTATTTTCTAGGGAACTCCTTCCTCAGCAGTGCCTTCCTCAGCTACAAAGGCCTTCAGGTTACATAGGGGTGGGGTGGGGTGGGGTGGGGTGGGGTGAGAATGACTGCTTATGTACAACCAGTATCCAAACATGGACCAGTTTATCTCATTTGCTACTTGTTAACCACACAGCACTTACAGTAACACACGGTTCTAGTAAGCCAAAAAAAAGTTTGTTAATGATGAGGAAGACAACTAGATAGGATAACTTGCACAGATTGCAAAACAAACAACACAGTTTCTAGCCTACATTTGATTCCATGCTAAGGGTGGCATGATTACCTTTAAACATGACTAGTTCTGCCTGGAGAAATGTGTGCCAATGCTATATAGATCTATCTAATACAGTTTAAACCTACCTTTACAGCACAGCGATCTCTTAGAAGTTTTCTTGCTGACTGAAAGCTTGCCCCATGCTTTCCAATTCTGTCTTCAGGGCTTTGGCAATGTGGGTCTGCACTCCATGCGATACCTGCACCGCTATGGAGCTCGCTGCATATGTGTTGGGGAGCTAGATGGTGCCATCTATAATGCTGATGGGATCGATCCCAAGGAACTACAAGACTATAAGCAGGTATGTTGAATCCCAGAGGAACATGTGGAGGCACTAGTGAGTGTTTTATCTCTGTAAGAAATACTGCATAAGTAGCCCAAAAGGGTCAGCACGATTTCTCCCATGAAATAATACTTCATTGGTCAATAGTAGTGAAACACTTGCATACCTGTTCTCCTTATATGTCAGGCTCGGCAAGCTGAAGCATGTTTCTCATTCCAGGAGCATGGCACCATAGTTGGCTTTCCAAAGGCTAAGAAACTTGAAGGCAGTGCCCTTGAGGTGCCTTGTGACATCCTCATCCCAGCTGCTATTGAGAAACAGCTCACAAAGGCGAATGCTCATCATATCAGAGCAAAGGTAGAACTTAGAAAGGGTGCTGCTGTTGGATTGGGACTCGGGAGACCTGGGTTCTAGTCCCCATTCTGCCATGAAGCTCACTGGGCGACTTTGGGCCACTTACTGACTCAGCATAACCTACCTCACAAGGTTGTTGTGAGGATAAAATGGAGAGGAGGAGGAGAACCGCGTAAGCCGCCTTGGGTTTCTTGGAAAAGGAAAAAAGGTGGGATATAAATCTAATCAATCAATCAATAATAATAATAATACACAAAACTGGCCTTGGGAGAAAAATTGTACTGTTTTTAAAAACAACAGAGTCTTGGGGCACCATAATGAATAACACATTATGGCATAATCTTTTGTGGATTGTTTTGGGGCTTATAAGGGACTGGTTTCCCCCTGTATAAAAGTCAGATCACACCACTTATTCTGGAGACTCCTGAACCAATTTATTGGGAGCTGTCAGGGATAGAATTGGAAACCCATGGCTGCTCTTTTTAGTGTTGGAATGAGTGATGTGGCGAGGCTCTTCAATTCTGCGGGTGGGTGGAGGAAGAACAGCTAAAATAGCCTTTTTTGTTTGTGGACCCATAGTCATAGGAGATGTGTGGGTCCTACATGATCTCCCAAGTTTGAAACAGTGTTGGAATTGTGATGGAGCTGGACATGTTGAGCATAGCAATCTCCATGAGACTCTCCTCCATTTAAAAGATATACAGGCAGTCCCCAAGTTAAGAACGTCCGACTTACAGACAACCCATACTTAAGAATGGACTTCTGGTTTCCCCGGCGCTACGTCGTTTACGAAGAGTACATAGTGTAGTACTACGCAATTTGCGTAAATGCCGATTTTAACGTATAGAATACTATGCCGTTCCGACTTACATACAAATTTGACCTAAGAACGGAACTCGTTCGTAACCTGGGGACTGCCTGTAGTTGAGAACAAACTTCTCAATTTCTTATAAATCTCTCTTAGCTGCTAAGTGTTGGGAAAGACAGCTCCCTGATAGCGAAACATACATGGATTGGTGCTAAATGCAATAGCTTCTTGAAACAACTTGTTACAGCTTCATTTCCATTCTTTGCACAAAAATACTTTGCCAAGGCAGCTGCTTGAGGTTTTCCTGTATATTAGGTGCTGTTATTTTGGTACCTCCTGTTATCTTTTTGTGCCTCACAGATCATTGCTGAAGGTGCCAATGGCCCCACAACCCCAGAAGCCCATGACATCTTCCTGCAGAGAAAGATCCTTGTCCTCCCGGTATGTCTGCACAACTCTTGCCCCCGCTGGTATCCTATTTCATGCCTTGATGCTTGGGCCCCTGGCTAAGCTGCCACTGTTGAGCATTCTCTTCTGTAGCATCTTCTCCCTTGTGGCAGAACTGGGCAAGAGTTCTGCACTGCAGTTATGCGATCACGCATGACTGAACTCAGCAGCATTATGAAGGTAGACGTGTGGAGAAGTCTGGTAGTAATTGGATGTAGAAAGAAGGCTACTTGAACCAGTTTTTAATTTGGTTGTTGCCTCTGCTTGCATTAGAGGCTACAGTTATTCCTAGATTGAGGTTGGCACAGTATTAATGGGGGGTGTTGTGTTGCTCTGTTATATTGCTTTTATTTTCCTGCTATGTTTTAACCAGCTTTATAAAAAAAACTAGCTTGAATAACTAAAAGCAGAGTCCCATCCATAGTCAGATCCTTGTTCCCTGTGATGTAAATCTCCATTGTCTCTTGTGGAGGCCATTTAATGTATGTTGGACTGGAACAGAGAATATGTACCTTCTCTGTTCCAGTGAATGCTGAAGAGGTACACTATGCTGCTCGCTCTCTCTTTATTGCTGTGATTCTAAACAGCTTCCCCCAAATAAATGAGCTGTCTTCTGAATTAGTCCTTCATGGGAGATTTATCCACTTCCTCCAACCCAGTTTGGATCAATAGTAACAGCATTTCTCACGGAAGTCTTCAGTCAGCAACCATGTAGAGAGGGGTGATCAGGTAGGTGTTATATACTTGGACTTCCAAACAGCTTTTGACAAAGTCCCTCACCCTGAGCAGACTTAGCAGTTATAGGGATCCTCTTACAAATTAGTAAGTGGTTACCGGTACTCAATAGAAAGCAGCGTGCAGGGCTAAATGAGCAGTTCTCACGATGGAGGGAAGTAAGCAGTGAGGTCCTTCAAGGATCTGCATTGAGACTGGGGCTATTTTTATACATAATTAATCTGGAGTCAGGGGTGGACAGCATGGTGGCCAAGTCTGGATGATACCAAAGTTATTCATGATGGTGAAATCCTAAACAGATTGAAAAGAGCTTCAAAAGAATCTCCCCTAACTGGGTGAATGGATGATAAAATGGTAAATGCGGCTCTCCATGAGAAAGAGATGTACTTCGGGACAATTTCAACATTAAAATTGATGGGGTCTGAACTAGTGGAGACTAACCAGGAAACATATATTTGGGTCATGTTGAGTACCTCAGTGAACACATTGACTTTAGTGTGCAGTGGCAGTGAAAAAGGCAAATTCTAAGCTAGAGATGATTGGGAAAGGGATTGAAAATGAGATTGCCAGTAGTCCATGGTGCCACTGCATTTGGAATTCTGTATATAGTTCTGGTCTCCCCATCTCAAAAAAGAGTATGCTAGAGTTGGGAGAGATTAAAAAGAAAAGTGACCAAAATGAACAAGAGGTTGGAGCATGTCCCCTGCAAGGGAAGACAAAAACATTTGTGGCCTTTTTCTTTAGAAAAAAGGTGGCTAGGGAGGACAGGATAGAGGTTTATAAAATTATGCATTGTGTGGAGAAAATGAATAGAGGGTTTCTCCCTCTCTTGCAACACTAGAACTTGGGGTCACTTAATGAAACCGATTGGCAGCCTGTACAGAACAGAGAAGAGAAAGCATTTTGTCACGCAATGCATAATTTATGGAATTCACTGTACTAGATGTGACGGATGCTGGCTAATATAGCTTTAAGGGAGGATTAGAAAATTCTAGGCCTCTCAGTGTGGATAGGTTTATCAACATATATTAGGCATGATAATTAAATGAAACCTCTGTGTTCAAAGGCAGTATTTATTTATTTGATATATTTATTCACCGCCCATCAGCCAAAAGGCTCCCTGGGCAATTTACAGTGCCTTGCAGAAGTATTCACACACACCCTTTGACTTCTCCAAATTTATTTGTGTTACAACCTGGAACTGAAATGGATTTAATTGGCATTGTTACCACTTGATATATGGATCATTCCATGTAAAATCAACCAATGAATTTACCTGACCGTCACCAATTTTGAAAAAACTTGGTGAACCTGTTGGGTCTGCTGAGAAAATAAGCTGCTCCAAAAATTAGAGTTCTGGGACAAAAACTTTTGGAGATATGGCAATCAAAAATATGAAGAAAAAAGCCTTTGAAATGCCCTTTCATTTGATATACCGTAAGTGGTTTTGTGGAATAAATATATATCCAAGGTCAAATAGTAAAATTTGACCTTGAATTCTGCAAAAACTAAATCCCCCCCCCCCATGATTTCTGTTTTAGTATTTGATCTGACAGTGCTTAATACATGTACCAATTTTCAAAATGGGGTTCTTAACAGAAAACAAGTTACATCTTTTGGGGCGCTCTGTGTGTATGCGTCATAGTTCATATGAATTGCTATCTCACTGTACGTATCTTAAGAAAATATGTATTATCACTTTAGGTTTTGAATAAAACATTGTGCACAAGTACAAACTATCCTGTCATAATTGTGCAGTTCTAAATTAGGTATTCTTCTTTGCAATAACATACTTCTGACATTTTGTGTAGAGTAATGATACTTCCTCTGGGTGGTCATTCTGGTATGAAATCAATCAAAGAATATTTCCAACTGAAAGCAAATTGCTTAAGATTTGGTGAACCTGTTCTGCTTATTAAAAAAATAAGTTGCAGGGCCTATTGTTTTCAGAAGAATGAGGTTTAAAATGTGTACTTTTAAAAAGGTACTCACCAGTATGCTTGGGGAAAAGATGTTCATTTTATTTTTTAAAATAAATATACAGAAGTTTGACCTTGAATAACGACAAAAAACTCCTTTTGTTTCAAATAACGTTTAACATCCCTGGAAACATGCACTCGATTTCAAAATGGGACTCTTACTAGCATAGTTACTTTAATTTACTTTGATCCGGGCTTGAAAAACCATTATTGTGCATAGATGAGATTTTCCATTTTACTTTTATATATGCTGATCAGATTTTATGCAGTTCAAATATTACTTGTTAACATTTTGTTTAATTGGCATTGTTACCACTTGATATATGGATCATTCCATGTAAAATCAACCAATGAATTTACCTGACCGTCACCAATTTTGAAAAAAGACTTGTTAACATTTTGTTAACAAGTCCTATGGCATCTTGTCAACCATACTCTGTGAAATAATCCTTTTGCAGGTTTTTCCAGAATGATTCTTTATAAGAAATCGAGTACAGCTTCACCAATGACTAAAAAGTGACTCACTCATTGTATTCAACAATTTGAAAAGTCATGAACACAGTGCAGCAGAAGTGGGGTCAGGCACTTGTCATGGGTTCAGGCCTGCCTTTTTCTTTCTTATTGGAATCTGTGAATAAAGCTTGATTTAATGTAGACATCCAAAGAGATATATCTCTGTGAAGGTTTGAGACCTACCCAAGCCTGGTTTGGTTTCAGCCTGACGGCCCAGGAAGCTCCTGAAGGGAGGGGACGGGCTTAAGTTTCATTTCCCTGCAAAAAGTTCTGTTGTTAGTGTGTATAAGAGGGTGGAGTTTTTGAAGGGAGGTACTGTGCATGTATAAGAACATTCACATCTTCTGAACTGTTCGGAACCCCGTTCTGGAAATCGGCACATATACTCAAGGTAAATATGGGTTATCTGAGGAAAAAAATCAGCAAAAAAAACCCCTTTGGTTTTTTTTGGAATTCAAGGTCAAATTAAAGAAACTATAACCTTGAATATTTTCTTTCACATGCATGCTTCGTGTTACATATCAAATAAGGGTAGTTCGAGAGCTTTCATATGACACCATGATTTACTTTCTAGGTCAATTTCGAAGGAAGTTATGATACTTTTTGTGTAGTCACAAATGCTGAAAAATCGTGTTTGGGGCATTTTTTGAGCACACTGTACTTTTGAACCATGAGGTATAATGACCTATAATTTGGTGTATGTTCATTTCTCATGCTGGTCTACCAGTATGCCAGTTTTTTTAAAAATCGCAGATGGTGAGGTAAATTTTTCATTTGGGGGGGGGTGGGTTGATTTTACATTGAATGACCCGTATGCAAGATACTCAATGCTGTGAAGATGCAAAATATTTTTATTGTGGCACCAAGGTTAAGTGTAAACAAAAACAAACTGGTACTTGTTGGTTGCATAAGTATTCACCTCCCTGAGTCAATACTTGGTAGAAGCACCTTTGGTAGCCATTACAGCTGTGAGTCTTCTTGGGTAAGGCTCTGTTACCTTTGCGCATCTGGATCCTGCAATGTTTGCCCATTCTTCCTGGCAAAATTGCTCCAGCTCTTTCAGGTTGGATGGGGACTGTTGGTGAACAGCAGCTTTCAAGTCTTGCCACAGATTCTCCATCGGATTGAGGTGTGGGCTTTGGCTGGGCCATTCTAAGACTTTCAGGTTCTTGTTTTTAAACCACTCCAGTGTTATTTTGGCTGTGTGTTCAGGGTCATTGTCCTGCTGGAAGGTGAAGCTCCGCTCCAGTCCCAGGTCCCTTGCAGACTGAAACAGGTTTTCCTCTAGAATTGCCCTGTATTTGACTCCATCTTTCCCTCAATCCTGACCAGTTTCCCAGTCCCAGCTGAGGAAAAGCATCCCCACAACGTGATGCTGCCACTGCCACCACCATGCTTCAGTGTGGGGATGGTGTTTTCAGGGGAATGAGCACTGTTGGCTTTGTGCCATACATAGCGTTTTGCGGCAAGGCCAAAAAGTTAAGTTTTGGTCTCATCAGACCAGAGAACCTTTCCCCACATGTTTGCTGTGTCTCCCACATGGCTTTTTGCAGACTCCAAATGGGCTTTGATATGGGTTTGTTTCAGCAATGGCTTTCTTCTTGCCACTCTTCCATAAGGCCCAGTTTTGTGGAGCTTCCGGGTGATAGTTGTCCCATGGATGGTTTCCCTCATCTCAGCTGCGGATCTCTCCAGTTCCTTCAGAGTTACCATCGGCCTCTTGGTTGCTTCTCTAACTAATGTCCTCCTTACCTGGTCACTAGGTTTTGGTGGATGGCCTTCTCTTGGCAGAGTCGCAGTTGGGCCATCTTCTTTCCATTTTGTAATAATGGGTTTAATGGTGCTCCGAGGGATGTTCATAGTTTGGGATATATATATATTTTATAACCCAACCCTGATTGGTGCTTCTGCACAACTTTATCCTGGAGTTGTTTTGATAGCTCCTTGGTCTTCATGGTGCTGTTTGTTTAGATATACTCTCCGACAAACTCTGGGGCCTTCCAGAAACGGGTGTATTTACTCTGAGATCATGTGGCACTGGAACTACACACAGTTGGACTCCATTCAACTACTTACAGTACATATGTGACTTCTGGAGGCAGCGAGTTGCACCAGAGCTTATTTAGGCATGTCACAGCAAAGGACGTAAATTCTTACACAATCAACAAATGCCAGTTTGTTTTTATTTACTTAACTTTTGTGCCACAGTAAAAATATTTTGCACCTTCACAGTGTTGAGTATCTTGTGTACATCAAGTGGTAACAGTGCCAATTACATCCATTTCAATTCCAGGTTGTAACACACAAAAAATGTGGAAAAGTCAAAGGGTGTGTGTGAATACTTCTGCACGGCACTGTAACTGAAAATCAGTTCCCTGGGAGGACAATAGCACAGGAGGTCTGTTGCCTTCATGCTCTGCTGTGGATTTCCTGTAGGCATCCGGTTAGCCAGTGGGGAAACGGAATACTGACCCTGATGGACCCCTGGTTTGATTCATCGGGGCTCTTCTTACGATGATAGTTATGGGGGCATTTTCCCCTTTAACGATGGCTGTTTGGGGACATGGATTTTATTTGGACAGTATGCATTGGTGATGATCTCTCTGGACTCATGCTGTGGTTCCATGGACTTAGTGATAGTTGTGTGCCATGCTGAAAATAAATGCTGCCAGTGCATCTATTTCATTCTGAGATGGAAGCAGCACAATATGCTTGGCCTCCTATTAGCAGACTATATGACTTAACATTGTTGCTCTGGACTATCCTAATGGTGCTGTTATGCTGTATTTGATCAGCTCAGTGCAAGCAAACCAAAACCTCATTCTCAGGGCCTTTCCATAACTGATTTGACACGAAGTATTTCCAGGTGGCCAGAACAGAAGGCAACTTCTGTCCTAAGTAAGGTACATTAAAGAATGTCCAATGTTCTCAATACTTACAGATTGAGAATTGCCAATTGATCCAAATCTTCATATGACTAGGTCTCTCAAGTGGCCCCCTGCCTTTCTCTGCCCTATGTACATGCATGCACGCACGCATGCACACACACCTGCTAGCACTTCTCCCTCTTTTTCTACAGTGATCCGTTGCAGCTAGTGATAGTGCCACTTCTCCCTTGTGCCCCCAAATCCTCTGCTTCTCTCTCCTCTCGCATTCAAACCTTAGGATCTTATAGACCCGTGGATTGTATTACAATTGCCCCAGATTCTCCTCTACTAAAGAGTCACTGTGTGGCTGGTATGAGTGGAAGGGGTAGGTGTGTTGAGTGTTTGGAGTCCATGTACACCATCTTTTCACAGGACCCAAGTCCTTGTTCTGCACCAAGTTGGCCAATCTCCATCTATTCCATTGGGAAGTAATCCATGCAAGTACTGTGGCCCCACTAGCAGCTCATAATTATGATAATTGGGATGCTATTCCAAAGCAGGAATACAGAGAACGGCCATAACAGTCTCATTTTGTTGCTGTTATGTGCTCATGCTGCTCTTTTTCAAGAGGGGAAGAGCAGGAAGGAAGTGCTGGCAAAAGGATACATGGATGTCTCTGGGTAGATGGCATCATGTTCCTGCAGCTCTCTTGTTGGGAGTTTACCAGAGAACTCTTAACAGCTACTTGTCTCTTTGGGACAGGATTTGTACATAAATGCAGGTGGTGTGACAGTCTCCTTCTTTGAGTGGCTGAAGAACCTGAACCATGTCAGCTATGGGCGCCTCACTTTCAAATATGAGCGTGATTCCAACTACCATCTGCTGATGTCAGTGCAGCAAAGTCTGGAGAGAAAATTTGGGAAAGTCAATGGAGAAATCCCTATTGTGCCCACACCAGAATTCCAGGCCAGGGTGTCAGTAAGTAATAATATTCTTCATTTATTTATTTTATTTACACCGTGCCTTTCCTCACAAAGAGTCCAAGGCAGCTGACAACTGTTATAAAACAGTACACCACATAAACGATATTAAAATCATGACTCTAAAATCATAATTATATAATAAAAATACAATAAAACCATCAATACAATTGATCAATCAATCACAGTGATTGCACACGGGGAGCCCCATCCTAAGTGGGTCCCCATAACCCTCCAAACTTGGAGGATTATGGGCATCCTATTGAGGGTGGGAGGAGCGTGGCAGATAGGATTGCTGCCGTGCTCCCCTGGTGAGGAGGAGAGGCTGAGGCACTGCCTGGCTTCTGCAGAAGATGGCAGTGCCTCACTTCTCCCGGGAATGCCCCCCCCCCCCACATCGGAACTGAAGACAGTCTTTGTCTTCAGTTCCCAGCCAGCGGGGAATGAACTGTGCTGGCTGCGGAGTAAGGGGGGAGGGCACTCCACTGGTGGACTCCCCATTGTGACCTCAGAAGGGATTTCCAATGTCACCGGGGGGGGGGGGAGTCTGCCCTATGCTATGACCCCCCAGGCAAGCTCAGAGGGCCATAGGATTGCGCCCTCAGTCTCTTTCCTTGCTGTTTTTATTTTCCCCTGGGGGATGAGCCTTGAGGCCCCCTTTTACTTTCTTGGGAAGCTACATGTTGCGATTTCATAGCTCCCGGGGGCCTGACTGAATACAGCATGCCTCCCCATTTTTGGATGATGGGAACTAGGACAGTCTATTGCCAGGCTATACTCTGATGTCACTGTGTCTCTGAAACAGTATGCCTTCTAAGTCTTCAGGGTTAACACACTTGCCAACGTTTGGGTCCAGTTCAGCTTTAATCCTCTGGCTCAACTACATCCAGAAAGGCATGAATTCTTAGGTGGCTCTAGTCTGGGCCTATGAAATACCCAAAAATAACAGATAAGTTTTCAGAAACAGTTCACGTGAGGCACTAGTGGCTGAAACGTCGTTTAGGAACCAACAATTTCTTGTCATTGAGAATGATGCACCAACTGTATTTATCACATTTCTATCCTGCCTGTTCTCCAGAAATTCAGGGCACCATACATGGGGATATCTTATTTTATCCTTGCAGCAGCATTGTGAGGTAAATTAGACTGATAGTGATTTGCCCTGTGAATTTCACGGCTCACAGTCCAAGTCCACCATACTATCCACTTCACCACAAAAATTGCCCATCTATGAGGGAGTGATAGCAATGTGTAAATAATTTAGGGGTGTGCATCAGATTTGGTAGACTCCAGAAACTAATCAGGCTGATTTGGACAGATTCAGGAGATGTCCGAATCAAAGTGGGGCTCCTCTGAAGCAGACCGAATCCAAATCTGAACACTTCTGAAGATTCAGGATTTGGAGAGACAAATATTGTATATCTAAAAATTGATACATTTCTCCCCAAGCTCTCCATATAAGGAAAGCACTAGTGTGGGGAGATGGGGGAGGGAGAGGCGTGTAGTTTTGTGGCTGGCAACTCTAGTTTCTAATCCCAGTGTTTTGGGGAGGGATGTTGAAGTAATATATCGCAGGATTGATCCAGCGTTTAGTGCTCTTTGCTAGTTCCCTCTCCCGGGATCAGGAACATTAAAATAAGTTTTGTGGAGTCTGTAGAACCTGGGAAGGTGTAGCATTGGGTGCTTGCTTGGAAAATGTTGTACAAGTCGTTCTGTCTCTGCCACTGTATGCTCCACATCCATCACCCACCCCTGCCCTATTGCACTTCCTGCGACATTGGTGCCAACTGAGAGATAATTAAAGCATCTTAAACTGTTTTTCATTAATCATAACTCCCTAGTCCCTGCACCTGTCCTGAAATTTTGCAGGTTTTGTGTGTCACTTCTGTCACATGCTATTTTCATACAAATAGTATACGGCGCATACTGATTTTTTTGTGGTTTCTTAACTAGAACCATCTCTATGCTGTATGTCATTTTTATAATAATCACCCACAAAAAATGTAGGGGGATAGATGCATCTGTTTTTTGAAACCCCCAAACTGTTAAAGCTTCTCTTTCATAAAGCTCCCTGCACCTGTTCATCTGAACCTTGGCAGGCTCAATCCTGTCAGAAGGGGCAACAATTGCTGCACATTTTATCCAATTCTGCCAAGAAATAAAAGTTTCCTTTAAAAAAAACAACCAAATTTTACAGGTGCATAACACAACCTCCCCTGCACCTGTCTGATATTTGTCTGATATTTGATAGGTTTAGTCTGCTTATAAAGGGCTGCTATGTTTGCAAATATCATCCAAATCTGACGAACAGTAAAAAAAATTATAGCCATCTGTTGATTTCCAATGTTAGTCAATGAGAGGCATGAAGATTTGGATGTCTGAATCAAGATTTTGACTCAAACTGAAGTGGGCAGCCTCTGAATTGTGCTGTTTGCTGAAATGCTGAACCAAACCTTGTGGTCTGTGCACATCCCTAGTAAATGGCAATATTGTACTGCATGTTTCTCAAGATTGTATTTTCTTATAGGGTGCCTCAGAGAAGGATATTGTGCACTCAGGTCTAGCTTTCACCATGGAACGTTCAGCCAGGGTAGGTGCCCTGGCATTGCACTTCTCTGTTCACTCAATATTTTTATAAAGGATACCAGGCCAAGCCCTCATTATCACATAGTGAGAGCTCTCTAACTGTTTCTTTCTAATCATCCGTCTGCATGCTTCTGTAATATCCATTATAGCATTATCAAAATAGTCCTCATTACTACAGTGACACTATAACCTAATACCTTATAACTACCACCTTTGAACTTTTGGCTTAGCACAAGAGCACTGGGATCATGTTTGCTTATTTTGTGTTTTATTTTCTAGCAAATCATGGATGTAGCCACAAGGTACAACCTAGGTTTGGACCAAAGAACTGCTGCCTATGTGTGTGCCATTGAAAAGGTCTTTAAAGTTTACAGTGAGTCAAGTTTCACTTATTGAAGCTGCCTGCCTGTTGGCCTTCTGTCTGCTGGCTAAAGAGTAAAAAGTGTGTATTGCCTTGGAAAAGAAAGAACATCACAGTAAGAAAATGGGTCCGAGGTGTTGGAGTTCTGGAAGGCTTCTGTTTTGTTTGTATCTCACTCCTCTCTCAGTGTCCCTGATGACCAGCTGTATGTAAGGCATATTCTGAGAGCAGTTCTTCTTAGACCTGTAGATGGTGCCAGCAGTCTGGGGATGCTGCTGCATTGCTGAATTGTACAGTGTAACTGTTGAAATTAAGCATCTCGGAGTTCAAGTCTCATTTTATTCCATGTGGTTCTGCTTTTACTGTGTTCTTGGAATGCCCTGATTCTCTTGTTTCAGGGTTATGTCCATATTGCAGCTGTCCCAACTTTTGTCCCAAACCTGTAATTGCTCCTTGGACTTGGTCTTTCCAACTGCTTGGTGGCTTCTGCAGGTGAGAACCATGACAACACAATTTACTTCACTTATGCCTGCCATAAAGGTGGGATTCTGAGTTCTAGCAAGTATTTTATTCCCTGCACTATATTCTTTTAAATGCCACAATATATTATCCACACCTGTAGCCTATGTTCTCTCTGTTTCATCCTGGTCATGGTATGCCTTTCTCATGCATTTCCAGGATCTTCAGCTCTTTTTCTCATAGCTGCACTAAAGGTGACTTTCACCTAAGACACTGCATTTCGCAGAATATGTTAGTGGTGAACAGTGTGTGGCTACATTGTGGCCTTGCTGTTATTTCTGCATTATGCTGCTTGATACAAGATGCTAAGCTTACCTTGCTACTCCTTGATACCTGAATCTCTATTAGGAAGATCAAGTTTCCTGTACCTCTCCCACTTCCACCAGAATCAGTTGCAACTTTGGTTGCAGCCTGTCTTCATCCCCATATGTTGTCAAAGGACTTCTTCATTGCACCTTTTGTCTTAAGGCTGTTGAAGGGTTGAAGAGGCCTTAGTAGAGGGTCGATGTTTTGGTTCCTAAACCTCTGGGTAGTATCATATCAATATAATACTCTACCAGTTCAAAATGGCAGTGCTGTGTGGAGCATTGTGATTGTGGCAGAATTGTTGATAAGAATTGCTCAGCTTTGCGTATACAAGCATCGGCATACTTGTGTGGCCGTACTGTTTTCAGCAGCAGTGCTATTTACTGACGAGGCTGATGAATAAGTATTTAACTTGTTGCCAGTGTTTATGCTGGCTTGGGGTGGCAGGTGCCCATGGAGTGTTTGTCTAGAAGCAATATCATACACTCTATCTATTACACAGGGGTAGTCTGGTCAACCTGCTGAAGTTACTGTTTGCACAGTGTTACCTATTCATTTTGCTTAGCAGCTCTGCCCATTGGCTGAAGTCTGCTTCTCATATTACAGTGAGCTTAGGAATCTGCAGGAGCCAGAGGCAGCCATGGTGCCCTATAACTGTGACTCAGTGGGGATGACAAGAAAGAAAGAGGAACCTCAGCTTCAGCACAGACATGTACTGTCCCTAGACATGGGGACTGAGTTTTAAAGACTACCAGCAAATCAGTAATATGGGCATGTGGGAAATAATTCACATTGTGAGTGTGCTATCTTTTAGTTTAACAATATTGTGGCGATTATTAGCCTATGAAACAGTTGAGGCTATTTTAAACCCACTTGGAAGGATTGTTGTCCCACCACCACACACACTTAATGGCAGTTGTAACATATAACTGGCATGCCAAGTAGTTCCAGTGCTTTCATTCCTCAGGATTGTAAGTTTAAGTATCACTTTTTCCTCACACTGTAGAGCACTTCTGGTCTTCCCAGTTGTAAATAGTGATAGATGGGAATGTCAAGTTCAGATATGACTTGGGTCATATTGCTTCTAGGCACACTATGACGGACAGTTCCTCCCTGTTTCCCAGCTGGCACGTAATTTTTTGCACATTGCCACCTGCAGTTATTACTGGGTTGAAAAGTTGTTTGTCACTAGAAATCCCTACTTTGTTACTGATAAGTGAGTCATTGATTAGAGTAGATTCACAATACCATATTCTCACTAGAAAGCAAGGGGATTGTTTTTGAAAATGTTTCTTAATGAAGATGGTCTTGATTTTGGACCTGCATGATTTCAGTAGGCTTGATTTTTTTTTTCTAGATTGATTCAGGTTGGGCTAAGTTTTGATTGGACCATCTGTTGAATAATTCAGAAAACACTGGGATGCCCATAGAGCTCCAGTAGGAGATGATTACAAAAAGTCACTTCATTCTCAAAAAAATGGTTCTGTGAATCCTTACTGCTGGAGTTGATATACCATCAGATCTTTACTGAAACCTTTCCAATACGTCTGCAACCTTTTGGAAACAGGAACATATGATCGGGTGGCTAGTGGAGAGCTTGTTGTCAAATTTACTTGCTTGCCCTTACTGAGATGATGCCATCTATTGTACCATTCTGGATTTCAGCAGGTTTGGCTGGCTGATCACAAGCTTTGTCAAGGTTTAACAGCCTGGAGGCCTGTTTAGTTGGTAGCAGGTGTGCTAGGTTCTGCTGCATGCTCTGCTGCCTCTCAGCCTTTGTCTCTCAGAAAAGCTGGAGTAAGGATACTTTTCAGCAGATTTAGTAAATACATCACTGGAAAATAACCAGTGCTTCTGGTGACAAGAGTCCCTCCTTGCAACTTGGAGTGTTGGGGAAAAGTGTCATTTGCTGTCACCCTGGGCTTTACTCCTCAGTCAATCTGCAGAAATCATCCCAGAAAGACAATGCAGTCAGCGTGGCAAGTGGCTTGGTGCAGGAAGAGACAGGCACTGTTGATTCTGCCTGGCTGCTGCTGGTTTGTTTGCTGGGAATGCTCTGGACTGGTTGATCTTCACTAATATGCCAGAATCAGAGTTTGAATCCAGAGATGTTGTCTCTGTGATTTAATGTTATTGGAGCCTCTCCATCTTGCTTAGGAAGAATACTTTCTAGGATTTTTCTCAGCTACCAAGCAGTGGTGTTAACTGATTTTGATATTGGTATGCATGGTGATGGTTTATTTATCCAACATCATCAGTGATATGTTACTTTAAGAGTAATGATCTCATGAGTTGTTGGAACAACATACCAAGGAATGTACAAATAGAATTTCCATTGCTTGCAGTCTCTCAGTGAAGTCTAAATCAGCCCATGACTCTAAAGATGTTTTCATGTCATCTTTTTTTCACCTGGCACATAGAAAATCTAGAATTGGTTTTGGACATGGCCTAGTGAAGTTATATAGTGCTGCTGCTTTCAGTTGGTAGGCTCTGCCCACTGCCCACAGTAGATTAATACAGGCCTCATTAGTTCAAACTTCTCTCCTCTGACTGTGACTTTTACAACCTGGGCAGCTTGGCTTGGGCAGCTCTCCTATAAAGACTGCTTTGCTACTAATAGAAGCAAAGTGTCAGGACACCTCAAGTCTTGTGGATCAGGCTGTAGTTGTTGATGGCATATTAGTTAATGGTACCTTAGGCTAAAGGGAAAAGTAAACCTTCCTCCAGATTTGTGACTGGCTAGAACAGATCTTAGGCCTTGTTAGTAATGAAATCTCTGCTTTTCGTATTCTCCAGGTAAACCTCCTTCCAGCTATGTCCCAACCCAACATTCTATCAGGTGCTACAGATGCCCTGTAGAATTTATAGAAAAGGGAAAGCCGCTGGTTTCCAGGATGGGCCTAGAGAAGTGCTACCTGGAAGATAGTTTCTGGGAAGTGCTTTGTATATGCCTGTGTTTAATAAAATTTAGTGCACAGGGAACAAGTTTTTATTAGTGCTTAAAGGATTCGGGGGGGAAACAGACCCTCATAAACTGACTCAAAGAGAGAAAGGAGCAGAGGGAATGAGGCCTTACCTACATAGTAATAATCTATCTGGTAATTTGGGTGGGAACCCTCCCCCGCAGTCCCAGTGCTCATGTCCCTAGCGAGTTCCTGTCTATTCCCAGTTCTCTTTCAACCACCATTGTGGTATCTTGATAGAGAACTTTTCTTGTTGTTCGCTATTCATATTACAATTGCTGAGGTGTTTTTTTCTTCTACTTTATCTGTGCTCTTGTTTTTTCTTGTTAGTACTATTTTCGATTTTGTTTCTTTTGTGTTTGCGATCTCTGCAATCGCCTGTGGGCGTATGGCCGGCCCCACTTTGGAAGTGTGTCTGTTGTGGCAGTAAACTGCCTCCCACTGATGGGCACTCCTTGTGTCTTTTCTGCCTGGGTGAAGAGCACAAAGTGGAGGCCTGCGCTCATCGTCAAGCCTTTACAAAAAAAGGCAAGACATAATCCACTCTGGCAGGCTGTGAAGTCCAGAATAAATAGCTATGTACAAACACAGCATATTGACAACAATCACCGCAGCATTTACAAGGGGAAGCCAGGCCTGAGTAGTCTATTTCAGTGTTTGAAAGAACTGAAAATAATGTAGACTGCTATACAGCCAGGAGCTGTTTGTCCAGAAGACCTGCTAATGATAAAGGTCATAGGGATACAGTTGGTACCATTTCTTTTTAAAGGGTAGGCCAATTTTAAAATAGAGAATGCACAAATGGCTAGCTATGTATAATTGATCAAAATAATGAGAAAATTGACCGCTATAGTGCATTTTCTAATGCTTCTTGTAGCAGCAATGGTGATGATGACTAGACAGTTTATCAGGGATAAGCAGTCACTGAAGGGGGCTCATACTGGAAAAGGATTTATTCAGAAAATCTGTTAGGCTAAATTTCCTCCTGTTTTCGAAAGTGCAGGACACAGAATATCTTCCCACGGGTGCAGCCTGCCTGCAGAACAGCTTTTGAGTGGGCATTTTGCCTTTTTTCCAAATGTACAGAGAGGTACACTTTTAATACCTTGCTCAGCAAGACTGGTACATACCCCCACCCCCCACATTCTGCCACATGTACAACATAGCATATGACTAATGGCTGGGGAACTGCACAAGACTCCACTAGCAGCCCAGCTGGTATATGCAGGCTAGATGTAAATTGATCTGTATTAATTTGTAGAAATAACTGCCTCAGAAGACTATTGACAGTTACCTTAGTGTTTTAGGTTGACCAAATGTAAAGAAGATAGGGCTCCTGTATCTTAAGTACTATGTAGGAGAGCAAATTTTGGCAGGTACAGCTCAAGAACCTAAGAGTAGTTCTACTGGATCAGATTAATGGCTTATGTAGTCCAGCATCCCATTTCCCAGTGTCCAACCAGATGCCTCTGGGAATCCCACAAGCAGGACACAAGGGAAATAGTACCCTCCCACATTTGTTCCCTAGCAACTGCTAATTTGGAGGCATGCAGCTTCTAAAACTGGAGGCAGCATATAGCCATCATGTCTTGTAGCCATTGATAGATTTCTCATCTATGAATCTATTTAAAAAGCCATCTAAGCTAGCAGCCATTACCAGATCTTATGGCAGCAAATTCCATAAATAACCTATGTGCTGTGTGAAAAAGTACTTCCTTTTGCCTGTCCTGAACCTCCTGCCAGTCAGCTTCATTGGAAGAGCTTGGGTACTAGTTTTATGAGAGGGAGAAAGCTTATACTTTCTCCACACCATGCACAATTTTATAAACATCAATCATGTATCCTTCCCCTCTTTACTCAGCATTTTTCTAAAAAGCCTCAAACCCCAAATGTTGTAGCCTTTCTTCATAGGGGGAGGTGCTTAACCCTTCTGAACATTTTGGTTGCCCTTCTGCACATTTTCTAGCTTTACAGTACAGGCAGTCCCCAGCTTACGAACGAGTTCCGTTCTTAAGAACGTCTTTAAGTCGAATTTGTATGTAAGTCGGAACAGTGTAGCGTTCTATATGTTAAAATTGGCATTTACTCAAATTGCATAAATTATGCAAATTGCGTAGTATAACCCTTTGCTAATGTTCCCTAGCTTGTTAAGGGTGGGAAATGGGTGTATCTGCTGTTCAGCTTTAAAGGGAGCCTTCTGTTTTGTTTCTGGTTACCCATATTTTAGGCTGAGAAAGCTTCGCTGGTGTTGCATTGGTTTACTTTGCTAGAAGCAATACCACTTGCTGCCCCTAGGAAGTACCAGTCACACTGTCTCAGGCCCCTGAAAGCTAGTAGCGGCACACCTGGCCCATAAAAGCCATCTTGTGCACAACACAAAGCAAGGTAACTGCTCCCCTCTGACCTGTGAACAATGTGGAAGCAGACAGGCAGCTACAGACAAGAGTTGGCTTTATTCATGGACACCAGGGCAGCTGTGTCACTGGCAGCTGCCCCAGGATTGCACACACAGCGACAGTGGGAGGTATATATCCATGCCACAGTCACAACACAGAGCGCTGGGGACAGGAAAGGGAGGGTACTCCTTTTGTTTGGGATACACAGACACAACTTCTGCACTGTCAAAATCAGGGAGTCTCTGTTACAAGACCAGAGGGGTCAGGAAAGGGAGAGGTCACAAAGGCGTAAACAATCCATTCAGAGATATAAAAAAAAGTTCCACCAATGGTAATGGAGCGGAGTTGGCGTGATTCACGTGCAAGCAAATGTACAGCAGGCCCAGCCACGGGGTCCCAGCCGAGGTGGTGGAATGCTCTGCTTAAAAATGGAGAAGATACAACATGCTTCTTACAGACACAGGGAAACCTGGTCTTACTGCACTGGGAGGGAGACAGGGCAGTAAGACCGGGCTCACAAATGCGCGCACATACACAAACCACTGCGGTCAGGGTTTGTCTTCAGAATTCTTTGTTTCTCTTAACGCTAAAGACCACAATACATAAAACACAGATCTTGATGAGGTCCCTTGGAGCAGAACTGGTGGAAGAACTAATGACAAGATGGGGTGTGGGAGCTCCTCTCCATCGCCATCTGCATCAAGGCCTTCCTTTGGAGAGGCGGATGAGGATTGGGAAGGGGAGGGTCATTATTGTTATTGTGCTGCTGGTGGAAGTGTCAGGAACAGGGATGGCCATTATGCTTCCGGCTCGTATTCCTGATATTCCTCCTGAAAAGAAACAAATATACTTTTATGAGATGAAAGGAGGACATGGGCCAAAACAACCCTGCATTGGAGTTGGACAGTGGCCAGGCAGAGGACACATGGACAAGCTTATTTGAGACAGAGCTCCCAAGCTCACTCATTCTATTGTCTTTGCTATCCACTCTCCTGTTAGGTTGGCTGTGCTGGTTTTTCATCAGCCACCACATTTGATAGTTCTCTCACAATTGGGTACTAACAAGCTCCCACATTTAACATTTTCTACAGGCTGCTCAATATATAGCCCAGTACAGATCAGCCCAGCAAGAGTTTCTATGGATGTAGCTACTCTGCTCTCCTGTGTGATCATACTGAGAGCTTCCTGTTTCCTCAAGTTCCCAGTGAGGCCTCCCAGTATACATCTTCCCTGTGTCTCACACCTCAATCTTGTCTAGGAATGTAGGAAACTGCTTTATATTCAGACCACTGGTCCATCTAGCTCAGTACTGTCTACACTGATCGGCAGAGGCTCTCCAGGGTTTCAGGAAGGAGTCTTTCCCAACCCTGCTGGGGGATGCCAGGGATTGAACCTGGGACCTTTTGCATGCAAAGCCTGCGTCTACCACTTGAGCTATGGCCCTTCCCCATCTACTGCTTACAAGTAGAGCCAGTGTGGCGTAGTGGTCAGAGTGTTGGCCTGGGATCCAGGTTCTGGTCCCCACTTTGCCATGAAGCTCACTGGGTGACTTTGGGCCAGTCACTGACTCTCAGCCTAACCTACCTCACAGGGTTGTGAGGATAAGATGGAGAGGAGGATTATGTGAGCCACCTTGGCTTCCTTGCAGGAAAAAAGGTGGGGTATAAATATAATAAATACCTTCACAATACACACACACCTGCCTTGGATCAGCAGTTGATGGGACATGTGGATCTGTCCTTCAGGGGACTGATGGAAAGTTAATGTACTTTTATTTCCCAGAATTCCCCCACCCCCATTTCCTCATCAGAATCCTCTAACTCTGCTCCACTCACCTGTGGTGGCTCTTCATAGTTCTCACCCTCAGGTTCCAAGAGTGGCTCTATCAGTGGCTCCTCCACAGCTTCCTGACCAACCTCCTCAGGCTGCCAAAGACAGAAGTGCAGATGACTCATTGCTGACAGATTACAGGAGTAAATGCAGATTGTTAAGCCCCAGCATAGCCATAATCATCCTTGGGTGTTGTAGGAGGCCAGGGATCTATATAAAAGTTATGTAAGATGTAGATGTTATACATCTCTCATAGTCCTATTTTGGAAAATATTCAATTAAAAAAGGACCAGGTTGTTGATAGCACTGGGGAAGTAGGGATGGGTGGAATGAGAGGATGAGGTGCTCCATAGCCCTGGTCATCAGTTATACTAGAGGGCCACGAGGAGGAGGAGGAGGAGGGGTTGGTAGAGGGCCAGGGTTCCGTTTCTCCCCTGAAAGGGTAGTGATATATAGTTATGTGGTCACAACCTCTTGCCTCAGGGCAGGCAAGTGGCCAGATACTACAAAGGGGACAAGAGTTGGCCCTTGCTAATACCTACACTATAGCTTTCATAGATCATAGAGTTGGAAGGAGCCTACAAGGCTACCGAGTCCAACCCCCTGCTCAATGCAGGAAACTAGAGGAGGGGGGTCTCCCATCCAAGTAATCACCAGGCCTGACCCTGCTTAGCTTTCCACACTCAGACAAGCTGAGCCAGCGTAAGCCATAGGCCTGTATTGCTGAGCCTTATTTCCAATCTGCAGCCTCTTCCTGTATCATACCTGAGCTATGCTCACACAACCTGTGTCAACAACTCCCAGGAGTGATCCAACATTCCTCCACAATCCCCCGGTCCCGAGTCCCCCTTTCCAGTATAGGTGCTGTGCTTGACAACCTCCACGGACCCACTGAGTCTTTTGCTTCTCCCAGATTCCTGTGAGCTACAGAGACCTGTCACAAATGTTTACATAGTGGCTGGCAGGCAGGCAAAGTCCCAGACAGGTTTATAGTTTGGTTTCAGGCCCCAATATGCCTTTTTTTGCCACGTGAGTATGCTGGGGCTTTGCTGGAATGTCTCAGCAGAAACTCCAGCCTCGTTCTTGAGGGCTTGGCCAAGCTACCTTCAAGGACCAACCTGGGGAATTGCCTCTGACAGGAAGTCAGGTCCCATTCCTTAGAGGGCCCTTGGGATTGGGAATAGGATCTGCTTGGGCCACTGTGTTTCTGCATTTCAATTTTGATTTTCTACTATAGATAGAGGGCATAACTAGCAGCTGCTAGAAAAGCAACTCTTCCCTAACTCTCAGCTGCCAGGTATAATATAGCCTTATGTTAGGGTCACTGTAAAAAGTGATCAAGCAGGCTTGCAGGGAGCTGTTTGTCAAGAGGGAGGCCTTCCATGATAGAATCCAGGAGGGGAGGGGGCAAGAGCATAGTGTCACTGACAGTTGGGATTTGTCAGCTGGAGGTAGGGGGCTAGCCTGAGAGAAGAAAGGTGGTGGTGAGGAGTCGATCTAAGCCTGCCTGTGTCATACACATCTAATTGCAGTGTCCTTTAAATGGGTTAGAGTCAGTGTAGCTAGGGATTGTAGCAAGTTTCTTTATTTGTCTTGGGTATATGCTCTGTCTTTTGATCCTTGTTTTCCCTCTGTACACCCTGCTCTTTTGCCTATGAATAAATAAGCACCATTTTAAATATTCAGTGAATCCTGTGGTGTGATCTTAAGAGATTCCTTCTTGCAGACCGCCTGCATGATGCCTTATTCTCAACCCTGCCTACTGTGCCCGGATTTATAAAGCTCTAGGGTGCCCTCAGGCCAGCCACGGGAATATGACAAATGGAGTGGTGGCAGTGACACTACCTGAGCAGACCCTGGGTATAAATAGTTATTTATTATATTAGAGAGCCTCCTAAGTCATTGAGAGGTGGTACATGTTGCAATTGCAATTCCTGATCTCAAGTGGGGCTTTTTTGGGGGGGTGTTTAAGAGATGAGTGGCTGGGAATAGTTGGGAAGTTGCAGATAGTCCTGACATAGTATTGTCATAAGGGAAGGGGGGACCCAGCACTTTCTGAGCTTTTCTGTTCCATGCACAGGAATGCCCTTCAGGTAATAGGTCTGATCTGTCTGATGACTTGGGTTACACATGTTTAGATGTCTTGGGGAAGTCTTACATATTCAGCTATTTTATTTCTCTGTCTCCAATTCCATTGCAAAGGTTTCCTGAGACTATGGCTGGTGGAGCTATAACCCGTGGCTTCTTTGCCACTGGAGACACCAAGGATCTGGGCTCCTCTTCAGCTTGAGGGAGGGGTGAGTTGTGATTGGCACAGACCATCCAGCCCCCCCCCTCATTCCAGGAGCTGCCAAAGTCAGGGGAGGAGGGGGACGACACTGCAGAGTACCCTTCCCCCATACTGAATAGAAGAGAGCGCCTGCTCCTGCCCGGCTGCGCTGGCCTCATTTCGTCTTCAGCTGTTGCTATTTTAAGCTAAGCTGGAAGCAAACGGCTCGGTGGCAGCTTGGCTGCAAGATTCAAGAGCCCTTCCTTAGATCAACCAGCCCTGAAGCTGCCAGACCGTTCGAGTGCATGCTGCCTGCCCACCCACCCACCCACCCAACTGTGCAAAACACATTCACTGACGAACGTGCACGTAGGCATGCTTCTGAGCACATGCCAGCACAAAACGTACACATTCCCCCACCCCAGATGAAACATGTAACACACTAATATGTGATGCTGGCATAAATGAATACAAAGACTGATTGGTTGGCCAATGTGTGAACCGAATGCTGGACTAGATGGACCCTTGGTCTGATCCAGCAGGGCTCTTACGTTCTTAAAGACACCTTTTGAATGTGCACAGTTGTTGGCATGGATATATCCACATACATTTGCATTGCATTCAAATGGACATTCATCATGTTATTGTATGTCACATGGCACACATGTCCTCAGGCATGGATGTTCTTGTGCACAGGCATGCCTGTTCCTGCCCACACTGTTTGTGTTCTCTCAGTCTGACAGATGTCAGAATGACTGGCAACCTGGGCATTCTCATGTCCCTGTCACACAAGTTTATTGCATTTCCTCTTTCGCTGCTCACCCTAATGTACTTGTGTTCTGCCAAGAGCAGGGTACAGCAAATCCAACACTGTAGCCAAGATTCTGTTTTGTGTGATGAGCCTAGGCAGGCAGGATCTTGCACCAATCGCAGATTCTACTCGTTCTCCTCGTTTCCCCAGCAGAGCCTAGGGATCAGCTGCCCTTTCTTTTGATGTGAGATTTGTATTACCACTGGTTACAGACTATTTCCTAATAGCTCTCAGAGTCACCTGAAGGATGTGAGATGCTCACCTTCAGGTCAGTGGGGAATTCTTCTTTCTTGACCAGGCCTGTAGCAGCTGCGATATTGCCAGCCCCGGAGAAGACGGCTCCACCCAGTTGGGATGCCTGCTCCTTCGTCTTCTCAGCAACTATGAACGCCAGGAGAGGGAAACCAACAGTCTTTACGAAGCCATGCAATTTGCTCTTTATATGTGGCCTTTCACAGCCTGTATGAGGAGCAAAGGATCTTGACATCTGGAAGGCTGTAGTGACTACTGGCTATTGTAGCAGACAGATTGATCATATAGACCTCTGCTATTTACCTATGTGTTCCATGCAATCACCCTTCTCTGGGGCTTCACCATCTACTCATCATGCATTTAGGAAAACACATTCCTTTTTCCACCCCAGTAGTTTGCCAGCTCGAGTTCAGCAAACCTTTCAGGTTCCTGTGCTGGCCTCCCCTGAAATTGGGGTTGTATCTTGGCCAATCCCTTCAGCTGGTTCTGTAGGCGCGTGAGAAGCAGCTGGAAGGCTTTGTCCTGGGTCTAGTTACATAAGAAGTTTTAGTGACATCACTGTCCTATTAGCCTGTGATCTCTTTAGCCACCCACTCACTGACCAGACAAAGCCAATCCATGGGGGGGGGGGGGAGATAACAAACAGCCAGTACCTGAGGTCACGCCTTGCACAACGCCTTCCCGAGTTCTGCTTCCTAAAGGGAAAGGAAAGATGAATAATTTAAAAAGCCAGAGATGTGCTGTTTGCGGGGGGGGGGGGGATGTGCAGGGGAACAGCCAACAGGATATGGAGCAGCAGTTCACCCAATGCCGCTCAATCCCAGTCCATATCTCCCTGTCTGAGCCACAGACTCCTCTTAGAGTTTATTTTTCTATAGGATAAAAATTACGTGAGATGTGGTGCTTCTTCATGCAGCTCATCTTTCATCCATCCTGTTCAGTCTGATCAATCCTGCTCAATTTGCCTTCTCACAGAATGTGGGAGGAAATTCAAGGCTCAAGCCCTTCAGGAAGAGAGCACCATTAGGCAGGCAAGGGGTGGAGGCTGGGGCATTTCAGGTCATGTGACTATGCCTCAGGAACACCTGAGGAACTGGGCCCATGTATGCTCCAAGTGACAACAGGGACTAGCAAGGTTCACAGGCCTGTCATTGATGGAATGCCTCAAATTCTCAAGACTGCCTATTGTTTTCTCTATGGCCTGCAGCTTGAGGCTGGAAGTGCTATTTCAAGCACCTCTCTGGCCAAATGAGGTTGAACTGACTTCCTTTGGGGATGACGTCTATGCTTGTACTGCCACGAGGCCCATTTGAAGCAAGAGCAGTTCCTGTGATCCGGGGAACTTCCGTTAAATGCATCCATCATACCATGGAGCTGCAAAACCACCAAGAAAAGAGGGGGAGGGGAATAGATGGGGAAAGTGCACTGTAGAGTCATAAGGCACATCAAAGGTGTCTGAATGAATCCAAATATGTGTACAGATGCTGAAACACAGCTGGCACCTCAGGATTTATCACAGGCATGTTAAATGTTCAAAAGAAACCTGGTGTTGTGAACCTTTATGTCACTGGTAAGGACTAACTCAAAGGTAAGGCACACTAGTATGTCTGGTGACCAAAAGCAAAGGAGGGCAGGGCTCCTGTAAAAGTTGAGAGGGAACCGTGGTAGATGTGGCTTGTCACACAAGGGTACAAAATGCACCATCTACTGAAAATTCTCTCTTAAAAGGTAGAGAAGACCTGTCCTTTGCTTCTGGCCACTGTAAGGTGTGGGTGGGTGTCTTTCTCGAAGTGGGGCTCCTGGCAGTCAGGCTCCCATATCTTATTCCAGTACCACCAGTGCTCTGTTCCCTACTGCAAACTAGGTAGACTGAACTATGGGAATCAAAGGCACCATCTAGGCTGCAATACAACCCTGCCTGAACAAACAATCAACTGACCATAAGGGCCAATCGTAGCTCACTGGGCCCTGTAAAGCCCAAGACTCAGAACCAGAGATGTAAAATGTCTGGAAGCATTGAAGCCGTGGGAAAAAAACACAGGTTTGGGGGGGGGGGGGGTTTCCAAGAAAAAAAAACCCAGAAATTTTGGGGGAAATGCAAAAATATGCACTATTTTCTTTAGCACTCTACAGATCTAAAATCACTTTGTTATTTTAGGAACCTAAAGAGCTGGATCCAGATCCTTCATTGTGCCAATGGAAGAACACAGTTTGCAGAATGGGACTTCTGTGTCCTCCTCCCCCCTGTGTCCCCCCACACCCTTCAAATCTGCTCCTATTCTGCAAGCAGTGTCCTTCCACTGGTGGAATGATCTGGATCTAACCCAAAATGTATTATGTATAACTTAGGTTTGCTCATAAAATTATCATTAAAATTAAAAACACTTAAAAATAAATTTGTTATTATTCTCTCAATAAACTATACCTTTGCATTTAATATACTAAACATGATAATTTTATGAGCAAACCAAGTTATACATAATACATATTGGGTACCTATATTATGTCTGACCAGAGGGAACACAGCAAGTAGTCCCTGAAACAACTCAATCATCCTAGAAGCCAGAAGAAGCAGGAAGAACTGGAGGCAAAGGAAGGTTGGTGTACAGCATCTGTTCCTGTTTGTGAGGAATTGGTTGGGGTGGAGTTTAGGGAAATCTGGTCTGAAGGAAAAGCTATTGAGAGCTTATTTAGCTGGGGAAGACTCTCTTACCTATTAGGAATAATCAAGCATATTTAATTTAAGAACCTTTAAGCAATCTCAACCTATTATTTGAAGAGTGACATATTTCCTTTTCTAAATATTTCCCCTTAATAATCATCTTAGAGGGTGATTCTATGACCCCTAGACATTGTCTGAGGGGCCATAGGATAATTCGGATTCCCAGATCCAAGGTTGGAAATAGAGCTCCGATCTCGGAGCTGAGAATCCACATTCGGATCCTCTTCCCCCCCACTCACAGCTGGCATGGAAAGAACTGTGCCAGCTGCCCCTCCAAGGTCGGGAAAGCAACCTTGGAGAGGGGGTAAGGGGGGCAGGACAGGGAGGGGAGGAGACTGGGACCACCAGGATACCGTGCATCCTGACAGCGCTCCAGCCTCCTTCCCTCCCCCTCTGAAGTGCCTCAGCTAGATGGCTGAAAACGGCCATCTAGCTAAAATGCAGAGCGGGTGGTGTGGAGAGGTGGAGACTGCCTCCGTTGCTCCTCCCACTCTGCATTGGATGCTCATAAGTTTCTGAGTCTCGGGGTGCAATCAATAGGATTGCGCCTGTAATTGTTCGTTTTGAAAGGTGGGTCTCTAGTGGTGGTGTCAATCCATGCCTAAGTCCTAGGAGCCAGGCTACTGAGTTCCTTTTAGGTACAGAGGGTTTATTTTGGTGGCAGTGGTTAAAGGTTTTATGGCTGAGGTAGCATTCCCTAATGGTGAGTTCTAATTGGGAACTTTATTAAAAGCTGTGGTCGTGAACTCCATAGAAAGAAATATAGGTGGGATAACACACACACCACAAGCTGCTCACCGCATACTAGCATATGAGGGAGACAGTTACGATAGAACATTTCCCCAAAACATGGAAGAGCATTGTCAGCCTTGACCTGCAGTTTGAAGTGGTCCAGGCACAGGATTACCACCTTGATGAGAACTAGGTCTCTTACAGTGCATTCTATACATGTCTCCTCAGAAGTAAGCCCCACTGAGTTCAATGGGACTTACTCCCAGGTAAATGTGTATAGGATTGCAGCCTTAGACTCTGAGAGATGGAAGATCTCTGGCAGGTGGCTCTGCTCTCCTTGTTTATTATTGCTGTGGGCTTTATAGTATTCAAACTAAAATATACTCTCAATCCTGTGAAATAGTTAATTTGTGTTCTCATACAGATGGGGAAGTTAGGCTCAGGGTATATCTATATTACGAATGTCTGTCATTTTTACTCCAGCTTGATTTTCATGGCTTCCCCCAAAGAATCTTGGGCATTGTAGTTTAATGTGCTGAGAATTCTCTTAAGACAGGATTGGTCCCTCTCAGAGACCTACAGTTCCCTGGTGAGAGGCAATGACTGTTAAGACTGCAGTGCAGCTTTCTCCAGCTTGGTGTCCTCCAGATGTTTTGGACTACAACTCCTAGCATTCCTATTGGCCATACTGGTTTGGGCCAGCATGGGGGGTGTGTGTCCAAAATATCTGGAGGGCACCAGCTTGGAGAAGGATGCTGTAATAATGTATGTCAGGCCAAGGAGAGACTCAGTGCAATCCTACCTAAGTTCTGCTGGGTCTGGCAGGAAGCCCCACTGAACTCAATGGGACTTACCTCTGAGTACACATGTACAGGATTGCAATGCTAGACTGCAATTCTGAGTGTACGTACTTGGGAATAAGCCCCACTGAATTAAGTGGGACTTGCTTGAGTAAATGCACAAGATTGCAGTATAACTTGCTCAGGCCCATGCAGAGAATCCATGGCTGAGCAGAGACATGAACATAAGTCTCAGCACAGCTTGTAAGCTGTTTGGAGCAGAGACTGTCTTGCTAGGTGTTTCTTTAAAGAGCTGCACACCATAGGTGTTCCAGGCATTGCTGTTGTGGAATGTACAGCATAACATGCAGAAAGTAGGCAGCAATAGTAGGATGACACCAACACACATCTGCCTGAAGCATCAGAATTAGGAAAGGGGGACAGCACAGAGACCCAGGCAGACTGAATTCACAAGAAGTCTGGCATGGTACCCACCCATTTCTTGGGCCACTTGCATCAAGACTCTAATGGAGATACATTGGAACACGTAACGTGAACATCCTATTGGAAAGGAATGGCTAGTGAGCAGCTGAGGAAAACCTGGCTACTTAGGGCCAAGCTACACAGTACATGTAAAAGCAGGGGTGGGGAACATATGGCTCTCCGGATGTTGTTAGATTGCAACTCCCATCATCCCTTTCCATTGGCTATGCTGGCTAGGATTGATAGGAGTTGCAGACAGTCCAACAACATCCAGAGGGTCTCCTGTTCTCTGCCCCTGATGTAAAGGCATAAGTTTAAATGCAACTGGCTGCTTCTTGCAGGGAAAAGCAACTTTGGGAGAGGGCAGTTTTCAGCAAAGTGGGCTGTGTGTTGAACCCTTCCTCTACCCACTGTTTTTCTGCTGCCAGTCCCCACCCCCCCAGCCACTCCCTCCCTTACAAGATTCCAGACATATATTCCTTTATACAGCTTTATCAGTCAGCAGAATTCTGTCCTTGACTTCAGTTGGAATAGGACTTTTATTCTGTGTCTCTTGCACAATAGCTGCTACTACTACTGACTGGGTTCGCACGACATGACAACCCATTATGAGTTGCTGCCCACAATGGTTTAATGACTGGGTTCAGACAACAGAATAACACACACTCAAGGGTTGAGTGTGGGTTGCTGTTGAACTATGGGTTGTTGTTGAGACGTGGGTTATCGTGCTGTCTGAACCCAGCTGCACTAACAAGCCATGGCTTGTTAACCACGAACAACCCATGAAGAGAACCCAGGGTTTGTTCGTGGGTTGTGAACTGTGGGTTATCCACTATGGTTTATTATCTTGGCTAGGTTCAGACAGCACAATAACCCACATTTCAACAACAACCCATGGTTTAACAACAACCCACACTCAACCCTTGAGTGTGGGTTATCATGTTGTGTGAACCCATGATGCTGTTAAGATTGTTAGAGCTAAGCAGTTCTGGCTAGTAAGAAAAACAAGCTTTGGGCATAAGTGCTTTGGAGGGAGGAAGCTGGGACGGGGTACTTAAGACTTGCCCACACCGGCTACATTTCCATTGCAATACCCCCCCCCAGCACTTTGGGATTCCAGATGTTTTTATAATGGTTATAAAAGAAGAATCTTATTAACAAAACAAGGGAGAAGATGATCAGCCACTGAAATCTAAAGAAGCACGGCTCCACAGTGCTCTAGCTGCAAAACTAGGCAACTATCATGGTGGTATGGCAAGTTCCTGTGCTGGAGCTGAAACAAGGCTTGGCGGGAGCCCAGCAGGCTGGAAAGGCTCATCCCAAGCCAAAGGGCCATTCCATATGTTGCAATCAACGGTTTAAATCCTCCAGAACCCCATTTCTGGGTTTGCATCAAGTGACCAATCAACAGGGAGCCACAGTCAAATCATAGTTCTGACAAACATGTCTGTTCCAAATGCCTGTTTGTTGCATCCGCATGTTACCTTTCTACATGTGTACTTGGGTGTGTGTGGGAGGGAATCAAAGGTGTATACCTAAAAAGCATAATGTGTAGAGTGGTCTATGATGTCTGTCCAAAGCAGGGCTCTCCAACCTTGGGTCCCCAGATGTTGCTGGACTACAGCTCCCAGAATCCCTTGCCATTAGCCATACTGGCTGGGTATGCTGGCAGCTGTAGGGCAGCAACATCTGGGGACCCAAGGTTGGAGAGCCCTGATCGAAAGAGATAATGAAGCATGGAAGAACGGCAACTGCTTCATTTTGTATTTATTTCACTTGACTGCTCTTCCTTGGGAAGCTCAGAGCAGCTTACATCAGGCTCTAAGGCACTCTCCCATCCAGGCACTGGCCAGAACTGCTTAGCTCTGACAATCTAACAGCATCATGTGTCCTAAGGGCTAAGGCATAGACCATTGTTTGAGAGAGAGAGAGAGAGAGAGAGAGGTAGTAGCTACTGTACAAGAGACATGGAATAAAGATCCTAGTCCAACTGAAATCAAGGACAAAATTCTGCTTACTGATAAAATCCATACATGCGCGTGTGCGTGCACACACACACACACACACAGGCTGACCATGTGCTGCAGATCTCTCTCTCTCTCTCTCTCTCTCTCTCTCTCTCTCTCTCACACACACACACACACACACACACACACATATTTGGCCATACCCAATCCTGCAGCACATAGTCAGACATTCTGTATGGCACCCTTCCCCAACCTATCCTCCAGATGTGTTGGACTACAACTCCCTCATCCAATGCCCATGCTGGGTGGGGAAGATGGTGGTTGTAGTTCAACACCTCTGGAAAGCACAACAAAGTTGGGGAAGGCTGCTGGATTCCCTCATTTCCAGCCCACAAGTCCACCACTTAGAATCTTCTCCAATGCTTTATGCCGGTGGTAGGCAACTTCTAGCCCTCTAGATGTTGGACTGCACTTCCCATCATCCCTCACAATGGGCTATGCTGCCTAGGGCTGATGGGAATTGCAGTCCAACAACCTCTGGAGGGACACGAGTTTCCCACTCCTGCTTTATGGTTTGATACACCCTGAAATAGCCTTCTCTAACCTGTGCTGGCTTGCAACTCCCATTGTCCAATGGCCAGGCTGGCTGGGGATTACAGGAGCTGCACCAGGAGGGCACCAGGTTAGGGAAGGCAGCCCTGAAACATCATCCCAGTATGCAGTGCAGCTACAACTGGTGAGGCTGGGTTCATACCAAGTGCACAAATGTCTGGCATCACAGCTGTCCCTGAGGGAAGGTCAGAGACCCCAAGACAAGATCCAAATCAGTGAGGCTGGGCATCTCAAAGAACATTGCTAGTGGCAACCATGCCTGCTTCCCATTGAAGATGTTAGCAGCCAAAAAGTGTTCTAGTTAGGACAGCTGCAGAGGGCATCCTCATTACATTGACTCTACAGCAGATACTGAGAGGTGCAGCTGCTTACCCTCCTGATGGAAGGAACTCTGTGTACCAACTTCCCTGGCCCTGAACTCGTCTGATGTGGTGTAAAAGGCCCCCTAGTGGATAAATCTGGGCTAACTGTTCTGTGCACTTCACAGCTGAAATCGGGGCCTTTGCAGACTTGATGAGTGTGCTTGTACACAATCAATGCACAGCTATTACTCCTATGGGACAGGAGCCTCAGATTTCTTCTTCAAGGTAGTGCTTCTGTGGAAAGTATATTGTATTCTTCTAACACACAAACTGCAATAGTTTGTCACTGGAAAATTATGATATACACACACACCCTCTAGAGCAGACATTGCAATTGTGAGTGGTGTGTGGAATATGGTTGCATGAGTTGTCACAGGCACCTATTGGACAGGGCCTGTTACATCACTAGAGAGAAGAGATGCAACCCCATCCACTCCTTTCTCCCACCATCTTGTTTTCAAAGCCCAGGACATGGACTGTGGTCACAGGATCTGGCTAACGCTAAGCAGGTCCAAGTCTGATTAGGGTCTGGACAGGAGACCAACCAGGATGTCACCTTGGAGTTCCACGATGGAATCTTTTACATTGATTGCTTTCTTAGAGGCACCACTGAAAGGGGGGAGGGGCTCCTGCAGTCATAAAAAATAAGCAAACAAACAAAACCCACTAAGAATATTCCCCTGCCTTTTCTAAAGGGAATTTTATTATTTGAAGAGTGTGCACTCCCACTCTCCAGTGCTGGCGCACGCACATCCTCCCTGATTATTTTAAAGTGTTGAACAGGAGTGCAGCTATTCTCCCTCGAAACAAGGTTTCTCTTCTTTCCAGTCCACCAGGAAAGGATATTGAGCTACTGGCATGGGATCGATGCTAGCGTTAAGCACAGCACTAACAGAAAAAACACAGATTCTGTTATTTTCTTGAGAAGCCTTTAGCTGTAAATTGCACATCGATGCTTGAGGTGGAGGAAGGGAGCAACACCCTATTTAACGTTTACTTTCTGTAATCGACAATCTTTTGTGAGATGTGAAGATTTCCAGCAAGTTATTATGATGGGGAATTCAGAGGTTTGTTGCATGAAAACAGAGTGTTGGACTGGGACTTGGGAGACCCGGGTTCTAGTCCCCACTCGGCCATGAAGCTCATTGAGTGACTTTGGGCCAGTCACGGACTCTCAGCCTAATCTACCTCTCAGGGCTGTTGTGAAAATAAAATGGAGAGGAGGAGAACCATGTAAGCCACCTTGGGTTCCTTGCAAGAGGAAAAAAGCTGGGATATAAATGTAAAAATAATTAAACAAATAAACGACACTACCTCTGTACTCTAGGTACCCAAAAGGGTAAAACAGAGCCCAGTTTATATCACATACACTGCGATACATGGCAGGTTCCTCGCTTTCAGAGCTTAACAAAGGCCAGGTGAAAAGCGTAGGTGTTACATGGGCCTTCCAGGTTCTTCAGTCATGGCATTCTATCAAAATCAAAGCTTCGATCAGCTTCTATCTTGTGAGACCATGAAGAAAAGCTGTAAAATGTTAATTTACACATAAGTTGAGTGGCTGAGTCTGCCAGGACCTGAAAGCAGGGCCAATTTTGCACCCTGTCCCCACTGAATTTGTCACCATGGTGGTGGCAAAAAAGCAGCAATTTTGCAAGAAAAGAAGGTGCACAGAAAGTGCCCGCCTGGTTTGGAAGCAGAATCGGAGCACGATTCTGCCTGCAAACACAGTACACCTTCTTTTCTTGCAAAATTGCTGCTTTTTCTGCTGCTGCCGCCACAAGAACAAATTTGTCGGCAATTTCGTCAGTGGCCATTTTGTTGGGAGAGAGTTGCGGGCCCTGGCAGGTTCCAGGGTGGGGCGATGCGGCTCCTCGACCCCTGGATGTTGCCCACCCCTACCCTAAAGATTCCACATTTAGCTTCTGGCTGTACTATGGGTTATCAGTATAGTCCACAGTGTAGTCGTGTGGGTGAACCTCTGCGAAGATGCATCCACTGAAGGCAATGTCATTTTCGGTACCACTAGGGCTGGTTTCACCATTAATTGCTGCGCGGGACACCCAGTGGCAACAGTGTGGATGGGCCTTGTGACTCTGGGAGCAACTGGTATGCGTTGGAGCCTTCCTTTGCAAAGGGTAGCCGCTCTCTGGATACAGCTGACATAATCAACATCTACCTGAATCTACAGTGACTCATACCATTTTTAACTAACTTTCAACTCTGCTATGCAAAGAGCATGAGACGATGATTTAGAGTAGCATTAGAGGTGCCAGAGGGCTCCAGCCTTGCTGGGAAGCTCACCTGGAAAGCTCTATGCGCAGACCTAGATGTGTGTCAAGGACTGAAAGTGTTAAGTTGTCCTTGGGGCAGAAAGAATCGAGAAGTTAGCCTGGCGCTGTGCACCTGTGAGTGCACAAGGCTGATTTGCTCAAGGACAAATTCCTAGGCAGGGAGCTGCTTATCTATGAGCTGGGTTATTCTTCTGTTGCTCTGTGGGTCACTGGTCCGCAGCCAGTGATCAGCTCTCAGCTCTCTGTCTTGTTGCTTTATGGAAGACTGTGCCTGTTGCATGGGGCTCTATGCAACTGCTCTGTAAATAGTTCTGTTATGCTTAAATGCCTCAGTAAAGGATTTTGCTGACGAACTTCCTGAGTCTTCTTGTCCTCTCTGCACACGCACTGGCTGAGGCAGCCATATCTGACACATTATTGTTACTCAGCAGTGGAACAATGCTCTGTCTATGTTCAGGGGCACTCAGTGGTGTAGTGGAGCCAGGGCTCACCACAGGGTCGGAGCTCAGGGAGTTTTTGATTAGCAGGGACGATGATGTAATTTGCCACCACTTCCTCCCACCCACCCCACCCCAGAATTCCCTGTTCTGGCTGAGATTAGCTGCAATCCTCACGGGTTGGGGCTGGGAAATGCGTTTTCTCAGCAACAATTTATAGTTGTGCACAATCCCTGTTTTAATGCAAAGTAGGTAGTAATTCGGGGTGGCTCGGTCTTGAATGAGCGATCAAGACCAAATAACTTTACAAAAGGCCTGCTCCTGCTGCAGATGAAAACTGCTAGAACTGGTATGTTGATAGGGACTGACACAGCTGCCTGCATTTTTTGGCCTCTCCTTGGGGTGGGTGGGTTATGGGGGCCGTCATGATGAGCGCCTGCACTTCCAACATTTACCACTCCCCTACTGGAGGCACTCCTCTTTATTAATACTTCACATACACCAAGGCTAAGCCCCTTGTGCTAACTGAATCCTGGAATTATTTAATTTGCATCTCCACAGGGCATATATCCCCCTCCCCTCCAGTTCCACTGCTTTCAGCCTCAACCCATTTGGGAGAGTAGACCCGAGGTCTCCTATAGCCAACATTTTAGTCCTGCTGCATGTTACACACCCCCCCCAGTGGGCAATTCTGAGACAGCACACGCTGTGATCATCAGCTTCCCTTGCCAGCAATTCAACTCTGCTCCCCCAGCAGGGGCAGCATTCCCATGCAGCTGGGTGAAACCACCTGCTTCAGGCAGCGCCGTGAGGGGGCACATAGATGAAGGCAGAAATGTTTCTCTGAATGGTGCACTCAAACTCTTTAAAGCAGGGGTGGGGAAATCTGGAAATCCCTCCCGAAACTGTTGGACCGCAACTCCCATCAGCCCCAACCAGCATGATCAATGCTGAGGGAGGATGGGAGTTGTGGGCCAATGTCTGGAGGGTCACAGGTTTCCCCACCCCTGCTTTAAAGTATTGGCCCTGATGGGTGAGAGGGGAGCAACTGGGCTCTGCACCAGGCAGCGAAATGTCTTGGGCTGGCACAGTGACACTTTCTTTGTAGCGCTTTCATCTGCCCAGCCAATGAGGCTTTCCAGCCTCTGAGGCCTGCTGCCCCCAGCTTTTCTCTCCGTGTTTCCTGTGTCTCCCAGCAGCATGGGCTGGCAGCACCTGTGCACTTGTCTCCAAATGTAGCCGTAGCATATAGGGCCACTGCATCTCCTCGCCAAGCTTTCCTTCTCCTGCCTGGTGGAGGAATGTGCCCCATGCGGTGCAGGCAGATACAGCCTTTCAAGCCCCGGGAATGCAGCTAAGGCCAAGACACCCAAGCCCTCCCAGCAGGGAATCCCATAATCAGCCACGGGGAAAGGGGTTCACAGCCAGCGTCAGCGAGTGTGGTAGGCGACGGCTGGAGGCCGCTGTCAGAGTCAGCACAGCTAACTCATCTCTTAGGCAGAGTACCGTAATCTGCTATGATCTGATTTCCCTCAACAGGTCCCATGGGGACATGCCGGGGGAGGTGTGCACAGCACCTGACGTATTGCCAACCTGGGCAGCTAGGAAGGGGGGGGGGGCGGATCCAGCACGCCCACGGCTCTGTCCACTACTACCAGTGCAATACAATTCAGACAATACAATTGGCACAAGGGCTGTCTGGCTCTCTTGGAAGCTTGCCAGCAACTGCCCTGGAGAAGCGAAAATCCTTCCTGGCAAAGAGCACAAGCGTGCTGACTGCCCAGAGGCCAGACGGCAGCAGCCAAGGATTTCACACCCTCTCAGTCTGCTGGAATGGGGTGACCTGAGAGTTTGTAAACAAGCGCCATTCCGAGATGGATACCTTGGGGGCATCCGTCCCTCGGGCCAAATTCACTCTTCGGAGCCAGCGAGTGTTTTTCCTATGGCACACTCGCCCAAAGGGAGATGTGCAACTCAGAATAGCAGGGCTCAGCCACCAAAACCGACACAGCCTTCCTTCCCTTCCTGCACAGCTCTCCTTGCTCCTGGAAAGAGCGGAACTGGTGAAATGGAGAAGGACAAAGGATACGTGATCTTAAATGTGTCTTTGCCTCTAACATGCAGGCTTTAAAGCAGTGTTCTCCAACCTTGGGTCCCCAGATGTTTTTGGCCTACAACTCCCAGCATGCCCCAGCCAGAGTTGTAGGCCAAAAACATCTGGGGACCCAAGGTTGGAGAACACTGCATTAAAGAATGCACATAGAGGCCAATCCCACCCCTCCCCGTCCCCAAAGCAAATGCCAGCTTCAGAAGACTACGAAGGATTTTCCTCAAGACAGCAACAAGGACGGAAGGAGTTAAATTCCCTCTCCATGCCTGCTCTGATCCCATTCATTATCACCTACCCCAGCCAAGCTGATGCGACTTTCATTTTAAAAGAACCTACACATTAGATGCAAATATACATTTAACATCAAGTATAGTTTGGACCTTAGACAGGCCCATAAAAGATCCTGCAGGTCCTAATTACTGGACTGGGCACAGACATGTGACAAGGGTTCAAATCCCTTGTCAGTCACATGCACTTACTGGGGGGCCTAATCCCCTCACACAGAATGAATTATTGACCTGGTTCACACAAACAACCCATGGTTAACAAACCATGGGTTGTTTGTGAGCACATGAGAGTGAGTGAGCATGCTGGTTCCTGCTCGCCCGCTTCTGCTTTCCTAAACAACTCAGGAACACCCTGTTTCTGGGTTATCGTTACATCCAAACCTCTGGGTTGTTTAGGAAAGCAGAAGCAACGAGCATGTGGGAGGCTAGTGTGCTCACTGCCGCACACCCACAAGTAACTATGGGTTTAGCAACAAACAACCCATAGACAAACAACCCATAGTTAGCAGTTAGGTGCAAACTGGGTGAGTGGCTGCAGAATTCAATTTCCTAAGAATTTCAGGAGGTTGACTTAAAAAAACTTTCTAGCCCGTATGGTTATGAAGATAGGCTTATAAATGTATGGGTAATGCTGATAAAATCTCAGAAGTCACTGGAGTGACTGTGTGAAATGCCCAGTGATTAGGGCATGGGGCTTCAGTGTCCTGTATAATTTGTTGCTAGTCCCCATGAATTTCAGAGTAACAGAATAAATTATGCACCGTAAGAAAAAAAAGACCTTGCTAATTTCCATGATTACACAGGAAGCTGCCTTATACTGAATCAGTTATTGGTCCATCTAGCCCAGTATTCTCAATGCTGACTGGCAGCAGCTCTCCGGGGTTAGAGGCAGGAATTTTTCCAGCCCTAGCTGGAGATGCTGGTGATCGAACCTGGGACCTTCTGCATGCAAAGCATGTGCTCTACCATTGGGCCACGGCCCTTTCCATGATTTACGAAGGTTTTCAGAATTCGACTTTTCTCACCACCAAATCTGGGTTACCTTGGTGTGTGACTTTGATTGCCCCTGCCCCCCATCCCCAAAGCACACATAGCCTTCGGTGAGAATCCCTCTTTGCCTCAGCTCTCACTCTGTGAAGTGGGGATGATGATGACCTACCTCACCACAAGAATACTGATACAAAACAGAGAGTCAAGAGCAGTGAGGAACAACAGCGCTTCATGAGACACTGGAGGCTGTGGAACCACCTTACATAAGGGGCAGCCTGGAGCCTTATGAACATATAAAGCTCCCTAAACTGACGCAAGCCATTGGATTATCTGCCCCAGTACTGTTGGCTCTGGCTGAGAAAGATCTGCACAGTTTCAGACAGATCTTCCCCAGTTTTTGCTACCTGAGATCCTTTAACTCAGGGGTGGTGGACCTGTGGCCCACCAGATATTGTTGGACTCCAAATCCTATCAGCCCCAGCCAGCATGGCCAAAGCTCAGGGGTGATGGGAGTTGTAGTCCAACAATATTTGGAGTGCCACAGATGTTTTAACTGGGAGCTTGAACCACAGACCTTGTGCATGCAAAACATGGCCACCATCATGAGCTCCTTGACCTATATCCTCTCCTGGATCTACTAGAGCAGGGGTGTTGAACCTCAGGCCCATGGGCAAAATCCAGCCCATCTGGAGTCGCAATCTGGCCCTCTAGGATTCCCCAAATGACCCCGCCCCTTCCCCTGGCCCACGATGGGTGGTTTCCCAGCTTTTGTGCAATTTCCCCCCCACTTCTAAAAGGTTGAAATGCATCTCCTAAGGCTTCGTTACTGGCACTAAGAGCTTTCAACTAATATATGCTGGTAGCTGTGGTATTTTGAGCCTCACCCCTTTTGCCCCACCCCCTTGTGCCTTCAGCCCTGCCCATCATTGAAATGTGGTCCCCGGGAACTTCTTCAAAATTGAATTCAGCCCTCGGGCTGAAAGAGGTTCAACACCCCTGCACTAGAACCTGGAGATGGGAACACTAGGAGAAAATCCAAGGAGGCACGCAGGTAAGATCTGATGATGCAGCCTCCATCCCAGAATATGGTTTTCCAGTTGGGTTGGAAGAGCACTTTGCCAGTCATTTTTAGGCTGAATGCCCAAAGGCTGGATAGGTAAAGATGATGAAGCACTTTGCAGATTGACATAATAGAAATCCATTCCTTTACACTTAGTTTTGGGACTGAAGCAAGGACTAGCTACCTCTCCTTTGTGCTTCTGTCATGTTCCCTGTAGTAGATCAAGCAGGGGGTGGGAAGGGAGTTACTTGGGAGTTCTCAGTATAGAAATCACCTCTGTGGGGGTTCAGTGTCAGTAAGATAGTGGGCCTTCTAGTTCATGACCAGAAACTGGTCAGCAATGGTTTGGAAGGGTTTGGGGCCTAGTCAGTCTGTGGAATGTCAAGACCAGTGTGAGCGTATCACTGCCAGAGTTCTCAGGAGAAAGTAGGCGGGAGTCAAGTTGTCTCCCCCGTCCAGCTGCAACTTCGACCTTGCAGAGATAGGAGCTGGCAGCCTTCTCCGGGAACTTCGGAAGAGGGGAGGGGTGGTTTGCAGAGGTGTCACTCTGGTTGAAGCCCCTGAAGGGTAGAAGGGAGACACCCAGGTGGGATAGGGGCCTTGTGGCTGGGCCAGTTCCCTTGTCAATTAGTGTTTTGGAAGGAGGGTTAAGACCTTCGCTTTTAAGTCAGTGCTTAGCCTCCAGAGCCTTTGCTAGGAACATCTCTCTCGTCTTTCCTGTCTGCATCCTTCTGTTTGGATCTATCACCAACTGCACTATTGGGAGCACTCTGCGCATGGACTCTACCTAATTTGGACTTTCTTCTCCTCGGACTTTTACTGTCAAGAACCTGCCATGAAAAGGAGTGTCATACTTTTCATAGACTGTGCATTCTCATGGCTATGGATGTGTCTTCGTCGAGCCCGGCTGGCTTGGGACTATTTCCCGACTTCTGTACTTTCCTATGCCTCAACCCATGTGGCATAGAGATTCCAAGGCTGGGAGCTTTGGATGTTGGAATCTCTGTGCGTGGGGAAGCACCTTGGACTCAAGTCTGATCTTGTTCTGGACCCTGACTGTCGAGAGGCCTGGAAGCACAGTACCCAGAGGGGCCAACTGAAGTGGCAGGGCTGGTTTTGACCTCTGTGGCGGTGTGCATGCTGGTTCAGGTCCTCTTCCAGATTCCCTTCCCTTGTTGCAGGAGCAATGGGGCTCCAATCCTTCCCCTGTCAGATGAGCAGCTAGGAGTTGCTCAGATCCTGAGGCCGTACAGCACCCCAGAGGTTCCAACTCAGTGGCAAGGTTGGTTCAGCTCTCTATGGGGGTGTGTGGGTAAGTCAGGCCTGTTTCTAGGATCCCTTCCCTTGTCACAGGAGCATCTGGAATTTGCTCCAATCCTTCCCTTGTCTGAGGAGCATTAGGGATTGGCTCAGATCCTTCCCTTGGGGTGGAATGTCAGGGAATGTAGTCCTTAAGAGACATTCCAGTCCCCTACCTTGATGTGGAACAATTTCAAGAGCCTGTAGCAAAATGCCATCAGCTATATGATTTCTGAAGACTGTAACCGTTAAGCTTATGCTGTGGGACTTGCTATAATAAAAGGATCTCACTGATTTGGAGTCTCCGGTGTCAGAGTGCTAGAATGTGTGATTGCAGGACTGGGCCCCCGACAACCTCTGTCTCATTCTACTGTCCTTTCCTGGTACAAATGGGGAAGACAGAAGTCCATCTGGCCTCCAAGCACTCCTTCCCTCCTTCCCTCCTTCCTTCTTCCACCTCCCTGACCCCTTGCTCAGTATTCTTGCCCAACATCTCCTGGGATCTCTCTTTTTATTATTTACAAGCGCTGGTTCATAAGGGGTAACTGAGCCATTAGAACAGATTACTCTAAGGGACATGATTTGCTTCCTTAGGACATTCCAATTAAGAAAGTAGCTTTATTATACAACATCAATAAAGTGCACAATCCAGTTATTAAGTACGCAGAAACCAGAAGTGCCTGTATTAGGACCCCAGAGGGATCTGTTGCAGGCCCAGCGGTCTTCAATATTTCCCTTTAATCAGCAATCTGGAGAAAGGTATTCAAATCTCTGCCAATAAAACATGCCCAAGATACAAAATGGCTCGAGCGGTAATTAATGAGAAGGACAAGGCATTTCCAGCAATCTGGACTGCTTGCTATGCTGGGTTTGTTTCAAAGAAACACGTTGATGCGGCCAAATGCAAGGTCATCCATCTAGGAAAGGGACAACGAGGAATGCCGGGCATACCTAAGGAATGGAAGATGCTGTCCTGGCAAGCAGCAGCTCTGGGGTCATACAGAAGAGCACTGGTCCCAGTTCCCTACCAAATACTCCACGATGCATGACATCTGCCCTCCGTTTCATTCTCGCACTCACTAAACCTCAGAATCCCCACCCCCCAACGCTCAAGAACACTCTGCATGGATTCATTAAGCCTTATGTCTGCTCAGCCAACCCTTCCTTTGCACAATCAGCAAAATTAACAAGTCACAAAATGGTGTTTTCTCTGCTCCACTGTTACACTGGTTGCATGCAGAAGTAATTACAATAATTAACCGTCGGCTTGTGGGCGGAGCGGATTTTCTACTATAGACCAAGGCTAGACTCTCCTGACAACTGGATTCCTTAAACAAATCAGCCCTACTCAGGCATTCTCCTCACGCTACCTACCTTGGCCTCCGTCACCTTCCCGTGCCTGGCCCTGCCACTCCCCACACGTTGGATGTCTGTAGTGGGGAACCTGCTCTATGTGCGTAGGCATTCATGGCCAGCATCAAAGGTAGGCCTGGTTGGGCACCAGCCAAGGTCCCACACCCCAGCAGGGGCCCAATGACAAGAGTCCCCTGGACTAGCTCCTCCTCTTCACCATGGCAACCTGCTTGTTCACCTGCCTCTCGCTCTGGCCCAGCCAGCGGTGGTGGTGAGAGGAGGAGCAGCAGATGCCACCACCTACTCACTCACTGGCTCTCTGCCTGTCAAGCAAGCAAGTGGTAGCAATGATGGGAAAGAGGATGAGGAGCAAGAGCAGCTGGTGGCAATGGCAGTGAGAAAGTAGACTCACTGAGGGAGGGAGCCCCATTTGAGGGGGTCCTTGCCCAAGGGCCCTCCGAAACCCGGAGGTGGCACTGGGAGCTCCGCACGATACAGAACCCTCCATGATCAGGGTTCTAGATCACAAGTAGAGCAGGCTTCCCACTGCAGATATTCCCCCTCCAATGTGTGCAGGGCAGCGGGGCCGGGCTCGGGAACGCAATGGAGGGGACGGAACTAGCCAGCTAGCCCATCCCCGCCCTCCCCTCATGCGGTTCTAAACATGTGAGGAGGAGAACTCCTGCAAAGGCCAATAGAATTTAGTGCATCTGAGACCATACTAACAGGAGAGCTAGTGTGGTGTAGTGGTTAGAGTGTTGGACTGGGACCCGGGGGATCCAGGTTCTAGTCCCCACTTTGCCATGAAGCTCACTTGGTGACTTTGGGCCAGTCACCGACTCTCAGCCTAACCTACCTCACAGGGTTGTTGTGAGGATAAGATGGAGAGGAGGGAGAGGAGGATTATATGAGCTGCCTTGGGCTTCTTGCAGGAAAAAAGGTTGGGATATAGATATAATACATAAAATAAATAAAATAATAAATAAATTCCTGAGCCCGACCTCATGCATGCCTTCTTGGAATTAAGTACCAGTGTGTTAAATGGGGCTTATTCCCAAGTGAGTGGACACAGAACGGCAGCATTCTGTGAGGCTCACCAGACTAAGGCCTGGTCTCGACATGCAGCAGAAATGAGGTAGCAGAATGGCCTGGCTTATGTCAGAATGGAGGTAGGGGATACCCGTTTTTGTGATCTGCTTGACATCAAAGCTCCCTGCACATAGTAAACTAACACATCAGAGAGGGGGTTATGCTAAAACCATTTTACCTATGTACTAATTTATACATGCAGGAATGTTTTGTTTCATTTTACATTAAAACATTGTTTTACATTAAAACATGACCCCACTCCCCTGTCCTAAGTGATACAGTCCAGCATCCCACCCCCTCCTTCTACATCACAAGTGGGCAACTCATGGCCCTCCAGATGTTTTGGCCTACATCCTCCATCATCCCTCGTCTTTGGCTATGCTGGCTAGGGTTGATGGGAGTTGTAAGCCAAAACAACTGGAGGGTGACAAGTTGCTCACCCCTGTTCTACATAATGGGCAGAATATCCTTAAATCAGTGCCACACATTTTTAAAACTTAACCCCAGCTTTCTACTCTATTCCTTCCTGCACCCACCTTTTCCAAAGGCGAACCCACAGAGATCTTTGCGCACCATGCCGTGTCTGCAGCCTGCTGTTGCGTGCAAGGACAATGCAAGTCCCTCCTCTTCCTTCCCCTCTGTGCCTTCTGCCATCCTCTGCCACCCTGGCACCTCACACCGGGCCTTGCCTCTTTCTGTAGAGGCAGCTGCGGCCACAGCACCAAACCTTAGCTGTGAGGGGAGGAAAGTTCCACCTGCCTTGAGAGTCTCTTTCTCCTTGGCACTTCATGCCCTCCTCTATGTATCCCTGCAATCCTGCCCCACAGCTTGAAAATGTAGACCCTACAGATTATGACAGCTGACTACTGTGAGCCCAAGATCTGGAAGTTTATAACGGGAGGGGGAGTCTGTCTAGGTCAGCCTTTCCCAACCTGTGCCTTCAAAATGTTTGGGGCTACAACTCCAATCTGTCCTGGTCAGCATGGCCAACGGTCAATATGATGGGAGTTGCAAACATGTGCAAACATGTGGAGGGCACCAGGTTAGGGAAGGTTGGTCGAGGCACTCTCGCTGTAGCAATTTCATCTGCCTTGATTGCTAGCACGAACTCTGCTAGGAAAGGTTGGGACTTCTCAATTTGTATACCGGTATATATAAACCATAAGAAGAACATATGCTGGGGTTCTAGAAATCTGAAAGACCATCAAATCAACTTGAGAACAATCCTGGAATCTCAGTTTCCTTTTATTTTTTATTTTTAATGAAGCAAGTTTCTAGCATTACATAGCTGTGGATGCCAATCTGAAAATGTGGCAACCCTTCTTGTGTGTGCTATAAACAGATAAAATAGAGTAGGCTCAGGCGGACTTCCAGTGTTCACATGGTAGGACTTCTTTAGTTAGCACAACCATCAGCCACACCCTGCAACTTCCAATCAACACCTCACTAACTTTACAAGTCCCGTTCTCTTTCCCATACGCCCCAACCCTTCTTCTGAGGTTAAATGGTCGGCTGCTGTGTGAACAGAATGCTGGACTAGATGGACCCTTGGTCTGATCCAACATGCCTCTTCTGATGTTCTTAAATGTGGGACCCTAAATATTAAATAGCAATTTTGCAAAGAATACAAATCCCTAAAATGAAAAATTAAAAGCATGCAACTGTGTCCGCTGTGTGAAGCTATGAAATTAAGCACACATTTCTAGATTGGTATAATGTATTGCAGGTGCAGAATCTCAGCTTTGCTGTTACGGAACTCAGATTTTTAAAAGCATGTAATTCCAGGGCCTCTGACATCCTTGAAAGGCATCAGACACCGCAGAGAACTAGACAAAGAGTTTTCAGAAAGCCTGGAGAGTTCCAGGCAGCAGGCTTAAAGTGGGAAAAGATGGCAGCTACTGCAGTCCCAGCTTCTCCCAGGAAAGGGGGCAACATAAAGAATGAGGAATTAATTGTGCTCAGGTGCTTCGAAAAGAGCAAAAAGGCAGACTGGGTTCCAACAACCCTAAAACTCAACCCGACAACTCAAGGGTTGCGTATGGGTTGAGTGTGGCTTGTCATCGAACTGTGGGTTATTGTTGAAATGTGGGTGGTTGCGTTGTCTGAACCCAGCTGTGCTAACAAGTCATGTCTTGTTAACCACGAACAACCCATGAAGAGAACCCATGGTTTGTTGTTGGGTTGTGAACTGGGTTGTTCACTATGGTTTGTTATCTTGGCTGGGTTTAGACAACATGATAACCCACGTTTCAACAACAACCCACATTTCAATGACAACCCATACTCAGTCCTTGAGTGTGGGTTATCGTGTCGTCTGACTAGTGGAAATTTCCTAACTCCAGTTACGGTGAGTGAGGTATCCTAACTCTCCTTCTTCCAACAAGATGCGCTGCTGTATGCCATGCCAATTAGAAGGTTTATAATTTCATTGGTAAGTCTTCCTAAAAGCTTAGGATGTGGATTACTGTGCTTTTTCTATAGTAAAACAACCAAGAACAGGAAAATCCTATACTTTGCAAAATAGAGGGCAAAAGGGATGGACAACAATAGAGAGATGGGATGTGAGGAAGAGAAAGATGGCCAAGATAAACAGAAGGTAAAGGTGAAAGATGGTCTTGATAGACAGGAGAAACTAGAGTCATGTAACATTCACACAGTTACTTCAGTTTAATTAATACACTTAAACCCTTTCTGCTCTTTAACTCTTGAACCGTTCACGCTGAGAGAGGAATTAAAGTGAAGAAGGAACAGGAGCAGGGGTTCCTCTTTAAAACTTAGGCCGCAATCCTATGCACACTTGCTTGGGGGTAGGTCCCATTGGCCTCAATGGCATTCACTCTTGAGTAGACATGCATAGTATTGTATGGTAATTCTTCAACTGTTCATTCATGTGATGATCACAGGAGAAGCACCTGCTAATCTCATTCTCAGGCCAGGGGGTACCTCTCTCCATCAAGCAGTATGGCTGCTTTTGGCATAGGAAAAAGAACCAAGAAGAACTCTGGGATACCCCACCACCACTGTGCATGATCCTCCACATTATGGACTGTCAGTCAGCATTCTTAATACATGTATGGACAAGTACAGGAGTTATTAGCACATTCCCTCCTGAATAACGCCCTCCACCAAAGCACCTAACGCTGGGTGCCTGTACTTATGTGACTACAACCTAGCATCTCTCCTAGTTTGTTCCAGGTCCTCCCCAGTGAGACCAATCACAGTCTGAGAAACTCTGTAATGGTTTGGGTCGGGAGAATGCAGAGATTTGGAAGAAAGAAAGAACTGGATCCATATAGGGCTCAAATCAACCTTATTGTCTTGGCCAGCCTTCCCTAAACTGGTGCCCTCCAGCGGTGTTGGGCTACAACACTCATCATCCCCATCCATGCTGGCTGGGGATGATGGGGGTTGTAGTCCAACACCAACAACCCCCCCCCCCAGAGGGCACCAGGTTGGGGAAGGCTACTCTAGGCTCCGATGCCTGCACCAAAAGATCAAGGCAGGGCTGGATGCCTAAACTGGCTGCTGGGAAGACAAGCTTTAAGAGAAGACCTTGAACTGCAACTCCCAGCATTCCTAGCCAGAGTGGCCAATGGCCATGCTAAACATGACTGCTCCCAGTCCACTCTCCCTGACTGGATTATTATTATTTTTTGCAAATGGTATCATCAGATTGATTACAGTGTGTGGCTGCAATTGTACACATTCCATGTTTATTTTATCTTTACTTTGAACCTACAAATTCGAGGAGGAGGAAGCACTTATATGTAGAGGGAGATTGCAAAGATGAGTACTGGGACAGCGAGGGACAAACTGGAATCTTGGCGAGAAGATGGTAGATGAAGTCTCGGAAGGAGGAGCTCCTTCGACATGTGTCTCTCATTCTCCTGACTAGGGGAAGTGGTACGATTGGAGAAGGTTTGGCTAGTCCAAGCGGATTGGAAGGTTTATCCTGGTGAATCTATAAGAGCCAAGGCAGCTCCTGCATGCAGAGCAGTCATGTATGAATATTCATCTAACAGTCTTTTATGCTGAGCTGAACACAAAATCAACCACCCTCATGCCTTTTCCCTACAGCATTTCCCAAGAAACTATAGCCTTACGTCCTGTTGGTATCCTAGCAGAAGACTATCGAAACACTGGCGCAGAGACTAGACACACACATCACGTCTAAGAACCGAGCCAGTCTGAAACTGTGTGTGTGTGGTGGGGGAAGCCCTTGGTGAATTCCACAAGGACTGGCCCCTTACACACGCACCCGATTTTAATCAAATCATGGTCCTTCTGTAACCTTTTAAAGAGAAATTCCCAAATCCATATTAGTGCGATACCCTTATTAGGCCAACCAAAAGACCACAAAAAATGTACAAGCTTTTGAGATCTCCAGAAAGATTGCACATTTTTTTGTGATCTTTTGGTTGGTCTAATAAAGATATTACACTAATATGGATTTGGGATTTTTTCTGACAGACAACATGGCTACCTTTGTTTTTCTTCTAAAGGGCGTAGCTAAGGGGGCCAGGCCCCTCTGCCCCTCTGTAATTCAAGCAGTGAACTGAACACAGACTGCTGCATTAGATGACCCATATCTGTAGGCACCAACTTTGGGTCGAAGAAGTTGTTTAGGGAACTTGGGAAGACATTGGGCCAATGGCTTGTTCTTCATTATGGTGTACATAGGAGCAGACAGAGATATACATTAATGCTGACATCTTTTTTTTTTTTACTGGAACAACCCATCCTTTAAAGAAGATAAACAAGCCTTCATAGTTCGCAGGAGTCTTAATCAGGCAAAATTATACTATTCATTTGAGTATATTTGTTTTGTGTGACCAAGACTTTTGTAAAACTTGAAAGCTTCTTGCCCCCTTTAAATGATGGTTTCATCTGATAAAAATATGTCATCCATCTTGTGTCCTTCTTTTTCACATGGGACCAATAACATGAGAAGCAAATAGAAGAGAGGAAGGAATATCCATGCCGAGTTGGGTTTCAGTCTGAGGTTTCAAGAATCCTAAGCATAACCCACCATGTTACTAAGGACATGCCACACCACAGACTCTGTGTGCCTTGGTTAGAAGAGTGCAGTTCTGGTCTACCTGCCAGCTGTGCTTTAATTTAAATACAGCAACCACTGTGAGATTTGGGAGTGGGGGAAGAGGGGCAGGCAAGTATTTTAAAAACAAAAGAGAAACAGGGCAGGACGAAGCCTGGCGTGGGGAGTGTGTGTGTGTGTGTGCGCAGAAAATTGCTTTGCTGATATTGCTACAGAGCATTGTCCTCTGGTTTTCTGGGTCTGCATTCACCCTGTGAATTGTGCCCTTTCACTGCCCCAGAACACCCTAAACGGGGGGGGGGGGAGAGGGGGAATCAAATTTGAATTGGGGAAGGGATGCCAACTTGCCAGTTTAGAAGCACTACCTAGAACAACCTTCCCCAACCTGGTGCCCTCCAGATGTGTTGGACCATAACTCCCAGAACCCACATCTAGAGGGCACCAGGTTGGGGAAGGCTGTTCTCGAGGGATAGAGAAATGGAAGCTTCCCTCCTCCCCCTCTCTCTGTCCTCTCTTGCCTTCTGCCTCACAGATTTGTTCCTCCTGCAAGAGGGGAGCACAGCCAGTGGGTCAGCTCTGCAGCTGCGCCTGGAGCAGCCTTACCGACATACAGCACGCCTTCCTTGGTCTTCTCCGCGGCCACCGCTACCCCTTCCTTGGTCTTCTCCGCTGCAGCAACAACCCCTTCCTTTGCCTTGGACAAGCCCTTCATAAACGCATCCATCCCGGCACTGAGCTCTGCGCGGGGAGACAAGACATCATGCAAGATGGCTTCGCAGAGGGCTCTGCCACTGCTTCCATCGAGGCTACGGGGGGGGGGGGGGGAAGTGAGGTGAATCTAGCTTTGGAGGGATGGGGAAAACCCGGGACCGGCTCTGGTGGCACTTCTCCAGGCCCGTAGCCATCGTGGCTACCATAATAACAGGCTGGCTGTAGTCTATAGTCCCCAGGCGGTCTCTTGCTGCGGCCACAGCCTCCCTCCTGCTAAAATTGTGCTGGAACAGGCAGGCAGGAGACAGTCGCTGCCAGGGGATCCTCCGAAGGCAGAAGGTAGGGGGAGCATCCCCAGGCAGATGCCCCGGGCCAGCTTGGTGCCCTAGGAAAGGCAACCTTCTGCCCCAAATTCAACAAGTCTGGTGACAGCTGTTCCTGCTGCAAAGGCGCTCCCCGCTGCCCCCCCCCATCCCTTCCCAGCTGCCATCCTCATCACCACCCTGGCCTACCTTAATGGCTGCAGCTGCTACCTCCCTATATATTTCAACGCGGGGATGGAAATCCCCCCTTTCAAGCCCCTGTTCCTCAAAAGCATCCGCTTCCCGCATCTCTCTCTCTCTCTCTCTCTCTCTCTCTCGGAGGCGGGAGAGAAGAGAGGCTGGGATTTAACCCAGATTAAAGCAGTCAGAACCGGGATGACTCCGTGTCCTTGAAACCGGGGAAGGGAGGGGAGGGGTGAGAACCGGAGAGGCGGCTCTGTAAGTTATACGGGGGGGGGGATGTGGAATATCCGGGAATATGAAACATCTCCTTTCACCATCAGGAGATCGATTACCAGTGGAAAGGGAGGAAGGAACACGTTTGCCGGAGTTGGGGGGGGCAGGAAAGAGACCCCCCCCAAAGAGGCTGCAGCCCTGCGCACTCAGGGAGGGATTCACCGTCAGGCCACCGTTATGCCCCCCCCTTCACCGTCCCGTCCATCCATCGAGGCTGTCTCATCATGCTCCCAGCATCGGCGGGTGTGATGGGGCGGGCGGGAGAGACGCAAGCCAAAGCGCCGCTCACCTGCGATCGGCGATAGCGCTGTCCTCGGGTGCGTCTCCGCCGTGGGGGGGTGGAGGGTTCAGATCATGCCGGCCCGGGCGGGCGGGGTGGGGTCGGCGGTGCGGCGGCGGAGTCAGGGCAGCCGCTCTGCCATGGAGCGGCTCGGGTGGGGGGAGGAGGAGAAGCGAGCAGACGAGACGCCGGCGCCTTCGCCCTGCCGCGGCTGCCGCTGCTGAATATTGCAATGAGCCGCCGCGTGCCCTGGACCCGCCCGGCGAGGGGATTTCATCATCGCGCGCGAGCCGCGCTCCCCGCCCCTCGGCCCAGCCCGGATGCAGCAGCAGCAGCAGCAGCAGCGCCGGGACCCCCGGTGTTGCTGCCGCCGCCGCCAGCCCGCTGATCTGGGGCGGGGCATCCAAAGGAGAGCGCCAAGCCAGCCTGCCCGCCCGTCTGCCCCGGCGCCCAGAAGGAGCTCGAGCGATGCGCCAGAAGGAGGCTGCTGCTGCTGCTGCTGCTGCTCGTGGCGGCGGCGCATCTTGAAGCGCGAGGCGGGGCAGAGGCAGCCGAGCGGAGCTGGCTTCGCACGGACAGGGTGGGAGTGGGGGCACGGGCGGCGGCGGGGCCTCTTCAGAGTTGAGGAGGCGGCAGGTGGATGCAGAGTCACACAGGCCTTGCCCGCAGATCGTGCGCCCGCCTACAGGGCTTGGTCGCCAGAGCAAGATGCGACGTCCTCTTCTTGCTTCGGTGGCTCGCGGAGGGGATTGGACTCATTCGGGGCGCAATCCTAGCGCACGTTTTAGACGGAAAGACGGCCTACAACGCCCAGCATCCCCTAGCCAGCCATGCTGGCTGGAGAATGCTGGGAACGATCGGACTTTTCTCTTGTCTAAATTTGCATAGGTTTGGCCCTCAGGGAGACGGAGAGGTCTCTCGGCAGCTGTGCGTCACGATGCCTATATGGAACCTCCCGATCCTGTATGCCCCTGAATCAATACCATTTGCCGGGGCGGGGGTAGCTGTTGCCTTGATGCCCTGCTTCTGGGCTTCCTGGGCATCTGGTTGGCCATTGCAATAAGCAGGATGTGGGACTAGATGGAGCTTTGGCCCGATCCAGCGGGGCTCCTTTCAGCGCAATCCTATACATGTCCGCTCAGAAGTAAGTCCCATTGTATTCCATGGGGCTCACTCCCAGCCCAGCAGGTAAGTGTGATTGCAGCCTAGTAAGACCCATCTTACCAAGGATGCTGCCTGATGAGACTTTATTTGTAAAATCGCCCATCACAAAAATTTATGGGGATCCAGATGATGCTGTCTTCCACTCGTAACCCTCCTGTGTTTTCCTGCTGCTTCCATCTTTTTCCTTACCACAGAAAATCGGTTAAGGGAGGAGGGGGAAGGCAGGACTGCAGCACAATGCCTTCTGTTTGGTAGCGCTAAGGACCCTCCATGTGGAAGCACTTAAGGAGAGAAAGGCGGAATAGCTGCTCAGTGCCCTTTGATTGGCACAGGTAGTAGCCATCCATCTGGAAGCAACCATGGTCTCAAGAAGAACAACATCTGGATTAAAATAAAACTAGATTTCAAAACTAGTTAAGGGTTAATGTGTGGTGCTAAGCTGTGGTAAAGCAAATAAATAGATGCCTGGATGCACTCTTTGTATAATTATTTTACAAATTCCATTAAAACATGTTGAGTCGTGTTCACAAGCACTTGCAGGTTTGTTTGTTTTTTAAAAGCATTGATATCCTGCTTTTTGATGTCGTAGAACCACATGGTGGCTATTAAAATGTTTTAAATCCATTATACAAAACAATAAATAAAAACACAATAATTGTGGAAAAACACAGACAACATAATATTTAATTTAGCAGTAGGAAAAAGTAAATAGTGACATCAATAGCAGATCTAACCCAGGAATAAGCATAATAACAAAATCCGTTTTCCACATATGCTGGAGATGTAGCAAGCAAAACAAATGTATAAAGTGGGAAATGGTGATAAAGATGATTAATGAGATTTTCCAATTAAAATTAGAGCCTTAACCGTTGTTATGTTTACTGAATCATTAGGCAAACAAGAGCCAATTTTATATATACTTACAAATACCAGAATTTTGTTTGCTAAATTATGGAAGAGGAATCAAAACCTATTTGAAAATTAAGAAAATTTAGGATCAATTAGAGATGGTTAAGTTTACACCCTTTCAGAGCATGTACATGTGCACGCACACGCACACACTGATGATGGATGGGTAGAAATCCATGATATTGGCATTCCCAACTAGTGGGAGGACGCCATTGGATACAACCAAAAATATTGGGATTCCAGATTGGTTTGACCTTTCTATTTTTTCTTTCTTTTTTCCTGGCAGGGCTTCCAGGCAATAAACTGCATGATAGATAAGACTTCAACTGGGGAAGCTTTTCCCCATTGTTGTCTCTCTCTGCAGCTCCATCCAATTCCTGCATGTCATGCAGCTGTTAAAAAAAAGTGTCTCTGCCAGAAAAGAAGTGGCAACTCTTGTTTCAAAGGTATGCTTAAAAAATCCCTATTCATCAGATTCTAAATAGTCCAAACGGTTTACTGCTCAATTCAATACATGGTCATCACATGTTCACAGGATATCAGGATTCATTGTCATTCCAGGTCACAACAGGAAAAATAGCTTGCAAATGAAAAAAAAAGGAAGTCAGATAAAATTCTGTCAATGAAATAATCCTATCAGAGATCCTTCCTCCAATCAATCAATCAACATAAATCTTTAATATTTCCTTCTAATGTGGAAGACATCTTTAGTTTAAACAGAAGCTAATAAGGTACTTGCAATGAAAGATATGGATAGATAGGATAGGATCATAGAGTTGGAAGGGCCTACAAGGCCATCGAGTCCAACCCCCTGCTCAATGCAGGAAACTAGAGGAGGGGTCTCCCATCCAAGTAATAACCAGACATGACCCTGCTTAGCTTTCCACACTCAGACAAGCTGAGCCAGTGTGAGCCACAGACCTGATCCACACTTAAAGTAGAACTGTTGAAATCATTGGGATTAAAGTAAATCATGACTAACTTAAATTCCATTGATTTCAATAGGTCTGCTCTAAGTATTACTAGATATGGCTCCAACTCATACATACAATTCCTCTTCCAAGGAGCTCAGGGCAGAGTATATAGTTCTTCTACCACCCCATTTTATAATCACAGCAACCCTGTGAGGTCAGCCAAGCTGAGAGATAGTGAGGGACTGGCCCAACTCCACTCAGTAAGGTTCATGGCTAAGTGGAGATTTGAACTTGGGTTCTCTCTAGTACTAGTGCTAATGGGAGCTTTCCCCCCCTAAGCCTAATTGCTGTGCAGGGGGTGAATTTGGGGGGATCACAGCACACAGAAAATATAGGGTTAATTCTTATCTCCCAGCTGCCACCTCCCCACAAAATTGTCCCCCATGTGACAATTAGGATTTGAAAGAAAGCCCCCATTTGCACAGGCGTTGTGGAGGCAGAGAAGGGGAGGCCGCAGACCAGGTCCCAAGGCTTGCCAATTGGGTTCAAAGGTGCCATAGGTCGCATTTGACTCTCAGGCTGCATTTGGCCCACAGACTGGAAGTTCCCTGAACCTGCTCTAACCACTGTACCACAGTGTCTCTCAAGCACCTAAATGCTATCTTTTTACTTACTTATTCAGCCTTCAGTTTTAATCGCCAATAAAGATGCTTATCATATCAAGATTGATCCTAAATTAGGTTGCATAGATTGGATGCCTAGAATAGAGTGCCAAAAAAAGACATATTTCAGATTCATTTAGAATATTGTAATGGGTAACTTCAATGTTTGCTTTGTTAATGTATACTATTACTTTAAATTGTTTTGTAATAATCAACTATAAATGGAAAGTAATATAAATAGTTATAAAAAGTGCATTAAAACTGGTTACAAGGAAGGTTTCTTTAACTGAAAATGTAGGAAAAAATCTGTAAAGTTTTGCCATTTTCAGAAATGTATGAAAAATACTAATTTTGGTTTAGGGTGCAACCTGTATTGAAGATCCACCAGCTGAGAGTCTTGGTACATTAGCAAAACACCAGTTTTGCTACCACCATGACAGATACACTGGTGGAATGGCTGAAATGTGGCAGAGTTGTGGGTAGGACATGGGGGAGCAGCACACTTACAGCACATCCTGTTCCCCTTCAGTCCACAGCCACACCCCTGATGATTGTGCAACTTTACCCCAGAACCAGTGCAAGCAGTTTTCCTCCCATGGACTTCAATGGAAGGAGAAAAAAATCCAAGTAGCCACCCCCATGTCAATGACCATCTTGCCCACTTCGCCATGACAGAGGGTAGGATATGGTGTATTTATTTGTTACATTTCTAAACTTCCCAGTAACCAAAGCTCTCTGGGAAGTTCACAGAAATTAAAACCCTAAAATACAACATAAAACAATATAGAACTTTTAAAAAGTTTAAAACAGAATAAAACCTAAAAAAACAACACACACACATTTAAAACAAAACTAAAAAGCCTGGGGGGAAAAAGGTCTTTACTGTGCACTGAAAAGACCACAACATAGGTGCTGGGTGAGCCTCTCTAGGGAAGGAATTGCACAACCAGGGTGCCAACACTGAAAAGTCCCTCTCCTTAGTAGCCACCCACCTCCCCTCCTTTGCTGTAACTTATCACCATGTGTGTTTCTGATATGTTTGTCAGATGACAGGTGTGCAACATGGAGATCTGTCTCTCTCTGGACCTGTGTTGCACACAGTTACGGAGCACAAGGGGACAGTAGCAAATATGGGATAGTTACAGTTGAACTGGTAGCAGACAATACAGACAAGGTGAGGTCAATGAAAAGTTTCTCAGAAGAAGTGTGATTCAAGGGGGTATTTGAAGGTGAAGAAGAGGGAGTCAGCTTGATATACAAAGGACAAAGGTATGGAGCAGCAGTATAAAAAAGCACAAAACTGAAGAAGAGAACAAAGAGATAAGCATTCATATAATGGAGATAGCGAGAACAAATAAGGTAGATAAGAAAGGTGATGTAGTTAAGAGTGGAGAGATGAAAAGCAAGCTTTAATTGTAAGGATTCAGAACCCAAATTTGATTTAGAAGCAAAAGGGAATCAGTCTGAAGATTTAAGGTTATAAGAAACATGAAGATAGTGACAGAAGATGAACATTTTGCTGCTTTAGCATTCTAATCTTACTGAAGAGAAGATAATGCTTATGCAGGAGGGTGAACTGACCATGGGCTGCACTTAAGCAGCAGATGCAGAGAAAAGGGGCAGATCTTGGAGATCTTGATGTAGAGCAGATGTGGGCAACTTGTGGCCCTCCAGGCATTTTGGCTGTAATGGTGGGAGTTGTAGGCCAAAACAACTGGAGGTCCAAAAGCTGATCACCCCAATGCAGCAGAAGAAGTGAACAACCTGGGTGTTAAGAAAAGGGAAGAACTGACAATGCTGCATGCCTGGAAGATGGAGGAATTTGCTGTGCCTCTGACTGTGACAAAACACAAAAATAGGGGAGGAAGGTTTGGATGGAAAGGTCAGGAGGAGTTCTATTTCTAACATGTTCAGTATGAGTAAGCCAATTTAAATGAGTATGCCGCTTAAGCCCTTTGCAGGTCACATGATCTGTGTAAAGCAAGGCCTTTCAATTCAGCAACTCAAATCCCCTTTGTCCAGTTGTGAGGACACTGCTGGGGAATAATTCTGTGGCACCCACTGGATGTTTGTGTGGATTTATTTTTTAAGTGTTTTTATTTTAAAATCTGTCCTTTGTCCTTCAGCCTGGCGAAGAGGCTCCCCTGGTCTCATCTTATCTCTGTCTGTTTGCTGCCTGTCTGCTGCAACAAAGCACTCTCTCTTGACTCTTGTCCCAACAGGGGGCATTTCTCCAAAACGTGGGCTTTGTGTCTGGTGTTCAGAAGTACCAAACAGCAGCGCCTGGGGGAACAAAGGGACACAGAAGATTTATTGTGGCAGTCACCTCATGCATTCAATCTGGCAAGACAAGAGGACAGTGCTTAGGGATATACCTCAACAGGGGATGGGATCTGTCCTGGCTTCAGCACTCTGGACTGGAGGAGGGGCTATAGCTTGAATATACATTTTCAGAGAACTGAAAGCTCTTCACACACCTTATTTCAGTAATCCTTACAACAGGCCTGTAAAACACACCAGTATCTCTTATCCTCAATTACAAAGCAGGGGAGGTGGAGGTTGAGAGACTGGGTTCAGACAACACAAATAACCCACACTCAAAGGTTGAATATGGGTTGTCGTTGAACCACGGGTTGTCGTGTTGTCTGAACCCAGGTGCGCTAACAAGCCATGGCTTATTAACCACAAACAACCCATGAAGGGAACCCATGTTGTTGGTTTGTGAACTGTGGGTTGTTCACCATGGTTTGTTATCTTGTTCTCTCAGCTGGGTTCAGACAACACGATAACCCAAATTTCAACAACAACCCATGGTTAAATGCTATAGAGCTCCCTGCTGCTGCAGCCTCCCAAATCAGCTCTAGAGAGTAAGGGGACTCTTCGGAACAGATGTGGGGGCATACATGGGGCATATAGAGGGAAGGAGGGGAAAAGAAATTCCAGTAGCACGAGCAGACATCCATGTTGGATTTAACCCTTTATTTTTCAGATATTCACTGAACAGTATATTGCCTAACAGCCCCACAAAACTTTGAACCAATGTCACTTTGGCTTCTGTGGGTCCTATGGCACTTAGCTGAATAAAACATTCAAGGATTTGAATTGAACAAACCATTAGTTAGAATCCCAGTTATACTATAAAACAATACAGGAATTGCCCATGTAGAGTTAAAGGCATACCTAAGTAGTCTGTTAACACAAGAACAGTACCAGCAATAGTCCCTCTTAGTTCAAAGAGAAATATGCAACAATTCTTGCTTGCAAAGCTTTGGAGTTAGCCACTCTGATGTTCCTCTGGTTCACCAAGGTGCTGGGCACTTCTCTGCAGACAACTTTCATCTCAAAGCAAAAGCACAGCAACAGTGCATGGCAAATTTATCAATTGCAGCCTGAAGGTTGTAGGCCTGCAATTACAATGCAAATATGATAAATAGTTTGGGATATATCCCTAAATGATAAACTAACTTGTAGTATCAAATGCAAAAAGGGACAGTTAAAGAAGAATAATTTTATGGATATATGGAATCAATTATTAGACTATGTATTAATAAAGGGGAAGGGGAGTATGCCTTGTCAGGATATGTTATATTTTTGGAATGTGGAATTTAATTGATCAAGGGGATGGAAGTATATTAGTTGGTCCCTAGGCAGGTGGGGGGCACCTTATGATTTATTTTAGTTGTATGTTTTTGTTTTACAGTTTCGTATGTAGTTTATAATAACTAAATAAAATTTATTAAAAAATAAAAAAGCAAATATGATAAATAACAGATATTTTTTTAAAAAAATTCCCCATCCCCTTGCTAGTCAACCATGCACATATAATCTATCAATTTGTGATAACAGCCCCCTAATTATTATTTAGCTCCCCAGCAAAATAAGCTCTTTTCCTTCCTAGCTTTCCCTTGAGTGACGACTCTGCCTGTACAGGGCTAGATCGACCAGTTCATGGGCGGTTACACCAATACTGATGGAATTTGGAACCTGAAAAATGGCATCTTCTCAGAAGCTAAGATTTTAGAGCCTGTTTATTTATTTACAAGATTTATATACCGCTCCATATTCCAGTATGGAGATTTCGAAGCGGTGAACAATAAAGGATAAAACAAATAAAATAATAAAACAATGCGTTAAAAACAAGATCACTAAAAACATATCAACAAAATCATGGTCAGTTAGATCTGGAAGTCTTCCTGAAATAAAAGTGTTTTCAGGAGGTGCTGAAAACAATATAATGTTGGTGCCTCCCTGACCTCCAGAGGCAGGGAGTTCCACAGAAATGGAGCCTCTTTGCCAGTGTTCTCCAACCTTGGGTCCCCAGATGTTTTTGGCCTACAATTCCCAGCTATGCTGCTGGCAGCCGTAGGCCAAAAACATCTGGGGACCCAAGGTTGGAGAACACTGCTCTATGCTGAAGGCTCTTCTCCTGGTGGACTCAAGTCCATGTGTAACCACAAGGGACATGCCATCCGATGACCTCAGTAGAGGCTGTAAGACTGGCCCAACACCATCTGGTTGCAATCCTTGACAAGAGTTGTCAGGTGTTCCTTATGTTACAGGCTTGGAACAAAACATATTTCAAAACACTTATTGGAGGTTGTGCTTTTTATAATAGGTCCATGGGCAGAATCTCTCTGATATATCCCTGTTTTGTTTTTGTCTTCATTTTGACATGGAAAAAAATTGATCTAGTTCAGTGATGGCGAACCTATGGCACGGGTGCCACAGCTGGCACGCAGGGACCTCTCTGTGGGCACTCGAGCCATTGGTCACCAGATCGTGAAAAGACTGTCCCCTTCTGCAAAACACTAATGATTTTGTTCTTTCTCACAGTGTGGAACAGAATGATTTTATTCTAGAATTCCTGTTACAGAATTCTTTTCTACATTGTTATCACATTTAAAGATTTTGAAGAATGATGCACAGAGCATGGCTTGGATGTAAAGCCCTAACAGTTGACCTGAGTGCTGCATGTGTTGCTCTCAACTAATGGAGTATGACCAAGTTGCAATTATCAGCATGCATGCAATAGCAAAAATCACATTATTGTGCAAAAGCATGCCCAATACAAACTTTTACCTAATGCAGTGTTTGCAGTCCAAGACATAAAGTGTTTAAAATGTGTTAAGCACGTTTAGTTTTCTTGTTTATCTTGCTCATCCTAGTACAGGTTGACTTTTACTTTTACTAATCCGAAACCTGTAGAAGCAGGGAAAGGACCCGGGGTAAAGCTTGCCCCATACAATTTCAGTCTGGCATATAATCATATTACAAGTTGAGAATCCCTTATCCAAAAATACATGTGCCTAATTATTTAAAAAGTTTGTATAAATTCCCTTCAGGCTATGTGTACAATGTAGTACTATAATAATTTTTTGAGTTGATTTTTTTCCCCAACAAAAAACTGTTTGTATCATTGAAAGCTCTGTTATTGTGTTTTTCTTTTAAGACAAAAGATGTTAATTAGTTCGGACAACTGTATGAGTTGTTTTTCTAAAACTAAAACCTCGGTATTCAGGTTTAATTCCAGTGTTGGCACTTTGAAATAAATAAGTTGGTTTTGTGTTGCAGTTTGGGCACTCGGGCTCAAAAAGGTTCGCCATCACTGATCTAGTTCCTTCTTAAACCCATTTCTTTTAGTGACCCCATTTTGGACTAAATGTTGTGTTCCAGCCAACAGAGGGAGATGAGTGTTAAGATTCCACACTCTGGTCTTGGAACGAAGGGAAGAAGGCCTTGGCTCTTTAACAAGGCGGGTTTCTTGGTGAAAGGCGGTTCTCAAAGGGGCCTTCTAATTAAAAGGGAGATCTGAAGCTGTTATTGTTTTGGAAGATGGCAGCTGCAATGACAGTAAGTAGCACTGAGTTGGCTTCTGCCGAGTTTCCCTCGCTCTTCTTTCACCCCAATGATAAACTGTGGGGCTGCTGTGTTCCTGAAGCATAGTTTTAGCTCAAAAACGTCTTGTTCAACTTTTAGAAGAGGCCTTATTGACCTCAAGGGAAAGGAAAAACTAAGCTGGGTGTCATTCAGTGGCTTTGTTTAGTATTCTGAACACCTTGCCTCTGATGCAAAGTCAGCCATTTTCTGCATTAAGGGCTGCAGTTCTGTGCACATTTAACCAGGGGGTTAAGTTCTATTGAATTCAGCGGGACTTACTTCTGAACAAATATGCACAGGATTGGGCTGTATATTTGCAAGTCTCCCTGGTGGAGTTCCTGATTTGCCCAAATACCTATACCCAGGTGACTTGCCATCTCCTCCTATGATGAGACCCTTCTATGCATAAAATAGGGAGGGGAGGCCTGCTTGTGGCTTGCAGGCAGTGCTGCTTCTGATAAGAGTCCCTGTACCTTTAACAGTAGTGAGAAAAGCTCTTCCCACCATGAATTTCTGCTTGTCATGGAGCTCTTAAAGCCCCGCCATGGGGGCGGGGGTGGGGAGCTGTTAATCCTAGGTCTGAAATGTATTGATCCTGGTATCTCTAGTCCCCACAGGCCTAAATTAATATTATTATTTCTGCTTATTTATGCAATTCTCAAGCTGTTGCTTGAGGGCAATACAAGTAGGGTCAAGTTGGCCGGGCCTAATGCACCTGGCTTTGAAAAACCTGGGTAATTGCCCAATTCTCTCTAAGGGCAATGAGCTTTCCTTGGGTAGTTTGCCTTGGGTCCCCCCCCCCCTCTAATGGTTTTATTTTGTTTTTAAGTGGTGGTGTTTTCTTGTGTTTGCCTTAAAAGCAGCTGGGTGAAATGAAGATGGGCATCCCCCAAAGCCTACTGTCTATTTCCCCAGCCACTACTGTTCACAAAAGTGTGCCAAGGGGTAGAACGTAGCTTTGGATCTCACTGACTCTGTTTAACAGGCATGTGCCCTTGTTAACGCTGCATCCTGACCCTGGAGGCAGCTGCTAGAGCAGGGCCGCAGAACCTCTTTCAGCCCAGGGGCCGAATTCCATTTTGGAGAAGCTCTTGGGGGACTGCATTTCCAGTGGTGAGCGAGGCCGAAGGCAAAGGGGGTGGCAGCATAAAAAATGCCAGCATATTTTAGCTTGAAGCTCTTATTGCCAGTAACTAAGCCTTAGGAGAGGCATTTCAACTTTGGAGAATGGGGGGGGAAACTGTGCAAAAACTATGATACTACTAAATGATTAGTGGAGCGGGGGAAGAGAGTGGAGCCAGGGGAAAGGGCATGGCCTTTTGGGGAACTCTGGAGGGCTGGATTTGGCCCCTGGACCTGAGGTTTTCCACCCCTTTGCTAGAGACTTGGCCTGTTCCATGTGGTGTTTGACTCCTTTGCCACAGGTACTGTCAGCTGCTTACTGGGCCTACTTCAAATGGGAGGTGCTCCTCTTTGGGGCTAGAATAAAGCTGGGGGAAACTTCTCTTATTCTTCCAAAACTTCTCCCTAACCGGTGTGAGAAAGCACTTGCTTCTCCCGCTCCAGGGAAAAGATGTATAGACTTGCTACATGGGTTTCATTTGCTTTTTAATGGTGTGTTCCTGGTGGAAGCTCCTTCCAGCTTCTTTCTATCTCTCCTCCCCCCCCCCCCCCGGGGAGAGAGCATGAGCTCAGTGCATGTAGGGCTCCCGATTCCTTAACAGATGGGTGGCTCTTGTTTCTTCTGCGTTGCAGGGGCAGCCCTTCTATTTTGGGTCCTTCCTGATACCCGGCTCTGCCCTCCGCTTAGCTAGTCAGAGCCTGTGCAGGGAAGAATCCGCAAGAGGTGCCTGTAATGCCTGTTGCCGTAATGCACTGTCCATTTGTTCAAATGTCAGGTGATCACGCAGGAAGAGCAGCGGAAGCGCAAGGCCAGGAGAGGAGAGGTGGTTGTGGAGCACGTCAGCAAGCACCCCCTGCAGAACAGGTCCTGGCTGAGCAGCAACGTGTATTGTATTACCGATTTGTGTTCTCTCCAGTTTTGTGCCTCAGGCCCTCTTGCACGGCCTTCCCAGTGCAATCCTGCGATGCTCGTTTTCGTTTCTTAACTGCCATCCCTCAGGTTAATCTGAAAAATCCTGGTTAGGTGCCCCTAAATGTGGCCAAGAGAAGCATGCCATGATACATGGTTTCAAGAAACCCTTCAGATCCTCCTGTGTTTCTGGAGATATCCACGAGGCATTTACTGTGCGCTCGTGATTCCTCACTCATGGTACAGTAGTTTGTGGGTGCTTTACACAACGCCGTCATCCTCCAGGGCCTCTCCTGTGCTTTCTAAGCATTTCTGTGGCTTTTTTTAGAATGAGGAAAAGGGGGTATTATATTTTCAATCTGGAATGAACCAGAATGAGAGGCTCATGTGTTTTTGCAATTCCGCTATAGTGCAGTGCCACCTTGTGGTTGTGTAATGGAACATATAGAAAGGCAGACACACACACACACACCCCAGAAAAAAATCACATGTAAAGAAGCGGATCTTAATCCCGTGAAGAATTCGGAAGCAGAAGCCTCAGTAGAGTTGCAGGTTAAAAGCCTCAGGTGGAGAAGTCCTAGATTGCTATATAAACATGAAAACTCCTTACTTTCACCTTGAGTGTCCCTTAACTACCCTTGTTCCCCTCATGTCATGGGTGGGTGTGTGAACCAAACCCCACAAATAATTTAAGCATTCCGCATCCCCATTTAGTTCTTCTTCTTATAGTGGGTCTAATCAAATGTGGACTAAGATGAGCATGGGGCAACCCCTTCCAGTTAGAACAGTTGGTGCTTAAACTTGTGGCTTGATGTGTGAGCATACCCCGACCTGGCACATGGGCACTCGCTCCCCTGCGTGAAGTTTGTGTTGCATGGCTAGTGGCTTAATCACACCTTCTGGTCATCTCTGTAGGTGGGCCCTGTGGTTCTTCAAAAATGACAAGAGCAAGACCTGGCAGGACAACTTACGCCTGGTCACCAAATTTGACACTGTGGAAGACTTCTGGGCGTGAGTGCATTCCACTCCTTCCTCTTGCTCTTAGTCCCTGGATCCTGAAGAAGGAACACCATTTATAGGGTTGAGTCTTATTTTAGTAAATAGGTAAAATAGTAATGTATGTGCCTATATTAAGTGAGAGGAAAGGTAGGAGACTCTGAGGCTGCTGATCTAGGAACCTCTAATATATACACCAATAAGAGTGCAATCCTATGTGTGTTTAGTCAGGGAAAAAAGCTTCTTCTTTTTTGCTGGCTGGGGAAAGCTGGGAGTTGTAGGACTTTTTTCCGTATAAACAGGCAAAGGATTACACCCTAAGGGTCTTGTCAGTGTCATCTTGCCAACTTTTCTTCATTGGTGGAAGTGGATCAGTATGAAACTAGTCTATTCTATTAATATAGAGTTGGCTTTTTTTTCTTTTTAAAAAGGTACACTTGGATACCTAGAGATCAGCAAACAAATTCTTTAGATACATTGGCTGGGTTCAGACAACATGATAACCCACACTCAAGGGTTGAGTATGGGTTGTCATTGAACCGTAGGTTGTTGTTGAAATGTGGGTTATCGTGTTGTATGAACCCAGCCAAGATAACAAACCATGGTGAACAACCCACAGTTTATAACCCAACAACAAGCCATGGGTTCTCTTCATGGGCTGTTTGTGGTTAACAAGCCATGGCTTGTTTGTTTATTATATTTATACCCCACCTTTTTTCCTGCAAGGAAACCAAGGCGGCTTACATAATCCTCCTCCTCTCCATTTTATCCTCACAACAACCCTGTGAGGTAGGTTAGGCTGAGAGTCAGTGACTGGCCCAAAGTCACCCAGTGAGTATCATGGCCGAGCGGGGACTAGAACCCAGATCTCCTGAGTCCCAGTCCAACACAGCTGGGTTCAGACAACACGATAACCCATGTTTCAGGAACAGCCCACAGTTCAATGACAACCCACACTCAACTCTTAAGTGTGGGTTATTGTGTTGTCTGAACCCTGTCACTCTGTGACACAGCTGCTCCAGCAAAAGCAGCTGTATAACAGAATTCAGAAACTTCTTTCCTACATGGCATCCAGAAAATATCCTTTCCGTGTCAATCTTAAAGCATTTCTGAGGGCACACCTGCACTTGATATGCAGACTGACTATGTTTTCCAGAGGGGTTTGTTGCAGCAAAAACAGGGTCTTGTGGCACCCAAGTGAGCTAGAACCCCTAAAAATGTATGCCACAGTGAATCAGTAAGATAAATTAAGTCTACGGGGTAACATTGATGTCTGTGCTTGGGAAAGGGGTTTTGTTTAACTCTCTCACAACTCTTAACAAGAGAAACAGGGGCATCAATACTGGATAAAGCTGCTTCCTCTTAGGAGCTGCCCTATGCATTGTTTAGCATGTACTTGTACCTTCATGCTCAAAATGTCACATGCAGCACATCTCAAAATGCAGTTAATGCAGATATGTGCTGCAGAGAGCTCCTAATGAGCCATGGTTTCCTGTGGTGTGTACCTGGGTTTTGCTTTTGGGATGTTCATGCGAAGTACATACCTTATTATATCTCTATCGGGAACAATAGGCTTCATACCAAAGTCTGCCCACTCTGTTTCTGACGTGTCTGTCTCCTCTCCTTGAGACTGCAGGCTGTATAGCCACATCCAGCTGGCTAGCAAGCTGACATCTGGCTGTGACTACTCCCTTTTCAAGGTAAGTCCTCTCCCAATTGGCAACTTTGGACACCTCTCGCTGTTCAGTTACACACAATGTGAGTCTCCTGTGGGAAGGTGAGCAGGAAAGATGCACTCAACCTGCAGTTATAGAGTCTCTTTTATTTGGGTTTGGGTTTTGCCACAAGCCCCAGGACTATGTGTGTGGCCTGCTGGGAGTCTAGTGCATTCCAGATGGGATAAGAATGCCTTGTAACTTGATGTAGCAATGGGGAGTGTGCGTGACTCGTGTGTAATGAGCTAGCAAGCACTTCTTGTCACTTGGTATTTTCCTGGCAGGATGGCATTGAGCCCATGTGGGAAGATAACTGGAATAAGCGTGGTGGACGTTGGCTTATTACATTGGCCAAGCAGCAGAGGCATACAGAGCTTGACCGTTTCTGGTTGGAGACTGTAAGTAAGCAGAACGGGGTACACATGCCTCTTTCCTTTCTGAAATGTGGTATTACCCTGGCTTCTGGCCATGCTTGTGGGCTGGGCCTGAGACTTCTCTCATTCTCTCTTGGGCTGGTAGGAGTACTCCCAAAGTTGTGGTCCTTCATTAGTTCCCTTCCCCAACTAAAGCCATGATGGCATATTGGGCTCAAGATGACATGCACTACATGACGACACGCCATGGGAGGAGGGAAAGCTGTATGGTGTTTATCTGCCCAGTTGTCTGCTGGGTTTCTGAGTTATGCTACCCACTCCGGTCCTTCCCATGTAATGTAGCTCTTATTTTTGGGTAGGAAAGCTGCTTAAAAACCTCGATGAGGCAAGAAATCGCATCTCCTGCACTTGACTGTAGTGTGTCATGCAAGTGCTGACATCCGGTTCCCTGTGCATTTCTTGTATTTTCCTCTTGCCATTTCTGCCTAGCTGCTGTGCCTGATCGGAGAGATGTTCAATGACTACAGTGATGATGTCTGTGGGGCCGTCATCAACATCCGTGCCAAAGGAGACAAGATTGCGATCTGGACCCGGGAGGCAGAAAACCGGGATGGGGTCATCCATATTGGGTAACTGACAGCTCTGTTTGTTATATGTATTTTAATTCACCTAGTAATTAATGTTATCTCGGCAGATTACAAAAACTAAAAAGAATGAAATGAAATACAAAACAACAAACAGCACAGGAATAAATATAAAATACTAAATAAATAAATAAATAGCCATAAAAATCTAAGCTTCAAAGTGCCTGGCAGAAAAGAAAGGTCTTTGCCTGCCTGGCACTGATAACAGTTTGGGCACCAGACTGAGCCTCCCTGGGGGTGGGGACGCTCCCCAAATGGGGTGCCAAAGCTGAGAAGGCCCTCTCTCTTGTAGCCACATGCCTAACTTCCTTCGGCAGGGCATGTGGAGGAGGGTCTCCAAGGATGACCTAAGAGTCCAAGCAGGTACCTACGGGAGGAGACATTCTTTTAGACCAGCTTTCTCCAACCTGGTGCCCTCCAGATGTTTTGGACTTTGACTCACATCAGCCCCAGCCAGCATGGCTAATGGTCAGGAATTCTGGGAGATGTCACCCAAAACATCTGGAGGATACCAGGTTGGGGCAGGCTGCTTCAAATACCAGTCCCACATTGTTTAGGGCTTTAAATGTCAACACAGACACTTTGAATTGGGATCAGAAATAGACTGGAAGCCAGTGCAGCTGACAGAACGCTGGTGTCGCATAAGCACACTATTGTGCTACATGAATGAGCATGCCCTTGTAATCAAATACAAATGGGAATCTTCAGGTGTTTTTGTTTTAAGTGTTTGAAGCCTTTATGTCTGAACAGAGCCAGGCATACATAGAATAGGTTTGTGGAAGTCTCTGGCAGCCTAGGCAAGGAGCTCTTCAGTGGGAGGGGATGATGAACATACTAGTGATAGCTACAGAAGAAAGACAAGCTAAGGTAGGCAGTCTGGTCCCAAAATGATACGTGTTTTTCTCTCTTTCAGGCGTGTATACAAAGAGCACCTGGGCCTATCTTCAAAAGTGGTGATTGGTTATCAGGCTCATGCAGACACAGCCACCAAGAGTGGCTCCCTCATGAAGAACAAGTTTGTGGTGTGAAGCAGCTAGGATGGAGCCTTACAGTTGGCAGGATGTCTGGGGTGGCAGGATGGAGAAGTGATGGGGATCTGGCTTATGTCTGCTCTCAGCATTAAAATACTGCAACCAAATACTCTGTATTTTTTATTTTGGTCCCGAGTTGGAGTATTGTGGAAACCGCTCATTCTTGGGATCAATGTCCTTCTTGTTTGCCTCATTTTTACTTCCTTTGCCCTGAGAGAGGCATACTAGGAACAGGACCAGCTTTGTGTGACTTCCTGTCTTTGTGGAGGGTGGGAGGAGGGAAGGATCTACACAGTTACCATGCAATTGGGTGGCTGGAGTGTACAGAAGGGTGGTGCATAGGTAGCAGATGAGTTTGCCAACATGTATTTCATGGTCAATTCTTCCCTGAGCATTTATGCTCTTGGGCTTAGTGAAGGAAGCCTTACAATGCCAACTCCTGTGTAGCTTTCAGGTGGCACATAACTTTGGTCTAGCCTAACCTTACAGACCTCAGCCACCAGTATTTAAACGCCTGTCTTCCTGAAATCTGATACTAATGGGCTGGTTCCTGTTGGCTCCAGCAGCTGTTGGATATTTGAAAGGGCTACAAGCGCTGCTTCCTGTGCTGAAACAGCTTGCATGACTGTTAAAGATGCTGCAGAGCTGACTCGAAAGTCAATGAAGTGGCTTCTTGGAATTATTAATAGAGATATCAGGTTTGCTCCTGCAATTTCAGGAGCTGCTGCCACAGCTCCATCTTCTTAATTGCCATGAATAAGGTGGGCAGCCTGGATGGCATCCCTAGCCCTGGACCTCCTATATAAGTATGGCTAACTGCAGTGGAAGTACCTTTTGCCCACGCCAAGCAATTCCACAGAAGTGTGTGGGGTGGGGCGGGGGATTGGTAACTCTGATACAGCAGTTGGGTGTTACTGAGCAAGGAGTGCCAGAACGGTAGCTGCTTTATCCTCAGCCAGGGCAGCCATTATCAATGGGTCTGTGTTAGTCCTCTGAATGCAGAGGTGTGTGAGGAGGGTGGCCTGGCCTTCCTTAATGTGTGTGTCCCACTTACCCCTGTTTAAAAGGCTTACCCAGAGCTGTAGCGGACTTCAGACTCCTGATGTAGCTTTCAGAGCCTTTGGGACGCATTTAGAATGAACTGATGCTAATCTCGCCTAACAAGTAACAATCCATTCTCAGTCCTTCCCTTACTGGTAAGGATGGAAACCATAGCAATAGTTGCCTGTAGCATTTTTGAGGATGTGCCTGAGTTTCGGAGCCATGCAGAGACTTGGGTAACGGATACAGTGTCTTTCATAATGAATAATTAGGCTGTCATTGGCTGCTCACTAGATGCATCTTTCTGTATTTTTTTGTCGCTGCAAAATGCACTATTTGATGGGGAGAAAAGTATGGAGTCCAAACATTAAGGTTATGAATATAACTTCATGAGTAAGTCTGTGTTTGGACCTTAGATATACTTGTAGAGTGAAGTGTTGGAGGAGAGAATGAAACAACCAAGACTAGAAAACCAGCAAGATTTCTGATTTCTACTTTCATACAGTGGTTCGTGCCGCAGTCTCAACTGTCTAAACTACTAGATGTGCTGTTTTTTTTAAAGTAAGTAGCAGTTGGGGGGGGGGGGGGGTTGATCAGGGCCTTGCAAATTTAGGATGCAATCCTATGCATGTTTAGACAGAAAAATGCTGGTTGGGGCATGCTGGGAGTTGTAGGACTTTATTCTGTCTAAACATGCACAGGATTGCGCATTTAATTGACTAAAACCCATCCAGTTAATCAACTAGCAGTGCAATCCTATACAGGTCTACTCAAAAGTCAAATTGAATTCTGGAGGGGGCGCATACTCCCAGGTAAATGGGTAGAGTATTGTAGCCTAAGATTTGGGTCATACTAAGGTTGCCAAAAACTGGATGTTAATGCAAAAAATTGAAGAGATAATAGAAGTAGATAATACATTTTGTATTATGGGAGAGTTCAATTATCTTCAGATTTAAATGTCATAACTTGAATTGACATAAATACAATTTTTAGATTTAAAAAAATGGTGCTTTGTCATAGTACTAGAACCAGCAAGAGGAGAAAATTGATCTAAACAATGTAGTCCTATAGGTCTACTCAAAAGTAAGCCCAATTGAGTTCAATGGACTTACTCCCAGGTAACTATATACCAGACTTCTCCAGTTGGGTACTCTCCAGATGTGTCAGACTACAGTCTGGAGGGCACCCGTTTGGAGAAGTCTGGTGAGTATAGGATTGCAGCTTTAATCCTGTGCTCAGAATATGGTACATGGGGTTTATGTTGACATATGGTACTAGAAGCAACATGCTGTTGAGAGTGTGTGTGTGGTGTAGGTGGGAAGCTATATATTTTTAGGTGAGCACCTTCACATTTTAGTGTTAAAAAGAATTTCTCCAGTAGGAGGATTATGTAATGGGAGATGAAAAGATACAGTTAGTGTCAAATTGTTTTAGGCAGCAAAGAAATAGCATAATAGAGCCTGAACACTTTGGCTAATCAAATAGAAACCAGGCAGGCGAAGTAGAAATCTTGACCACTAAATTGGTAGAAATAGAGTAACAAAATAAAAAACCCTTTAGAAAGAAGGAAGCTGGCCAGAGTCATTAAAATTACAAAGTTGTAAACTCAAAGCAAAAACACATTGCAATACCAGCCCTCCATTTATAGATTTACAGGTGTGGACCACCTGTGAGTTATCCTCTGAACACTCCTCCCCAATGCTTATTCAAAACAGTGGTGTACCAGCCAGTTCACACATAATGGATTTTGGAGCAAGCTACCTATATTATTGTGAGCTTTTCTACATGAGGCTGGTAATCTGCTGTATCTGCTTTCAGCTTCATCACAGAATTGATATCCAAGCTCTACGCAAAAAGCATTTCCTTTCCTACTACATAACCTCTAAGTGGAGCTGTGCTCTAGCAGAACAGACAGAGCAATTACACAAGTAGAAAAAACGTTTCCTTTCAGAAATAACACTCCATTTTCCCCGCTCTAAAAACAAAAATAGGAAAGTGCTCTTAAAAAACAAATGAAACTAGATGTTGTCTAAAGAACTCGTAAACAACCTGTGAGCACACAATAAATGCCTTGTGTAGAAAAGCTCTGTGTCCCCTTTAAAAAATGTGTAGCTGTGGAGAGAGCACCGTTCTTCAGCAAATTAAAAAGATAAAAAGCAAAAGGCTCATTAAAATTGGTGTCCTACTATTTTAAGGTGGGGGTAGGGAATCTGTGGCCCTCCAGCTGCTGTTGGACTCCTATCATCCCTGACCATGGGGCTGATGGGAGTTGGAGTTCAACAACTTGCCCACTCCTGACTTCTTTTTAAAAGCTTGATGAGAACCTGTGCCGCGAGTCTTGAGCTTCCAAAGCAGCCCTTCAGATCTGCCATGGGAGCGCATGACTGTGATGTTGGCAGCGGCAGCCCCTGTGCTGTGCCATTTGTGCTTAGCACAGAGCCTAGCCATAGAGATGGCACATGGTTGGCTCTCTTTCGCTTCTCCCTCCCCGCTGCCACCTAGCATTAAAAAAGAAGTCGGCACTGCAGGGAGCACAAAAGATGCACAAATTTGGACCTTGTGCCTCAGTTCTGCATTAAATACGAAGTTCAGCCATGATGGTTACAAGTGAAGCTAGCTCTGGCTTAAATCCCACACAGAGTTAAGCATGCTTAACTTTTAAAGCTCTGAATGGCTTGTGGCCAGGTTACCTGAAAGGTCGTCATCTCCCATATACACTTGCTCACACCCTGAGATCATCTTCAGAGGCCCTTCTCTGAGTGCCTCCCCGCCCCCCTGTGAGGTGAGGTGGGTGGGCGGGCTTCTGAGAGTTCTTTTTTGGTGGTGGCACTAGCACGCACTCCCAAGGCAGGCTCACCCGGTGGGTGCCTACATTGTGGTCTTTTTGGCGCACGGTGAAGACCTTTTTATTTCCCCAGGCTTTTTAGTCCTCCAGTTTTGTTTTTGTGGAGGTGTGTTTTTAGATCTTTCACTGCTGCTGGTTTTTACTCTGGTTTTATTCCGTTTTAAACTTTTAAAGGTTTTATATTCTTTACTGTGTTGTATTTTAGGGTTTTAACTTTTGTGAACCACTCAGAGAGCTTTGGCTAATTGGGTGGTATAGAAATGTAATTAAAAAAATAAATACATAATCCCACTGAAATCAATGGGTTGAAGCATTCCTAACTCTGCTGTGGACTGAGGCCTCTGTCTCTTGGCATTTACAGAGCCATACGCCATTTAATGGCAGAAGAAAAGGAGCAGAGGGTGACAGGGAGGAAATGCCCAGCTGTGTAGCTCTGGGGCTGTTTTTGCTCTCAGTTAATGCTTTAGAGAAGCAAATGAAAATGGCACAAGGGTGGGGTGGGAGTTACTTGAAACTATTATCTCAAGTAGCCTCAGCCACATTTCCAATTGTAATGCCAATGGACTTTGTGTTCTGGGAAACAATTTTATTCCCACCCCCAGTACAAAATCATGCACTTATTGCCTTCTATCAGAGATCCATTTGCCAGCTTTCAAACAGTAAATACTTCTTCCTCTCCTCCCACCCCTATTTTTCCATACCAAATACACAGAGCTCTATTGTTTGCCATAGTAGCATTTTGTATTCTCTATCCCCTCTAAACTCTTTCCACCTTGATGCAAAACTGTAGTGCCCACGACTACCTACCATATTCCAAATGAGGTCTTACCATTGTTGAGTAGAGGTACGACTTCTTTTTGGACTCCTTGGGGCGGGGAGGCTTGTTCACACATACATGTTCATCATACATTGACCGTAGCACCGTGTACTGTGTTGCTTGTATGAATCGGCCATCACAGGTAAATAAACATAGATAGGACTTTCAATAACCCAGTTTGAACAATTTCTTCAGCAGCAATACGCTTGAGAGCTAGCAATGCCCTCCACATTACTGGCCACAGTTCAGTGTGCCTTAAGACAGATATTATTTTTATTTGTATCTTAGTTTTCAAACCAGGTTTCTGGTTATTAAAATGCAAGGTTCTCTCAGGACTCGGCTGAGCCTCAGTTTTGTATATCTGGAGTGCTTACTCAGTCCTCCTGAGCAGTCCCCCCCCCCCCATGCATATTCCATGTGTAAAGTTGTATAGGGCTCTACGTTCCCTGCTGCAGTATCTATTCATTTTTTAAAAATTTGTATCCCAGATTTCCACCAAACGCCACTCACTACAGTCTAGATTTCAGCCTTCTTCCTTCCCATGCCTACTCATTCTGAGCTCTCCCTGCCTCTCTCTTGCAACGCTGCAGCAGCATCGCTGGCTTTCTTTTCTTAAAATAGGAACTTTGTCCTACCAGCCAAAAGACATAATGAGTGTTGTGGAGGAAGGGGGAGACTGGCTGGCTCCGCCAACCCACCCTTACCCAAGATCCAGAGATCCCAAGGTGCCAGACTCAGCTCTGCAATCCTGACTTGAATCTCTACTCAGGGACTTGCCCTGTCTGTACCCTGGATTTAGAGCTGAACCAACAGAGCAACCACAAATGCCATGTGGGGTAAAACCAGGAAGGTTTATTCAGGTAGCAGATTACAACAAGGGGTGGGAAATGAGGGAAGGAGACAAGTTAGAGAGACACTTTGGTACATACACTGTAGAGCTACAAAATAACAAAAGCTGATTCCTTATATCTCCCAGGCACACACTAGTTACCTGGGGGCCGGTTCTCTTCAGGGTTGGTTTCAGCAAAGCCCTGCCACATGAGGAGACCACCACACCCACCCTAAGATGGGTGGCCCTCCTCAGGGCTTGCCTTAGCCACAGCCCTCATTCAGCTAATTTCACCAGGAGCCACCTGGGGCCGGATCCTGAGGCCAGCCCGAAGGCTTGGACCTCCGCGCAACTTGCTTGCCCATGATCCAACAACAATGACGACAAAAACCCAAAAAGCCACACGAGGCAATATACCTTCCCCCCTCCCCTTCCCTCCTCCTTTCTGTAGCTCCGCTGCCTCTAGCCAATCAGGATGAACTTCACCTGGCCAGGCAGGGGAGGGGTGACTCATGACTACAGGGCTTGAACCCCATTTGCATGCCAAAGGGCCTAGCAGACACTGAGACACCAGGGGCCATCAAGAGGAACCATGCACACCCCCCCCCCCAGCCTCCAGCCGGTTCACACATGAGGTGTGTGTGTGTGTGTGTGTGTGTGTGTGTGTACACAGGCTTTTCTTCACAAGTGTGCATATTTTTCAGGTACGGTACAAATGTGGTGTACGCCACACAAGCTGGGTAAGAAAATAGGGTCTAAGTTTATCCAATAGATACAGGTGCATACACCAAAATGTATTATTTTGGTGGGGTGGCTTTCGCAGAGATGCAGCATCCCTCCAGGCAGTGGGGTCCTAGTGCTGACAATCAGAAGGCATCATCGAGCTATTCCATACTTACTATTTCTTACTATTTCCTGCATCAAGGAAAAAAAGACAGAGGAAGCAGTGGGAAAACACGGGAGGGTTACAAGTGGAAGCCAATGCCACCTGGACTCCCCCCCCCCCACATTCTGTGAATGAGGCAGGGCAAAAAGCCTTGTCTAGAAGCACCCTCATGTTTGTGGAGATCAGAGCTGTGATAAGCTGTGGTTATGACATATCTCAAAGTATTATGGCACCTGCACAGAAACACAAAAACACTCTCAAGTCCCCACCTTCAAATCACTTTAGGGTGCAATCCTATTCATGTTTAGACAGAAAAAAAGTCGTATAACTCCAAGCATGGCTTGCAGGGTAATGCTGGGAATTGTAGGACTTTTTTTCTGTCTAAACATGTGCAGGATTGCGCCCTCAAAATTAAAACGGGGGGGGGGAATGCCAGCAATCGTGGTGTGTGTGTGAGTGTGAGTGAGTGGAAGGTGTCCCTGGAGCTCCCATCCCTTTTTATTTTTAATCCGTTTTTAATTTTTAATCTATTTTTAATTAATACTTTTAATTTTTAAAAATCTATTTAATATATTTTAATCTATTTTTCCTTTTCTTAAACAAAAAATAGCATTCTGGGATGTGTGTGGGAACAATTGAAGGGTGTCCAAGAGCCCCCAACATCTCTCTATTCTCCCCCTGTCCCGCCGCCCCATTTTTCAGTCCGTGATTTTGACCGTTTCTCGCCGCTTATATTAACCTCTTGCGCCGCCTGGCTCCACCGCACCGACCCTAAAGGGCCCTAACCGCCACAGCGGCGGGAAGTGGTACTAGCAGGAGTCTGAGCATGTACGGTGGCCACCCCGGTTGCTCTGCCGAAGTCCGAAGAGAGCGCGTCGGCTGCATGAACAACAGCCGGCCTCCCTTCGGCTGCCACCGGCTACCGCAAGCTGCAGCGCCCACTCCGTTCCTCCAGGGGGCGGGCTAGTACAAGGCGGGACGGCGGCGGCGGCGGAGCTGGGCCGCTGGCGGGCGGCATGGGGCTGTGAGCCGGCCGGGCAGCGCCCAGGCCCCGCCGCGCCCGCCATGCCAGGCAAAGCCCAGCACTTCCAAGGTCCCCAGGTCAGCTGCTGCGCCAAGTACCTGCTCTTCGCCTCCAATGTGCTCTTCTGGGTGGGTGAGCGAGCGCGACGCGGACCGCCTGGATCGGGAAGGGGGCAGCGGGGAGGAGCGTGAGCGCCGCTCTTATCTCGCGGCGGAGGGGAGGGGAGGATAGGACCTGGCTTTGGGGCGGGCGCGCGCGCGCCCGCGGAGGGGTTGGGTATTTTCCGCCTTATTGTCCGCAGCGGCGTCTGGGCCCGACTTGGGGGAGGGGGGGGGGTCCGCTGGCCTGACGGGAAACAGAGTGCGTGGGTCGGGGGGGGTCTTTCCCCTTGCGCCAGTGCAATAATGGAGAGCGATCTCTAGGTAAGACGGTTTTGTAGGTTGTTCCAGTGGGAACCCTGAGAGGTACCGCGCTGAGCCCAAGGAAAAGGTCCTTTTCCAGCTGCGCCCATTTCCCTGGTACCAAGAAGCACAGGCAAGTTACTTCAAGATCCGGAGTTCAAAAGCAGAGGGGTAGGGGTGGTTTGACCCATACAACAACAGAACGACGCTCTTTTGCGCCCACACTTTACTGCTCCATCCATCCACCAGCAGCAGCAACCCATTATACAGAGAAGGCAAACCGAGGCAAGTCGTTTCAAGATCATGCGTGTAAAGTGGGATGGAATGGGGGTGTGGGGAAGAGATCCACACAACAGCACGGTAAAGTGCTCCTTTGAATCCACAGAAAAAGGCAAACTGAGGTAAGTAACTTCGAGATGACGAGTGGAAACGTAGACTGAAAAATTGGGGGGGGGGATGGGGGAAGTATCAAGGTGTTGGGGGACTCTTATGAAACCCTACTCCCCCACAATTGCTACCAAACACCCCCTCCCGACCAGATGCTTTAAAAAAAAAAAAAGATTTTAAAAATGGAAAATGGGAAAAAATTAGGGAAATATCAAGGGGTTGGGAGCTCCAGGAACACCTCCCCCACACAACGCACCCCCCACCTACACTGCAAACACTTAAAACTCACAAAGGAACCCATATTCTGGCTGCTGGTGCTTCCCTCTCTCTTGAGGGACCAGCAGGTACAGGATTTTTAAAATTATTTTTTTTAAAGCCATCAGCTGTGAGCATCTTGAAGAGAAACAAATACCTGGGTCCTGATTAGCTCTAGGAGAACCAATCAGGACCAGATTTGGAAGTCTGGCAGAGCAGTCCTCCCAGATGCTGTGACTTTGACATCCCTAAGGATGGAGAGAGAGAGTGAGTGCCTTAGCCACAGGAGACAGAGAGCATGCATGCTCTCAAGCTCCAGCCAGCCACTGCCAGCACTATTGTAGATTGGGAGGAGAGGAAAGGAGACCAGAGACCAGTGTTGCCTACACAGTCAGAATAAGTGACTTGCTCTGCTCTGGCAGAAGGGGGAGAGAATGGGCTCTGCTGGTTGATCATCCCCCCCCCCCCCAATAAGAAATCACCGCTGCTTCCAGCATTACCTGGTTTGATATATATATATATATATATATATATGAACATGTGACGCTGCTATTTTGAGTTAGACCACTGGTCCATGTAGTCCAGTCTTGGCATCATCTCTCCATGGTCTCAGGCAGAGGTCTTCCCATCACCTCTCCTGAGCTCCCCAGGATTGAACCTGGGACTTTTTGCATGCAAAGTACCTCTGAGCTATGTGCCTGGCCCTCTGGAGGGTGGAGCTATGTGCTTGGCCCTCTAAAGATTTTTCTAGCTTATACTGCTTGGCTGTATTTCAAATAGAGCAGCATTCTCTCGCCTCCCCTCCCCCCCCCCCTTGCAGCAACAACAAAGGATATTCTCTGGTTTAGAAGCTTAGATTAGATTCTGGGCATGCTTGACCAGCATTCAGAAAAGTAGGTGCCCAAAGCCAGCGGCACAAGTTCTTTGACCCCTTACTCTTGATGAAACTCACATTGAATACTGTGAACTACACGGCTGTCCCATCCCACCAAGCAGCCTTTTGTTTGGTGAGTCTCTTTCCTATTTGGGCCATTTCTCTTGATTCTGTTTCTCGTGAGTGTTTTATGAAGTGGCTCATTCAGATCTAAAACCCTCCCTTGCTCTTAGGTGTGCTTATAGTGGGAGAGAGCAATTGAGAGCAATTGATAGTGCTCCTGCACTCATGTCCCACTTGCAGCTTCCCACAGGCATCTGGTTGGCCACTGTGTGAACAGAATGCTGGACAAGAGGGACCCTTGGTCCGATCCAGCAGGGCTCTTCTGTTAATTTCCAAGCAGCTTCTTGCCATGGCTGGTGCTTTGGGACAGGTGCTGACTTGGCAGATGAAGCAAAACTACAATCTCCAGGGAGCAGTATGATAAAGTTCATGCGCACAGCACCATCGCTGCACATGTGCCAACATTATGAGCTGGGAGAGAACTCTTAGCAAACGGATGAGCTTTTTCTGAATGTTCTCTGAAGAAGCTCAGGAATGCAAAGACCCACCACTACTTCCAACCTCTGCTATTCCTTCTTGTTTCCTTCCCTCCCCCTGACTGCTGCCTCCAAAGAGGTTGTGCTGTGGGGATCTGCATTCATCTGCTGGTCTGGTTCGTTCATAAACTGGTGGTTTACCAGCTGCAGGACTGAAGCTCCCTATGTTTGTTTGTGGCTTTTGCCAGGGGCTGACATAACCCCAGGAGGCTCTGTGGTTAAGATAGGAGTGGCCTGCAATTCCAGACAGCAAACCTGCTCCAGTCATTGATATTTCCTGTGACGTGCATACCACAGCATTGTGTTAAGAAGCACCTTGTGTCTGGTGTATTAGCTGGTGCTCTGTTAATGGGCCAACATGTGTCTGATTATGTTTGGTGTAAATTGCTTTTAACACGGGAAAAAATCCAGAGGTGGTCCTGGCTGGGAGGCACATTGCAGAAAAACAGCAATACTTGTTGTTTTAATAGGGAAGCTGTCCCCAATCCCTGATGCATCTTCAGGGCATGAGCAAGTTACTCCTTCCTTGAAAATAAAAAGGAACATCTGCTTCCGACCACAGTCCATAAGGAGACTTGGGGCTGCTTCAAATGTGACAAAATTCTGACACGGAAAGTACTTCTAGATAGAATACATCGAGCATCCCGTTCCACTATCTGTATACTACAGCAAACTGCATATATACACATTTACATATATGACAGTCGATCCATGGTTTGCACTGTGTGCTCCTTCGCCCATAAAAGAGCTTTCCATGTCGGAATTTCGTCACTTTGAAATGGATTTGAGACTCTCAAGGTCAGCGGCCTGTCCTGAGCCGCTACGACTGTTCCAGACTGTACCAGTCACATTTGCAGTCAGAACAACGCAGCATTATTATGTGTGCCAGGGAAGCTGGGATTAACTTCCTATATCACATTTCCTGTCTCGATGAGCATTGGCCTCTGCACCTCTTGCACAGGGACTGTTGCTCTTTGTGAAATATGTAGGTATTTCTTTTAAAAAAACAAAAAACCAATACTTCCTGGGCGAAAAAGTAAAATACCAATACTCCCTGGGCAGTTCACAATACAGATTAAGCAACAAGACCACGATAAATAAGAAAATTCACAAAGCCACATGTCAAAATCACATGGTAGAAGGCAAGAACTAAACCCAATAATTCTCCAGATGAAAATGTCCATCAACTCTAGGTGAAATAACATTGTCTAGACTTGCTTTCTGAAAAACAGTAAGAAAGATGACAGGCAAATCTTCTGGGGCTGGGAGTTCTACGACTGGGTGCCAACAGAGAAGGCTCCTCCAGGTCAGCCTTCCTTAACCTGGTGCCCGCTGGATGTATTGGGCTGCAACTTCGGAAGGGCTGTTGCTCAGTGGCAGGGCGCCTGCTTTGTATGCAGAAGGTCCCAGGTTCAGTCCCTGGCATCTCCAGCTAGAGATGGAAAGAATGCAGCCTGACACCCTGCAGAGCTGCTGCCAGTCAGTGTCGACAATACTGGGCTAGATGGACCAAGGGTCTGACTCAGTAGAAGGCAGCTTCCTGTGCTCCCATCATTCCCAGCCAGTACAGCTATGCTGGCTGGGAATGATGGATATTGCAGTCCAATGCATCTGGAGGGCACCCGGTTGGGGAAGCCTGCTCCAGATCTTTCCGCAATCCACTCAGTGTGCCTCAGGCAGCTGGGGCAGTCACAACCGAGTCTCTTCAGATGATCTGTGCGCAGCGGGTAGGAGGTGTTCCTTCAGAGAAGAACATCTCGAGTGGCCCAGTGTTTGTGCAAGTCCTGGGACTTGACGCAACCTGCTGAAGAGCAGGGTGAGGCATCTCTGATGAGATTTTGATTAGGGGACCTGGCAGAGCAATATCAAAATGGGTGATGCAAAGCTAGACATGCTGTTGTTCTGAGGTAGGTTCCCTTGGATTGCTTGGGTGCCTTGTTCAGCCTGGGCCTTACCTAAAGCTTTACCCTGTCTGTTGGGTTTATAAACATATCAAGTTGTCTTATACTGGGTAGGGCCATTGGTGGTTTCCAACCAAGTCCACTCACTCTTGAAAGAGGCTGATGTTGTGGATCCATTTCAATCCTGGTTTTGGCACTGAAACCACTTTGGTCACTGACCTCTCCACTTTTGTCAGGCGAGGGACAGGGGAAGTGCAGTCCTGTTGATTCTCCTTGATCTCTCAGTGGCTTTCAGTACCATCAACCATACGTGTCTTTTTGGAGCGGCTGTCCAAGTTCAGGATAAGCAGTATTGCGTTGCAGGTTTGGTCATCCAGGGAATTGGGATGTGCTGTCATCAATATGCAGGTGACATGCAGCTCTATTTCTCTTTTTCATCTAACCTGGGTGTGGCGGTGGAAGTCCTAGATCAGTGCTTGGCCCTGGGAATGGACCGGATGAGGGCTAAGAGGCTGAAGCTCAATCCAGACAAGACAGAGGCAGTGTTAATGGGTGGTTCCTCTCTCTGGATGAGTGTTGTTCAGCCTCTTCTGGACGGGGTTGTACTCTGCTTAAAGCAGGGGTGGGGAATCTGTTGCCCTCCAGATGTTGTTGGATTGCTACTCTCATCAGCCCCAGCCAGCATGACTAATGATCAGAGATGACAACAGTTGTAGTCCAACAACATCTGGAGGGCCACAGATTCTCCCCACTCTTGCCCTAAAGGATTAGGTCCGTAGTTGGATGGTACTCTTGGATCTGTCATTGTCACTAGAGGCACAGGTGTCCTTTATAGCTTAGACGGGTATATCAGCTATGGCCCTATCTGGATGTGGATAGCCTGGCTTCAGTGATCCATGCTCTGGTAACCTCCCACTTGGATTACTGCAATGCATTGTATGTGGGACTTCCTTTGAGGATGGGCCAAAAAAGTTAGCTAGTGCAAAACGTGGCAACACGAGTTTTAACCAGGATCAGGTGTTATGAACACATAACATTGGTTCTTTCTCATCTTCACTGGCTTCTGATTTGCTTCTGGGCCCAACTGAGAGTGCTGATTTTGACCTATAAAGCCCTGCAGGGTTTGATACTTCCGTATCTAATGGAACACCTCTTTTCATCTGTACCTACCTACGCCCTAAGATGAGGTGGGGAACCTCAGGCGTAGGAGCCAAATCCAGCCCTCCTGGAATCTTAACCTGCCCCCCCCCGGGCTCCCCAGATGGCCATGCCCCCTTCCCTGGCCCCACCCCTGGCTAAAGATCATCAGAGGGGAGGGACCGTAGCTCAGTGGTTGAGCGCCTGCTTTGCATACAGAAGGTCCCAGGTTCAACCCCCGGCATCTCCAGGTAGGGCAAGAAAAATGCCTGCCTGAAACCCTGGAGAGCCGCTCCCAGTTGACAATACCAGGCTAGATGGACCAAGGGTCTGAGCGGGCATCGACAGAGGCCCTTGTCCAAGCGCCACCTCACTCTGAAGCGCACTGGGTGGCTGTGATGAGAATGGTTCCCTAGAAAGGCTTGTCTGGTGCTTCCGTTGATGTCTTTTCTGTGGCAGGCAAAGATTTTCCTGTTCTCCCAGGGCCTTTTAACATTCTTTTCACATCCTCTCATTCTAAATTACCCTCACGTAAGACTGATATTATATTTTTGTCTCCGCTTCTATCATAGCTGTGCTGTTCTTAGCTCCTGTGTCTTCGGCTCTTATGAGATAGGCTTAGCTCTGCGTATGACTAGGTGAATTTTGATGCTAGCTGTTAGTAGATTTTCTTTTTTGTGCTGTTTTACATTTAATTGTATTTGTATTTAATGTTTTCTAAAATTTGTTTTAAATTTATTTTGTATATCACCCAAACAGCCATGCTACAGAGTGACATAGAAATAAATAAATAGATCCATCTAGCCCAGGGATAGACAACCTGGGACCCTCCAAATGTTTTGGACTACAACCCCCATCAGTCCCAGCCAGCATGGCCAATGGTTAGAGATTATGGGAGTTGTAGTCCCAAACATCTGGAGGGCACTAGGTTGCCTACCTCTGATCTAGCCTGTTCCTGTCTATTCTGAGTGGTCATGGCTCTCTAAGGCCTTGGGCGGAGAGAGGTATTTCCCAGCCTTGGTACCTTTCAACTATAGTTGCCGGAGATTGACTTTCTATATGCACAGCATGTGCTCAACCACTGAGCTATACCTTCTTCTTAATTAAGTTTACCGGTACATCTTCTGGTTGATTGGATTTACCACTCTTGGACCCATTCCATTTTGCACTATGCTATGTACAGACAACCCTTTTTCAATGTGTTAGAAATCGAGCTAGCATTGGCCATGGTACACAACAACCCTGTAAAACTCATTTGACCAAACTGGTAGAACAACAACAAAAAAAAGGGTAGAGATGCTGCAGACAAAGCACTACTTTTATCATATCGCCTTCAAGTCTCTGGGGAAACTATTGTCAGAGTCCTGTCTAGGTGGGCTGCTGTCATGACTGTCTAGTTTATACTCTAAGCTACAATTTTATTTATTTATTTATTTATTATATTTATACCCCGCCTTGTGGCTTACATAATCCTCCTCCTCCTCTCCATGTTATCCTCACGACAACCCTGTGAGGTAGGTTAGGCTGAGAGTCAGTAACTGGCTCAAAGTCACCTAGTGAGCTTCATGGCCAAGCAGGGACTAGAACCTTGATCTCGAGTCCCAGTCCAACACTCTCACCACTATGTCACACTGGCTCTCCATTTTGTTGCTGGTTCTTAGCTCTGTTACATTTTGGGGGCACATAGGCAAACGTCTGGCCAAACTCTGAATGCAAGCAAAACCACCAGTCCTGAAACTTGCTTGTGACTTTCCATCAGCTTGGGGCCATTTCAAGGGTTCCTGCTGCTGGGTTGAAATCGGGAGGTGAATGATTTCGTGGAGTGTCTCTTTGGTTCTGCATCGGAAGAGATTATTTTGCATTAGAAAAGCCCCGCGATTTGTGGTGTGCATGGCTGAGAGGTTTTATCAGCATGACAGGATCTCTTGGTTGTGTATTACATAAATTTGGTTTGCGTTACTTCTAGAACATTCATTTTTCTTCTTCTAGAAGGGGTTTACTAGATCAGTCTTTTTTTTCTTTTCTCCCTTCCTCATCTTCAGCAAGAGCTGGTCCAGTGTTGAAACAGTGTTGTTGCAGTTGCTTACTGAGTATTGCAGACATGACTGCTGCATATTTACTTGACTGCACAACAAACCAGAGGGGTGGGGGGAACTCACCTGGGTATGAGTGCTGTCTTATAGCATCAGGGGAAATGGTCAGACAGAGGAGGAGGTTGGCAAGGAAGGATCAGATCCATGCCATACTTCAGGATTACTGCAAGATTTGCAAGAAAGATTTGGGGGATTTGTATACTGTCAGGCCTTTTTGCCTAAAATGGCTTGCCTGCTGGAAAATGAGAGATTAAAGTAGACAAAAATGGTGGTTCAACCCTTCAGTGTCCTGCTTGACAGAAGCACTCCTAGTGGACGGCAAATGGCTCTTCTGCACCGGATTGGTTGCTGGCAGCATCCTTTTTCTGGAGACCTTTTAAGCCATAGCATCTGCCATGTCAAGGTGGGGACAGGGGGAGAGAAAGTAGGGTTGGAGTGACCAGTTTGAATTCAAGGGATGAGGCTCTCCAGGATTGTAGGGAAAACTTTGAACAGCCTCCCAAAAGGCCTCTTGTTCTCTCTGTGAATGCAGGCCCAGGTGCTATTTTTTGAAATGGCAAAGTAACCACAAAGTAAAATTTTACCATCTCAGTTATGTGTAGTGAACATTGTATCTGTATGAGTCCTTAAGTGGTGACAGCTGGCATTATCAAACCAGAGTGAAGTTTTTGTAAACCTGATGTGGAAACAAAATCAACTTGCAACGCCCTTACCATGTCCAAAGATTATGTGAAGGACTGGGTCTTAGTTGGGGTGAATCTAAATCCTCCTGCACCTGAACTCTGCTTTTTTTAATTTGAGGCATGCAAGACGGTTGTGATTTTGTTAGGGTCAGAGCACGGCAAGGCATTAGGCTGCCTTTAGGCAAAGGGTCAGTTCAGATATAATGATCTTGGCCTAGTAAACTGTAGTTTATTAATGTAACCATGATTTATTAAGTCAAGAAAGAAATTTTTGCCCGTATGCTCCCTTATGCACTACCTTCAGCACTTTTGTTGCAGTTTGCTGAAGCCACAGTTTCCACACAAACTGGGAAACTGTGGTTTAATTTCAGTTCACTAATCAGGCTCAGATCTTGTTTTCATAGTCTACTAACCTAAGATTAAATCACGGTTTCCCAGTTTGGATGGAACAGGAAACTGTGATTTACACAAACCATGATAGAAGCGCTGAAGCTGGGCATGAGTGGGGACTGCACAGGTGCGATGCTTGTCCTCTGCGTAAAAAGCTATGTTTTGTTAAGCCACAATCATCTGAACTGACCCAAAGTTAAAAAGTACTCTGTATGCTGGTGGTGTTCCTTACTTTGTGTCCTCTGGGTGGAGCAACATCAAGACATCACCATGTTGGGCCATCCCAGGGGCACCTGAGATGTGGGTCACACCTCCTTGATGTGGGCACCTGAGATCCCAGGGGCACCTATAGACAGCTCCCTGCAGGTGGGGGTAAGCTAGCTGGCAATTGCCATAGGAAAAGGGCAAGGCTGAGTCTGTGGGCAAGGGAAGAGCTCCGATCAATGCTGCTGCTGTTTCACGAATGTCCCACTCCTACCATGGCAACAGAGTGGCCATTGTCTGTGCAGTGCCAGGCTTTGAATGCTCCAGGCGCTGCACCTCCGGCCTTCTGTTTTACAAGGCTGGCAAGTCAGGGCCCATATCAAGGGGGTGTGACGCTAGCATTAAAGGGGCTGGAAAATGGGAATTCAATCTGATCCATCCCATAGTGCAGAAGCATAAAGTTGGCCTTACAAGCTTGACACTTTTATTAAGGGTCTTGCTTAGGTGTTGGCTGCACGGGTGCAGACTGGGAGCATGGCTGGCTGGGGGATGCTGGGAGTTGTAGTCCAACACATCTGGAGGGCAGCAGGTTGGGGAAGGCTGGTCTAGATGCATGGTTCAAAGTGGGTCACTTCCTGTCCATTGAGGGTACAGCACAACTGGAGAGATCCACATCAGGAGATCTGGACTCAAGATCTGCATGGCTTTGATTGAAGAATGCAGGGAATACGGCTTCCAAAGCCAAATGAGGTAGCTGAGAATATTATACCCTCCATCTGGACACAGGCCTGTGGCTCATGCTGGCTCAGCTTGTCTGAGCGTGGAAAGCTAAGCAGGGTCAGGCCTGGTTATTATGGGATGGGAAGACCCCTCCTCTGGTTTCCTGCATTGAGCAGGGGCTTGGACTCGATAGCCTTGTAGGCTCCTTCCAACTCTATGATCTATGAATCTATTTAATAGTACAGCATCTGTTTTCTTACTGTGTGCATGGTTGCAGGTGTGTACTGGATGAGTATCTAACATTAGAATGTAGGTACTGCTGCCAACTCTCAGCCAGATCTGCACTGTGACAGTGCCCACGTTTATGACATGGATTAGTAAATATGTATATTCTGGGCTCTATGAAAGTGTAGCATTGGAAGTTAATGTTTGAAAAATTCTTGAAGGGAGGGCAGCATGTGGTGTCCCTGTTTTCCTGTGCCACATGTTGAAGGGTTAGGAAATCAAACAATCATTTTATAAAAAGTATCTTAAAAACCCACGGGTCATCTAAGTTGGCCTTCATCCCTCTGCCTCTGTGCTCTTGACTCTTCCTGTCTCAGCATCTCTTCCTCTGTGTGGGACGATAAGCCAGACTGAAGCCTGTTTCTTTATCAAAAACCGCAAATCAGGCCTCCGTCCTGAACACTGACTTCCCCCAACCGGGTGCCCTCCAGATGTGTCCAGATAATCCTGGCTGGGGATTATGGGGATTGATCTGGAGGGCACCAGGTTGGGGAAGGCTGGACTAGGGAGTAAGTCCCATTGGACCCAGATGAGATTTACTTCAGAGTAAATTTGCATAGGATTGTGTTGTGAATTGTGTGTATGTGTGTGAGTGAGTGGGGTGTGTGTGTGTGTGTGAGAATGTGGAATCCCTTGCCAGATTTAGCCTTGCTGGTTGCAAATTTTGGAATTGTTTTAGGTCAGAATTCAAGGCTCTCTGATTACCAGGCTCTGGGACCCAGATCAGCAGAAGAGGGCAGCCCCAGCCACTATGTTGGTCTTAACTCAATATCTGTTGACACACAAGGAGGCTCCAAGGCCAAATCATGCATGGATGCCTAGGAGATGTACTGTATTGTTAATGGGTTCAGGTGGCTGCTGCAGTGCCTTAGTGTTGGCATGCATGGGGGTGGGTGGGGGGGTTGTGTGCTAGAGAGACCGGAGGTGCTGTTGGCTACGTAAAGCACACAGTTCATGGCCAGCTTCTTCACCTACAGGAGCTTCTTGTCTAACCCAGTCCACAGGCTTCCAGTCCTCATTGTTCTCTGCATCCAGGCAAACTTGAGTATACTTCTAAAGAGGCAGCCCTTATTCGAATCTAAAAGCTTCAAGCAATGTGGAAGGTGGTTTGATTGAGGATGTTTCCAGGATTAATACTTCTGATCTCATTTCTCATCAGAATGTGCAGTGCCTGTGTTTGGATGGGAAAGCGAGAGTGGGGAGGATCCTGGTAGTGGTAGATTTTACTGTGCAGACAATGTCTATACATGTGAGCAGGGAGTCGTGCCAGTGTGGGGGCACACCACTCCCCCTTGTTGCACTCTGCATGACTGTGATCATTCCTCTTTTGCAGTTGCTGGGGGCTGCCTTCCTGGCCATTGGTTTGTGGGCCTGGGCAGAAAAGGTAAGAGCGAACAGTGCCTTGGCCATCACATAGTGACAGGGAATTTTCTGGCTGGTATGTGTTATGCCCTCGCTGGCGCCCAGGACCATAGATAGCTCTGGTGCTTCTGAAAAGCTGGTGTGGGCATTGGTTTCCAGAACCCGGCATACCTAGTAGTTCTCCAAGCAGCTCTCCCCCTTTGGCTCTGTGAAAATGGGACAAATGATTAATGCACCTTGACCTCTGAGCCCTTTGTGGCGCATCCCTATGCTACCAGCCCCTGACAATGAACAGCGCACGTGCAGAGCTCACAGATAATCTTCACGTATACGTGACCACAACATCAGGAATGTTATATGCCAGGCGTGTTTGGCCATGTGTATGGGAAGCCTGACTCTTGCTGGAAGGGTCCTTGGCTGTGGGGTCAAGTTCAGCCTGTCTTTCCCCCTCCCCTGCCCTGCCTCTCTCCAGGGTGTGCTTTCCAATCTGTCATCCATCACAGACCTGGGTGGCTTTGACCCTGTCTGGCTCTTCCTCGTGGTCGGAGTGGTGATGTTCGTGCTGGGATTTGCTGGCTGCATTGGGGCCTTGAGGGAGAATACGTTCCTGCTCAAATTTGTAAGTCTCTGTTTCTTCCTGCTTCCTTCCCGAATGGTCTAGCTAGCAAAACATGAGCTGGACATCCCTGGTTCAAATCTCGCAGTGGCCACAACCTCCATGGGCAGGCAGCCTTGGCCAGCTGCTCTCTTCCCCCAGCCTCAGTCCACCTCATTTGTAATGCGGAGACGATAATATTAGCCTACCGTATAGGATGACTGAGATAATGTATGTGAAGTGCTTTGAGTGCGTAGGAGACACACCATAGTTTAGACTTCCCCACTCTGGTGCCCTCCAGAGTGTTTTGGACTGCAGCTCCCAGGATTCCTAACCATTGGCTAAGCTGGCTGGGGCTGATGGGAGTCGAAGTCCAAAACATCTGGAGGGCATCAGATTGGGGAAGGCTGGTTCAGAGCACTACTTAGTAGCAGTGTTATTTCTGACCCAGGCGTGTTGGGCCTTGGGAACTAAGGCGGGAGCCCAGAGAGAGGCAACTGGGTTCCCCTTTGGCACCGCAAGGAGGACTAGGGCAAGCTATGGAAGGAAAACTGGATCTAGTGCTTGGAATGGAAGTATTATGCAGGGAACCAATGTTCTTTGGTGTGAGGAGAGTGGGATTTTATTGATTTATCACTTGCGTGCATTTTTCTACCACCTAATAGCTGAAGCTCTCTGGGCGGTTCACAAAACAAAACTTAAAATACAATAGCATAGTAAAACATAATATGAAAGCCTTACGTTTAAAACAGAATAAAAGCCAGCAGCAGTGCAAAAATCTCCCCTCCTTCCTGATTTTCCCCTATATTTATAGGCCACCCTATAACAAAAGTTCTCAGGGCAGTTTATGTCTGATTGGGGTGAGGGCAATCCTTACCTTTCAGCAGGGCAACACAGGGTTTCTTAGAATGCACCTGCACCACCTGGACACACAGGATTCATTGGTCTTGCGCTCTGACAACGTATCTCTGCTTTGCCCCCAGTTCTCTGTGTTCCTGGGGCTCATCTTTTTCCTGGAGCTGACGGCTGGTGTCTTGGCCTTCATCTTCAAGGACTGGATCAAAGACCAGCTCAACTTCTTCATCAACAATAACGTCAAGGCCTACCGTGATGATATCGACTTGCAGAACCTCATAGACTTTGCTCAGGAATATGTGAGTTGTAGAAATTCCCGTGAGTGACAGACCTGTTCGTAGTAGTAGTTGTTGTGTGTAGTTGTGGTGGTATGAAAAAGCCCTGTTTTGTCACATGACAGCTTGAGAAGCAAGTCTGACAATCTAGTTAAGTGTTACTTGTCTTTGGTGAGTGGCTGGCTGCAAAGCCACACCTAAAGGTCCCTTCCGAGCCAACAGCATTAGAAAGGCGAGGTGTAGATCAACAGGAAACGTTTTGAAAACTTTGGGTCTCTCCATTCGTTCAGGGCATGTTCCTCCGGCTTTACAATGCCAATGGCTGTGTACAGCAAGGGTGCAAACTCTACTTCTGTCTCATACTGAGTAGGTTCAGGGAGATACATTGCTCCAAGCCCTAGTGCAGAGTTTTAGCCCAGGGAATGCAGGAGGCACACAGGATCACCAGGCATTTCTGCCAGGAATCCTAACTCAGTTTTGGTTCTCTCTTGAGGTGCTTCCAGACTGGTGGCTCATTGCGCTACCCAAATATCGTTTGCACTAAGCTGTGTGCAGAATTGCAATTGATTTCACACACTTCTGGTAGTGTGGTGCTTCCTTGGAGCATACAATCCACTGTGTTAATCCATACTAGTGGGCCTGACATAGCGACGTGGGCATGGAAGGGACAAGTCACCTGAGTGTGCTATTTTTTAATCCATTTTTTAAATCCATATTTAATTGATTCTTTAATTTGAGCAAAAGTATTTTTTTATTTAGGTGCTATTGTGTGATTACTTCTATAGTTTTTTTAAATTGTTATTCTAAAGGTAGGCAAAAAAAGTGTTTTAGTGCTAATTAAAGATCAGCCCCCCAAAATCATAAACCAATAACATGGTGTTAAGATGGTGTCAACCAGAAAGGCAGCGCGTTTTTGTTTTTCTTTAATCAGTGTTTAAAATTGTGCTGAAATGCTTTCCCATGTAAGTGCTATTGTGTGAATATTTCAATATTTTTTTAAAAAATGGGCAAGAAGGCGTTTTAGTGCAAATTAAAAGATTTAAAAAAACAAGCACTAATGGAACGGTTTGCCAAAGCAGATGCACACTGATAAGTTCATTCAGTCAATATGTCACTGTACACAACAAAACCACGGGGGCTTGTTTAATGCTAGGTGTTTACTCTGGAATAGCCACGCTTTGTTCATTTACTTTTTACAGAGCATCTTCATGATATACAGGCCTGTGGCTTATACTGGCTCAGCTTAGCGTGGAAAGCTAAGCAGGGTCCAGGCCTGGTTATTACTTGGATGGGAGACCCCTCCTCTAGTTTCCTGCATTGAGCAGGGGGTTGGACTCGATAGCCTTGCAGGCTCCTTCCAACTCTATGATCTATGAAATCTATGATGTTGTCATCAAATTGTTGTTCTCCTGTATTTTCTTCTGTCTCTTTTCGGACCGCAGAAAAAATCAGAACAGTGGCACAATCTCCACAGATTGCCTTAGTGCAGCCTTCCCCAACCTGGTTCCTTCCAGGTGTTTTGGACGGCAATGTCCAGCATTCCTGACCATGGGCAATGCTAGCTGGGGCTAATGGGAGTTCAACTCCACAACATGTGGAGGGTACCAGTTTGGGGCAGCCTGCCTTAGTTTTACGCTGTGGGGATTGTGCTGCTATTCTGTTCTGTCTGCCGTCTGAAAAGTGGCAGAAGAAAACAAGGCTGTGGAGTCAGAGTCGAGGAGCCGGAGGAAATTTTGGGTACCTGGAGTCGGAGTCGGCAAACAATGCACCGACTCCGACTCCGACTCCTACTGAATTTAGATTGGAATTTTAAAAAAAAGCAAGTTTAAATGTCCCAATTCACAAAAAGTTATAACCATTGGAAAAACTGCTGTCATTCAGCTAAGGCTATAAAAACTTGTAAACTCCGATTGTTAGCTTAAACTTTAAACATGACTATGGGATTCTACTAGGGAAATCATGTTTTATAATAAATGCCCCTCCTGGATCCTCCCACTGCCCTATCTTCAGCAGCAGATCAGCACACAAAAAGGAGAAGGCAGCAGCTTCTGCCCAACTACCTCGCATATTAATTAATTAATTAGCATATTAATACAGAGGAGTCGGGGAGTCGGAGTCGGAGTCAGAAGTACAAAAAACTGAGGAGTCGGAGTCGGAGTCGGAACATTTATCTACCGACTCCACAGCCCTAGAAGAAAACACAGGCGCACAGCCATCTGATAACAACATCATGCAAATTCCCTGTAAAAGGTTTTCTGTAAGAGTCAGTGGTTTTGATGTGCCCAGTGAGCTATTGGGTGGGTGAATCTATCTCTGTGCATCAACTTTGGTATAATGTGACTGTCACCTTTCTTTTCAGCACCATTTTATCAGTGTGTGTGTTTTCAGTCAGCCTTTTAATTTGCCCTGAAGTGACTTTTTGCCTATCTATTTTTTAAAAACAACAACATTGAAATATTTGCACATTAGAGTTTAAATGAATGAAACATTTCATTGCAATTTTTTAAAATTTGATTCCCCCCCGCCCCCCAAAATGTTGCCTTTTCAGTCAGTGCCATTTTGGGCACTAGATTATTTTTTTTTATGCCAGTCTTTTAATGAATACTAAAACCCTTTTTTAGACTACCTTTAAAAAGAAACGCTATGAAAGCAATCAAGAAATAGCTCCTAAATGAAAAAAAGTATTGTTTGCAAAAATTAAAGGCTCGGTTTTAAAAAAATGTATCAAAACATGATTTAAAAAATGCTGTGCTCAGAATTGTCCCTTTCTCCACCCATACTGCTTTGTCAAGACCACTAGTGTGAATGGAGCACAGTGGGATCTACACACACACACACACACACACACTTTACACTCCAAACTGTGGAAAGCCTATGTGGAAATTTTCACATAGCTTAGCAGCAGAAGAGCAATGACTGGGTAGTGCTAGGAACCACCAGTCTGGAAGAATCCCCATGCCCAATAAAAGAAGGCAGAAGAGTAGTGTTTAGTTGACCAAAATCTGCGGGTATTGTACTGCTGTTCCGTTGGATATTCTGTGTTCTGAAAACAGGCGGAAGAACCACAGGGGAAACACAGGAGAACAGCAATTTGATGACAGTGCTCTGTAGATGACCCATAAGGCTTATGCTGGCTCAGCTTGTCTGAGCTGTGGAAAGCTAAGCAGGGTCAAGCCTGGTTATTACTTGGATGGGAGACCCTTCCTCTAGTCTCCTGCCTTGAGCAGGAGGCTGGACTCGATAGCCTTGTAGGCTCCTTCCAACTCTATCTATGAAATCTATGAAAAAGTGAGTGAATAACACATAGCTATTCAAAGTGTGGAAGCACCTCCTACTCCTTGAGGCATTAGAATGGTAATAGCTGTGTGAGGCCCGAGCCAGAGGTCACCCTGCCATCTGGTGGCTGATGATGCAGCAGCAGCATTGCCGAAATGCTTCTAGCAGCGAATGTATAAAAGCAGTGGGGACTCTGTGCTACCTTTTACATGTCCTGTAAAAGGGCAGTTAAACAATTTGCCCCATATAATATTTTTGGCCTCAAGAGGTCCTTCCTCAGGACCAGGCTTGTCAGTTACATCCATTTCTATACTCTGTATTAGTGCCGTTATGTGTTTGTTTTCTGGACGCCTGTCCTGGTCCAACACTGTCTCCCTCTGCAGTGGTCTTGCTGTGGGGCTCACGGACCCAATGACTGGAACCTCAACATTTATTTCAACTGCACTGACTCCAACCCCAGCAGGGAGCGCTGCGGGGTACCCTTTTCCTGCTGTGTCAAGGATCCTGCGGTAAGGAGCTGAAACGAAAAGGATGGACAAGAAGCCGTACCTTTAACCCCAGGAACATGCGGTGGGGTGGATTCCTTGTTGCTTGTCCCCTCTAGATCAAATAATGTCTGTAGAGCATGACTGAGGTCAGAATCACTCAAGAGTGTGGATCATTGCCTAGACTGGGGTATGTAAAATAGGCCAGATTGGATTGATTATGATCCAATCCATCCCCAAATATTTGTAATTCCACAAACTAACTTGCCACAGCTATCTGTCTCATGGGCTGCCATTGTCTGAGATGGAGGTGAGCAGCCTTCCCCATTTGGTGCCCTCCAGATGTTTTGTACTCATCAGTCCCGGCAGCATGCTCAGTGATTGGGGATTATGGGAGTTGCAGTCCAAAACATCTGGAGGGCACCAGGTTGGGGAAGGCTGAGGTCGAGGGCGAAACCGAGGATTGCAGCCGAGCCATTTGGAAGGATGTGGCATGCAAAGGAAGTGGCCGAGGCATTTAGAGGAGAGGCAACGAGTCCCTTCCCTGGGAAATGGTTGGGGAGCTTCCCAAGATGGTTTGATTAGCTCTGTGCCCACTCTGTCCCCAGGAGGATGTTCTCAACACGCAGTGTGGCTACGATGTCCGCCTTAAACTGGTGAGTTGGTTTGTCAGGGATTGTGTTGGGGAGGAAGCAGGTGGATGTGCCTCTTGGAAGTGAGCTCATGGGACGAGGCGGAGCTGGGGTCAGCGCACGTTAGTGTTCTGGGCGAAGGGCAGAGATCGAAAAGCAAGGCTGTGCCGACTGCTTCTTCTGAACTGGGGATCATGGGTCCAGGTGGGTGTGCAGGGCTGGGACTAGTGGCTATGGAGCAGATGGTCTACAGGGGGTGGGGTGGGGGGCTGTCTGGGGTACGTCTGTTTGAGCTGAAGTCGTTCCCCCCCACACACGTGGGCCGGGGAAGGCCTTTCCCTGCTGCCTGTATCTCCAGTTTGCATGCTTGCCTTTCCCTTTCTGCAGGAGCTGGAGCAGCAGAGCTTCATCCACACCAAAGGATGTGCTGGGCAGTTTGAGAAATGGCTCCAGGACAATCTCATTGTGGTGGCCGGGACCTTTGTGGCTGTTGCGCTGCTCCAGGTATAAGCTCTGGTGAAGCTGCGGGTTTTTGTTCACAAGAGTGACTCCCATACTGGAAAACATTATAATGTGGCCTTGAGTTTCAGGTTGTGTAGCAGGAACCTGCAGAAAGACTTTATTTCATTTCATTTCATTTCATTTCTAAGATTCAGGACAGATAAAAGGAAGTACGTACTTTGCACAGCGCATAGTTAAACTATGGAATTCACTTCCTCAGGATGTGGTGATTGGCCACCAATTTGGACAGCTTTAAAAAGGGATTGGACAAATTCATAGTAGAGAAGGCAATCAATGGCTACTAGTCCTGATGGTCTATATGCTTCCCCCAGTATCAAGAGGCAGTATGCTTATGTACTCCAGTTGCTGGGGAACATGGGCAAGAAGGTGCTGCTGCACTCAGGTCCTGTTTGTGGGTTTCCCGTGGGCAGCTGGCTGGCCACTGTGTGAACAGAATGCTGGACTAGATGGGCCCTTGGTCTGATCCAGCAGGGCTGCTCTTATGTTCTTATGTATTAGTCACCCTATAGCAGTGTTTCTCAACCTTGGGTCCCCAGATGTTTTTGGCCTACAACTCCCAGCATGCCCCAGCCAGCTATGCTGGCTGGGGCATGCTGGGAGTTGTAGGCCAAAAACATCTGGGGACCCAAGGTTGAGAAACACTGCCCTATAGCCAATAGCTCTCAGGATGCTGCACAGTAAAAAACACAAACAAAATCCACATTAAAACAGAAACAGAACAGTTAAACACATTAAACAGAAACAGAACAGAACACATTAAAACAGAAACAGTTAAAAGCAGCCATCTGGATTCTTTCCCTTGGGAATCTGGCACATCTCTGTGCCATCCAGTCTTGGGCTGATCCTAAGCAAGAAAAGGATTGTGGGGAAAGTGCACTGTGGAGGTTTGGGCGTGGAAGGATGGGCCCGCTGGAAGTGAGTACAGCCGGGGCGTGCGAGGCTTGTGGAGGCAGCTGGGCGTCTGGCGGGCCTCCGCCGCTTCTAAGGGAATTTGTCAAGGAGTTGGTGAGGTGGCTGGCCATTGTGTGTGTGCACGGAGAGAGGGGAAAGGAGTAGGGAGATTCTGGATCCGGGGGGGGGGGGGTCCAGTGGTGTGAGCCAAGTGTGGGAAGAGAGAAAAGAGTAACATCAGCGTTCTTCGGAAGGGGCGAGAAAGAGGGGCAGCAGAAGCAGTGGGTGGAGGAGGGGCTGTATCAAGGCATTCGGGTGAGTTAAAATTGCTGCAGGAAAGTCCTGTGATGAGCCGGGCATCTTAACCCTGGCGGAAGGGTGAGAAGGAACCTCACACGTGCTCTTTTATAGTGAAAGGGCAGGAAGTGGGCTCTGAGGGCTTTCCCTTAAGAGGAAGAGCATCTGACGCCCCCCCCCCCTTCCTAAAGGGACGCTAAGCTGACATGCACAAACGGGCATTTTTGTCTGTCCCATGCAGAAGCTAAGCCCCCGGCTGGCCCGAAGAGCGCCATACTTTGCTGATCTCTCAGTGGCCCTTTTCTTCTCCCCCCCCCCCGCCCAAAAGGGAGCAATTCCCCTGTTGGCACAAGGCAAAAATCGGAGCAGTCATCAACGGCTGTTGCTGGTGGTGCTGGTGTGCGTGTGTGTGTGGAGCTCCTCAGACGTTCAGGTTTTATTTATATATTTATTTATTTAAAAGATTTCTAAGCTGCCTTCTAGGGTAAACCATCCCAAGACCACTTACGACAAAACTTAAAACCACGTGATATAACAACACTCATTAAAAGCAATATAAATAGATCCAAATTAACAGTTAAAACCAGACGGCATTCTATATGTAAGGCCAACCCAGTAGATTCCGAACTCTGTCATAGGCCAAGGTTAGAATGGCTCCGCCTGTCTGCCGTTGTTCTGCTTTGCCCGTGCTGTGGAAAGGGCCGTTCCGAAGGGGTGGGCAGATGAGGCTTTCAGGCTGCTTTCCTCTCTCCCTGGCTGTGCGGCTCTGTCTGTGAGGCAGGAGATGGCATGTGCTGGGGACGTCCATCCTCCTGCCACTCACCGTAATGAGGGATGTCTTCGGCCCCAAGATGGAGCCTCCAGCGCACATGCATTCAGCCTCCTGAAAATGTTACACAGAAGGTTGGGGGACCCTGCTGAATGGGGTGAGCTGTGTTGTGGGGGAGGGGGATCCCCCCAAATCAGGCAGAGGCACCTTCCAAGAATGGAGCCCTGCTGTCCACAGAAAGCAGATCCCGGATCCAGCGATGTGTGCGAAAGGGAAATGAATAGCCTCACCGATGGTCCCAGCATTGCATACGGTGTGCGTTCCAGCGCGTGATAACAAATGCTTCTCGTCCTCTCTTCCATGCTTCATCTTCCACTTTGTCTTCCAGATCTTTGGGATCTGCCTGGCACAGAACCTCGTGAGCGACATCAATGCTGTGAAAGCCAATTGGTGACACTGACACCAGAATAGGGCCTGTGTGGTCGACTTCTGTAGACTCACCGTGCCCCCTGCAGAACTGAAGCCACGATCCCAGCCACAACCATTGGGTGCTCCTGCGCCATCAACCAGCGCTCTGTGTGTGTATGTGTGTGTGTGTGTGTGTGTGTGTAAATGCGTGTGGAGCCAGAGCGACCAGTCTTAATGGCTGCCCGGTGCCCTCCCATAGCTTTCCCTTCCTGGTTGTGGCACGCGTGCCGTATGAGTTGTGGATGGCAATGTACATAGTATTTATATAGGGCTTCTGGGCAGGGCTCCTTCCGCCCCACTGTGCAATCTCTGGAGCCAGAGGGCCCGTGACACACTGGCAGGCCACAGCCCTAGGGCCAAATGATCGAGGCAGCAGATCTGGACTTGTGTGGGTTGCCCCAGGAGTCCCCTATGGACGAGGCACGGCCCGTGTGGCTTCCCGTGGGAAAGCTGGTTGGAACCACCGTCCTCCTGCTGCTGCCTGGAGCAGCCCCTCCACCTCTGCCTTCCCCAAAGCCTCTACTTGAATGTTCTGTGCTTCTCTCCCCATCTGCTCAGGTCTCCTCTCTGCCAGGGGGGGTTTGAATTAGGGGAACATGGGGCTGGGCCCCCCTCTTCAAGATGGAACGGATCTTCCTGGCTTACACGGATCACATGGTTGATCTCTGCCCTCCTGATCCTCTTGTGGGGTCAGGGCCAAGACCGGAGGGTTACAAACAGGACAAGAGGCTGCTGTGCCTCGTTTTCTGTAGCGACCCTCACCTCCGCCTGCTGTGCTTTTCCAAAAAGACTTTTAAGGCCCACTTCTGCAGCTATGCACGTACGATACGGAGAGAAGTGTGCCCAAACGGAACCAAACACGGGCCCATCCGCACCTACCCACCAAGAGAAAGAGACTAGCATTCTGCTGTGTTGTGGGTGGGTGGGTGGGGGGACATAGTGATGCTGTAATAGAGATGAAACCTGCTCTGGCCCGTATGGTAGTACTCATTTTGTGTATTAACGGAGCACAGAAACGTACATGTTCCTTGAACTTCAGTCTTAAACGAATATAGGGGAGCAGCCATTTGCTCGAGTGCGAAATATGCAGCCCTTTGTATGCAATACCTTCTCTTGTTATGCATTTGTCCGAACGGCCCACGGGGAGCACTCCAGGCTTCTGTGGCCTAAGCTGAGCCACGTTTTGGCCCATAGCGCCGTGGCCTCTCCATGAGCTGCCTCTTGACCCATGCTTTGAGGATTGGCAGCAGACACTGCCGAGAGGGCCTTGGCACGCGGCAGGCAAGGGTTTTGTGTTTATACACTCGCCTTGCTGGCCGTGCTCTTGGTTCTTCTGCTACTCTCTCTCTCGCTTGCTCTCTTGAACGGGGTTCTTCCCTAATTCCCCTGGGCTCTGCTGCTAACAGGACTGATCAGATCGTCTGAGATTCTGCTGACCTGCTGTACCTAATAAATCAATCCCTACCAAATGGTTCTCGTCTTCATTTCCCCCCCTAATGGGCCCAGCTGGCCGTATCGAAGGAGGGATTTCCTTGCTTTGGGCCCAGTTTGTCTTGCTCTTGGTCGGTGAAATGGGTGTATGGGGATACTGAGGTCCACCTCCTGTCTCCCCACCCTCATTGGGGCATCAGATTGTGTGCACTCTTTGGTTGCAGTGCCAGCTTCTCTCCACATGAGGGTGCTCCTGACTAGGTTTCCTCCAGCGATAAAAATACACTATGTGGCTCTGTTGTTGTTTATTGCCTGCAGCAAGGAGAAATGCCTGCTGTGTGTGTGTGTGTGTGTGTGTGTGTGTGCGCGCTGAGGGAGGCGGTGGAGTGAGGGTGCTTAGCCCGTTCCTTTCTGCCCTGGGTTTCCTATTTACTGTCACCTTTTGGCAGCTGAGGCGCGTGTGCTGATGCACTTTACAGTAGCATCCTTCCCGCACCACACCACACCACCCCTGAAAAGAGAAAGCTATTATGAAACTGTCAACATATATGAAAATGGAAACTAACTACTGCATATGTAAAAGCTACAACCTATCCATCTTAATCAGAAAGCAAAAGATAACTTGCTAAGCAGATTTACTTTCAATTCAGACCGTCCTCGGTGTGCTTGTCGGTTGTAACTGTTCTGGGCTTAGTAATACAAACGCGCTTCTAGTGAAGCTACAGGGCTGCCTTGACAGCTCCTATCTGCATCCTCTTCTACTTAGGACTTCTTATTCCATTAATTTGCATCATGCTGATTTTTCCAGGTTGTCCCCCCCCCCCCCTACACTTAGTTGTTGGTACTCTTTTCAGGTCAACTCTCACTCTCCCTTGTCTCGACGTCTTGCTTCCGGTTGGTTGTAGGTGTTACCCAGCGCGACACTGTATTTGGTGACCCAAAAGGGTGAGGCAGGAATAGACAAGCTGGTGCCCTCCAGATGTTTTAAACTACGTCTCCTAGAAGCCCTAGCCAGTATGGCTAATGGTCAGGAACGATGGGCGCTGTCAGAACATCCAGGGGGTGGGATCACAAGTTCATAGATTCATAGATCTTAGGAGTTGGAAGGGGCCTACAAGGCCATCGAGTCCAACCCCCTGCTCAAAGCAGGAAACTAGAGCAGGGGTCTCCCATCCAAGTAATAACCAGGCCTGACCCTGCTTAGCTTTCCGCACTCGGATAAGCTGAGCCAGCATGAGCCACAGGCCTGTTTCAGGCCTGTCTGCCCTTGGTATAAAGGATCTAAACCAACTTTAGTCAATGGGCTGTTTTTGAGGTGCAGGTTTATTTATGCCTGCAGGTTGACCCTAGCCTCAAGCGAATTTTTCTCCATGCGTGTCCTTATCCGTCACCCTCCACTTTAGGTCTTCTGTAATATTCCACATTTATGCACCACTGACCTAACTGTGGCGTCTGCAGGCGCTTTTTTAGTTTAAAAAGCTGTTAATCATACATTGGTTCAGTCGTCTTCTGTGTGTGCTTGCTGGAAGAAAACCTCATTTTGCTTGAAGGAGAATAGGAGAATGACGACGTGTGTATTTTTCCTTTGACAGAAGTTGTTAAAAATTTTTTTTATTATTTTCTTTCCCATCTGGGCCACTAAATAACAGCAGATGACAATTACTGCTAATTTACTGTCAATGAATTGTCAACTGGCTTTATTTTATGCTGTAAGCCTCCCAGAGAACTTTTTGTTATAGGGCACCCTATAAATGCTGCAAATAAAGATGAACAATGAAACCTACAGCAGCCACCCAGCAAAAATGGCTGGCAAATACTAGGAAATTAATTTTGACTGGGGGGATGCTGGGAGTTGTAGTCCAACTTATGGGTTGGGAAAGGCTGTTTTAAAGACTAACATATTTATTATGGCATAAGCTTTCATGGAGTAGGGTTTACTTCACTTAAGGCACAATCCTATGCAAGTTTAGGCAGAAAAAGGTCCTACAACTATTCTGGCTGGGGCATGCTGGGAGTTGTAGGCCTTTTTCTGTCTAAACTTGCATAGAATTGCACCCTTAAGTTATCAAAAATGTAAAGGATAGATTGCTATCAAAAGACATGACATGAGTACAAAAAGTCCTTGCTTCCATCCCCACTGGAGAGCAAGAGGATCCACAGCCACAGAAACTGGTATGAAATAGAAAAAGCAGGAAAGGTGAAAAATGGTTTGATAACCCCCCCCCCCCATGTGCACGCACATGCACACACAAGCACACTAAGGAAACGTGTCGATCTGAGATTGTCATTCTCTACTTGTACACAACTAAGTGTAACATCTTGCGTGACTTCGGCATCAGGAAAAGATAAAGTACATGAGGGAAAAGTTGGTATTTGGAACAAGTCATATAATGCAATAGAAGCCAGCCTTTAATAAACCTGGAAAGAACTTCAGCTGAGCTCAGAATCGTTCAGCCTCTTTAGACCTCTGGTTCAATAAGAAAAATGGATTTTTAAATAAATATTTGTGTTCGTCCAGTTAGGGATTGTTGGAATTCAGCTAAAGTTTAATACACTACACTAATACAATATAGGTAGACTGTAGACAGCTGCTTATATGTTGGTAACACTCTGTCATAGATAGCAACCATCAAAGCCATTTCTTAAGCAAGTTTGCACTAAATTACCTCATATACAAGGAATATAAACTACTGTAACATAAAATGCCAAGTGTACATCCAGTGAGATGTTACAGGATAGATAAGACTAGAGTTATTTAAATCTGCTTAAGTGATGACATCTGCTGAGGGAAAATAGCCAGTATTTGGGGGTACATTATCTCAGCATCCTAAAAGGTTCCCTTGGATTACTCTATTCCCAGTATCATGATTCTCTGTGTCCATCTACACTGTAAATATCCCTATTAGTTTTGTACCATTTTAACTCGCAGCTGGTGATTGCAGTTTGGTGACAGTGCCACTGTGGATTCTTTGTTGGCGATCACGACACAATCCTCACAAAACTACAGTGTACAGGGAATCCCTGGAGAAAGGAATAAGCTAATTTCATAGATTCATAGATCATAGAGTTGGAAGGAGCCTACAAGGCTATCGAGTCCAACCCCCTGCTCAATGCAGGAAACTAGAGGAGGGGTCTCCCATCCAAGTAATAACCAGGCCTGACCATGCTTAGCTTTCCACACTCAGACACGCTGAGCCAGCGTGAGCATTTAACATAAGAATATGAGAGGAACTGTGCTTGATCAGACCAAAGTTCTATCTTGTCCAGCATTCTGTTTCCCACAGTGGCCAACCAGATACCTATGGGAAGCCCACAACAGGACATGAGTGCAATGGCACCCTCCAGCTCATGTTCTCCAGCAACTGGTGTTGAGAGGTGTGCCGCCTCTGATACTGGAGGTAGCATATAGCCAATCAGGACTAGTAGCCATTGATAGCCTTCTCCTCCATGAATTTGTCTAATCCCCGTTTAAAGCCACCCAAGTTGGCAGCCATCACTACATCTTGGAGCATATTCCATAATTTAAATATGTGCCGTAGTGTGTAGATCAGGGGTGGGCAGAAGATAGTTCGGGAACTACTGCTAGATCTCTGGGTCACTGGGAGGTTTGCAGTAGATTCACAAAGGTTTCTTTTATTTATTTATTTTAAATATGTATATGCCACCACTCATTTACAAATCCCAGGGCAGTGTACAATATTAGTTAAAAACAACAATTAAAATTGAGGTTAAAAATCCACAATAGGACTGAAAATCTAACAAAGCTGGGTATTAAAATGAGGAGCTGCTTGGTTAAACAAATACTTCTTCAAATACATCATCTTTTGGTCATAATCCCAATAGTTTAACAACAAAAAAGCTCTCTCTGCACACACCATAACCTCCTGGGCTAGGCTGCCAAAACTAAGAAAGCTTCAGGGAAAACCAGGAATGGATGTTGGGTGAAAGAACTGTGAACAAAGTTCTAGTAATGAAAGCAAATTCCTGGGCTGTACATTTCTTCAAAGGCACACTGTTCCTTAAGTCTAAGGGTGCTGCTGTCCAACTCGAGCCACTGTTTTGCACCTGGTTCTGGTTAGAAGACCTCTGTTTTAGGCAAATATATATTATTATTTTAAAAAAAGACTCTGCAAGCCTGCCATCTTCCCACCACAGCCTTCCCCAACTGGGCACCCTCCAGATGTGTTGGACTACACCTCCCATAACCCCCAACCAGCATGCTGGCTGGGGTGATGGGAGTTGTAGTCCAGCACATCTGGAGGGTGCCCAGTTGGTGAAGATTGTACTAAGCCAAGCTGATCAATGGTGTTGAGTTAGTACAGTGTTTCTCAACCTTGGGTCCCCAGATGTTTTTGGCCTACAACTCCCAGCATGCCCCAGCCAGCATAGCTGGCTGGGGCATGCTGGGAGTTGTAGGCCAAAAACATCTGGGGACCCAAGGTTGAGAAACACTGAGTTAGTGTATGGCAGCACCTTGAATTCTCCTTTGGTCCCACGTATCTCCAATCATCTCCTACATCTCTAAATCAAAGTCTGGTCCAAGTGTTTAGGATTGGTGCATTAGAAACAGTTACCTGCTGGATTTAAACAAGGAGGGATGATTTTTCTGCAGAAGAATTGATAACATTGGAAAGTACGAGTGGCTTGGCTTCTGTCAACATTGCTTTTTATTAAAATGGTAATTTGTGTGCACCGGATTCTTTTGCCCTCTTCTTCGTGATGAGGCAAATGATGTTGACTTGTGAAGCTCAGCTACTGCTTCCAGCTGTTTCTTCCTTTCCTCACATGGGTACTTCCTGACTTAGGGCTGCAATTTAAAGGCTTGAAGACTCCCCTGTGTCACTCCCATGCCTCTCAACAGATGGGTAACGTTTTATTAAAAGGCGTAATGTGACTTGCTCCCAGTCTTAAGCTCCTATGCTCCCTCTAGTGGTCCCTTTTTACCACAGAAAGTCCCTGTACCTTTTGTTCCCTGCTCCCTGAGACATCTCTCTTTCTACTGGGCCTTCCTGGGGAGATTGGGGGGACGGGGGATGCCTTCTTGAAATGCAGCTTCTGTGATTTGCTAGGGTTAAGGTTTTTCTGTTTCCACCTCACCATTCCTGGGCCTTCAGACAAATCACTGTGTGGAAGGTAGAAAGCATGTGCGTGTAAATGCACATCCATCACCATCATCATCATCATCATCATCATCATCATCATCATCATCACCAGGCGACCACTCGTGACCGAGTAAGATTGTCTTCCAGGATAAAAATTTACAAAAAGGAAATTTTAAAAGGAGGAAATTCTAAAGAAAAATTGTGTAGACTCTAGCGATGGGTCCATAAGTGACTGTGGAGGCCAATTCTAGATCCACACAGCTTCCCACAGTGAGGACACAGGTTACCTGTAAAGGATTTGTTTGATGTGCTTTTCGCTTAGCACGTTTCTCCCTTTCACCTTGCACTCGGGCTTCTTCAAAGTCCATAGAACCTTTGTGAAAGGCCAACCTCCAGTTAGATTGTTCATGGGCCAGAGCTTCCCAGTTTTCAATTTTTATATTGCATTTTTTAGATTAGTCTTAAGAACATCTTTAAACCTCTTATATTGACCACCGATATTCCACTTTCCATCCTTGAGTTGGGAATAAAGTAACTGCTTTGGGAGACGGCAGTCAGGCATTCGAACAACATGACCGGTCCACTGAAGTTGGCGTTGGAGGATCATTTTTTCAACACTAGTAGTCTTTGCTTCTTCCAGTACACTGACATTTGTTCGCCTATCTTCCCAAGTAATTCGCAGGATTTTCCGGAGGCAACGTTGATGAAATCTTTCAAGGAGGTGGAAGTGACGTTTATAGATAGTCCATGTTTCGCAGGCATACAATAAAGTTGGCAATACAATGGCTTCATAAACCAGTGTTTTGGTCTTCTTACAAATATTCCGATCCTCGAACACTCTATGTTTCATTTGAGAAAACGCGGCACTTGCGGAGCTCAAACGATGCTGAATTTCACTGTCGATGTTAGCTGTAACAGAAAGATAGCTGCCAAGATAGAGAAAATGATTGACATTTTCCAGTATTGTCCCGCCAAGCTGGATAGATGGCATCACCAAAGGGTTAGCTTGCACTTGCTGATGAAGCACTTTGGTTTTTTTGATGTTAAGTGAGAGACCAAGTTTTCTGTATGCTTCTGCAAAAGCATTTAGGATAGTTTGGATATCATCCTCTGAATGTGCGGAGACCACATTATCATCAGCATACTGAAGTTCCACAACGGAGGTTGTAATTTCCTTACTTTTTGCTTTCAGCCTGCTGAGATTAAAAAGCTTTCCATCTGTTCGATATATAACTCACAGTCTACCATTTTGCACACTGCAGGAGGTGAGATTCGTTCCAAACGGTCAATCACTTATTATAATTATGTTTTTCTGTTCATCTTTAATGCAAAGAACAGCAATCCTTTTTTAAGAAATCGTCCTGAGTCAGGCTATTCCACAGCCTTCCCCCAACCTGGTGCCTTCTAGATGAGTTGGACTGCAATGTCCACCCCCCCACACACACCAAGTTGGGTGGGGATGATGGGAGTTGCAGTGGCCATGCTGGCTGGGAGCATGCTGGCTGGGGCAGCTGGGAGCTGCAGTGGCTATTGTGGGTGGACATTGTAGTCCATCACACCTGGAAGACACCAGGTCGAGGAAGACTGACTTACTGTAAGATAAATGAATACAGTGAGTGTGCATAGAGGGGTAAGATAAATTCCACACTAATGTGTAATAGTAGGATGGAGCCAGGAGGGCAGTGATCCTTGATGTGAAATTAGGGGTGCTGCTGTTACCCTACTTTTATGTGTGGAGTGTTGGAGGGAATATAAACTGCTAAACTGCTTCTGGAGTTTACAGGTCTCCTTGCATGAACAGTATGATCTTATGCCTGCAGGCAGGGTTTATTGATTTTAATTCTGCTTTGTACAGTTCCTAAATCATTTGGCATTTAAGGAATGATAACACCAACTATAATAATGTTATTCCAACAATGTGCTGTTTCCAATGTTCCATCTTTTCAGAAATGAGGAGGGGTGTGTGTGTCCAGTTTTAAGATGAGGAGCAGTCCCTCCCACAAGGCTGATGACTGAGAGTAGAGCAGGTGTGGGGAATGGGTGGCCCTCCTCCAGATGTCGTTGGACTGCAACTCCTATCAGCCCCAGCCAGAACAGCCAATGGTGAGGGGTGAGGGGAGTTGCAGTACAACATCTGGAGGGCCACCCACAGGTGCACCATCCCTGGAGTAGAGGCTGCATGCAGGTAGCTGCTCTGCTGTTTACTGTATGGTAACTTTTTATTTATTTATTTATTACATTTATACCCCACCTTTTTTCCTACAAGGAACTCAAGGCGGCTTACATAATCAGTGTCAGTGTGTTGTGGGGCAGAGATGAACCAAGACATACTAGTGCCTGAAGCAGAAAATCCAAAATGGCACCCCCATGGTATTTATTTATTCTTTTATGTAAAGTATTTATTTAGTTTTACTAACATTCGGGGGGGAGATTGGGGTGGCAGGTGTAGGACACTGAACCCCCCCCCCCCGGCCCTCTGATTGGCACCACCACTGCTCTTCAGCCAAAAAAGGCTCAAGGAGCGGCTTACAATAAATCAGTAAACAAGACAGCCCCTGCCTGCAGGCTTACAATCTAAGAAAAAAGGCACATCACACAAGGAAAAAGGGATGGGGAGGGAAGTAAAATGGTAGTAAAATATACGCTAAATGATTGGCACTTTGTCCTTTAATGGTACCCTAAAACCCACCCTGTGAAGCAGGCCTCCACACCCTGCCCAATGGCAGGGTCAGCCCAGCAGGGAAGAGGTAGTCTGTGGTGTGAATGCACACAAATAATATCAAATCAAAACAGCAAGCCATTAAGGCAGGATGCAAACAAGTGAGCAAAGAGTTAGGAAGAATTAAATAGGCCTTCTTGGTCCAATGTGGCTTCCAACTACCCAGTTACTCCTTGTGTTTGACCTCCACGTCTGGTTTCCCAGATCTCTAGAGTGGCTGTGGAGGAGTGGTAAGACTAGGGTTAACCATGCAGTCAGAGGCTCTGGGCAACCATTATCCCATGGAGTTACAAAGGCTGTGTGTTAAGCTGGAGTCCTGGCCCTGGCCTATACAGTCCATTGTTCACAGTGCATTTAGACGAGAAACTCTTTATTTCAATCATGCCATGATTGGGCTTACAGTGTCCTGCTAAATCTGATACTGTGAACCATGCAATGTGACTCTGTCTCATGGCAACAGCTTTTAACCACCCTTTTTATAGATCTGAACCTTCGCTCATGTTCCTTACAATTTCAAAGACTGTAATTATTTTCATAATCTCAGTTCTGTTTGCCACACCATATTTGCTGCCTTGAAACCTGCAGAGTGTCGCGTTTTGAAACTGGAATATTGAATCCTGCAGCATTCTGAAATGCCTAATCTTCTCTGCCTAAGTCTCTTCATCGCTCTTGCAGATGTCCACGGTACAATGAAAGGCACCAACTGATTCTCTTAGTTTGTGCCACAACAGTTCAGGAAGGGAGATCTGCAAGTGTAGCTGAGGCAGAGACGCATCCGGATTGAACTTCAGAGCTGTACCAGATGCAGATGGAGAAGGTGACCCTTACTCACAGAAATGAAACATGGCTACTACAACCAGTCTGGGGCCTCTGTGTATGATATATAGGCATAAATGGTGCGTGGTTACATGGAAATAGCACTGGAGATGGGCTATCCTCATATCATTAAGCAAACCACATTTAGGGATACTCCACAGCAGCCTTCCCCAACCTGGTATCCCCCCCCCCAATGATTTGGACTTCAACTCCCATCAGCCCCAGGCAGCATGACAAATGGTCAGGAATGCTGTGAGTTGCTGTCTAAAACATCTGGAGGGCACTGGGTTGGGGAAGGCTGCTCTACAGGCTTGTCCCGTGGTGTATCACACAAGTCTGAATTTCTGCTACGGCTTTTGAACTGTCAAATACTGACCAGCACTGCAGAATATTGGGCTTTCAAATGCTAATGATTTCACCATTGAATCCACAGTTCTGAGAACATCCATCATCAAAATTCACACAGGAACAGGTGAAGAAATCTGTGGGGAAATTCATATCGGCTCTAAATCATCCCAGCCCTCTGATGATGATGATGATGATGCTGATGATGATGATGATGATGATCATAATACTATGGATGATGATGATGATGATGATGATGATAGTAATAGTAATAGTAATAATAATACTGAATGCCCAGGAAGGAACAGAATGGACTTACAACTAAAATTTTATTTGAGAAAATAACATAATTTAAGCTTTAAAAATGGTGTTTAAAAGTACCATACACCCATGGAGGCACATGTAACCCCAATAAAACAGAAAGGACAGATCAAAACATGGACCAAAACCCCCACATTTGAATGTGCCCGGTGAGAATGCGGTCATAAGGCTCTGTTGCCTAACCATCCAAAGGATGCTCCCTGAGACTGACTGAGCTAATTGGAATTATAATCCCAACCACAGCAAGCCAGGGCACCCTAAAGTCAAGTAACAGCAGAGGCGTGTGTGTTATCAGCGGCCACAGCAACGAGCTGCTCTGTAGCATCCTCAAGAAAGAATAAATAACCCAGTACCTGAGGAACTGTTGCAGTTATCATTTGTGACTGCCAAATGGGTTTCCTCTTTGGCAAGCCAACTACCAGCCATGTCTTCACACTACACATGCTCATTAGCAAACATGTAAGTAAACAACCAACAAAGAAGGGAAACATATCTGCTTGTTCCACTGTCAAAAGGGAAGAAAGGGGGTGGGGGGAAGCCTTTGATTCCACCTGATGCTCAGGTTTGAATGTTAAACTGCTGCCAATGCAATTGGTGTGAACGCACACAAATAATATCAAATCAATACAGCAAGCCATTAAGGCAGGATGCAAACAAGTGAGCAAAGAGTTAGGAAGAATTAAATAGGCCTTCTTGGTCCAATGCAATTCATCCTCCTGTGACTCGGTGCCCAGCCAAGCCTTCGGCACTGTTAGTAGTGAGATGGAAAGGGGAATCTGCCAAATGTTTGCCAATTTCCCCTCCTCTACACAGTTATTAAATCCTGCTGTCATTTTCACTCTAGCACCGCACCTAGGATGAGACCTATTTTGAGGAGTTGTTCGCAAAACTATGGCTGCTGTGCTGTGCTATGCACACTTGCTTGGAGCAGGTCCCACTGGATTTAGTGGGACTCACGTCCTAAGAACATGTACAGCAGCGTGCAGAACTTCAGGCCTGGGGCCAAATCTGGGCCCCCAGAGTTCCCCAGATGGCAACACCCCACTCCCTTTCCCACAAACACTGATTGTTTGGTGGTTTCCTGGCTTTTGTGTAGTGTCCCCCCCCCCCCAATCTAAATGGTTGAATTGCTTCTCCTAAATTTTAGTTGCTGGCAGGAAGAGCCTTAAGTTCTTATGCTGTTATTGTTGGTATTTGGTATTTGGCCCCACCCACTTTTGCCCTCAGCCCCACTGGAATGTGGCCCCTGAGAGTGTCTCCAAAATGGAATTTGGCCCTCGGGCTGAAAGAGGTTCAACACCCCTGGTACAGGGCTAGGCTGTCAGTCTGCTTTCCTGATGGCTGAAGGATCTTGCTCCGTCACTTCTAAAAGCCCAGGCACTTACTACACATTAAGGGAATAATTGCAGTTTACCTCCAGGTACCTGGTAATTGACCAAGTGCTGGACTACTTGAATTTGAAAACTCTTCTTTAGAAGGCAAGCTAGCCTCAGCCAGCTATACTAGCTGGACTCAAGTCCACCAGAGGATGGTTACGTCTATGATTCTGCAAGCAAAGATTCTGGGCACACAAGAACTCCTGAGATAATGCTGGTGGAGAGAGCTAGGACAATGCTCCAGTGACCAGAGGCAAAGGACTACGGTGCCTTTAATAGATATGCAGAAGAGGGGATTTCAGCAGGAACATAAGAAGCTGCCTTATACCTAGGATGGATAGATGCAAAAGAGGACCAGCTGGGCTCCTGCACCTTTCATAGTTGTGTAGAAGAGGGAAGTTGTGTAGAAGAGAAACACCTGATGATGAAATGTTCTCTTCTACACAGCTATGAAAGGCACAGGAACCCCATCTGTTTTTGCATCTGGACACCCTATTTATACCAGGGCAGATTATCTGTCCATCTCAGGGTGGTGGGACTTCTGGAGTTCTAGATGTTGTTGGACCATAGTGTCCTTTTGGAGTGGTTGTCCAAGTTGCGGGTAGGCAGTACTGCATGGCAGTGGTTCCACTCATACCTGATGGCCAGTTCCAGAAGTGGTGCTGGGGGTTTTGTGGTCGACCCTATGGCATTTATGAAACTGCTGAATGAGGTGATCCAGGGATTTGGAATGTGTTCTCCTCAATACGCAGGTGACACGCAACTCTATTTCTCTTCTTCATCTAACCTGGGTGTGGCGGTGGAAGTCCTAGGTCAGTGCTTGGCCATGGGAATGGACCGGATGAGGGCTAAGAGGCTGAAGCTCAATCCAGACAAGACAGAGGCAGTGTTAATGGGCGGTTCCTCTCTCTGGATGAGTGTTGTTCAGCCTCTTCTGGAGGGGGTCGTAGTACTCTGCTTAAAGCAGGGGTGGGGAATCTGTCGCCCTCCAGATGTTGTTGGACTGCTACTCCCATCAGCCCCAGCCAGCACAGCCAGTAGTCAAGGATGATAGGTATTGTAGTCTAACAATGCCTGGAGGGCCACAGATATTCCCCACCCCTGAATTCTAGCTCACTTTCAGTGGCTCCTCAGGCAGGGGTTGACCATTTAACTGGAGACCTTCAGCTGGGACCTTCGGCAGACAGAGAGTGTGCCCAGTCTCTGAGGCAGCCTTCCTGGGCCTGCCCCCCATATGTTAGACTACAACTCCCATCACCCCAGCCAGCATGGCTGGCTGGTGCTGATGGGAGTTGTAGTCCCACACAACTGGGTGGGGGCACCACCAGTCTGGGGAAGGCTGCTCTGAGATATGGTCACATCCCCAATATATGTGCAACTTCCCACTCCACAACCAGCTGCATCTGTCCCAAATCCCCTCTTCTACGCAACTCTTAAAGGTACAGGAAACTTGTCCTGCTTTTCCTCTCTGGCCACATCCCAGCCTCTCAACATATACAGTAATATTGCAGCTGGTAATACTCCTGCTGCCAGTGGAAGCCAGGAAGACAAACAAAAACAAAGTGTAGCTAAGCCTGACATATGAAACATAATGATAATTCTGAAAATAATAATATTATAAATTCCCTCCTACATCATGTACTATCACTGTTTGGCTAAGTGCCCTCCTCCCACCAGCAACAGCAATGAAAAGTAAACAATCAAGTATAAAAGATGCTTCAACAGATAGACCTGGAAATAAAAGAGCAGAGTATGAGTCTCTGGGAAAAGCAAACCAAGGCAAGAAGCAAGTTAGAAAGCTAAAGGTTCCATAGAAGCAATCATATTTGGGACTCTCTCACCATAGTGACCTGTGGAAAGCTGAGTCATGAGAACATCAGTAGTGGACCCACACGACATAAGGTGTAAGGATAACAGAAAGCCTACTAGGTCATGTAATACATTTGCAAGGAATGTAATCAAAGCAAGACTCAAATAGAGAATCACAGACTTATACAGTTGGAAGGGATCTTGGAAGTCATCTAGTCCAACCCCACGCTCAATGCTGCACCTACCATGCAGGATGCAACTGCTGCCGTGTCCTGGACAGATGACTGTCCGGCCTTTGCTGACATGATCCCTGCAGCTTACCAGCTTGACTTTCCAAAACACTCTCCTTCACTTGCTCCAATGCTGGTCCCCTGCCTATGAGTTAGCTTATCAGTGCTTTGCTCTTGCATATGTGGGTGTCAGGGAGCGAGTCAGTGATACAGCACAGTTGATGGTGCTGCTGCCTCAAATGTGGGGAGGGGTGCAATGGCAGAGCTGCTTGGCACGCAGAAGTTCCCAGGTTCGGTCCCCGGCATCTCCAGTTAGGGCTGGGAAAACTCCTGCCTGAAACCCTGGAGAGCTGCCATGGCTGCCAGTCAGTGTCGACAATACTGGGCTAGATGGACCAAGGGGCTGGCTCTCGGTATAAGGCAGCTTCCTATGTTCCTAAAAGGCCTCGTGACTGTTCTGTCTGCAAACATCTCATTCAATGGAGATATGAACTGACCACTGGGGGGCAGACACATTCCAATCACGAGTGCCTGTCCTCCTCGCCCGCTGTCCTCTCACCACCCACCACATCTAAGCATCATTATGACCCCACTGGGACCCTTCCTATTCTCCGGCACAATGTTAATTTACTAGAGGTTTCAGAGATGCACCAAGCATGTGGACCAGCCCCCCCTTCATTATGTACCCCATACATGCTTTCCCTGAAATTATTTATGGCAACATGTGTCTTTTGACACTCTCCCCAAACGAATGTCTGTTTCCAATGTCAAGGAACAACCCTTTCTTTCTTTCTTTCTTTCTTTCTTTCACGATCGCTACAGTACATTGCAACACACAGAGAGTTCTTGTCTCTCCTGAAAATATGGCATTACCGGGGAGCATTACTAGTAAGAACGTGAGATGTTCTTAACAACTCTAGAGTGAGACCTTTCCATGGGACCTTTGCGGGACAAACTGCCTAGGCAGCATTTCCTATGGCTTGGCGTGTTGCTCCAGCAATGAACAGCAGACCTAATAGAGAAGGTCAGGTGCCTCTTTGGGATGTTTTATTGTTAAAATTAACAAGACAGGGGTTAAGGGGTTCAAGACAGGCATTTCCCTACACACTGGAATTTCTGTACTGGGTACAAATTCAATACAGGCAATCTATGCATACAACTCTTGCTGGTGATAATAGCGAACAAACAGGTACGGTACAGATAAATAGGAAAGGTTCCCATCCTCCTCCAGCCACCACAGGATCTCCCCTTGAAACTGTTATGGAGTCTGCTGGCAGGGCTGTACCACTCATGGGCTATACTACTCATTCTGGCAATGCCCTGCTCCTGAGTGGCCCTGCGGTTCCCTCCGAGATGGCACCCACGGTAGGCCTTTCCTGTTCCCTGCACTAAAGCATACTTGAGGGGCCTTTTCCCTTCACCCAGGATTTCATGATAGCTACCCAAAACTGAGTATCCCCCCCCCCCAATCATGCCTCATCTCCAGCAATGGGTCTACCTTCAGCATGGTCTTTGCTCTCAGACCTAAGGATGGTCTCCGGTTAATTTCTAAATACAGAGATGCTGAGGCTCAGGGGCTGCCTAGAAACCACACCACGTGACCTGGAAGTGTGGGTCCCCACCCACAGATGTATGAAGCCATGCTCAGAGACGTTGTTGTTGTTGTCGTCATCATCATCATCATCATCATCATCATGCACAGGGTTTAAGCCCTGGCATTAAAAACAGGTTCTGGGGTTGATCCCTGGTGGCAGAAATTAAACCCTACTCTGAATCCTCTAAAACATCCCTCCCCTTCTGAAGAACTTGCAGGTGCCAGGGAGCCAGGAATGAGGTATCCAAGCAGCGACGGCTGCTGGAAAGCCGATTGCTACGGAATGGTGAGGTTCTGGATAAGGTTGTACGAGAATTACATTTATGTTTGCAAATCATGCAGACTTGTCCCATTTGCAATACCGAATGCTTGCAAGAGTGTCTCTTTGGGGGTGGGGGAACGTTGCAATTTACGGAACTTGCGTTCACATTCGAAAAATGCGGACTTTAAGAAATGCGCATTCCCCCCAAAATATGCATTTTCACTCTTTTCTCTATGGGGCACGGGGGGGGGGATGCACATTTGGGTGCAGTCTTTTAAAAAATGCACATTTCCTCTATTGGAAATGCACACTTTTCCTGTTCGAACAGAACCAAAACAGAGCACAATCCAGCGTGGGAAATGGGGGTAAGCTGAGCTTCAAGGTGGTGTTTGGTGGAGATCATGAAAATCACTTTGTTCGCTCATGCCTTCTGGAAGGCAAGTAAACAAGTACACAGGGACCTTTGAGTGGAGGTAGGACACAGTAACAGAGCGATTGTTCCATGTTGGGGTAGTAGAGAGCATGAGTTTGTTTGTGCTGATCCGCGGGGTTTACTAAGGTGACCTTCGAGGACAGCATAAAGCCAAAGGACCTAAGCAGGGGTAGGAGCCTGAGGGGTAAAGCTGGGACAGGAGGGGAGGGATAAGCACAAAGGGCTCTGAGGGTTTGCACTGAGGGGGGGGGGCACCGCCACTGCCACGCTGCCCTTCTCCGGGCACCTGACCTACCAAATGCTTGCCGCGGTCCACAGAGTACAGCCACGAGGGAAAGTTGCCAATCGGAAGGCGGCAGACTGAGTGCCGGCCAATGGAATGCGTTCGGCCCTCCCTCGCTTTCACGCACCTCCCCCTCCCAACCCATTCGCCATGCCAGCTCCGTCATACTGACCCTGGTGAGTGAGGCTGGCGCTGTCAGAGTTAATTTGCTGCTGGCCCCTCTCAGATGCGCTAAGGAGCACGCACACACACGCACGCACCCAGCCTTTGCCGTTTGCCTGTCATTTCCTTGCCCTGGCAGTGAGGCTTCTAGACTCAACCTCCATTTCAGGCTGTTTATGCAAACTCCTCTGCTTGGGGGAGTTTGGTGGCAGTCACGTGCCCCTCTGTCGCGCAGCTGGAGGGAGAGGCCGTGGGCAGAATTCCCATGGAGGAAATGAGAGCAGCCAAGGAAACGGGCTCCTTGAAGAAGGGTGATGACTGCCCCGCTCTGGAACAGGGACCAAAGGCGCTTGGTGACAGCAGGACAGGCTCTGACAGGCACAGAGCAAAACATGCAGCCTGGAACTTTGTTTATGTAAGCCTGGGAAAATTAAAAGATCTTCACCTGGGGCCAAAAAGACCACAGTGTAGGTGCCAGGTGAGCCTCTCTGGGGAAGACATTCCAGTTCCACCACTGAAAAGGCTCTCAGCTTAGTAACTACCTGCCTCACCTCTTTTCATAGATCATACAGTTGGAAGGAGCCTACTTATGTATTTTATGTTTGGTTGTTCCCCGCCTCGATCCGAGTGGAGAGGCGGGTAAGAAATAATTTATTATTATTATTATTATTATTAACCCCCTGCTCAATGCAGGAAACTAGAGGAGGGGTCTCCCATCCAAGTAATAACCAGGCCTGACCCTGCTTAGCTTTCCACACTCAGAGAAGCTGAGCCAGCATGAGCCACAGGCCTGTGGGGGCACCTAGATAAAGGGCTTCTGACAATAATAATAATAATAATAATAATAATAATAATAATAATAATTTATTTATTACCCGCCTCTCCATCTAGATCGATGGTCTTAGGGTCTGGGCAGGTATATACGGAAGAAGATGATCATTCAGGTAACCTGGCCCCAAGCCATTTAGGGCTTTGTAGGTTAGCACCAGCACTTTGAATTGGGCCTGGAAAAGGACTAGCAGCCAGCGCAGGACATAAAGCACTGGTGTAATACGACTCTTACTGCCCTGTTGACATCCAGACATAGAAAGTTGTCTCCCACTTGGAAGCAAGCCACAAACACATGAGTCTGCTGGGAGGCTTCACACACACACCTACCGATGCCCTCCATCTCAGGTTATGGCCACTGCTACCCTAGCCTCACAGATGTCACCTCACTCAGGTCTACCACCAGTTATTACCCACTGCCCCTGGCATCTCAGGTTCATTCCAAAACATGACCACACTGTTAGTATCCCATCTAGGGAGCAAGACTGCATAGACAATCATTCTCAGTGGGTGACCCATACTTGTGGTGGTGGAACCAAGGCCTAAAACCAACCATTTTTTCATTTGGGGTTGCATCTGGTGATTAAAGTTAAACCAGTTGGGAATGGAGTTGTTTTGTTTTGTTTACTGTTTGCCACTAAAGAAAATAATAATAATAATAAAGGGGAACAAGTGAATTGATAGTGGTTGAACTGTTTGTTTGGCTTGTTTCCAGGAAGAGTACCTTTCCCTCCATTCTGAGACTGTGCTTTGGTCCTACTGGCATTTTGTGATGGAACAGCCTTTACTCTGGGCTGGCAAGCTTTTCATCCCCATTAGTAGGTATAGTCATGTGAGGCTGACTGAATTATGACTTGGGCAACACCCCCACCAGTTTTCAGGTCCTAGCATGTGCTGAAGGATTATCTGGTGTGTCCTAGATGGAGGTACCTATATTGAAATGTAATCTGGTTTCCATGTTTAGCCATTGCATCTTGAGCACTTAATTCTTTTATAACAACAATAGAATATTATCCTCTATAACTGTATCTTGTTGTGCATGAAACTTATTTGGAATGCCTTATTGGCTGACTGAGCTTTTAACTGAGTATGAACTGAATTCAAGAGTAACTAATGTTTTAGATATTGTTTGGATTGAAACATTGTTGAATGATAGACTGATTGCATTGTGAATTGCATTAGGCTGTTTTGTTCAATGGGGCAAGTTTAAATTTACTAATGGCAGGAAGAAAGGATGCAAGAATCCTGACTTATTTTCTGATACAATATCTCCTCAGTTTGATTATAGATCTGACCCCACAGGTAAAGGCAACAGTTAGGATGCTAAATCTAATTATATTGGAAGGATTAAACCTATTTTTATCCTGAAATTGGCATACTAGAATGCCATATTGATTTTTAGACTGCAATATTAGTTAAGCAACCTGAGGATGCAGTAAGAAAATTGTAAAATAACTAGTATGTTCTGGAACATCAACGTAGCTGTGGTTAGATACAGAAGGATCTTGTAGAACAACAAAGGGTATCGAGTGACAAATTAAGAATTCAGGAGTAATGATTAAATAAGTTAATTGTGCAAGTTGAAGATTTTGAAAATAAAGCTAGGAGAAACAATTTGATGTGCACGTTGTCCCTGAGGGACTAGAGATGGAGGAGCTTCTTATTTTTTGTGGAAAACTGGATAGCTTCTTTATTAGTCCTGTAGGCAGAAGAAGCAAGGATGGCTCCAGTGTTTAGACTGAAATCCCACTATAGTGTTCCAAATAAACATTCCCAAAACATTCTTCCAATACTGTTTAACAATGATTTAAAGTAGTTGATACAGCATATTGCAAAACTGACTTGATGATTGTTCATTCCTAAATCGAGATATTTTCAGACTTACTAACTGAAATGCATGCTAAGAAAGTAAAGTTAAAGGAGATTTTGCTCAATATTGCAACAAAATAAGATTGTCACTTTTCCCTTGGGCAGCTCTACCTGAACTCGGAGGATTACGGGCATCCAGTCGAGCACAGAGGCAAGAATTGCGTCCATGTTTCCTGATTTCAGCCGTCTATGTCTTTTGCCCCTGCTCGCAAGGAGGAGGGGCTGAGGCCCCGCCAGGATATGTTATATCTCAGCAAAGCCTCACTCCTTCCCTCCCTGGCCCCCCAGAACGCTCCCCCAGCACCAGCTCCAAAGTTGGACCTGCGACTTCAGAGCTGCAGCTGGCACAGAAAGAACCACAGAAGCTGCAAGGGCAGAGGGAGGGTGTTCTGCGGTTGGAGTCCCAGCTCTGACCTCAGAATGCATGTCTGGGGTCAGAGCTGGGACCCTGACCTATCCTATGGCCATCTAGACCAGTGTTCTCCAACCGTGGGCCCGCTGGCTGGGGCATGCTGGGAGTTGTAGGCCAAAAACATCTGGGGACCCACGGTTGGAGAACACTGGTCTAGACAGTGTCTAGCAGCCATAAGACTGTGCCCTGAATTAATTGTTGTCATTCCCACCCACCCAAAAGAGACAGTATATATTTCTACATTGGAGGAAGGATATTTATTTATTGGGGGGGGGGAAATAATGCTATCAAAGAGAATGGTTAAAGTAGATCTGGCGTTAGTTAATTTTTAATGCCTATTTTGAGTGGCTGCTACACCTGTGCAATATGATGAATCTTCCCAGCTTTTATAAGAATATACTGGTAGCTATGTATCTGTGCCTTGCTCTTTGAAATAATCACAAGGAACATATACTTACGTACTTTCTGCTCCTGTCCTGGAGTGGAAAGGTTGCAGCAGCAGCCTCTACAAGGTACTTCCCAGTTTATTGACAAATATGCCACTTGAGTAGCTATTTTGGGAATGCAGAAGCAAGCATACAGACAGTGCAAGTGGTAACACATCAACCCTGTCCCCCCCAAATACAAATAAATTTGTTCCCAGTCAAACCCAAAGTGCTGCTATCGACTTCTTCTCATATATATCCTACCAAAACCTGACAGAACAAACTAGTTTCAATCACCTGCCTGTAGTTGGGTGTGACTCAGGATTCATCACATCGCCAAACTGCCTTTCTATTCACTGCCCCTCATCAATAACCAACCCATGCCAACATAAGGCAAGACTCATTTCTCTAATATAGGTGTGTGTGTGTGTGTGTGTGTGACACACACACACACACACACGCACACATACACCCCACAACTCTAATCTTGTGAGGTAGGACAGGCTTGAAGACATCTTTTTGCCTCTTCCTCAGATATAACTCTGCCACCACGCATGCATATTTTTAATATCCCTTATTCTGCGACAGCCATCAAGACATATTGGCCCTTGGAAATGCTTTCGCATTAGATGAGATCCAATTGTTGCAGCAAAATACTCACTCCAATGCCAGCAAGTGCCAGTAATGTGTGACACTGACACGGAGATGCTCCAGGACAACTTAAGATGGGAGGCCGCCTTCAAATGGGAGAGTGTAAGCCAGGCTGGTTGTGTGCTGCCAATGCCATCACCATGTGGAAGTGTTTCTGGTGTCCTCTGTGGCCAGAGAAATCCACAACAGATTCAAATGGGTCCAGATTTCTATGAATCTGAGCTGCAGATTCTGCAGTGGACCAGCTTTTTCCAAGTCGCACGGATTCCGCAGTCCTGCAGACCAGTTTTTTTTTACTCTTAGTGGGTGATTTGCACAATCCATGCTTGTGCTAATGCACATTAGCACAAGCGCAACAAAATTCTTGCACATCCCTAAAAAAAACCCCAATTCTGTCAATGAGCGGATGGTGCAAGCAAAAGACGCCTGACAAATCACAAAGCTCAGATGAGGCGGATTTAACAAGATCCTACATCCCTACCTCTGTGTGCTAATGTTTGATCATTGGACTTTAGTGAACGGAGTTGGGTGTTTTGGGTCTGCTGTGGAATCTGCAGGCCAGATTCATAGAAATCTGGACCCATTTGAATCCGTTGTGGATTTCTCTGGCCACAGAGGACACCGGAAACACTTCCACATGGTGATGGCATTGGCAGCACACAATCAGCCTGGCTTACACTCTCCCATTTGAGGGTGACTTATAGGCAACCTGAATAAATAATTCCTAGCTTCAGGCAACTGAAGGTTTTGTGGAAAGAGACAATTTAAGGCTTATGGGGACTCAGGCTATGGCCTGTGGCTCACGCTGGCTCAGCTTGTCTGAGTGTGGAAAGCTAAGCAGGGTCAGGCCCGGTTATTACTTGGATGGGAGACTCCTCCTCTAGTTTCCTGCACTGAGCAGGGGGTTGGGCTGGATGGCCTTGTAGGCTCCTTCCAACTCTATGATCTATGAAATCTATCTATGAAACGTCTTGGGAACCTACCATTTTAATTTCCCTGTAATGCCCTGGAGCAACCCTACATTTTGGGAGTTCCAGGGCTTCTCAGACCAGCTATGTGGCGTGAGGCTCCAGGTTAGGTGTTGGTGCCAGTGGGGCCTACCAGGGCACTGGGACTCTGGCAATTGCCCAAGGGTGCTCGGTGTTGGCACCAAAACCTGGGGCCACTGAAGGTATGACAACACCCACCCACACATACCGTACTCCCCCCTGCCTGTTTTTGAGCATAGCAGAATGCATCACTGCCTCTTGCTGAAGGAACTTTGCTGTGGCTTCTCTCACTTCTCCTTCAGTGCTAGAATGCTTGTGCAACAGCCATTAAGGCAGGAACCATTTACACCTCCTCCAAAGCCATTAATACTTCATTAACACCAGGAGTTTTCTGTGGCTTCATTCAAAGTGCATTAGAGTTTATTGAACAAATTTGAAGTACATTGTCTGGTTATTTCCCCCCCCCCCCCCTGTTAACTGTCAGCAGGTGCAACTGCTGCTTTCTAGTTCACTCAGCTGTAAGGGATTTGTTTGTTGAAGAAAAGCAATCCTGGAACTTTTTCCTCTGAAATTGTAGAGCAATAGGGGGAGGGTGCTCTGTTATGCCATCTAGTTATTCTGGTCCGGACTGCAAATGCTTTGACCGTTAGTATTAATACCCTTACAGCCTTTCCAATGGTTGCTCATGTTCCTGTTTTCCATGAATGTACCTTTTCCAACCTGGTAGCCTCCAGATGTGTTGAGCTGCAACTCCCATCATCCCCATCACGTCTGTTTTTTATTTTTATTTTGAGAATTCAGCAATAGCACGTAATTAGGTCATCACTCCTTTCAGTAGCAGAGGACCACATGCCAAAGGTCCACAATCCATGCTATTATTTTTAAATCTGTGGCATGTTGGTATCAAGTGCCCTCTGTTCCTAGTATTATGCCCGAGCTAAGCACACCAGGTAGGATTTCAAAATTTGTTTTGATTTACGCAGAACGTGCAAGGATGTTGCGTGTGCGATGACCAGATTGCATAGTGTGTGGCTAAGCATTCAACTGCACCTCTGCAAGACTGGAGGTGCAGTGGGCTGTGTGGCAGTGAGTGCTCAAGCATGATGTGCGCGTCACACAAGAGAATGAGAGAGACCGCAGGACCAAGGAGGCAATTTGGTGTGACACCATGGAAAGGCGCAAGCTTAAGAGTGGGTATGTGGCTGCATCGTGTGTGTGTGTGTGTGTGTGTGTGTGTGTGTGTGTGTTTTCCAGGATGGAAATCTGTGAGTGTGTGCGCATGAGAGAGAAGGCAGAGAACATACCTGGGCATACTTGAACATATTCCAACATAATGGGATACTATCCTTATCACCTCCTTTCCCAACCCCAGGCATGGGGGGCATGACCATGCTCTTATTCTATTGCCTGTCCTGCAAATGTTTCCATTAAATCAACGATTGCATGTAAGGTAGAGCTTGAAGTGTCCTTTTCACATGATTATCCCAAGGCCCTAGTTCAGTGACTTTCCCCTAGTCCAGAGAAACAAGATAAGTGCTCTGTCCCAGACAGAGCAGCCATCGCTGCAGCAGGTTAGGGCATTGGAATACATTCCTGATCACGCTATAGAGCTTCCTTGTCTTTTTCAGCAGGCCCCACCCTGCCATGTGCCTCAGTTTCCTCAGCTTCCCACTCATAGACACAGGTGTCTCTGGGTTGGATCCAGATTTAAGCTGGATCAACTGGGCTGGTGGAAGTGGACTTCTCCACCCACTCCTTCCCATGGCAGCTCCTCCACCCCCCTGAAAATGCTACACAGAGAGTCAGGAGAACCTGCTGAATGGGGTGGGTGGCGGCGGCAGTGAACCCCACCCCCCCAAAACAGGAGGAGGGACCTTCTGCAAGCGGAGCCTTTTCTCATGCGGAAGTTCCCTTGAAGGCAGATCCTGGATCCAGCCCATTGTCTGTAACAAAAAAGGGAACTTGGAAAGGAGAAGAGGGTGGAGGAGGAATGCTGACTCAGCACTTGATGGGACATGAGTGGTCCTGCCTGGGCATTCAGAAAAGGTGGAGAAATGCTGGGATCTGCAGCCCAAGGTCACCCTTGTATACAGGCCAGTGCTGACAAGAGCACTAGACTTTTTTAAAGGGAAAAAAAGATTATCATTCAAATGAAGTCATAGCCAGGGATTTCATGTGATTGGGAGAATAATAGCAGTCATTTATCTCCCACTTCCTGCTCCAGCAGGCTCTGTGTGTGTGTGTGTGTGTGTGTGTGTGTGTGTGTGTGAGAGAGAGAGAGAGAGAGAGAGAGAGAGAGAGAGAGAGAGAGAGAGTGCTCAACCCCTCTTTTCCTTCTTGAAGAGGCTAGTGCAGGATTGCTGGCAAACACCTCAACCACATCCCCTCAGGACTGGAAGACATGCCTTTGGTGAAGAAAGAGGAGTCCCCTGTGACTGGAGGGTAGTTTCATTATTCAGTTAAACTTCTTGCATAGGAGGGGGGAGGATGTGTGCTTAACCCTTCCTCCCCATGTAGGAGTGAGTGAGAACTGGATGGGCCAGCAGGGCACAGTTGAAGACTCTCTGCAGGGGACCTGGGCTGTTTCCAGACAAGGCTTTCACTTTGCAATTGCCCTGGCTCATTCATGGAATTTTACAAGGGGGTCTAGTCAATGATGTCTTCCCATCATAGCTCTCCCATGTTTCCCCACCATGTCTTTTTTCTTACTACAAAAAACCCCTTATGGAGCGAAAGACAGGACTGCTGCAAAATGTCTTTTATTGGTAGCGCTAGGAGCCATCCATCTTGTGGCACCCCCCAGGCTACTGCACTCCCCCCCAACAGCACAGCAGTGACCCCTGATGTGTTTTCCCGCAGGACCTCAGGCTCATGTGCCTTAAGTTAAACCATAAAAACATTTTCCTGTACTCAGGGCTGGCCCTACCATTAGGCAGAGTGAAGTGGTTGCTTCAGGTGGCAGAAGCCATGAGGCGGCAGCAAGGTGTTGGAGGAGAGAGCTGTTTGCCAAGTAGCCTGCTCTGTGCCCCCTAAGCTACCTTGCTGCCTTCTAGTGTGCTGGGGGATGCTGGCCCATCACCAGTGCTGAAGAAAGATTCAATTGCCAGTGCTGAAGAAAGATTCAAAGTGGAATTGCAGGGAGTGCCATCTTATTCTTTGCCTCAGGCAGCAAAATGTCTTGGGCTGGCCCTGCCTGTAGTAAATATTAGATGCACTCACATGGGGAATAAAATTTGTTCCACAGTCAGCCAAAGAGGACCCCCACCCCCACCCCACACACAAGCCATGCCATAGCAGGACTCAAGCACTTTCCCACTGTATGGGGATATGTCCCTGTCCACGGGTCTCCAAGGCATGCTGGTACTCTATGCATAAGCTGCCTTCAAGCATTTTAGGCATTCCCATCAGGCACTCAGCATTGACTTGAGCATGTTGTAAATGGCTTTGAACTGTGCTTTATAAAAACCACTAAGCATGAACACTTCCTGATGTTAAGCCTATCACTGCTGCCCTAGGACGAATGCAGCCTTTGCATCCCACCCAGCTGAGTCAAGGAAAACCTCTCATTCAAGTGGCGGTGTTCTTGTTGGACCTTGCCTCTGCGGCAGGGCTGCTGTTTGCTAGGGGATGGCCACGGCTGGATGTCCTATTTCATCTGGCCTAGGCATCTGATGTCCTTTGTTTAGGGAGCATGAGCTCTGCTCTCTGGAAGCATTCCAGACCTGGGCATGAAGAAGTTCTTGCTGGACCCACAGCCAGGATTCTCTGGCTGCCATTCTGGGCTGGGTCCCTGTTGACAACCACAGTGCCCTGGGGCATCGCCTCTCTCTCTCTCTCTCTCTCTCTCTCTCTCTCTCTCTCTCTCTCTCTCTCTCTCTCCCGCCTACAGAGCCTTTGTGTCTAAGCCAAACTGTGCCCCCACATGTGCCAGAATTAACTGCAGGATGCACTGGGCCGGAAGGTCCCATTACAGTGTAGTTCATCAAAAAGAGAGCTGCTAGGCAGGATCCTGAGGGCCACCGAACCTCATCTGCCACAGTCTCTAACTGGGCTGAGCATTAAGGGGGGACGGGGGACGACGACTTCGAACTAATGTTCCTGACTTACCTGTGCCCATAAATTTCCCAGGCCTGTTTCTGGGGAATAAAAAGTGCTGAGCCTGAACGAGGCAGCCCATCCATCTCAGAGCCAGCTCCCTGCTTGGCATGGCACAGAGAAGGGGGTGGTGGTGGCAGGGAGGTGAAGAAAGGGAGGAAGAGTTGCACAGAAGGCATTTCTGCGTGTGATTTCTGTCCAGATGTGGAGGCCAGACCCATGCAGAGCTCTTTGCACAGTAGGCAGGCAAAAGGGAGATGTGGGCTAAGCTACACCATACATTAAATATGCAGCATGCAGCTTACCCTCTCGGGGTTAGATCCAGATTTATGCAGGACTCCCCCACCCCCTTCTTCCCAGGGCAGTCCCTCCAGCCCCCTGAAAATGTAGAGTCAGGAGACCCTTCTGAATGAGAAGAGCTGTGGTGTGTGTATATGGGGGGGAGGGGGAATCCCCCAAAATCAGGCAGAGGGACCTTCCATGAGAGCCTTTCCTCTTGCAGAAGATCCCTTCCTTTCATGTAAGGCAGATCCTGGACCAAATCCTCTGTCTCGTTTATTTAAGGGTAAGTGCATGGGGTCCCAGTCCTTCCCCCTCCAGATTCTCATTTTCCTAAATCCCTCCTACCTGTGCTGGGGCTAAAAAGAAAAAAAAAGAAAAAAGCCTCAACTGGAGTGAATGTATCCGCTGGTGTGGCAGTAGGAGGCAGTGGTTAGAGCACACAGGAATGTTGTTTCAGGGTGGGGGATATCACAGTGTTCCAGCAAAACATTTTCTCCAGCTCTGCTGCTGAGGTAGATTTCCTTACAATGGAGTTTGAATTCATGCAAAACATGCCACCCACTTTTGTATGGGGTGTTCATTTATTTATTTTATTAAATTGTTTCATTTATAGCCTGCTTTCTTTTTTCCTCCAAGGAGCCCAAGGAGGCATACATAATCCTCCTCCTCTCCATTTTATCCTCACAACAATCCTGTGAGGTAAGTTAGGCTGAGAATTGGTGACTGGCCCAAAGTCACTCAGTGAGCTTTGTGGCTGAGTGAGGACTTGAACCCAGGTCTCCTCAGTCCCAGTCCAACACGCTAACCACTGCGCCAGGTGGTTCAGTGAGTTTCCACATTAACTGTGGGTGGGGTTGATCTACATTGGACCTAGGGGGCCCTTCATGAAGAAAACCTAGAAGCCAGGAGAGAGCATTCAGATCTGGGGTGTGGCCTCTGCTCTAGACAGGACCGTTTACTCCCAAACTCCGCCTGAGACTCTAGCGCAGTGTGCGGAGGAGCTTGGGTTATGAAATACCAAAACATTAGGAAGCCAGATCTGTTTGGCTCGCTGCCCACCCACCACCACCCTGCAGCAGCAGGATGAGATGGTGAGCGGCCCGGCATCAGCACCCTAGCCCTTAGCTGGAGTTGGTCAACTTCCACTGCTGCACAGGCTGCAGATATCCAGTCTTGTCAATAACAATAATAATGAAGATCTCCTCCTAATGAAAGAGTGGAGCAGATGGTGTTGCGTGTGGCTGGCCTGGCACAGGAATGGAGCGGCTGTGGGGAGGCGCTTTGCATGGCAGGCACTGTGCCCAGCCGAGACGGTGCCGCGTCTACTGGGAAGGGAGAGTCTGGTATCTTGCAGGAGGAGAGCAGGAGAGGCAAGTAATGGGCCGGGTTTATTTTCCTGTTGGAGCCCTCCTTTGCCATCCTGGCATCTGAGGCCACCAGCAGGGCCAGGCTAAAGGAGAGCCTTTGTGGACCAGCTCTGAATGGGATTAGACACCATTCAGCCAGGCAGCGGCTGGCAGGGCCCAAGCAATGGAGGTAGATGGATGGATGGGAATGGGAAGAACTGTACAAGGGACTAGCAGCTTAAGGAATCCAGCAGCAGGAGCTCGTCACAGCACAAGCCCATTACTGAGCAATGGGACCTGGGTGGCTGGAGACACAACTATAAGAGGAGTCACATGCATCCCACTTTTGTGTCCAGCACTCTCAAAGCTGGCCATCGCATATGCAACCCAGGAGCTCACCGGAGCCCATTGGTTGTGCTGGCTGGGATGATGGGAGTTGTAGTACACCACATCTGGACGGCACCGGGTTGGGGAAGGCTGCCGTAGCACTTTCAGAGCAGTGGGGGGCGGGGAGCAGTCTGGCAAATGGCAAGATCATACTCATTACTGTTGTCGTGCCGGTGAAAGTAGCCCAGCCTCATCACTGTCCATGGTGCTGAACAGAGTCACGCAAGACAAAGGTGAGATGGGTCCTTGCTCCAAGGAGCTTACAACCTATATTTTGGGCACAACAGAGAAAAGACAGGGAGGGGAGGGGAGGGGAGAGGCAAGGGTAACCAGAGGTGAATGCGATCTAGTGCAGCGAACAGCTCCTATTTATATTTACGATTATTTGCTATATTTGTACACTGTGCCTTCGACACTACAGTTTGAAGGCCAGGGTGGCTTTGTTCTTTGGGACTGAGGGGATAAGCCATTGGATGCACCAAAAGGGCACTTTGTGAGGGTGATGTTGTCCTGTCGGCGTTCTGGGAGTTGTGGGCGTAGGAGACTCCATTTGGCACACTGTTCTGTCAGGATGGGGGGCACCCTCTGAAACAAATGGGGGATCAGGGGATCCCTAGATGAATGGCCTGACACAGATCACAGAGCAAGGCAGTTTTGCCAAGCCAGCCAAGCTGCTGCTGTGGATAGCCGCCCTGAAAGCCTGCCCGGTCCCATCCACAAAGATTTGCCGCCTGCCCGTAGGACTGGACAGAGAAGTCTGCCAAGAATCCGACAGGCCTTTCCTTCAGTGATAATCCCAAGCAGGTGGTCTGTAGCCAGTGCTTGGCTGACTGACTGCTCCAGCCATCGTCCTTGCCTCCTCCCACTCTGATGGGGTCACCTTGGTTGGTTGCCGGCAGCCAGTGAGTAGCTGGCACAGTGGCCAAGGCTGGAAGCGCTTGTTCCCTTCCTCTCCCTCCCCGCTCCCGTCACTGCCTCCTTGCTTGCCTGTTCACTAGGAACACTGCCAGTGCACCATCCTACGGTCCTATCCCTGGCTGCAAGCTGCTTCTCGCTGCCTTTGATGGAGGGATGGAAGGGTTGGAGAAAGGGCACGTCCCTCCCCTTCTTGCAAAGCCCCCAGAACAAGAACAACACATGGTGGTGGAGGACACGCTGCTTGTGGACTAGGCATCACTCTAGTGATCTAGTTCTGGATCATGTGGCCGACATCATCGCGTGTGTCCTTGCCTATGGGGGCAGGTTGGGGATTTCATGGTACAGCAGCAGCTGAACATGGGACTATACAAGAGGCACTGTGAAAGGACACATGGACCGAGTAATAGTCTTAATGGGAAAACTGTAGCCATTGGTGGCTAAGACGGGCACTGCCGCTGCACGGGACCAGGGAGAAGGGAGGGTGTCCTTCGCCGCCTGGGCTGTATCAGTGCTGTCATTGGGTTGGATCCAGAATCTGCTTTCTGTGCACTCATGGAAGGTGCCTCCACCTGATTTTGGGGGATCCCGCTCCCGCCACATCTCACCCCATTCAGCACGGTCCCCCCCCCAACCTTCTGTGCAGCATTTTTAGGGGGCTGGAGGGGCTGCTGTGAGGAGGCAGGTCAGGGAAGTCTGCTTCGGCCAGCCCAGCTGCACATGCCCAAATCTGGGTCCAAAGCCCCAATCCATGCCGCTTGCATACAGGCAGGTGTGAAATGGAGGGTGCTGAGCTCCACGGTTCCCATTGACCCTGCACTTCTTGCAGTGCCTTTCATAAGCACTATAAGGTCAGATCTAGCTGGTGCTCGCCGGGGAGATGTCACTCTGCAAAGCTGACATGAGAGGTCGATGGGGCCAGACGCATGGATGGGGAGCTCAACGGTATGCCAGCCGTCAGGGGCAGAAAGAGCATACTTTGCACATCCCACATCCCAGGTTCACTCTCTGTCTGGTATATATCTGGGCAAAGTGGAGAGCAGAGCCGGGAGGGAGGGAGGGAGGGAGGAGGCCACTGCCTGTGAGGCCACTTCCCCAACTTGGGGCCCTCCAGATGCAATGGACAACAACTCCCACCATGGTGGCTGGGGATGATGGGAGTTGCAGTCCAACACATCTTGAAGACACTAAGTTGGAGAATGCTGCTGTAGACAGTGTAAGGCTAGATGGGCCAGTAGAAACTCCCCTGCAAACCTTTTAACCTTTCCCACCCCCCACCCCCCAGGTTAAAAAGAGAGAGAGAGAGAGAGAGAGAGAGAGAGAGAGAGCACTGGCCGGTACAGGTTCTAATACTAGTGGAGGCCCAAGAGTCCTGTACCAGCCGTTCTCTCCTGGGAGTCAGTGCTGCTATTACAAGTCGGGCGTAGAGAAGCAGCCAGCAAACCCAGGGTACATCTCAGCTCAAGAGAGAGTGAACTCCCAGGCATAGCTTAATCCTTTGGACCAAAGTTTTCCTAGAGGTTTGCTTCCTCTCTAGCCCCGAGTGCCACGCTTGACAGGACAGACAGCACAAAGCATGCGCATCTGCGGCCCGGCAGAGCTGTAGCGCATGGTGGTGCTTGCCGGGCTTCCTGCTAAACTCACTGGCAGCTGCGATGCTGCAGATGGCTATGGCGCACTCGAAGTGCTACCAAGATCGGCTTCTCCTTTGGCTGCGGAGGGGGTGGGGTGGGCGATCGTAGGCACCCTGCCTGGCTGGCTGCTGTCACCGTCCTCCCGCACATCATCGCTGCCTGTGGCCAGTTTCCCCCCAAGCTAGGCCGGCGCGTGAGCAGCTGGTGGGTTTTGCCTGCGCCCAATCGATGGCTAAGCTGCGGCAATCGTTTACAAACGTCTATTGACAAAATATGAGCAAATCCATTAAAGTAGCAGCTCGGTAACAAGCGCCCACCTGATAATTTGATTCTCCCCTCCTTTCCTGAAGCTGGAGAGACACAATCAATCCTGCCACTTGCAGGCCGCCTCATTACAGCTAAGCCTGGTCTTGCTGTAGCCCCTGATGGCTCCAATCAACACACTCAGCAAGGGAGCCCCTGCCACGGGCCTGGCGAAAGCCACATGCCAGCAGGAACCTCCTCATGGGCCTTTTCATCCAGTGGCATGAAAGCTGCCTTCCAAACACACACACACACACACACACACACACACACACCCTGACAGAATCTTTTCCAGCATCTCAAACCGGTGTCATTCTGACACTAATCCTTGCTCTGTGACTCAGATGATCCAACCTTCATAACTTTCTAGAACTGGGATGTTCTATGAAAACTCTAAAGCCTGTGAAGTCATCTGTAAGCAGTCTTCTTACCTATTGTCTAGCTGAAAGATTTACACAGATCGGACTGTCACTTTGTAGGAAGTGGGGCTCTGTTCAGATGGAAGCATTCTGTGTAATTGGTTGTTGCAATTAGTTGATGTTTATCAAATAGACATGTCTGGCAAAGGAACTCTGCTTCCCTGCCCCCCCCCCCCACTCCCCAGCAACTGGTTATTTGTAGTCTTAGCTGTTGTTATCAAGCAGAAAGATCTCTTTTAATTAATCAAAGACCAAATCTCTTTTCTCCATCTGTATGCCTTGGGGAGACCTGACCCAGCTTCCTAGGGCTTAAAGATGGGGCAGCAGCAGCTCATTTGGGGGCTGTTAAGAAGCAGTTTGGCACTTGGAATAATTTTGAATGAGAATACTGAGCACTTTAGAATGCTCAGAGCACTTCATGCCCATGACCCCTGTTGGACTCCCATCAGCCAACGGCCAGCAAGCTGGGGTGATGGGAGTTGTAGTCCAGCACCGGGTCGGGGAAGGCTGTCTTATAACAACCCTGTAAGGCAAGGTGGTAGGTATCATCCCTATTTTTCATATGGAGGGGGGAGAGAGAGGTGGGGGGGCTGCCTAGAGCCACCTACTAAGATCATAACAGAGGCAAGATTTGAATCAGGAACTTCCTGGTTCTTCACTCAGATTAGTCTCTTTGCCAGGATGCTTCAGGAGCTGCCAATGCTGCACGCTTCCCTTGGTAAATACTGTATGTTCCTGTGTAAAATACAGTGTAGATCAGAATGTACTCACTCCCTTTTTTCCCATGGCCACCTGAATGGCTGGATAATTGCTGCTGTGCAGTGTGACAGCAAAGTTTGTGCTGTGGGAAAATGCGTTCTGAAAATCAAGGAAGCCCCGAGGCTTCCAAGAAGCTGGTCAACCACTAGGTGAACCCTATGTTTCTGGAACTTCTCATTATAAAAGATCTGGAGATACTCTTTGTAGGACCATCTCTAGTCAGCCCAAGCAGCATGAGAGCTCACGATTAACCCTTTCTGTGGGTACTAGCATGTGAGTGGGAAAAGAGATGCACTGGGTCTGTCAAGAGCTGATTTAGCACACCTGGTACAGGCACATCAGCCCTGCGTGTGCTCTGCTCCTGTGCCTTGGCCACGGCAGGGGAAAGGGTCCATGAGGGCCTTTGGCCCGAGGCACCTGCTCTGGCATTTTGAAATGTTAAGATTTGCTTGCAAATGCCATCTCCTACACTGACTCTGCTGTGTTATTGCAAGATGTACTTTAAGACTGCCAAGGTAGGCAGGCAGGCATTGCCTTGTAATTACAGGGTTTAGTCTTTCAGGCGGGAGTGGAGAAAGACACTGCTCTGTTATTGTATGACTGCTTCCGACATCGCAGCTGCTATATTACTCTAGGTCTCTTCAGGGAAATGGATGCTGCCCTGTTTCAATAGGGTTTCCTCCAAATTGCTGGGGTAGGCATCACACAGTTATTGTTGTGCCATGGGGGGAGCGTGTCTGCACAATCATCTGTAATTATAAGGGTGTTCGGGGACAATGCCCTCTCTTTGCAGTTTGCTGTGTCAGTTACTGTAGTGGGCAGAAGGTAGATTGGGATCTCCTGGTGGATCTTTGGGTGATTTGCAGTAGATCTCCAAGAATTTCTGGCAACCACAGCAAGTAAAATGGAAAGCAAGAAACAAACTTAGCCATGCCTAAGCACATAAAAAGAGCCGTGCTGGATCAAACAAAGGGACTATCTACTAGTTCAGCATTCTGCTCCCACTGTGGCCAAGCAGCTGTCTGTGGGAAGCCCACAAGCAGGACATGAGCATAATAGCACCCTCCTGCTTGTGTTCCCTAGCAACTGGAATTCAGAGACATGCTGCTTCTGATAGTGGAGGTAATATTATTTAGCCATCTTGACAAGTAGCCATTATCCTCCATGAATTTGTCGATTCCCCTTTAAAAACCATCCGAGTTGGTGGCCACCATTACAACTTGTGGTAGCAAATCCCATAGTTTTGCTACTATGCACTGTGTGAAAAAGTGCTTCTTTTTTTCCGTCCTGAATCTCACACCATTCAGCTAACTTTGTACTGATCAATTACCTCTTAGCCTCAGTATCCCTCGCATGTAGGAGTACACATTGGTTGCTTTGGACCAGGTTTTTTGTGTAGTGGAGTCATGTGGTAGAAGCCCTGATCTACAATAACTCAGATATTGATTTGTGTATACAGTGTATGGCTCATATTAGGGTGTCCATGTGTCCTCTTTTAAAGAGGACATTCCTCTATTTGAAGGGCTTCAAGGGGACAGTCCTTTATTTTGAAGGCATCCTTTATCTGAAGGGTTGTCCAGTCCAAGCCCAGTTTAAATATGAAAAGTCATCAGAAGGAAGAACTGGGCCTTGAAGTTGCCCATCAACAGCACCTGAACAGCAGGCTGAGCAAGGCACACACAGGTCACTCAAAGTCTTCCACACGATGATGAGATATACTGTATTTCTATTTAAAGTATAACAATTATTCCTAAGTTTGCGTCTATCCATATAAATTAGCACATGCAAACCTTATACAAACACAGGTCCTCTTTTGTCCTCTTTTTTGGTGACGCATGCCCTCTGTTTTGGCGATGATTCACCAGTGGCCACCCAAGGCTCACGGGGTGCAGTAGCTGACTGGCTCCACTGCTTCCTCCCTGCACCCCACTAATTTGCACCTGGCTCAGATTAGCGGGCCTTGGGTTCAAGTAAAAAACGAAATAAATCCCACAAGGCTGACGTCTGCCCAGCCTGCTGTAGCGGATGGAGGTATTCTGTGGGAGACTTACAGGCCCTGCTATTGTAGAATAGCTGCGGGCTGGGCATGGACAGTGCTGTTGACACCACTGTCACTGCCACTCCGACTAAGGAGGTAAGCTGAGGCATTTGTTTGGCGTGTGAAGGAACATGGACTGGCAGTACCAGGGGACATGTATGAGGAAGATATAGTCGGAGCAAAGAGGTGGGAAGCCTTAAAGCAGGGGTGGGCAACTTGTGGCCCTCCACATGTTTTGACCTAGAACACCCATCATCCCTCACCATTGACTATGCTGGCTAGGGCTGATCAGGGTTGTAGGCCAAAGCATCTGGAGGGCCACAAGTTGCCCACCCCTGCCTTAAAGTGACACAAGTAGAAACTAGGGATGTTGAAGAGTCCTTGGTTTCGAGTCACGAGTCGAGTCATGAGTCTTTGGACCCGAGTCTCGAGTCCGAGTCCGAGTCCTTGGTCCAAAATGGTGACTCCTGAGTCACGAGTCACTCCCAAAGCTGACTCCACGAGTCCCTATTAAAATCAATGGGGGTGTTTTCCCAACAAAATAAGGCTACTTCAGATGTGTGGCTTAAATAAATTCTAGGCACAAGTGTGCCTTTTTATTTCAAAACTCTTCAACTGATTTTGGCGAGAACAGACCAGGCAGACAAACCCAAAATAACCAGACAGGCAGAGGAGGCAGGGAACCCCAAAGCAGGCAGGCAGAGGCCTTTGTCTTGGACAATTCAAACTGTGGAACTGGTTAAGAAGAGACCAGGCGGGCAGAGGAGGCTGGGAACCCCAAACAGGCAGGGAGAGGCAGCCAAACCCAAAATGTCTGTAAGGTTGCATTTTAGGAAAATGATTTTAAAAAATAAACTTGCTGTACTTCCTAAAACCTATCCACGTTGCATTTGAGGAACACGATTTTGGAACACGAGTCCTTGGTCTCGAGTCCCGAGTCGAGTCTCGAGTCCCATTAAAAATATTGGGACTCGAGTCTGACTCGAGTTAGAGGGGGGACTCTGTCCGACTCACGAGTCGAGTCCTGGAGTCCGAGTCCCCATCCCTGGTAGAAACCCGAACTTAACGTGGAAAGTGACTGGGGGAGGGGGTCACTGTAAAATGCACAGGGCTTGCGGGTTACAGTGCAACAAATGCACAATGGTGTTGCGCGTGATCCAGGTTTCTTCTCTCAAGGAAGCATTTCTGTTCGGAGACAGCACGTTTTCCCAATGGTCAAGCTGCAAGATCCGGTCTCTGAGAAAATGCAGTTCTTTCACAGCAGGGCCACTGTCATTTGGGGAGCTCTCTGGGCTGGAATGTAGTTGCAGGAGAATCACGGTCGCCCAATGTCAAGTAAAAGAGGCAGGTCTCATTCCTATGACCCTGATAGCCCCATGTGCAATCCTTTGCTTTTCCCCATAGGACAGAATGAATGACACTTACTGATTATATGAGCAAAAATCAAGATCGGTGCTCACTCCTCAGGGACAGTGTTGGGCTAGGAGCTAAACCTATTCCCTGTCTCTGATGAATCCACCTTCTTGATTTTGCTGCTTGTAGCCTGTTCAGTTTGTCCCATTAGAACAGGGGTGTTAAACCTCTTTCAGTCCAAGGGCCAAATTCCATTTCAGAGAAGTTCTCGGGGGCTATGTTCCAGTTGTGGGTGAGGCTGAAGGCAAAAGAGGCAGGGCCCAAATAGCAAAGATACCAGCCTATTGTAGCTTAAAGCTCTTCCTGCCAGTAACTAAGCCTTAGGGGAAGAGCATTTCAACCCTTCGGAATGGGGAAGAAACTGCACAAAAGCCGGGAAACCACCAAATGATTGGCGGTCGGGGTAAAGGGGGTGGGACCAAGGGAAGGGGTGTGGTCATCTGATTGGGACTCCAGGTGGGCTGGATTTGGCCCTCAGGCCTGAGGTTTTGCACCCCTGCATTTGTACTTGACGGGAGATGTTGCCTTTCTGCATGGCTTTGCCCTGGGCTTCAAGGCTGGAGAGACCCTGCTGCCGCCCCAGCTTGTATTCTGCATAACCCCACCCCAGTCTCCATAGCTTACCTACCCTTTCTGTCTCTTGGTAACACTGGAGCAAATGAGTGGGAGAGAACGGAAGGAGAGTAGAATAGGCTTATATTTCTTTGCCTTGACCTTTTATCCCCATGTCATTTGATTATAAGCCTTCAGAACAGGGAATTATGGTAGATTTAGATGAGTGGCTGAGGTGTTGAAGCCACGACAGTGTGACCTGTGAGCTTGTGTGGCGGCCATTCATGTGAGCGCTCTGCCACATCACAGTCAGGTTGTGAGATTGCAGCACATAACCTTTTAAAGACTTTTGAAAAGTGGGGTGAACCTGGGACAACTGAACGTCACTCTCTCCCACTCACCTGTGATGTGTTAGATCAGGGGTGGGCAAAAGGATCTACTGGTAGATCTCCAGGTGACTTCCAGTAGATCAAGAAGAATTTCTGACTGTCGATGGTTTAACAATGGCAGCAACAAAAAGGCTTCTTTTCCTCCTAAATTAGGCTGCTGAAAACAAGAAATCTTGCAGGGAAACAGGAGTAGATTATGGTTTGTCATTTGTGTGTGAACGGATTTGTGTGCAAGCTCCAGTCCTGGTAACTGAATTCCAATTCCTGGACTGAGCATGTGCTCAGAGGCACCTTGTTCTGCAATTCTATGTCTCCCTTTCCTGAGCCACTATTTTGCATTTGGCTCCAGTGGAAAAACAGATCTAGATCCTGGCCCTAAAGTCTGCCCACCCCCATGTTAGATCATTCATGGAAAGAGTCAGTCACCATATAAACACTCAAAATCCCTACATGCTGGCTGGTTCCCCTCTTGGCTCTTAATCTTTTTCTTATTCCACAACCACCATGAGCCCTTGCTAGGCTATTTAATACTGCTACAGACTGCTTTTCTGTTATGCAAAATACCCCCCCCCGCCCCCCCACACTACAGTTGTGGCAGAGTCTGACAATTGACGGCAAACAATGCTTGGAAACTGCACTTAGTCCAAAATACAGCTGCTAGGTTACTAACCGGAACCAACTGATGGGAACACATCTTGCCAGTTCTTAAACAGCTTCAGTGGCTGCTGGTCCAGTTCCAAGCACAATTCAAAGTGTTGGCGTTTACCATTAAAGCCCTAATCAGCTTGCAACCCAGGAAGGACTGCCTCCCCCCACATGAACCTGCCTACATACAAAGCATTTCCAGAGGGGTAGCTGTGTTGGTCTGTTACAGCAAAAACAACCAAGAAACTTGGGGCACATTACAGGCAAACCAATTTATTTTGGGATAAGCTTTTGTGGACTACAGTCTACCTAACGATGCCCACGTTATGCACGATGTGTTCTCCTGAGTTACAGGTATGTGTGTGTCTATATGTGTAGCACACACACATACATGGTGGGAGGGGGGAATTGTAAACAGTGAGGTCAGAGGGAAATGACACGCAAAAAGTACAAATGGTGACACTCATGTTACTAACAGTGGCTCTTCACAAAACAGTTGTTGCTGATAACACAAACATCCTGGCCTTGGGCCTTGCATTGGCACTGCATGCTAAGGTCATCTTTGGAGGTCCATCTCCAGATGTTCCTGCCTTCTGATGTTAGGGAAGCACCTCCCAGGGAGGGGGCCTTTTTAGCGATGGTGCCCTCCCTACGGAGCAGCCTTCCTCAACTTGGTGCCCTTCAGATATGTGGCTGGGGGTGATGGGAGTTGTAGTCCAACGTATCTGGAGAGCACTGGGTTGGAGAAAGCTGCTAGCCTTCCACCGCCACATTCCAAAGATGGGGTGGTACCACTGAAAAGGGGAAGGCTGCCCTGGAGGCTCACCTGGTGTCTACTCCAATGTCTTTTTTGGCTCCAGCTTATTCTGCTGCTTTTATTGTTTATCTTCCAAAAGCAACATTGTTTATCTGTGAATTACAGTTTTTATCTTTCTTTCTTTTTTACATGATCATTAGCTTGGCTGCCTTGGAAGAAATGATGCTGATGGGTGCGGTAGAAAGTCTCCAAATTTATTTATTTATTTGTTTGTTTGTTTGTTTTTTAAAACCCTGCTGTGGAAGGTCCTAAAGGTTATAGTTATCTACAGGGTGAGGGCTGAAAGAAAGTACAATTTAGAACTGAGCCAAGGAAAGAGAGAATCAGCTTGGGAGGCTGGGCTTCCAGGTTTTCTGCTGTTCATCCTTAGGACTGATGCTTTAGGGCTGCATGCCTGCCTGCCTGCCTATGTGTCTTCTTGCTCATTGCCGGCTCAGCCTGTAGATTTGTACATAGACAGATATTACAAAACACCATCTAAGTCTCCAGAGCTCTCTCTCCTCCAAAGGAAACTCAAAACACCTGCTAGGCTGCAGTCTTCTGTAACCTCAGAGGAATGTGCTATGCTGATCTCTCTGTCTATTTGCTATCGGACAAGGTTTAAGGTTTTGGTACTAGTGTATAAAGCCCTAAACAACTTGGGACCAGGATACCTGAGAGAGCGCCTTCTCTCATACCAACCTGCCCAGTCACTTAGGTCATTGGATGGCATGTCCCCGGTGGTTTCACATCGACCTATGGCCCAACTGAAGTGCACCCGGAGAAGAGCCTTCGATGTGGCAGCTCCATTTCTGTGGAACTCCCTGCCTCTGGAGGTCAGGCAGGCACCAACATTGTATTGTTTCCAGCGCCTCCTGAAAACATTTTTATTTATTTATTTATTTTGTAAATAAATAAATTTATTCAATTTATATCCCACCTATATACAAATACCCTAGGCGGCATACAAGATTATAATATAACCAATTTACACCAAACAAATATACAATAAAAACATGACAAATACCATTAAGCATAAAAACAAGATGAAAATTCCATAAGAATTAATAAAATTCCAAAAGTGTGATAAAACACTGTGAAAGGAAGGCCTGCTGAAATAGAACCATCAGTTATTTCAGGAAGACTTCCAGATCTAACCAGCCATGGATCTATTGATATGGCTTTATTGATCTTATTTTTTAACACGTTGTTTTATTCATTTATTAGTTTTCTCTTTTATTGTTCACCGCTCCAAAATCTCCATACTGGAATATGGAGCGGTATATAAATCTTGTAAGTAAGTAAATAAATAAAATAAATCTCTCTCCCGCGATAGGCGTCCTCCCATGCTCTTCCCACCTTCTGTGCCACAGGAACGTCAGGGACTGCCCTATCCTGAGCCTGACCTGGTCCACCTAGCTGGCAGCAATGGCTCTCCAGGGTTTTAGGCTGGAGCCTTTCCCAGCACTACCTGGAGGTGCCTAGGATGGAACCTGAGGCCTTTTGGCTGCAAAGCAGGTGCTCTACCCCAGAGCTATGGTGGCCCTTTGCCTTTCTCATCATTCCATGATGATCTGGTCTGGAGCTGCTGCCCCTGCCAGACGGATGGGGGCCAGTCCCCGTCAAGAGAATCATCAGGGAAAGGCAAGGTGCTGAAGGCTGCTCTGCAAACGCGGTGCTTCTGTGCTTCGGTTGGGTACCTAATAGCTCCGGAATCCGGCGGATGGATGATGCTGGCTGGCTGGCTGGCTGGCAAGCAGGTTGCCTGCCTGCCTGCCTGCCTTCCCTCCAGCACAGCTGGGACAGAACAGGTGGCAAAACACACACAGAGAAGGAGGGGAAGGGAGCTGCTGCACTGACAACTGTGCAGCCATGTCCATCCATCAGCGAAGCCATTCATAGGCTATATAACTCCATAAGAATGGAGCTATAGAACTATGAGAATGGCAGGGCAGCTGAGCAAAGCCAGCAGCCACACACACACACACACACACACACACACACACACGTGCGCACGCGCACACGCACGCACGCACAAGCTCCTGTGGCCTTCCAGTATCCAACATCATCAGTTAAAAATCTCCTCCTCCTCCCTCTCTCCTTCCTGCCTTTGCCCATAGGGAGCAACTTCTGGCTTCACTGATCCTTCATGCTCCATAGAGGATCCACTCTGGCATTGCCAGAGCTGCCTCACTGTTGCATATGGAGCCGGAGACTTTGGGGGGGGGGTGTTCTCTGACTTTTGCTCTCCCCCCACACCACCACTCCCCAGCAGGTCCCATCTAGGCAAGGAGGAGATCTGGAGGATTGATCAAGATTTCCCCCTCTGGCTCTGCCCTGGTTTCTCTCAAATCCCTTTGGCAATGCTACTTATGTGGTAGGAGGGAGCAATGATGCTGATTCACTTTAACGTGCAGAAATGTCAAATCACGCATTGCCTACCTAGGCAGAACTGCGCTCAGTGCTGCACAGGGGCTGCCCCCCAAAATGGCATCCCCACGCCAAGTTCTTTCTTGCCCCTCCTTGCGTAATGTTTAACCACATGTACCATCATGGACACAGGACATCTACAGTATTTTTCCATGTATAAGACTATACTTTTTCCTAAAATCGCTAGACTAAAAATTGAGGGTCGTCTTATACATGGAAGTAAGCCAAGGAGAGAACCGTGCGGTTGCAAAACTGCCCAGTGGGGGGCGTCTTATACATGGGGGCGTCTTATAGACGGAAAAATACGGTACATCATTCGCCTGTCCTCACTCCACATCACTGGCGGATTCAAGGCGGATTTCTTGAGCTTTGTGTTTATTTATCAAGGTTGATTTTTATTTATTTATTTAAAAAGGAACACACACACACACACCACAAAAACAAACAAACCAAAAAGAAAAAAGGGGGGGGAACTAATCCGGAGGAGGCTTTTTCATTTCCACCACAGAGGAAAATGGCAGCACTGGACATATTCTAAGTAATCTATATGAATTGCAGAACTCTGCTAAATTAAGCACTAACCTCCCCCCCCACCCCCAAATCCCCCAACCTTAAGCATGCAGATGCTGTCCAAGAAGAGGTCTGAGGACTAGAGTGAGTATGTACTTCTGGCTCCACTGGAGGTGTTTTACTCCCTCGTGATGCAGATTAAGCCCCCATCCTCCCTTCCACCAACACAGACTTTGTCAGGTCCCTCCAGCATAGTGCTGTGTTTGGTCACTGCAGAAGATGCCACTGGAGCTGTCAATAAAAGATGCACATCCCTGCAAACGGCACAATTGTCTGAGACATTAATTAACTTCAGAGTCAATCCTTCGTCTCCAGAGATGCAGGTGAAGAGCTGGGATTTAGGTCACTAGTGAAGCGAGTTTGGTGGTCTCTGTTTCTTTTCTTCTTCTTCCGTTTCATTTTTTTTTTTTTTTTTTTAAGAAGCTCTGTTAGAGGTTTGTCTGTAGCTTTTTACATCCTAACACACATCCCGATGCAGGACTGTAGCCACTGGCAAGCTCTGCACTGGCACTGAAATCGCCGGAAAAGGGATGCACATATTGGGGCTGAGGAGCCTTGGCAGTCCTTGATGTGGTGGGAGGAACAGCAGAACCGGGACAGCAATGGCCTGTAGGTGATGAGGACTATGAGAAGGTATCAGCAGCAGCCCTGCAAGGGGAGGGAGCCTGCCCTGCGGACAGAACAGGAGGGGAAGCATTAGTACCAACTCAAGATGAGGCAGCTTAGCTTGAGGAAGGCGTTGTGGTCGTACACAAGTGGAGAAAAATCACGAACGGGGCTTCTGTGTACATTCCACAGTTACTCCATACAAGCACACTATCTGGTGCTGGGCACGGAGTTCAGCATTCAAAGAAGCACAGACATTTTTTTGGGGGGGGTTGTTGTTGTTTTTAAAGCAGGTTTCTTGTGTTCAAAGCTGGGAAGCTCATCATCTGTGCCAATGTGCCTGGCAAAATTTCAGAAGGGTGGTGGAAGGGACTGAGCAGGGTTTTCTGGAGCCAGGAAACTGGGTCTTCAGTCCCTCTAAAGCTGGGTTGGGCAACTTGTGGCCCTCCAGATGTTTTGGCCTACAACTCCCATCAGCCCTGGCCAGCATAGCCAATGAGGAAGAATCATAGGAGACAGTGCAGGTTGGTGGCTCCAATGTCAGTGGGGTGGGGTGTGTATCCACTCTGGGCCGCGGTCTAAACTTTTAAGGAGCTATCCATGGTGCTGAACCTAGGTGGGCTAGGGTTCAACACCATGGATAGCTCCTTTAAAGTTGTGACTAAAACCCAGAGTGGATACACCCTGCCCCATTGACATTGGAGCCACCAACCTCCACTGGTAGGAGTTGTAGGCCAAAACATCTGGAGGGCCAAAAGTTGCCCAACCCTTCTCTAGAGCCCCTCGCCCCTCTCATGTCTCGCAGAAACAAAATAAAATAAGTTACAAACGAAGGAAATATATGCACATCTGATCTGCTTAACTTGCACCGCACCATTTATTTAGGTTCCAGCAGGGGCGGTGCTAGGTACCGAAAAAATCCAGAGCTAGGCCCACAAAACAACAAAAAATGCACAAAAAAATTGTATATGCTAATTTCCATATGCTCAAAAGTCTCTCTCTCTCTCTCTCTCTCTCTCTCTCTCTCTCTCTGTGTGTGTCTTTAAAGGACCCTGTCTCCTAAGGCCACCCCATTTGAAAAAAGAGATGTGTGGATAAGGGAGAGGAGAGCATTTGATTTCAGGGGGGAGGACCCCATCAGGCAGAAAGATTCAAGGGAGGGGGGCAGCAGGAGGGAAAGCACATGTGGGCAAAAAGCCAGCTATTCCAGGGCGATCAGATGCAGCAGAGACCATCAGGGCCCCTGTGCCTTCATTTCAGCAAGTGCCCATGGACAGCAGGGTGGTGGGGCAGTTGGCCTCCCAGAGATTCGGGGCTCCAAATGAAAGATTCGGGGCTCCAGCCCTAGAGGGCCACCCCTTAACACTGCCTCTGGATTCTAGAACTCACCTTTTCTTGGCACACACAAAACTCTCTGCTTGTGCATGCGTGTGTGCATGTGTGTTTGGTGCGAAGTATGCAAGTCCCAGAACTGAGGGATCTGCAGAAAAATGAGGGGCAAGTGGTCAAATGGGAGTGAATGTTGAACTTAGTAGTAGAATAGCAGAGATGGACAGCCACGGGTAGAAAGGAGCCCCTGGGGCAGCCATGGCTGGGCTGGGTGAGGATGGGACTGATGGGCAGTGTGGATGCAGGTGTGTGATCCTAGCAGGGGTGCTGGAGCAAGTGCTGCAAGTCAGGATTGATGTGCAAAAGCAGAGCCGTATCTGTGTGCTTGGAGCTGGCAAGACTGGAATAGTAAAAAGTGCTGCATTGAGGCGCATTGGCAGAGCTGCGTGGGGGTGGGCAGGAGTGTGACGAGGTGCAGCGGCCGGCCGGCCGAGGCACAGGTGGAGCTGTGTCAGGGCAGCTGACAAGCTCCTGCCATACCGAATGCTCGCCCTCTTGCCCTCCTGGCCACTTTTGCTCAGAGTTGTGGGTTTGCTGAAGTCACTGTTTCTCGCTGCCTTTCTCTGCTGCCCACCACCCTGTTATTATGGGGCTGCCCTCGGAAGGTGCCGGGCAGCGATATGCTTGTTGGCAAATGAAGCTTCTTCACAACACAGCACAATCTCTGCAGAAGGAAGAGCTTAAGATGCTTGGGAACCGATGCGGGTGTGTGTGTGCGCGTGCGAGGGAGATTTGTGAAAGATGTGGGTGGCAGGGAGGATAGCCGCCTCTGAGGTAGGAGGCACAAAAGTGCAGCCTTTTTCAATGGTGGGCCGGGGCACACAAGTGGCCTGTGGCATCATTTTCCGTGGGCTACCCAGCTGCCTCCAGCCTGCTCCGCCCTCCCAGCCGAGGGAGAAGCCACAGGTGCTGTTTTTTGCATCAGCCAGCAAGGCCAAACTGCAGGAGGAACACCCAGCACCAGCCTGCTCTCCTGCACACAGAAATTGAAGAGGAGGGAGGCGGAGCCAGTGTGTTTCACATGAAACTTCCCCAAGATCTGTGGGTGTAGAGGTGCCCTGTTACTACTGACCTGTGCAAGTGACTTTTAAACATATGTAATGCATTTCTAGAAAGGTAGCCATATTAGTCTGTTGTCGACAATACCGCAGAAACCTGTAGCACCTTAAAGACTTAATATGTATCTGATTAAGGATCTTCCTCCTCCTCCTCCACCACCACCACCACCACCACCACCAGCAGCAGCAGCAACAGCAGCAGCACACACACCTTTGTCCTTTACTTGCCCCAAGCTGGAAGTTGTCAAAAGCTAATGGTGTGGAGGTAGCAGCTGCACCAGCAGCAGTTGAGACATTCAGTGCGCGACCACAGGGGAGGGAGGAAGAGACATATTCTCCCAAAGGTATGAGAGGGTTTTGGGGGGAAGGGGTTCCCTGGACTCTTTTTGGTTCAGCTCTTGTGCCACCATTGCCAAACTTATCGGATGCACCCCAAGCCCGACTGAGGCACTGGCAGCAGTAGCACATGAGAGCTTGTTGTTGGGGCAGTAGCAGCAGCAACCACAACAGGGCAAAACAGTGCTCATTCACAGGGCAGGGGGAAGGAGAAACATTCATCTCAGATGGGGGGAGGCTCCTCCCCCCTTCATTTACTTTCATAACAACCCTATGAGGTAGGTTAGGCTGAGAGAGAGTGACCGCCCCAAGCCCATCCAGTGAGCCTGCAGGGCTGCGAGCAGCAGCATTGGCCATGCAGGCTGCCGTTTTCCACCCCACAATGCTGCACAAGAACAGTGACAGTGTGTGACACTTAGTAACTGTTCTGTGATCTGGCTCTGCCCCAATGCCACCATTTTGTGATTGGCTGTGCCATGTCACCACCACTTTGGGACTGGCTCTGTGCTATCATTTTAATGGTGGGTCTCAGTAATTTTCAGCCCTGTGGGTCCAGGGGCCAGGAAGTTTAAGAACACCTGCTCTAGCAGATCCCTCCGTGTTGTGTTCCATCTCACAGCTGACCCAGCCAGTAGCTCCTGAGTGGAGTGGAGACATGGAGCCCATGCACCCCATTAGCCATCAACCAGGCATCCCTTTCTCTTCTGTGACCATAGATCTGTCTTGACAGCTAGTGCAGCACAGTGACTAAGAGACTAACCTGAGAACCAGGAAGTTCCCTGGTTCAAGCCTTGCCTCTGCCATGAAATTGCTGGGTGGTCTTAGGCAAGCTACTGTCAGGCTCACATTCCCAACCATCTGCAATATGGGGAAAACACAATATCCACTTACCTTACAGGGTTGTTGTAAGGATTGTTAAGATGTACGGTATATGAAGTGTTCTGAACACTTAGAATGCTATGCAAAAGGTAAGTAGCATTGTTATCTTGGGCAGGCCAGCAAGAGGATCCCATGTTATACACCAGGTACATGGTGACTGTGCCTCCTTGGCCTTGAGAGCTATGGAGGTCCCTCCAGCTATGCAGCAAACAGCAACATTATGTTGGTTTCCAGTAGGGATGCCCATCAGATTTGGATGAAGCCCAAAGCCTGTGCAAAATTGGGCCACTTCAGACCATCTCTGGTGCTTTCCAAGGCAAAGGAGGCTGCCCCTCAAAGCCATCAGCACTGAAGCCAGGCCAGAACAAGGCTTCATTGGCCTTTCATGCTCAGAGACACAGACATTCTGTCTCCTCTCCAAATAGAGTTGTTTGGTTTTGTTTCTACAAAACACGGATGAGTGGGGAGAGGGAGTGAAGTTGAGTGACTCACAGGTCCACCTTCCTAGGACATGTTTTGCCAGGGGCTCTCCAATCACCATGCTTTGGGGTAAGGCAAGGATGAGACCGTAAGATAGCCATTCTTCCAACACCACCAGGCTTCACTATGAAAAATATGCTTCTGAAAACTTTGCAGGTTTCTTACTTAGGGATACCTCTAGTTTGTCATGTCATTTTCACAACAATGGTCCACAAGGAACATGGAGGGATAAGAGTGTCCTCTTTGGGATATCCTCGGAATGTCAAGGTTGCTCTTGCATGAAAACCCCTGCACCTGTTCATCTGAAACTTGACAGGCTCAGTGTTCTCTCAGAAGGGACAACTATATCTGCAATTTTTATCCAATTCTGCCAAGAGATTAGGAGTTGGGTCCAAATTAATCATACTTAGAATAGCCACTGAAATCAATGGGCCTTAAGATAGTCATGACTAATTTAAATTCCATTAATTTTAATGGGTCTACTCTAAGTATGAATAAATCTGGCTCCAACCCAAAAACATTTTGGCAGTTCTTTTAAAAAGAAGCAAAATATAAAGGAGCGTAACACAACCCACCCCCCGCACTGATTGTTCTGACATTTGGCGTGCATAATCGCTAAGTGGCTACTGTGTCTGCAAATATCATCCAATTCTGACAAGGGGTGGGATTATAGCTGTTCTTTGATTTCCCATGCTAGCCTCAGATCATGGGAAATGACATGAAGCCTCAGATTTCCTAATCCCAGCTCAGGTTTGTTACCAGAGTCAAAGCAGATGGCCTCCAAATCATTCTGAGCAGAATCAGACCCTTTTCTGAAGCACCAAATAAGGGTCCAAGTCAAATCTGGGGGTCACTGCACACCTCTAGTTTCCAGGCAAGGAGACCAGGTGGGTGCCCATGTAGGATAGGATCTTTTTGGTTGTGGTGCCCCAGTTATGAAATGCCCTCCCCAGAGAGGTTCACCTGGCACCTACATTGTGGTTTTTCCTCATAATCCTTTTAGTTATATGTTTGGCACTCATCATTGTGGCCCCTTTTTGTTTCTTAGGCTGTTTTCATACTGATTTTCTGTTGTCTTGTGCTGGTTTCTTTGCTGATCTTGTGTTTGTTGTATGCTGGGTTTTATAGGTTTTGTGCTGGTTGTATTGATATTGTTTCAAATCTCTTTTGATGTTATTTTATTTTGCCTCTCATTTTGTATTTATAAGTCTTGTAAACTGCCAAGAGGACTTGTTGATGGGCAGTATAAAAATGTCACACACAAACAAACCCTAAGCAAAGGAATGGAGGAGGGGGAAAGCCAGCAGGACTGAAGCATGTCAGGTGGATGCTGCACACTAAGCAGGCACCAAGACTCCACTAAGTGTGAACAGACTCAAACTGTCAGGGTGTGTGTGTTTCTCCACACCGAACAAATTCTCCCAGTCCGCATCAAGCCATTCCCTGTGCTTGGGAACAATCTGTCATGGCAACAGGATTCTTCCTGCCAAGCCCCCCCCCCCCCCCGCACAACCCATCACTTCAGGATTGAAATCACCACCATTGATGGGCACTTGCCTTGCCATTAGAGGAGCAATACAAACTGCACTCTGCCCCAGGGCATATACTTTTCGGCTGTTCATTTATGGGGAACTGGGGCCTCTGTGTCCTCCTCAGATTCCTGGCCATTCAAGCCAGCTCTGCTAATCACTTTGCATTCAAGTTTAAGTGGGGTAGTATGCCACGTTCCCATGGCAACCTCCCCAAGCCATACAAGAGCTGAGTGGTTGTTTTTTCTCCACATGAGAGAGAGAGAGAGAGAGAGAGAGCGCAAGATGCCAAGCCAACAACAAGCTTATTTAGGTGTGGGAAAAGCTATGACAAGAAAGAAAGTCCTCTGCAAAAGGATTGGGACCAGAATAGCTGGGAACTCTTCTCATCTTCAGTTTCTCCTGTTCATATCTGGTGTCTGTTAATAGCAGTCCGGCCAGGCAAGGAAGATCCTATGGCCCAGCTGGGTGAGGACTGCAGAGGCAGAGCTAGGCAGGCAGGCAATAACGCAAAGCGTGAAGTCCAGCGTCAGCACCCTGGTCAGCGCACTGTGGGCTAGCCACCAGGGATGGCTGGGTCGGGGGTGCTGGTAAACCAGAGTGCTGCTCCTGCACTGGTCTGCAGCTTAGCAACGTCCAGCCTATGCCAGCAGCACAATATGGTGGCAGTCTTCTGGGATGGTAGCACGGGCAGTACCACTTCAGATTGGAGTTGAGGGGGTGCCATTATTCAAGTCTCCCTGAAAGTAAAACAACCTAGCTCAGTGATGGTGAACCTATGGCACGGGTGCCACAGCTGGCACGCAGGGACCTCTCTGTGGGCACTCGAGCCATTGGTCACCAGATCGCAAAAAGACTGTCCCCTTCTGCAAAACACTAATGATCTTGTTCTTTCTCACAGTGTGGAACAGAATGATTTTATTCTAGAATTCCTGTTACAGAATTCTTTTCTACATTGTTATCACATTTAAAAGATTTTGAAGAATGATGCACAGAGCATGGCTTGGATGTAAAGCCCTAACAGTTGACCTGAGTGCTGCATTCCCTTCAGGCTATGTGTACAATGTAGTACTATAATAATTTTTTGAGTTGATTTTTTTTTCAACAAAAAACTGTTTGTATCATTGAAAGCTCTGTTATTGTGTTTTTCTTTTAAGACAAAAGATGTTAATTAGTTCAGACAACTGAATGAGTTGTTTTTCTAAAACTAAAACCTCGGTATTCAGGTTTAATTGCAGTGTTGGCACTTTGAAATAAATAAGTTGGTTTTGTGTTGCAGTTTGGGCACTCGGGCTCAAAAAGGTTCACCTCACTGACCTAGCTCAACAAGGAGCTTAACCAAACTTACATAAAGGAACATTTAAAAATGGCAGCACCACCCCTGCCACATGCACACACACACACACACACACCCCGCTGCCTGAACTGGCACTGTCTATTCTACTACCTCAGGAGTCCGCCTCCTTCTGCTACACATGTAGAGGTGGCCTCTGCCTACTGTGGGCGTTGGCGTTGGCGTTAAAGGGCTTCACTCTCAAGGTGAGCGCTTTGGCAGATCTGTGATGTCTGCCACTGCCTCTGGGACTGGGGTAGTGGTGAAGGTAGAATAGCCAGAGATGAGGGAGTTTCTGTGGGAGCGAGGGGGTGGGGAGTCACCGGTGTCTGAGGGTGTGGGCAAAGAAACTTCCTTGGGAGCAGCGGGTGGAGGCATCACAGTCCTTTGGGGATCTTCCTCCTCCTCCCCCCCCCTGTAGAAACCTCTGACAGAGGTGCTTCAGTGGCAGTTTCCTGACTGACATGGCCCAGGAAGAGGGCCTCTGTCATCCTCAGGGCCCCAGGACCAGGGATGCGGGAGGGATCCGCAATGGATTCAGATGAGTTTGGATTTCTATGAATCCAACCCACGGATTCCACAGCAGACCAGCTTCTCCTGAGTCACAGAGATTCTGCAGACTTGCAGACTGGTTCCTTCCAGTAGGTAGGAACACACAGTGCCATGGAAAAACACAATGACTTGTGAATGACACAACAGTGTTAGCAAGAGAGCATGTGACTGAACTCCCTGGGATTCCTTCTTTCTGTTGACCGGCTTCGTTACCCTAGTTAGGATAGTAAATCTAATATATTAATCTCTACATTTGCATAATGTAAGCAAGCCCCCACCCAAAGGCAGCTCTTTTTCTTTGCCAGCCCACATGAAAGCATTCACATCTTCACACCACGATATCAGCCTTCCCCAGCCTGGTGCCTTCCAGATATTGTCTGTGCCCACTGACCATGGTGGCTGATGCTGTTGGGAGTTGTAGTCCAAAACATTTGGAGAGCACCAGTTTGGGAAAGGCTGCCCTATATAATTTGAGAGGGATTACATGCAGTGCCCCTGGCATGGTTATCCTGTCTCGTATGTGAGTGTGTAAAATGAAATCATAACATAAAATTGGCAGGCGCAAGGTCTTCCACTGCTTGAGGTGAAAGAGAAGATGCATCAGTGCCAACCCACCACCGCCTTCCCCCATTCCACATCCCCTTACCTTTACCGTTGCCATTTCTGCTACCATTATGTTGGCTCTATGGAGAGCCGTGCAGCGCCATGGAGCTCTCACAGGAATTTACATGGGTTTCTCTCGGGAGTCTGCACAGGGCTCTCGCAGGAGATCTTCTTCTGGCCACATGTGATGAGGGAAGGAGAGGGTGGGAGGCTGCTCTCGAGAGCCCCACCAGCTGCTGCCTCACTGTGGTAAATGCCATGGCCAGGGAGCAGTTGGCAGGGCTCTCCAGAGCAGTGGCTGGAGGCTGCAGTGGCAGGCCCTCCTGGCGGGGGCAGGGAACAGCATAATTCACCACTCTCCCGCTCTGCCACCTGATGCAGGGACCTCACCCTGCTTTATGGGTGGGCTGGCCCTGAGCAGTAGTCACTTCCAGTCAGAATCCCATCCGCTCACAAAAGTCTTCCTTAAAAGGTGGATTTTGCAATCCTGCTTAAAGGACATCAGCACTGTGTTCTTGCTGCCCGGTCTGACCTCATGCTATGGCGCCATGCAAAGCAGGGCACCTAAACCTGGGCACATAGAGATCATCTCTGAAGTATGTTGGTTCCAGGCCACTAAGAGCTTTTCGGTTCAAAATCAGCATCTTGAATTGGACCTGGAAACTAATCAGCAGCAAGTTCAGTTGCTAGAAACCCAGTTGGATATGGTCCTCATTCTCAAGGTCCTTGATGGGGATTGCTGGGAGGAGGGAGAGGCTCTAATAGCAGTAGAGAAACAGTGATCTTGCTGAGGTTCACTGGGAAGAGGGAGAAACTTTAACCACTTTCCCCAGCAATCTTGATTAGGATTGCTGGGAGGGCAGGGTCAGGCTTTAACCTTGCCTCTCTCTCCCCAGCAATCCTGCTCAAGATGGCTGTTTCCCCGCTGCTATTAGCAGAAAGGGAACAGTGAACTTCATCAGGATCATGGGGAGGGGGTGAGGTTAAAGCCTCTCCCTGCCCCCATGATCCAGATCAGGATTGCTGTGGGGGAAAGTAGGTGGAGCACCCCAGGGATTCTGTGGGCCACACAGAGCATGGCCAAGGGCCGCATGCGGCCCATGAGCCGCGGGTTGTTCACGTGTGTTCAAGGAGATGGGCCACAGCATTATGCACCAGCTGCAGTTTCTGAATCACCTTCAAAAGCCAACTACCAGCCCTCCCTCCTGCCTCAGCATCCCACCTGAAACGTAGGGTGCTACGTAGAATGGTTGCAAAATCCTTTTACAGTGTGCCCACCCACCTTGCTTCCCCATCTCTTGTAGCACCATCTCCTTTCTTCTATCCAGGCACTGAGTCCGCAATCCCAGGCTCAGCATTAGGTATGGCAAATCACCATTTCCCTTAAGAAGGTAGGAGATTTATCTGGAGGAAGTTTCCCAGCTCATAACCATGAATCCATCAGCCGCCTTTACTGGCCTGCTCAATCTTTCATAACTCCCAGTTAAGGACATGGCATGACAGGTGGATAAAGGATGAAATAGGAGGGCGATAAGTGGGATTTACAGGGATCCCTGCAAGTGTGGCTGGGGGAAAGTTGCTGTTATGCTTCACAGGAACTCACTACATCCATGGCACTTCTCCACTGGCAGAATCACTGTGGCCAGAGGTCGGGCCTCATTGGACTTGAGATAGATGCAGGTGGTTCTACCCAACGGTCCCACGTCTCAGTGGGAAGGATCCAATCCCTCTTTCCCAGTCCTGGAAGGAACCTGGTCTCATATCCCCAGGGGCCATATTGAACCTGAAACCACCAGCTCCTTTAACCTAAGCTCCCTGGGTGGGATTTTTTTGGCGGGAAGAATAGCGCAGGCCAGGAGCACGACACCTCATGCCCTGCACAGAAGGGGCAAAGCCTTGGCCAGTGTGAGTACAGAGTGAAAGCCAGGAAATCTGACAGCTCAGCCCATCTGCTTGAATAAGGAGCTCCTCACTGAGAAGGGGAATGAAAGGCATGTTGCCCAAGACTCAGAAACTAGGGGCTGTAGTCATCACATCATCTCCTGGTCTGTTGCCATCTGCAGTTTCAGTTCCCGTTCCAGTAAAGGTTAAGGGATTATGCAGCCTTCCCCAAACTGGTGCCCTGCTGATGAGTTGCCCTACAACCCCCAGCATCCCCCAGTCAACATGGCCAATGACCATACTGGGGGGGGGGAGTGCTGGGAGATGTAGAACAACATGTCTGGAGGGCACCAGGTTGGGGAAGGCTGGATTACAGGAATGTTGTGGAGATCTGCCTTTCCTTACTATTATGAGCTTTGGGGTCCCCAACAAGAAGTACAATCTCACCTCTCCAATGCCCTGACAGTCTAATGCAGGGCTCTCCAACCTTGGGTCCCCAGATGTTGCTGGCCTACAGCTCCCAGCATACCCAGCCAGCATGGCTAATGGCAAGGGATTCTTGGAGCTTTAGTCCAGCAACATCTGGGGACCCAAGGTTGGGGAGCCCTGATCTAATGAGTGCCCAGGGGCAGCAGGTTACCATTCATATCCCTAAGCATGGATGTTCCATTTAGGCCTCATGGCCAATAGCCATTGAAAGACTTCTCCTCCACCATGTTTCCCCACCCCCCCCATGCCTCTTTTAAAGCAATTTATTTATTTATTTATTATATTTATACCCCACCTTTTTTCCTGCAAGGAACCCAAGGCGGCTTACATAATCCTCCTCCTCCTCACCATTTTATCCTCACAACAACCCTGTGAGGTAAGTTAGGCTGAGAGTCAGTGACTGGCCCAAAGTCACCCAGTGAGCTTCATGGCCGAGTGGGGACTAGAACCTGGATCTCCTGAGCCCCAGTCCAACACTCTCACCACTACACCACACTGGCAATCTAAGCCAATGTCTGCCAAAACATCTTGTGGCAGTTAGTTCCATAAGTTAATGTCTTGTATGAACATGTACCTTGGATTGCAAGCATAATTTTGTTCCGGAACCGTGCTTGTAATCCAAAACACTCTTATATCAAAGCGAGTCTCTGGTGGGCGTGAGTGGGGGATCGCCCGCTCGAGGCGAGCGGTTACATCCCTATTTGTATTGCAAGACGTCGCTTGTTTATCAAGTCAAAATTTATATTAAAAAATTGCTTGTCTTGCAAAATGCTCTCAGACCAAGTTACTTGCAATCCAAGGTATTACTGTACTTCCTTTCATCTGTCCTGAACCTTCTCCCCATCCATTTTATTAGATGACCTGGAGTTGTAGCATTATGAGAAAAGAAAGTATCTCTGTCCAGTCAGGTCCAGACTCCAGATTGGATCCAGACCTGGAGCAGATCCATTGAAATCAACGGGACTGAAGTTACTCATGACTAACTTAGGTTCCATGGATTTCAATGGGTCTAGTCTAAGCCTAAGTCTGGATCCAACCCCCGACCCCCATCTTTTGGGCCCCATTCCTTTTATCCGCAATTCCTATCCAGCTGCCAGATGCTGCATTGTATCTGACTGCCATTGATGTTTCCCTTCCTTCCCTCAGGATCAGGCACATTTTTTCCTCCTTATCTTTTGATGTGAAATCGTGTACAATCACTGATAGCCTCTCCTGGCTTCCTCATACATGGGACACGGTGGCAGAGAATGCCTCTGTGTTTCAATCTCCTCTCGGTCACGCTGATTGCACAGTCTCTTCTCTCTGGGCATGCTCTGCGTGTGCGTGTCTGACTTCTGTCTATAGAATGCATTTCTGGTCTTTAATCATTTATTCTGTATTTGTTGCATGTCTGTCTTAAGGATGTTCAAAAGTCTGGTACCATCCCGGGGGTTCCCCAACTGTTTTGTGAATTTGTGGGGTGGAGGAATAAACTTTCTTATTATATTCCCTTCTTTTGAAGACAGTCAGGGCTTCACATTTCACAAGGGTGTATCGTCGGAATCAGATCAATTCAATTTCCTCCATTAGGCCCAGCATATGGCATTCTTAATTAAATGTTCACTTCATTAGACAATTAACCCTTTCTTTTACTAACAGCTTGATCCTATGCAAGTTTATTTGGAAGTCTCATTGAGTTCAATGGGGCTTATTTCCAAGTAATTGTGCATAGTACAGCCTAAAACAGATGTAGGGCTTCTCCACATGAGGCTTTTAACCGACCACTTTACCGAGTCTTCTGCTTCCAGATTCTTTGCAGGATTAAGATCCGCTCCTTTACATGTGCTTTTTCCCCCTAGGGTTTTTTTCCTTTCTTTCTCTGCCTTTGTATATGTTCCATTACACAAACACAAGGTGGCACAGGCAGTATAGCATAATTGTGAAAATACAGGAGCTTCTCACTGCAGTTCATTCTGCCATTTCCTGATAGTACTACACTTTCCTCACTCTAAAAAAAAGTCACAGAAATGCTCGGAAAGCACAGGAGTGGAGGATGACAACGTCGTGTAAAGCACCTGCACAAACTACCATGAGTGAGGATGCGCGCGTGCACAATAAATGCCTCACGTAGAGAAGCCTGTAATGATGCAGCCAGATATTCATGGATGCAAGGAGAGGCCTGGCTTTAGAAAGCGCCCAGTGACCAAAGAAATATGGGAGTGCATAGGAATTTTCAGGAACTGAGTTACCCAGCAAGGGAACTCCATAAAATATGTACATGGCAGAGTTGTATTTTGTTTGCCATCGTCCTTCACAAGGAAGCCAAATCCTGAAAATTACAGAGGGTGTTGTTAGTGTACTGCAGCAAAAACAACAAAGGGCCTTTGGCACCTTAAAGCAGGGGTCCCCCAAGAAGCACCAACAGGGGCCACTGCACCCACCAAGCCAGGCTGAGGTGCCCACCAAGCTCTTTTCCCCGTCTGCAAGTGAATGGAGCACTCCTAACATTTTTGTGCTTGCTTGAGTTGCTCCCCCAACCCTCTACTGCAGCACTGGGGCCCAGCTCCAGTGTTGCCGTGGACCCTATAGTTTGTAGCCAGAATCTGATCAGGAGCGGTCCAGAAGGGTTTGGGCCTATTCAGCTTGTGGAATGTCAGAATCAGTGTGAGCTTATTTCTGTCAGCCTTCTCAGGGGAAAAGCAGGTGGGAGGCCACTTACTCCCATCCAGCTGCTGGCTTTGGCCTTGGCAGGGACCCATGTAATGTGGAGGTTCCAACCAAGATTCCCAGGTTGAACTAAACCTCTGCATGTTTGGATTTGTTTAGGTATTTTTCTAGAACCCTCATCTTTGATTGCCTGGGAAGGTTGACCTCAAGAATGATTCAGCCCCTCACCCTGTATTCTGAGCTGTAGAGATTACAATGAGGAAACCAAGTTCTCTGGATCTCTGACACAATTGTAGTTATTATCTTTGGATTGTTGTGGAATTACTTATGGTGCCTATAGGAAATTGTCGCCAGCTATAAGATTTCTGAAGACTGTAGCCGTTAAGCTTTCACCGTGCTGCAATAAAAGAGTCTCACTGATATGGCATGTCCTGTGTCAAAATGCCAGAGTGTGTGCTTGAAGGGTTGGGCCCCTGACATGCAGTCAATTTGTAGTGGCCTCCAAGGCACTTTTTCAAAATACAAAATGTGTCCATGGGCCCCAAAAGGTTAGAGACCCCTGCCTTAAAGACTAGCAAATTGATTTTTAAAGAGACTTTGTACTGCATTGATGTTTGTCTCCCATAGCCTGCTCATGTTTTGGCCCCATGCTGATAAGGCAAAATAGCATGGAATAATACACTAAAAGCCAAGCTTTCGCACGCATGTGGTTTAGCTCGTGTTGGACTGTGCCACTTCAAGCTGCAGGTGCATGCCTACGCCTCAATGTATTAATGGAAAGAAAGATGGTTGGATCCCCCTGCAAAGCTGAGTAATGACTGCACGTGAAACAATTGTCAAGAAAAGCCTTATGACTTAAGCTGAAATCCTGAGCATACTTACTGGAGACTGGACTCAGTGGGACTTAACCCTGAGTAAGAATGCTTGGGATTGTTCTATATGGCTCCTTAGGATCCCTTCCCCTGTGTATACTCCATTCCCAACTTCTTGTGGAACTATAGCCGCAGCTGCAGCAGAGTGGCATAATTAAATGTGGCCATTAATCCCGGCTCCAGGCTTGGGATTTCTGCTGTTCTTTTCAGCAAGGCAAGATGGGGGAACTCGGGCATGTGGGGTGCATGACAACCATTGCTTTTGTTTGCAGAGCAACGAGTGCTGGTTTTGCCTTGGCTTGTAAAGCTCTTTTGCTGCAGACAAGTGTGTTTAATGGCACTCTACACTGCAGCAAGAGTGTCTGCCCTCCATTGTTTTCCCCAGCGAAAGCACCACGGAGGCACTCATCCACACCATGCAGAGCCTGTCTGCTTCAGAGGATGCTTTTGCTCCTGATGAGAGTGACTGGGATTTGCTGCCCCTGTGGTTCGTCGTGGCCCCTGTTCACACTTTGTTGTATAACCCATTGAGATGCCCACAGTTCCATTTACAACTGGAGCATCTCTTAAAGCTTCCGATGGATAGAGTTTTCTTACCTATGGGAACTACCTGCTTCTGATGCAGCAGAGGTCCGAAACCAGTATGATTACAACAAATGAATATCACAGGTTTGGATTCAAAATAACGGTGTTTTCTATTAAGGCTAGTTTTATACAGGCAGCAGGAAAGGAGGGAATGAGGTAATACAATGCTGATAGAATGGAAGGCACCACTTCAGAAGGAAGGAAGGATAATTCCAATTTCAATGCTCCCCCATGTAAAAAAACAAAAAACCAACTCCCTGCAAATAGAAAACTAGCACATAGAGGAGCATGGTTCCATTAATTAATTGTTATAACAAATTGTTCTTGGGGTGAGCTACATACAGATAAAAATCCACATACGTGAATAAGAATCCAACAAAATCCACATACGTAAGATAAAAACATCAAAAGCAGCACACACAAAAATCCATTTTAAACTAACAGCGACTAAAACATAGCAAGCAACAACCATGGAAGGATCTAAAAAGTTTCAGAGACACTTTAAGATGCAAACTGGGCAGCAAGAGTATACAACCATTTTAAAAGCCTGCGATAATAAAATAAAAAGGCGGGGGGTTCCTGGTGCTGAAAAGACATTAGGATAGGCACCAGGCAGATCTCTCTGGAGAGGGCATTCTATAACATGCGGGCTACCACTGAAAAGGCCTGTTCAAAAGTAGCCACTTGGCATGCGCCAGTAGGTGAAGACTCTAGGAGCAGAGCCTCTAATGACAATCTCAGGGCACAGGTAGGAATTTATGTGAAAAGACAGTCCTTCAGAAGAAACTGTGGCCCTAATCCATGAAGGGTTTACAGGTTAAAACCAGCACTTTGAATTGCTGTTCTAGTTAAGCCCTACATCTGCTGCGCTGTTTTTCTACTTTAACAGGAAAGTGCTGAAAAAAGTGGTTGCCCAGATGCAGTCAGTCTGGTTTACCATCTTATTCTGCTGCATTTGTAGACAGGGCCTCAAGCCAACCTGAATTTGAAGAACACTTTAAAATAAAATAAAAAGACAATAGGGGTTTGTCAGTTTGTTCAGAAAATATGTCATTTTCTTAATGGTAAAGGGAATCTTTGTTTGTGATGACTGCTTTTGGTGTATCTTGTAAAACATTGCAAAGGTATGAGTTATGCTAAGGGCTGAGGCACTTATCCACCCTCCCTACAGGGGTTTCTCCCCTCACACACACACACTCTCTCTCTCTCTCTCTTTCTTTCTTTGCCAGTGGCAACTGCTTACTCATGGCAAACCGGCTGTTTGTCTCGTCTGCCATGAGTGGAAGTTGCATAGCACTGCTCAAATGCTCACGTTGAGGTTTGTTGTCATATGCAAAAATTGCAGCATCTGCTTGTGGCAAATGAAACAACCTGTTTGTCACAATTAGGAAGCCACTTCGGGCAAAGGTTTTTTTAAAAGAAAAAGTGACTGAGCGCCGGCTGTATGTGTGTGTTGACTTTATACATTTTGTGGGTTGCCTTTGTCACAAAGCACTGCCTGAACTGAGCAGTGTGCCTATTTTTCTGTCAGCCAAAGTCAGGCGAAGAAAAGAAGGAGAGCTAAGCCAGCTGCCTCTGAGGCCAATCTTAGTCCCTTGGTACTGCCGGTGTGACCATTTACCCATTATTTTTATACACAGTCTGATACCAAGTTTGTAAAGCTAAATAGGGGTAACCAAACACATGCTCTTTCTAAGTGGAACTTTCTCCCTCTGACTGCTCTTCTGGACCATGGAAGTTCAGCATACTGTTGGTAAAGGCAAATCATGGAGATGCCAAGGATTAAACCTTCAAGCAAAGTATGTGTTCTATCATTCAGCTATAGCCCCTTCCATATAGGATATAAATGCTCACCAGAACACAAGATGCCCATTACTTGCTTAGAGTTAAGTTACCAAGGCAGCAACCCTAAAAACAACTTCCTGGAGGAAAACATAATTTAACTAAGTCATACTTCTGAAAAAACAAGGGAAGAAATAATGGGAGGAGAAATCATATAACCAACATTTCTTAAGGCTACTCTAGCATGACTGTCTTTCCTTGGTTTATTCTTTATGGCCAGCCACTATAGTGCAAAGCTGTAAGTATCCACCTTTCCCCTTCAGTCAATATACAATATAGGGAAAGTGTATTACTTGCACATTCATTTTCTAAATCAAATCTGCATAACCCTGGGAGATCCTGGTATGGCTGACCAGCTTTCAGTTTCCAAACAATGGCTCCTATCCCCCATGATACTAATCAAACACCTTTGTAAGTTACTTTCCCCAACCTGCAGCATATTCACAGAAAGGAGCCTTATGGATTTTCTCCCTCTTGCTCTGTTACTTGCAGTCCCATTGTTCTTTCCAGGCTGAGCACTCAGCATTGATTCTTCTTTGTCTGTATTTTTAGGCTGAGTGGTTAATGTTGTGTTGGTCCCACAAAATGAGACAGAAGAGTAGCCTAAAATTATCCTTTTTAAAGGGGCATATGCTACGTTATATGCAGATGACTGTAACTATGCCCTGACATACTGCATATTAGGAGGCTGCAGTGCTGAGTAGGAGGGAGGGGTACTTAATCTTTTCCCTACTAGCTCAAAATTTTCCACTCAAAATTGCACCACCAATGTGCTTTTCCTCCTGTGGCAGAAAAAGCAGCTGGGGGAAGGAGACATTTTGAGCAGAATAACAGGTGTGGGGGGGGGAAGGGTTAAGTATCCCATTCCCCCCCACTTCACTTCCCTCCTTAAAAGTGCAACTTCACCAAGGTTGCTTTTCCATTTGAAGAAAAAAAAAACCCCAGGCTTTATTATATGCATCTGCATGTAGCATGTCAGTGGTCACTAAATTTGCCAACAAAAGTATATTTCTTGTACCTGTGCGCAGTCTAAGACCAGTCAGCTCAGTGCTTAGAAGGCCTTTGGAGAATTCCTAGGCTTACAAGCAACTTTTGTTAAATCTAACTGCATCATTTTTGCCTATATACCACAGACTTTTGAATGTGGTTGAGCAGTTGAGCAGTTTGGGAAGCTTTCCATAAAAACCATTAAGACTTGCTTTTCCTGTATGTGATTCTGAGTGGGAATCAACTGATACCATTACAGCAGTGTCCACAGCTTCATTTCCTACCTAACGATGTCACAGGTGTCTCTGTTCTAGCCTTTTATAGTTTGACTATGGGCAATTACACCCAAACAGCTGCCCTGTGGTGGAAGCTGTAAACTGCCACATAGACTATACTAGCAGCTGCCTCTTTGTGGGGAACCTTTCTTCTGGAATGGTTCGCCACACAAAAGGGCCCACCATTATTACCACCCCCCTCACAATAACAAAACCCACCCATCCATGTGAGTTTGTGGATCTGTCAATAAGAATGGCTTGCCACACAGTGATTTAAAGTGGCTAGACACGGTGGCTGCCCAACATGCATAGCTATCCAATAACTCCATGAACAGACCACAGATTTGTAACCACTGTTAAGAGCACACCACCATGCCATGCACTGAGCCTGCCGCATCCCCATACCTCCCTTCGTCACAGCTCCGAGCATCCCATCCAGGCCAAGAGTGCTCAGTCCTCCTCCTCCTCCTCCTCCCTCAGTGGCAGCACCAAATGGCAAATCAGCTGAATTGGCTCTGAAACTACCCATTGACTTTGCCAGCTTCCCTGGAATGAAAGCACAAACAAGCAATTGGTATCATTCTGGAAACAGCCATTCCCTCTGATGCTTCTCCAGTGACAGCCCTGAGTGGCACTCCACAGTGTGCCAAAGAGGGCCTTTTGTCTCCATGCTCCTGCTTGCAAGGAAGCCAAGTGACACTCTCTGCCATGCCAACAGTTCATAATCCCATTGAGATTTCCCCCGACAGTTGGAGATCTGTCCTTGTCATTCCTCATGCACTGAAGCTCCCTGGAGTCCAAGGCCCTGCTCATGCCATGCTGCTTCTTGGGGTAGCTAGGATACCATAATGCTCTTGGCATCCCGTCCCCAACAAAAGGCCCTCTTGCCTCTCTCAGGCAATAAGAGGGTGGATATGAATTCATCCTCTCCTCTCTAAGCAAAGCTTTGTCCCTGGGGCTCTCTCAACGTGCCCGCATTCATGCCAGTCTGACATGCCAGTGGAATAGCCCTTTGTGGGAAGAAGTTGCATGACTAAACTCATAAGATGTCCCTGTTTCCAGGGCTTGGCACAGACTGGTTCCATGGCAGAGTTGCTCCAGAGCAGTGTCCTGTGTTGGTCCAGGAGATGGTAAAAAACTCTTTGAGACAGGGGTGGGGGAGAAAACAATTTCTTTATATGAAGGTATAATTCGACCTGTCAGACTAATCTGATCTCATTTTTTGATCGGGTAACCTCCCTTGTGGACTGTGGGAATGCTGTGGACATTATATATCTGGACTTCAGCAAAGCTTTCGACAAAGTGCCTCATGATATCCTGATTAGTAAGCTAGCTAAGAGTGGGCTAGATGGAACAACTATCAGGTGGATCCACAATTGGCTACAGAATCGGACTCAAAGAGTGCTTATCAATGGTTCCTTCTCAAACTGGGGAGAGGTAACGAGCGGGGTACCACAGGGCTCGGTCCTGGGCCCGGTGCTCTTCAACATTTTTATTAATGACTTGGATCAGGAGGTACAGGGAATGCTTATCAAATTTGCAGATGACACAAAGTTGGGTGGAACAGCTAATACTCTGGAAGACAGAAACAAAATTCAAAGTGACCTCGATAGGCTGGAGCGCTGGGCCGAAAACAACAGAATGAAATTTAATAGGGATAAATGCCAAGTGCTGCACCTAGGGAGAGGAAACCAAATGCAGAGTTACAGAATGGGGGACACTTGGCTCAACAATACTACAAGTGAGAAGGATCTTGGAATTGTGGTAGATCACAAACTGAATATGAGCCAGCAATGCGATGTGGCTGCAAAGAAGGCAAATGCTATTTTGGGCTGTATTAATAGAAGTATAGCTTCCAAATCGCGGGAAGTGATAATTCCCCTTTACTCGGCACTGGTTAGGCCTCATCTTGAGTAATGCGTCCAGTTCTGGGCACCTCACTTTAAGAAGAACATAGACAAACTGTAGAGGGTTCAGAGGAGGGCAACAAGGATGATAAAGGGACTGGAAACAAGGCCCTATGAGGAGAGACTGAAAGAACTGGGCATGTTTAGCCTTCAGAAGAGGAGACTGAGGGGAGATATGATCGCACTCTTCCAGTATTTGAAGGGATGTCACACAGAGGAGGGCAAGGATCTCTTCTCAATCATCCCAGTTTGCAGGACACGGAATAATGGGCTCAAGTTACAGGAACCTACCGGTAGATTCCACCTAAACATCAGGAAAAATTTCCTGACTGTCAGAGCAATAAGACAATGGAATCAACTACCTAGGGAGGTTGTGGGCTCTCCCACTCTGGAGGCATTCAAGGTGCAGCTGGACAGACATCTGTCAGAGATGCTTTGACCTAGATTCCTGCATTGAGCAGGGGGTTGGACTCGATGGCCTTGTAGGCCCCTTCCAACTCTACTTTTCTATGATTCTATGATTCTATGACCTCTCCTGAAGAAACATACCCTGGACCAGAATGAAATACACTATAGGCTGGTGGCTAACATTCCTTTCCTAGGCAAGGGGCTCGAGGAGGGTGGTTGCCGAACCAACTCCACTCACTCTTGGATGAAACTGATTTTAAGGATCCATTTCAATTGGGTTTCATGCCTGGTTTTGGGAAAGAAACTGCCTTTATTACCATGTGGGATGACCTTTGTCAAGAGAAAGACAGAGGGGATGCAAGTGCAACCCATTACAGTCATGCCTTGGATTGAGAGCATAATTCGTTCTGGAAACGTGCTTGTAATCCAAAACACTCTTATATCAAAACGAAATTCCCCCAAAAGAATTTGTAGAGATTTTTAATTTAAGCCGTACTACAGTACTTGTATTGCAAGATGTCGCTTGTATATCAAGTCAATTTTTAAAAATAAATATTTGAAAATTTGCTTGTCTTGCAAAATGCTCTCAAACCAAGTTACTTGCAATCCTAAGGTATTACTGTAATTCTCTTGGGCCACTCCACAGCTTTCATTGCCATTGACCATGGTATCCTTCTGGACAGACTGTCTGAGTTGGGTGCTCGAGGCACTGCTTTTATGTGGTTGTGCTTCTACTTGGATGGCTGATTCCAGATGGTGGTGCTGGGGGAATAATGCTTCACTCCTTGGCATGTATGCTTTGAGTCCCACAGTGTTCTATCCCTTCTCCTAGGCTGTTGGACATCTACACAAAACTGCTGGGTGAGGTCATCCAGAGATTTGGAGCGAGGAGTCACCAGTATGTGGATGACACCCAGCTCTATTACTTTTTTTCAACAAACTCAGGTGGGGCAGTGTATGTGCCAAATCAGTGTCAGACCACAACGATGGACTCGATGACAGCCAATATACTGAAGCTCAGTCCAGACAAAATGGAGGTACTGTTACTGGGTGGTTTGTCTGACCACGTGAGTGGCATCCAACCTGTTTTGGAGGGGGTTGCACTTCCCCTAATGCATGATGGGCAACTTGTAGTCCTCCAGATGTTTGTGCCTACAGTTCCCATCAGCCCTAGCCAGCATAGCCAAATGTGAGGGATCATGAGAGTTGTAGGTCAAAACATCTGGAGGGCCACAGGTTGCTTGCCCATGCCCTAATGGATCAGGCTCCCAGTTGGGGATGCTCATTGATCCAGCACTGTAGATGCACATGTGACCTCTGAGTACCTTCCATCAACCTAGGCTGATATGCCAACTGTGATCTTACCTTAACTGAAATGGTAATCTCTCATTTGGATTGTGGCAGTGCATTGTACATGGGGTTGTTTTTGGAAATGGTTTGAAAACTTCAGTTAGTCTAGGATAGGGCTGCAAGATTGTTGAGTGGGACCTGATGAATCGAACATATTACACCAGTGCTTTGTCATCTACACCGGCTTCTAGTCCACAAATAAACAAAGGCCTTGCTTTAGGTAGATGACAATCTCACCTCCCAAGAGGATGGCACCTGTAGCCGGTCTTTGTTAGACCTAAGACCTATAAGGAAGGGTGTCATGTGAGAGAAGGCATTCCCTGAGATAGCAGAGAGTCAGACCACATAGGGCTTTAGACATCAAAAACAACATACTGAATTGGGCTTGGAAATAAACTGGTATCCAATGCAGATGATTTAAAACATGTGTAATATGTTCTCTCTATGATCTATGAATCTTTGAACCACACCTATAACCTTGACCCGCCAGAGGCTGTACTGAGCGCTAACTGCATGGTTTGCAACCTTGCCAATTCAAGGATCTGAGATTGCACTGACTGACATGCATAGGCTCTTTCAGATTTTCCACTGAACATGCATAGGAGGCAGGCACAAACACACTCTCGCCTGTAGAACAATATCCAAACAAAGGCCATGTCTTGTTTCTATTTCACACCTAAGCTACGCATTCTGCTGACTTGCTCTGTGCCGACATTGTCTCACAGGGACCTTGCCTATGGGCTGTTTTATCAGTACTACCTGTTGCGTGGTGAAGGATAAGATCCTCCACACACCTCCTCCCCGCCAGCTGACTCTTTGGAGTTCCTCCCTGGCTGGTTGCACAGAGCCAGACTGATCAGCATCCTCTCCTGCCGTCTAAACCCAGGTCCCCTGCTGTGTCTCTGCCTGGCTGCATTTATTGCAGGAACTCTGCTTATTCCTGCTGGCTCTCCAGTTATGCAGCGCAGCTGGCACCTGTCCTTTCTCCATATGCTTCTCATGGTCTGAGATGAGCCTATGACACAAGTGGATGTGTGTGCACAATGTCCCCTTATCCCCTCCCCCTCCTCAAACACACACACACACACACACACACACACACACACACACACGGCCCACCTAATCCTGTGTCCCCTCTGTATCCCTAAGCCCATTCTGAGACCAGCCCAGGTTCAGCAGACTCTGCTGTGCTGTTTCCTCTCCAAATCACCCTCTCTCACTGTGCCAAAGTTTTGACCCAAGTTCCTTGTGTGGAGCGGCAATTTTACACACTCGCCGTTACATTCTGGCCTTGCCCACACTCATGAAGTCCCTACCCATCTGATTGAGTAGAGAAAGAATTCTGCAAACATTATCCAAAGCAACAGCAGCAACAAATGGTTCCCCCTAACATTCTCTCCATATACGGTCAATTATATGTTTACTAGTTGGGCCAAATGTGATATAATGCCAAACATTTGTGCTTGGGATCTCTTGCGGCTTTTAACTGCCAGCTTGGGGTTGGGGGGAATCAGGACCATGGGACAGAAGGCAGGTTTAACCCTTTTCTCCCACATCACTGTCCCAATTAAAATCACCCTTGCAAGTTGCTAGTTGTCCTGTGCGGGAAAACTTACAGGTACCATATGAGGACTTGTATGTATAGCAGCTTGGGGGAGACAGTGGTTGCTATGGCTGCTTTTAGCTCCTTAAAAAAAAAAAAAAACAGCTAGGAGATCCTCATCACAGATCTCCCAAGGACCTTTCCCTACAGTGAGCAGAAAAAGAGGGACAGAGGGAGTCCACTTCTTCACTCCCATTTCTCTTTCCCTGCACATCCTGTACACAGGAAGACAGGCAGTCACCTGTTCATCTGCATATCACAATTTAGGCCCATCCACTTCTTGTGTTCAGTTAGTGACTAATAGCACAATCCTATCTCATGTTAAGTTGGACTGGGGTGGGGAGAGACACTACTGCTATGTTGGCAGAATGGCCACGGTATCCAATGTGTGCTCAGCCTGGGAGAGGAGGGAAAAACAAACAACCAGGGAAATGCAAAACTGGTGTAAACCAGCAGGCACACCCACAACATCCCTGGAAACTCTGCCTCAACCCACCTACGAGGCACCATGCTGGTGGCAACGTGAAACCCACATGCAATGCAGACTGTGGAGGGAAGCAACCCACACAGTCGAGCGTGTCCCTCACATCACCATGCAAGAAATACAGAGAACTAGGCGGCAGCCACAGGCACAGCAAGAGAGCCCTGGGATGCAGTCTGCCAATGGAATACAACTCACCAATTCCACGGTGTGAAGAAGACCTGGGCCCTAGCCCTTGCTGGCTTTCATTGGGCAAACAACTGGAATACAGAGCAAAGCCTTCCCCTGCAATCTCAGGGAATGAGGAAGAACGTATGGGAAAAGATGTTTCCTGATGCACAGGTGGGCAGAAGTTAAGACTGTGGGCCACTGTCTAATTTCTGGTGAACTAGTTGGCTGCTATGGTTCCTGGAATTTTTGCCCTAAAAAATAAATAAATTCTGGCCTAGATAGACTTTTGTTTGATCCAGCAATGTGTTTATTATGTTCTTAAGCAAAAAAGCATATAGCTGGCATACATTAGATACAGCTCAACTGTCAAGAGACCCTAAGAATGCACTCTTGCTTTGTGCATGGTTGGTGATAGCAATGTGGATACACTTTCAGGTAAGATTGTTGCCTTTTACCTAACAGGGGCTCTGTGCAATAAGGCAGAAATATGACATGATAGGCAGAATTCACCTGGTGATGTTCCTTTTCAGTGCCAGGAAAAGATGAACCAGTTGGTTTTCTGCCTCTCACATGATGGTTTTTTAAGCACACACACACACACACACACAGTGTTCTTCCTCCCAAATAATTTATTATCATTCCTTTCACAAGATGACAGTAGGTTCAGAGGAACACAACCTGCTGGGCTGAGAACAAAGGAAGTGATGTAAATGTGTAAGAGTTGATCACAGGATAACAAGCCAAAAGGTGTGTGTGTCTGATTCTGTTTGCTGATGATGATGATTCCCCTATGATGTTGCAAGTACATAGAATATTTCCCCAAATGTTTGCTGGCTCACTGAGTTTGTCCTGAAATGGGATGCTGATTGTAACCTTTGTTGATCTGTTTCTTTACACACAACCAAGAGATTCTGCTTTGCCAGTGTGTGTGTGTGTGCTGTGTGTATTTCTGGCCAATAGACCCTTTTCAGCTGTGGCTACATCAGCTTTGGGCACATGCAAAGTTTTGTTTTCTGGTCTTCCTGTCTCAGTTTAAGCCTATCATCTCTGTCTTCAACTCTCCTGTTCACAAGCTTTTTAATTCTTTCACACTTTAATCATGTTACACTTCTATATGTTTCTCTCCACTGACTTCCCCTAATGTTCCGTTTTAAGTTTGTACTCCTACCCTTTCTGTCTTGCTCCTTCTTATCTATCCTCATTGCTTTCTCCCCATTCCTCTCCCTTGGTCCTTCTGTTCATCAAATATAAATCATACTAAACCTCCCTTACGCAATTTTTTATTAGTTTGCCTTCTCTCTCTTTGCCCCTTGCACATGGAACTCTCTCTTTTAGATATTCAGCTGGCCCCTCTTTGACTGGCTTCAATAAAGTATTAAAAATGCACAGTTCCATCTCTTGCATTTCCATCTTGAAATGCAAGAGTTCTATTTGTGTGTTTTCATCCTTTCCTTATTATTAGGTTAATTATTAAATAGTTTAAAACTCTTTTGCTTCCTTTTAGTCTCATCCAGCAAGAACAAAGTTTCCTTCCCTCCCTCTCCTTTTCCCTCATGTTTTTTTTCCTCCAAATTGTGAGCCTACACAATTTGATTCATGAACAGTATATATTAGGCATTTTATAAATAATAAACGACAATGATGCCACAGTGCCATGTTATTCGTACAGATGGGGTGGGCGGCGGCGGCGGGGGGGGGGGAGATGGGCCACTTGTTCCAGGGTTACAAAGCTCAAAAACACAGACAGACCCTGGTGCCTGAACATGGATGGAACAGCAAGCTGACAGAGTGTGGACTTTTATGCGTGAGAGGAAAATGGGGCTGTGTGTGCTCAGAGGTTTCAAGCAGTACAATCCCTAACCCGGTGCAAAGCTACCTGGTGGTGTTCTCCAAGGGGAGGCTCCTGGAGGCTGGCCACAGACCCGGTGCTGTTGCATGCCCCTAGGCAGCCTGCATTGAGACAAGAGGGGCCCCCGTTTCACTGCCTCCATGGCTGGGTGTTACCCCTGTTCCCTGGTAGGGACTTACTTCCAGGCTTGTCAGAATTACTTTGTCTGATTGTACCTGCTGCAGAGAATCAACCCGATTACCTTCCTTGATGTAGATTTATCTGAACAGCTGAGGGCGGGGGGGACTCCATTATCACCAGCCCAACTCTCCCAGAGTGCATGTAGCTCCTGACAGGTGAGAAGAAGCTGTGCACTCTGTGCGGCTCCTCATGCAATGGCGGAGAGCCAAGGCCGGGCCGCTTGTAGGGAATGTAGGAGCTCTATGTGAGACTGGAGTCACCAAGGCACGCAAAGGGCTGCAGGAGGGGGAGCCCCTCGTGATGTGGTTTCCACTGGGCACACCACATGGTGGCATGGATATCCACCCCAAACAGTCTGCTTTTGGTACACCATCCAGGGCCGGTGCTACCATTAGGCCAACTAGGCAGCTGCCTAGGGCGCAGGGCTAAAGGGGGCACCAGAAACGCCTTGAAAAATAATACAGCGCTCTCAAGTGGGAGGGGGGGCGCGCGAAATATCTGATCTTGCCTAGGGCACCAAACTGCCTTGCACCAGTCCTGACACCATCTCCCTTCTTTTGGCCCCCAAGCTCATCAGATGTCCTGTGAGGATGGCTGTCTGAGCAAAGGGCCAAAGCATGCTGGGAGTGCCACCTGGTCAGCTGCTAATTCTGATTATTTAGCATTGTTACATTCTAATTAGCTGGTAGCGAAGCCCAACCATGGCAGCCAATACTGAATCATATTGCATAACACCAAGGCAATGCCATGGGGAGATTCCTAGTCTGTGAGACAGCAGGGGAAAGCATTATGCAGGGGGTAATGTGCCAGACTTGCACACCTCCAGTACACAGGACAGTTCCTGGGAGTCCAGGTGAATATGTTCTGTACTGACATACCTTAAGGGTAGGCTAGACTAGAGCCCTCCCTCCCCACTTCTCCTCTTCCTGCCACCAAGATCCAGGGAGCACCCCTTCTTTTCTAAGTCTCCTGAATGCCTTCTGTGAAAGGAGCTGGGATTCCTTTTGTTTCTGGGCCAGCAGAGCTTATGACTTGAAGTGGGGAAGGGGGTATTCATCATGCTGCCACAAGGCAGCCGTTTAATCATATTACCAGAGGAGACAGCACCACTTTATGGGACAGGTGTTGCATAGCCAATTCCCCCCCACCCCCAGGAAACAAGCTGCCCATTGGTCTTTGTCCCAAGCATGACCTGGTTCTCCTCAAAGCCAGAGACAAAAGTCTTGGAAAGAGGGAAGCCAGGAAGAGCGTGTTCATGGTAGCTGGTGAGAAATAAGGAAGAGGGGGCTGGGGCAGGCAGAATGGAATTGAGCAGAGACAGGTCGGAGGCTTTGGATCATCTGAGTGCCTTGGAAGTAGAAGATCTGGACCATTTTTTACTGAAATGCCGGCTATACTCCAGCTGTAGAGATCATTATTTGGCCCCATTTCTTCAGTTCATGAGAGGGTGGGCGGTTGAGGATGAGTTGAACTTTCTATTACGAGGTTCTACTCAGTTTGTGACCCAAAGAGTTGCCCTTTTTGAGATTAAGGCGGCCAGTATAAGGAATAAAGAAAAAGACAAAGGAATGAATTAAAGTAGATATTTTTTTTACAGTTTTTAAATAATGTGGGTTTAATGAATTTTAAATGTGCATGTGATTTTTTATCTCATACATTATTGATAGTTGTATGTTTTTAAACATGGTCTTTTAAGGTTTCCCACGCATTGTTTCTTTTTAACCTGATATTGGTGTGATTATGGTGTGTGAAACGGTCTGTGGACTTATTCAATAAAATTTCTGGATTCTGGATCATCTAAATCAGTGTTCTCCAACCTTTACGCTGGCTGGGGCATGCTGGGAGTTGTAGGCCAAAAACATCTGGGGACCCAAGGTTGGAGAACACTGATCTAAATGGCAGGAAGGGGAGAGGATCAATGGCAGAAGGAAGAGCGGGACACAAGTGGGTCCACGATACGGGCATCTGGCAGCAAGCACAAAGCGCAGAGGCTGCAGTAGGCTGGCCAGCAACAACCCTTTCCCCAGCCTCATCTGCACGCCTGAAATCCTTCCCCCGCCACTCTCTTCATCCACATTTTCCCTCCACCTCTTGCAAGATCAGGTGCGCTTGCTTCAGGGATGGTGTCTTTGTGTTGAACTGTAATGAGATTTCTGCTTGGCTGCGTGGAGAGAGGATCCAAAGCAGACGTCTTGTTGCAGTGTCTCTCCAAGCCACGCTACCAGCCAGCCTAATGTAACCCTTTCTCCCTCACCAGGATTGGTCCAGCTTCTCTGGGCTGAAAACCAGCCTTTGTGGCACCCAGACAGAAGATAGGGCCAGGAGCAAGTGCCACAAAGCCAGTTACCCTAAAAAACCTATGAGAAACAGTGTCCTGGAACAGACATAACACTAAACCCTAGCTTAGTGTTACATGTATGAGACTGGTCCTCCCTCTCCTCTCCTCTTTCAGTGCAGGCATGAGGAGATCAGAAGCATCCGCTTCCACTTTCAACAAACCACAGTTTGTTGTTTCATCCAAACTGAGAACTGCAGTTTTAACCATCATTTATCTGAACAAACCAGGATCTTAAACCACATTTTGAAGTTGGCTTGTTTCGACAAATCAGTGTTAAGACTAAACACAGTTTGTCCCAGTTGGCAGCGGGGGGGGGGGGGATAACAGTGGTTAGCTGAAAGTGGAAATACGGTAGATACTTCCGATCTCCTCCTCTGAGCAGCACCAGAGGAGGAGAGAAAAGGGGGAGCGCATGAGCCTGAACCTTGCTTACATAGCACTAAACGATGGTTTTGCGTTACATCCAAACATAGCCCTGTTTATATATATATGAATATATGAGACACAAAGCATGAGAAGGAGCCCAGTGATGAAGCATCTCAGCCCCAGTGACAAAGTAGCAAGGTAAGAAGAAGTGAATCACACACACGACTTAAGCACCCTTGGGAGTTTAACAACAAGGCAAGGAAGCCAGGGCAATCTAATCTTCCTTGCCTTCTGCTAGCAAATAACTTGGTTTTCCAGGTAAACAAATCCAGTAATAACAATAAAAGAAACAGCTATGCAGGTAGAAAGCCAGCAGGAGTGTGGGAGCCATCTAGTTATTACACTGAGTGTCACATGCATGACTATCTGCCTGCTGGACAGAAATCATGGGTGTTTGCCCAGTGTAATGAGCTCATGACTCTCAGGAAACAGGTCTGTTCCCTGGAAGCCAAGGTTATGGACCTGGAGAAGCTGAGAGAGGTTTGTGGATAAGATAAGACCCTCAGAGATGTGATAGCAGCATTCCAAACCCTTGGAGACAGCTCCTTAGTGGTCATGGATAATGTAGGTATTGGGAAAGGAGGGCATTACTCCAAGGAAGAGGGAAACGATCCCTTAAAAGGGACATTTCTTGGAGGATGAACAGATACCATCTCATGCCAAAAATACGCCTCCAGGGAGCTTGTGGTAGCAGGAGATTTGATCATTAGAGACATAGACAACTGGGTTTGTGATGGTAAATTGCCTGCCTGGTGTGAAGGATGTGGATATCATGCATCATCTAGATAGCCTGGTAGATAGTGCTGGGGTGGAGTCAGTGGTCGTGGTAGATGTTGGTACCAACAATGTGGAGAAATTTGGGAGTGAGATCCTAGAAGCCAAATTTTGGTACCTAGGTAGGAAGTTGAAATCCAGGACCACCAAGGTAGGTTTCTCTGAAATGCTGCCTCTTCCATGCGCAGGGCCAGCAAGACAGGCAAAGCAGAGGAGACTCAATGCGTGAATGAGATGGTGGCGTAAGCAGGAGGGGGTTCAGATTTTGTTAGGCAATGGAGAACATTTTGAGACAAGCTGATTGTCTGACTGGGGACAGGGTGAAAATAGGTCATGAGCATATGATAAAACATGATAGCCAGTGAAAGAGGCCGAAGGGCCATAACAGAAGATCCACATGCCAGGGACATCTGGAGAGGGACACCGTGTATCCATGTTTCTATGCTAATGCTAGAAGCTGCCAAGCCAAAATGGGACAGTCGGAGTGCTTGGTTTTAAGGGAAAACTTAAATATAGCAGGCTTAACAAAACCTGGTGGCATGGAGAGAACCAGTGGGATATGATAAACTCTGGATACAAGCTAAACAGCAGGGATGGGAAACCTCTGGCCCATGGATGTTACCTGGCCTGTGGAGTTTCCCATCTGGCCTGCAGAGGATTGGTCTCCCTCTGTGGGCCCTCCCCCTCCCTGTGGAGGCTACTGGGGGCTTGGGGGGGGGGACAGGGAGAGGAATCCCCACTGTTATTTCCAATCTGTGATCAGAGATAAAGCAGGGATTCCCATTCCCTTGGGAAGGTGAGCAGCATGCTAAGTGCCTCTCTGGCCAAGGCTCCAGGTGGAGGAGTGATCCTCCACCTGGGGAGGCAGTGCATGTGTGCTTTCCCTGGCAGCTGACATAAACAGTGCACACATGCTTTTCAGTGTGTGTGTGTGATGTACACACTGAACTCAGGAGCAAAGCAAAGCCAGCTGAATCCCCTTCGCTCCGAGGAGGAGCAAAGGGGACTGAACCAGCTTGGCTTTGCCTACCCCGCAATCTTCCCAGTGGGAGAAGGTGCAGGGCAAGCAAAGTCAGGGAAAACACAGGCGCACCAAAGCCAAGCCGGCTTAATCCTCTTTGAGGATTTCCTTGCTCCGCATCCTCCCCAATGAGAGAAGGCACAGGGCAGGCAAAGCCACCCCGGCCTGGAAAGCCCATGCGCAGTGCAGCTGGGCCCCTGGCCAAAGCGCCGGCTGGAGGAGCTCCAGCCAGTGCTTTGGCTGGGGACAACCTCAGGCAGTGGTGCAGCTAGAGCTGGACCTTGGAAACAAAGTCCAGGGCCTCACAGCCAGCCAGCCAGCCCCCCCCCCCCAAATGATGGTGGGGAAGCAGCATTCAGGCCCAGCATCAGCACCCTGACCGCCATGGGTACGCCAGGGCCAACTGGGGCAAGCACTGGGTGCACAGTTAAATAAAAAATATTTTATAGTCGGGGGACAGCAGGCTGGGCACTACTACAGATGCTATTTTTTAAAAATTATTTTTACTTAAAAATATGTTGTTGTTGGTGTTGTTTTTCTATAACAAAATGGTGCTTTCCCCCAAGGATATGTGTTTTGCATCAGGGCAGTAGAAGCAAACTCCTTTTTATTCCTGTGGTTATGATGGCGCCATGATTTAAACTTGAGTTTAAAATGTACAACTGCACATGCTCAGAGGTGTTTGCTGTTGTTGTTAATCTGGGCTGGGAAACTGTTTTTTGTTTTTGTTTTCCTTTAACATATCAAGAATGCAGAAGCCATCTGGATTCAATGGCCCTATAGACCCCTTCCGACTCTACTTTTCTATTATTCTAATTGTAAAGCACAGGATAGTGCGGGAAGGCTGCGAAGCAGAGAAATGTTAGTTGTGTGCTTCACAACTGAAATAATACATGTGGCTGTCTAAAGCGGGCCCCTGTAAGACTAGTAAGTCCAGGGTCTAAAATTACCTAGCTGCACCACTGACATCAGGAGGCGTGGCTACGCCCCCACTGAGATCATTCCGTCCAGGAAGGGCTGAGCAATGTGTTAGACAGCAGTATATCTTACCTGAGTGTAGTGGAGTAGACAGATGACCTGAGATCACTTCCAGCCTTACAACACTATGATTCTGCTGTGACTCAGTAATTATTAAAGGGCAATTTATATGGCCACTGTGTTGGCTTACGGTAATTCAATCTGTGCAGCCATTGTTTTTCCCCTCTGCGTGGATTGAACATGCGCATGGCAAACTGGTCGTGTGCATCAGACCTCCATAAGCACAAACCGACAGCATGCCATCGATAAGCTGTGGGAGAAAATCCACAAAGCTCATGGTGAGCAAGCTAGCGATTTGTGCAGGTGTCAGGCCGATGCACATGACCAGTTTGCCACAAGCACATTTGGCTTATGCAGGTTGGGGGAGGCAGTCTGCGCAGTTTGTAAAACAAGCCTCCGAAGACTGGGACAAATGTGTGTAAAGATTGTCTCTCCCTGCATGATATTCAGCTGAATTTCGTAGGGCGATAAGCAACGTGGATTCCCTCTGTCACAATATGATTTCCTTTCTGACAGCCCTCAAGGAGGCCCCTCCATCTGCATGCCTGCCCAATAGGCTCAGGGTGTTTTCACAAGTGATGCTAAAAATGGCTTGTAGTCTGGAATATGTCATTTGTGAATGTTATTAATGTGGAATAGTAAAAAGAAGAAGAAAGCCATTTTTAAACTGAATGCACGAACTAGGCTTTACATTTGCATTACAGATGCTTAAACCAAGTCAACATCCTTTGTGAATATTTCTTTAGCACAGAATATGGATTTTTTTGTACATACCAAGGAAGACATTGTAACCATCTCTGCGTGTAAGCACATATGCCCATATACAGGGGTGGCTGCAGTTTCAGGATCCATTCATGTGTGTTGTGCACTTGTGCACCTATTTACCATGTTCACCCTTTCCCTATATTCCATTTAATAGAAGCTAAGCCTGGTTATTCACAAACTCTGAATCTAGCTACTTCATAATCCTACCTCAAGCTGTTCCCCCACCCACACGCTCTCTTTCGGGGTGCGGTGAGAGAGACACTCCACATCACATTTTTGGGATGGGGTGTATCCGTACATAGATGCACTTGCACCAATTCAGCATGAAAACCTCACATCCTCAATACAGGGACGAAGAAGACCATACCTATCAGAAACGTGTGGAATGAGGGCAACAAAACTGAAATGAAGTGAAATGCAACAAAGGTCTGGAATCACCCTTGGCGATAAGAGTGTATTAAGAGTGTTCTTCTTTGGCTGTTGCTGAGACAGCTACTTTCTGCAGCGCTGGCTGCAGACTTGAGTAGGCGGGTTCGGACAACACGCTAAGCCAGATTGCTGCAGTCTGGCTTAGAAGCCGCCCTACCCCTGACTGGGCGCATTGGGGAAAGGGTGCACTGTGCCTCCCCCCCTCCCCCCTCGGTCCTCCCACAGGTATCCCATGGGACACCATGTGGGAGCACCAAGGTTTCCCCCTTCCAAGCCGCTGCTTAACAGCAGGGCCAGGGGGGAGCAGGGATCACTGACAGCCCTCACCCCAACTTGCGAGGAGACCTCAAGAGCCACAGTGAGGGCTGTCGGCACTGCTGCCAATCTCAGCAGAGGCGGCGTGCTCATGCGCAGTTCCCTCCCGCCATGGCTCCTCCCGTCCGGCACCTCAGCCACTTGGCAGACAGGGGGAGCCAAGCTGCGCTGTGCTCGGCTTTCTCCGCCCCATGGTGCTGCAGCTGCCAGTCTTTTTGGCTAGCAGCTGCAGCAACACAGGCAGAGCCTGTAACAGCTGTCCCCAAGTGCTACTTTTTGACACTTTGGGGGCGCTTGTCATCAGTGCTCGCCCAGAGCCACTTGGCTCTGCCACTCTTGCCAAGGGGCTCTGTAGCAGTTTCGGCCACCCCTGGGCTCGTGCGTCCGAGTTCGGCCAACACAGCAAGCCCAGGGGTGGCTACGAAACCCTACAAGCCATGGCCTGTTGGGGTGGCTTATAAACCCAGAAGCTTGGCTTATATAAGCCACCCGGAAGAAGCCATGGCAGGTTCACATGACACAGTAAGCCAGGTGTCGTGTGTGAACCCAGTCAGAATCTGCAACTGCAAGAGGCACAAAATTATACTCCGGGTTGCACCAAATTTGGATTGTGCCACCCACACTGGTCCTGCTAATCCTGCTGCGGTCTGCACTGGGACTATGGAGGGTCAGCACAAGGATCATCTTTGGGGCCTTGGGTATGCCCGTTTATCCTACTTGACCTCAGCAAAAGTCTCCACCTGGAAATATCCCTAGCCCTCACTTTAGGCATGGGGTCTAAAGTTCAAACATTAATGCACACCACTTGATTACTCACCACAATGATTCGCAGCTGAAGGTGTGAACCTACTCCAATGAACAATGTAACAACATTGTTACATTATGCATGATGCAGTTATGTGGAGTGATGTGAAAGTTCTGTCCAGGTCATCCACACATGCAAGTCACCACTTCATGCTGCAGTAATAATACGATAAACATACATGTGTGAACCCAGCCCTCAGTTTGTATTGCATGTCTTCATCCCTTGTACCCAACATTTGCTTTCAATGTTATCCTTGCAAGGAGCCCCGACTGCAGATAAAGGGGTGTTGCTTCTAGTTGTTCTTTGCACTAGTCTCTGGATTGCCCTGTGTGCACAATCTCTGCCCTCACTGCCACACCTTTAAGTCTGGCTGAGCAGGCCCATCACAGATCTGTCAGACTTTTATCCAATCCTTCTTCCAAAGAGCTCAGAGCAGTGGCCAAGTTGAACCACCACTCCTTTTATCCTCACAGCAACCCTGTGAGAGACAGTGACTGGCTCAAAGTCCCCCCAGGAAGCCTTTGCAAGTGTGCCCCTACCCAGTGTAAAGCCAGTGTAGCTCTAACCACTACACCACACTGTCTCAGAAATATGAACCAAGAAGGTTGCAATCCTATGCACAGTTACTGGGGATCGGACCCAACCAAACTCAGCGGGCTTTACTTCCCCGCAGACGTGCGTGGGCGATCCACAGGAGCAACAATCCGTGCAAAGTGTGCGAGGCTGAGATTGGCGGAGGCAAGGCGGCTACTTGGGATAATTGGCTTTCAATCGGATAACCTCGGTACTCGAGACCTCTCGCTCTCCGCTCCCGCGTCTCCGAAGCCACCCGGAGCCGAGCCCGCGCTTCCTTCTTTGCACAGGCCGCGCGGCGCGTTGGGAGAGAGGGAGGGGTGGGTGGTAGTTGGGGGGAGAAGGCAGGCGGGCAGCAGCGAAGCGAAGGACTGAATTTAGGGAAGACTCCCCAAGAAGAGATGAAAGAAGGGGCCAGCGCGGCGTTAAACAAATGGCGCGCCATAAAGTCCTCGTCCCCGTGTAAACGCTGTCGTCTTCCAAGCCACGTGCTGAGGAGCGACCCTAAAAACCCGGAGTGTCCGGGGGGGGGGAGGTGGAGTGAAGGAAGAGAACGGGGAGCTCGCAGCCGCCTCCCGTCTTCTTCTGCCCCCACCCCCCAACGCCAGCTAGCCAGCCACAGACGCTCCTGGGTGACCTCCTTTTGAATACCTCATGGAAACTGGGACAGATTATATGCTCATCAAACGAGGAGCAGCAGCAGCAGCAGCCGGGCGGGGGCACTTTCTCGTCACCCACTCTCCCGCCAAGCACACGCAGACGCAGCCTTTTTGACTGGGCTCCGAAGCGAACTCGCATTCTCATTCTCTTTCTCTCTCACTCTCTGACTCACACACACCATTCCTTCCAACTTGTTACTCCCGTATGACAGCTTGCTGAGGGCAGAATAGATCTGGTCGGTAGTTAGACAGGGGGAGGAGACTGGATGTGATAAAACAAAATAATAATCATGAGGACTCGTGCCTTACTCGGGTCATGATTTTTCAGCACAGCAGTGTCAAGAAGCGCCGGATCTGTGACAGCCCTATTTAGACATCATCGGCGTGGCAGACCTGTCGCCGAGGAACATCTGTAAAGGGAGGCGAGCAGGGGATAATTTCAGGCGGAGAGACGGCAGGCAGGAGGAGGAATCCTTTGCCCACCACTTTTCCCCTGCGAGCCGTACACAGACACACACACGCCGCTTTCTCCCAGCTTGCCTTATTTCCAGTCTCGGAGGCTGCCTGAGAGTAAAGCCAAAGCCGGTGGGGCGAGGCGGACCCGAGGAAGCGTTCGGCGCCCGCTCGCCCCCGTCCTGCGCCTGCCACCTCTCGGCTTGAAATCACCCTCCAGCCCGCTGCTTTACGGCGTAGTTCGTTCGGCTCTGATCTTTTATTATGAATTTCCTGGGCATAGATGCGAGCCGTGATTAGACAGTAGATTTGGGGCATCTCTGAGGGTTTTTAAAAATGAGAGAGAGAGAGAGAGAGAGAGAGAGAGAGAAATCATGAGGAAATGGAAAATAGTGCAGCAGCCTGGGCCTCGCTCGCACACAAACCCCACCAGCTTGAAGGCACGTGTGTATGGCAGACCGCTGTGACAATGTTGCTGGAAGCCAAGGAGGCGTCCTTAATGGAGACTCGCTGTGCGCAGGTGCACTGCAGGGGCAGGAATGATGGCAGCTTGCCATCCGCTGGGTAAGAAGGAGCAGAGACTCAGGTCTCAGGCTGCAATCCTAGTATACACATTTACCTGGGAGTAAACGCTACTGAGTTCAATGGGGATTACTTCTAGGCAGACATGTTTAGGATTTCAGTGTCAAGGTGGGGATGTCTTGCAAGACCCAAACCTCTAAAGCAGTGGTGTTGAACCTCTATCAGCTCAAAGGGTGAGTTCCATTTCCCAGAAGCTCTTGTGGTGGGCTGCATTCTGAGGTTTGGGAACATTGACCATGGACGCTAGCTACTGAGCCATTCCCTGGTGAGCTGGATAGCAAGGGCAAAAGCCCGATCTTCATGGAGCCTCATGACTTTTCTTTAATATGCAGACCCCCCCAAATCCACTCTCTGTCACAGCTCATCACATCCATGCACCCTGCGATAGCCCAACTCCCTTTGGCTTAGCAAAGCAGGGAGCTTCCTTCCCCTGAAACCCCAAGACTTGCAAAAGGAGAAGAGTTTTCAAACAACCATGTTACATGAGCAAACTCTTTCCATGTTGATTTGCTGGGTGATTGCCCTGCATGAACCAAGAAGGCACCCTGGAATGTGCCCACCTAACCAGCCCCACCCATGCGGCTACGCATTGTAGGGGGTTATCTGCAATAGTGGGCAAGCTGTCTTTCAGAGAAGCTTGCCAGCCATTGCTGAATCCCTGATAAGCTTCTAAGGAAGCCCAGAGAGGAAATCCCTGTGTTCTTAGGACAGAAGTGGGCAGCTTGTGACCCTCCAGATATTTTGACCTACAACACCCATCATCCCTAGCCAGCACAGCCAATGGTGAGGGATCATGGGAATTGTATTTATTTTATTATTTATATTTATATCCTGCCTTTTTCCCCTGCAAGGAACCCAAGGTGCCTTACATATCCTCCTCCACTTCATTTTATCCTCACAACAGCCCTGTGAGGTAGGTTAGGCTGAGAGTCCTTGGACTGGCCCAAATTCACCCCGTGAGCTTCATGGCCAAGTGGGGACCAGAACCTGGATCTCTCAAGTCCCAGTCCAACACTCTAACCACTACGCCACACTGGCTCTGTTTTGTAGGCCAAAACATCTGGAGGGCCACAAGTTGCCCACTCCTGCCTTAGAAACACACTCATTTCTGGAAGTAGGCATAGAAGCACCCAAGTGAGAGTATCTGCAAGACCTGATTCATAAGACCCGGTTAACATCGGAGGGTAATTCCGCCATCCAGCGCCTGTAAACAAGGCTGCACAAGAAAACTCTGCCTGCCTTAAGGTGTCCCTTGCACAGATTGACTTGCCATTAGTTCTCTCATACACAGCATCCCCCACCCTTTTATGCCTCCCTGGCTCTTGGAAAGCCTACACTGGCCACATGGGCTCAACAGCTGTCAGAGCTTGCAAGAAATTTCAGGCCTGATTGATTTAAATAAGGAAAAAATCCCCACCATGTTGACCGAGTGACACAGCATCGATCGTGATGGAGGGAAAGTGGCCATCAATCTCCAAGCTGCCTGCCTACACTGTGCAGAGGGTGGGGGGCAGAAGGAGGTCTCCCCCTCCTAAAGGATATTAAAAGAATGAACCACGGCAGGGAAAGGTGCACACTTGCGCTACCTGCACTGGAGCAAACTTGACAGGGGCAGTCAGTGTCTCAGAACCCTGAATTGTTCCAGTCATTTGGAAAATGGGGTGGGTTTCCAAAGTTAAAAGCAAAAAAGGTGTGCAGGTAAGGAGTGCACTGTGGCTCCTTCTCTCCCTGAGTGTTTTTCTCCTTGGCCAAGTTTTGATACCAGGATGGCTGGGAACAAAGTGCAGAGAAAAGTCGGGTGGGGGAAAATATAATACCCCTCACCAGTGTGCCCCATTTGCATTTGCATTTGCATTTGGACACTTGTCAGGGCTGAGCCATGGGTGTCAGTCTGAGGTGAGCCAGGGACCAGGAAATGTGGAACAAAGAGTAAGTCAGTACCAAAGGGCACACTAAGGAGGATCAAGAAGTCAGTCAGGAGTCAGGACCAAAGAGCAAGTCAAAAATGGGGGACAAAGCAGGAGGCAGGATCAAGGGACAAATCAGGCCGTAAAATTAAGGGGCAAACCAGGAAGCAGGACTGAAGAGCAAGACAGAACTGGAGGACCACGGAACAGGCCAGAAGCCAGGACCAACCAAAGGGTAAGGAGCACGGCATTGCTCAGGAAAACCTGAGCTCCCTTCAAGTGTTCTCCATGCAGTCAGAACTGCACGAAGAGAACAGGACTGCACCTGCTGGTCCCATACCCTCAGTTTTGTGTGTGTGTCCCCACAACTCCCCCCCCCCATTGTCCATATATTAGGGAAAGGTCTGAAGAGCTGAGGCCAGGAAGGCTTCTCTATGCACATAGGCTCTCTCTGGGTTATTTCAGATTTCTAAAGGATCAGATGGGGGAGCCCCTGTGCATAGAGCAGGCTCCCCTCTTCAGACCTTCCTCTGTGGATGGCAGTGGGGGTGGGGGCCCCGGGGGGGACATGGTTGTGGGAGTGGGGCCAGTGGGCACACCCTACTCTCTTCCTCCATGCAACTACAATTACATGGAGAACATCTTGCTGCTCTCAAGCAAGGTTTAATGGGAACACGCAGCCCTTCTCTCTCGTAGCCCTTGCCTAGGGGCATCCAATGACCAACCTGGGTGGGCAGGGTCAGTCCACAGCCAGAGGATGCTAAGCTGCCTAGGCAGACGCTGCAGCAGCACACAGTTCAGTGGCTCATCCCATGGGGCAGCTGCACACAGACCCCGAGGTTCCGGGTTCAAGCCCCGGCTGCTCATGACAGAGGGACGTGCATGTGATTGGGGCACTTCCTTATTTAAGCCCATGTGACATTTAGTTTGGCCCTTTCTCTAGGGCTCTGTGGCATGTTCTCATATAGCCCGCCCCCCCACCCCAAAAGAGAGCTTTCGCCTCTGTGAGGCCCTTAGAGTGGCTGCATGGCCACCAATACAAGCAGCTCTGCTTACACTGAAATCTCAATGAAGGATGTTGTCTGTCTGTCTCCCTTCTGTAAGTCTAGCTCTGTGGTGCCATCTGGAGCTGTCTGCCCTAGGTGGGAGCATCAGAGGGAAAGGAGCAACTTCATGCAGAGTTAGTAGCGCTCTGAATACTGCCTTGAGGAAGGGGGTCCAGAGATGGTTGATGACTCTCTGATAATGCCACAGTAGGAAAAAGCCTTCCAGCCCACAGGTCTGGGGCAGTATCCTGCACCTCCCATTCCCCCTTAGCCTGCAGTGCTCAGTCCCACACTAGTCTCCCCTCTGCATTCCCCAAGATAAGCTGCTGCCTTGCACTCTGGCCTTCTTGGAGTCCTTCCTTTGCCATCAGATCTCACATGGTGAGCTGATGCCAGCAGCCGGCTTGTTTACCAGCAAGACAATGGTAAATTAGCATCCTTAACCAGCATTGCAAACACCACTGGCTCAGCCAGGAAACATGCAGAGGGAAGAACTACTGGGCCACACTGGAATGGCTGCAACAGCATTTGCTTCGTATTTTAATAGATGCTTTCCAACCCCAGTATTAAACGTACTTAATCTGCTCTTGCAAATGGCTAATTTTGAAAATCCTCTTATCAGCATTAGCTCCTCAGCACTGGTATTTATTTACTGTTCATTTTCATAATCTTTACCCCCCCCACACACACACCTCCCTCCCCCCCCCACTCATGTGACTGAGTTCTCTATTCAAATGGCTGGCTCCATTTCAGAGAAGTATGGTGGTGGAGGAAAGAGGTGGGAGAGGAAGACAGGCTGGCAGGGGAGGGGATTGTCATGTACTGTGATGTCATCCTGGAGATGCAGCAAAAAGAGGACAATGGACATAAAGAAGAAGCCCGTTTCTTTTGTTCTGGATCAGGCAAGCAATCCAGCATCTAAGGACAACCTTGAATGCACTTGGGTTGCTGCTGGCTAATGGGCATTATGTAAACTAAGAGTGGAGATGCAACATGTTGCTGTTCATATACATCTGCACTCCATCCCAAAACCCTTTTATGCTTTCACACATCTTATACATCATGTCATTCGAGAACGGGAATTAATGGCCTTTGGTCTATAGCTCTTGCAGAAGTGGGGCTTCGGTGCCTGTCCGCCCTTGCAAAAAAGTGGAATGTCTTGAACCTGTTCACTATGGTGATGTCACTCTTTTCTTCTGGATTAATTACTCACAATTGTCCTTTCACTTTGTATTAGTTAACCTGGACTGAAGAGGACTACCTAGTTTGTTGTACTGGGATTTTTAACCCATCCTTTGGTATGCTTAAACATGTTGCATTGCTGTTTCACCACATGTTTCTGGACTGTTCTCACAGTCCTTGTTTTTTAATTTTTAAAAATTTAGGTTAGCCTTATTTGGAATGCCCTTAAAGAATGGGGAAATACTCCCTATTTTGCCATTCTTTAACAACTTTTTCCCATATCAACAAAAGGTATAATTGTAATAATATACATGTGGAACACAATCTTATGCATGTTTATTCAGAAGTAAGTCCCATGGTTTTCAAAATTCATTTACTGAAAGCATTTTTACCTCATTCTTTCACCAAAAAGAGTCCCAGAGCAACTTACATATGATCAACGAAAACAAAGTCCTTTCCCAAAGGCTTACAATCTTAAAGACATGACACAAAATGAAAAAGGAATAGGGAGGAAAGAGGAAAAAAGCAAATCTAGGCACACCAATTCTTCAAGTTTTACATAGATTTACTCCCATGTAAGTGTGCACAGGATTGCAACCTGGTCTTCAGAAGACTTCCTATGTCACTAGCTCAGCATTTTACTCCATCTTGGTTGGGTCTTGTATTCTGAGCCATTACAACAAAGCATTCGCTCATATTTATTTATTATATTTATATCCCACCTTTTTTTCCTGAATGGAACCCAAGGCAGCTTACATAATCCTCCTCCTCTCCATTTTTATCCTCACAACAACCCTGTGAGGTAGGTTAGGCTGAGAGTCCGCAACTGGCCCAGAGTCACACAATGAGCTTCATGGCTGAATGGGGACTAGATCCTGGATCTCCCAAGTCCCAGTCCAACACTCTAACCACTACGCCACACTGGCTCCCTTTTGTTTCATTCCCAGGTAAGTAACTTTGACTTGCTGGTGTTCCCTTAGCCCCTATTCAATTGTTTCCGTTCAGAGAAAAAGATCTATGCACGGCATTCTTGACTGGCAACTGCCAGTTATCGGTAGTGAGAGATGAAAGTCCATCCTGGGCCTGGCTCTTCCCTCCTCTGTCTTGCTGCAGTCCCGGTTTTCTTGTCTGTGGAATTCAAATGAATGGCAGCACCCATTACTTATTAACTCTCACCCCATGCAGCGTGGTCTCTCTGCACCTCCCACGGGTTAAAAAAAAGAAGAAGAGTACATCTTGGGTCTCCTGCTCTGTACTAACTCAGCTCGAAAGGATCACGTCTTCCCCTTGAGCAGCAGAGTTCAGTCTGAAATATTAACACATAAGGAGGCGGGGGGGGGGGCAGGCAAATCACAGAATGGTCAGTAGAGTCACACAGCAAAGCAAAAGCAGCCAAGAGTTTGCAGAGAGAAAGAGAGAAGAGACACACATCTCTCTTTTTCTCTCTCCAACATTCACTGTCTCTTGTCTTTCACGTGCATCTCCCCAAATATGTATTTCAGACAAGGAACAAATGCTGCCAGCCTCTGCTTCGGGAGATGAGGTGATGAGAACAGGGACTGGGAGTCATCAGCCTTGCCAAAGCTTCCCAGCTAAGCCATTGGTAATGAGCACTGATGTGGGAAGCACTCAAGATAGGCACACCACAGTTTAGGAAGGATATCAGATAGGATTCCTTTTTCCTCTGCAGGATATTAACTCATGTTTTCTGCTCCTTGCATGCTGCAAGGAGCCTAATTTTCAGGGGTGGGCCTAACTGTGAGCCAAGGGGAGCCTCTGGCTGTTGATCTGGGGTAACATTAATTTAAAAGTGGTAAGGCAGGAGTCGGATCTGGCCCAAGGGGCACAATCTGCCGGGAATTTTTCCTGTGCATGTTCCACGCAGGGCTGCACAAGTCCTACGCATAGTGTTGTGTAACTCCTGTTAATTTCAGTGGGGCTCATGCAGGAGAGGTTCCCGATGGATTGTGCCCCCCTCCCCTGCTAATCAGTGTGAGTATCCTTTATTTATTTAGAAGATTTATATACCTCACTGTGACAAATCCAACCTCCCCAGCCACCTCTCCTTTCTAGAAATGTCTCTGAACAAAGGGTATGCCCAGAAATACCTGCATTGTGAAATCTTTTCTTGGTCTCCAACTGGCTGGCAAAGGGAAGAGACAAGAAAAGATTAAGCCATGCTATGGAGCCCCAGGGGGGCCTCATCCCGTCCCCCACTTGCAAGCTGCTTTGGTGAGTTATTCTTAGCATCCTGACAAGTAAGTTTTAGTAAGCTAGTAAAAGCAACTGACCATTTCTGAACTTCTCTCTGCTTGGCATTGATTAATTTCTTTGCCTAGTCTGAAGGTTGGCCTCACCCATGCGCTGGACTGCTTAGCATACATGCTAACCTGGTTTTTAAGGAGTTCAAAGGAAGCTCTGGAAAAGGGGCCTGTCTTTCTCCATAACTGTATAAGTCTCAATTCTCACATATCCAGGACATTATTAAAAATATGAATAGTGCAGTGATATCTCTGGCATATAGGCAAAGGGTGTGAGGCAGCCTGTCCTACCTCACAGGGTTGGACGTGCAGACACACTGTTTTGAGGTGCCTGCCTTTCAATCAAATGATTATCAAAGTGACTTACACGCAACCCACAACAGGTAATAATACAGTCATGCCTTGGATTGAGAGCATAATTCGTTCCGGAAACGTGCTTGTAATCCAAAACACTCTTATATCAAAATGAAATCCCCCCCCAAAAAAAAACTGTACAGAGATTTTTAATTTAAGCCATACTACAGTACTTGTATTGCAAGACGTCACTTGTATATCAAGTCAAAAATAATTAAACAAATATTTAAACATTTGCTTGTCTTGCAAAACGCTCTCAAACCAAGTTACTTGCAATCCAAGGTATTACTGTATAATAATATAAAGCGACTGTGGTGTAGTGGTTAGAATACTGGACTGGGACTCGGGAGACGCGGGTTCTAGTCCCCACTCTGCCATGAAGCTGACTGGGTGACTTTGGGCCAGTCACTGACTCTCAGTCTAACCTACCTCACAGGGTTGTTGTGAGGATAAAATGGAGAGGAGGAGGATCATGTATGCCACATGAGGAAAGTGCTATTACTCTCTGCTTTCCAGTTTGCTGCTGTGTGAACGTGGCTCCTATGCCTGTAAAAAAGGGAGAGTGGGTGTCAGGGTGTGCCAAAGCTGGAGGTTTGAGAAGGTCTTGTTTTAACGTTGCAAAGGCCTCCTGTTGGGCTGATCCCCATTCCCAAGTTTGGCTTTTCTTTAACAAAAGGCAGGATATAAATGTAACAAATAAATAACCCAACAGACACACACACACTCAGCCTTAGTCCCCTGGTGGATGGATGGGGCCAAAGTTTGCTTCCCTTTGATTCTGCGGTCCCAGGGCAACTAACCTGCAGTTGGAGCCAAGCATTCATTTGTTTTCTGGAGGAGGATCAAGGGAAACATGGACTCCTTATGGCTGCTCCTTCTCTGGCCTATGGAAGAGGCCGGTTGGTCTCCCCCTTGCCATGATGTTCTTCCTGGGAGGCAGGGGGTGCAACCTCTCACTGGCCAGTGGCCAAGGACCATGTTTCTGCTCACCAGTCCCAGGGAAACTGGCAGGTGGAAAGTGTTTTTTTCAGCAGGAAGCGGGGAAGCAACCAAATGGGACAGGTGCCATTTGGATTTTCCACCTCAGGCACCAGAATATCTTGTGCTACTCCTGCTCATTTAAAGATACATCCTTTATTATTACTCGGGGGTTTTAGAACCTCACAGAGTAGAACGGATGCTTCTCCACCTTCTCGATGCCCTTGGCACCCTCAGATTACTGTTTCCAAGAAAACAGTGCCCTTACCTTCACAACTCTCAGCAATTCCACATTCTCTTGCAAAAATGCACAGCTCTTAAGATGCGGCTATCATAAGCCAAGAAGAGGGCTTATTTAACAAGGTCTTTGATAAAGATTCAAATAACAGCAAGTGGAAGGATTGGAAACAGATGGCTACAGAGAAAAGAGGGGGAAAGCACACACCATAAAATGCATTTCAGAGCCTCTGCTTATTAACAAGATTCTTTCCTGACTAAAAGGTATGTCTCACCCAAATGGTCGACCTATTCAGGGCTTATGCAGCCAGGTGAACTGAAATCTACTGTAGTTTTCCTGAGACACTCACTGCTGGCAATGTTCCCTTCCATAATAAGTCAAAATGTGTTCCTTGCACTCCACCAGCATGCAGTTTTTCAGATTTATGCAGCCTGATCCTGACTATCGTGACTGTCTCGCTGAGTTCAATGGAGTTTACTCCCAGGTTCATGTGCACAGGAATTCAGCCTTTGTCTTTTTATGAAACCAGAGTATTTTGCTATATTTCGATAATCTGCAGTGGGTTCCTTTCCCATTTTAGCCCTGAATTCTTTGTCAGCATTATAGCAAGGAAAGATCCAGCCCTGTTTTAAAGACAGCTTAATAGCAAGGATGCCAGCTAGGAAAACTCAAGGAGCAGTGCAGAAGTGAATGGGAGCTGCAGATCCTGGATACATTTGTTGGGATTAGGACAGAGGAGAGATGTTGTTCCACCCAAATAGTACACAGAATAGATCCCCTGATTGGTAGCCACTTGGCTAACCCATGTTGGAAGACATAGTAATCTCTCTTTCTTCAGCTCTGCTGTACTTCACAGGTGTCCTTTTTTCAGTTGTAACCCTATTTTACACAACTTAGGTTGCAATTCTATATCCATTTAGCTGGGAGTAAGCCTCATTGAAAACCAAGGAACTTACTTCTGAGTAGACATGCATAGGCTTGCACTGTTAACTCCTGAAATATTACTGTATAATGCCCCTGTAGTATACCCAAGTCTCTCACTGTGAGGCACATACCATATGCCAGATTTGTGGATCTATGGGCTCAGTTGTCACTCTGGGTGTCAGAGGGTTTGTTGGATTCAATTTTTAAACAAGCCTATAACTCCAAGGAAATGGGGGGGGGGCACACTTTTTATACAAAGGGCCATATCTTAGTGCTAGAGCACCTGGTTTGCTAGAATGCTGGGTTCAGTCCTCAGCATCTCAAACTAAAAAGTCTCTCTTGACTAGCAAGGCTGGGAAAGATCTCTTCCTTGGAGATCCTTGAGGGTGTTGGTGTTGAAAGAAAACCAGAGGGTTCCTCCCAGCCAAGGTAAACAACACTGAGCTAGGTGGACCAATGGTCTGACAATATAAGAGAGCTTCTCACATTGAGATTTGGTTCTTGTCAGTACACAGTTTAGTGAGTGAGCTTTTGAGTCTCACAGAACTCTTCCTCGGTTTAACATCCAGCCCAAGGAAGAGTTCTGTGGAACTCAAAAGCTTGCCCAAACTTGGAACCTGCCCCCCCCCCCACTACTGTTCCAACTTCCACAAGCTTTCAACACTTGGAAAGCAGGAGGAGACTTGCCAGATGCACCAAGCCCTTCACAATGAAGTACATCTTACCTACCAGTCATGCAGGAGCCTTTGGCCAAAAACACCCAATCCCACGGAGTTTCTTCAGTCTTATATGGTAGTGCACAGGCCCCATCTGGCCCAGGGATGTGCTGTGCTGGGCATTTTGGTGGCTCCCAGCAGCGCTTTGATTGGGAAACAGGAACTCTGCACTATTGCTAGGCTGGCTGGATGAGCCATTCGGGAGCTGAATCAAAGTTTGATTTAGGCTGGTGACTCCTATCTCGGTGGGGCTCCTAATCCATTGCAGTTTTTATTCTGAGCTTCATGGGAGCTATCCGTGGTGCTCCATGGTGGAGATCCCGTTGCGGGGATAGAGTTCAGCACCATGGATGGCTCCTATAAAGCTCCAAATAAAAGCTGCAATGGATTAGGAGCCCCACCGGAACCGGAGCCGCCAGCCTCCCCTGACTGAAGGTGTTGGGGGGTGGGGAGCAGAAAGGAGAACTTCCATCCCCGGGCTAGGCGCTCATTCCTTTAGTGAATGAGCCAGCAGATGGCAATATCCTGAAGAGAGCAATAGGCGGGCGGGGGGGGGAGGGGGACTCCAAAGAGAACTTCTTGTGCCTTACTAATACAGCGCCGAGGAAAGGAACGAGGCAGAGCCCAGGCAGCGCGTCTAGTCTCGGTGTGCTCGACAAAAGCAGCGCCTCGCCTCGCCTCGCCTCGCCTGCCCGCTCGCTCGGCCTCCTGCTGCTTTGGGAAGAGCGGCGGCCGCAGCAGTAGCAGCACTCGCCGGCGGCCGGCTTCTGTGCACGCCTAATGCATTGTTTATTAGCCGGCGCGCCTTCCTCCGCTTGTAACTCAATCGGGCAGCCTGCAGTAGCTTGGCTAATACCATGGCGTTTAATAATCATATTCCACTTCCTTAAACACCGCACAAGTGAGCGAACGGGCGGGCAGGAGGCGCGGGGCCCAGCCGTTCATTATACATGAAGCTCAGATATACCTAGTTAAATATTTGATGGGAGCTTAGAAAAACCTTGGCGCTCCGCGCAGCCCCTTCCCTACGAGGGCCCCAAGGCAGGTAACAGAGAGCTCCGCCGCAGGCAAACAGACAGCAAATTGGAGAGGACCGACATCCTCGTCTGCCAGTGCCCTCTGGTGGGGAAGGGGCCTAGTTTGTGTCCGGACAGTGGGGACTGATGGCCCGGAAAGCCATGAAGACGGGGATGGGGTGGACAAAGAGCCTATATATTAGCCTTCTCCATCCTGGGGCCCTACAGATGTGTTAGACAACAGTTCCCATCATCCCCAGCCAACCCCGACTCTCCCGCAGCTGCTCGTGTGTGGGGTCTCTGGGCAAGGCACGTCCTCAGTTTTCCTGATTTGTGTGCCCTGGGGATGATAACGGCCTACATCTACCCTGGATGAACTCCATACTTTGCAAATTAAAAGTTCTGCATGCATGATTAATAGAGGCTAAACTAGACAAAGAAAAGGCCAGAAGGAAGTGGGGGCATCACAAGATGTGCTAATGAAGGAGTGACCTTCCAGGTTAAGGAATCAAAGGCAAATATTGCTCTAGGATTAAATCTACACTGTACAGTCCGTCTAGATTAAACCCAAACTGCAGCATATGTAAATATTCGGCTGCCATGTCAAAAGCAAAAGAGCAGCGGATGTTCTACTGCTGTGGTGCCAGTTCAGTAGGACTGAATTAAGATGTTCTGTTCTGAGGTACGCAAACCTGATTTCACCAATATACTGTGGGCCCGGTCAATTGGCGGGAGGGCTGTAGTGGAAAAGCTGAGGGTCTGTGGAGTAGGAAAGTGCTTTTCTTGGTTAAAAATCCCACTGCATGTTTATATATTACAACCTGGTTGGGGAAGGCTGCCTCCGAGCATGAGCTGAGAGGACTTGCACAACTTGGAGAAGAATGTTCCCGAAGTGCATGATGCCCTTGCACACACATGCCTGGAGCAGCTTGCGGACTGCCTGCTGGCTTCCACCACTCGCTCCGGAGTCTGAGCAGAGTGGAATGAGTCCGTTCCTAACACTGCCAAAAAAAAAAACTTGTTTCATGTGGAACCATCAACCAAGGAATTTCGCTCATCCCTAATGCAGGCCAATAATCAGTGCAGTGTGTGATGATGATGATGATGATGATGATGATGATGATGATTCTGTGCCCAGAAAGCTGAATTCTGCAAGCTATACTTGACGTGAATTCTGCAAATCAAGCACAATTGCAAAATTTTGCTTATCTGGCATGATTTCTTTGGCTTCTACTAGTGTTGGGGAGAGGCAAAGAGCTATGTAGGGCACCAAACGCTCATTCGCTGATCACTGAATATCCTGTTCATGTTTTGTCAGAGAACCACTGAAACAGTGGCACAGGGTCTCTCTTCTAAACATTCCTTTGCCCATTGGGTTTGGTATGGCTGATCTCAGGAATGACTTGGAATCCTGAATCTCCAGTCTTATCCAGCAAGGGCCAATGGGACGTGCTATATAGAGGTACTGTATCACCTGGGCCAAGAAGAGACAGTAGCTCCACCTGGGCAAGGGAAAAGTGCTTGCTAGCTAAGCAGAGAGAGGCCCCACTGAGTATCTCATCAAACCAAGACATCTCAGTCCATGCTAATTTCTCATGCAAGTCCTTTAACAGGCGGTTAATCCCCGTCCAATCTCCCCCGCCCGACACAATCCAATTTAATTTAGAGAAAAATCACACAAAGGCTGTAACATCCAGCTTATCCCTTGAAATGCAATCGCTCTGTAGAAAAGAATTAATTTTTAATTCCATCTTAATTACTCGGAGTAATAATCCATTTACACAGACCAGTGCGGTCAGCCACATGCATTCCATCGCTCTGGAGGGTCAGAGTCACGTGACGAATGCCCTTGTCAGCTGACCGGCTGAACTAATCAATCAGAGGCGATTATTATGCCAGATGCCCTGAGAGAGTCTGGAGCCATCGATTAATCCCTTTGGATTGCGCGGCGGTGTCTTTCCCATTGCTCACATTTAATTAGTAATTATTTTGGCACTAAGCAGCACCATGAAACTGCCTTTGCTATGATGACCCAAGACTTAGTCTTTTCCCGTCAGCAGGAGCCAAGACTGGGTCAAAATGATCGCTTGGCTCTTGTGCACTAGTCCTCTGCTTTGCCTTGACCTTCAGCCTTCGCATTCTGTTTTTGGATTCATCCACCGAGCACCTCGGCTCATGCTCCGCCAGTTCCCTGCCATTCCAACCCCCTTGCTTCTTCAACATGTTGCAGCCTGGTCCCTCCAGTCCTTTCCTCATGGGCATATTGGTTGTAGAGGTGACCATGAGATGGCCCAGTAGGTGTCATTCTTGACCTAGGTCCAGGCCAGGCAGTCGCCTCCTCTGGTGAAGGTTCTGGAAGCTAACGACCCCATGACCCCTTGCCCCAACTCCAGCATTCTCAGAAGCACCCCCTCATCACAGGCCAGGTCCTTTGGCAAAGGCGGGCCTCGAGGCAGCAGCAGACGGGGCTCCTGGTGAACTTGCCTCGCCCATGGAGACAGAGGAGGAGGCTGGGCGACAACCGGGCCCTAGAGAGTGTTGATGATGCCAAAAGGCGCAGGCTCAAGGAGCCTCCTTTGGCAACGCACATGCTTGAGGGCCCATAGAAAGTGGACTCTTCAGAAGTAGGAGGGCTCCTCAAGAGTAAGGGGCTCCTCAGGAGCAGGAAGCCTGGGGAACTGTTTGGGCCTGGGCTGGGCTCTGAAGACCAGGCTACGTACACTTTCAGTTCCACTCTATCCACTGCTGGAATGATATATAGGTCCTGTGAACTCCAGCCTCACTTCCCATGTGTTTGCCTTGATCCTGAGGCTGTGCTTGTCCCTTGGCTGCTTCTTTTGTATTTGAACCTGGCTTTGCTCAACAACCCAGCCACAGACAAAGCTCAAGCAAGACAGTAGGCTGGGCAGTTGAAGGTTGATGTTTAGGGCCTGAATTGAGATGGATCATGTCAGCAGGGCTTAGCTCTGGCAAGCAGCCCTTACTTAAATTAGTTGTAGAGGGGGTCAGGTTCTAACAGCCCTATTTGCATCCTAATTGATCAGCAGTGCTGTTTTGCGCATGTAGATGGAAAATCAGAGGGAGTCAGGGCAACTACATGGGAAGATGTAGGTAGGACCACTTTTGCTTCTTACCCAGGCCACCGCAGGCACCTCAGTCCACCCCATCCTCTGCTTGTCAGATGTTATAACCTGAATGGTACTGACCAATCCCGTATGGTTATGTATAGACTCCAGTCTCAGTACAGGAGGACTGGTTTTGCCAGCCTTGCCATCTTCCATAACAAAGAATCAGTTGGCACCCGGAAAGCATGGGGGAAGAGTGATCAAAGCAGAAGATTTCAAGGGACCTGATATTTGCCAAAAACCAGCCTTCCCCAATCTGGTGCCTTCCAGGTGTTTTGGGCTACAACTCCAAGCATTCCTGCCCATTGGCTATGCTGGATGGGACTGATGGCAGTTGGTGTCCAAAGCATCTGGAGGGCACAAGGTTGGGGAAGGGTTTTTTTTGGCGAATATCAGGTCCTTTCCAACCATGCACTTCATTAATGTTGCCCCATGCTTTGCTGGTTCCATCTGCTTCCTTCTCATGGAAGATACACCACATACAGAATTGACTGTACCTTCACCCCAGACCCCTGCTATAGTGGTGAAGGGTGTCCTGCTAAGGGGGAAAGAGGGAGTGTTCAGTGCTCCTCTATATATTGCCTTCTTCTTCCTCTCACCTGTTTGGCACTTTTATGCATCGTCTTTAGGGCCAAAGCTGAGAAGCAGGAGATCTGTGTTGGAGTCTGAGGAGTGGGGGAGGATTAGATCAGGGCTTCGGTGCTGGGAGAAGGGGATTCAACCTTCTCTCCATGCTGCTTTCCCAATCTAAATTCCTCCCGAAAACTATTTTCACCATTAGGGCATCAGAACAAATAGCAGCAGCAGCTTTGGAAGGTGTGATTAAGAGCAGGAAAATGCATGGTGTGTAGCACTTCCCACTTTCCCAACTGGAGCGAGGTCCAGATGAGAGAGAGAGAGAGAGAGCTCTGGAGACTTATGGAGTCTTAGAACTCTCTCTCTTATTTACAAGCATAGAAGCTGCAGATATCGTGGAAGCAAATAGATAGACTCTTACAGCAGGCAGAACAGACATCAGTATCCAAAACAACAGTGTGGATCTCTGGGGTCCCACCAGCTTGCTTCCAGGCCACCTGAACTTCTCACGCGCGCTCCCTCTCTCTTCTGCCTGACAAAGTGTTCTAAAGAACTTGAGTGCTTGCCCACTATTTTGTGACAATTTACTTCAGCTTCCCCTAACCTGGAAAAGCGAGACAGGTGCCCTCCAGATGTGATGGGATTACAACTTCCATCATTCCCAACCTGGCTGGGGGTGATGGGACTTGCAGTCTGACACATCTGGAGGGCACCAGGTTGGGGAAGCCTGATTTAGTTGTTCCTAATTAAGGTAGGTATTGTCCTATAGTTGATCTTGGATTTTCGAATGGACCAACAACAGCTCCCTATACTTTTTTGTGTAGCATGCTCTTTTGGTCTCTCTCTCACTCAAATTCCAACTGCTGACTGTCTCCTCCACCTTCTCCTTCCTCTCTCCCTCCTACCCACCCTCCTGCTGAGCACTGGTCTCACACCTGGCCCTGCAAGTAAACAACCCATTCAGGAAAACATCTCTGGTCCTCAGCTCTCATTGAGGAAACATCGACCAATCATCCCTGTCTAGTAACAAGCAATCAGCTTAACAAAAGATGGTCACCCAGAGGCCATAACATTACCAATGCCAGGTACAGGGCTGTTGCTGGCAGCCTCTTTTCCTAGGGAATAATTTTTTAGAAAAATATATGCTCTGCACTTGTGATTATGATGTGCATCCAGCAGTAGAGCTGATAAGGGCCAGGAAGCTGTCACCTTGGGTGGCAGAGCAAGCATGGCCTCCCCTTCATCGCCACTCCAGTCTGCTGCACAGAACAGCCCCCTGACCTTTCCATGCATCCCACAGATTAGCCCAATGAATGCTATTTGCACACAGACGGGCCTTGCTACCTGCCAAAGGGAAGAAGGCAGAAAGCGGGGAGAGAGGCCTGAGTGGGCAAATTGTGCAATAAATTGGTAAGAGGAAAGGCTCCTAAGAATCAGTTTTACAGCCCTCTCCGCTGCAGCTCTTCTCCAGATTGAAAGCTTCCAAAGTTGTCTGGGGCTGGAATTGTTATCGATTCAAAAGGTTTATACGGATGCCGGGGGTGGGGGTGGGGGACACTATGGCTGGGAGCAACATCTCCATTAGGGCTATGACGACACCCCCTCGTAACTACAGGCAGTCCCCAGGTTACGAACGGGTTCCATTCTTAAGTCTGTCTTTAAGTTGATTTTTTACGCAAGTCGGAACAGTATAGCGTAGTATACATTAACGCAAATTGTGGCCGTTACACTATCACTATACTCTATGTAAACGACGTAGAGCCAGGGAACCCGGAAGTCCAGCATTCGTAAGTATGCATTGTCCATAAGTTGGATGCTTGTAACCCGGGGACTGTCTGTACAAACATCATGGTCAGGAGCGTGAAAGTTTGCTTTGGGAAGAAAAGCCTATTTGCTGCTTTTTTCTCGCTATAAGCGGGGAGCGGTGCATTCTAGTACTACATAAAGGAGTACATAAGGTCCCTAGTGACCTTCGCCATGCCCCCTCCATGATGAGCTTCTGCCGCGCATTAAAAACGTGGTATTTCAGGCGGGAATATGGGGTGGGTTAGGATTTTAAAATAATTTTTTTCTATACCGTTTTAATTGTGCTATGCTATGTTTGTTTTTATTATTGCATTGTTTGAATTGTACATCGCCCAGGGTGGCCGGCCAGATGGGCGATTCACAAATGTAATAAATAAATACATACATGCATACATACATACATGCACGCAACACACACACACACACACACGCACTTTTAAAAGAAAAACAGATGTATAACAGCGATTAAAAGTTCTTGAAATGCCAGGATTTCAAGGCCACAGGGCCACAGGTAATCTTGCACTACTATTCTTTCTTTTGAAAGTGGCACATTAGTGCTCATCTGGTACGGCAGATAAGGACTCACGCTGCTATATCTACAAAATAACCCTCCTAAAATGGTGCTGGGTGTGGGTGCTGTCTTGGGCGCTGTCCAATAGGCAACTGTGTCAATTGCACACAAATGCTACATTCATTCCTCTATATAGCAGGGCCGGTGGCACTTCTGGTGAGGTGGCTTCCGCTTTTTGAAGGTACACAGTCCTGAACAACCATCTCGGCTATGACTGAAGCGTGATCGTGGAGGGGGTGGGGCGTGACATACAAGGCTAGCTGCCATGTCTCCGAAAAGATACTGGGCTGGATGTCACTTGTGACTGCCTTAAGTCCCCTTGATCTCAATGAGTCTACTCGAAGTATGTCTAAGTCTGGATCCAGCTCATTGTTTTGTGTCCCTTATTTCGCAGAGAGGTAGGACGATCCAATGCCAGGGCAGCTTTCCTTGGACTGCAACCCGGAGTGGCCTCAGTCCAGCCCGCCCCCCCACCCGGACTTTAAAAAGCTAGCCAGAAACCTCTTAGCAAACTTCCCTAGTTACCTCAAAAGCAGGAATGGGCAGAATGTAGACTGAGATCTACTGGAAGGTCTCTGGGGTGACTTGCAGTAGATCCACAAGGGTCTCTGACTCTTGTCTAATAATAGCAACAGCTAAAGAGTTTTCCTCCCACTGAATTAGGTTGATGAAAAATAATGCTTTGGGGAAAACCAGAAGTGGACTTTTATGTGAAAGGACTGCTGAGCTTGATTATGGTACTGACCACAAATTCCTGGCCTGAACATGAGCGCAAAGGCACCCTGTTCCTTAATCCTTAGCGTAAGTCTACCAACCTGAGCCACTATTTTGCACCTGGCACCTGGCTCTGGTCTGTTCAAGCCAATCTTTTCAGCCCCACCCCTACAGGTTAGGTATGGTTCTGGGTAGTTTCCATAATGTGTTTTTAAAGAAAGACTAGCCTGATGAGTTATTAAGACATTTGATTGTGGGTTTTAGATTTATTTTTTTAAAAAAAATTGTTTGTATGCTACTTGGAGCACTGGGAAAGCGACATCTAAATGCTGTCCTATAGCACTATACTGATAGCAAACTTACTCTCCAAGTATGGATCGTTCTGTAGCTAAAATGGCACCATCTATGCCCAAAAGGGAGGTATCAGCAGGCTTAAGGGAACCCCAAAGCTCGCAGAAGTACAAAAAAAAACTTTAGGGGGGAAAAGTGTGTGTGTGAGGGGGGGACATCCCAAAACAGCCCAATGTGGACTGAGCATGCTCCATGGGCACACAAAGCTGAACGACTAAAAGGTAAGGGGAGAGAAAATGGGGGAGGGAAATGGAATGGAGTATCCTGGAAGAGGACATGGCTAGCTGGCTGGCTGGAACCCTGAACAGGTGCAGTCCACTCTGCATAATTGTGTTGCAAATCCCACTTGCAAAAACAAGGAAGCATTCACCATCAACTAGTAGGCTCCGCAAGAACCTAGGTCAGCCTCCCCCAACCTGGTGCCCTCCAGATGTGTTGGACTACAACTCCTTCCCAGCATGCCCCAGCCAACACACCTGGAGGGCACCAGGTTGGGGAAGGCTGACCAAGTGTGTGTGTGTGTGTGTATGCTTGCGGAGGGAGGTTCTCTCTGCTTGGCACACAGCCCATAACAATATTGTATGTACGAGCCCTAAGTGACAGAGCCCTGGGTAATAGCGACTGCCACAGTGCTAATAATGTGAATAAACTAGCTGGCAAGAGTTTGGTGAGCATTCCCCAGGAAGCCACCAATTATAGTTTATAGCTGCAATGGGTGCAGAGAGATTTGGGTTTGTGGGGCGGGCGATTAGTTGCATCATGAAGAATAAACCAGAGGCAGTGGAGGCTGTTGGCTCGGGGTGGTGTATCCACTCTGGGTTTCAGTCTGAACTTTTAAGGAGCTATACATGGTGCTGGAACAACAACAACCCCCCCCCAAAGTTTAGGCTGAGCACCATGGATAGCTCCTTTAAAGCTCAGACTGCAACCCAGAGTGGATACACCACCCCACTGACATGGGAGCCACCAGCCACTGCTGCCAGAGAGGCTTCTGTCTTGGTGGGTCAGGCTAAGTTGAAGATGGTGTGCAGAGACAGCACTATTGGAAGTGGCCACTCAGGGTTTCCATACATTGTGTGCTGGGACACTGGATGAAATGCACTGACAGAGATTGTTTCTGAGAACAGGGGCAATGGAGGCAACAGCTAACAAATAGTTAATCATGCTTGATGTTTATCACCAGCCACTCTGCTCTGTAGTTGCACGGTGATGTTCAGTAACTGGATACCCATGATGGAGCTCTGCCATCAAGGGTCCATCTGGTTCTTGGCACTAGGTGCAGAGAAGGGACTCCTCAGTTCTTTTCCTACAGAGGATGTGACTGCGATCTGCTAATGTTTGACAAGAATGTTGCCATTAAGGAAGGGAGCAGAGAGAGGAAACAAACTGGAGTTTGGTGGTGGTGGTGGTGGTGGTGGTGGTGAGCAACGTGCCTACAGTGTGCTAGGAACTGCACAAAAACAAAATAATTTAAGCTAGGCTTTTGTCCATAGACTTTCCTCCAAAGTCTTCCCCAACTTGTTGTCCTTCAGATGTGCTTGGGCTACAACACCCATCTCACAGCATGGCTGGCTGAAGGTGGTGGGAGCTGTAGTCCAAACACATTCGGCAGGCACCTGGCTGGGGGAGGCTGACCAAACACATGCCCATGGGCTGATTCCAGCCTCCTCCTTGTCTAATGGCACCCTTTTGTGGCCCTTTCCTACAGCTTGGTGGGAAAAATCTAAGACAGCCACTCACCCGAGCCTATGAAAAGTGGGATGGGGGTGGGAGAAAGGCTACATCACTGTCACCTAGTTTGCTCGTAATGAGAGGCCACTGTGGATGAATTTCCCCACAGGACTTCTCATCATACTGGCAGCCACGATTTTGAATATTTGGGGCATGGCGGGGGCATGCTTGTTCGGCGCAAACCGAGCAAGGGTGGGTTGCTGGGGTGGTTGACAAGCCACCCAGAACCCATGGTTTGTTTTAGGGTTGCAGGTGGCTTGTCAACCACCCCGACAACCCACCCTCGCTGGGTTCGCACATAATGAGAGGCTACAGCGCACCCCCGCCGTGCTCTGAATATTCAGAATGGTGGCCGCTGCCACAGTGAGAAGCCCTGTGGGGAAATTCACCCATGGCGGGTTCCCGTTACGTGCGAACCAGGCCGAAGACATGTGGGTGGCAGTGGAGACTGGTGGCTCTGATGTCAGCGGGGCAGTGTATCCACTCCGGGTTGCAGCCTGAACTTTTAAGGAGCTGTCCATGGTGTCAAACCTATTTTGGGGCTTGGGGTTCAGCACCCTGGATAGCTCCTATAAAGTTCAGACTAAAATCAAGAGTGGATTTACTATCCCACAGACATTGGAGCCACCAGTCCCCACTGGTAGTTAGGTTAACTGTGGTTGTTTAACCCACAGATAACCTATAGTATCTGGGTTTGAACATCATGTAGCAACCCCCAATCAGGGGTTAAATATCAGACCAATCAGGGGTTAAATATTCAAAAGGGCTGTGGAACATACCTGACATGTGCCATGGCAAGTTGTGCGTTAATTAATTAACCCACAATTTGCTGCTGTTCTGTGCAAACAGCCCCATATTTTTGAATAATTTACTACAAATCACACAGATTTTTTTTAAAAAAATACAAACATATTCCAAACTCCCCACATGAGCAAATGATGCAAATTCAGAATTCAAGATTTTTATTTTTTTTAACCATTTTCCACTTCATGCCAAGTTAGTCCCTTGAAGTTACCGTCCAATTGCACACAGACAAAAAAGCACTGACATCACTTCATCACCAGGAAGAAGGGATCAAACTACTACTAAGCAGGTGTCATTTTTTGGGTGCTTTGACTGTAGAGAACTTTGATGTATGAACCGTTCAAAACTACAGTTTTGGCTCAGTCAACAACCTTTACGTATTGATGTAGAAAAATACCCAGATGAGAACATTCTCCAAAAAGGCAGTGGGGGTGTGGGAATCATTCAGAAGCTAAAACTCAAAAAAGCGTTTAAAAGATACTAGTTTCGAGCTCTTTGGAATCCACAAACAAATTAAACAATTCAGAGCTTTCACAAAACTTCCTCCTCTCCAATGCTTCGGCTGGAGTTCAGACAAAGGGCCACATCCTCTCTTGTCCTGGTCTCTCTCCAGGACAGTTCCTCCATACAGAATGTATTCTGATTCTGTCACTCAGCTCTTCTAGAGTTTCTACTCATAACTGCATCATTTTAAATTTCCCTCCTTCTGTTCCCCCTCCTCTGTCTACCCTCTCTTTGTCGAATCTAGATCAGGGATGTATAACCCAAATGGAAAAATTTCCTGACTGTCAGAGCAATAAGACAGTGGAACCAACTACCTAGGGAGGTGGTGGGCTCTCCCACTCTGGAGGCATTCAAGGTGCAGCTGGACAGCCATCTGTCAGGGATGCTTTGACCTGGATTCCTGCATTGCACAGGGGGTTGGACTAGATGGCCTTGTAGGCCCCTTCCAACTCTACTTTTCTATGATTCTATGAAATCAGGGGTGCCACTTTTCCACTGACCCGAAAGGACGACATCGCTGTGTTGACCTCAAGAAAGAAAGCATTTCTGTCACAGCTGTGTCACTGTTGTCCTTTTAGCCCATTCTCTGTCAGCCCCCTCCTCTGTGCCCCACAATATGCTTGCACCTCACAACACTCTTCTCCCGCTTTGCATCATTACAAATCTCTCTGTAGCCCAATGTCTGCTATTCCCATTTTCCTGTTTCCCTAGCCCACCCCATCTCTGCACCCCATTTCTCAGTCACTCTCTCATGTTCTGACTCCCCCAGTAACTACTAACTGTAGGTTTAATGTGGGTTGTTTAACCTATGATTAATCTATAGTGTCTGGGTTCAGATGTCACAATCAGCCTGACTGGGGCTTGAATATTCAAAATGGCTGCTGAACATGCCCGGCACACACTGCAGCAAATTGTGGGTTAATTAACCCAAAATTTGCCACCATTTCTTGTGAATTGGGTCTTTGTGTGTTTCACTTAAGGCTGGAAGACAGGTATGGGTAACAGATGGGCGTTTTATTTTCAAAAATGGGGTCAGCCATTGTTTCTTCATCCCAGAATCCTAGGTGTAACCTGATACCTGCAGACCTAGAAGAGACTAATTCAATCACCCTGCAACCATCCTCTTTAGTGTGCTTTGCTTTCAGACAAGGCTTTTATCATACAGTCACCCTACAGAATTTTATGGGGAATTTTGTGGGGAATTTTGTGGGGAGTCCAGGCAAGGTTGTCTTCCATTTGTAACTATCCCGTGTTTTCCAACTGTTTTCCAGCTTCTTCCATCTTTTTTCTTACCATAAAAAAATTATGTTAAGGAGGGAAAAATGGAATAGCTGCACAATATCTTTTGACTGGTAGCACTAGGAGCCATCTATCTGGAAGTACCCAAAATCTAAATGCAGACCTTATGGAGACAACATACCACTTTTTAAAAAGAAAACCTTTTGTGTGTATTTTCCCTTGCTTTTCCCTACCACCTGCTTTGCCCTGGAGAACTTACGGTAAAAGCTTGCTCACTACTTTGTGATATTTTGGTTGGTCAGTTCCAATAAGAGTATTGGTCAACTGTGGATTTTGGAGTTTACTCAAAACTATGACCATCTTTGCAGTCAGTATCCCTTATTGCCTGCACAATTTGCATTAGGATAAAAAGTTACTCAGTGGTACCTCATTTTCCATGGATAAAGAAAAGGTGTGTGTGTGTGTGTGTGTGTGTGTGTGTGTGTGTGTGTGTGTGTCGGGGGTGGGGGTTGAAGAAGACAGGCAGAAGACCATTGTTCTGTAGTAGGAGCCACATCTTAGTAATTTTCTAAACTTCATAGCTCTACGTGTGTCTGCCCTATTGTTTAGCCTTCAACATCTAAACTAGGACAGAATGTTAGTGAGAAGAACACATTTTTATGTTTCCATATGCTCCTGAATTTCTGTCCTGTTTGCTCCAAATAAACCGTTCCCCCCCCCCCCCCAGGTAAGATTATCCATTTTGCCCTGGGAGATTCACAAACTCTGTTCTAAATCCACATAACCCATAAACTAGTTTTCTGTGACTTTGATAATAGAATTTGGGAGGGTGGGTGGTGAAGACACCGGGCCCTCTATGAGAACCAAGTACTCTTAGACATCTAAGCAATCCAGCTCCTGATTGTTTTTTGCATAGGTGCTTTTATCCCACTTTTCAAGCCAAAAACTGCTCAAAGCAGCTTGTAGTTCAGTTAACCAAGTACGTATATTGGTGTCCCTGGAAATCAGTAGGTTCCCGAGTTTATTCAGCTACACTGAATGAAGTGCCTGGGTGTGAGTGGTGCAGCCCAGGGGGCCCAAATGGACACCCAGAGAGTGGCAGGTGATGAAGGCAGCAGAAGCAAAGCAAACTCTGTTTTATTCCTGTGTCATGGTGGTGCACTTAAAATGTAAAACTACACATGCTCAGATTGTTGTTGTTGTTGTTACTACTACTACTACTACTACTACTACTATTATTATTATTATTATTATTATTATTATTATTATTATATCAGGGTTGGCAGAACAGTTTTGTTGTTGCTGCTCTAACATATAGAGAATGCTAGTTGTAAAGCACAGAATGGCGGTTGGGGGTGAGGAGACCAGAAATGTTAGTACGTAGTATCTTTCACAACTGAAGTAATACACATTTATTTAATTATTTATTTATTTAATACATTTTTATACCGCCCAATAGCCGAAGCTCTCTGGGCAGTTTACAACAGTTAAAATCATAAAATACAATATACTGTAAAATATAAAATTGGCTGTCTAGCCCCACCCCCACCCCACATAAGATCATTAAGTCCAGGGTCCAAAATTTCCTAGCTGCACCACTGCTGTGGGTGAAAACTCCCTACTCCCACTGTTTTTAAAGTCACCCTTGGGCTGGATCAGATGCTGGATCTATTGCTGGGTCTGCGAGTGCTACGTTCCCATAATATAAGCTCATTTTCCATTTAGCTCTAATTTCTGGATGACAGCACCAAAAGTGGATAGAAGCCCAATCTTAGCAAGGACAAAAAGAAGAGATTTCATAGATCATAGAGTTGGAAGGGGCCTACAAGGCCATCGAGTCACACCCCCTGCTCAGTGCAGGAAATTAGAGGAGGGGTCTCCCATCCAAGTAATAACCAGGCCTGGCCCTGCTTTGCTTTCCACACTCAGACAAGCTGAGCCAGCGTGAGCCACAGGCCTGTATATTGCCCCCACCCTCTCTCAAATGCGGAGGAGATTCTATCCAGCCCTTGTCCCCATAGACTAGCCCTTGAGCTGAACCGTTTGTAGGCCTGGCCACCACAAGCCTGAGTCGTGTGTGGTGTGTCCAGTCACTTGGCGAGGAGCAGTGACACCGTTGGCTCAGGTGCCGAGAGAGCCTGACCTTCTCACGAGACCTTGGGGAAGACCAACCTCTCTTGTGGCCCTGACAAAAGCCAGCAATACCAGACCAGGCCGAGCAAAGGGTGGTGGTGGCTACGCATGAAAACCCTCTCCAGACACTACAGCGAGCATCCTCTGCAGCTCTTCAGCAAGAGGGAGAGCCGGGGAAATTGAAAGTGATCGCCCCAATCTGTATTAATTAGAGTCTATTAACTCATCAGAGCGCACACAGGCGGCTGCACGGGCCGCTTCCCCCATGAAGGGAGCTGCCACCACCATCTCTTGGCACAGAGGGGAGCTGAGTTGGGAGGAGAGCACTTGCGCTCATTCTCGAAACAGGACTTCGCCCTCAAATATATGACACCTGGGCATAAAGTGCACCCATGTGATTAGGGTGGGGTGCGATGGGGGCGAGCCTGACCGACTCCATATCCCTGTTGCTTTCTACCTCCTGACATTTGTCTGGTAGGGAGAATGAATGATAAAAACAGTGGAAGGAGTGTGTGGTGTGTGTGTGTGTGTGTGTGTGTGTGTGAGTGAGTGAATCAGAAAGAGGGGGGGACAGAAGGAAGGAGAGATGCAAGAAGAACGGGATAGCAGGCATGGAGTAGTGCTGGCGCTCCAAATGTGACCTAGCTTTGCCTAGATAAGGGCACATCTGGGGAGCAGTGCATGATGGGACAGGGTAGAACTATAATAAATTTGGCCCAAGAAGGGTGAGCACACAAAGGGAATATCGGAGGCAAGAATGAGGTAACTTGCTCAAGGGGGGGGGGACTTTGGCTTGTGAGTCTGCACCTAAGGAGAGACTATGGCAAGCATGGGGAAGCTGGGGTCCTGCAGATGCTGGTGGGAAGGACGGGCTGTGGCTCAGCTATAGCGCACCTGCTTTGCATGCGGGGTCAATCCCCGGCATCTCCAGGTAGGGCTGGAAAATTCATTCCTGAAACCCTGGAGAGCTGTTGCCAGTCAGTCAGTGTCAACAATACTGGGCTAGCTAGATGGACCAAGGGTTGACTTGGTATAAGGCAGCTTCCTGTGTTCCTACAACTCCCATCATCCCTGACCATTGGCCAGGTTGGCTGGGTCTGATGGGAGTGGGAGTCCAACAACTTCTGGCAGGCCGTAGCTTCCCCACCCAAGGACAATGGCTTGATGGAGGCAGCAGAGGGGCAGAGTCTTGGGCAAGGGGATTAGGGAACCCCTCGCACCAGGAAGTCCTGGAACAGAATGCTGGACTAGACAGGCCTTTCATTTGTAACTTTCCTTCCAAGTTCAATTTCCTTTTCTCTCACAGTCCCCCTCCTCAGCCTTTTGAAAGCGGGGGTGAAAAGCAAAACCCTACATTGTTGCTCCTCAGTGTACCTTCCTACTCCTAGTGCCTCCATAAGTGTGGTGGGGGGGAGAGAGATAACCCTTCACTGTAGAGCTGAGCGCGCGCGCGTGCACACACACACACACACACACACACCAGCTCATGGCCTCTTCAGCAGTTTTGGGTCCTTCTTCCTCCTCCAGGCACAATGGGCTCTTCTTGAGAGCTGCTCATGAGGAGCTGATGAAAAGAAGCATTGCTGAAGTGCCTGACTCAGTCAGACTCCTTGCAGGTAAACTGGTGCTTTGGGAGGGATGGTTTGTGATTCAATCTGCAGACTTCTGACCTCTTCCCTACAGGGCCCACAGGCAATGGTAAGCAAAGCAGGAGATCATTCAGAAAACCAGAGAGGAGACCCCTTCTAGAATTCCCTACCTCCGAAAGGACTTGCCTGTTCAAAAACAGGATACAAAAATATACATCTTTTATTGGACTAGCTTCTAATGGGAAAAAAAAAGAGAGAGTATGGCAAGGAGGATACAATGGACAAATGGTAACCAGGTAGACTGCTTCTGAACACAGAAGTTCCATTTTTATTTCTCATAGCTAATAGCCGTTGTTAAGACCCATGAATTTGTCTAGTCCCTTAAAGCCAACGAAGCCCGTGGCCGTATCTTGTGGAAACCATGTCCCTGTGTTTTATACATGGTACGAAGCTTGCGTGAAGCCTCAGTTTCCCCCTGCCCGCTCTCCCCACCCACAAGCCACACAGAGTTTTGGATGCTTGGGGAACTTCTCCTTATCCCAGCTGCAAATGGCCAGGGAGAGACTATCCAGCAGGCTGAGCACAACAACGGTAATGGAGCTGTCCGCCTCTTGTGGTGTGTGGTAGTGAAGGAGCGCAGGCCTGCCGCCCCATTAAAGGCAGTGGTAATTATGGTAAGGAGGTGAGCACTGAGTGTTCAGCTTTCTCCATCAGACCCTGTGCTGTCAGCACAAAGGCCTGCTTTCCTCTCTACCAGCTGGCTCATTGCCGCAATCTGTCCTCCCTTATTCCCCCTTTAATTCTTGAAAGGTTGCCCCTGTCTCATGGGCCTGGGTCAGAGTAGAAGGCGGTCACTGGCTCACTTTGTGAGGAACAAGGCCGGACGGCAGCTTATAGCGGCACTCCAACTTGGCACAAAGGATCTCGCACCAGAGGGATGCATGAGCCAGTGTGGCGTAGTGGTGAGAGTGTTGGACTGGGACTCGGGAGATCCGGGTTCTAGTCCCCGCTCGGCCATGAAACTCACTGGGTGACTGGGCCAGTCACTGCCTCTCAGCCTAACCTACCTCACAGGGTTGATAAAATGGAGAGGAGGAGGAGGAGGATTATGTAAGCCGCCTTGAGTTCCTTGTAGGAAAAAAGGAGGGGTATAAATGTAATAAAATAAATAAATAAATAAATGATGCAGGCCTCACAGTGTGTGTGTGTGTGTGTGTGTGTGTTTGGCGGGTGGTGGTGGTGGAGAACTTTGGTTTTAAGAGTCACCAAGGTAACAAGGATGGGGTCAGACCAGACACATGGAAGACTATGAAGGAAGGCCTAGTTTCTTAGCTGGGCTTTTTCTAACTCTGCCATTGCTGTGTGAGAGACAGCCTGTAGCCCAGGTTTAGCTCTATGAGTGCTGTTCCTCTTGGAGGTAAAACACACACACACACACACACACACAGAGAGAGAGAGAGAGAGAGAGAGAAATGAACATTAAAAAAAAAAGTTTTGAGTTAAAATTCCCACATGAACATCTCTATTTGAAAGCTTACGACTCACCTTCTTGAAGATGTGTGTGCAAAATTTGAGTTTCCTGATTTTGAGCCAAAAGGCAGATTTCTTACTGGGGCTTTACAGTGTGTTTGTCTGTAAACTCAAGCTTCATGACCCAGAAAACTGGGTTTTGCACCTAAGACCCAGGATTCGGTGAGAGTTGCAATCATTTGCAGGCATTCAAAACTGAATTAAACACTTGCAAATGAGGGGCATTACTCAGTCCCATCCCTGCAATGTTTTGTTTAAGCACTATGAAAAGCTGCACGCTTATTAGGTGTAGGCAAGACTCTGTTCCCAGTGCCCCTCCCGTCATCCCGGTGTGTGGGTGTTTGGCCAGCTTTTACACTTAGCTGGGTGTGTTTTTCCTGGCATCAGATTGGCAGCACCAGAAGCCAGAGCTGGAGACAATCCTGAACAGGGAGAAGATAGAATAATAACAGAGGCGGGAACAGATGGAGCGTTTGAGCGCTGGCCGCTTTGGCAAAGGAGAGCTATACCACAGTGCTTTGCCCTAAGATAGCCCCGCTCCGTAATTTGTGTGCATGGATTGGGGTAGGGGTGGGGGGTTATGTATGCACCGGGTGTCTGATGTTTGCATGCAAAGTGTGCGCTCTTCGGGCATGTGTGTGCAAAGCTTTGATGAGTGTATCTACATGCAAAGGCTGTTTCTGTTTGTCCTTTTATGTCTGCATTTGATGTGGATGCATGGGGTGGGGGAGGGCGGGATCGAAGCCATTATCGTGTTCCCTGGTGCCCCCTAGTGGAGACAGAAAGCAGTGGGATTCATTCGGCCTGCCCTCATCAAGGCTTTCTGTATGGCATCTGATGCTGGCTTGGACCGTTGTCCAACGTGGATGAGGTGGCCCACGTGCTCTGCCTTGCCTATACCCAACAAGGCAGCATCCAGGGGCAGGCCCAGCAACTCTGTTTCTGCAGCCACCTGTTGGCTCTGCCCAGGGGCTGGGGATGCTGAACAGCTGCACGCCCCCATCCCCACCTTTGCTCAATGCAGTGGCCTTTGATGGTGCTTTTTCAAAGGCCAGTCTCAGCTGCGCTCAGCAGGACCGTGCCTCAAGGTCGGCTGCCTCCCCCTGTGAACCGTATGCGCTGAAAGATAGCGATGGTGGTGGGTGGGGCTCCTCGGTCTTCTCGCTACCCAGCATCCTCTTAATACAGTTTCATCCTCCAAGTGCTCTAAGAACATGGCGCAAAGACTGGAGAGAAATCAGAGCCAGGAGAATGAGCATGGGATGAAGAGGGTGAAGCAATGATTGAAGCAATGATGGCAAGGGCCCGGGTGTATGGGAGTGTCAAGAAGAGATCTCTGATGCTGGGGAACAGGAAGGGGCAGGGGCAGAAAGGTGAGCAATGGACAAAGAAAGGGGTAAAGTATACTTTGAAGGTGCAACCTCTGATTCACCTGCATGCATGAGCTGGGGTGGAAATGGGGCTCTGAGGATTTTTATTTTTTAAGTTTATGTGGGGGGGGGCACTTGTCCCTTGTAACCACCTAGGTTCTGAACAGAGAATAGTCCACACATGAACAGCAGCTGCATGGCCAGAGCGGCATGCTTCACTCTAACTCTGACCAGGGACAGAGCAATGACCCAGCATGCAATGCAGCAGGGACAGAAACTTGGAAGCTGGAAGTGGTCACCACAGCAGGTTGTATTGTGACGCTTGTTTGTTTAAGACAGAGTGGGCAACTTGTGGCCCTCCAGATGTTTTGGCCTATAACTCCCATCAGCCCTAGCCAGCATAGCCAATGTGAGGGATGTTGGCGAGTTCTAAACCAAAACATCTGGACTGGGGGAGGGCCACAAGTTGCTTGCCCCTGGTTTAAGATATTTTTTATCCTGTTTTTTGACCAATACAGGTTGGCAAAGCAGTTGACAGAAGGTAAAATGTAACAATATAAAAACAATAAACCCCATTAAGAACAGTAAAAACAAAACACAACCACAACCACCAAAAACCCAATACAAGCAACCAGCTGTCAGATGGAAAACCATAAGCCAGAGGATCCTAAGTGTCCTCTGAAACAAAACTATTCCTGCCTGACATCTAAAAATTACAAAGAAAGGGCAAAGCAAGCTTTACCGGGGAGACAGTTCCACAACCTTGGTACTGCCACTAAGAAGGCCCTGTCCTGCAATTCTGTGACATGGAGATTTTTAAAGTGTTGGACTTCAATTTATAATGGAAGGTGGGGAATGGAGAAATATAGCAGCGTGGGAAGGCAGGTTGGGTGCGACTTTGTTGTGCACCAGTTTGCGTGAGCATTGCCTTCTGAGTAGGCGCCATTGCCTCTTGGGTCACCAACACCTGCTAGCTCCCCCTGGTCCAGAGTGGCATGTCCCCACATATGAGATCACAGTAGTCACCATGGCAATCTGCAGTGAGCTCATGTGCAGGGGCTGTGACTTCAGCAGGAGCAGATGGGAGCTGAGAGCAGCAAAACATCCTGTTTTTATGCAAATGCTGTTAGTCATTTTTTAAATAAAAAAAATGGAGGGAGGAGAGTGCCAGGGAGAGGCTGTTTTTCTCTGTGTGCACCATGTGTGCACGTGTGCACATGTGCAAATGAAAGGGCCCCTGCGCACATCGAGGAGGAGAGTATAAACTGCTCTTCTTTACAAGGTGATCCCTGGGCAACAAAGTTCCCATCAAGGTGGCAGCTAGCAGGCCTTCCCTTGAAGAAAGTTGACAGGACTGTGACCCGCAAGTCAGATTTGCCTGGAGTTCAAATACAGGACCCCTTTATCACATCCCTTTTGTGGGGTAGGGAGAATTAAGTTTCTGCATATATGTGCCTGAGCTCCAACTCTCTTTCTCCCCCGCCCACCCCTTGCCCTGGCTGCACCACCTCTGGAACCTTGGCTTTTAACTTGGCACAGGCTTCATTCACATTCCAGCCTGGTGGGTGCTGGAGATCAGATAATTTCAGGAGAGTTTAATAAACTCCTGGTTATTAAAATCAGACCTGCTGTCAGGGATGCTTATCCAGGTCCCTCAGAGACCCACGTAGCTTTCTAGCTGCATTCACCTAATTGATCCCTCCCTAGCTAGAAGCCATTTACTTACTAGTAAAGGCCAAGTGAGTCTAGGCTGGAGATGATTTGGTTCTGGATTTAAGGATTCCCCTGTGAAGATGGGAGACGAGCTCAGATGCTGCTTGGCTCGCCACTATGGTAGTGTCCCCGGCTAGAGCTAAAAATGGGATTTTTATTTATTTATTTATTTATTTGTTTATTGTATTTATACCCCGCCTTTTTTCCTGCAAGGAACCCAAGGCGGCTTACATAATCCTCCTCCTCTCCATTTTATCCTCACAACAACCCTGTGAGGTAGGTTAGGCTGAGAGTCAGGACTGGCCCAAGAACGGGGCACTTTGCAGAAGCAGACCTAGAGATTTTGAAGTGGTGGCCTTTTTATATGCCAATTCAAAGTGAGACCTGGGGATTTCTTTGTTTCAACTCTGATCTGAATATGGAAGTACTGAGCAAATCACACAACCAAAAAGAGCCCTCTCTTATCAGGAAGAAAGGGGACAGTGAAATAGTTTATAAAGATGTTCCTTCCCTCTTTGTTTGTTTGTTTGTTTGGGGGGACTTAACACCTTGCCTGAGTTCTGGAGAACTCAAAAGCTTGAGCAATCCTAATAAAATGATTGCCCAATTGTGAATTTTGGATTCCCCCCCCCCAAGGACCAGCATGGCTAACTTTGTTTTTTGGTTTTTTTATTATAAAGATGGGCTTTCTGGGAACAGTTGGTATTTAAAAGTGGATATTCCCATTGCCAGCACTGACACACAGAGAGAGCTTTTCAGAAATGCCAGATTTTGGCACTGAATTTTAATATTTGTGGTTTGATTTTGAGCTCCAGATAATCATTACAATTTCAACATTTGAAGATGGGAAGGAACACTCCCTCCACCCCAATAAGATGTATTTCTTTTCCATCTCTGCCCTCCACGAGAGCTCAAGGGAAAAGAAGGTCCCTCATCATCTGCCTGGCTAGGACTAGTCGCTGCAGAGTTTCTGCTATCCCTTTTCGGCAAATTGCAAGAGATTCTTCTCAACCAGCAGACATTTTGCTGCTGGAGGCAATGCAACAAACGGCACCCCCCACCTCTCAGGCAAGGTGCATAGTACCCAAGGCCAATCAAGTTATGTTGGCACCTGGGGCAGAAATTCCCACACATATCACAGTAAAAATATCATCATCATCATCATCATCATCATCATCATCATCATCATCATCATCATCATCATCATCATCTTATTACTACTACTACTACTACTACTATTATTATTATTATTATTATTATTATTATTATTATTATTATTATTATTATTTGCTGCCCTTTCATGATACCCAAAATCATATGCCTCACTCTGCCAAATAGTAGGGTCAGCTATTTAGAGGTAAATAGTAAAGTCTGCCAAATTGCAGCCAGCCCTAGTGGCCAGCATTCTTATTAGTGGGGGATTCTAACTCACTGTTCAGGCAAGAGCTGCCAGGGGCCTCTTTCCAAGGCATCCTGAGTGCACTGACTCCGGCAGTCCTTACGCTCCCCCAGTCTCACCACACATTCCCTTTCCCTCTCCCCACAACTAGAAGGGGGTGAGAGTTCATCCCAAGCCCCACAGGGGCTGGACTTGAAGTGGTGGTACTATACCCCTCCTCCTCCTCCTCCTCCTCCTCCTCCTCCTCCTCCTCCTATCCCACAAATTCCCCAGTTTACTGGCAAGCCCCCAGCTTAACAGCAGCAACAACAAAAAACCATCTGTGCTAGGCACTTACAAAAATTGGGGGTGGGTCCAGACCCATAGGACACTAATCTGCATAAAATTTACATATGCTCATTTATAACTATATATGCAAAATTAGAACTCATTATTAGGATTTATTTAAATTTCACAGAAGGCAAAGCCAGTCAATTAATTTCCCATCCAACTCGCACCAAGTAAAATAAACTCTTTAATTGATTGGCACCCCACCCCCAGATCATCCTAAATCACGAGTTCCTCTTCAATGACAATTAATTTGCAATGGCTGTGAACAGGTGTGAAAAATGCACCCAAAAGAGTGGCTGGTAATTTTTTCCAAGAGACCTTTCAAACATGCCCCCATGCCATTATGCTTGGGGGAAAAGCTTCCATTGGCAACAATGGAAGAGGGGTTTTTTTAAGCTTAGTTGCCATGCAAGGGGAATTGGGGGTGGGGGTGTTGCAGCATGTGGAGAGGGGAGGGTTAGCCCTCCCCCCCAGCTGCAATCCCCTTGAAAATTGCCCCTTGGCATGTTAATTGAGCGGAGAAAGAAGCCTCCCATGGGCACCAATGGACACTCAGGATGCTGGGTAAAATATTCAAGATGCTGGTGAAGAGATTTGGGGCTGGAGCCCCATGGACCCAGGCCTAGCAGTGCCCCTGCATCTGAGGTTTCACCCATCAATGTTTTAGAACTGGAAGGAGCCTCATCTGGAACAAACAGCTCTGGTGAAGGAAAGGCTCAGAGTGTCCATCCTGCACTCCAAGAAAGAGACAAAGGGGAATAATGGCATGAACAAAGCCAGTGAGGAGGAGCTAGAAAGTTTGGTTGGAAAGGCAAGACAGAAAAGCACAAGCACGTGGACTTTTCATCTAGAATACTTGCTGGCCAGCCGCCTTTATCATAACAGGCAGGCTCCATCTCCGCCCCTCAGATAAGGACTGTATTCTTAGGCTACCTAGAGCAGTGTTCTCCAACCTTGGATCCCCAGATGTTTTTTGCCTACAACTCCCAGCATGCCCCAGCCAGACATTCTGGCTGGGCCATGCTGGGAGTTGTAGGCCAAAAACATCTGGGGACCCAAGGTTGGAGAACACTGCTCTAGAGAAACGGTGTGTTGACTGCAACTGCATTTGTATTCATTTTACTCTGCAGCTTTCCTTCCCCCCTCCCTTATTCAGCTGTTTTTCCTATCAATACTTTTGTTACTGGCATTTGTCCCACCACCACCCCTTGTAAAAGGTGGCAAACATGGGGGTTTCTCCTCACAATGACCCCGTGAGGCACGCTAGGTGGAGATATGGCGACTAGTCCAAGCTCAGTCAGGGAGGCTTATAGCTAAGCAGAAATTTGGGGATGGGACTGTCCCCTTTTCCACATCCAGCCAGGGATGTTGAAGAGTCCTTGGTCTTGAGTCACGAGTCAAGTCACGAGTCTTTGGACCCGAGTCTCGAGTCCGAGTTCTTGGTCCAAAATGGTGACTCACAAGTCCCGAGTCACTCCCAAAGCTGACTCCACGAGTCCCTATTAAAATCAATGGGTTTTTTCCCCAACAAAATAAGGCTACTTCAGATGTGTGGCTTAAATAAATTCTAGGCACAAGTGTGCCTTTTTATTTCAAAACTCTGAAACTGATTTTGGCAAGAACAGACCAGGCAGACAAACCCAAAATAACCAGGCAGGCAGGGAACCCCAAAGCAGGCAGGCAGGCAGAGGCCTTTGTCTTGGACAATTCAACTGTTGAACTGGTCAAGAAGAGACCAGGCAGGCAGAGGAGGCTGGGAACCCAGACAGGCAGGCAGAGGCAGCCAAACCCAAAATGTCTGAAAGGTTGCATTTTAGGAAAATGATTTTAAAAAATAAACTTGCTGTACTTCCTAAAACTTATCCATGTTGCATTTGAGGAACATGATTTTTTCTAAATGTTTGGCCCCCATTCTGGAACAGTGAGGTCTCATCACAATTCCACCCTCACTGAACACCCACTCCACTGGTGATGAACTTGCTGGAACCAGAAACACACTCAGAGCAGCCACACAGAGTAATCTCAGGTCCTTCCTCTCCCAAGTATGCAACACATCAATCAAAATAAATCTCGACACACTGTTGGGGCTGCGCTCCTGGTAGCCATCCATAGTGGCCGAGCAGCAGTCAGCCACCTCGCTTCCATGTGCTCTTCGCCGGCGATCACGCTCCTCTCCACTCCTTCTGGCACAGCCCAGGGATGTTGAAGAGTCCTTGGTCTCGAGTCTCGAGTCCCATTAAAAATATTGGGACTCGAGTCTGACTCGAGTCAGAGGGGGGACTCAGTCCGATTCACGAGTCGAGTCCTGGAGTCCCCCATCCCTGCATCCAGCACATTGGCTGTTCTTTTGGCTTATTGACTGTAATTGGATGTGAAATGTGTGGAGTACTAAACAACTGGGGAACTGAGGGAAGCCAGTAAACTTGGGAGCATTTTGACTTTATGGAGACACTGATTCTTTTCTAATTCTTCTTAAGCCCTTTGAAGGGCTTTGCATTTGGGGCAAACACTGCTGTGGTTCCCCAAGCTGTGAAGGGAAGGCTGGAGACAGACAGACAGGTGTGTGTGTGTGTGTGTGTGTGTGCGCGCGCACACACACACACACACACACACAAATACATGGTAGTAGGAAAGTACACAAACATGGGAAAGTACACAATCAAAAATAGTGATTCGCAAAGATCAGATTAGAAAACAAATGTTCAGAACATGTATACTGAGGGTAAGAACAGTTCCACTATGTAAAAGAACAAAAACACTTTGTCAAGGACTCACAGTATGATTATCCTCCTCCTTGAATCATGCCAATTGGTGCTATTGACGCCAATGGGAGCTCCCACCCCCAGGCAAATGGCAACTGTGAACCCTGCTGATCTGTACCATGATTGTGGCAGGAGCAGAAAGTTAAAGCCCCCCCCCCCTTCCCATGCCACAATCCCAACCTAGGTTGCCCCCACACACACACAGCTGCCAGTTTGTAAAGAAGAAGGAAAAAAAGTATGCTAGGGCCAATCATATGATTGACCTCTGATCTAGTCTGGTGCTTAGTTTGACCATTATGGCTGTGAACCAAAGTTTTAACCACTAACCCCCTGTCTGTGGTTAGCACAGCATGCATTCTCCATTTAGAAGCTAACTCCTGTTTTCAGCCTTCAAAGGAGCTTGCGTGCAGCTTGGAGCAGCCGGGGTGGGAGTGAGGACACCCCCAGAAGAGAGGAATTGGGGGAGACTTGTTCATGCTGGTTTTGGGGAGCAGCAGGGTTGATCTGGGCCTGGGGTACCAAGCAGGCCCATAACTCCATCCTGCACTGAATCCTCTGGGGAAAGGTCCAAGGTCCTCTGCTGCGGGAGCTGACAAAGGGAACCTGTATCAAAACATTGTTCTGATAGGGCAAAGGAAGGCAGCAGCTGGCCTAGCCTTTTCTCACCCACTTCAGCTCTTAAAGGCATCAGAGCATCTTGTTAATTGTTCATTCCCTGGAGCTACAAATGAAATTAGCTCTGCAGAGCATGCAGGCACATGGCAAGGAGGAAATCACATCCCATCACCCCTGAGGCCTGCTTTCCCTCAGCAGCTCCTTGTCTGCTGTGACCCCTTCTCCTTGCCCTTTCTACTGTTTTCCTCTTTAAACTGATGTACAAAGCTTCCACGCCTTTCTTGACCCAAGCTAAACAAATGGACTCCAGAAGCCAGGCTGAGAAGCCAGGCATTTGGCAGGTGAGAGAAAAGCTTAGAATGGCTGCTTATGAATTGCCAAAAAAGATGACCCCGATTAGCATAAAATTTGAATATGCTAATTTATATTTATTTATAAATAAATACATTTTATTTATTTATAGAGGACAGTCCTCGTTAAAGAGGACACATAGCCACCCCAGCAGCTATTACAGATCTGTTTGGAGATGAGAATGCGGGAACATTTCATTTTTCATTTTCATTTATTACATTTCTATACCGCCCAATAGCCAAAGCTCTCTGGGCAGTTTACAATGATTAAAACCTTAAGAATACATTATAAAAAACATATACATATAGACATACAACACAGAGAAAGACACACATATATCTAAAAACAATTTTAAACAAACAAGAAAAAATCAAGACCTGATTATTGCTGCCAAATGCCTAAGAGAAGAAGAAGGTCTTAACCTGGCACTGAAAAGATAACAATGTTGGTGCCAGGCAGGCCTCGTCAGGGAGATCATTCCAGAACTGGGGGGCCACCACCAAGAAGGCCCTCTCCCCTGTTGCTGCCTTCTGAGCCTCCCTCAGAGGAGGCACCTGGAGCCGGGTGTACGGGTAGGTTCAAGTCGGGAGAGGCACTCCATCAGGTATTGCTGTCCCAAGCCGTGTAACAGGGTTATGAACATAAGTTGGTTGTCAGTGGGGCTCCCACGGTGCCTACCATAGCAGTGGTTTTCAAGCCATGTTCCAGGAAATCCTGAGGTGCCTTGGAAGCTTAGCTGGTATTCCTCAGTGAGACTGGCAATGGCATTTAAGCTTTCCTTGGAAGACCATTTTCCTACCACAGCTGACCCTCCCCTGTAATGGTAATGCAAAGCTTCTGGGGAGCCTCGAGTGTGTGATTTAGGGGCTCTTCGGTAGTCACACAGGGCAGCACTGGCAGGTTGGCCATGTGTCCGCTTTTACAGAGGACAGCCCTCTATTTGAAGGGCTGCCAGGCAACCGTCCTCTATTTTGAAGGTGTCCTCTATTCAATGGGTTGTCCTGTGCAAGTCTGGTTTAAAATCAAGAACCCTCATGGGCCTTGAAATTGCTCACCATCTGTTAGCCCCTGGACAGCAGACTGAACAGACAGGTACACAGGTCACAGTCTGGTCACGGTCTACCCCACTATGAAATTGTATTTCTACTTGAATTATCATTATTATATCTAGATTTGCATTTATACAAGTAAATTAGCATATGCAAATTTTATGCAAACCAGTGTCCTCTTTTTTTGGTGCTGCGTTTCCTCTTTCCTGGTGATGCATAAGTGGCCACCCTAGCAGTGAGACCCAAGAGACCTGGCCAATCCTCCATATGAACTAGAATTTGTACCTTATGTTACTTGTCCCAGTAACACAGGAAGCTTCCTCATACCAGATCAGACCATTGTTCCATCTAGCTCAGTATTGTCTGCTCTGACTGGCAGCAACTCTCCAGGGTTTCAGACAGTTCCCTCCACACCGCACCTAAGCCCTAGCTGGAGACTGAACCTGGGACCTTTTGCATGCAAAGCATGTGCTCCACCACCAAGCTCCAGCCCTTCTCTGCAATGCTCAGGAGTATGGTAGACATGCAGGGGGTACTCATAGAATCATAGAATCATAGAAAAGTAGAGTTGGAAGGGGCCTACAAGGCCATCGAGTCCAACCCCCTGCTCAATGCAGGAATCTAGGTCAAAGCATCCCTGACAGATGGCTGTCCAGCTGCACCTTGAATGCCTCCAGAGTGGGAGAGCCCACAACCTCCCTAGGTAGTTGATTCCATTGTCTTATTGCTCTGACAGTCAGGAAATTTTTCCTGATGTTTAGGTGGAATCTAGGTTCCTGTAACTTGAGCCCCATTATTCCGTGTCCTGCAAACTGGGATGATCGAGAAGAGATCTTTGCCCTCCTCTGTGTGACATCCCTTCAAATACTGGAAGAGTGCGATCATATCTCCCCTCAGTCTCCTCTTCTGAAGGCTAAACATGCCCAGTTCTTTCAGTCTCTCCTCATAGGGCCTTGTTTCCAGTCCCTTTATCATCTTTGTTGCCCTCCTCTGAACCCTCTCCAGTTTGTCTACATCCTTCTGAAAGTGTGGTGCCCAGAACTGGACGCAGTACTCAAGATGAGGCCTAACCAGTGCCGAGTAAAGGGGAATTATCACTTCCCGCGATTTGGAAGCTATACTTCTATTAATACAGCCCAAAATTGCATTTGCCTTCTTTGCAGCCACATCGCATTGCTGGCTCATATTCAGTTTGTGATCTACCACAATTCCAAGATCCTTCTCACTTGTAGTATTGTTGAGCCAAGTGTCCCCCATTCTGTAACTCTGCATTTGGTTTCCTCTCCCTAGGTGCAGCACTTGGCATTTATCCCTATTAAATTTCATTCTGTTGTTTTCGGCCCAGCACTCCAGCCTATCGAGGTCACTTTGAATTTTGTTTCTGTCTTCCAGAGTATTAGCTGTTCCACCCAACTTTGTGTCATCTGCAAATTTGATAAGCATTCCCCGTACCTCCTGATCCAAGTCATTAATAAAAATGTTGAAGAGCACCGGGCCCAGGACCGAGCCCTGTGGTACCCCGCTCGTTACCTCTCCCCAGTTTGAGAAGGAACCATTGATAAGCACTCTTTGAGTCCGATTCTGTAGCCAGTTGTGGATCCACCTGATAGTTGTTCCATCTAGCCCACTCTTAGCTAGCTTACTAATCAGGATATCATGAGGCACTTTGTCGAAAGCTTTGCTGAAGTCCAGATATATAATGTCCACAGCATTCCCACAGTCCACAAGGGAGGTTACCCGATCAAAAAATGAGATCAGATTAGTCTGACAGGATTTGTTCTTGACAAATCCATGCTGGCTTCTAGTAATCACTGCATTGTTTTCAAGGTGCTTGCAGACTGACTTCTTTATAATCTGCTCAAAAATCTTCCCGGGGATTGATGTCAGACTGACTGGCCTATAGTTCCCAGGTTCCTCCTTCTTGCCCTTTTTGAAGATGGGAACAACATTTGCCCTCCTCCAGTCGTCTGGCACTTCACCTGTCCTCCATGATTTCTCAAAGATAATAGACAGTGGTTCTGAGAGTTCTTCTGCCAGTTCCTTTATTACTCTAGGATGCAGCTCATCAGGCCCTGGAGATTTAAACTCGTTCAGAGTAATCAGGTGCTCCTTGACCATTTGCCTATTAATCTCAAGCTGCAATCCTGCCCCTTCAGTCTGCACTTCAGGTTTGCCAGGGGGGTCATAGACCCTCTTTTGGGAGAAGACCGAGCCGAAGTAGGAATTGAACACTTCTGCCTTTTCTTTGTCTTCTGTTATCAATTTGCCATCCTCATTGCGTAGTTGAACCACCAGTTCTTTCTTCTGTCTTTTACTGTGCATGTATCTGAAGAAAGCTTTTTTGTTGCTTTTAGCATTCCTCGCTAACCTTAGCTCATTCTCAGCTTTAGCCTTCCTGACACTATTCCTGCAGTTCTGTGCTACCTGCCTGTACTCTTCACTTGTAGCCTGTCCTTCCTTCCACTTCCTATACGTGTCCTTTTTTGTTTTCAGGTCGTCTTTGAGTTTATTGTGAAGCCACATTGGCTTCTTCTGTTGCCCTCTGCCTTTTTTCCTTTTGGGAATTGTTTGCAATTGTGCCTTTAAAATTTCCTTTTTTAAAAACTCCCACCCCTCCTGGGCTCCCTTTCTCGTGAGAGTCACTTGCCATGGGATCTTACTAATCATTGTTCTGAGTTTGTTAAAATTGGCTTTCCTAAAATCCAGGGTACGTGTTTGGCTACACTCAGCTTTTGCTTCCGTTAGAATCAAGAACTCAAGTATAACATGGTCACTTTCCCCCAGAGTTCCCGAAACTGCCACTTTATCCACTCTGCAGAGAAGTTGATGTGAAAAGGTTTTCCTCAAGGTCAATAGTCTGAAAACCACTGCACTGAACTATTATTGGCTCAGGAAGATGATCTGAGAAGAACAAAAAGACTTGCAGATTGGGAGATGGTGGGGAATTGCTGTCTAATGGAGCAATCCAAAGTGGAGAGTGGAATGACAGATGCACTGCCACATTCCAAGCTTGGAAAAGTGGAAGGGGTGGGTGTGTTTCTTTCATTACATCAGCTCCAGGCTGGTTTAGCTGGTGGGCCTGGATCAGGTCTGTCCTCCCCACCCACAGAACACCCCATTTCCCAAGGACCACAAGGGCAGTATAAATTGTTCTCCCTTGCTATTTTATCCTCACGACAACTCTGCAAGGTAGGTTGGGCTGGGAGATAACAGCTGACCCAAAGTCACCCAATGAGCTTCATGGCTGCGTGGGGATTTGAACCTGGGTCTCCCAACAGTCCTAGTCCAACAGTTTAACCACTACGCTGGCTCTTACCCGTGCTAACCCATAGTGTGATATATTCTCCAACACCAAGGCTCCCAAGGGGACTCTGCTACCCAAAGTGAGCAAGAGGGAGCTTCGCTTGCATGCTCGGTTGACAAGGTTCTCACATGAGCAATTCTTTACAGGAAGCAGAATCCTCTTGGACTGTCCCAGCCCTGCTTTGCTTTCCCCAGGTCTAGCAGCAATTATAGGGCGAGTCCTTTTGGACCCATCGGTGTGGGGCTTTTTCTGCCGCTTGGGCCTTTAAGATCTGATGCTTCCATGGAGCGGAATCATTGCACCCAGGGCGTCGGCTGGTCTGCCTCACACCACTTCAGATAGAATTTATAGTGTAACATCAATAAGTTTATTAAGGAAGACATGAGGTAATCTGGGGGATGAAGTTAACAAGAAGCAAAATGGCTTTACAGAAATAAAATGCCAGGCACTTTCTAATTTAAGATTGCAATCCCTAATTAATATTAATTTCTCAGCAATGTACTAAGATGGTCTTGGGCACCAGAAGCAGCTCCTCATATGAAGAACAGCAACCTATGTATATCGGATGGAGTTAAGGACACCTTATTGGCCCTTTGAGGATGTTCCATGTGATCTCTTTGTTCTTCGGTAAAAATGATTAGAAAACCCCCAAGACTGCCTCCTCCTACATTCCATGCTCAACCACATCAACTGGAAGTCTCTAGCTCCCCTAGTGGTTGTGCCATAGAACTGATTTGAGAAGTGGGTGGATGATGAGGTGCTCACTGTACTCAACTGCCAGGAACGTCCCACGGTCACAACTGCTGCTTCTGCAGCTTCTGCACATCATCATCATCATCATCATCATCATCATCATCATCTATGATTATGGTTATCTCACTTTTCCTCAAAAGAGCTCAAGGTGGTATATACATGGCTCTGGCCACCACCATTTTATCCTCACAACAACCCTGAGAAGTAGATTAGGCTGAGCAATCATGACTGGCCCAAGGTCACCGACTGAGCTTCCTGATGGAGTGTGGATTTGAACCCAAGTCTCCCCAGTCCTAGACTGTCACTCTAACCACTGCACCATGCTGGCTCTTGCCAATTTCAGTCGAATGGAATGCTTGACAATCATGGGACATTTGTCCCATGAGACCACATGTTGCTGATCCTACTCTAACAGTGCAATCCTATACATGGCTACTCAGAAGTAAGTCCCATTGAGTTTAATGGGGGTTACTCCCAGGTAAGTGGGTGCAGGACTGCAGCCTAGGACCATATATCACAGTCTTCCCTCTCTATTGGAGGACATGCTTGTTCTTGTCATCACACTGTTGTGATAGGTATCCTGTACTAAATAAAGGTTGTTCCCTCTTGGCAGAAATGAAAGGAAGATAGGCAGCAGAGAATTGCCACTCCATCTCTAGAAGCGTTCTACTGGGGTCATCTCTTCTGCTGGTTCATTCTTGGTTCTGGCAGCTAAGGCCTAAGACACAGCAAGTGCCAGAGCCATTCCCAAATATTTTGCTGCCGGAGGTAGGACAGCAAATAGCCAACCCCCGTTTCCCCCTACAAGCACTTCTCCCTGGAAGTAAAATAATAATAATACAACAATAATAAATTAAATAGCTAACTATTTGCTGCCCTTTCACGACACCCTAAATCAGCTGCCTGAAGCAGCCACCTCGCTGTGCTTCATGGTAGGGCCGGCCCTGGCAAGCAGAGAGAGGGCAGGGTGGCTATTAACAGGGCACCTTGATTGCACTCTTCCTGTGGCCAGCAACTAATTGGGCCTCTCATACTCATTAGCAATAGCTTGCATGGGCAGCTGCATTAGTAATATAAGCTGAGCCCTTCATGCCACAGCCAGGGAGGAGCAAATACTGCAGGGAAAGTTAAGCCCAGATGTGGCATGAGCATCTCCTCTAGGACTATTTATCAGCTTCATGCAAACAGAAGAGTCTAATCAGTTTCCAACTTCATGCTGCCAAGTGGATAAATAAATATCCTAGCGAGGAGACTGGTAAACGGGAGCTAGTGTGGTTTTGTATCTCTCTCGCCAACCACCAAAATGTTCCAGAACAGCAGGGGCTGTGCTGTGGCTCTCTGGCCTGCCACATTATTTGCAGAAGTTGATTCCTGTCAGGAATACAGAAGGCCACAGGGAAGGATTTGGCAAGAGTACCAAATGTTTGGTATGGGTGTGTGTGTGTGTGGGAGCTAATTTTGGAACTGGGCAGATTAACGGGTTTTTCCAAGTAAAGGGGAAAGCCCTCTCTCTGCAGCAGTTGATGGCTAGGGGAATCCTCCCAGAGAAAAGGAGGAGGAACTGTTAAGTCTGGCAGGTGTAAAAAGGTGTCATCTCAGTGCCCAGGATTACTGCAGATGAAGGCACCATGATTTACTTATCTTACTCAAACCAGCAGAGGGACAGCTGAAAGTCAGTGTGGTGTAGTGGTTAGAGTGATGGACTGGGACTCGGGAGATCCAGATTCTAGTCCCCACTTGGCCATGAAGCTCTCTGGGTGACCTTGGGCCAGTCACTGACTCTCAGCCTAACCTACCTCACAGGGTTGTTGTGAGGGTAAAATGGAGAGGAGGAGGAGGAGGAGGAGGAGGAGGAGGACTATGTAAGTCACCTTGGGTTCATTGCAAGAGGAAGAAAGACAAGATATAAATGTAATAATAAATTAAAAAAAAAAAATCTGCAACCATTTTCTGTGCCAACAAAGGTCACCATGAAGGACATTCTAGATCAATCCTGCACTCACAGCATACATTTCTTAACTTATGACATTCATTCTTGGTCCAATAGTAAGCATTCACAAAATGTGGAATATTTTGGCAAGGAATGGGGAGGCAGAAAGCAGGATGCTAGGGGAGATATAAGCCAGAGCACAGAATGCCAGTTTCATTCTAAACAATGGGAGCCCTGGCCAAGGTTATTTTTGGTTATGAGCTTTGCACACTCATACTCACATTTTGTCAGGAACAACTTGCTTTCCCCTACCCCACCAAAGTTTATCTGGAAGTCAAATTCAGTACTGTATTTTGTGTGTGCATATTGAATAGTGGTGTAGTGGTACATTTTAAAGTGCAGGTGCTCATTGTGACAATCCTTATAGCCATGCTTCCAAGGAGAATTCAAAAGTGCAGGTAGCTGTGTTGATCCAGCTCTCTGTGTGTATTAAGTTCTTTTATAGTGCTAATAGGTCTTAAATATTACCTGTTCGTTCAAGGCCAAGACACACCAAAATACTTTGCATTACAACAGGGATACCTCACAACATCTCCACTCCCCAACTATTGTGAGGACTGCAGCTAAGCTCAGAAGGAAAAGGGAAGCCGGAGGGGGGGGGGGGTTGACAGATGATATCATCATCATCCCTGCTAACCAAAAACTCCTGGAGCTTTGACCCTGTGAGCCCTGACTCCACTATACCACTGTGCCCATAACTAATTTCAAGGGTGAAAGTGTTGCCATCAATAATGGTTGACCCGCCCTAGCAGGATCAGCTCAGGGGCCCTGACTTTCAGCCACTGATCAGTTTTTATGAGCAATCCTAGGCCCATCTCTTCTAATTTATTTATTTATTTATTAGATTTATACCCCTCCTTTTTCCCTGCAGGGAACACAAGGCGGCTTACATAATCCTCCTCCTCCTCCTCTCCATTTTATCCTCACAACAACCCTGTGAGGTAGGTTAGGCTGAGAGAGTCAGTGACTGGCCCAAAGTCACCCAGTGAGTTTCATGGCCGAGCGGGGACTAGAACTCGGATCTCCCGAGTCCCAGTCCAACACTCTCACCACTATGCCACACTGGCTAGTACTGGCCCTACTCACCAAGACCAGGCCTGCTTCTGTGTGCATTTCCCAGTTCCCCAGTTCCAGGATGCCAGCCTGTTCCCCCTTTCATAGGAGTGCATCTTCCTATATTTCCCATGGTGCATCCAACACTGCCAGTGTGGGGCGTGGGCGGTATCAGTCACTCTCGGGGCCATTGGCTGTCACCTTTCACTGACATCAGGAGAGCAGCCAAACAACCGGAACATGACCACAAGCAAGGATCTGTTGTGCATTCACATTTACTTGATACAGCTCAGTACCTGAAATTCCTCTCCTCAGTCAAAACCATTCAGGGCATGATGAACACCTGCTGGCATGTGGCCAGATCTCTCCCCCTCACCCTCCTGCCAGCTCAGGTCAATGTGTGCTGGAAAGGGGAGGGGTTTCTATGGAAACCCCAGTGCCAGGCAATGATGTCATGGCTGAGACACTGTTTCATACAATGGGGGGGGGAGGGAATGGCTGCCTGGGTGGGTATCCCCCTCAGAGAGCATCACCCCCTTTTTGCTGACATTTAAAGTGCGCTTGTGCGGCTTGTGCTTACTCTCTGTAGGATGCCATGCCGAGACCTGAGGTGCCAGAGCTCTGGCAGTGCTGCCAAGTGAAGCAGGGTCAGGCTGGGGATACATGGTGGAGGAGGCACCCTCCAGGGAGAACTTGGGGCATGTGGGCATCCCAGGGAACGGGAAGTCAAGAGGCCTAAAATAAGCACAGTAGGTGGCTAGAGCAATCCGTAGGAGGGCGGCAAGAGCAGATTTATTCAAAGTTCTGGAACAGACAATTCCATTCAAAAATCCTGACGCATTGTTGGGCCATGGGGGAATTGGGTGCGTTAAGGAACTGCATGCTTTAAATAAGCAGAAGATGTTTGGGGGCTTTGGTTTGGATTGGGTTCTTTTTAATGTCATGGATTGTCTGTTTCTGAACTTTGAATACATCTGCTGCTGCACCCTCTTACTTACACAAATCATTCTGGGCCAGCCCATCCTCCCTGAGGAGCAACTGAAGGATTGCTTCAGTCAGGGAAGGGGGTTGCCCCCAGCCATGTGTTGATCCTGATTCTGGGCAGGAATGCATTCCTGGTGGCTACAGCTGCTTGGCAAATTATGCTGCAGAGGCACTAACTGTGGCTGGGAGTTTCCCTCTCCACAAAGTAGGGGCAAAAGTTGGGTGTCAGGAAGTCCTGCTTTTCATTGTCAGAGGTTTTCAGCTCCTCTTTGTTCCAAAGGAGATCTTCTATGGGTGGATTTGGCCCTCTGACCCAATGTCCACAGAGAGAGAGAGAGAGAGAGAGAGAGAGAGAGAGAGCGCTATGCTGCAGGCACCAAACTCTAGAGTCCGCGGAAGTGACAGATGGGTGGTGTGGGGAACAGAGGGGAGAAAGGGCCTTATTTCCTCCCTTCCCCCCCCCCCAGGCCCTATGTCTGTGGGATTGTATGCGAAGTTGTGTTATGCTCCAAACACGATTCCGCACAAAGATGCAGCACTGTGTGTAAGGGCTGCATACACTTGTGTATATTATCAGGTTATGATGCCCCTCTTTGCTCCGTCTATGTGTAATGGTCTGTTGTTCTTTGTTTTGCCTTATCTTTGGTTTCTTTTTCCTTCCACTATCTATCTATCTATCTCGCGTTCTTCGTGTGTTCCTGCGTGTGGGTGATGTACGTGTGTGTACATATGCACACATGCATGTTGCTTGGTGCGCCGTTTTCCCATGTGGTCCGATGTCTCTATTGTTCTGCATGTGTGCCTGAGCCCGCCTGCATTGTTCGCGGCTGGTTTTTGTCCCGTCTTTTGTGTCTCTCCAGCCAAGCGGTGTGTGTCTTTCCATGCGCTGGCAGAGGCACAGGTCTCTTCGAGCCGGCTCTGACCAGCCTCCTTGCCTGGCCCTGGCACGGCCACCACCACCCTTCTCTCCTGCAGTGCATGGAGGGTGTCCCGTGGGCTCATTCACACCCCCGAGTCCTTCCTCCCCGCCCTGCTGCGGCAGAGGCGGCACAGGGAGCTCGCGGGGGTCCCGGGCAGCTCCTCAGGGGACGTTTGTCCAGAACACAAATGCTGATGATTGGCAGACCCTGCTCAAGACAAGCGCAGGACTGGAGTAGGAACGAGGCCAGACTGGGCTCTGGGCCCCTTGGGAATCCTTGCTCCTCATGCAAGGTGGAAAGCTGGGTGGGGGCAGGAATCTAGCCGTTCTTTGAGGGGCATGGTTGAGTCTCCCAGTAGGGGGTTCCCCCCTCCTTTCACTGCCCCCCCCCCGCGCGCCGCGCCGCACTTCCCTTCTGCAATGTGTGAATGATTCTAGATCTACTCTCAGGAGTGAGGTGGGGGTGTGATGTCTCTTAAAACACCCGAGATGGCTAAAGGGGCAGGGGTGGGGGCGGGGAGGGGGAACTCGGAATCATTGCGGGCTAAAAGACTTTTGCCATGTTCCGGGGTGGCTCTGAAGAGGGGACAGAAGGATGATGAGGGGAGACTGCAGTCGACTGCAAGACGACCTATTGGCTTTTTCTAGGAAGGCAGATTATTAGGGTTTCTTGCGTCGCCTCCCCCGTGCAGCCTGTTGATTTGCCAGGGTTGAAGTCACCGGAGGGGTGGGGAGAGCTCTCGCCCGGTTGGACTGTTTGGCGTGGAGGGATGGGGGAGAGAAACTGTTGCGATGCAGGGGGGGGGTCTTCATACACATCCACAGGGGCTTGGATCCAGCCTCGCGCCCCTTCCCTCCCGCACCCCAAAAGACCCGGGCGCCGTTTACCCCAAGCACAGCCCGCCCCCCGGCCTCCTCCCCCGAGTCCCCCCCGCAGGCGGGCTATTCCTACCCGATGGTGCCGAGAGAGCGCCGAGGCAGCGAGGTAGGTGTGCGCGGCTCCGCCTGGCGGCTGCAGCTCCCTCCCAGCGGAGGGCTTGTTTGCGTCTCAGGAGCTTGTCAGTCTGGAACCAGCTGTTGCTCCGTCCCTTCCCGTGGCGGAATCCAGTCCGGGTTTTGCAGCCCCTCGCTGGCTCTTTCTTCTTTCTCTTCTGCATTGCCGCGGACAAGGTGCTCGCAGCCAGCCCAGCGCTGCCTGCCTGGCAGTGGGAAGAACGCAGACACACACACACACACACACACAGAGAGAGAGAGAGACAGACAGCGGGAGAGACAGAGAGGCGCACACGCACACGCACAGTCGCGCCGCGGCGACCGGCCGGCGAGGGGGTCTATGCGGCTGCCCGGCGCAGAGCTCCAGTGCTGGCTGCCGGATCGAGCCCCCTGCTCCAGCCGCCGCCGCCCCCCAGCCTCGCCTCCCCGACAGCTCCCCCTCGAAGCCCCGGCGGCGGGTCCGTCCGGCCATGAGCAGCGGATGGAGCGTGCGGCCAGCCCGCGGCGGGCTGGGGTGCTGAGCGCCCCCGAGGTACCCTGAGTTGTTGCGGCGGCAGCGGCGGCGGCGGCGGCCCGGCGCGGACTCCAGCTGGGACAACCGCCCCCCCTCCCGCTGCTCCCCCCGCTCCCCGCTCCCGCCGCCCGCGGGCCGGGTCCTGGCCCGTCCTCCCTGCGAGGATCCTCTCTCCTGCCGCCGCCAAGGGATGGCTTTATGGCAGCAGCTCGGAGCCGGTGCCCGCGTGGGCACGGGGCTGTGGCATGTCCTGCTGGCTGGCACGATCCTCACCAGCCACATTCATCCCAACGGTGAGTCAGAGCGATGCTTTCTCACTCGCGGTGGCGTCGGTCTCCTTGGGCAGCGTCCGCCGTCTCCTGCGCGCTTCTCTTGCTCTTGTGCTTTCCTTGGCGGGGAGAAGAGAGGAGGGGGGGATCGGGGGGGGGATAAAGCTGAGGTTCGACGGGGAGAACGGCGCCCAGTGGGGCCTGGAGGGGGCACCCAGCGTCTGGCAGGGGTCGTGGAAGCTAGCAGGGGGGTGGCGGAGGATGCAAGGGGGGCGCGGGCGGGCGTTCAGCAGGGGGCTCTTGATCTGCAGGTGGCACCGTCATAGGATTGGGCACCCCAGAGGTGTTCTGTGGAAGCAAAGAGCTTAGCAAGGGGGCATCGGGCTCGACAGGGAGCGTCACTTGGCATCCCGAAGTGTAGCCGCAAACTTTCCAGGCTGGCTGCACCCCCTGCTCTGCCTAAAGGACCCATTGGGAGAACTGACATGTGGAACTCTGCCTCTGCCGCGGTGGCACTGCCAAGGAGCCTGTTGTTGCTGCCACCGCGGCAGCGGCAGAAGAGGAATCCTCTTTCAGGACTCTGCCCTGAGCTCTCGCGTGTGTTTCTGCCCATTGCTCCTGTCCTTTGACTGAGTCCGAAACAGGAGCTGCAGATCTGGAAGGGGGCTGCATCTGCGCCCCTCTCTCCCCTCGCCTCCCCACCCATCCCATCCGATGGCTCCTGCTGCTTCTCTTGGCTTCGGCAGAGCACACAGTTCTTGGTTCCAGTCTCTCAGATCTGACAGGCAGCTCTTTTTGCAAGGTGACTGAAGGATTTTGTAGGAAGGATGCAAAAGAGAGATGGCCGGCCCCTTCTGGCCTCAGCAGGAGAACACAGGAGCCTCTGCACATGAACAATGCCAGAGTAAGACTTCCACCACTGCAGGGGCAGCTGTGTCTAGCGGCTGACAGGGGGAGCTTCTAGTAGGGAGAGAGCATTCAGGGCACAGATTCTTAACCAGATCAGCCTGGGTCTGTGATCAGTACCCCCCAAGGTGAAGATCTGATGGGGACCTGGGGCCAGTGGTGTGGCTGTGTCCGACTGACTATGTGCCAAAGAGAGGGAGACTGATGTGGAAAGGGGTGTTGCTACTTTCTGTGTGTTCTCAGGATGACAGGGGGTCTTTAGAGAGTTGGCTAATAAGTGTTTCACGTTCCTCACCAACAATGACACCAATCTGTTCACTAGGGCCCGTCTGGGCTCAGATGCAGTTTACTGATCACAGCAGCATCCAAGGCTTGAACAAACAGACCATGCAGTCACCCAATCCCTGTGGGGCAGGGCAGGGCCTCTTATTCCCAGAGTAGAGGTGATGAACCAAGGCCCAAAGCCTTAGAGACTTTGCCAAGGTCAAGCAGCAGGTCAGTAGCAGAGCACGGAACTGGAGTGGAATGGCCTTTCCCAGCTCTGCCACCCACTCTTTTTTTGCAGTTAGGCCCAGAGACTCTAACATGACACACAGGTGTCTCTGAACTTGCTCTCAGGGCCTTGTCAGTTGCAGGATTTCCAAGCTACAACCCCATTCATTCTGTCATAATGCACCAAAGACACACACACACACACACACACACACACACACACGACATACATGCACTCATACGCACATGCTTGATAGGATCTCTCAAGGGTCTTTTCACAAATCAAGGGATTGCACCCAGCCACCCGTCAAGAGATTCAAACATAGACAAGGAAATTGTGCATACACAAGATAACCTGCACACAGTGACATTCACACATGCAAAAGGTAATGCGCACACATGGTGATTGCATTATCAACACATGTTCACACACACAAAACTGCACACACATATTATACTGCAAACACCCCAAGCAATAATAAATCCTCTGTAGGCAACAGGCCTCCGGTCCCTCATGGGCCACACGCTTGCATGCCATGGAATCATTCAGTTCTGCACATAGACAGAACATCTGGCAAAGAGGAATGTGCACCCTCTACAGAGCAGCCATCACTGACTGCAGAAACAAGTCCCCCATTGTACAGCTGTACAAGTGATTCTCTTTAAAATCCGCACATGCCACAGGCTGCTTTGAAGGATGAGGACCTGGTCCTGGCAGCAGCAGAGGGGAGCATGAGTGGATACTGTTTGCCGTTTCATCCCCTTCCCACTGATCTCAGTGCCAGCCTGCAGGGAGCCAGCCAACTCTCCAGCCAAGCAGGGGGCAAGTCAGAGGCAGGAGCGCACAAAAGGGGGCCCATGTTGGGGAAATGTTCCCTGCTGAAGATAGTAGGTATCCCACCTGCCTGGAGACTGTGGGTTGGGCCCTCTGGCAGGACATGATGCCTGCCCCTATGGGTGAGGGCAGTTTGACCCATTTGCACAGGGGCATGGGCAATTCCAGAACACAGGCAGCTTGTTCTGTGTCAGGGCAATTGCATCAACCCCTCCCGCCACGCACACCAAGTTCTTGTGCTATTCTGGGAGCCACAGTGCCAGCCAGAGTCAGGCATGGTGTAGGAGTTGAAACAAGCTCTGCAAAATCACTTGCCTAATTCCCCTTCATCCCAACTCCCTGCAACCCTGACTTTCCCAGCCTCCTCCCTTGGGTGCCTACAACTGCCCTTCTGTCTCAGGTCGGCTTTGTGCCTTTGCTCTGCTTTTTGTCCGCTACATGCCCCTCCCCACTTCTGGTCTCACAGGTTTTCCTTGCTGCCTTCTTAAGACTAACAGCCCTTAGTAGTGCCAGGTTCCCTTCGCTAGTAAGGAGTGAGCAAGGGCCAGGCAACCCTCCCACTAACCACCCATAATAATACTCGTTGTACATTAATCCAGGATAAGCACCATTGTGCATGTTCCCTGCAGCACAGTCACTAAAATGGATTAAAATCCCCACTTCATCCATCTGCAAGAATGTAAAGGGGTCCATCCACTTGCTTGCTTGATGGGATGGTTCAAGGGTGTTAAGTGGCAAAGGACATGTATTGATACTGATCTTAAGCATTATGGCCTTAGGGGGAAGGGTGCGCATGGCCAAAGGAGGATCTGATTGGCAGGCTCATGGTAGAGTGAGAGTGTCACAGCTGAAGACAAAGGATGCCACTGAGCTGCACCTGTGCTGGGATGCAGGAGGTCAGCCACTGGGTGGGTGGGGGTGGGGGTGAAGGATCTGGATTCTGTCATTCAATTGGTGCATTACTGGGATGCCTCTTGATTAAGCTCTGTTTGCTGTACCTGCCCACCAGTAGTGAGATGGAACAAGGAATTATCTGTTCACTTGGCGCCCTCCTGGAGACCCCCAGAGCATCCCTCTCTTCTTTTCCCTAGGTTAGGCACAAGTTAAGCAAGAAGAAGCACAACACACACACACTTCCCTCGATAGGCATAGGAGAAAGGAATACAGCTGCCAGATCCACATGCCAAAATCAATCAAACAAAACAAAACAAAGGACACTCTGGAGTCAGATGTGTTCTGCGTTCCACAGAGTTCTGCAGAGGGGTAACGTTCAAAAATAAAAGGGGCTACCAATCTGTTCACTGTTCTAGATTGGTTCTGGAGGAAGGCACCACCCTTCAGAAACCCTGGCATTTGAAAAACAAAAACAAAATGACACCTGGTGCTGTCAGGGGAAATGCTGTGGAGCCCCTTCTGCATTTCCTCCCACGAATCACATAGCAAAGGTCCCACACAAACGTCTAGCCAGCCCAGGTAGGCAGGGCCTGAAGTGAGCATGTTCTCTCGTTCAGCCGCTGAAGGATGCCGTAGCCAGGTAGCCAGGAGGATCTTTGCGTCAAGCCTCTTTCTGGTCACAGAGCAGGATGTGGGAGTGGGGCATTCGTTGGGTAGAAGAGGGGAGACATGGGCCCGGTTTGCACATAGTGAGAAGCTGGGCTGGTTGACAAGCCACCTGCAGCCCTAAGACAGCTCATGGATTCTGGGTGGCTTGCAGCAGTGGCTGGTGGGCTCCAATGTCAGTGGGGTGGTGTATCCACTCCAGGCTTCACCCTGAACTTTAAAGGAGCTATCCATGGTGCTGAACCTAAATTGGGTTTCCTCCCCCCCCCAGCACCAGCTCCTTAAAAGTTCAAACTAAAACCCAGAGTAGATACTCTACCCCACTGACACTGGGGCCACCAGCCTCCACTGGTGGCTTGTCAACCACCCCAACAACTCACCCTTGCCAGACCCGCACATAATTAGCAGCTATGGCATGCCCCTGGTGCACTCCAAATACTCAAAATCGCCGCCGCCACCATGACAAAAAAACCCACAGGGAAATTAATCCATGGTGGCTTCTTGTTACATGTGAACCACGTGTAACAAGATTGAAGATTTGGGGGGTTGAAGATTTGGGGGGAAACAACCTGGGGCCAGACACCACCATGCTCCCCAACCCTGTGATTACATTCTCACTATTCTGACAGCACGGCCTCCCCCAACCTGGTGTCCTCTGGGTGGGCTGCACTACAACTCCCGCCATCCCCACCCATTACAGCCCTTTGCCGAGGTGGCTGGGGGTGGTGGGAGTTGTAGTCCAACATGTCTGGAGGGTGCCAAGTTGCGGAAGGCTGCAGTAGTTATTAGGAGCCCTGCTTTACAAGCACAAAGCAAACAAGCAAGAAGATATTATCCTTTAAAAACGATGTAGTGGAGCCGGTGCATGCAAGGATGCACACCCGCACTTTTTCATTAGCAGGGGATGCTGGTGCATCTGCCACCACTCAGAATTCTCTGTTCCCTCCGAGCTTAGATACAATCCTCACAGTAGCTGCGGCAGGGAGGCGGACTGTGAGCTATCTCTACTGTGGCTCACACTGGCTCAGCTTGTCTGAGCGTGGAAAGCTAAGCAGGGTCAGGCCTGGTTAATACTTGGATGGGAGACCCCTCCTTTAGTTTCTTGCATTGAGCAGGGGGTTGGACTCGATGGCCTTGTAGGCCAACTCTATGATCTATGAAAGTGATTCTATGATTCTATAGTGAGCTACCCTGGCTATAATGCAAGGTATTTGGTTTAGATAGGCAATTAAGATCCACTAGCTTTACAGAAGACCTGCTCCTGCTAGAGATGAAAACTGCAAGAATGGGTGTGTTGATATGTATCAACACAGTGGCCTGCATTTTTGGCCTCTCCTTGGGAGGGCGTGGCTATGGGGACTGTCTCGATGAGTGCCTGCACTTTGACATTTACCTCTACAGCACTGCCCCTGAAAGCACTCATAGCCCAGCTAGGAAACTTCATAGGAATGCTGTGGAGAGAGAGAGAGAGAGAGAGAGAGAGAGAGGGAAAGCCCAAGGACAGGGCCGGTGCTACCATTAGGCCAACTAGGCAGCTGCCTAGGGCGCAGGGCTAAAGAGGGTGCCAGAAACGCCTTGAAAAAAAATACAGCACTCTCAAGTGGGAAGGGGGGGCGCTAAATATCTGATCTTGCCTAGGGCACCAAACTGCCTTGCAACGGTCCTGCCCAAGGAACATTCCCAGTCCATGGGCTGGTTTCAGCACATCAGCTGCCCCTCCACAGCCCTTCACTTGCTTTCTATGAGCATCTCTGAACTGAAGTGGAACGGCCCTAGTCTAGTGCAAGGTGGGTATCACATCTCCTCACATTTGGAGATGTGGCACAAGATCCCTTTTTCTCCACGCCATGGACACATAGGCAATCTCCAGAAGTGCTGGTTGCAGCCAAGAGCTGCTTCTATCCAGCTTTGGAAGCTTTTGGTTATGATAACATCTTCGATAGGATGAGGCAGAAATTACCATGTGACAATTGTCAAGTCTGCCTCGCTTTGATCTCATGCCTTTTTCTGACATGGGAGCCCAAGAATGGGAGGGGTTTTGAGTGGGCTTTCCTCTGCTGGCTCTCTCCCATTGTCTGGATGCCCCCCCCCTGTGGTTTTCATTGGCATCTCTGGCCTTCCTTCTGGAAAGCAAAAAAAAAAAGCAGCCTCAGTGGACTACTAGCAGGCAACCTTTCTGTCCCCTCTAAAAACAATACAGAATAAGCCCAGCCCTCCTCAGACTGACAATTCAGTGTGACCACTCCTGTTTTGAAAGTGCACAAAGAAAAGGAGAAGGAAGGATCTAGACTTGTTTAAGAGTTCTCTGTCCTTCTCTGTGGGAAAATACAGAAAGAGTTTAGAGACCATTCACAAAATGACACCTTTTTATTACAGATCAACCATAATCATCAACATGGAGTAGTTTAGAATCACTTTTTAACACGTCTTCCCAAGATTGCTGAATGTGTGTTAGTCATCCTTTTCTTTCCATAATTGCAGTGGCCAAAACACAGTAAGTTGTTGGATTTCCTCCCCGCACACTAGCTCTTTCCATTCCAGGGAGTGTTCTCCCAATTCTGTGCTAATCTGTGACTGATTCTGGACTAATTAACCCAGAGTGTTCCTTTCAGTCTTCAACAGGCATTACAATCACCATTCCATTCTTGGAACACTCTTTGGAAGATAAGTCGGGGGGGGGGAGGGAGTCCATTTTTTTACCACTCTTCAGGGATCCTGATTATAGACTGGTTAAATGTGTTCAAAGTGTGTGGAGGGTTAGCATTCTATGATCTTGTAAACAACCCCTTAAATAAGCAGGGGTCATTGCAACTGGGATAAGAAGGTGGTGTTACCTTCGTGTGTCTCCTTAAGAGACCACTGCTAAAAACTGCATCCAGAGTTGTGCTTATACTGCCCCCCCCCAAAAAAAATAATGTGTTGGTCAAAAATGTGTTGATAAATCAGAGAAGGTATGGAGAAGCTGTAAGAATGACTGGAGGGCTAGGAGCCCTGCCTTACCAAAGCAAGCTTCGATCTGTTTAGTCTCTCCATGAGAAGGGTAAAGGGTGACTTGATCACAATCTCTAAGTACCTACATGGTACGGAAAGAGATTTCTGACGGCAGCCAGCTCTTTAATGCAGCAGACAAAGGCAGGAGGAGAGCCCCTGGCTGAAAGCTGAAGGCAGACAAATTCAGACAAGAAATTAGGTGTAGATAAGCTGTACCCTCTTAGCACAGCGAGAGAGAAAGAGAAAAAAGAACAGAAAGAAAGTAACCATTGGAACAATCTAGCTAAAGAATAGACAGACTCACCATTGCTTTATGCAATAAAACGCTCTTTCACAATAGCTCCTTATGGCAGATCGAGGTGTGTGTAAGATCTTTCATTATCCCCCATGTTTCAAGCAGTTTGAGCACCCAATGCTATTTGATTACTTTGGGACAGCATCAGCTGGGCAACTTGTACTGAGCCAATGTTTGGTCTTTACTGGCTCATGCCAACATTTCCCCCCAATCACATATAGAAGTAAGAAGGAGACAAAGGGACGAGTTTCTTCTCTTCTTGTACCAGAGAGATCTTGAGTGTGAAGCAGGGCTAACACTTCTAGGAGCGGTATGCCAAGGTTCCTCTGGAAAAAATTATGTATGGCTATGAATCTTTGGCCCCAGGATATGCAGAAACTCACAACAGACACTTGGGAATGGGGTGTTACAGTTTTCTCATGCATATTTCCAGGGTTTGGGTGTCCACCAACATGCAATGTTCATCCTAATTGCAATTCCTAGAGAGAACCAGAAGGGGACACTTCAGGACTCTTGCCCTGCTACATAGTCCTCTCAACTCTCTCTCTCTCTCTCTCTCTCTCTCTCACACACACACACACACACACACACACACACACACACACACACGAGTCCTTTTATAAACAGAAAGAGAGGGGAAGGGAAAGAGAGGGAGAGAGGGTCTTTTTCCCCATAGTGTGAGCCCACACTGAGAGAGAGAGAGAGAGAGATTGAATACCAGCCTCAAGCACAGGCATCGTAGGGCACCTGCCAAGGGTCCATACCCCAGCAGTGACCCACTGACAAGAGCCCCCTGGACTTGCTGCTCCTCTTCCCCATTGCAGCTTGCTTGTTCACCGGCCCTCTCGCTCTGGCCCAGACAGCGGTGGTGGTGAGAAGGAGGAGCAGCAGATGCCACCACCTACTCACTCACTGGCTCTCTGCCTGTCAAGCAAGCAAGTGGTGGTAATGATGAGAAAGAGGATGGGGAGCAATAGCAGCTGGTGACCGTGGTGGTGAGAAGGTAGACTCACTGAGGGAGGGAGGGTGCCCCTTGAGGGTGTCTTGCCCAAGGGCCCACAAAAAACTAGATCTGGCACTGATTGCAACCACATAGGCAGGGCCAATCACATGGATCCTTCCCATGTTACTGGAATCCTCTCTCTTAGCAGAGAGTAGGAAACAGGTGGAAAAAGACATCCACAATCGACTTTGCTCCCATTGGGGGGGGTGTATGAAGAGGGCCTCGGTCTTTCCTCTGTGCTGTGCTCTGGCTGAGGACGTGACTCTCTCTTCCTTGTGCAGCTTAGGCTTGTTTTCTCAGTACGGTATTTCCTTTGCTATCTGGAGCCTGCCCCACATAAACTCCATCCCACTGCAATAGCATCAGACTAGAGAAACTCTCCTCACACAAGAACAATGACCTTTGCTTTGGGGTTAATGAAGACATGAGGTTTGCTAAGACCAGTGTATGGTTAATGCAGCAGCAGCAGCAGCAGCAGCAGCAGCAGCAGCAGCAGCAAGACCTTAAAATCGGGCCTGGAGCTCTTCCCTTCCCACTCCCACAGTGTGTCATGACCAGCCAGGCTGGATCTCCACTGAACCAGAGGCATTTCTGCTTCTTCTAGTTAGGTCTGATGCTGTTGGGCCTCCTTCTTCCTTCCTGGTCTCCATAACCCAGGTAATTTTGACACTGATGTCATTCTTTACACATCTTTGGGACCCTCTGCTGCCCTTGGACTGATTTGTCTTCCCCAGTTCTGCTGCTGCACTTGAACCTCAACACGCTCCCCTTCCCTAGATGTCAAGACATTGCAGATATCAGGACCTGTCAGGTTTGGGACATTCACCCAATGTTAAAGTATATAGGTACATTTGCACCTCACACTAAGCCACCCTGTGAATAAGCCACGGTGGGTTGTTTGTTTGCTGGACAACCCACAGTAGGCCCAACAGACAATCGGGCTTACCGTGGCTTTTTCTCCCCCTCCTTCCACCTCAGTCCTCCAGCCAGCTCCAGCACATATCCCAGTGTACTTCCCAGCAGAATGTGCCTTGCCTCCCTCACCCCCGACCGATTGCTACACCTTTTCATTTGCCACCATTTGGGGGGGGGGCTCAAAAAAGTGTAAGTGGGGTTGTGGGGTTTTTTTCAGCCCCTGAAAATTGTGCAACTGTGTTCATAATTTATTTTTTATTTTTTGTCAGGCTTTCGCAAGTGCGCAAGTGTGCGCTTACAGCTGTCTGATATGTGTAGTTTTGCCTGGTCAATTTCCTTGTCTGTTTCAGCTGTCAAAGGGAGCAGTGAAGTGGAGTAGGTAACAGATTGACAAGGTGAGACTGCATATACGCTAATTTGCGCACAGTTGCAAGGGACCAATTGCCAAGTTGTCAATTGAAAAGCACTGGTAAAGGGGGGTGGGATGGCAAAGAAGGTGCACTAAAAGGAGTGGGGGCAATATCTCCCCTTTAGCAATGTAATCTTCTCAATTTTAAGTGTTGAACTGACAGTTCTCAGCACCCTCCACCTTTTCAACACTTCCCGAGTCTCCAGCTACTCCAGAAAGGGGCTAGATTAACTCCTCCCTTGTCACGACTTCTTTTCAGAGCACTTACTGCTGCGGTTACTGTGGTTCCCTGACTGTTGTAAAAAAGACGCAGAAATATACACAAATTTAATGGCTGGGAAGTAGATGGAGGGGAAATTTGCACCAATTTAAGGGCTGGGAACGGAGGGGAAATTTGCACACCTGCAGTAACGAAGCAGTTAATGCAGGTGTACAAATTTCCCTTCCATTTTCTTCCCAGCCATTAAATTTGTGTACATTTCTGTGGTTTTTATAGAACTGTCGGGTAACTGCTCTGAAAAGGAGCCATGAAAAAGGTGGGTGGAGTTAATACCTTTCCCTTTCTGGAGTAGCTGGAGAGTCAGGAAAGTGTTGTAAAGGTGGAGGACACTGAGAAGTGTCAGTTCAACACTTACAACTGAGAGGATCACATCACCAAGTGGGAGATATTGTCCCACCCCTTTTGGTGCACTTATCGTTTTGGCTCCCCCCCCCCACCGCCCTTTTTAAATGCTTCTGACTTGCACTACCAGGTCCCTCCTTTCTCTTATTGTTTTTTCTCCCCCAGTCCTTCGCAACTGTGTGCAAATTGGCCAATAGGCAACCTTGTTTTGTCAGTACTCATATTGGATAGCCATAAGTGTGCACTTGTGCACTTGCAAAAGACCAACAAAATAATAATAATTTTTAAAAAATATGACCCCAATTGCACATTTTTGAGGCACTGAATTTTATTTTATTTTTTAAAGCAGGGATCAAGTGCCGTTTTGGCATCAGTGGAAGGGCAGTCACTGGTGAGATCGCAAAAAGTGAGCGACACAGGGTCTTTTTGTCGCACTTTCCAAGCGACTCTGTAGCCGATCATGGCAACCCATGATAAAAATCAGTCTCCCAGGTTTGGACGACACCCACCGTGGGCAAGAACAACCCTACAACAAGCCATGTGTTCTCTGTGTAGCTTGTTCCCAAAAAATAAGCCACCCTGCAGAAAACGCTCTGGGTTCAGATGACACAACAACCCACCATTGCTAGCTGCCCATGGTGGGTTGTCCTGCCATGCGAACCCAGTTTATAAGTCAGAGATGGCTGTCTAGACATATGTTCACAGAGCCAAGATAACAAACAACCCCTTCTCCCACTCCATTCATTGATTTGTTTACCTCTTCAGGAAGTGAATAAGTAGAAGAGAGATGGGGGAGGGAACATATTCAAATCAAGGGGGGGCTGACTTGCTTCTCTTTCATTCCTCAAATGAAATGGTTGTGTAAACAGGTGTGGTGGTCACTGAATTGTAGAGTTTTGTGGTTTGTAGAATTCCCTGCAATCATCATCATCATCATCATCATCATCATCATCTATTCAATTTATATCCCGCCTATATACTATTACTCTAGGCAGCGACCTATGTGACCTATGAATGACCCAAGCTGGATCATAAGTGGCTAGCTTATTCTGACTCAGACCAATAGCTCCGTATTGTCTGCACCAGGGCTCTCCAACCTTGGGTCCCCAGATGTTGCTGGCCTACAGCTCCCAGCATACCCAGCCAGCATGGCTAATGGCAAGGGATTCTGGGAGCTGTAGTCCAGCAACATCTGGGGACCCAAGGTTGGAGAGCCCTGGTCTACACCAACTTTCCCCAACCTGGTGTCCTCCAGATATAGAATAGTACGTAGAGTTGGAAGGGGGCCTATAAGGCCATCGAGTCCAACCCCCCTGCTCATTGCAGGAGAACAGATGTGGAGGGCCATGCAGTCACCCATCCAAGCACTGACCCGGTTCATACCTGCTTAGCTTCAGCATGTGGCCTGCATTATGTGCTCTCGACGCCATAAGGACATGTTGGACTGCAACTCCCATCATTCCCAGCCAACAATTAGAATTAAGCTGCCTATGAATATAAAATGCCTTGCTTCGTTCTCATGGCTAACAGTCGCTGATAGAAGTACCCTCCATTCTTTTGACTGGTCCTCTTTTGAAACTAGTAGCAATAAATTCCACATGCTAATTATGTATTACATGGATATAGTCTTATGTATCCTGAGCCTACTGCCTATCAGTTTCATTTGGATCATCCAAAGGTCCAGTAAATTGAGTGGGGCGGGGGGACTGTCTCTCTTCACACCACTCTTAACTTTATAAACCTCTCGTTTGCTCTTTCTTTGTCATCTTTCTTCTAAACTAAAAAGCCCCTCCCTTTTAGCATATCTTTGTAGGGAAGATGTACCAATTCCCTGATTTTCTAATGGTGCTTCCAGACAGAGGGATTCTAACACTAGCAATCAGTAGGCACTGTGCAGCAATTCCATCTTTCTTTCTTTCTTTCTTTCTTTTGCTTAATGGATTTTCTGCGTTAAGAAAAGAAGAAGCAGTAGGAAAACACGGTAGGGTTACAAGTGGAAGGCGACCTCGTCTGAACTCCCCACAAAATTCTGTGAATGCGGCAGGGGGATGGTGAGATGAAAACCTCATCTGGAAGCCCCCTAAGGGTGCAATCCTGTGCTTGTTTAGATGGGGAAAGGTCCTACATTCCCAGCATGCCCCAGCCTGTGCAGCCTAAACATGAATAGGATTGCACCCTAAGTTAACTTTCCCCTGCATCTTCTCCACCAAGGCCCTGTGCTCAAACCAAGCAGATTGCCAAAAACTGGTGAAGAATTGTTTTTCATTATAAGCAAATATTGATAAAGAACTCCGGGCAAAATCCAACATCATGCCTGTGGAAGTCCACTCACATGGTGGGACTTCCTCTCCCTTGCCAGCAGCACCCGCCCCGCCACTGTGAACATATTCTGAGGGGGGCTGCAGGGGAGGAGGGGGAATTGACCCCCCTCCCCATTCTGCTGATGGAAGAAATTTAGTCAGCAGAAGGTCTTAATTGGATTTCACCCTCACTGCACTCATGACTTCAGCTCTACACATATGTTCACACTTGCATATACATACGTACATGCATATATACGCACAGCACAGTCAAGGTGGGGGGGGGGGAGGCTCTTTCTGCCACATTAATTCTACCTCCCAGACCCATCACTCAAGTATCTGAGCATGGATTACACATTCAGAAATATCATGTGGCACAGACCACCTGGGACTAGACCAACACTTCAGCAAGCAGGAGAGCAATACCATGTTTGAATGCCACCGTCTTCCCCAACATACAAATCTCCCTACACATAGAAAATGAAGGAATGTAAGAACACACATAAGAAGAGCCCTAATAAATCAGACAACAGTGTTCCAACAGTGGCCAGCCAAGATGCCTCTGGGAAAGACACAAGCAGAGCACAAAGGAAGTAGCATTCCTCCCATTTTTATCCGTGGGCAACTGGTAGGTACACTGCTTCTGATCTGTTCCATTAATAAATCAGGGAGAACGCTAGGCTAGAACCCTCCATGGCATACTGTTTCTCACACAGACACAGGCAGGGAGGTTTTAGTGTAAATGTTGGGGAGCATTCACTCATATGATCCCCCCCCCTGCATTCTGAAGTGGTACACTCCCAAGAGGGCAGTGCCATGTGATATTTCTGAACATGCAGTTCAGTTCGGAACTCTTTCTCTGCCTTTCTTGGCTCAGATCGATAGTACTGCCTGAGGGGCCCTTTCAAGTGCTAATCCCTGTCTGAGTCTTGGATTTTCCTTCATTTGTCCCTGCATTACAAGACTAGTCCGGAGGGGTGTGTGCTTTGCATAAAGGAAGGGTAGTAGGGGGTTGCGCGAGATGGCAAGTGGTATCTAAAACTTCCTTGGGGTGGCTTCAGAGCAGCACAGTCCTCTGGTCAGACAAGCCGGCAATCAAACCTAATAAAACGATTGCAGACTTGGCAAGCTGGGTGGGGCCATAGTTCAGTGATAGAGCACCTGCTTGCTTGGCATGCAGAAGGTCCCAGGTTCAATCCCCCAGCAGCATCTCCAGGTAGGGATAGAAAAGAATCCTGCCTGAAACCCTGGAGAACCATTGCTGCCATTCAGTGTCAACAATACTGGGCTAGATGGACCAGTGGTCTGACTCAGTATAAGGCAGCTTCCTATGTGCAGCCCCAGGTTAGACTGGGATCCATAGGGGAATTTCGCCTAAGCCTCCCTCTGCTGGTTTCAGTATGAATGCTAGTGTAAGGATCCAGAGAGGGGTGCCAGCACAAGAGGGCTGAGCAAGGCGTGTGTGTGTGTGTGTGTGTGTGTGTGTGTGTGTGTTACTGTGAGAGGAAGGTGCAATTAATCTGTGCTGGTACGTGCCTGGGGGTCTGTAGCAGTTTGCATTTTTAATATATCTGAACTGGGCTATGGATCAGCATGTGGTGCTGAAGGTCAGCCCAGGAGCAAGGGACTGCGAGTGACACAGCCCCAGAAGGGGGCTTCTATAATTTCCAGCATCTACCCCCCTTCAATAGCTGACCCACATCATTGTGACTGAAGCGGAGTCCAGACAAGACAGAGGTCCTGGTGGTCAGTAGACAGGTAAACCTGAAAATAAGGAGTACAACCTGTTCTAGGTGGGGTAGGACTCCCTCTGAAGGCTGAGGTACGCAGTTTGCGGGTAGAGGAGGCCAGGTGTGCATTTGCCTCACTTCAGTTGGTGCACCAGTTGTGTCCCTTCCTGGGGAAGGTGGATGTGACCACAGTGATCATGCTTTAAAAACCTCTTCCTTGGATGACTGTAACAAACTGTACATGGGGCTACCCTTGAAAAGTGTTCAAAAGTTACAGCTAGTACAAAATGTGGCAGCCAGACTGCTGTCAGGCATATGTTTTACAGGTCATATAACACCAGCCTTGGCTCAGCTGTGGCTTGCTTCCAGTTTGTTTCCAAGTCCAATTCAAAGTGCTGGTTCTTACCTATAAAGCCCTAAATGGTTTGGAGCCAGATATCTAAAAGACTGCCTCCTCCCACATGAATCTGCCAATAATTGGTGACTGTAATTGGAGGCCCTTTTATATGTCCCACCACCTAGAGAGGTGAGCTGGTGGGCACTGGAGACAGGGCCTTTTCTGTAGCAGCACCCTGATTATGGAACACCCTCCCTAGGGAGGTCAGAGTAGCCCCCTCTTTATTATGCTTTAGATGGGCAGTGAAGACTATATTGTTCTGCCGAGGTTTGAATAGTTTTTAACGTTGTCTTCTGATTTTATTGTGATGAATACTCCACCTTCTATTTTTCTTTATTGTTATGATGTATTGATTTTATTCTGTTTTTCTAGCTGTTTTTATTTGAATCTTGTATATTGCCTCAGGCGTCCAGCGGGCAGAGGGGGAAGATATGGGTTGGATCCAGATTTAAGCTGGATCAACTGTGCTGGCAGAAGTGGACTTCCCCGCCCCCTCCTTCCCATGGCAGCCCCTCCAGCCCCCTGAAAATGCTTCACAGAGAGTCAGGAGACCCTGTTGAATGGCTTGAGGTGTGGGGAAGGCCCCTTCCTCTTGTGGAAGGCAGATCCTGGGTCCAACCCCATAAATATGCCAAGTAAAGAAAATAAATGAATAGTAACTCAGACGCTCCATTTCCTGCCATCTACAGAGTAAATCTAAGGGACACAGAGAGCCCCGGGTTTATAGAGGTTCTCTGGATTGAGCAATGCTGGAGGAGGTTGTGTGCAGACATGACCCTTCCTCTGTGTACATGTATAGAAGCAGCATGTATGTGTGGGGTGGGTGGGAGGAGTGATCATTACCACCTGTGAAGATCTATGAAATCTATTCCTTGTGGCTGTAATTACTTTGACCATCAAACAAGAGCCAGCCCAGCCTTCCCCAGCCTGGTGCCCTCCAGTGTCCAACACTACAACTCCCATTGGCCATGCTGGGTGAAGATAGCAGGAGTTGTACTCTGGCTGTGGCTCACGCTGGCTCAGCTTGTCTGAGTGTGGAAAGCTAAGCAGGGTCAGGCCTGGTTATTACTTGGATGGGAGACCCCTCCTCTAGTTTCCTGCATTGAGCAGGGGGTTGGACTCGATAGCCTGGTAGGCTCCTTCCAACTCTTATCTATGAAATCTATGAAACCCATCCAGAGGGCACCAGGTTGAGGAAGGCTGGGCTACTAGAGCCAGCCAGCCAGCTCATGCTCATCTAATGAAGCAAGGAGACCCTCTACTGGCCAACTCTAAACTAATCCTGTCATGGGGCTCTCCACTCAGCCTTTAGGAGTTTCCCCAAAATTACACTGCAAGCCGTTTTTTGCGCTGCTTGTGTGCCCATGCAAATGTTGTTTATGCAGGTTGGAAAGTGAAAAATCGCCGTTTAAAATGAAAATATTCAAACCATGTAGACGTTAGATTTGAATTGCAGAAGAGACAAATGCAAACACATTACATGTGTGAAAACAACCTTAGAAGAAGAGGCTGGCTGGCTTCTGCTCCGGAAGGGAAGTGGAACTATATCCCTGAATGCAGGGCCCATGGCCGGTCACACCAATATCAGAGATTCATTAGCGCTTGACCTGTCGCCCAGACACATAAAAGACCTACGTGTTGCTGTTGGGCTTTTGTTTTTTGCCGCAACGGTCACTCTAGTTTATAGGTTTGTGGGCTGAAACAGACCTCAGAGATTAGGGCAGCTGGGAAAACAGTGCTAATTGTGCAAAGACCTTACTGTCAACATTTCCCTGTTTCACAAGTCTGTCTGCTGCATGTGGCCCTATCTCTACATGGACGAGTTTTGTTATGGAGGCCAGGAAATGCTAGGAAGGAAGTGTGTGAGTAGCTGGCAAGATGATCTACCTGTGGGGCACAAGGAGCTGAATTTGGGAGAGAGCTCAGAGGGGGATAGGTTTGTGAGGATACAATTACCACCCACATCTAGTTTTATTTTTCCTCCCTTCCCTGTCCCAGGCAGGGGCAACATGCGTCACATCCAATGTAATTTGGCTCCAGGGACGAAGGGAAAGAGGTATAGGCCAAGTGAGAAGAGCTGGGAGCCCTCTTCCCTCCTTGTATATTCTTCCTAATGTGGGGCAAGACAGGGATCCCTTTGCTGGCGTTTGGCTGGGTGTGTGGAGGCAGCCTTCGGAGGCTGCCTCCTACTGCTGCAGCCCCCTGCTCCTCAAGGCTTGTGTCTCCTCCTCCTCCTCCTCCTCTCGACTCTGCAGCTGGAGGGACCAGGACTCAGGGTGACCTTGAGGCTCCAGCAGGAACGTTATTGAATCCAAGCGTTTGATCCTCAGCTGCAATTAAAGGAGAGGCAGAGAATTTGCTTGGGCTCCTGGAGTCACGCGACGACACTCCCTTGCTGGAGCAGTTCCCGTGGTGTCGCCCCGGAGAGTTGAGAGGAGGGAAGACGGCATTGTGGGACATAGGACCTATGAGCAGAGCGGCCCTTCCTGCCCAGAACCTCAGTTCCCCCTAGAGGCCTGATAATGTCCCACTGTCCAGCCCCTCGCAGTTGTCTCTCTCCGCAAATACTTGCTCAGGCTTCTTTGTCTGAACCAGCCGCACCCACCCATCCACCCCGCATCTCCCCGATTTCAACTCTGAGCTCCGTCCCCACCCCCATCTCTGACTCTGCCGCGGCCCCTAAATCTGGGACAGGTGGAAGTGGCTGTGGCAAGCGGTTGCCGAGGTGAGTGGTTGCTACGGCAGCGCGGCTGATGCCTGACGACCGGGAAGCATCTGCCATTAATCAGGGCAATAAGTGGGTCTCTCAAGGCAGGATGCATGGTGCAGATCAGCAATTAGCAAGGGCGGCCTCCCTGTAATGAGCAATTGTGGTAACAAGGGGGAAAGCACGAGAGACATGGGAGATTGGAGTGCCCAACTGTCCCCGTCCCCCCCATTACAGGCCTGTGTCTTAGGGAGCTGTTCACAGCTTCTGTGCTGAGCTTGTTCAAGCCCAGCTGCCTCTTCTTCCCCAATTAGCCCAATGCCCTTTCCACTCTAAGTTGATGTTACCAATGTTGGTTGTAGTCTGCCCTTTAAAAGAAGCCACTTTAATGTATTCAATGACAACTGGAGAGCTGTGTTAAGTTCTCACTGTCGGGGCAGTAACACAAGCTCTGGGTCTCTGCTGGCCCAGATACCATCATGCATCCGCCCCTACCCCCAGGGCACAATGACAAGTGGTGAGCTGTTGCATGTGTGAGGCTGACAGCAGAGGATGGGGGCTTACAGATTCTCCATCACAGGGGTGCACAGCTCATGGGCTGTATGTGGCCCTTGGCTGCTCCAGGTATGGCCCGCAAAGCTGGTAGTACCCCACCCACTTTCCCCCGCTGCCCAGCTGATCAGCTGGACTGCAGGGGGCGGAAACGCTGTTCTGGCACTGCTGTTAGCAGTGCCGTGACAATGGTCTAGGTGGCAATCACTGTGGGACAGACAGGAGAGCTAAGAGCCAAAAGGGGGGATTGGCCCTGAAAACCTCTTCTCTATCACCATCTTCCCCAACCTGGATACCCGCCAGATATTTTAGACTACAGATATTTTGACAAATTTTAGACAGATATTTTGGACTACAACTCCCAACAGCCCCAGACAGCATGACCAGCGGTGAATTCCTTCAGCACCCCTAGCCATGCTCCCAGCCCATGTGTGATGGAAGTTGTAGTCCAAAACATCTGGAGCATATACCAGGTTGAGGAAGGCTGCATGGATTCGTCCTTGTGCCCAGGCTCCAATACTTCCTGGTGTTCTACTTGCTGCACTAGCCTTCTCCAACCTGGTGCCCTCCAGATGCTTTGGACTACAACTCCCACCATTCCTGAGCATTGGCCATGCTGGTTGGCAATGATGGGCTTTCAATTCAATATGTCTGAAGGGCACCAGGTTGGGGAAGGCTAAGCACTGCTGTGTACTCTCTGCCCCAGGCTTCAACAAGGATTATTTAAGCTGTTGATGCAGGAAGCCCTGCTGAATACCATCAGTTTGCTGGGACTAATTTGGTATATGGCATCTTGTGTGGGCCTAGTTCTAACTGAGGTGGTAAACCTGAGTCTGGGTTGCACCACTTCAGACTACAGGTAGGAACTTTCATAACTCATTGCTTATTCCTTACAAAGGATTCCCGGCACATAGAAAAACTAGATATCAGGGAGAAGAGCTCTGGCCTTCTAGTGCTTACACTAGACACACACACACACGAGATATTTGTAAGGTATAGCACTCAGTCATATAAGTTCCCACCTGCAGTTTGAAGTGGTACAGCCCAGACACACAGGTTTACCATGTGGCTCACGCTGGCTCAGCTTGTCTGAGCATGGACAGCTAAGCAGGGTCAGGCCTGGTTATTACTTGGATGGGAGACCCTTCCTCTAGTTTCCTGCATTGAGCAGGGGGTTGGACTCGATAGCCTTGTAGGCTCCTTCCAACTCTATGATCTATGAAATCTCAGACTCAGTGACAATGAAGCCTAACTAAGAAAGGCTAGTAGAAAAACAACAGCAGCAGCAACTGGAGTAAAGCTTCTCTTTGGGTGCAAACTTATGGGGAGAGGTAACAAGCGGGGTACCACAGGGCTCGGTCCTGGGCCCAGTGCTCTTCAACATTTTTATTAATGACTTGGATGAGGAGGTGCAGGGAATGCTTATCAAATTTGCAGATTACACAAAATTGGGTGGAACAGCTAATACTCTGGAAGACAGAAACAAAATTCAAAGTGACCTCGATAGGCTGGAGCACTGGGCCGAAAACAACAGAATGGAATTTAATAGGGATAAATGCCAAGTGCTGCACCTAGGGAGAGGAAACCAAATGCACAGTTACAGAATGGGGGACACTTGGCTCAACAATACTACAAGTGAGAAGGATCTTGGAATTGTGGTAGATCACAAACTGAATATGAGCCAGCAATGCGATGTGGCTGCAAAGAAGGCAAATGCTATTTTGGGCTGCATTAATAGAAGTATAGCTTCCAAATCGCGTGAAGTGATAATTCCCCTTTACTCAGCACTGGTTAGGCCTCATCTTGAGTACTGCGTCCAGTTCTGGGCACCACACTTTCAGAAGGATGTAGACAAACTGTAGAGGGTTCAGAGGAGGGCAACAAGGATGATAAAGGGACTGGAAACAAGGCCCTATGAGGAGAGACTGAAAGAACTGGGCATGTTTAGCCTTCAGAAGAGGAGACTGAGGGGAGATATGATCGCACTCTTCCAGTACTTGAAGGGATGTCACACAGAGGAGGGCCAGGATCTCTTCTCGTCTCGATCATCCCAGTTTGCAGGACACGGAATAATGGGCTCAAGTTACAGGAACCTAGATTCCACCTAAACATCAGGAAAAATTTCCTGACTGTCAAAGCAATAAGACAATGGAATCAACTACCTAGGGAGGTGGTGGGCTCTCCCAATCTGGAGGCATTCAAGGTGCAGCTGGACAGCCATCTGTCAGGGATGCTTTGACCTGGATTCCTGCATTGAGCAGGGGGTTGGACTCGATGGCCTTGTAGGCCCTTTTCAACTCTACTTTTCTATGATTCTATGAGACAAAACTAGAATTCATGGCCTCAACTTTCATGGTTGCACTACATCAGGGAGGGTCCAAAGCTCAGTGGTAGAGCACCTGCTTTGTATGCAGAAGGTCCCAGGTTCAATCCCCTGCATCTCCAGGTAGGACTAGGAAGGAATCCTGCCTGAAACCCTGGAGAACTGCTGCCAATCATTTTCGACAATACTGACAATACAGGCAAGGTGGACCAATTGACTTACTCAGTATAAAGCAGCTTCCTATGTACTACAAACTTGGGGTGCTGAAGGAATTGTTTGCATCTGCATTCCAAAGTGAACTCCCCTGAGACTATTGTGCAGAATCAGATTGTGGTTCTCCTTAGGAATCTGCCCCACAATGGGTTCTATGAACTGGTCTGAAGGCTGCCTTTTAAATGTGGTTTCCTTAAAAAACAAAACAAAAAACAAAACAGGTATTAGCCACTCCAGGTGGCCAGAAAGCAGGGCTGCTGCAGCACATGTTGTAAACTGGGACGCAAATACCCCTGGGAGGGCCAGGACATGATGATGTCCCTTTCCTCCTGGGGCATTGCACAGAAAAGTTGGGGGCAGGAGACACCATCACATCTCCCAGGGGCATTTGTGCCGCCATTTTTAATGTGTGCAGCGGCGGTGGCAGCCATACTTTCTAGCCCGGCCTCCCCCAACCTGGTGTCCTCCAGATGTGTTGGACTACAACTCCCAGCATTCCAGACCATTGGCTGTGCTGGCTGGGAATGATGGGAGTTGCAGTCCAACACATCTGGAGGACACCAGGTTGGGAAAGGCTGTTCTAGCCACTTGAACAGCAATTACCTTTAAAAAAAGAAGATGAAGATGAAGAAAATACTGCATGCTAAAAGACAGCTTTTAGAACTGTTAAGTACCGTACATCTTTTTTCTAGGATAGACTTTCAGGTGGAATTTTTTGAAGAAAAAAATCACAAGTTAATGCAGGAACGGGACAGAGTGGATATAAAAAAAGAATACATGCAAATGTGACATGAATCTGAATTTAACGGAGGCACCCATCCCTGCTTCAAATTGCAAGGGGAGCTATCCAGGGATCAAATCCCCCCCCTATAAAAACCCTGCATATAAAACAGTAGCATGTGAGGGAGATTCTTGTCTGAAGCGGATCCAAGAGGGCTTTATATCTGACAGCATCTCCAAGATCTACTTGCCCAGGCTACAGCTTGGGATGGTTATATGGGGCCTGGCTGCTTCCAAAGATGCACACCTGGCTCAGAATTGTGCATCGCTCACCATCTTCTCACTCTTAATGTTGGAGATCTGTGTTCCCCTCTCTGTATCCCCAGCAATGGACATTCTCCTTAAGGATATTTGCCCTGGCATGGGGGTGGGTAGGATCTGATTATGCTAAGGCACAAGTCTCAGGCACTGCTGAACCCGATCTCCATTTTTTGGGTCCTGGGTGGTCTTTGTTGCCCAACCCCAGCCCTGGAGATATACTTGTTGGCTGGAGGGGTGGCAGCATAGATCTTTCCAGCCTCTAGTGCTTTGCTAATTGCATGTAATGGGAGAAGTGTTATCAGCTGAAATACTTAATTAGCTAAATTCCATTGTAATGCAAAACTGCCACTGACAAATTCATTTATAAAAATCACTGACTTAATCAGCACTTGGCCCCTACCATTTATTGAGAGTACAACAGAAGGCTGGGAACTGGGAACCAACTTCCGCCTCATGAGTACAACTCAGCTTGGCTTCCCCAACCTAGTCTCTGGCAGCAGGGAGTGTGATATGCTGTGAGAGAGGGAGGGAGGATGGATGGATGTACTGTACTGGCTAAGGAGAGAGATCTCAGCTTCTCCAGGTGGATCCTGCCACCACTTTCACTGCTCTCCTTTTGCCCAAAAGGACTGCAGCGAAGATGATGAAGGCGGGGTATTCAGCCACCCAGGCCTTGCTAGGCCTGGACTACTGGATCCCATCCCACTGCCACCACCGCTGCTGTCCTTTCACCCAACAGGACAGCAGCAGCAGCAGCAGCAGCAGCAGCGGTGAAGGTGGCGGTGAGGGATCCAGATGCCCAGCCTCACTTGCTCTCGAGAGCAAGTGAGGCTGGGTGCCTGGATCCCCCACCGATGCCGCCGCAGACTTTTGGGGATTCCCCGCGCTCTGGCTGATGCCAGGAGAGCAGGATTGCTCAAGAGCAATCCCGCTCTCTTGGCATCAGCAGGAGTGCGCTGAAGAAGCAGATGACAGCTGCACTAAGTGCTGCTTGGGCACTTGGAGGGGCTGTCATTGGTCAGAGCCCCTTGGCCAGTGCGGCAGTTCTTGTTTGCGGCTCTGGCCAATGGGCTCTATGCCCTTTTGGCTTGCAAGTAGGTTAGTGTGTCATCTGGGTTCAGATGACACGGCTAGTGTAACCCTATCACAAAGCGGTTCCATGGTGTAATGGTTAGCACTCTGGACTCTGAATCCAGCGATCCGAGTTCAAAATGTCCGTGCAACCTGCGGTTTAGTATATTTTGTTCAGGAAGCCTGTGGCTCATGCTGGCTCAGCTTGTCTGAGCGTGGAAAGCTAAGCAGGGTCAGACCTGGTTATTACTTGGATGGGAGACCCCTCCTCTAGTTTCCTGCATTGAGCAGGGGGTTGGACTCGATGGCCTTGTAGGCCCCTTCCAACTCTAATCTATGAATGAAAACAAGCTATGGCTTCGCAGGGTGGTTTAGAAGCCACACCAGGTTAGGCTTCTTCTAAAGCACCCTGTGCACGTCAAACAACACTGTAAACCTCAGTAGGAAGTAACCTACTGAGGTTTAGCATGTCGTACAAACCCAGTTAGGGATGGGCGCCGAGCCCAGCGGTCAGTGACTGCCCCCGCCATGCAAGCCAAGCCTCTGGCGAGTGTCTCAGCTGGCACTCGCCGGACTTCCAGGTCCCAGGCTCTATGCCATTTACATAGAAAATGGCGTAGTATACGTTAAAAATGGCTGCAATTTGCGTAAATTGCAGCCGTTTTTAATTAATACAAAGCCATTTTCTACGTAAACAGCCTATATTACACAATTTTCTACGTAGAAAACATAGCGCCTGAAACCCGGAAGTAGGTTCCCCAGCTCGGCTCGCGAGAACACAAGCCAAGCTGGGGAAAGGTAATTCGCGCAGAGCTCGGGAGGGGGGGGGTCAAGCCTAACGAGTTCGCTGAGCTTCCACCCCGCCTTTCGAGCTCCGTGCGCATCCGTAGTCATTGTGTCTGAAAAAAGAAAGGAAGTGGTAGGGAGGTGAGAAGTGGATGGAGCAAAAAAAAAAAAAAAAAAAAAAAAGATCCATTCTGTGACAATGGATAAAGCAGGCTTTGCCAACCTGCCGCCCTCCAGCCAGGGCTGGCCCTACCCTTAGGCAGAGTGAAGCAGTCGCCTCAGGCAGCAGATGCAGGGAGGTGGCAGCAAGGTGTTGGAGGAGGTAGCTCTGGGTCACGCAGCGTGCTGTGCACCCCTTAATCGAGCCTGCTGCTTTCATGTGTGGTGGAGGATGTTGTCCCATTGCCAGCGCTAAAGAAAGATTCAGTCAGCAGTCCGGTCAGCTTTTGTACATGGAATGGGGGGGGGCATCTTGTCCTTTGCCTCAAGCAGCAAAATGTCTTGGGCTGGCCCTGCCTCCAGCTGTTTTGGACTACAGCTCCCAGCATTCCTGACCATTGGCCATGCCAGCAGGGGCTGGTGGAGGTCCAAAACATCTGGAGAGCACCAGCTTGAGGCAGGCTGGGATAAAGAATGAACTGGGCTGAATGATAGACTTAATGTAGGAATCCCAAATATGGGCTCTAGCCAGGGCTTAATTTCTGCCAGGGCTCAGTCCCCAAATAAATTTTCAGCACTGTGGCTGACTCCCTGCAAATTAATAAGCATCTCCTGAGCAGATGCAGAGCGCTTCTCCCTCCCCGTTGAGTAACCATAACCTGTCCCCCAGCACCACAAAATAGAGCTGCTTCAACCCGACCTCCCTCTTTTAAGAAACAAAGCACCTGCTCTAGTCTACTTCCATCCTGGGTGGGCCGTGCTCACTCTTGACAGGCGCCTCATGGGGACTATCGCTTGGAAATGGTACATCTTGTTGTGTCAGTGAGATTTCTGAATCTAATTTGACAAGAGCCTTAAGTCTGGCCCAATGTGTACCTGACCTCTGTTGTTGCATGGTTGCTGCTGCAAAACCACTTCCCTGTGTCTGGTTCCCATTATGCTTTGGTCCATGTTGCCCAGGTCACATGGGTGCTGCATGTGCCACCAGTGATCACCTCTGTCAGGGCTGCCGATGCTGCTGGCATGGTGTTTGGTGCATTTATACACATTACTGATGCATTGGAGGGGGGAATGGTAAGGAACCAGCAATTGCACCATAGGAAAAGCATGTAAACTGCACACCTCAGAGGGAATTCCTAGTGAAGGAGACGCAGCCCCGTGGACCTTGGGTAGTTCAGAAGCTGTTAGCTTTGGAGTTGTTTGGTGTGAGATTCCAGGGGATTATTACTCCAAGCAGGAAGGAGGTGAAAGTGGGCGAGAGTGAGCAGCTTTCTGTAAACCTCTTCATGGCTGACATGTCCTCCCACCCCTTTGCTGCTCCTGGCTTCAGACTAGCTGGTGGGCACAATTCCAGAGCTGCCAGCCAGGACCTCCTGCCAGATCAGCTTGGTCCAGGTGTGATGGATGTGTGTGCATGTGGCTGATGCAGAGCCAGTGGCATAAGCAGCGCATGGATGTTCGACCTGCCAGGGCTGAGCATGCAAGGAGGAACTCACATGGGGGGAAACCCAAACGGGCAGAAAGATACCCATGGAAATAGAAAAATAGTATTTTCACCATCTCACTTTCCCCCCATCAAGGCCATTTCTGCATGTGTGTGATATTCTTTCATGCTCCCACTGCCCCAAGCAGTAGGAAGTTTCAGTGCCACTCTGAAAGATGTGACATGAGAGTATTGGAGGCTTGTGAATTTTTCATTTTATTTATTTATTTATTTATTATATTTATACCCTGCCTTTTTTCCTGCAAGAAACCCGAAGCAGCTTACATAATCCTCCTCCTCTCCATTTTCTCCTCACAACAACCCTGTGAGGTAGGTTAGGCTGAGAGTCAGTGACAGGCCCAAAGTCACCCAGTGAGTTTCATGGCTGAGCGGGGACTAGAACCCGGATCTCCCGAGTCCCAGTACAACACTCTCACCACTATGTCACACTGGCTCTCAGTTGGAGGACTTTTTTCTGTCTAAACATGCATAGGATTGGACCCTTAGGGTGTGCTCACACAACACGGGAACCGCGGGGAAGCAGAAGTCCCCCGCAGTTCCCGTGCCGTGTGAACGCCGACTGGGGGTGCCCCCGCGGGACAGCTGCGCGCAGGACGCACGCAAAGTGACCATGGGCGGTAGAGGGGTCAGCCCCTACCGCGCGTGGCCACCCTGCAGTGCGAACAGCGGGCAGCCGTCCCGCGGGGGCCGCACAGAGGCGGCAGCCCAGAGCGGCCGGAGCTGCCGCCACTCCAGCCTGTAGGGGCAAACAGCCCCTCTGGGCATCCCGGGGCCCCGCCCCCTAGCGCCGGGAGGCCCACACTGCAGTGTGGGGACTGCCAGCTCCACCGGGGTCCGCCAATGCGCGCAGGGCGCAGGTTGTCTGCGGCGCCCAGCCAGACCCCGTGGATCGCCCCGTGGTGCCTCCCCCGCCCGCAGCCTGGGTCGTGTGAACCAGCCCTCAAGTCTCTTTCTTTCTCTCTTCCTTTTTTTTGGAGAGGCCTAGCTCTTGTGTTAGCCAAATAGCTGCAGAGTAAAACAAGTGTCATAGTGGCTCACAGTCTACCAACCCAGCCAAGATCATCCCCTTCTACTATTTCAGGGTGTGTGGAATATTTAGGAACGTCTTTGTCCCAGTATTACCCTGGTATCCTAGTGATCTCATCTGGTGCAATCTCTTTTGCTCCAGTATGCATGGAACAGACAACTTAATATCAGCATCCACTGTGCAGGGTTTAGGTTGAGTGCTTTAGAGATGGCAGGATTGTTGCTCATGTACTGGCTTTCTCTCTGACTTTTCATGGGAATGGTGCCCAGTGCGCTCAAGGCTGAGTCAGGACCCCTCCTGTGTTCTATCCTAGTTCTGGAAGTGTTTGTTCTGCAGAGATCAGTAACTTGGCTTTTATTTGCTTTGTAAACCATCTAATGCCTTTTTGTTGTTGATGTACAAATAAGAAATTGTTCTAGAGGTTAGCACAGGGAGAAGTAGGTTTCAGGACTCCTGGGTTCTTTTTCTGGACATGGACTGATGCAAAATGAGGAGGGGGAGGGGGAGGCCAGTCTCTGATCTAGTTCTGGCCTCTTCCCATCTTCTGGTATAGGGTTACCTTTCTTCACTTATGTTGTGGGGGGGGGGAGTTGTGGGATGGATCTAACTGTGGAGGCATGGTGCCTGACTAATTATAGGGAAAACGCAGAAGTGTATGGAGATGTACAAAGCTCTATTTCTGGTCATTGAATTTCCTCATATATCTCTTGCTCAAGGTAGAAGATGTAGTCAAACCAATAACAGAATGCCCCAGATTTGACCTCACTGGGCTTTCCACTCAGTCTGCCCAGCTTCTTCTGTGACTGACTGTTTCTCACACACACGTGCCTAGAGTAGTTCCCCCGTCTTTTACAGGGCTCAGTCCTCAAGGCTTTTAGCACCCTGTTCTTCTAATATTCAAGGCTAGAGGAGGGCTTTTCTTAACCCCTCCTTCTGGCTGTATAAATACCAGGGATGGGGACTCGGACTCGAGGACTCGACTCGTGAGTCGGACTGAGTCCCCCCTCTGACTCGACTCGGACTCGAGTCCCAATATTTTTAATGGGACTCGAGACTCGACTCGGGACTCGAGACCAAGGACTCATCAACATCCCTGGGCTGTGCCAGGAATGGAGAGGAGCATGATCACTGGTGAAGAGCGCATGGAAGCGAGGTGCGCCGCTGCTCGGCCACTATGGACAGCAACTAGGAGCGCAGCCCCAACCATGTGTTGAGATTTATTTTGATTGATGTGTTGTTGTGGGGGCTTAGGGTTAGAGTCAGACATTTTGGGTTTGGCTGCCTCTGCCTGCCTGTCTGGGGTTCCCTGCCTCCTCTGCCTGCCTGGTCTCTTCTTGACCAGTTCAACGGTTGAATTGTCCAAGACAAACGCCTCTGCCTGCCTGCTTTGGGGTTCCCTGCCTCCCTGGTTATTTTGGGTTTGTCTGCCTGGTCTGTTCTTGCCAAAATCAGTTGCAGAGTTTTGAAATAAAAAGGCACACTTGTGCCTAGAATTTATTTAAGCCACACATCTGAAGTAGCCTTATTTTGTTGGGGGAAAACCCCACTGATTTTAATACGGACTCGTGGAGTCAGTTTTGGGAGTGACTCAGGACTCGGGACTCGTGAGTCACCATTTTGGACCAAAGACTCGTGACTCGACTCGTGACTCGAGACCAAGGACTCTTCAACATCCCTGATAAATACCCACTTCCTGTGTGTGGTTGATGTAGTAAGACATCTGAGGCCTAGTTTCCATGAACATGGTCTACCTGTGCGCTGTATCACTGCTCCTCCACACAAAATAAACAAATTGTCAGGGTAAAGGTTAGTGTAAAACCTCTAATCTTTCTAGTTTTCTACATGGAGAAAAATTGTTGTATGGAGGAGCATTCAATCAAGTGAGCCCCTGCCTGCTGTCTGAAGTAGTACAGTCCAGATAGAGGTTGATCATCTCGGTGAGAACTAGGCCCTTAGATCTTACATTTCTGTGTTTGGTGATGGCATTGCAACCAAATTGGGGTGAGTATTTCCACTTTCTCTTCACCAAATGTGTGGGGAGACTGTTCTCTGCTAATTTCATGCCAGTCCTCTGCCTGGTACACCAGTAAAGGCGCTTCCTTTTTACAAAGGACATCTGGCTAAGATCTAATCTCAGACAGACAGCAGGGATAAAATATCTACCACATTCCGTTCACCTGTTAGATCCATATCACAAAAGGCTGGGACCCCGGCATTCCTTCTAGTTCCTGTAGCTCCTGGAGAGTTCAGATACTGGTGCTAAGTAATGTCTGGTACTCTGTCTTCCAATGGGACGGCACCTGCCCATCCTTCCCCCTTGAATTTCCTCCTTCTTCTTAAGGGAGCACAGTCTCTCGCATTGAGACCCCTCATTTTAACTTGTCTGTCCAGAGCCAACATGTGTGAGCAATGGAAAGTGCCAATCCTTGTGAGAAGTTGGCTGGCCCAGCTAGCCTTTGCTAACCTCACTTCCCAGTGGTCTAGAGAGGCACCAGCCACAGCTTGCCTGGCCTAGCCTGTCTTTGGCTGCTAACAAACTGGAGTTCTGCCCAGGTAGAATTGGTGCTTGACAACTCCAGCTGGCATATCCCAGTCTTCTAGTATTTGCCCAGCTGGATGCCCATCAATATTGCATTCCAGTGTCATTAGCAATAATGAGTAAGACTTACTTCCTGACAGCATATATATTTCAGCATTTATCTTCTTGACTGGCATGTGGGTTTCACTCAAGGGGCTCTCCACCGAGGGTCTGTCCCAGGACTGGTATTATTGTAGGTGCTACAATACGTCACAGGCACCGTAAGATCACTAATGGCTGGTAATGCCATTTCTCCCACATGCCTTAAGTAATTTTAAAGTACTTTTAAACACACGCTTTAGAGATGAAATGCTCACCATTGTACAGCTGCAGTGCAAGCACTCATCCAGCCCAAAGCAAAGCCCAGCAAACGCCAGCATGGCTATTCCTTCTGTCTGCACTCCACTGCCCTAGCTATTTCCTTGGCAGTATGCCTCTCCCCTGCCACCTCACCAATTCCTTATGTTTGGAAGGGATACCCTGTCGTGGGTTCTGGATCAGCGCTAGCACAAATGTCCCACTCGAATCCAAAGCTTTAAATTGTCTGGAAAGTTTATAAACTCAGCGCAAGAAAACTCACGATACTGTGTGTGCTTTTCCCTGCTTTGGACTCACCGCAGTCTGGATTTTGTGGATGAGTCTTTGGGAAGTGGGGGATCAAGTGTGGAGGTCCCTCTCTTTAAGTTGGAGGATCGGCCTCTTCCAGCCCTAGAATTCTATGCTTAATATACATTATGCAAACCAATCATATGTATGCAAATAGCCTTAATTAGCATAACTTACTCAATTGGCATATTTTATCCTTAACCAAATATTTGAGCATTAGCAGAATTTGCAATTCTTTGGGCAGAGAGTGGTGGTGAGATGGCAGGAGGAGAAACATGACACCATGGCAATAGGGGAACAAGACTGGAGGACACAAAAGAGGGCTGGGTAGCTAGGCAGAGACTGGGTTCACATGACAGGACAACCCATCATGGATAACTAGCCACGCTGGGTTGTTGTGTCATGCAAACACGGACCATTTCCCACAGGGTGGCTTGTTTGTGGGCAACAAGCCTCCCTGACAACCCATGGCTTGTAGTAGGGGTTGTTGGACCCATGATGGGTTGTCATGTCATTCGAACCCAGGCAACTGACCCCATCGTGGGTCCAGGGAAGCAGTGAGCGAACCACTCAGCAAGAGCAGGAAAAACCCGCTTTTGCTGAGCTCGCCAGGGCCACTACCAGTGACACCTGTTCCAGCAAGTACCCAAGCATAACTTTGGAGCAACCATCACTGGCTCAGTCTCCCCCTTGCTGACCACAAGCCCCTTTGCACTCACCACGGCTTCCCCCCCCCTTTTTTTCATGGAGATCACTATAGTTTTTCATGGTCTCTGAAGTGACAGCCACTGACAGCCCCTCCAAAGTGCCCAAGTGGCACATTGGAGCGGCTGTCACTGGTCTGCCACCTTTTTTGTACTCTAAATTTCTGCAAATATCTTCATTCTTTAAACAAAAAATCAGTATTTCACAAGTGTGCAATTACATTCGGTTACATTTCAGGTAACCGAAATGTAAAGCCTTGCCTTATCAATGTCCTGGGAAGTATCTCCTGTCAAAGTACTGGAGGCACCATCCAAGAACATTGATGAAACAGGGCTACAATACAAAGTGTTTTGGGGTTTTTACTTAGTGCTGTCTTGACTGTCAAGGGAAAGCACAGCCACGAGTGATCTTTGCTTGTGAAGGGGGTGGACAGTAGATCACCCCTTTGTAGTGAGATCCTCCAGTTTTTTTTCGGTTGGACCTGACTCTGGTCAGTGTTCTTGCATTTTTCCACCCTTTCCCAAGACTCTAGGTGCTCAGGAAGGTGGAAAAGTGCAAGCCACCCCCTTTACAGGAGCATGGAGTTTTGACAGCTAGCTGTCAAAACTCAGGCTTCCTTTTAAAATGTTTTTTTTTGACAGAGCTACCCAGGGTTTTTTTTTATAGTGATATATACATATTTATATGCATATGTCCCTGTCAAAAAACCCTGATTATCCCTATCAAAAACCCCATTTTAAGAGGAAGCCTGAACTTTGACAGTTGTCACAGCTCTGTGCTCCCATAAATGGGGTGGTTCACACTTTTCCACTTTCCCAAGCACCTACAGTCCTGGGAAAGGTTGGGAAAGTGGGAGGACACTGACCAGAGCCAGTGTGTACTTGAGAAAGACTGGGGGGGGGATTTTTTTAAAAAAGAGGATGAACTTATTTGTGCAAATTTCTAGCACAAAAAAATTAAAAACAAATAGGTGGTAAACCAGTGGCAGCCGCTGCAATGGGCTGCTTGGGAGATCACTTCAGAGAGCTCGAAAAGTGCTAGTGGTCTCTGAAAAAAACGGGGGGAAGCTGCGGTGAGTGCAAAATGGCTCGGGGTTGGCAAAGGGGGAAGCGACAAGACAGGTCTTGCTGCAGAGTCCCCTGGGATACCCACGGGAGGACTGAGGGGGAAGGAGGGGAGACAACCCCACGGTGGGCCCAATCGTCTGTGAGGTGCAACATGGGTTGCTTCACAAACAACCCACACTGCGTAGCTTATTCACAGGGTGGGTTGTCATGACTGGCGAACTCGCCCAGAGTGTAGAACCTTGGTCTCCTGAGCAGGGGGGCCTTTTGCAGATAATTGCTCCCAATATAGAAGTTTCTTGTGGGTACAGGATACCTGGCTCTCCCAGGGGGTGGCATGTTCCTTTGAGCAGCTGGTTCTCCTCTACTGAAATTAGTGGAGCAACCTGTGCGCACTCATGTGAACTCTGTGTGTGTGCATCAGAGTGCACAAGAAGTTCTGGATGAAGGTGGCTGCCTGCCTACTGTCAGAGAATGACCCAGTTTGCACAATCGAACAAGCCACTGTGGTTAAATAAGCCACGGTGGCTTGTTTTAATTGGTGGCGTGTGCCAATTAAACAGGCCATGGGTTTTTTGAAGGTTGTTTCCCCCACAAACAAGCCATGCCACCCAGGTTCAGACGACGTGACAAGCTGCGCCCAGGTGGGCAATTAGGGAAATGGCAGCCAGCATGTACTACCAATTAAAACAAGCCACGGTGGCTTAATCTGATCATGCAAACCTGGTCATTCTTCACACTATGAGGCTCCATAAAGGGGGCTCGTTTGACCTCAGTTAAAAGTTTTTTTAATATTGTGTTCCTTTAAATCCTGTGCTCCTTTAAATCTTTTCTGCTACAGTTAATAAAGCTATTCTTTGTTGTAAATTGATCCACATTTCTTTCTTTTTTTATTCTCTTATACGTTAATAAGGATACAGTGTTATGCAGAGGTGTACTTATAACAATTTTATAGACAAATGATACTATTTACCGTCGCGCGGGGGGGGCGCGAAATGTTTTCTTCTTCCTAGGGGGGGCATGACAGAAAATAATTGAGAAGCACTGCACTATGAGGACTAGGCACATGCTTCAAAAAAACCAAACAAACTGGATTAATCAGAAATCCAAAAATGCACCTGACACCATGCAGAATTCTGTGCCTGCAAAATAACATAAGGAGAGGGAGGGGGAAACCCTCATTATAATGGATAAAAAACTGGACACATGCCACATTACTGTCATGTGGTATTGCATTAACCAGAGAATCAAGCCTTAGATAGGAATATCACCTGACCTGGCAGTGGTAGATTGCAGCTGGAGCTCTGTATGTCCAGTCTGAGTTACCAGATTTTAAGAACACTGCCAACAAACTAGACTAGAGGAAGTTCAAAAGAGGGTAGCTAAGATGATAAACGGTTTGGAGTGCAAGACATATGGGGAAAGGTTGAAGGAATCAGGGATGTTCAGCTTAGAGGAAAGAAGATTAAGAACATGATAACAGTCTTCAAACATTTAAAAGGCTCCTTCAAAGAAAATGGGAAACAGTTGTTTTCCCTTACTACAGAGAGCAGGACAGGAGAAAATGGCTTTAAGACGCATGAAGGTAAATTTAAGTCAAATATTGGGGAAATGTCTAAGTGCAACTAATGTTGGGCAATTGAATTCGCCTAAGGTAATCAGGGAACGTTAGGTCCCTGTGTAGGGAAAACATGGAACTGCCTTCATTTGTGATTTTCAAAAAGAGGCTAGCTAGATAAGCACTGGTCAAATATGGTTTACTGGATTTGAGTTGCCAAACATGTAAAAACAGCAACAACAGTTGCCCTATACAAAAAAATAAAATGAAAAAATCACAGCTCTCTTAATGTTAATGCATGTTCCTTAAGCTGTTCCAGAACACCTCCTCTCCACATCTCTTTCAGAAAGACGCCCCAGAGCTCTGCAGGCTTCCTCCTTTTCAAGACTTACATCTGACAAGCATAAAGTGTATTATTCTCCTTCACTGCAGCAGGCTGAACATTAATTGAGCCAGACAGTGGGTTGATCCTTGAGGTTCCCTACAGTCCAATGTTTCTATTAAGTGGTATGGAGGACACCACTATTCCGTAACAGTTTGTGAAGCTGTGGGGGGGGGGGGATTCCCCAGGCCTGCCTAGCCAGAGCTATGAGCAGTTGTGGGGAAGGGGAAGGTCTTTCTATCTACTAGATCAGGCCTTTGGAAGGAGAACAGCGACATCAAAGACCACAGCACCCCTTCACCAACTTCATACCTTACATCAGAGGGAGACTGGTAAGAGCTTATGACCTGGTTCACACATAACGTTAACCTGTGGTTTATTTAACCCAGCAGTGGGCAACTTCTGGAGGTTCAGGAGCCATTTTCACTCCCCGGGCCCCTGGTACAGGCCATGGGACACTGCAGGGCACCTGGGTGGGGAGCCTAAATTGCTGGCTTGCCACTGAAATTCAGTGGCAAACTGCTCTGTAGTGCTACAGAGCACTACAGTACTTAAATTTAGCTTGTTTCCAAGCTAAATGTAACCCTTTTGGTGCTCCATAGTGCCTATGAAGTGTCCAAAGGGCCTAATTTAGCTTGCAAACAAGCTAAATGTGGCCATTTTGACACTCTGTAGCAGCTACATACACCATTTTTTCCCTGGGAAAACTCTTTTTAAAAATTTGAGCAGGACAATGGAGAGCAGTGAAGGAGAGTGCAATGGAGGGCAGTGAAGGCCGCATGTAGCCCACAGGCCACATGTTGCCCACCCCTGCTTTAACCCATGAGTTGTTGATTACTGGGTTGTCACAATGTGTGAACCCAGCCATGCTTACAAGCCATGGTTTGTTCAGCACAAACAACCCAGAAAGAGAACCAGCGGTTTGTTGTTGGGTTGTGAACTCTGAGTTGTTTAAATCTTGGGTTGTTGTTACATACGAACACAAAACCGTGGATTGTTCATGGGTTATTTCGCCAGGCTACAGAAGGGGCAGGCAAAAGTGGTAAAAAAACAACAGCAGCCACTCTACATGCCAGCAGTACAGTGCCACAAAGGCATTTGTGATATAGGGAGGGAGCGGGTGGGCAAAGGAGGGAAATGAACAACCCTGGGACTGAGAAAACAAACCATGGTTTGTTCCATCGCCTGCCAGACAAACACTGGATAGGAAAACAAACCATGGGTTAAATAAGCCATGGGTTAGTGTTATATGTGAACCAGACCAATATGTGTGTGTGAGAGAGAAAGAAGGTAGGAGTCCAAGAGTATTGCCTGAGACCCTTGAAGAGCTGCTGGAAGTTGGAGTAGACCGGGGTGGGCAACCTGCTGCCCTAGCCATTGGCCTAATTTCAAAAGACCTCTTCAAGCAATCAGTTCAGACCTTGGCAAGAGTGATCTATCCCTCCCGCAACAGCCCACTGGGAGGGGGGGGGGAGAGAGAAGGGGGTATTGGAAAGAGAGACTGGATGGCACAGAGAGAAGAGGGGAAGCTGGCTGGCATCCAGCTTCTTACCCGTGAGTTCTCCCTTCAGTAGTACACACATGTACCGACTGCCACAGTAGTATATATATGCTGTGTTGGTGGGTAGTGGAGCTTGCGGTCCCTGTTCAGAGCTGTGTTCTGATCTTCCCGCAGACTGCAGCAAGCCAAGTGCAGTTTACTACCTCAAGATGCACCTACCCTGTGAGAGTCTCCGGCATGTCACTGCTGTTTAGTTTGATGTAGCCTGCAACTGACACACACGGGAACCACATGTGAAAAGCATCCAAGTAGTCACAAATGGAATTTGTATTCCAATAGTTCACATTCCAAGGTTTAGGAAAGGGAAAACTGCTAAGTGGCTGAAAGTCAAGGCCTCTGAATTGATCCTGCTAGGCAGGGCTTCAAACTTTATTGTCTACTACAATACTTTCACCCTTGAAATCACTGGCTTGGTTTGCATGTGACGAGAAGCCACCATGGGTGAATTTCCTCATGGGTTTTTTCATTGTGGCGGCAGCTGCCATTTTGGATATTCAAGCTGTGGCATGAACCCACTGTATGTAGCTTGTCATTACATGCAAACCCGGTGAGGGTAGGTTGTTGGGGTGGTTAATAAGCCACCCACAACCCTAAAATAGCCCATGAGATCTGGGTGGCTTGTCAACCACCCCAACAACCCACCCTTGCCGAGTTCACACACAAAGACTATTTATTTATTTATTATATTTATACCCCACCTTTTTTCCTGAAAGGAACCTAAGGCGGCTTACATGATCCTCCTCCTCCTCCTCCTCCTCCTCCTCCTCCTCTCCATTTTTTTCCTCACAACAACCCTGTGAGGTAGGTTAGGCTGAGAGTCAGTGACTGGCCCAAAGTCACCCAGTGCGTTTCATGGCCAAGCGGGGACAAGGTGCGGCACACCCCCACCATGGCTTCAAATATTCAAAATGGCAGCTGCCGCTACAACAAGAAATCCCTCAGGGGAAATTTGCCCATGCCATGGTAGCTTCTTGTTATGAACAAACCAGGTCAGTAATAGTGGTGTAGTGGAAATGATGCTGCCTCCTTGTGAGCCCCATCAGCATCTTTTCATTAGCAGCGACACATCTTGACCTCCCATGTAGAATTCCCTGTTCCCTCTGAGTTTAGCTGCAATCCTCATATAGTAACTGGGGGGAGGGAGGGGATGAATTTTCCCAGCAACAATATATTGTTCCCTTTTGTAATGCAAGGCTTGGTCTTGAATGGGCAATTAAGTCCCATTAGCTTTACAAAGGACCTCCTCCTGCTGGAGATGAAAACTACTAGAACTAGTTTGTTAATAGGGATCAACACAGCTGCCTGCAGTTTTGGATTCTCCTTGGAGGCATGGTTATGGGGACTGTCATGATGAGTGCCTGCACTTTCTGCCAAAAACGTAAAACACACGACTGAACTGCACTAAAGCACATGAAACCAAAAGTCCCATCAGAATCCTGTAGTAGTAGGTGATCACTCGTGACCGAGTAAGATTGTCTTCCAGGATAAAATTACAAAAGAAAATTATAAAAAGAGGAAATTCTAAAAATTGTGTAGACTCTAGCGATGGGTGACTGTGGAGGCCAATTCTAGATCCACACAGCTTCCCACAGTGAGGACACAGGTTACCAGATGGAAGATGGTCCTGTAAAGGATTCGTTTGACGTGCTTTTCGCTTAGCAGTTTCTCCCTTTCACCTTGCACTCGGGCTTCTTCAAAGTCCATGGAACCTTTGTGAAAGGCTCCAGTTAGATCGTTCATGGGCCAGAATCCTGTACCCAGCTACTATTATTGCCATATGTGGCCACTCTGTAGATTGCTTTTCCCCTAGGGTTGCCTGCTGACCAGAAAAGGCCCTGCTCTTGTATCTTTAACAGCAGCATGATCTGCATAATTTATTTATTATATTTATACCCCGCCTTTTTTCCTGCAAGGAACCCAAGGCAGCTTACATAATCCTCCTCTCCATTTTATCCTCACAACAACCCTGTGAGGTAGGTTAGGCTGAGAATCAGTGACTGGCCCAAAGTCACCCAGTGAGTTTCATGGCCGAGCGGGGACTAGAACCCGGATCTCCCAAGTGAGTCCCAGTCCAACACTCTAACCACTATGCCACACTAAGTCAGCAGAGAAAGCTTTTCATGGTGTAGATAGAAGCATAATCATCTGCTTATGTCTGTAGATGAAGCTGGTGTTAAAGGCAGAGGAGCATGGGATGGTAAGCAAGCTGACAGTCTTATTCTCCCGCCTATGCCTGCACCACCTGTCACAGAAAGTGATCACATCTCAAACAAACCTGTTTCCCAACCATGGAAGTTTGTTTTCTTTGTGGCTCCCTGCAGTACTCTGTGATTGTGTGGCATGCGTTTGTGCAGATCTGCTGCTTCAATGTAACATTTTAATCACATTAAAAAATTTAAAAAGACAATTGAAGAAACCTGCAAAATATAGAACTGCCTTTTGGCAGGGGATAACCCACTGCTGCGTAAACACTGGGTTCATCTTTTATTTGGCAGCAGCTAAAGGAGTACGTGGTTGGATACAAAAGCAGGAGAAGCCCTGTGAACTGACAACACATCCAAATTTATGCTTTATGAAGTAAGCAACAATCAATGAAGGCATTCCCTGAACACCCTTTTGGGGCTTCAACACTGAAATATGGCTAGTGAGGCAAAAACAGCTATGAGCTAGTCAGGCCAAACCACTTGGGTGATCTTGGGCCAAGTCTGTATTTCTCAGCCCAACCTACCTCACAGGGTTGATGCGAGGATGGAGAGGGAGGAACCATGTATGCCACCCTGAACTCCTTGGAGGAAGGGAGGGATTGAAAGATAATAAAGAAAGAGGAAAAGAGGGTTTCCCCTTTCTACTCCCTTTAGCTAAGTCTAACATGATGAATCATATGCTCACATAATGTCACTTGCATTCATTTTAAGCACAGTCACAAGGGCATGCATGGAGTGGGTGGGATCACATCCAGTTCGCCTTACGTATACACGCATCAATATATATGCGCTCACACATCCATCGCTCAGGCAACACTGTCATTCCAAACAAACAGAACTGCTCATCATACGCAGGAGGAGGAACACAAAGAATCACAACACACACGTTTCTTCAAAACTATCATCACAGACATTAACCCAATGTTATGATCCCCTCAAGGGTACCGTGCAGGTGGGGCATCTGCCTTTCCAAGCTCCTCCCCCCTCCCAGTGACTTGGCCAACACCCCCCCCCCCGCTACCCCCTCCCCCGGAAGCCCTTTCTCTCTGCGACAGGGTTAGCACCAAAGTTTCCTCGTTTAGGAAGCGCCATCAGAAGCAATTATTGCTTTAATTACCTGCTGTCGGCGCGGGCCGGGGAGGTTGTAAAGTGCGCTAAATTCTTTCATGGTAATGGAGTGCCATCCCCGCGGCGGGGACTCGATTTATAAGGCTCCAGATGGCATCTTTAACTCTGCCGTGAAAACCCGCTGATTCTAAAAGGGGCCCCCGGGAGTGGGCCGGCCAGTCGGTTTGAGGGAAGGGGTGGGGGGAGGGGTCCAGCGGAATAGCAGCCTTGGGAGAAGACGATCCAGATTGGAGGGCAGGCTAGTCTGTAGGTGTATGTTTGTGCAGAAACGGCCTCAAGGGAAGAGATCGGACAAGATCGTGGAAGGAATCCCATCCAGTTACGTTGTTCAGTGAGTCCCTCTCGTTTCAGTGCTTCAGCCTCGAAGCCTTCTTCCCTTATCCCCGCTTTGCTTGTGGTGATTTATTGGGAAGAGAAATGCACTGCCTGCTTTCAGAGAGTGATCCCCCTCTTTATTCTTTCACAGTTTCGGGACTGAGTCCTGGCAACCAAATAGGCTCTGTGGTTAAATTCTTATGAATCTTGGCCCCCTGCCCAAGACATTTTCCTGCCAGAGGCAGTTCAGCAAGTAGAGATCTCCTCTCCCCACCCCCACCCCCGCAGTCAAGGTAGGTAAGAACCCAAGGCCAGTAAAGTTATTTGGGCATCTAAGACAGAAGATCCCACAAGTGCCTCTCCCCCTCCCTGAAGGTAGAAATACAACAATAATAAATCAAACGACTATTTGCTGCCTTTTCATGACCCTCACAATCAGCTGCCTGGGGCGGCCACCTCATTGAGCCTAATGGCAGGGCCGGCCCTGCAAGGGCAACCATTCTATGCCATTTGTGCCCGGTGTAGCCCCCCCAGAAGCTCATACCAGGAGTCTGAAAAGGCAAAGAGAGACTCTGTGGATGCACAGAGATGGAAAGCAAGGGAACTGATCAAGGTCACACCCAAAGGCTGTGAAGAAATTCACCCTCTCCACCCAGTTTTGTCTGCAGTGCTGCTTGTATGTTCTCATTCTCCAAGACAAGAGTATGGTTTTGGCAGCTGATACCAGAAAGTTCAAGTCAGAGAGAAGGGATGCTTCCAAACAAGACTTCTGGCGAGCAATTGTCCTGCCTGATTCACATAATTTTACCAGGAGGTGGGGTGTAAAGGCATTGTCATCTTCAACTTGTAATCCTCCCATATTTTCTCCTCCATTAAGCTGGAAAAGACGGAATTGGATCTATTTGATGAAGGATTCTGTGTAGCTCAAGAACTAAGTTGGCCACAAAAAATACAGCTCTTTATCTATTCTATATTTTATTCTCCTGGGCCAACAGAGTAATAGTAGGCAGTGATACCAGTCCCTGGGATGGATCCAGGAACTGCTTTCCTTGGAGAGAAGGGCTATGCTCACAGAAGGTGCCTCCACCTGATCTGCAGGGATCTCACACACACACCATAGTTGACCCCATTCACTGGTGTTCTCCAACCTTCTGTGTAGGGCAGGGCCCTCCAACCTTGGGTCCCCAGATGTTGCTGGCCTACAGCTCCCAGCATACCCAGCCAGCATGGCTAATGGCAAGGGATTCTGGGAGCTGTAGGGGTGTAGGGGGCTGAAGGGGCTGCTGTGGGGAGGAGGGGTGGGGAAATCCACTTCCACCAGGCCAGTTGCACATGCCCAAATCTGGATCCAACCTCCTGTATCATGGCACCAGTAGCATAAGCAACCACCTTACCTGGTGCTGTCGGTAATGAGTTACACATTTCGGGCTGCATTGTTTTCTCCTTTTGGAGACTGGCCCAGTAGCTATCGCCCTGGATCTTGGGTCCATTCCATGGGAGGGACTGTTGATTTATTACTTGTGAATCACTATTGTCAAAGAACAATAGCATCTTATCTAATCTATTCTTTATCTATAAAAACAGGTGTCCAGAGATCTTTTTAGCTTTAAGCTGCAGTTACTGAGAATTCATAGACTGTAGTTCAATGTTAGCCGCTACGCTATCTTTGCACCTTCAGATTTCAATTAATAACATATAGGGCTCCTCAGGGCTGGTTCCAGTGTTACTTTTGCTTAAGCCACAGAAAAAAGGTGTGGAGGGGGAATGGCCGAGGACCCGAGTTTCCATAATGCCAGCGTGGTTAGACATGCATCTGAATGCAAAAACCAGAACTGGGATGATCCTTTTGGTAGACCTACCTTACAGTGTTGTTGTCAAGGCAAGCACAATGATAACACTTATGCAAATCAGAAGTGCTAAACAGGAGCAGTTGTAACAGCATAGTTCATTTGTTTCAACCGCATATTATAACAAAAGCAACACATTAATCTCCCAGAAACCATCATCTGTAAAAACTAAAATTGCAGTTCCTTCCTTAAAGCTATTATATATCATAATACTGAAACAATAAAAATGATAAGCACAAATACAATCAAAAAATGATTTTAAAACACAACTGAAAGGCATCATGCTATGCTATTTTCTATATCTGTTCTTTTACTTTAGCTGCAGCAGCAAATGCCATGCAATAAACAATTTTCCTATCCACACCAATAAGCAGCTATCTGATTATATTTGAATTTTTGCCAGATGCTGCATGTGGGGAGGGGGAATCCAACTAAAACAGAAGTAGCCACTTTGGGAGATCTGCTAGTTTCATGTCACGATGTCAGATTCACATTCAACTTTTCTAACAGTACAAACAAGAGGTCTGTGAAACCTTAAAGACTTAAGGTGTCGTCCGTCCCCCCCCCTATTCTCTACATCGAAATGCTACTCAAGAAACCTAATATAGGAACCCTCTTCACAGACGAAATGGATACAGAAATCCACACGTCGTCTTTTGACAATGTAAGGCATTGCACAGCTAATTCTTCAAAATCCTGTTTTAATAATAGATCAACTTCAGGGCTTAATTTGTGCCAGGAGGACCCAACCCCAGGATCTGATTTCAAGCCCAGGCTCAGAGAATACGCAAAACAATTAAAAAGCAAAGTGTCCCTCTCCCATCTGCAACTTGTTCTCACTCTGTTAGGACTGAGGACCAGAGGTACAAGTTTCCCTCGATGGCTTGATTTCCAGGGAAAACTTGAGGAAAATGAAACAACCATCACATTTCTTACTAGGTTGCTATAATTACTAAAAAAAAAAAGAATGCACGAACTTTCTATGAGGTATTTTGCAGCGAACATGCCACGACCTTCCAAGATAAAAGAGAGGCCCAGTTTACGGGGCGGGGCGGGACGAGGCCATGCTGGCCCCGCCCCCTGGCTGGGACTTGACTTCCTTCCCGGCCGGAGTTCAGCCGCGCTCTCCTTCCTTCCCACCTCCTACCACCCCATCACTATTCCGCTGCCTGACACTCCAGATCGCTAATAGATTCTCCCGTGCTTGTTAGGGGGCAATTCATTAAAGAGCGCCCCGCCAGCGGGGCTGTCCCCGCGAGGGTGCTAACGGGAAAGGAAGCGATGGGCGACGACAGGGAAAGTAGGCGCAAGGGAGCCGGCCTGGGGAGGGAGGCAGGGACGGGAGGAGAGGAGCCGTCAGCCTCCGCCCCCCCCATCCCCTGAGAGGCTGTGGCTGCGCTAATGGGCTTCCCAGCTCCAATATCTCCGCTTCCTTCTACCTGTCTCTCTACATCGCATCAGCCCGACTCCCCAAGCGACGGAAGGGAGGGAGAGCTGCGGGTGCGTTCCCCCCCCCCCCGTCTTTCTTTTCCGCAGGTGGCATCGGAAACTTGCTGAGTCTCCAGTTCCTGGCAAAACTGCGAGACTCTCCCGTTGATTTCAAATATTTTTGGAAATCGACCTGGCAAGGAGCGGCCTGCTCAATAATTCAGCAAGGGAGGCAGGGAGGGGCGGAAGTAACTGGAGAGAGCGAGAAGCCGCTTTCTTCGGCGCGGTTTTGGATCGGCCGCTTGTGCTGCCAGCCCCTTCCTCCCGCTCAGCAGCGGCGGCGGCGGCACAGGGCGGCCGGCGAGATGTGAGGCGCGGGCAAGGGCGGGAAGCAGGCCCGTGTGTCGGGACACATCAGGACGGACCCGCCTTGGCAGGAGGCGAGAAAAGCAAAGGGGGCGGCGACGGCAGGGTTTGGGGGCAGCCAGGCGGCCGGGTTGCGCGCCTCGCCTCTTCTGATCTCTCCTTCCCGAGCTGCTGCCGCCAGCTCTCTATGAAGCTGATCGGCGGCGGCGCTTAAAGTCTCCGAACAGCAGGAGGCAGAGCCAGGCAGCTGCAGCGACCGCTTGCGTGGAGTCTTTCTTCTCCCTCCCTCCCTCCCTTTTCGCGCTTTCCGACGAAACCCACGTGCAAACATGGCGCTGGGCGGCCACGTGCGCGTCTAGACGGAGGGCCGTTTGTTCTCGGTGATAGGTGGTGGTGGGAAATATCGCTGGAAGTGATCTCCAGTTCATCTCCTTGCTTCATTGCAGGACTTCTTAAACCGACAAGAGCTTGAGAGAGGGAAGTCCCAAGGACAATTGGCACAGACAAGGTCAGCCTCAGGGCCCATCCCTTATGGCTGCGTAGGGCCTGCCCTACCATTAGACAGAATGCAGGCAGCTCATTTGGGGTGGCTGACACCTCAGCAAATTGATTGTTATTGAATTTATTATTGTTGTGACTTTTCGGTTTGTTTGTTTTTACTGCCAGAGTGGGGGAGAAATGCCTGTGAGGTTTTCCATCAGGCACCAAAATAACTTCACTTGCCTTGGGTACTTTGCACTTTGACTTGGGCAGGGGGAGAGGTGCCATTTGTTGCTCCACCTCAAGCAGCAAAACGTCCTGGGTCAGCCCTGTGTGAGCAAGAGTGTTCCTGAAGCCAAAGGAATCACCCTGGAGAAAAGCAGGTACTTTTACCCCTCACCTCCAGCAACCAGCCATACACTCACAGAGGTTTGGAAGGAAGATGTGCTGAATGTACGACCCACGCAGGGCTATATAGATGGGAAATGGTGACACAGCACGCTCAACCCCTGGAATCCAAACCTGGATGTGCCTGGGTGACTCTAGGTGGCCGTTGCTGGCAGCTCTTTAGCAGCAGTGGTAGTCACTACTCAGCTAGGAACGAAAGAAGGAAAGAGCCCAATGCTAGACGGAGTCAGTGGACCGGTTTGCATGATCAAGCAGCCCACTGTGGCTTGAATATTCAAGCTGCAACTGTGGCTTGTCGTGCCATCCGAACCCAGTGAGGGTGGGTTGTGTGAGGGTTAAACAACCCTTGCATGACCCTAAAGCAGGCTATGGGTTAATTAAGCCATGGTGGATTGCAGTGATCATGTGAACCAGGTCAGTGAACCATTGGTGAAAGTGCGTAGGAAGAAACAGATACAGTATGTGAAGAAAACAATCCTATTTTTAGGGGAGAAAACTGCATGATTGTTTATCATGCCTGTATATCCCAACCTTCCTCCAAGGAGCTCAGGGTGGTTGTATCATCATCCCTCCTAATTATCCCATTTCATCCTCGTTACAACCCGATGAGATGGGTTAGGCCGAGAGGAAGTGGCTAGCCCAGGGGGTAGGCAACCAGGTGTCCCACCAGATGTTTCAGACTATGACTCCCATCGGCCCCAGCCAGCATAGCCAATGGTCAGGGCGTATGGGAGTTGTAGTCCAAAACATCTGAAGGGCAGCCGGCTGCTGATCACTGAAGCCCAAGGTCACCCACTCAGGCCACTCATAGCTGAGTGGGAATTTGAACCCAGTTGGACATGATCCAAGTCGAACATTGGTACATTTCATCCACATGCATCACTCAGCAAGTTCTAAAGTCCAGCCCAATTCTGCCTCCCCCCCCCCCACACACACTACAATGAAAGATTCATGCAACAGGCAAGGTAGGCCAGTGACAGCAGGAGCAGATGGGATAGGAATTCAGCGGACTGGGAGTGAGGAGCAGAACAGCCCTCACTATTGTAACTCACAAGGGCAGGAGCAAGCTGGGGTCTCTTACGGGACAACTGGGTACAGCTGTGGGAACCTTGAAAGGGGGGGGGCATCCTTCGGGCTCAGTCACAGAGATGGGTGAGATGGCTGAAGGAGGCCAGCCATTCCAGGAATTGGTACAGGGAAGAGGTTTTAACATTTCAACTAAAGCAGGGTGGGGACCATGTGGCCCTCTAGATGTTGGACTGCAATTCCCATCATCCCTTCCCATTGGCTATGCTGGCCAGGGCTGATGGGAGTTGCACACCACCAACATCTGAAGGGCCACACCTTCCCCACCCCTGAACTAGAGCAACAGACTACTTATCTCCTCCTGTTTTTGCCTTTACTTAAGGATGGCACCAACCTCAGACCTTGCATAGCTATGAAGCTTCCTCTAGCACTGAGATCCTGTGCCAAGAACAGGTGACCCGAGAAGCTTTGTCTAGGCAAACTAGTACATATTTTAGTACACAAGAAGGAGAAAGCAGATGTCAAGAAGATTTCTCATGCCTGGGGTGCCTGCAGAACAAAGAATATGTTTGTAATCACCACTCTAGGTAAGTGGCTAATGCACTTGCCTGCTTGATAGTGATTATGATTTGCACCACTGGTGGTTCATCTCTTTTTGATAACCAGCTTGTTCCATCAATTTTTCTTCAGATTTTGCTGAAGCTTTAGATGCCATACATCAACCTTCCTCAGCCTGGCACTCTCCCAATTGTATTTGACTACAACCCCCCTCATCCCCAACCAGCAGGCATATACTGACTGGGGATGAGGAGGGGTTGTAGCCAACACATCGGGGGGGGGGCACTACATTGGGGAGGCTGGCCATGCATCATGGGTTCAGGGTCTTGCTTCCATCTCGCCTGCTATCAGGCTTTGGCAGCCCACGTGTAGTCCGCCAGGGGAATCCATTTCGGGAAGATCAGCACAGATGGTGAACCTCACCTGTGGACACCTGTCTTCATCTATCCACTGTTGGCTCCTAGAAATGAGTATCTCTGCTCAGTTTACATTTTCAGTTGTGCCTCAATGATAAACTGCAAACAGCTTGAACCAAGATCCACAGAGGGATGGCTTGGAAGCCTCTTTGCCTGGTGCTTAGCCAGCATGCCTGAGCCATAACCTGGAGGGACATCCCCTCTGTGTGTTCTTGGCTGGGCTTACTGTGTATGTCCGGTTGGCTGCTTCCATTGTCACTGGAGCTGTCTTGGGCTGGGGATCTAGAGGGCTCAGCAAGCCACTTAGTGGACAATGGCCCAATCACACAGATAGTGTGGAGCTGCATGCTGCCAGACCCAATGAGCCTGTTGGGGACAATAGCCCTCCAGTTAATATCCCTGCCAGACAAGCCTCTTCTTTCAGAGAAAATGTTTTCTCTCCTTTTGTCAACAAATTCAGAGCATAACTGAAAGGGCTGGCGTCTAAAATAAAGGTTGCATCAAAGAGAGCCCACTTGGAATGTGGATGTGAATCCTTCACCAGCTTAAACTTCAATTACATGGACAGAGGCCAAGAGTCCCGCTAAGTGCTCCGTAGGTGAACGACCTACAGTCAGAAGCCTGTGAACTGTATCAGCACCATGGACAGATCAGTGTGCAGTTAATAGTTTGAGGAAGCTATAATAGGAACAAGGGCTTGTATTATTCCCAGGCTACCCGGGTGCTGGTCTCTAGGACAGCATTCTGGGAGAGATGGCGCTGAGTCTGGTATAGGTGGGCGAGGTGGCTGTCGGAGTACCAAGCAGTTGTAGTCTGAAATTAATTGAAAAGTAGAAGGCAGGCAGTAAGGTGCCCTAGAAGCCTTCTTGAGCTCTTCAAGAGGAACTATGCTCTGGAAACACTTTCACACTCTGCTGCTCATGTCCGAAGAGTGCCAAAACCCCTTTCCCCTGACTGGGGAAATCATAAACTTAAGCAGTTGAGGGATGATTTTGAGAGAGAGAACTGAGAGCTGCAGGATGTGTCATGAATGAGCTATGGTGGGAATGAGCTGCTTCAAGGGGTGATTCCGGAAACAAGTTTTGGAACAGCAGCTCCATGATCCAGAGCTATTCGTATTCTGCATCTGTACTATCCTACCATAGAAGGGCAGGAATTCAGTGCAGTAAACAGTGCAGTAAAGGGCAGGAGTTCAGTGCACTAAACAGCATCTTGAGAATCTCTGCATTCATTTGAAAAAACAAGTCTCTAGTCCTTAAAGCCATGAAGAGAGGCTCAAAGGTGTGTGGGTAATGCCTGGTGAATTCTCGGAAATCAGAGGAGAGCTTTGTAGGACTTCCAGTCATCAGAGGCAAGGAAGACTTCAATGCCTTTTCATAGCATCTTAGACCCAGCAGAGACAACATAAATTATGCTAAGTAAGTAAATTGGTGCAAATTTAGTCAATTTGCATAATTGATATAGGTTGCAAGAGCCAGCTTTCCTTGGTACAGAATTAAGGTTAATTTGGCATCGACCATTCTATGTCTGCCCTGCGCCCACCCCCCCGCCCCCGCCGCACCATCACCACCACAGTTCTTTTTGAAGTGCAGACTATATAGACAGCCTTACCTATAAACAATACAGTCGAATGATGGAATTTTTTTTATTATTTTGCTGCCAGGACAGTGTGTTATTGCTTGGAAAGTCTCTCCTGGGAAATTAAGAATAGCTGCTCTTTTGCTTAGATGGCCTCGTGACACAGGCAATGTCCCCTCTCCCTGGGCTTGAGTGATGGCAACTTGGCATATGGGAATAACAGAGGATCCACTTGAGGGCCAAAGCTCTTCTCCATCCAGTCCCTCCCCCCCCCCCTTCAAGCTGGCTCCTGAAACAGGGATGATTCCTAGCATTTCCTTTTACCTTGCGCATGAAAGGTAGTGTACGAGACGCTGTCTGTCCATTCATAAACGGAACATTCCCGCAGTGCTTAATTAGGCTCAGCAGCCGAGGCTAGCAGTGTGTTCCAGGCCTGATCTTTTGTTAACAAAGTCTGAGGGGACAGTAACTGTGGAGTGAGCGATGGCCACATGCCTCCAGACTGAAAAATGTAGAGGCACGGCTACTGCCATGTACATCAGGGACAGGCTTTGGGAGGACTAGAGAGGCAATTTGCCTTTCAATAGGTAAAGCACCGCATCTGTAATTTTGCCCTCCTTCCAATTTCTCTGACTCTTCTCTTGTATGGACACACACATACACATGCATTAACAAGCATGGTAACTCTCTGGGACACTCTCAAATTGATTTGGGAAGTGTGTGTGGGCGGGGGGGGGGCATTGGTCATGTAATGGCTTTAGCAGTGTGTTCTACCCATAATGCCACTTTTATGTAAAAGGATGCGTCAGATGTACAGGTCCCAGCACACACGTGCCAGCATCCCCACAGCACTACAGAGCACCGGCAGGGGAAACAAAGGCCCCTCTGCTGTTTTGGCCAGATCACAGCCCCGTGCAGAGCAGTATTACCAGGGTGTCGCTTGCAGCGGAAAATTGATAAATGGCCTGTGTCAGAGTTGCTCAGCTCCATGCACTAACATTGTCACCAGAGTGGACACGCTAGCCGGGGATGCTGATTTCACCCATCAGAGCAAACTCCAACATGGTGCCAAGGCCTGTCTGCTTGCAGCAGCCTCACATGTCAGGGTCTTTCCTTCCTCCTGGAGAAATATGATGCTGGTTAGAGCTTGCTTTAGGGCAGATCCTGTGCAAATTTTGATGTGTTTGGGCTTTCATTTCTGGCTTCTGTGTAGATGAACACTACCTGGGTTCCATGCTCAGAAAAGGGGGAAGAAGGTGTACAGCTTGTTCAGAGCTCCTTAGCACTGTACCTGGCTAGTCTTTTCACCTCTCCATCCCTTAGACGGGGCCGGCCTGACCATTAGGCTGAGTGAGGCAACCACCTCAGGTGGCAGGTGCTAGAGGGCAGTGGTGGCAGCCCCTCAGCCATTCCTCCCGAGCCTGTCCAGCATTCCCTAAAGTAACCTGCTGCCCTTACTGCTCTGGAATATTGTTCACCGCTCTGGAATCTGTGTAGATGTGGAGCATTATATAAATGTTGTAAATAAATAAAAATAAATGAATAAGAAAATCCTGTTGCCAATGTTGAAGTAAGATTCAGCCAGTCCAGTTGACCTCTGAATGTGGAATTGTGTGGGGGGGCGGGCGGGGGGCGGGGGGCGGGCATGAGCTTTGCCTCTCACAGCAAAATGTCTTGGGCTGGCCCTGGCCCTGGCCCTAGATGAAAAGATGACTCAGTGAACTCCCCTGCTCTGTCTCAATCAATGGGAAAGTTTCTATCCTGGCTCCTCCTGGACTGTGTGCATTTCTTAGAATCATAGAGTTGGAAGGGGCCTATAAGGCCATCGAGTCCAATCCCATGCTCAATGCAGGAGAACAGATGTGGGCAGCCCAGGCGGTTACCCATCCAAGCACTGACCCGGCTCATACCTGCTTAGCATCAGCATGTGGCCTGCATTATGTGCTCCTGATGCCACCTGCAGGTCTAGATGGTGCCTCTGCCTGGCCCATAGCTACTATACAGGTAGAACATACTTTTTGGACAAACCATGATGTCTGGTAAGCCCATCCCAGTGCAGACTATGGCACATGAACAGAATAACAGCTGGATTTTCATTCCAGACTTTATCAGGAGAGTTTTATTGACAACTTTGGATGATGAATAGTGGGCTTGAAGTTTTAAGAGAGGAAAATTACAGTTCTCAAGAACTTTGATGTGATTCTACTGTGTGCAATATTTCTGCCCATGTTGCTAAAGATGATACATTTCCAGATCGGGAGTACACAAGGGGTCTGGATCTGGGGCTACAGCAGTTGTACTGTTGTGGTTAAGCTGTGAAGTAGGGCATCATCATCTCTGGACTCGCACGGTAGCCTTTGGTTTGGCAAGCCTCTCTTGCTCTCCACACCCCCCCCCCCAAATCTGGGACATGAGAACAATAACACTGGTCTACCTTACAGTATTGTTGTAAGGCAGGGGTGCAGAATCTCAGGCCCTGGGGCCAAATCCAGCCCTCTAGGTGCCCCCAGAAGGCCACACCCCTCCCCCTTGTTGTGATGTATTATCAGCAGCAAACTGTGAGCATTTGTTTTTACATGTTTGGGAACATTGGCTGTCACAAGCAGTTCTGTTATGTCTGCAGCCAGAAGTCTATTCCCGGACTCAAGCCTGGGAACAAGATCTCTGGGAACCTAACAAACCAACTGTCACGTGTTTGTTTTTCTCTGACGTAGTGAACTGTTCCAGACAGAAGCCATTTTAAGGGGAAGGATTTTGTTCTTGTTTTTTTCTTCTTCTTTTGTTCTTGCAACTGCAACAATGTAACGTTTTGCATTGGTGGGGTGAAGTTCTACTTCTCTCCACTGGACTAATGCTTGCTATGCATTTATACTCTGCACATGGACTGTAACTAGGAAATGTAGTCTGTAGTGCTTACTTTGAATAAGTAAATAAACAGGTAGAACAGACCTGTTGCTGTCACAGAGTGTTTCCTATGTCCTGGATTATTATGCAACTGGAGTGGCTGAGAAGCTGAGTCAGTACAGGGTCTGGTGTGTGGAACGCCAGGCTATGCTAGCACGCGGATTATAAATCTCTTTCAATACCAACACACACACCCCATTCGTAAAGGCTGAAATGTCTCTCCTAAGGCTTAGTTACTGGCAGGAAGAGTTTTAAACTACAATACACTGGCATTTTTGGAATGTTTGGTGTTTGGTCCCACCCCTTTTGCCTTCAGCCCCTCCCACCACTGGAATACAGTCCCTGAGAGCTTCTCCAAAATAGAATTCAGCTCTTGGGCTGAAAGAAAGTTCTGCACCCCTTTTGTAAGGGTTACTGAAATAATCTATGTTAGTTGGGCAGGGTAACTACAGTGCTACTGAAGGGAAGGGCTAATCCCGGGGTGGGCAGTTTATGGTCCCTGAGATGTTTTGTCCTACAACTCCCATAATCCCCCACCATTGGTTACGCTGGCTAGGACTGATTAGAATTGTAGGTAGGGATGTATGAGAAATTTGTTTCAATTCGTCTTTGAATTGAAACACCTTCCAGACTGAACACAGACTGGAAACGCAATCTGCGGTTCAAAGGCTGTACATTTCCAAGCTTGCAATGTGAGTTGTAGACCAAAGAAAAGCATTCCAACAACAGCATACGTACATTTGAAAAATGTGCATGGAAAAAATGCATACTTTTGAAAAATACACGCAAATACGCTTTAATCGATGGGAGAAAAATGCATACATTTTAAAGGTGCGCACAACTGATGAGTTCATTTGGAAAAAAATAGCATGAAAATATGCCCAGTTTTTGAAGAAAAAAGAAAAAAGCAAAGCTTGCAAACTGACATGGACTTGATTCAGAACAAACTTTGAGATGGAATTTGGAGAACTTCCACAAGCTCGAGTTTTGCTTATTCACACATCCCTATAATAAGGCCAAAACATCTGGAGGGCCACAAGTTGTCCACCCTAGACTAATCACTAAGGCTCTGTTGCTACACAAATGGATATGTGAAGAGTTGGTAGCAGGCAGCCTTATTCTGCAATCTGCCATTCTGAAAAGATTTGACCTAACCAGGGACCAAAGGACTATGCATCTTTTTTCTTTTTAGGGACAGAGGACATCATTCTGGACTGTGGCAACCGCTGTGTCAGATTAATGCATTTCTGGTTTGTTAAATCCCACGAGTACAGCTCGGTGGTGCCCAGCTGGTGTAGAGTAATAAGCCAATGCAGCTGCTGGGTACTGGAGCACACACATCCATCACCCTTCTTCTTCCCCACCCAAGTCCCTTCCAAATGTTCCACATTGGCTCTTTGAGAATTGGCTGTGCACTGGCCACAAGGGGTGTTTCTGAGGATCTGTAGCAGAACTGTTGTAATTATCTGTTGCTATGTGCTGCCCCAATTCCATTAGACCCATAATTCATTGTGACTTAGAGAGAGTTCTTGACCGTCTCTGTCTCTCACTTAGGGATATGTGAGAAATTCACTCTGTTGAGTTGTTTCTTTTACAGATTTAGCCAATACGCACTTTCCAGACCTGAACATGGACCCGAATGCAATTTATGGTTGGAAATCTGTACATTTCCAAGCTTGTGATGGATTCTGCAAAACAAAACAAAATGTGTTCGACAACATGTGCACATTGGAAAAATGTGCAAATGGAAATATGCACAAACAGAAATACACATTTCCAAAATGCGCCCAAGCATGCTTTACTCAGTGGGTGCATGTGTCCACAAATGTGCACAAAAACTGCATACATTAATGCATCCATTACAAAAAAATGTGTATTAATTTCCAAGCAGATTTTTTTTTAAATTGCAAGCTCATGCAGAAACGGGACGGAACCAGCATGACCTCCAAAACCCAACAATCTTGGCAAGACTGAGATTGAAACAGTGAAACATCCCTACTCTCAGGTGCCCCGCTGCAGGGGGAGACATGCACACACACACCTAGTAATGCAGGACCCACCATTCAGCGGGGGTTGGGGGGTGGGGAGGGAGCCTTATTCCCTCCCTGCCATGACAACCAGTTTCTTTGCTAACACCAGATTCTACATTTTTATCGGAGGAGTTCTGTGTGTGTTTGCATGCACGTGTGTGTGTGCCTAGCAAGTGCCCTCCCACAGCGTGTAACTGCACATAATATTCATGGATCTCACAATGCATCCATTTCCCTAAATGAGCTCACACTCTGGTTGGCAGTTCTCTCCCCCTCTCCGGGCTGTAATAATAACTAACTGGGCCGGGAAGAGGTGAGCTTTTTGATGCTTGTGTCTCGGAATGTCTCCCTTGCTCAGAAACATACTTTACCACAGCCAGAAATAGCCATGTAAAGCAGCACCTGAAATGACAGGATCTCTAGCAGTCACTAGTGCAGTGTTCTCCAACCTTGGCGCTGGCTGGGGCATGCTGGGAGTTGTAGGCCAAAAACATCTGGGGACCCAAGTTTAGAGAACACTGCACTAGGGGTTCCATGCTTGGGCCCTCAGAAGGGCATAAGATAGGCATGTTGCACTCATTCGAAGTCTGTTGGACACCTCCTCTCTTGATTCTGAGATTGGCATTGAGTCTCGAAAGCACCAGGCTGAGCATAGTGCCCACACAGCACTCATGGCTTGTTCATTTCCCCCTAGAAAGGGATGGGGAACATGTGGCCCTCCAGATGTTGCTGGACTGCAACTCCCATCAGCCCTAGCAGCAGAGGGAATGCTGAGGGGTGATGGGAGTTGCAGTCCAACAACATCTGGAGAGCCACATGTCCCCGTCCGCCCCGCCGCCCTAGAATCTGTGTGTGCGCATGTTGAGGGACTTTCTTGGGCTGTCAAGCTAGAGGTGAGCTGGTTCGAAGCAATGCAGGCAGATATGGGCTGGCCTGTATCCACGAGGCACTCCTTTCCGTCCCCTCCCCCTTGTACCGTCCCCCTTGCAGTGCAGTCACCGACTTTCTAAGGAGGCCAACGCAGAAGCCTCATCTTTCTTCTCCTGCTTCCCTGACAAGGGGTGCAGGGAGGCGGATGATGCAAGGGGCACTCTGAGATGGCACAGCTCCGTGACTACTGCCTCACCGGGGTAGCAGACGAAACTGCAGGCCTGTGTGTGTGGGTCCTGCTGCCATTTATTTATTATTATATTTATACCCCAGCCTTTTTTCCTGAAAGGAACCCAAGGCGGCTTACATAATCCTCCTCCTCCTCCTCCTCCTCCTCTTTTTATCCTCACAACAACCCTGTGAGGTAGGTTAGGCTGAGAGTCAGTGACTGGCCCAAAGTCACCCAGTGGGTTTCATGGCCGAGCGGGGACTAGAACCTGGATCTCCAGAGTCCCAGTCCAACACTCTCACCACTACGCCACACTGGCCATCTATCCAGATGTGGTGCTGCAGCTAGCCAATAGTCCACCTAGTTGCAGCGCCAGCTCAAGAACAGACACCACCAGCCCAGGTTGCTTCTGCAGATCACTCTGTCCCCCAAGTATAAGTATAGAAGGAATGAGGAGACTAGCAGGTATGAAGGAGCAAGGAGACTGCAAGGAGGGGAAGTTGTTGGCTCCCCAAAATGGCCTGTGCATATATGATGCTGCCTCGTACTGAATTATGGTCCACTTCACCTCTTACTGTCCAGTCTGAGCAGCAGCAGTTCTCCATGGTCTCATGCGTAGGCCTTTCCGAGTCACTGCCGCCTCAGATCCTTTAATTCAGGACTCTCCAACCTTAGGACCCCAGATGTTGCTGGACTACAGCTCCCAGAATCCCTTGCCATTAGCCATGCTGGCTGGGTATCCTGGGAGCTGTAGGCCAGCAACATCTGGGGACCCAAGGTTGGAGAGCCCTGCTTTAATTGGAGATGCCGGGGGTTGAACTTGGGGACTTTGCATGCAAATAATATATTCTATTCTGTTCTGGCCCTCCACCCACTAGTCTCTTTAGTTAGGAAGCCGCTCTGAACACAGTAGAGGTCCCCAGCTGAAGTGGAGAGAAGGATGAGATCTAATGGCTGTCTTGTCCTGGGACTTCTAGTGGCATTCCTGGTTTGTTTGTTTTTATTGGTAATCTCTAGTTTTTATGGATTTTTATTGAATATGTGGTTAATGATTTTTATTATGGCCACTTTGTATGATTTTTAAAAAACTTCTTTGGAGCCTCGAGAGGCTTCCACCCTAAAAGGCAGCCTAAAAACCACGTTAAATAAATAAATAGATTTATTTATTTATTATATTTATGAATCGCCCATCTGGCCAGACATCTGGCCACTCTGAGCGATTTACAATCCAATAAAATACAAGGGACACACACACACACACACACACACACAGTATAAAACACAATTAAAAACAGAACAAAACTTAAAAATCCTAACCCACCCCATATTCCCGCCTGAAAAGCCATGTTTTTAATGCACGCCGGAAGCTAATCAAGAAGGGGCATGGCGGAGGTCACTGGGGAGAGAGTATGTACTACATTTCTACCCCATCCTTTATCCAGGGAGTTCAAGGCAGTATACATGGTGCTTCCCCGCCCTATTGTAGCCTCACAACAACCCTGCAAGATAGGTTGGTGGGCAAGAAAAGTGGCTACTCCGAGGTCACCCAGTGAGCTTCATTAGCTGAGTGGGGATTTAAACCTGGGTTTTCTTCCTCCTAGTGACCCAGTCTGACCACTACGCCACAATGGCCCTCTCTTGTGAGAGCCATCCCAGAGCCTATAATTGAACTGGGGAGCTGAAAGGACAGTCGTCTCATGCAGAAAGGTGTCAAGGCATACAAAGACTACAACTCCCATGACCAACTGCCCTGCGGGAAGGATTCCAGGAGGGAGAGGTGGGCAGGTGAAGACCCCCCCCCCTCAGGCCCCTGCTCTGGCTGGACTGTCCCTCCCTTCCCCCACAGGGCTTTCGGCCATCAACTGCCCCGTGGGGGAGAGATAGTTATGAGCTGTTATTTTTAATATGTATATAGTGTCCTACTGAGGAGCTGCCCTGTGAGGATTTTCCTCCTGAAATGCAGGATATAAAAATAATTGAAATAAATCACTGAAAAACCTACATAGCAGGAAGAGGAGTTAGGATGCAGAGAGCAATGAAACCGCACAGGATGGGCAGGAGGGAGCACAGCCTAGGAAGCCGGCTTGCATTAAACACCGTCTCATGACTGAAAACACACACACACACACACACACACACACACACACACACACAAATTAATTAGCGCTGCTTGTTTGCCTCCTCGGACTGAGTCTTTGGGGGATAGATAGGCTCATGCAGGGTAGTTTTTGTTTGTTTGTTTGTTTGTTTGTTTGTTGTTTTCTGGTTTCATCCCAAACAGTGAGGGCCAGAAACCTCTTTTCTGCTTGAAGTGATGAGCACATTATGGGGATGCCAGGAGCTGGCATCCCACAAATAACCTTGAAGAATGCCAGTGACTCAGTGAAGTTGCCAGGAGAGGCAGCTGTGAGACTCCCAGAGAGATAGACCCCTCCCGCTTCTCCACTGGGCTCACCACCCTGGAATGCACACACATGAACGCTGAGACCACGCCAGTGCCTTTGCTCATGACTAAGCAGACGTACACATGAAATCAGCTCCATACACAGTGAACAGTTATATCAACTGCATGTTCAAGGCGCTGATCTAAGTTATTTGGTGGGCTGTTCTTTCAGTGCTCGGTGGATTCATGTACTTTCCTGATTGACAAGGGCTGTTTGGAAACAAAATGTTCTTTTGGAGCAGGGGTGGACAACTTGTGGCCTTCCGGATGTTTTGGCCTACAACTCCCATCAACCTTAGCAATCATAGCCAATGATGAGGGATCATGGGATTTGTAGGCCAAAAAATTCTGGCACGCCACAAGTTGCCCTCTCCTGTTTTTGGGCAGCCATTTATAAGAAATATCGTACTGAGCCATTTATAAGAAATATCTGTATCTGAGGTACAGATACCTGAGTACAAAGTGCATGCCTATCCATGATCACCCCAAGAATTTTTGACGTCTGAGGTTGAAAATACAAATGACCCCTTCCCTAGTTCATAATTTCCCACCTTTTATGGTTCCCTAATTTTATTGCCACCTCACTCTGCCTCATAATAGGGCTGGTGATGCACTGAATCTTTTATGTCAGCTCTTTGCTTAATTTAGTCCTGCACTGCGTAATCCTACAGCTTGCTTTCAAGATGATGGAGGTTAAATTAAGTTGGCCAACCTCAAAATGGAAGATCTATCAAAATGCCTGACTGTGGTAAATACACCAGTGACAAGACCTATCGGAGGCAGCAGGCAAGGTGAGGCAAGAGGAAGAGATGCACAAAGGAAGGACAAACACCTGCTCGAGCTGGGAATGTTGCCAAGCTAGCTGTGGTTCAATTGTGGTGAAATGTTCTGAACTTTGCTATTTGGAGATTTTGCAAAATATATTAGTGGCTTGGCTATGACGTGGACTTCAACGGGAATAAGGCTGGGCCCTCTCTTGATAGAAAGACCTTGTCAGGATAAAGTAGCATGAAGATGGTTCCGGCCTATATGAGTATTGTTGTATTTTATTGTCATCTTTCTCTTGTCTAGAAGAACCATCTATTTGTATATCTGGTCCGAAACCATTTTGTTGTCTGGTAGCCAGCACAAGGCCAAGGGGTGATGAACTTTTACCAAAGAAGTAGAGATTGGAAGATGCAGCTTTTCAAAAATTTGCATGTTAATTGAGTCTTACTTCAATGGAGTTTGTAAGAACCAGTGTCATCAATTAAGGAGGAAGGAGCCATCAAATGCTGCAGGCCTAATGAGGTATATTTACACTCAAAAGGCTGTCTGGGAGGACCCTTAATGGGAAAGTGAGCCCATCTCCATCCTTCCTGTCTCATCCTCAAGCCCCTCCCTTCTGATCTCCACTTATACAAAAGAAGTAGAGTTTTAGCAGATGTGCTTACCTGAAATTTGCATATTAATTTGAGTTTTAGTTCTCGAGGTAATTAGTTTTAATACACCTGACCCAGTGCCAAGATTGGCTCAGCAAGCATAGGAGCAGAGGAAGTTATCTTATATCAAGTCAGAGGGTTGGGCCATCTAGTGCCGTATTGTCTACAGAACACTAGCCTTCTCTAACCGGGCTCCCTCCAGATGTGTTGGACTCCAACCCCCATCATCCCCAGCCTGGCTGGGAATGATGGGGGAGTCTAACATATCTGGTCCACATGGACTGGCAGCAGGTCTTCAGGTTTGCAGACAGGAGTCACTCCCGGCCCTACCTGGAGATGCCAAGAATTGAACCTGGGAGCCTGGGTTATGATGTCACCACCCTAAGCCTTGCATATATTGTTAATGAAAATAAATTGTTCCCACAATACCATAGTCTGTGGGTTTTGCAAAGAACTTTGACCACTAACTATGTGAGCATCTTTTTGTCTGATGCTGTTGATGACACAACTGAGCACGTCTCCTGTGCTTGCCATGGCTAGGCCATATTTAACCAGTGTATATGTTTTTTTGTTTGCTTTTCTCTCAACCAAGTATGTTTGTGTAGGGATCTGCTGCCTATTGTGTTTGCATCTAGAAAATTCAAACAGTCTGACCTTGTTCTCTGAAGTCTCACTTAACTGCTGGCATCTGTGATAACGTGATCCACAAGTAAAGAGGCAGGAAACACAAAGAACCTGCTGTAGCTCTGAAGAAGAGGATGCCCAAGCAGTCCTCCCAGTGTACCCACACCCCTGCTCTGTTTTACAGGCCCCTAACTGGCCTATGGATATAAAATGATTAGTCATGGGGTGGGGTGGGGTTGGCAATTCCGCAAAATTATGGCGCTGCTATTTCACACATTATACAAAGACATAATGTGTGAAATGCCTCTGTGGAAAATAGAAAGCTGGACAAGGTGGGCCACAGATTTTGGCCAGCCAGGATTTGTTCTCACCTGATGCTCCCCCGAGCAGGAGGGACAAGGCCTCAGTTGTGACATCACGTTGAGCACCTCCAAGGCCAAGCACAACTGTGCAGGCAAGCAGCTCCTGTTCTCCCGACTACCACCACACCAACTTGGGTAGTGGGGTCAACAATTCTTCCCTCAGAGAGTCTGAAGAAGCTGTAGGGTGTCTCCCTGCTTTCTAGGCCACAGAGAGGATTGTCATGAGGACAAGAAGCTTCTGAGCCTGGAGCGGGGCAGGCGAGTTTACTAGACCCCATGCCAAGTTTGAAAGGACTCAAGCAGCATTGAGACATCTCACTGCTTTCCGATCCTTTCTGGAGTCAGTGCTAGGTCTGGGAGATCTCTTGCCCTTCTCCCGGCTTGAGAGAAGGGGAAATTATCTCTCCAGAATGAAACAAATGGTGCTTCCTGGTGGCACGCTAGTGGGTGCATTTGTGGACCGCTGGGCTGTGTTGTGATGCAAGAAGGCGCTCTCCCTCTGTGTTCTTAGGCTGTTATGGATCAGAGCCAGTGTGGGTGTTTCCAAGTACAATCAGCCTCCTCCACACATATCTGGGATCCATGCCAGGAGCTTCCAGTGCAGAGGTCATGACTTCTAGGATGGGGCGTGGGGTCTCGCTTTTTAGAAAGGACGCCTCAGTCCTGGTCCTCGCTGCCAGTTCAGCTGCAAGGCTGAGATTCTGCCCCCAGCTCAAAATTAAGCTCCATATCAGCCTATTACTGTGGGAAGAGGGTGGGATGGAGCGGAGTCCTGGGAGCTTAACCATGGTGCCTTTTTCTCTGTACATGGGAAGCTGCCTTATACCGGGCGAGGTCAGATCTGTTGTAAGTTGCCTGGAGTCTTTTTTTGAGAAAGGTGTCTAAGAAATCTAAGTTGATGAGGATGACGATGACGAATTTCCATCTAGCTTAGGATTGTCTCTACTCTACTGGCAGAGGCCTTTCCCTTCGCCTGCTACCTGGCCCTTTTAACTGAAGGTGCCAGAGACTGGATCTGGGCCTTTCTGCATCTGCACTTGCCATTAAACGATGGTCCTTTCCTTCTCCCTTTCCACCCCGGTTCTACTTTCCCATGTAGCATGGCAAGGGCAGGATTTATCTCTTTCCTGGCATCTGGGGTGGAGGTTAGCAGCGGGGCTGCTCTTGGCAGTGGGGGTGGGTGGGTTAGCAGCTGAGTGCCAGAGAAAAGACAAGCCTCAGTTATGCCATGTTACAAAGGAAAGAGGCACTGACACACCTGTCACCCGGTAAGAAACATCAAACCCACCAGGAGATGTCTTCTGGCACCGCAGCTTTACCTTTAAGGACCCTACAGCTCTGCTGCCTTCCCAGTTCTTACCCCAACTGGGCCAATGGTGGTGGTGAACTTGCTGGAGAGTATTTATTTCCAAGTGATGCCAGTTCTGTACAACTCTCCCACCCCATCCCCAGTCTTCTGGGCCACGTCGTGCTCTCTGCATTCACTTGGGGAGTCTGTCTCCCTCTGATACGTGGGTCTCACCCAGAATAACCAAAGTGCAGATGAAATTCTGGATGCAGTCTGGTCACTCTGGTGTAGTGGTTAGAGCATCAGAGTACAACCAGGATCAAACCCCCATTCAGGTGTAGAGCTTGCTTGGGTGATCTTGGGCAATCACAATCTCTCAGCCTAACCTACCTCACAGGGTAGTTGTGAGGAGGAAATAGGGGTGAGGAACCATGTATGGTATCCTGAGCTCCTTCGTGGATGGGCAAGATATAAATGTAAGTTAATAACAACCCACTTTCATGATGATACTTGGAACAAGGAACTGCAAAGTCCAAGAAGCCCTGGGATGAAGCCCCTATGCAAGGCCAGACAGCTGCAGGGCATGGATATGCCAGCCTGCCACCCAACTGGGAATAGGGCCAGAGTGAGTGTGGTGGATCACCACCAAATAAGCACTGGTGTTACTTGATGGATTGGCGTGTAATGATGACTATCAAGCCTGGGTTTCGGCCTGGTGCAAAGACACAGCAAGTCTAAACTCAGCCATAGTATCTCATCTGCACAATGTTTGCAGCTAGGGGGGCCCTCTTACATATCACCAAAGAGGCGGAAATGTATCACCAAAAGAGAGCGCATAGATCGGCATAAAACTGCACATCCTAATTTAGATAGATGCAAATTGAGAGAGAGAGAGAGAGAGAGAGAGAGAGTGTATTAATATTAGAAATGCAGTACATCTCAGCAGAGTGGGGAAGACTGTGACCCGGGGACCTGTGTGCCCTGCTCGGTCTGCTGTCTGGGTGCTAACTCTTGATGGGTGACTTTAAGTCCTCTCCCCCGCTCCTCCTCCTTACGGTTGTCTTTAAACTGGCCTTGGACTGGGCAGCCCTTCAAATAGAGAACTGCCCTCTATAAAGTAGGGCAAATGGCCACCCTAGGCAGCCCCTGAGAGGACTGGGTTGCATCTGTGTGCACAGTGGAGTCTGATCTCTACACAGAAGGGCTGGGGCCTGGCTAGAACTTACACCCGGCCTTGACGCCTCTTCCTCTAGTCACGAGTGTGTGAGGTCTGATTATGGGTAGGGCGTGCTGAGCAGAAGGGACTCCATCCAGGCACTCTTTCCCTTATCAACAGGGGTGGGGAACCCTGGGTCAAATTTGGCCCTCCTGGGGTCCCAATCCAACCCTCCAGGCTTCCCCAGAGAGCCATGCCCCCTTCCCCTGGACCGGCCCCAAACCACCAATCATTCGGTGGTTTCCTGGATGTTGTGCAGTTTTTTTTCCCATTCTAAAATGCTAAAATGCCTCTCTCAAGGCTTAGTTACTAGCACAGTGTTCTCCAACCTTGGGTCCCCAGATGTTTTTGGCCTACAACTCCCAGCATGCCCCAGCCAGCGTAGCTGGCTGGGGCATGTTGGGAGTTGTAGGCCAAAAACATCTGGGGACCCAAGGTTGGAGAACACTGTGCTAGCAGGAAGAGCGTTAAGCTACAATACACTGGCATTTTTTGTATTTTGGGCCCCACCCCCTTTCCTTCAGCCCCGCCCACCACTGGAATGTGCCCCCCCCCAGAGAGCTAATTGAATGCAGGTCTGTGTGCTGAAAGAGGTTCCCCACCCCGACTTCCATCTTCCTGTTCTAGAGGTGAGCAGTGTATTGAACTAAAAAATAAATACAACCAGCATATTTTCCGTTTCCTCCACTCCTCACAAGGCCAATCAGGTTGTGGATTTGCAACTAAGACCACTTCCCAGTTTTTACCGCCCCCAAACTCCTACCCCATGGCAATATCACTGACTGCCCTGCCGCCCCCCACTTTGCTGGAGAAAGGTCTTGAATCTGGACTTCAGAGGCACTGTTAGGGGGCAGCCCACTAGGACTGGAGCCCTGAATCTTTCATTTGGAGCCCCCGAATCTCTGGGAGGCCATCTGCCCCACCACCCTGCTGTCCAGGGGCACTTGCTGAAATGAAGGTACAGGGGCCCTGATGATCTCTGCTGCATCTGATCCCCCTGGTTAAGCTAGCCTTTTGCCCACATGTGCTTCACCTCCTGCTGCCCCTACCACCAGTGAATCTTTCTGCCTGAAGTTTTTCTTCTTCTTCCTGAAAACAAATGCCCTCCTCTCCCCTGTCCATACATCCCTTTTTACAAATAGGGGTGCCCTTAGGAGGCGGGGTCCTTTAAAGGCACACACACACAGAGACTTTAGAGCAGTGTTCTCCAACCTTGGGTTCCCAGATGTTTTTGGCCTACAGCTCCCAGCATGCCCCAGCCAGCATAGCTTTGGCTGGGGCATGCTGGGAGCTGTAGCCAAAAACATCTGGGGACCCAAGGTTGGAGAACACTGCTTTGCTTTAGAGCATGTGTACATGAACTTCGTGCTTTTTTCTTTTTGCTTTTTCTTTTGTCCTGTGGGCCTGATCTTTTCCGTACCTAGATCCGCCCCTGCTGGGTCTTCTTCCTCCCTTGGTGACTCCATGTTTGGGGCGGGGGTAGCCAGAAGAACCCCCCTGCGTCGCTTGAAGACATCACTTCCTCCATTCAACGCTTCTGAGAGGGATAATTGATACTAAAGCCCTGGTTAATGCACTGGCTTTGCGGGGGGATTTATCGCCACCGATAGCGTCTCCTGCTCCCAATTACCCATTTAGCTGCCTGAGATAACAGGCTGCTCAATCAGCCCCATCCCCATGGTTATATACTGCGGCTCAATGCTCGTAAATATACTGCCCAGGCACAGCTGCAGGCAGGCACCTCCATGCAGGGTTTTGGTGGGAGCTGCTGGCATCCATTCCCCGGGGCGGCTGCCTGCCTGCCTGCCTGCCTGTTCACTGTTCACTGTCGGCCTCCTCCTGTCCACCTGGCTCAGGCCTTGCCCTCCCCGCAAGGCCCCTCCCTCCCCTTCTGCCGCTTGCCAGGGAAATGTAGCGCAGATCCATCACCTAGGTGACTCGAGAAGCATCGAGCCTGTTTCCATGACAATCCTGAAGCAGGTGAACGGGGCAGCAAAGGCGAGAGGGTAGCCACTTGGCAATCGGAGGCCTCCTCCCACCAGGCCCACAAAGGGAAGCGTTCAGGTTGGCCGGGTGTCCTACTTTACAGAGGAGGACCGCCTTCTGCGTGAAGGTGTTCTCTATTTGAAGGGCTGCCCGATTCAAGTCAGCCACACAGGGCACCTGGTGACAACCTTCCCCGCTATGCTGTGGTGTATTGCATTCCTCTTTAAATTATAGTAATTATTTTTACATTTGCATCTATAAATCTACATTAGCACATGCAAGTTTTATGCAAATCTGCGCCCTCTTCGTGGTGCATTTCTCTCTCTCTCTCTCTCTCTCTCTCTCTTTGTGGGGGTGGGGTGAGCCAATGCATAAGTAGCCACTGCTAGAGATGTTGCTACTCCCAGATGCGTGGGCTTCCTTCAGGAACACCAACTTCCGTACTGGGGTACCTGGGATATGCGCTGCATTGTCTCAGGTCGGTAGAGGCGGCTGTGTTGGTGAAAGCATGGCCGCATCGTTAATCTATATGTTGTAGGGTGCCTGTTTAACTCTTGTGAGCTCACTAGACTGCTGGAAGTGAGCCGCCGCCACCACCTCTCTCCGCCTCAATCCTGTTATCTGTAATATGGGATAATGATACAGATCCACCTTACAGTGTTATTGTAAGGATTCCTGAGATAATGTATGCAATAAAAAAAAAAAACACCCCCAAAAAACCAAGACAAAAACGCTATGCAAGCAGCGCACTGCATAAAACCTAACAATGCTTCTTAAATGTCTCATAGCTGAAACACACATGCACACTGGAGGTACACGTTATTCTTACAGCAAAAATTCTTCCTCTCTTCTTCATTCTCCCTCTGTGTCTGCAAGAGTCACTGTTCTGATCGGAAGGCGGTAAGCCTAGAGCGCAGTCACTCATACAAATGCATAACAGGCAGCCTCTTCTGAGGGTGCGTAATTCTAATGCACCTCTGCATCAGGAGTGATTGACTGAGCTAGCCACGCTTGATGCTGAATTACCCATTCAACAGTAGAGGCTGATTGAAAGGAAGTATAAGCAGAGTGATAAATCATACAGAGACGCAGCAGGTAACCTCCACCATGGATGGAGATGTTGAGCTCATGGAAGACCTTGATGTTTGAATTATTTCCCATGGCCCATGGTTTGGGGGTTATAGTGATACGGATAGTTGTTATAGGGATGCCTGCTACCCAGGCCCACATGTTGTTCCATGGGACTAATTCAGTCATTTTTCCCCTACATGCCACCCTCTCTTTCCTCCTGCTCAGCAAGTGCCTGGCAGTCCAAAATGGCAGATGCAACTCTGCAGATGAAGGGCTTCGCTTTTGCATGTACCCACCACGTGCCCGTTCCCATGCCAGCACTGAGCGGCCCGGCACATAAGGACTAGTTCACAATTACAACCATTAGTGTAATGAAAGGCAGCATATCCTTGACATTACCGCAACCTGGCATACAAAAGGGATCTGCTTTGCTCCCAGCCTCTGCCTCCATGTGCTTTTCCACCACCACCACCACCACCCCCACCCAGCATGTGTGTGCACACGTGCGCGTGCATGCACGCACGCACACACACACACACACACACACACCTCCCAGCCTCCTCCCCAGCTATTAAAGGGGCTGGGAAGATAATGAGCTGACAGGGAAACACAAAATCAAGGCAGTCCCCCAAGCTCCCATGGTGCTCCTAGAGAGAAACAAGATGGTAATTACAGGGACAGCGGGCAATTAAATGGGCTGAGGGCTAATTAGTGCCATCAGGTGGGGGCTTGCCACAAGGGACTTCCCTCACCAGCCCTGCAGGATAGATCCGACCAGGAGAGCTTGCTAGCTAGGGGCATGCCAGGCAGAGGAGAGGAGGGAGCTTCACTCTGGCTGGCACTCAAGAGCCGGCCAGCTCCAGGAAAGGCCCAGTCACAGTGCTATTGCTGGCTGCAGGGAGAAGTCCAGGCTATGCTAATCTTGCACCAGTTTAAACTCAGGGGCTCCGGAATGGACCATTCACTTCCAAATGGACCAGGGGAAATCCTGCAGGAATTCAAGCCCTTGCAATGAACGTGAAGTGACACTTATTTATTTATTTATTTAATTTCTAGCCCATCTTTCTTCGAAATGGCTCATTTTATCCTCACAACAACCTTGTGAGGTAGGTTAGGTAGAATATGGCCACTGGCCCACATTCTTCCAGTGAGCCTTGTGATTGAGAGGGAATTTGAACCTGGTCCTAATCGGATCATCTGAACCATCCTTCCCCAACCTGGTACCCTCCAGATGTGTTGGATGACAATTCCCATCATGCTGTCTGGGGATGATGGAAGTTCTAGTCCATCACTTTGGGAAAGCGCCGGCTTGGTTGGGGAAGGCTGCTCTAAGCACTACACTGCAGTGGCTGTCAATGAGTTGAACCCAGGTCTCCTAACTCCTTTTAACATGGCCTTACAGTTACATGTTTTGTAAGGGCTTGATTCCTGCATGAAGAACATTGAGGAAGGCCCCAGAAGGGTGAAACTTGTTAGGATCAAACATCCCAGTCTTACATCTGCTTTGGAGTTCTGTGCATTTGGCACGGATTTCTAGGGAATGAGGAACAAAACCAAGATGTCCACACTGTCACTGACTGGGTGAGAGGGAGGGAGCACGATGCTGTGGATACTGGATGCTCTATTCATCAATAACTTGGGGACATTAGGAAGCAGGCAGTATCAGGGGCAAATGTTCTAGTGGGTAAAGTCCAGCCCTGGTTAAATGGAGGAGCATTAACAACCAATTTGTTTTAGCACTGTCACTTTGGGGGAGGGGTGTCCCTAACTCTGCACTAAAATCCTAAATTCTCTAATGGGAATTAATTGTGTAAATCCTGGTACATTGATGCAGATGTATTTCATTTACATGCCTTGCAATTGGCATTTGTGTTATGTTGAGCATGGAGCTATTCTTAAAAAATAAACTAGGGATGTGCAAGGTACACCGCTGCAACCGCTAGCCAGCAGAATGATGCCAGACAGTCTGTTTACTGGGCAAGGGGCATGGATTTCTGTGACAAATCTGCCTGGCTTGTCAGAGTCCATCTGCACCCTTAACAATTCCAACAAAGAGTCTTGTGGCACCTTAAAGACTCAGCTTTCATGGACACTGTCCACGTGATCAGATGCATGAAGTGTTACATTTCCCACCCCAGCACATATGTAAATGTGCCCATTTGAGTTTATCATTGCATGCATCTGATCAAGTGGACAGTGTCCACAAAGGCTTATGCCAGAATAAATTTGTTGGTTCATAGATTCATAGATCATAGAGTAGGAAGGGGTCTACAAGGCCATCGAGTCCAACCCCCTGCTCAGTGCAGGAAACTAGAGGAGGGGTCTCCCATCCAAGTAATAACCAGGCCTGACCCTGCTTAGCTTTCCACACTCAGACAAGCTGAGCCAGCGTGAGCCACTCTTCATTGTGTATGCAGCAGCTGTGGCTACACAGCCCATAATGCAGTATCACTGTGTTGCGAGACCAGATTTTGCACTGAGTTCAACTTTGCACCAAATTCTATTTTGCACCAAATTCTACTTTGGCCAGGGTTTGTTTGTTTGTTTGTTTATTATATTTATACCCGACTTTTTTTCCTGCAAGGAACCCAAGGCGGTTTACATCCTCCTCCTCCTCTTCCTCCTCCTCTCCATTTTATCCTCACAACAACCCTGTGAGGTAGGTTAGGTTTGGTCCTAGTTACCCTAAAAACAAACTATCGTTGTCTGGAAAATTCATATATGAACTTCTTGGTCTATGTAGCCAGCCTGTAAGTGGGAAGGGTTGGCAAATTAGTCACTGAACTATTAATACTAGAAATTGAGTAATATGTTTGGAAACATTTTGATATTCTGTTTCTGTAACAGCAAAAGGGGTTGGATCTAGGACATTATCATCTTGCTAATGAAAAGGATTGGGGTGGGTACGCTTCTATTATACTTAAGAAGCTCAGCGCCTTTTGAGATCCTAAAGGCATGGAGGTTTACCCATAGCACAAATACATTTGCATTAGTCCTGATCCGGTGCCAGGAGCACAATAATCCATCGCCACATAATAGAGGAGGGCAGTAGTCTTGCTGCTGTTTGCCACTTGTTTTTCTTAAGGAGGCTGGGTGAGCACTTCAGCTCTGGCTTTGCACAGCAGGGGGGGAGCATGCAGGCAACAAGGGAACTGGAGAAAAAATAACTTCATGTAAAGGTTTCTGAAATGGCAGTGAAAGGAGGGGGCAGCGGGAGCAGATTTTGGCTTTTGGGAGTTTAAAAAAAAAAAAAAACAATTGATGGTTGAGTACACCAGAAACACACCACCATTAAAAACATAAATTTGGGAGGAGGGGGGAAGAAACGCTTAAAATAGAAGTGGCAAAATGATGCAGACTGAAGAGTTGGGGCTGTGTGTTGCTCGGCATCAGGGGCACTGTTCAAGAAGGCAGGTTTATAAATAGTGCCTCACCTAGCCACCTGCGGCACGGGCCAAAACGGATGTGACGATCATCATGCAGTTACTCATGGCCTGACTAGTTGTTGTTCTTGTGTGTATGTTTTTTAAGTAAAGAGCAGCCATGGGATGAATCAGGATCATGGTGGGGGGAAAGGTTAAATCCTCACTTCCCCCTGCCATGGCCCTGATCTGGATTCCCACCCACCTCCAGTGGCGATTTGCTTAAAAATAAACCAGTCATGCAGTTACTAATGGCAAGATTATCGTCATATCTCTTATGGCCCTCAAGCCTCCTCCTGTGTGACCCGGGAGAGAGAACCTTTTAGAAATTAGAAGACTTGCTGCTTGTACTTCTTCGGTGCAGGCCATTAATGTGCCACAAATGAGTAACCCTTACAGCGGTGTGCTCAGCCCCCATCCACATTTTCTGACCCTCATTGCCCCCTTAGGGTTGCTCACCAGGTCGCAATGCTGCAGTGACAGTCAGAGGCACAATTGGCAGGATTTCCCCGTCAGTATCTAGGCTCGACACCCAGCTTCCTGGCCCAGAGCCCCTAATCCTCAAACCTCCCTTGCTTGTTCATTTCCTTACTGCAGATAGTCCACAGTCCCAGCCCTACCTTCTCCTTTCTTCTACTTCCATGTTTTCACGCTAGGTTTGTCGGAGAAATCAGCAGTGGATTCAGATGAGCTTGGATTTCTAGAAATCTGACCTGTGGATTCTGCAGCAGACTGACTTTTTCTGAGTCACAAAGATTCCGTGGACTCGCGGACTTTTTCACTTTTGGGGAGGATCTGCGCGAATGCGCACCGGCACTAATGCACATTAGGGCCAACGTCACTTGTGCCAATGTGCTAATTTGCATTTGTTAATGCGCATTAACACTGATTCACCTGAACTTTTGTGAATTATTAGTGCATTTGCACAAGTGCACAAGTGGACGTTAGTGCTCGTGCAAATTAGTGCAAGTAGAACTAAATTCTGGTTTTAAAAAAATCTGATTCCGTCAATGAGCGGACGGTGGAATGAAAGACGCCAGACGATCTACAAAACACAGATGGCACGGATTTATCAAAATCCGTACATCCCTACCTCACATGCAGTATATTAGTTTTCCCCAACCTGGTGCCTTCCAGATGGTTTGGACTTCAGCTTCCATCAGCCCCAGTCAATGTGGCCAATAGTCAGGAATGCTGGGAGTTGTAGTCTGAAACACCCGGAGAGCACCAGATTGGGGAAAACTGAAGGATACACACACATAACCAAACTCTCTAGCACTCTTCTCTTCCTCCTGCATAACATTCAACCTTGCTTGATGTTAAACACTGTGACATTTCTTTAGAGCCCCCATTTTTGTTAGCCTCTTCTCCCCACAGTTCCCTGCCCCTTCTGCACATTTCCTCAAGTCTCATCCTTCCTTCAGGCTCCTCGTTTTCAACCCTTTTCTGCCCTTTGCTTCTGCTTCCTTGCTTATGGGCTCCCTGTACCATAGTTTTCTTACAACCCAGGACCATTTCCCAGTCCTCAGGCTGCCCTAATGCCCAGGGATGTTGAAGAGTCCTTGGTTTCGAGTCACGAGTCGAGTCACGAGTCTTTGGACTCGAGTCCGAGTCTGAGTCCTTGGTCCAAAATGGTGACTCACGAGCCACGAGTCACTCCCAAAGCTGACTCCACGAGTCCCTATTAAAATCAATGGGTTTTTTCCCATAAAAATAAGGCTATTTCAGATGTGTGGCTTAAATAAATTCTAGGCACAAGTGTGCCTTTTTATTTCAAAACTCTGCCACTGATTTTGGCAAGAACAGACCAGGCAGACAATCCCAAAATAACCAGTCAGGCAGAGGAGTCAGGGAACCCCAAAACAGGCAGGCAGAGGCGTTTGTCTTGGACAATTCAAATTGTGGAACTGGTTAAGAAGAGACCAGGCAGGCAGAGGAGGCAGGGAACCCCAAACAGGCAAGCAGAGGCAGCCAAACCCAAAATGTCTGAAAGGTTGCATTTTAGGAAAATGACTTAAAAAAATAAACTTGCTGTACTTCCTAAAACCTATCCATGTTGCATTTGAGGAACACGATTTTGGAACACGAGTCCTTGTTCTCGAGTCCCGAGTCGAGTCTCGAGTCCCATTAAAAATATTGGGACTCGAGTCTGACTCGAGTCAGAGGGGGGACTCAGTCCGACTCACGAGTCGAGTCCTAGAGTCCGAGTCCCCATCCCTGCTAATGCCTAAGCTTCCCCCCCCAAAAAACCAAACAGACAATCCTCCCTTCCTTCACAGAAGTTGGACTGCAGGCAGAGTTGTTTTTCCTGAGCCACCCACCACACCTTCCAAGTCGCCTCACCACCAGCCACTCAGCCAATGAGTGCCAGCCAGATGCTTCTCCATCCCCAGCGCAATTCAGTTGAGGTGTGCCAGCTGAGGGGAAAATAGCATTTTCCTACGGTCAAAATATATATCCTGCATTTTGGCCGCAGCAGTGCAGTTTCCCAGAGCATCATCATTCTTAACTTGTGCAGCCCCTTTCTTTTATCCTAACTTCCTCTGCCAAACACCACTCAATCCTGACCTCTTTGCACCTTCCCAGAATTCCAGTGTTGTGTTCCCGTATGCATATCTCTGCAGATATTCCCCATCTCCACCTCACAGACCCTATCTGTTCCACACCCAGTCAGCGCTGCCAAAGCACATATGGCTACCAACCTACCCCAGTTTCCTGATGGTTCATACCTGGCTTCCCTGTCATGCTGACTCCCCACCCCCACCCCACCCCACTGACCCCGCCATCATGTTCTGCACTCCCCCCCCCAGCCTGCTTCTGCTAGGACCTTCAATCTCCAACCTCCACACCTTAAAACCGCCTGTGTTTAGAGATCGCTCCCAACAGGGACTATTGCTTGTGCTCCTGCGCTAGATTGTGTGCATCAGTTTTTGTGACAAAGCTGCATGCCCAATATTAGAGGCTGCTAAATTCACGTCGCACGGTGGGATTAAAAGCGCAGGGCTCTGCAGAAGCACTCTTGCCTTGCCAGGTGTGTGTTTTCCCTGTGCCAGGCACAAGAGGCCTTTGGCCGGGGAAGGGGAAATAGAAGAAAAGGGCATATTGTGCTTGATTGCCATAATGTAGTGCCGGGGGCTAGGATGGAAGGGGAGTAAATGGAATGAATAAAGTGGTTTCCAATAAGATGATGTTTCTGCCTGTAGGTGACTTGCCCGTCAGTAGATGGATCGGGCAGATGCACAGGATACGTTTGTGCACGACCATAGGAGGCTGCATAATTCAGGATTATGGTCAGGGCATTTGCTATGTGAGTGGAGTGGCTGTGTGCAAACGGTGGTGTATATAGGAACACACATTTTTGGATATTGCATGTGCATCTGGCAGAAGAGTTGCATGGCACTGGTGTGTTATTTCATCGTCCAGTGGCTGTCGGGCCTACCCAGCACCTTGCATGTTGTTCTTTGCATGCCCTGCATGTACCTTGCGTGACATCACAGATGATGCTTGCGTGGGGGAAGGGGGAGTTAGGTACATGTTTTGGTTTGTTACAGCGAAAAAAATGTGTGTGGGAGGGGAAGAACGTCGTATTTCACCTGCTCTGCGTACTTGATGTCAATTCTGTGTTTGTTTGTGTCTGTGTGTGCTTGCACAGACCAGTGCCGGCTCCAGGTTTTTGTGGGCTCTTGGGCAAGACACTCTCCTTGGACCTCCTCCTCAGTGTATCTACTTTCTCTCACCAGTATTGTCGCCAGCTGCTCTTGCTCCTCGTCCTCTTTCTCACCATTGCTACCACTTGCTTGCTTGACGGGCAGCGAGCCAGTGAGCACGTAGGCAGTGGCATCTACTGCTCCTTCTCACTACAACCCTTGTCTGGGCCAAAGCAAGAGGCAAGAGGCAGGTGAGCAAGCAGGCTGCAACGGCAAAGAGGGGGAGCAAGTCCAGGGGGCTCTTGTCAGTGGGCCCCAGCTGGGACATGGGGCCTTAGCAAGTGCTCAGCCTGGCCTACCCTTGGCACTAGCCCTGGCGCAGACTTAGAGGGGCATGCTTCATAGATCCTAGAGTTGGAAGGAGCCTACAAGGCCATCGAGTCCAACCCCCTGCTCAATGCAGGAAACTAGAGGAGGGGTCTCCCATCCAAGTAATAACCAGGCCTGACCCTGCTTAGCTTTCCACGCTCAGACAAGCTGAGCCAGCGTAAGCCACAGGCCTGTTGCCAGGCATCTATATTTTATTGCAGGTTGCCTGAGAGGCCGGTGTGCAGAGTTCTGGGCATGCGCATGCGTGTGTGTGTGTGTGTGTTTAAGTGCTCATGAGCTAGTGCTTTTTGGACCTGATGCCCCCCTCCCCAGCCACCGCCACCTGAGCTGCAGGCAGCAGGGCTAGGGAGTGGGGTGGGGGGTTGCGAGTTGTTAAATCAGTGAGTTATGAAATGCCTTTATATCCAGGACAGGGGTTTTAATTAAATTAATTGCCAGCAACGCTGTAAAAGTGCTGAGGGGTAATAACCGGAGCGTTATGGCGCCGTTTATCTTCCCCACGTAAATTAGCTGCAGCACCTTACTCCGCGAGGCGGCCAGACGTGAGCAGGGTGCAATGCCTGGCGGGCTGCTCCCCGGGAGCTGAGGAGAAGCAGAGGGAGGCTCCCGACCCAGGCACCTCTTCTCCAGCTGCAGCCAGTGGCCTGTGTCACCCTCACACAGCCGGCTGCCCTGCCGGGGCCAATGGGTGGGGGAGAGGGTTGACTCAGCAAAGGAGCAATGCACACTAGCCCACACTGCCCTCTTCTGGCTGGCTGGGAAGCTGCAGGGGAGAGAGAGCAGCCTTCTGGGTTCTCTCCGCCAACCTGACGAGGAACACTACATCGGAAGCTGCCTCATACTGAGTCAGAGAGCCTTGGTCCACCTGGCCCAGTATTGCCAACACTGACTGGAAGCCATGGCTCTCCAGGGTTTGAGGCAAGATTCCTTCCCAGCCCTACCTGCAGATGCCAGGGGTTGGATTTGGGACTTCCTGCATGCAAAGCAGCTGCCCTGCCACTGAGCCACGGCCCACCCCAAGGGTGTGAAAAGGCAGGCGCTTTAGACAGGAGGGCCCATCAGGGGGCGGAAATGCCTGCGACCAGGCTTGCTGTAGTAATTGGCAAGGATGTCGAAGAGTCCTTGGTCTCGAGTCACGAGTCGAGTCACGAGTCCTTGGACCCGAGTCTCGAGTCCGAGTCCAAGTCCTTGGTCCAAAATGGTGACTCACGAGTCCCGAGTCCCGAGTCACTCCCAAAGCTGACTCCACGAGTCCCTATTAAAATCAATGGGTTTTTTCCCAACAAAAGAAGGCTACTTCAGATGTGTGGCTTAAATAAATTCTAGGCACAAGTGTGCCTTTTTATCTCAAAACTCTGCCACTGATTTTGACAAGAACAGACCAGGCAGACAAACCCAAAATAACCAGGCAGGGAACCCCAAAACAGGCAGGCAGAGGCCTTTGTCTTGGACAATTCAAACTGTGGAACTGGTTAAGAAGAGACCAGGCAGGCAGAGGAGGCAGGGAACCCCAAACAGGCAGGCAGAGGCAGCCAAACCCAAAATGTCTGAAAGGTTGCATTTTAGGGAAATGATTTTAAAAAATAAACTTGGATTGTTACTGCAACTAGGTCCAGACAGCACCTGCAGGTGGCATCAAGCAGGGATGTTGACGAGTCCTTGGTCTCGAGTCCCGAGTCGAGTCTCGAATCCCATTAAAAATATTGGGACTCGAGTCCGACTCGAGTCAGAGGGCGGACTCAGTCCGACTCACGAGTCGAGTCCTCGAGTCCGAGTCCCCATCCCTGGTAATTGGCACAGCACCTGCAGCACCTTGGACACATACCCAATAATGCAGGGGCAAGGAAGGGGCGTGATGTTACCTGGAGGAAAGGGAGAAGGCTAGAGGCAGAGGCCAGGGATCCCAAGGCTAGTGAGCCAAGATCCACGAGTGCACGAATGAGGAGGCCAGCTGACCTGAGGCTGGGAGGATATCGTAGGGAGAAGTAGCGCTTCCACACCACTCCTGTAACAGAAAACGGTTGCTATTTGAACCAGTTGCTTTATTAAGCTGGTGAGGGGAAATCTTCCAGCCCCAAAGCTCCGAGGCTGGCCCATTTCCAGCTGACCAGGAGGTTGTCACTTGCAGTGCTGGCTCCATCTTTTGGAGGGCCCTTGGACAAGACACCCTCAGTGGGCCCTCTCCCTCAGTGGGTCTACCTTCTTACCAGCATTGTTGCCTGCCAGCTGCTGCCCCACCTCTTCCTCGTTGTTGCTACCACCTGCTTGCTTGCCATCCAATGAGCAAGTAGGCAGTGGCATCTGCTGCTCCTCCTTCACAACTGCACCATGGGCCAGATTGAGAGGAGGGTGAGCAAGCAGGTTGCAACAGTGAAGAGGGGAAACAACACCGGAGAGCACTTGTCAGTAGACCCCCCTGCTGGGATCGGGGCCAACACTGCCTGCCTGTTTGGATTCTGGATTTCTGAGGGGAGGTTTTGTTGTTATTTCCAATGCGAACCAGGCCCTCCCAAATCCAGCCCCAGCATTGCTCTGGAGGACAACATGGTTGGCTGGGGAATGCTGGGAGTTGCAATCCAACACCTCTGAACACCTCTGAAGAGCACCAGGTGGGCAAAGACTGACTTAGTGCTTCTCCAGCACACAGGGCTATTTATCCCCTTTCTTCTCATCCTCCCAAGCTGGAGTGTGTGTGTGCGTCAGGGATGTCGAAGAGTCCTTGGTCTCGAGTCATGAGTCGAGTCATGAGCCCTTGGACCCGAGTCTCTAGTCCGAGTCCAAGTCCTTGGTCCAAAATGGTGACTCCCGACTCCCAAGTCCCGAGTCACTCCCAAAGCTGACTCCACGAGTCCCTATTAAAATCAATGGGGTTTCCCCCCAACAAAATAAGGCTACTTCAGATGTGTGGCTTAAATAAATTCTAGGCACAAGTGTGCCTTTTTATTTCAAAACTCTGCAACTGATTTTGGCAAGAACAGACCAGGCAGACTAACCCAAAATAACCAGACAGGCAGAGGAGGCAGGGAACCCCAAAGCAGGCAGGCAGAGGCCTTTGTCTTGGACAATTCAAACTGGTTAAGAAGAGACCAGGCAGGCAGAGGAGGCTGGGAACCCCAAACAGGCAGGCAGAGGCAGCCAAACCCAAAATGTCTGAAAGGTTGCATTTTAGGAAAATGATTTTAAAAAATAAACTTGCTGTACTTCCTAAAACTTATCCATGTTGCATTTGAGGAACATGATTTTTTCTAAATGTTTGCCCCCCATTCTGGAACGGTGAGGTCTCATCACAATTTCGCTCTCACTCTTCACCGGCGATCGCACTCCTCTCCACTCCTTCTGGCACAGCCCAGGGATGTTGAAGAGTCCTTGGTCTCGAGTCCCGAGTCGAGTCTCGAGTCCCATTAAAAATATTGGGACTCGAGTCCGAGTCGAGTCAGAGGGGGGACTCAGTCCGACTCACGAGTCAAGTCCCCGAGTCCGAGTCCCCATCCCTGGTGTGCGTATGCGCAGGCGAGAGAGAGACTCTCTCCAATTCGTCATAGTTGGAAATTGAGGGATCGCAAGAGGATTCTGGGAAGGGCCATCCTTTTTGCAGAGGTGAGGGCAACTTTGGGGTGGAAGCTCAGTGGGCTCCATGGGGCTCAGGAGGAGCTCAATTCCAGACAGTGGGCTGTTCTCTCCCTGTGAGGGATAATGGTCGCTGGGGCCACAGTTACAATTGTGGGCTATTTGTAAAATCCTTGCCCTCTAAATTCTGGCCCCAAGGGAACCACAGCTTTTGCAACTAGAATAAATGTTAGCACATTTGCATACATCCACTAATTGGGGCATTATTCTGCCATGAAGAGACATGTTTTTAAAGTATGGAGAAGGGTTTGCGTTTTGTTTGTTTGGGTGGAATGGAATGGAACTAGGGGAAGACATGGCGACTGAGGAGTTGTGGAGGTAAGCGTTAGCCATGAATCATGTTGTTCTGTTCTTCTGCACCTTTTGCTCAAAGATACAAAATGGAAAAGTGAGGGTCTTTTTAGGCTGTAGTATGGTCTAGGGCATTGATGGCAGACAAATGGGAACTAGGGGTCTCAGATGTATCTGGAGTTGGACCTTCTTGCTAGGGTGGCAGTTGAAACCAGTTTTGCCCGGTAGAAGGTATGAAACAAGAGCTGAAAGGAGCATTTGGCTGGCAGAGAATCATTGACTGGGTTCACACAACACAATAATCTACACTCCAGGGTTGAGTGAGGGTTGTCATTGAACTGGGGGTTGTTGATGAAACATGGGTTATCATGTTGTCTGAACCCAGCCAAGATAACAAACCATGGTGAGCAGCCCACAGTTCACAACCCAACAACAAACCATGGATTCTCTTCATGGGTTGTTCGTGGTTAATCAGTCATGGCTTGTTAGTGAAGCTGGGTTCAGACAACACAATAACACACGTTTCAACAGCAACCCATGGTGCAATAGCAACCCACACTCAACCCATACTCAATGCCTGAGTGTGGGTTCTTGTGTTGTCTGAACCCAGTCAATGTGTATTTTGTTGCTTTGGGACTGGCACTGCTTTCCCTATGTCAGGGGTGGGGAACCTGAGGCCTATGAGCCAAATTCTGTCCTCCTGGGGTCCAAATCCAGCCCCCTGGGATTCCCCAGATGGCCACACACCCTTCCCCTGGCCCCATCCCATTTCCCCCAACTATTGGTTTCTTGGCTTTTGTACGTTTCCCCCTCCCCCCATTCTAAAAGGTTGAAATTCTAAGGTTCTACTCTAGGAAACCCATTCTAAGGTTTCTTCATTGATCGCTTCCCCATCCACGCCCCTCCAGCTTGGCGAGATTTCTCCAGGGATAGCCCACAAGTTTTCAAGCTTTTCTTCACATCTATAAAGACTAGAAATGTGTTTTGTTTTTCCAGGCCAAGTTTTAGGCTGAGCTTCTTAGCATATCAAATTTTGGACCAGATAGTATACTAAATCATACTTGTACTATGAAGTCAGAGGTATGCATAATACACATAGCCTTAGCCCAGGGGTGTCGAACCTTAGGCCTGGGGGCCAAATCCAGCCCGCCTGGGTTCCCAATCCAGCCCTCTGGAGGTCCCCAGAAGGCCGCGCCCCTTCCTGTCTCCACTCCTTCCCTCCAACCACCTATTGTTTGGTGGCTTCTTGGCTTTTGTGCTGCTTTTTCCCCATTCTAAAAGGTTGAAATGCCTTCCTAAGGCTACGTTAGTGGCAATAAGAGCTTTAAGCTAAAATATGCTGGTATTTTGGCCCTGCCCTCTTTTGCCTTAAGCCCCTCCCCATTTGCCTTCAGCTCTGCCCACTACTGTCTCCAAAATGGAATTTGGTCCTTGGGCTGATGGAGGTTCAAAACTTTTGCCTTAGCCCCAGTGCTGCGTTTCTGAATGAGTCATGAAGAGGCGAGTCTGGTGTGCAAATCAGAGTTACCACCAGGGCCGGCGCTACCGCTAGGCAGACCCAGGCGGCTGCCTAGGGCGCGTGGCGGAAAGGGGCGCAAAGAACGGTGCGCTCCTTCCTCGCGGCCGGCGCGCTCCTGCCCCGCCTGCCGCCTCCGCCGCGCCTCCCGCCCGCCGCTGCCGCCTCCGCTGCACCTCCCCCGCGCTGCACCTCCCCCCCCCCCACGCGCGCGCAGCCCCCACCTACCTACCTACCTACCTACCTTCGCATCGTTTCCGGAGCCCCGCCGGCTTGTTTGGCGGGAGGAACCACTAGGGCAACAGGCTTAAACAGCCCTGTTGCCCTGGTTTTCCCTGGCAAAAAAAAAAAAGCGCGGGGGTCCCGTTGCGTCGGCGGCGTCGGCAGCAGCAGCAGCCAGCAGCGGGAAGGGGGGAGGAAGGTAGGGGGCGGCGGCGGCGCGGGGGGGGTGTTGCAGAGCAGGGCTGCTTTGCTCCGGAGCCCCCCCCACGGCACGAGAGGGGGGGCGCTAAATATAATTTGGCCTAGGGCGCCAAACAGCCCTGCACCGGTCCTGGTTACCACTAAGACAGCTGGCCCAGAGCAACCAGTGCATGTGTGCCCATTAGACAAGACCAGTCTCTGAGACAACAACAATACTGCCAGCCAGCAGGCAGTTCCCCTACCAGGTAAGCCAGAATGGGAGCAACCATGCGATGTAGGAAGTACTGTATTTGGGTGTGCCTTTGTATGTATCTATACAGCTTTTAGGGTGGGATTAACACATTGCTACGCGCTAAATGAGAAGTATATTTCTTCATCCCTGGACCATTGAATTACAAGATCTAGCAAAAGAAAAGAAAAATCTTGCTTCTTCTGGAGAAACACATTAGAAGCCAAAAGGCAGAGGGCTTGTTTACAATCAAGTGTTCACCGGCTTTTTTCTAAAGCCAGGAGCACCTTTGCAATAATATTCAAATGCAGGAGATAGAATCATAGAAGTTGACGGGATCCAATGGACCGTCTCAACAGCATCATCTGACAGATAGCTTGTCCAGCTTCCCTTTGAAAATCACCAAAGGAGATTTCATAATGTCCTTAGGCATATTGTTCCTAGGCACACGCAACACAAAGATTGATTCTGTTGACCTGGCCAACTAGATGGGACTTGCACATACAGTATCTTCAGCCAGGTTTCATAACTGGAATCTATACAAAGGATAGACAAAAGTCACCGTACGGAATGTAAGTAGGCTTCTTGGAGGATGCAGATTAGTTTGGAAAAGAAAGGCATGTTTCAGCTATACATCTGCCTGAATGCAAAGAAGACATTTTTCAGCCGTGTTAGCTAAAATGGAGCTTCCATGTTCGAAGGCAGTATACCTCTGGTACAGATTTAGTTAAATCCATTTTGTTTGTGTTCTGTATTGTCAGGTGTCTTTCGTTCCGTCATCTGCTCATTGACAGAATTGGAATTTTTTAAACCAGAATTTTATTCTACTTGCACTAATTCACATTAGCACTAATTCACACTTGTGCAAATGGGCCTGTGGCTCACGCTGGCTCAGCTTTTTCTGAGTGTGGAAAGCAAAGCAGGGTCAGGCCTGGTTATTACTTGGATGGGTGACGGAGACCCCTCCTCTAGTTTCCTGCATTGAGCAGGGGGTTGGACTCGATGGCCTTGTAGGCCCCTTCCAGCTCTATGATCTATGAATCTATGAAAAATGTGCTAATCCCTATTAGTTAATTAGCGAATTAGCGCAGATTCCCCCCCCCTGTGAAAGGCCACCCCACAAGTCCACAGAATCCACATGATTCGAAAAAAGCCAGTCCACTGCAGAATCCACAGGTCGGATTCATAGAAATCTGAACTCATTTGAATCTGTTGTGGATTTCCCTGACATTCCTACCTCTGATTACCAGATGCTGGAGGCAGAGAACAGGGGGAGGGCGGCTATATTGCCTGCATGCTGCTCTTGTGGGCTTCCCAGGGGCTCTTGGACAAAGAATGCTGGACTAGATGGACCTGGGTGTGATATAGGCAGGCAGGCCTGAGGACATGTGTGCATACAATATTTTTGTGGTGCCTACCTCTGATTAAACTGTTTAAACTGTTTAAAGGTGCCTTTAGTCTTTTCATTTTGCTTTGGGTAAATTCTGATTAACTTCTAATCAATTGTAGCTAACAATGGTTTAGCTACCCATTTATTTATTTATTTATTTATTACATTTATATCCTTCCTTCCCTCCAAGGAGCTCAAGTAGTGTACCTGGTATTCCCCTTCCACCATTTTAACCTCACAACAACCTTGTGAGGTAGGTTAGGATGAGAACTAGTGACTTGCCCAGAGACACCAAGTGAGCTTCCAGGCTGAGTCGAGATTTGATGTCACTGAAACTTAGAATAGTTGGTCTGTACGTCGAATCTAGCATGTTTGTGATTCCCACATGTATTATGAGCCCGGACTTTTAACAAAATTTTAACATTTGTGTAACTAAAACCTAGGTTCATGATGAGTTAATTTCTCTTTTCTGCACCTGAGCAATCTGCATGGTTGGCATAACTAAGCAGCCAAGCTCCGCCATCTTTGTACATGCTCATATGTTGCTTATTGTAACTCCTTACCAAAGGAAATGCGCATGTCCTCTGTTTGCACATGCTTAGAAGGAATTACTCATCATGGTAAACAAGGCACATGTGACAACAGCCAATCAGAGAAGGAGGTGCATGGGGTAGAAAAAATAATGTACTGTGCACACCACATTCCCAAGATGCACTTTGGTGGTGTAATAAAGGAACTGGCAGAAGAACTCTCAGAACCACTGTCTATTATCTTTGAGAAATCATGGAGGACAGGTGAAGTGCCAGACGACTGGAGGAGGGCAAATGTTGTTCCCATCTTCAAAAAGGGCAAGAAGGAGGAACCTGGGAACTATAGGCCAGTCAGTCTGACATCAATCCCCGGGAAGATTTTTGAGCAGATTATAAAGAAGTCAGTCTGCAAGCACCTTGAAAACAATGCAGTGATTACTAGAAGCCAGCATGGATTTGTCAAGAACAAATCCTGTCAGACTAATCGGATCTCATTTTTTGATCGGGTAACCTCCCTTGTGGACTGTGGGAATGCTGTGGACATTATATATCTGGACTTCAGCAAAGCTTTCGACAAAGTGCCTCATGATATCCTGATTAGTAAGCTAGCTAAGAGTGGGCTAGATGGAACAACTATCAGGTGGATCCACAATTGGCTACAGAATCGGACTCAAAGAGTGCTTATCAATGGTTCCTTCTCAAACTGGGGAGAGGTAACGAGCGGGGTACCACAGGGCTCGGTCCTGGGCCCGATGCTCTTCAACATTTTTATTAATGACTTGGATCAGGAGGTACAGGGAATGCTTATCAAATTTGCAGATGACACAAAGTTGGGTGGAACAGCTAATACTCTGGAAGACAGAAACAAAATTCAAAGTGACCTCGATAGACTGGAGCGCTGGGCCGAAAACAACAGAATGAAATTTAATAGGGATAAATGCCAAGTGCTGCACCTAGGGCGAGGAAACCAAATGCACAGTTACAGAATGGGGGGCACTTGGCTCAACAATACTACAAGTGAGAAGGATCTTGGAATTGTGGTAGATCACAAACTGAATATGAGCCAGCAATGCGATGTGGCTGCAAAGAAGGCAAATGCAATTTTGGGCTGCATTAATAGAAGTATAGCTTCCAAATCACGGGAAGTGATAATTCCCCTTTACTCGGCACTGGTTAGGCCTCATCTTGAGTACTGCATCCAGTTCTGGGCACCTCACTTTAAGAAGGACATAGACAAACTGGAGAGGGTTCAGAGGAGGGCAACAAGGATGATAAAGGGACTGGAAACAAGGCCCTATGAGGAGAGACTGAAAGAACTGGGCATGTTTAGCCTTCAGAAGAGGAGACTGAGGGGAGATATGATCGCACTCTTCCAGTATTTGAAGGATTCACACAGAGGAGGCCAGGAGTCTCTTCTCGATCATCCCAGTTTGCAGGACACGGAATAATGGGCTCAAGTTACGAACGAGATTCACTAAACTCAGAAAATTTCCTGACTGTCATAGCAATATAGACATGGAATCACTACCTAGGGAGGTCTGCTCTCCCACTCTGGAGCATTCAAGGTGTCAGCTGAACAGCCTCTGTCAAGATGCTTTTGACCTAGATTCCTGCATTGAGCATGGGGGTTTGACTCGTGGCCTGGAGCCCGCCACTCTACTTTCGATGATGCATGATCTATGTGCAAATGTTTGGAGATGCTTTGAAAAAATCATATAACAGAGGAGCTTTGCTCTGAGTTAATAGCACTAATTCATAACTTGGTTGCCAGATTCCATACTGTAATGGGGTCAGGGTGCCCCATCGACACGTTCAACTCGGGTCCTCCCCAGTCCTAGCCCAACACTCTAGCAGCAGTAGATTTTGTGGCAACAGCCAAGGAGCATTCAAGTGATCATTAAGGAGTTCTATAAAACACAAGAGGTAATATATGTAATGATGCAGAGTCTGGGTTATGAAAAGAACGCAGGAAACCTGCAGGTGAGAACAGAATGGATGAGCAGCGCAGGCACAAAAGTTGTGCCTGGGAGGGATGCATGCCCTCGAGGAGCCTGAGGAGTGTCTGGAGTGACTTGCACATGAAAGGGGGCTCAGGAACATATGGGCAGACTGGTAGGAGAAAAGCACTGGGAGACATGCCAGTGGTGAGTCAGAGGTATTTGCACTGTGCATGTGGGAAGTCTGGCATGGGGAACCTGTAGGAAGCGTAGGTGGATGGAAAGTATCGGAAGCCTGACAGGAATATGAGGGAAATCACTCCGCTGTCAGGCTTCCAATACCTTCTGGAGCATGTGGGAATTCTGGAACAAGGGGAACCTGTGGGAAGCTTGCAGGTGAGGACGGGATCTGTGGGGAGCCTGTTGGAAGCAAGCGGGTGGGTGTGGAGCATGTGGGGAACGGGGTATGTGGGGAGCAGGTGGAAAGTGTGCAGGTGGGCGGGGAGAGCAGGCTCAGCGTTAATTCCCCTGCATTCCATTCTGTTTAATTGCTTATTAAATTCTAAGCAGCCAATTATCAGCAGCAATTACAGCTCGGCGCAGTGACACAATCGCCGCTTTAGCATTTGTTAATCAAATGCTTATTTAGGACTCCGCTTTATTAGCTGTTGCCGGAGGGAGAGCTCGGTCCCTGAGGCTGGCTGGGGGAAGGGAGCCTCAGTGTCCCCCCCGCCCCACATTCTCCGCTTCTCTTTTGCCCTCCATGATGGATCTGGTCTCTTCTCTCCCTTGGGATCTGAAATTCCCTCCTCTCGGGATGCAACCCTTAGACCAGTGTTCTCCAACCTTGGGTCCCCAGATGTTTTTGGCCTACAACTCCCAGCATGCCCCAGCCAGTGTAGCTGGCTGGGGCATGCTGGGAGTTGTAGGCCAAAAACATCTGGGGACCCAAGGTTGGAGAACACTGCCTTAGACAGATGAAACATTCAGGACCCCCCAGAAAACAAAGCAGCAATTGCAGCAACCAGTCTGTGGACTCATTTTAAATAAATAAACTCTCCATGAGGGGCCTCGGTGTAATGGCATAGGCTCAGGGAGTCAGGCATGAAGTCTTCACCCCTCGCTTGAGACCATTGCTCAGCGGCAGTGCCCTTGCTTTACATGCAGAAGGTCTCAGATCCAATCCCTGGTGTCTCCAGATAGAAGGACCAGCAGGGCAAGTCCTGCTATGCAGCAGGGTGAAGCAAACTACTTCAGGTGGCAACGTGGGAGCGGGGAGATAAGTGAAGGCAGGAATTAGTGCCTGAATGCTGTAGCAACTCTTGTGTTGGTGCTAGCGGTGGGGAGGATACTATTTGGCAAGTCTGGCGTCAAGGCTAGGCATGGCTGGCAGGCCTGGCCCAATGTATTTTGCTGCCTCAGGCGAGGCGGCAGTGCCGCCGCCCGCCCACTCGCTTGGCCAGCCAGCCGGCATATCTGCTTGGCCAGCCGTCCCAACTGACTGCTCACTCCCGCCCACTTGCTGCTGCCTTGGGCCCCAGCTGCGGGCCTCTCATGAGAGGTCAGTTGAGCTATCGCAAGAGGTTGGCCGACCTCTCGTGGGAGCCCCACAGCTGGGGCCCAAGGCGGGAGCGGGCGAGTGTGTGGTCAGCTGGGCCAGCTGGCTGAGCAAGTGACAGAGCAGCCAGCCAGCCAGCCAGCTGGCCAAACAGGAAGGTAGGTAGGGTGGACCACCACCACCACCACCCGTGGTAAGAAGAGGCGGTGGCGGCTGGCAGTGTACCCAACAGGTTGCTCTAGGGAGCCCTGCCAGGTGCTCTCTTGCTGCGGCAAATGCCACTGCGGGAGAGCGGCTGGCGGGGCTCTACAGAACACTGGCTGGAGGTGGCAGAGGGGCAACGGCAGGCTCTCCTGGCGGGTGGTGGTGGGGGTGGCACAATTCTCTGCTCTTCCTGCTCTGCCTGATGGGGGCGCAGCAGCCCGCATACTGTTAGGGCCAGCCCTGACGGCTGGGCACCTGCTGAAGAGGCACCCCCACACACACACAAGGGCTCACTGATGAGCCCCCTGGAGTTGCTCCTCCTCTTCACCATGGCAACCTGCTTGTTCACCTGCCTCTTGCTCTGGCCCAGACACCAGTGGTGGTGAGGAGGAGGAGCAGCAGGTGCCCCTGCCTACTTGCTCGCTCGCTCTTTGCTTGTCAAGCAAGCAAGTGGTAGCAATGATGGGAAAGAGGATGAGGATTGAGGAGCAAGAGCAGCTAGTGGCCAGGCCCACTGAGGGAGGGGGCCAGTTGAGGTTGTCTTGCCCAAGGGCCTCCCAAAACCTGGAAGCAGCACAGCTATTTGGGCTTTGCTTCAGGCAGCAAATTTGCTTGGGCCTGCACTGTGGATCAGGTAGCAGGAGATGGAAAAGACTCCTCTCCGAGACACTGGAAGACTGCTGCTGCTGCTGCTGCGAGTCGGAGTGGACCAGCCTTCCCCAAGCGGGTGCCCTCCAGAGGTGTTGGACTACAACTCCCATCATCGGGTGGCATAGTAGTCCCACACCTCTGGAGGGCACCCGCTTGGGGAAAGCAGCAGCAGTAGACAATATCAAGCTAGAGGAACAAACAGTCTGGCCTGGTATGATTCAGCTTCCTCGGAACTGGTGCTGCTGCAACACACCTGTGTGGCATTCGGGTTTATCCAGCGGGAAGCCTGGGGCGTAGCGCTCTTTACAGGAAACAGCAACCCTTCCCCCCCGCCCCCCCAGCCTAGCCCATGGCATGATTGAACCTGGACTTTGAATGCTGTGGGCTGTGGCTGCCTTGCTCGTTTCAATCACATCTTGGTAGCCATAGCCAATCAAGGAGCAGGGAAATTGCCCCCAATCAGGAGGCAGGAAGATAATAATGCAGCCATTGGCCGTAATTGGTTCCTTCTTTTCTTTTCTTTTCTTTTCTTTTCTTTTACAATAAGGGGTGCAAGAACTGCATATCTATGCATGAGAAGAATGGCTCTAGTTGTGAAGATGGGCAAAATGTATAGAGAGAGTGTCCGTGTATGAGTGGAGGACAGAACTGGGGCGCATGCTCCTATGGGAGGAGGAATGCATTTACTTTATTTTATGTACTATATTTATAGAACCACCCCATAACCCACATTGGTTAGGATCAGAGTGATTAAATGGACTCGTGCATGATCAAAATGTCAGCCTTTGCGGGAATGTGAAGGAAAAGGCATCATTTCTTTTACATGTGCTGTAGTTCACAATTTAATAAACAAAACTACTGCCATGCATCATTAGAAGGAAAAGCTGCCTTAAATCCCCCCCCCCCGCTTTAATTTAGCAGCCAGGCAAACAGTATTCCCTATGACAGTAACACTCAAGAGCCAAAATACGGCTTCTGAAATGAATATGTTCAAATCCCATCCATGTTGAGGGTCCAGATTTAAAAGATGTATTGGCAGCACTGATATTAGCTGTGCACCATCACTGTCTGTGGTTCTCCTTATGGCTGCTTGAAGGAAAGCCATAGAAATTTCACCCTGGAATGCAAAATATCTGGTAGCTTTGGATACAGACTGGAAGAAGAAGAAGAAGAAGAAGAAGAAGAAGAAGAAGAAGAAGAAGAAGAAGAAGAAGAAGAAGAAGAAGAAGAAGAAGAAGAAGAAGAAGAAAAGCCACCTTTTCAAAATCAAATAATTTGCCACCGGGAAGAAGGGGCCGGTGTGTTGGTGCAACTGCAAAGTGGCTTGCCCTTCCCAGAGCAGCTCTTCACTTTTGAGTCAATGGCTGTCCTTGGAAACTTCTCAGATACCAAGGAGAGACGCAACCACTCAGTGCTGGCTCCTGGCTTTGGAGGGCCCTTGCGCAAGACTCCCTCCTTCAGTGCATCTACTTTCTCTCACCGCCATGGTCACCAGCTGCTATGGCTCCTCATCCTCTTTCTCATTATTACGGTACTACTACTTGCTTGCTCGACAGGTAGAGAGCCAGTGAGCAAGTAGGCAGGGGCATCTACTGCTCCTACTTCTTGCTACTACCATAGCACCATCTACTGCTACCACCATAGACTGGGTTCAGACATGGGTTGTTGTCGCAATGTGGGTTATTATCATGTTGTCTGAACCTATCCGAGATAACAAACCATGGTGAACAACCCACAGTACACAACCCAACAACAAACCATGGGTTGTCTTCATGAGTTGTTTGTAGGTTAACAAGCCATGGTTTGTTAATGCAGCTGGATTCAGACAGCCCAGTAGCCCACGTTTCAGCAACAACCCACAGTTCAATGATGACCCACACGCAACCTGTACTTAACCCTTGAGTGTGGGTTATCATTGTTGTCTGAACCCAGTCTGGGCCAGAGCGAAAGCAGATTGCAATGGTGGAGAGGAAGAGCGAGTCCAGGAGGCTCTCATTGGTGGGCCCCTGCTGGGATGTGGCCTACCCTTGACGCCAGCCCTGCAACCACTGCACATTCATCCCTGTTGCTGTCTCATCACTTCCTTTGTACACCCTCCTCTTAGACTCCTGCTTCCACATCCAGTAGGAAAGAAGGAGACAAATGTTAATATGTAGTTAAAGCTTAGTTGATTGATCTAATGATTACATTGATTTCAGCTGGCAGTTTGAGACAGAATATTGAGCTTGGACTGAGACCTGAGGTGGGTTTAGAGCAGGGGTGCAGAACCTCAGGCCCAGGGGCCAAATTTGGTCATCCTGGGATCTCAGTCGTCCCTCTGGAGTCCCCCAGAAGGCCACACACCCTTCCCCTAGCTGGGGCTCCCTTTCCCCTGACCACCAACCATTTTGTGGTTTCCGTGTGTGTGTGTGTGTGTGTGTGTGTGCATACGCGCACGCGTGTGCATATTCCCATTCTAAAAGGTGGAAATGCCTCTCCTAAGGCTTAGTTACTGGTAGTAAGAGCTTCAAGCTAAAATATGCTGGTATTTTTGCCCTGCCCTTTTTGCCTCAGTCCATCCACCATGGCATGCAGACCCTGAAAGCTTCTCCAAAATTAAATTCAGCCTTTGGGCTGAAAAAGATTAACACCCCTAGTATAGAACCTCTCTCAGTTGTGCACTCTCTGCATGATCACAGGCAAGTTATTGTTCCTAGGCCTCAGTTTCTGATCTGCACACTGGACATGAAAATGGCTACCTCACAAGGCTGTTAGGCACATGAGTGTCATCAACGTTTTTGCTCGTTTTGTTTATTTAAATTACATTTTGATCCCACCCTTCTTCCCAGGAAGTCAGGATGGTAGATAGTTCTACCCCTTATCCTCACAACAATCCTGTGAGGTACGTTAAGCCGAGAGATAGTGACTGGCCCAAAGTCACCCAGAAAACATTGTGCCTGAGTGTGGATTTGAACTTGGGTTCCTGAGGCCTAATGGCCAATGTGGACATGATGGCAGGAAATCTGTGATTAGATCTCCCACAGTTTTTAAAAAGGCCAAATGCAGCTGGAAGAGAGTCTGACCTGCAGCCTTGTAAAAGGGAGGGGATGATTGTGAAAGGATTCCACCCCCACCACCCACATCTAGAGTTGCTCTTCATGCTGTGGGGAAAAACATACAAAGGTACCATATGGTGATCAAGACCCACATGATCAGCCTCACCACCATGGTATTCCCCAGCCATGTGTGGGACCACAGCATGTGGAAGTTGCTTCCATCCCGTGGGTCGGGGTGGGCAACTTGCAGCTACTCCAAATGTTTTAGGCCTACAGTTCCCATCATGCCTCACCATTGGGCTGATGGGGAGTTGTAGGCCAAAACATTTGAAGAGCCACCCATCCCTGCCATAAGCCGTGTGTGTGTGTGTGTGTGTGTGTGTGTGTGTGTGTGAGAGAGAGAGAGAGAGAGAGAGAGAGAGAGGTGGCCATAGATTCCAGCACAAGGAGAGCTCTACTGAAGTTTGGGAACTGCAGTCATGCCTTGGATTGAGAGCATAATTCATTCTGGAAACATGCTTGTAATCCAAAACACTCTTATATCAAAACGAAATCCCCCCAAAAGAACTTTGTACAGAGATTTTTAATTTAAGCCATACTACAGTACTTGTATTGCAAGACGTCGCTTGTATATCAAGTCAAAAAAATTAAATAAATATTTAAAAATTTGCTTGTCTTGCAAAACGCTCTCCAACCAAGTTACTTGCGATCCAAGGTATTACTGTACCTGCATATCATGAACTACCTTGGGAGGGGGAGGAGGTGCTGGTGATGGTGATGGTGGTGGTGGCAGGCAGCAGCAGCAGCAGCAGCAGGAGCTGTTCATGCATGCAGCTCTAGCTATCAAGTGTCTCCAGGGATTAGGCTTGAGTTGGGAGAGGGAAGGGAAGGCAAAAAGCAGCAGACTGGCCTGAGGGCATGAAATAAAAAAAAGTGGGTGGGGCGAGGGAGGAGAAGCAGCCAAAAGAGGGGGGGAGAGAATGAATGGGGGAAGGAGAACGGTGCTCCTGTACCTTTAAATGTTGTCTACAAGGTGGAATGTTGGCAGATGTTGCTTGCTGATCATATTGTAATGCTGCAGGAGGGGAAAAAAACCCCTGCAAGGGCCATAAATTCCCTCTTGTACACAACCATTAAGCTAAGGTGCAGGAGCCCTGCACTCTGCTACCTCAAGCCTTCCTACTGATGGGGAAGTAAGAAGAAGCAACCATGGCAGAGACTTACGAGTGGGGAACAGACGCTGTGGTAGCAACAGATGTCCATGGCATGGAGAAGCACCACCAGGTTGGCAGGAAGAAGGCGTACATTGTGACTAAAGGAGCACCACCAGGGATGTTGGCAGCACTAGGCCATATGATGCTCAGGTGTTGGAAGGCTGTCCCCCTCCTCTTCTCCGGCCTTTGCAGATTCCCGCCATAGGAGAAAAAGTACTCTTCTCTAGGCAGCATTGCCGATTTGCCTGGCCTCAGCAAACAGGCCTGGCCTGGGCCTGCCCCAGACAGGACATGGCCAGAGGTGGTGTGGCACTGCGCTGCCCTGCCGAGACACCATCGTGCCAGGACCAGCAGGCAGCCGTGAGGGAGAGGGGGGGCAGAGGGGAGGGAGCGTGCTCCGTTCAGTGTGGCATGACCAGACGAGGCCCCCGGAGAAGTGAGCTATGTCCCTTATTGGTCACACTACATTTCTTTTTCATTAGCAGTTAAATGCAGACATGAGGGATCGGCGCAGGTTCACTGGGCGCATGCTGTGCAGCGTTTCCTGCCATGATGGATTAGCCCCGGTGGAGGCTGGGAGTGGGGGGGGGGGAGGCTCTTGTCAGCAGCCCCAGCTGTGCAAGTCTTTCAGAGGGGGCATCAGTGATGTATCAGGAAAGAGGAAGAGGAAGGGAGGTTGTTTCAGGTTCCAGGATGAGGGCACAGTGGCAAATGATGTACCTGGGGGGGGGGGGGTCATTGTATGTATATCACACATAACTGTACCTCTTGAATGGCCTTAATGCCCATTTTCTCAATATGTGTGCTAGTTGCTGGCATATTTTTCAAACAGCTGGTTAAAAATGTTGGTTTTATAATTTTTGGGGTTCGAATCTAAAATCATTGTCAGTATATACTGTGCTTTTAAAAATATGGTATCTGAAATTACAGAATTTGGGTGCTATACATGTTTGGAACAAATGCAGATATGTGGCATCTCAGTGTTTAACAGTGCAAACAGATATATGTGTCTACTCAAAAGTAAACCTCATTGAGTTCAATGGGGGCTTACTCCCAAGTAAGTGAGCACAGGATTGCAGCCTAAATGTACATCTTATAGGGCAATCAACGCTTTGAAATTAAGGCTTCCTGGACTCCTTTAATGGCAGGTGTGTTGTCCACCAAACCCCACTGAAGTGGTTGCCATTTCTACATGAGCACGCACATATTTTATTTTATGTTCTTCAACATATAGCCCACCCCATCCCAAAAGCCCCAGGGTGAACAGCCATATGCTGTTTTATCACAGAGCCTCCAATCACATTGCTTAAATCTCATCTTGCCCTCTCCCAGACCCAAGGAAAGCCAATGAGAATGACAAATAGAAAACGGTGCAAATATTTTACCTAGAAAATCTTGGAGGGTATATGGTTGAGACAGAGGATAGAATCATAGAATCATAGAAAAGTAGAGTTGGAAGAGGCCGCTATGAGGCCATCAAGTCCAACCCCCTGCTCAATGCAGGAATCCAAGTCAAAGCATCCCTGACAGATGGCTGTCCAGCTTCACCTTGAATGCCTCCAGAGTGGGAGAGCCCACCACCTCCCTAGCTAGTTGGTTCCATTGTCTTGTTGCTCTAACAGTCAGGAAATTTTTCCTGATGTTTAGGTGGAATCTGGGTTCCTGTAACTTGAGCCCATTATTCTGTGTCCTGCAATCTGGGATGATCGAGAAGAGATCCTGGCCCTCCTCTGTGTAACAACCCTTCAAGTAGTGGAAGAGTGTTATCATATCTCCCCTCAGTCTCCTCTTCTGAAGGCTAAACATGCCCAGTTCTTTCAGTCTCTCCTCATAGGGCCTTGTTTCCAGTCCCTTTATCATCTTTGTTGCCCTCCTCTGAACCCTCTCCAGGTTCTACCTCGCCATAACTAGAGCAATGTGAATTACATGAATTGGTTTTGTCTCAACCTATGGCCAGATTGCATTTTCAGCTCCCCGGAACTAGAGAACTGGATTTAAGGCACAGAGATGGGAGTCGCAGTCTGAACATCAATTCTATCTGTACACAATAATACCACAGTCTGTCCACCTATCCCAACAGGAGACTGAGGGGAAATTGACAGGCTGAATGTGAAGAAGAATAGACTCCAGGCTCATCTAAGAAGGTGCTGAGAGTCAAGCTTAAAGAGCATTAAGGAAGATATGAGATGGGATGGAAGGTGATTATAGGTCAAAGCCAAGGGGCATTACCAATCCCAAAAGGCTGTCTCAGCAATTACCCTTACCGGTCTGAGACCTCATATATATAACCAGTGTTTACAGGAACTATTTACCCCAGTAGAATACCACCAGTTTATTTATTTATTTATTTATTTATTGACCCCCCCCACCTTTTCACTAAGAAAAATGGCATTCAAGGCAGCCAATGTCAATTTCCTGTTGGGAATGTTTGTGTATCACAGTAGGCCTAACCATTGTGGTGCATCAGAAGACATGTCCACAATCCAAGGTTCTCCATACCATCTACAGTAGGGGTAGGCAGAAGGTAGATCTCCAGATGTTTTGGATTTCAACTCCCAGAAGCCTCTGCCAGCATAGCCAATGTTCCGGAATGCTGGGAGTGGAAGTCCAGAACATCTGGAGATCTATCTTCTGCCCACGCCTCAACTACGGTAAGGGAGCAATAGAACTACGGTAAGAGAGTACGTAATAGAATTCTGTACACAACCCATAACCACTGCTGTTATACCACATCTAATATGCATTCTCATTGAGTGGATTATCTTCAACAATCACCACTGATTATCCCTGTTGGTACACCAGCATGGGGTAATATTAAAAGGGTGTATCATGTGGGATTCTCTTAATTTACTCCTCTGGAAGTGTTTCTAACTTTTCCCACCAGCCTCCTAAAATGTTAAGAGTTACTGCTAAATGTCAACTATCATGAGTCTTTGACATTTGCTGGAACAGTACACTTGACCAATGAAAAGAAAGCAACACTGGGGCTTTCCACTGGCCCTTACTCCTAGGTGGCATTTGATTGCATGGGCTGAGATCTTGACGGTCTGAGTTGGCTGTGGGGACAGCAGCATGGCTGAGAGCTCTTGCTGCAGTTCCTTTCATTAATGTTACAGACCAATTAACTGTAATTAGCCAAGATCCCAAAGAGCTGCTGCTACTCCAATTACAGTGAAGGAGAGATGAAGTCTTGCCCTTTAACTGACGAAGTTTGATCTTAGAGGATTGTGATTCTGGTGGGTCAGTGAAGCAAAGGCATTGGGACTGCAGTGACTATGCTCGAGGTGTAGAATAAAGGGCTGTGCAATCACAGCAAGGAAGAATCGATTCTATTGACACAGGGCCCATGGCGGAGCCTGGTCCTTCATGGCCTGGTTGAACATTTCCATGGCCACCATGCCAGTTTCTAACCCCCTCCTCTCTGTCCGCCCTGCCCAGGTGCCCAGCAGAGTGCCACAGTGCCCATCCCTATGCCTGGCTCCGCCTCCGACCTGCTCCCTCACTTCCTGCTGGAGCCTGAGGATGTTTACATTGTCAAGAACAAACCAGTGACCCTGGCCTGCAAGGCCATGCCTGCCACCCAGATCTACTTCAAGTGCAATGGCGAGTGGGTGCACCAGGGTGACCACCTCATCCAGCGCAGCAAGGACAAAAGCACTGGTGAGTGCAGGGAGGGGGCATCCCAGGGCAGCAGAGGAATTTGCTTCTTCATGGCTGGGTGGCTGACTGCCAGTTTCTGTCCCAGCACTGACTCGGGGCATATCCATACCTCCGCTATGATGTTTATTCCAGTTTAACTGCCATGGATCTCTCTGACGAATCCTGGGAATGGTAGTTTGGCGAGGGTGCTGAGCGTTAAACGATCACCAGCCCCGCTCGCAGAATGAGAGCCAGTGTGGCGTAGTGGTTAGAATGTTGGACTGGGACTCGGGAGATCCGGGTTCCAGTCCCCACTCAGCCATGAAACTCACTGGGTGACTTTGGGCCAGTTCACTGACTCTCAGCCTAACCTACCTCACAGGGTTGTTGTGAGGATAAAATGGAGAGGAGGAGGAGGATTATGTAAGCCGCCTTGGGTTCCTTGCAGGAAAAAAGGCGGGGTATAAATATAATAAATAAATAAATAAATAAATAAAATGACAGTTCCCAGCACAGAGGCAAAGAGTATTAAACCAGTTCAAGCATTATGGTGGCCACTTATGAATAGCCAAAAAGGAGGAGATGCATTGCCAAAAAAAAAAGAAGGCAGTGATTTGCATATGCTAATTTGTATGTATAGATGCAAATTTAGGAATAATAATTATAATTTAAATAGAAATACAGCAAATCTCACCATAGTGCAGAAGACTATGCACCAGGTGACCTGTGGGCCTGCCTCTTCAGTCTGCTGTCCGGGTGCTGACTCTTGATGGGCAACAGTTCTGATCTCTTTAAGTTCTTTCTCTTTAAATTGGAATTGGACAGGACAGCCCTTCAAACAGAGGACACCTTCAAATAGAGGATGGTCCTCTGTAAAAGAGGACACATGGCCACCTAGTCCCATAACGTTCCAGATCTCATCAAATTCTTCAACATCCTCTTGTGCCCATACAATAACAAAGCATTGATAGCAGCATCCCCCAGTTTCTGGCCTGCACACAGCTTGGGGCCGCACCGTTCCTCCCCCCTGGACAGTGAGACAGCTCTTTCACTGTACGCCCCATTGTCAGTTAGACTCCAGCACATCATCTTGGCCTGCCCTGAACCAGATCCAAATGGCAGGCAGTGACCCTAACAGGCCATAATTTGGCAAGGCCAAGGAAGATGGACAATCAAGTTTGCCAAAAGGAACCCGGCAGTTACCTGCCCCCTTGTGCACCTTCTGTGCCATTCTGTGAACAAAGACAAGTACCATGCCAGGCCCCACACTGGGCATTCAGGGCTGGGAAGCAGCTGTCTGAGGAGGCTGCGTGGTGGGGTGGTGGGGTCAGGAAGTGCTGCCATCCTATAATCTCTGCGTTAAAAAAAAAAGAAAAAAGAATTCTGCACTGTAGCAACAAAAATTCTGCACCAGGAAAACCTGGATCCTGCAACCGGCGTATTGGCACAATTTCTCTTGCTTTACATAATTTATTCTGTGATGGTGACTGTTTTGCATAATTTATCATGCTTCTGCTAGTCATGGAGAGGGGAAAGGAGCCATGCAGGGCACTTAACCCCTTACCCTGATTACTAGAAATCATATTCAACAGCAACCCTTCTGGCTTCAGGTGTCACGAAGGGTTGCCCACACACTTCCAAGTGTATCTTTGCAACCATAAGGGCTAGAAACCTGTTTGGGTTTGTGGGGAGGGAGGGTGGTTTAAAGTGAAAGTTGAAGTCCTCAGGAAGTTAAATCCTGCACATTCCCTGCACTTCCACAGAGTTGTGGCATACACACAGTCCTGCCGCAAGCCTCTCCACCCTTTGATCTCTCTTCCCTCCCTCGTTTCTTTGCCCCCTGATGTTTTGGCAGGCCTGCCCCTTATGGAGGTGCGGATCGACATTTCACGGCAGCAGGTGGAGAAGATATTTGGCTTGGAAGAGTACTGGTGCCAGTGTGTTGCCTGGAGCTCTTCTGGCACCACCAAGAGCCAGAAGGCCTACGTGCGCATTGCTTGTGAGTAGGGATGTACGGATTTTGTTAGATCCGTTCCATCTTTGTTTTGCGGATTGTCAAGCATCTTTCATTCCATTGTTTGCTGATTGACGGAATTGGATTATTTTTAGGGATATACAAGAATTTTGTTCCACTCGTGCAAGTGCGCATTATATATATATTATAGTGCACACTGCCGCAGGTGCGAATTTGCGCAAATCCCCCCAAAAGTTTGAAAATGGTCTGCAGGTCCATGGAATCTGCGTGACTCGGAAAAAGCTGGGCCACTGCGGAATCCACAGGTTAGATTCCGAACTCATTTGAATCCGTTGTGGATTTCTCCAACATCCCTGCTTGTGAGTGATGCTCCGCTTATCATCCTGGCTGCCCAAGAGGGAGCCATCCGGAACCTCAGATCATCCAGCATCCTTCTCCTTGAGCCTTATTATCATTGCTGCTGCCCTCTGCCCCCACCCCCACCCGCCTTCCTGCCCAGAGGCTCCTGGCACTCAGTACCATTGATGGGTATACGGATAAGCTATGGCCTGGATCGCTGAAAATTGGAGCCTGGCAACAGGCCTTTCATGGCTGAATCAAGTATGACCAGCCAGGCATTGGTGCTGGCAGGGATCAGACCTAGCATGACGTGACGACATAACGCCACTCTGAGCCTCTCTTCTTTATAGATCTGCGGAAGAATTTTGAGCAGGAGCCAGTGGCCAAAGAGGTCTCTATTGAGCAGGGAATTGTGTTGCCTTGCCGCCCCCCAGAGGGGATCCCACCAGCTGAAGTGAGTATTGCCCCCCCCCATGAATATTTCTGGGTAATACTAGGAAGCCATTGGGCAGAGTGGCCCATGAAGCCCCTGCCGCATTGCAATAAGCCCAAGCAGTCTGAGGGGGACTGACAACCGTTGGGGCCCCATCCCATCACCACCCTTGGCTTAGCCATCCTGCAGTGCTGCATCTAGAGTTGGATCGTGGTAACCTCTTCTCTTCCATGCTCACCACTTCTGCTCAACTGAACTCCAGCTCATCTTTCTGCAGAGCTCATGAACTCACATTTTTGGAGCCTCCCTAGGCTGCCCTGGTGCTGACTGGCCTGTCAATCTCTGTCCCTCACTAGGTCGGTGCCAGGACATGTTTCCCTCAGAGACATGTTGCAGCCACAGTGTCAGAGATAACTGTGGGGATTCCTTCACAGGGGGTTAGAGGTTAAGCCCCGCCCCCTGGTGGAACCCAAGGAGGCTCCGCGGGCCAGTTGTGGAACCTCCACGGGCCAGATTAAGCCCATGGGGCAGAAGTTCTGCACCCGTGCTTTAAAGGCTCCTGTGCAGCCAGACTCCAACCCTCCTGCCCCATCTGTGGCTTGTGTCTCTCCCCAAGGTCGAGTGGCTGCGCAACGAAGAGCTCGTGGACCCAGCTCTCGACCCCAATTTCTACGTCACGCTGGAGCACAGCCTGGTGGTGAAGCAGGCCCGTCTGGCCGACACAGGCAACTATACCTGCGTGGCCAAGAACATTGTGGCCCGCCGCCGCAGCTCGCCTGCCACTGTCACCGTCTATGGTAGGGCCCCATTGGGATAGGGGTGGGTGGCCTTGAGGAAAAGGGGACCAGCAGAAAACGGCCTTCTTTACATAGGCCCCCAGAGTGGAGGCAGTGGTAGGAGTCCAGTGTTCTTGGATCCCTTGCACCAGAGTTTGGGCTCAGCTATAAGTGAAGAGGGAAGATGAGTTAGGGTGCCCCCAGCTGCTTTTGGAGCGTGATGAAGAGGGAACTTTGCTAGGACTGTATCCCACACCCTGGAGATAAATTCATTCTGAATGCGGGACACGGATTGAGGGAGCTCCAGGCGTGGGGAAGGGGTGACAAGGGAGCAAGTGATGCTTCTGCTGCATCTCACAGCTGTATGACCCCCTTCCCACTCCTCCAAGTGTTCGCCCCTCTGCTTGTGACTCTTCCTGCATCCCCCCCCATGTTTTCCTGTGTATTCTCCCCAAATTGTACACACACACAAACACACACACACACAAGGGAAGCTTGACTCCCAAAGCCAACCATTCTGCCCCCAGGCACCCAAGAGGGTGGGGCTCCCTCCCCAGGCCGGGAAAGCAGTCTGCTCCCAGTGGGGGCAGCAGCTCAGCCAAGCCCAGGCCCCCTCCCCCGGCACCATCTCCGGGAGCTCGAGCTGATGCTGTCCCTTCCCCCCAGTGAATGGCGGCTGGTCAACGTGGACGGACTGGTCAGCCTGCAGCACCAGCTGTGGACGGGGCTGGCAGAAGCGGAGCCGGAGCTGCACCAACCCGACGCCACTCAACGGGGGGGCCTTCTGTGAGGGACAGAATGTGCAGAAAAGTTCCTGCGCCACCCTGTGCCCAGGTACCGCCCCTGCCCCTGCTGCGCACCTGGGGCTCTCATTGCTGTTCTCACCCCCCCTAGCCCCGAGCATTCGTCCTAAGTCACCAGCCCTCCCGCCCCCCCGTCTGCAACGGGGGGTGGGGTGGGGGGGATGCTTAGGAGGCCCACACATGTGGAGCCCAGAATAGGCTGAGCCACACACGCTCGCTCCGATCTTCCACTCACAGTTCCTAGGCCTCTGTTCTGTTCCAGCCCTGGGGGGGGCTCGCCATTCACACAACTCTGTCTATGCTCCCGACCCCTGCCTTTGCCCTTCCCCCACAGCAACCCTGCTGAATGGACAGCCGGCCGGGAAAGGTGTGGCGTGTGCCTGAGACGTCTTTCTCCTGTGTCTTCCGCTCTGTTTGAACCAGGGCCGATGGGCAGCTGCCCTTTGCCTGGCCCTCCCCTTTGCTCTACCTCTCCTCCCCCTCTCCACCCATCCATGTGTCTGTGTTTGTCCATTCCCATCTCTGAGCCCCTGGACCATCTGAAGCACGTGACAAAGGTGGAAAGGCCTCTCTTTCCCTGTCTGGGTGGCTTCTGTGGTCAGCGGTGGGTCAGCCACAAGCGATGCAGACCCAGTCACTCCTCCGCAGGGCTGACATAGCCCAGCGGTGTCCTTGTTGTGACCCTTGAGGTTGCTACAAGCATTTGACTAGCGCAGCCTCCCCAGCCTGGCCCCCTCCCGATGTGTTGGACTAGGACTCCCAGCTTCCCCCTGCAGGCTGGGGGATGCTGGGAGCTGTAGCCCAGCACATTGGGCGGGCCTCAGCTTGAGGAACGCTGGGCTAGAGAGAGAGAGATCTGCTTGGGGGCTTCGGTGGAGGGGGAAAAGAGAGAATCCACTGTGAGGATAAGAAAAGATTCCGAGTTAGTGTTTTGGTTACTAAGCCGTCTGTGCTGCCTCCTCTCTGGCAGTGCCTGGCGGCTGGTCAGCCTGGAGCCTGTGGTCAGTGTGCAGCGCAGACTGTACACATTGGCGTAGCCGCGAATGCTCGGATCCAGTGCCCCGGAATGGCGGGGACGAGTGCCAGGGGCCGGAACTGGAGACCCGCAACTGCACCAGTGAGCTGTGTAGCCACGGTGAGTCTCTGCCTCGTCTGCCATCTTTGGGGAAAGACCGAGCGCTGTGGCTGGAGAGGGAGGGGGCGGGGCAGCAGTGGTGCGGGTAGGGTGGCTGCTCCTTACATATTGCCAAGGGGAGAGGAAGTGCGCCACGGAAGGGGAGGAGGACCAAAAGAGAGGACACATGTTTGTAGGAAACCTGCATATGATAATTTTGTATTTATAGATGCAAATTTATTATTCTAATTTAAATTTTATATTCTGCCTTTCCCCCGCTTCCAAGGAACCCAAGGCAGCTTACAAGGTTCTCCTCCTCTCCATTTTATCCTCACAACAACCCTGTGGGGTAGGTTAGGCTGAGAGTCAGTGACTGGCCCAAAGTCACCCAGTGAGCTTCATGGCTGAGCGAGGGCTAGAACCCGGGTCTCCTGAGTCCCAGTCCAACAATTTATTTTATTTCTTTATTACGTTCCTATACCACCGAAGATCTCTGGGTGGTTCACAACAATTATTAAGGCCACAGAATACAACATAAAATACAGTATAAAAATACTTTAACCACACACATCTCACCATAGCGGGGAAGACCGTGACCAGGTGACCTGTGTGCCTGCTCAGGCCGCTGCCCATGTGTGGATGGGCAACTTCCAGGCCTCTCCCTGCTCTCCCTCCCTTCTTAGGGTTCTTCATCTTTAAAGCAGACTTAGATTACTAGACAATCCTTCTAACAGAGGACCGTCTTCCGGCAGCCTTCAAACAGAGAGGATTGTCCCCGGTAAAGTGAGGCCACACTGGTGGTGGTGGTGGTGGTGGTGAAGGGGGAGAAGCCTCGCTGGCCAGGCAGGGCTATCTGAGGCCTCCTCCGCTGACGACTTTCCTTTGGAGTGGCCTTGCATGCCAGGCTGATTGAGACGTCAGGGCAGTGAGGCCTGTCAGCTCTGGCCTGCCTATCCGTCTGCATAGGAACTCGCAGCCGCCTGCCTGGCACAGCTGGAATCTCTACTGCCTAGTTTAGCATGGCCCAGCAGCCACAGGCAACAAAGCGGAAACCCACCTTGGCAGTGACACCCCCTCCCAGGCAGGCCCCGTAGCCCCAGTGTCCCTCCACAGGCTCCACCCCCTGTGAGGAGGAGCGCCCAGAGTCCTCTTCCGAAAGTTGCACTCTCTGCTGCACCCGAAGGTTGCGACGGGTGCACGTGGGCCCGGCAAGCGGCCTGCCGCCCTCCAGGCAGGGGAGCTCTGCGCCGACATGCCAGGGTGGGAGAGTGAGTGACAGGTCCCATCCTGGCTCATTAACTCTCCTAGCTTGTTAGGCCTCCTAGGGGTTTTCTCTTCCTTTTACATCAAATTAACTATTCTCACAGTTGAAATGAAGCAATGTCCCCCTGCCCTCCCGGAGGTACTCAGCCTGGCAGTCTGGCCCAGCTGGCGGTGTGGGGTGGGGGTGGAATTCAGAGGGGCAGGAGCAAGGCAAAGTGCTCGTTCGCATAAAACACACACACATGCTCTTTCTTTCTTTCTCACACACAGTACCCACCCTGCACATATGTCACCTCATAAACTAGGCTAAATGGGGATAAGAAAAGATTCTCCTTGTTCTTGTCACCCAGAAATGCTGCGTTCTCGCACACAACAGACCTGCATACTCGCTCTCTGCCTGCCCCTCCCTGTCACCTCACAACCAGCCCATATATGCACCAGCGTGTTGTCTGCCTGTCTGCCGATGGATGTCTCATACAAAGGCAATGGACATGTGCGTGCACACTCCTGCGGAGCCAGGATTTGGGGCATGGAGCTTCAATGAACAGTTCTACTTTCTCTGCCTTCATGGGCATCGACAAGATGGTGGATTGGGGAGGGACGCGTCAATCCCTTCTCCTTATTAATGACTGATTGTTTTCTCTCAGAAACTATGAGATAGGAGCAGAAGGGGTCTTTCTAACCCCAATTTTAACCTTCCTCCTTCCCGATAATCTTTGCCACAAAACCTTTCCAACAGGGCCCTTCCCCCCACAATGTTTCAGGTTCAACCACCACCACCCCTCCATGTTTCAGACATACACACCCATTATTATTCCTGATGGGCACATAAATTTCTGGCTAATTCACTGGTTCTGCAGACTGTTACTGTTATTATGAACAATTTAGGGCACAGTCCTATGCTTGTTTAGGCAGAAAAGGGTCCTACAACTCCTAGCACGCCCCAGCCAGTATGGTAGGTGTGAGGATAAAATGGAGAGGAGGAGGACCACATAAGCCACCTCGGATTCCTTGCAAGAGGAAGAAAGGCAGGATATAAATGTAAAAATAAATAAATAGGATTGCACCCTAACTGGCCTTGTGCACTAGGCACACATGCCAAAGGCACACATTTCTTTGATTTTAAAAAAGAGAGAGGCCCGTGTTGTTAACATTGCTGTAGTTATTATAGGAGGGAACCACAACAGATGCTCCTAAAATGCGCTGCTTGTTTGCGATTTCATCTTCCAGACGAGGCTTTGACGGCTCCATCATCGCCCTCCCTCATTCACAGAATTTTCCTAGGGGTTTTCCATTTATAAGCCTCCCGTGTTTTCCCACCAGTTCTTCCATCTTTTTTTCTTACCGCAGAAAATCTGTTAAGGAGAAAAAGATGGAACAGCTGCAGAATGCCTTCTGATTTGGTAGTGCCAGGAGCCCTCCGTCTGCAAGCACCCTGTATCTAAGAGCAAGCCATTCAACCTTGCTGAAAATCATGACCTCCTTTCCCCACTGAAATCTGCAATTGGACCCCTGGATCCCAGAGGAACCACTTTTGCTCCTTAACTCCTCTTCTCCAAGACAGATTTTCCGCTGCTCTTTGGAGAGTAGGAGGGTGTTGGACTCAAGGAGGCTGCGAGTCCAAGGCTCTGCTCAGATAGAAGTGGGCTCGGCATATTGTTTTGACTTTGCACCTACAAGGCAAGGAAAAAGCAGGTTTTAGGTACCAACTCCTTGATGAGCCTCTTGAGAAGGCCGATGAAGGGTGATTCAATGTCTCTTCCCTAAAAATCCCACTCATTTGCATACAGCCCCCCCCCCCATAATGGACATGGCACATCATGCGGATGAGCAGTGTGTTTCTTCTCTAGAAAGAGATGCCGTTAGTTCCCAATTTAAGACACCCAGCGACCACTGGCTCAGCTTCAACATCTCCGTTCTCCTGCTTCCCTTCTTAGGAACCGGTAGCTCCGAGGATGTGGCTCTGTACGTGGGCCTGATCGCTGTGGCCGTCTGCTTGGTGCTGCTTCTCCTGGTGGTCACCCTTGTCTATTGCCGCAAGAAGGAAGGGCTGGATTCTGACGTCGCCGACTCTTCTATTCTCACTGCTGGCTTCCAGCCGGTCAGCATCAAGCCCACCAAAGCGGGTGAGCACCACTCTAGTCCTGGGGTATCTTGGGAAAGACATGAGTCCGGTACAAGAGGGTCGTTGGGTCAAACCCCAGAGGTTGGGGCCTGCCAGGGACTGCTGCACGTTCTGTCAAGTGGCTGCTCGGGTCCCACCTTCCCACTCCCTCCTGCTGATGCAAGCAGAGTTCCTAGTTTTGCCGCATCTCAAGCAGGAGAGGAAAGGAGGCAAAGGAGCAGCGTCCGTTGTAGTAACGGAGCTTGTGAAGCAGCAGGCGCCCTCTGGCATGAGATCTGGAAATCCAAATGCATGGATGGGGAACCTCCAGCCTGTGGAGCCTCACCATCCAGCCCCCAGCTCCCACTCCTTACACACACACACACACACACACACACACACCGCAGCTGCAATGAGGCTTGAGAATAGCCTTCCACTGGTTTCATAGAATAGTCGAGTTGGAAGCGACCTATAATAAGGCCATCGAGTCCAACCCCCTGCTCAATGAAGGAGAACAGACGTGGGCAGCCCAGGCAGTCACCCATCCAGGCACTGACCCGGCTCATACCTGCTTAGCTTCAGCACGTGGCCTGCATTATGTGCTCTCGACGCCACAACGGAATGCTTTTTCTGTGCCTCAGTGCAGTGCAGGGCGAGGCCGTGGGAGTGGGTCGCAACTGGGGAGGGCTAACCCTTCCCTCCATAGCTGTGACCCATCCCACCACGCACGCACGCACACACACGCTGTCCCCCTCTCCTGTGCTGAACCTAAGCTTGGTAAAAACTTTCTGTTGGCTTCAATGGAAGGCTTTTTCAAAGTGTAACTTCAGCGCAAGTGGGGGTATTTTCATGTGTGTGGGAATGGGCATGTGTCATTTGTGCAAATGGATGTGTATAAATGTGCATGTGTATTGAGTGTGGGTGTGTACTGAGAGTTTAGCTCTTGACCCCACCCACTGTTACCAGGGGGGACAGCCACCTCTGCCATGCGTCTCCGCTCCCCCGAAGGTACCCTGGAAGGGAATGTGGCCCTTAGGCTGAAAAGCTTCCCTGTCCCTGTCCTAGTCTTATGATGCCTGTTGTCATGATTCTTGCCAGTGGGAAGCCAGGCCACCCAGAAGGGCCCGTGCCACCTGGGCTTCAGGAGGCAGAGGATGAGGACGAGGATGAAGATGGGCTCTCCTTAAGTGATGGAACATTGCTTATTGGTCTTCCTCCCTTTGTGCCTTATAGCTCCATGGGGATGGGTGTTCATGACCTGACAAGAGTCCTATTTATTTACCAGAGCTGCCTTTCTCTAAATTAAGGCAGCTCACAAAAGCTACAAAAATAAATACAGGGCTTAAAAGCAGAATGAAAAACAGGTAGCTGTCAAAGCAGTAATTAAAAAGTTGTCTGGAAGTTATCTGTCCAACTGGGGAGCAGGGCGGAATATACCTCCAGAAGAATGCTAAGCGTGTTGAGCACTGAAAGGCTTCTGTTGGTGGGCCGCATGAGCAGAGGGTCTATATGGAGGGCGGCATAGGAAAGCTGAGTCCACAGGCTCAACGATCGCACCAAAAATCTATTCCGCTCAAATGCCGGCGATTCTCCTCCTGCCATCCATCCGGACATGATTAAACATTGCCTTCACTAACGAAGGATGCGACATCCGAGGGTGGAAACGAACCCTTTGTATCTTGTGTGAGAACACAGGAATAACCCATTCAGTGGCAGGCTGCTAGTTGTTTTCCTGATGCTGGACACTAACCTCCAAGGGCAGCCTGTCACTGATGGGGACCAGACCCAGTAAGAAAGGTTTTCTAATCACCCAACCACCCAGCGCACACTACAGGTGTCCTCCAAACCTTCCTGTACTAGTTCATGGATGTGGGTTCCCCATTAATCAAGAAACATTAACTTCTGGGGGAAAGCCAATGCTGGGATGGTAGATGCAAGGCCCTGCTGGCACATCTCTGCCACAGTGACTGTTAGCACTCTCAGTGAGTGACAGTAAAAACACAGGGAACCAATGACGTAACTAAGGCCCAATGTTCCAATGGCTGCTTCATGGCGGGGTGTGTGTGTCACCATTTTGCCCTTGGGGGGGATTTCATAGATACTAGTGTAGCAGCTTTCCTAGATGTGTTGAACTACAACTCCCATCATGGCCATGCGGGCTGGGCATGCTGGGAGTTGTATTCAACACGTCTGGAGGGTGCTGGGTTGAGGAAGGCTGTTGCATAGCAACATGCTTCAAGCGTATCTCCCATCAGCACCACTCCATTTCTGACCTTTGCCAGCCAATTCACAAAATCTCCCCTCCCCCTCACGTTCATCTAGAGGTGCAGGTGGAGAAAGTGTCCTTTGATCACTCTATCAGCCATTTTACTGCCTCATCATCACCTCACCATGTGGACCTGTGACCTTTACACTCACCTCTTCACACCCTGACAAGCAATATAAGGTGTTAAAATGACACCTGTGTTGTGTGTGGCCTCCTTTTGGGTTGCACGGATGGATTGTGTAAACTCTGTTAGCCCCAGAAACCTGGCTCTGAAAGGGAGATTGTGTTGCACATTCAAAAAAATAATAATAAATAAAGCTGTCTCTGGGAAATAAAATGCATAACCTTATTAATACAGAAAGTGATGGTTTGAACAGAGATCTTTGTTTCTTGGGTCATTGCAGCAGTCTGTTACCCCTGCTGGTTAACATATTTTATGCAACAGTCTGATGAGATAATGTTTTGTGATTAGGCTGCTACCTACCTGAGGTGACTCAAAATATCTGCATTTGCATCTATAAAGTAATCGAGCTCTGTATGTAGCACTAAGATTGAACTCCCTTTTCCGTTCTCCCAGGGGAAGAATTTTACCAGCCTAGTTCATCCCATTATCGGTATCTTCTCTCCCCTTCCCCCTCCACACACAGATAACTCCCACTTACTCACTATCCAGCCTGATCTGAGCACTACCACGATGACCTACCAGGGCTCGCTGTGCCCACGCCAGGATGGACCCAGCAAGTTCCAGATTGGCAACGGGCACCTGCTGAGCCCGCTGGGCAGCGGACGCCACACCCTGCACCACAGTTCCCCCAGTGCTGATCCTGTGGACTTTGTCTCGCGATTCGCTACCCAGAGTTTCTTCCGCTCCTTGCCCAGGGGTGGTGCCAACATGGCATACGGAACCTTCAACTTCCTGGGCGGACGGTTAATGATACCCAACACAGGTGAGGCTGGCTGGCAGGCAGGCAAGATGGCTGGGGATTTGGGAGGGTGGCCTAAATAGGGCAATGTGAATGTGCTTTATGGTGCTCTTCGTTCCCTTCTGGACCATCGTTCAAACACACACATGCCGGAGATGGAGGCTCCTTGTGGCCCATATTGGAATGGGAGAAGATAACATTTGGGGGCCAGCTCCAGCTATGAAGCACATACCATGTCCCTCCCAGATCCAAGCCAGTCCCCTTTAAGGGGAAATTGCCTGTATCCCATTTCTTGCCTCATTCAGCTAAGTGGCCCCTGACTGATGCCCCTTCTTCGATGGTCAGCTTGCTTGAGAGAACATGGAATGGTTCTTTCAAGCCTAGGCCCACAAGCTGGCCTCCAGACTGTGTGTGTTACATCCCCCTGAGCAACATGTCTCTGTCCTTTCAAGGTGTCAGCTTGCTCATCCCACCTGATGCCATCCCACGGGGGAAGATCTATGAAATCTACCTGACGCTGCACAAGCAGGAAGATGTGAGGTACCTCTCCCACCCCCTGCAAGCCACAGTGCCCTCCCCCACCAGCTATCCCATTGGTGGTAGTGATGTATGAGAAATTTGTTTCCGTTGATTTTTATTTATTTTATTTTATTTACAGCATTTGTATACCGCTCCATATCTAGATAGATTCTGAAGCGGTGAACCATGAAAAGATAAAACAGATAAAAGAATAGAAACAATGCACTAAAAACAGAACAACATTAAAACTGTGGCTGGTCAGCAAGGAAGGCTTCCCAGAACAAAGACATCTTCAACAGGCACTGAAAACAACACAGTTTCGGAGCCTGCTTGACCTCCAGAGGCAGGGAGTTCCATAGAAGTGGCGCCGCCACACTGAAGGCTCTTCTCCTGGTGGACTCCAGTCCGGCCATAGGTCCATTTGGAACCACCAGGAGAATGTCCTCCGATAACCTCAGTGACCGGGCATGTTGCTAAGGAAGAAGGTGCTCTCTCAGGTATCCTGATCCCAAGTTGTTTAGGGCTTTGTACAGTAGTACCAGAACCTTAAACTTGGCCTGGTAGTGAATAGGCAGCCAGTGCCTATTTTTGACCAGAATTTACCCAGTTCTTCACACTTCCCAGAGATTCCCTACCAAAGACTGATATGCACCAGGTCCCTGCTAGCCTGCACTCATGCAGATGGCTGAGCAGACATTTGCCTCGACCCTGTGAGATGGCTGTAGCTGAATGCTTGCATGACGATCATGTAACCATGTCTTCTGTAACTGTTGTCACAATCCTATCTCTACCCAGCCTCCATCTAGAAAGGAAACAACTTTGTCTTGGCATACGCATGACTTCTCTTGCTGGAAGTATCTCCCTTCGAGATGCACAACTCCAGACTCTCCCCTGAGGAGTTTGCAAACTCTTATCAGGCACACATTGCCTGAAGTCAACAAAACTAATTTCACACAATAGGATTCAGTTATCACCTCATAAGAACAGAACATGAAAGTAAGCGCCGTTCATAGCAATGGAAAAGATGTCTGCATCATGTCTGTAGGATTGGGCTTTATAATCAGTAAAGACCACCAAGCCGTTTCTAGGCAAATTTGTGTGGCATCAGCTTTATTGCACTCTAAAAAAATGCTATCAACTGCCTTTCTCTGCTTTTAATGTTTTTGTCCTGGCCCTATACAACCCACTCTTGCTGGCATCCCACTGCTCAGGACTGCGTCAATAGCAAATGGAGAAAGCATGCTTCTGTCATGGCCCATTTAGTATCAAGAATCCCTTTGGTGCTGGCTGAGGACTGAGGTGGTAGATTTGATTAGGATGTCTAAAGTGGGCCTGCCCTACAGTACAAAGGATAACCTTCTTGTTAGCTAAGCTGCTGGGACTGCCAGCCCAGAAAGGACCTTGCCTGACTGCCCAAAAGAGAACAGCTCAGTTGGACCACTGGCTGGTAATCCTTTAAGGAACTCACCTACTGGATCATTCTAGATTTATCCCCCCCCCCCCCCCGTGTTTTCCCTTGGATGAAGGATGCTTAACATCACTTGGATGTGTTGGATGTGTTCTTGGAACTGTTTCTGGAGTCTCCACCTTTTATTTTATTTATTTATTTGTTATATTTATATCCCGCCTTTTTTCCTACAAGGAACTCAAGGCAGCTTACATAATCTTCCTCCTCTCCATTTTATCCTCACAACAGAATTCCCTGATAATAGCAGTCAGCCATAACAAGGGCACTTCCATATTACCAGAGTTATTGTATCAACAATACTAGTCTCTGATGCTCTTGCAGAAGCTTACTAGCTTCTAGTCTTAGCATCCAAAGAAATCTCTCTGCTTGGATTGTTAGAAATGCATGCTGCTCTTAACCCCACTCTGCTTGCCTCCTACACTGGTTGGGATGCCGATCATGTTTGGTCTCTGGGCCCATTGGGCTGATCACCAGGGCAAAGCAGCTGATCCCAACAGCTAGGCCCATCTCTGCCCGACTCACGCTTCTCTCTTGCATTCAGGCTGCCCCTGGCTGGCTGCCAGACCCTGCTGAGTCCCATCGTCAGCTGTGGTCCTCCAGGGGTTCTGCTCACCAGGCCTGTCATCCTAGCCATGGACCACTGTGTGGAGCCAAACCCTGAGACCTGGAGTCTCCGCCTCAAGAAGCAATCCTGTGAGGGCACTTGGGAGGTGAGTGCTTGGCCATGGGCTTTAGCTATTCAAGGGCTTTAGTGCAGCTGTGTGTAAGAAAACAAAAAGCAAAATTCTGTGCTAGGGTCACCCCAATTCTGCAACCTGTATAAATTATGCAAACCAAGCAGATGTTTGTATTTTGGCTTGTTTTGCATAATGTATTCTGTTTCTGCTAGTTCTGGGAGGGACAAGGAACCTGAGCACTACAATCATCTATGGAGGCCCTGCTCTGAGTGTGGCCACAAAAGAGAGGGCCTTCTTTGTGGTGGCCCCTCTGTTGTGGAATACTCTCCCTAGAGTGGTTCACCTGGCGCCTACATTAACACCTTTTTGACAACAGGTGAAGGCTGTTTTTTTTTGTTTTTTTAATTCTCTCAGGCTTTTAAGGCATAATTTTAATATATTTTATTGGTATTATTTGAATCTCTACTTTTATGATGATTGGTGTGTTTTGCATTATGAAGTGTTTTAGCCACTCTGCCTTTTGGTTCTCGTGGATTTGCCTTCTAGTGTGGTGCTCTAGTTGATTTGTGACTTTATGTTTTGCAAGTGTTCTTATTTACTCAAATGGTACATCTTTCAGATAACCCCAGTTATAGCGCGACACAAACAAGCAGGCAGGAATAGCTCCAAATCCCCATCTCTTAGAAACACTGGAAATCTTATTTGGTCATTCTTCTGGCTTCGTTAGGCATTAGCCAGATACTTTCAGGCCCACTTTTGCATCCAAATGAGCTAGAAGTTTGCTTTTTTAGAAAAATGGAAGCTGGATTCTGCTTCCAGTACTTTACCCTATGCTTTTTCTACACTTCCTAGAACTGGAGAATATGCACAGCCTTGTTATAGCATTAAGAGAATCGAATGGGCTGTGTGCTCCCCAACACAAGCACAGTTGCGCTCCTGAGAGGAAGAGATTCTGGTCTGTGCCCTGCAATGAAGGCTCTGATGCATCCTGGGCCCTCAGACCAAGTCGAAAGTGGTGCAAACTTTGCTGGACACACCTAGAGAAGAGCAGGCCTTCCGTCCTCTCAGGCCCTGTGCTCCGTCCCTGATTCTATATACCAACTCTATGCTGCACTTACACCACCCATACCAGTCCAATCTCACTGTGCTACCTTTTGTCATATCAATCAGCATCCTTCTTCTGCCACCCCTGTGTTTACTATAATCATCCATGTTACCCGTCTGGGCCCTGTGCTCCTTTATCCACTATGCCTTGTCGTGCTAGTTCTGTGCTTGTCTGTCTGCTCTCACTACACCTATAAGCACGGACTGGGGTGAACTTTCTCTCCCCCCCCCCACTTTTCCATCCCCTCAGGATGTGCTGCACCTGGGTGAGCCGGCTCCCTCAGAGCTCTACCACTGCCAGCTGGAACCCCAGTCTTGCTACATCTTCACCGAGCAGCTGGGCCGCTTTGCCCTGGTGGGGGAGTCGCTTAGCATGGCAGCTTCGAAGCGCCTCAAACTGGTTCTCTTTGCGCCAACAACTTGTACTGGGCTGGAATATGATGTCCGTGTGTATTGCCTCAGTGACACCCGTGATGCACTCAAGGTACTACTGCTGAGAGACCCTGAGAGGGTTTTACCCTTAAAGGCAGCCTCAAATATAATTTTATTCATTCATTTATTTATTTATTTGTTACATTTCTATCCCGCCTTTCCTCCAAGGAGCTCAAGGCATCATACATGATCCTCCTCTCCATTTTATTCTCAACAATAACCCTGTGAGATAGGGTAGGCTGAGAGTCAGTGACTGGCCCAAAGTCATCCATTAAACTTTATGGCAGAGCGGAGACTAGAACCCGTGTCTCCTCAGTCTTAGTCCAACACTCTAACCACTACACTACATATTTCCCTGGAAACACACACACACACACACACACACACACACACACCACTCACCCTTCTTCCACAAATGTCACACCTAAGCTCTCCCCAGTCTCAGTAACCCATTATTTGCTCAAGAACACTGGCTCGGAAACTGCTTTTGTCCAGCTTTAATGCTGGAGTGAGGCATGTGTGCGTGTACCACTTCAGTGCCACCGGCCATGTACCCAGCCTATTGCCTCTTCTAAGAACCATCCCACACGGTGGTCACCGGATGTTTAAACTCACCTTATGTAGGCGCCTTCCTCACCATGACCCTCCATATCTTCTACTATGCTAATATTTGCCACTCAGGAATTTTGGCACAGCAACATAGGCCAGTCCCTTGAATCTCCATAGTCCATACAATGGCTCGGCAACTGTTGAGTCAGCAGTAGGTGGTGGGAAATGGGTGTTGGTGGTCCTAGAAGCTCAGCCTCTCCTTCCTCCCACCCACCTCCTTTGTTCATGTCATCACAGGAAGTGGTACAAATAGAGAAGCAGATGGGGGGCCAGCTGATCGGTGCACCACGGATCCTACACTTCAAGGACAGTTACCACAACCTGCGCCTCTCCATCCATGATGTGCCCAGCTCACTGTGGAAGAGCAAGCTCCTTGTCAGCTATCAGGCAAGTGTGCCCACTGTCTCTGGGCATGTTCTTCATCCAGGACAGGATGTATGTGCACCCTTTGTTCGTAAGAGTTGGGACTAGTTACCATTCTACAGCATCTTGGAATTGTTGCAGATCACAAGCTGAATATGAGCCAGCAATGTGATGTGGCTGCAAAAAAGGCAAATGCTATTTTGGGCTGCATTAATAGAAGTATAGCTTCCAAATCGTGGGAAGTATTAGTTCCCCTCTACTCAGCACTGGTTAGGCCTCATCTTGAGTACTGCATCCAGTTCTGGGCACCACACTTTAAGGATGTAGACAAACTGTAAAGGGTTCAGAGGAGGGCAACAAAGATAATTAGGGGACTGGAAATAAAGCCCTATGAGGAGAGACTGAAAGAACTGGGCATGTTTAGCCTTCAAAAGAGAAGACTGGGGGGAGATATGATAGCACTCTTCAAGTACTTGAAAGGTTGCCACACAGAGGAGGGCCATGATCTCTTCTTGATCATCCCTCCCAGATTGCAGGACACGAAATAATGGGCTCAAGCTATAGGAACCTGGATTCCGCCTGGACATCAGGAAAAATTTCCTGACTGTTAGAGCAATACGCCAATGGAACCAACTACCTAGGGAGGTAGTGGGCTCTACAACAGTGGAGGCATTCAAAGTGCAGCTGGGCAGCCATCTGTCAGGGATGCTTTGACTTGGGTTCCTGCATTGAGCAGGGGGTTGGACTGAATGGACTCGATGGCCTTGTAGGCCCCTTCCAACTCTACTATTCTATGATCATCTCCTCCATTTTCTCCTTTGTTTGCTAGGATTCAGAGCTTGAACAGAGCCATACCACCACCACCCCAACACACACACAACTCAAGCCCAGGAATACCCCATTTGAGAGTTGCCATGCCCTTCTTGAGCCAAGTACCCTGTCTGTAGTGAGATCCTTCTTTGGGGCCAGGCAACAGTTACCAGTCTACTGCTGTACTTGGTCTTGGCCTTGACTCTGCTGGCACCTGCTGATTTGTTAGGCCTTGTCATCCTGCAGAAACCTCATTCTTCATCCACCTTTAGGAAAGTAACACATCCCAACCTCAGCCTGCCTTCTGTCTTCACAGGAGATTCCCTTCTATCACCTCTGGAGTGGTCTGCAGCCCTACCTGCACTGCACCTTCACATTGGAGCGACTCAGCACGAGCACTTGCCAGTTGGCCTGCAAAATCTGGATCTGGCAGGTGGAGGGTGATGGGCAGAGCTTCAATATTGACTTCAACATTGCCAAGGTGAGGGCAAGGACACAACACAGTAAAGGGAGGATTGGTGAGATGACTTCTGTAGTACCTTTTTGGCCATGCTGGCTGAGGATGATGGGAGTTGTAGTCCAACACATCTAGAGGGCACCACATTGGGGAAGGCTGATATAGACTGGCAGCTCAGCACTAAGATATTAGGCTGGGTGGACATCTCTCCCCCTTCTGACCAGGTTTCAAGTATTTTATGTGAGTGAATTTGCAGCTAATGTATTGAGCACCATCTCATGGAGTCCCTATTGAACAGACCCAAAAGTGGACAATCAGGTTGGGGTTGTCCTTATTATATAAAATGCCTGTTCCACCTGCTTTCTATTCCATCCTAACAGTACACAGCCAGGGCTGAGTATAGGCTGCAGTTCTGTGCATGCTCAGAAAAAGCACAGAACAGGACAGTTCAGACATAACATTCCTGGCTTCATAAACCATGGCTTATGAACCAGGAAGCGTATCAGACTTACAGGTCTCTCCCTTGTCCCTCCTTCCCTTACACGCTGGCTTCAACACAGAGTTCCTGGATTGTTTAAACCACAGTTTCCCATTCCATCTGGAATGGGGAACTCTGGTTTAATGTTGCTTACGAGCCAGGATATTAAGCCAGACTCTGATCCTGGTTTAATGTCCTGTTTAGTAAACCAACATTAAACCAGAGTTCCCCATTCCAGACGTAACAGGGAACTCTGAGGTAAATAAACTAGATTTCTGTGACAAAGCTGGCATGCACGGGAGGAGCAAGGAAGGGGTGCACAGGCCCCAATGCTCATTCCTGGCTTCAAAAACCATGACTTATGAAGCTGAGAATGTTACATGGGAAGCAGCCTAATGTTATATGGCAGGGGTGTGGAACTTCTTTCAGCCTGAGGGCTGAATTCCATTTTGGAGAAGCTCTAGGGGGCTGTATTCCAGTGGTGGGCAGTGCCAAAGGCAAAGGTGGCAGGGTGGAAGGCAAAAGGGGCATGGTCAAAAATACCAGCTTTTATTGCCAGTAACTAAGCCTTAGAAGAGGCATTTCAGCCTTTTAGGATGGGGGGAAAGCCAGGAAATCACCAAATGATTGGTGGTTGAGGGAAGGTGTGGGGCCAGGGGAAGGGGGCGTGGCCATCTGGGGAATCTCGGAGGGCCAGATTTGGACCCCAGGAGGGGCCTGAGAGGTTCCCCGTTATATGGGGTGCAAAATTTAACGCCCTAAGATGTTCTTTCTTTCATAAAAGCAAATTTCTAGTTCTTATGCTGTAAAGATATTCTTGAGAACACATGGCCAATGCTTGCTGAAATCTCAGAAACCAGAATAATGGCTAAATAATAATTATGTTCAGTTTGCATAATTGTACAAGTCAGACCCCCATTTCTCTTAGTGCAGAATTTTTGTGTGTGCAGAGTGCACCCAGCCTGTCCTTCACCTCAGCAAAAGGCTCCTTTCCCCCACAGCACAGACCTTCCCATTGTGCTTCTTTGTGATCTTTGGATATCTGTGCTCTTCTCTAAACCTATCAAGGCCCTCCTGGGAGAAAAAACCATATTGTGTCAGAGGGCCTCCCTCCTCATCACCTAAAAGCATCAAAGCAAATAGAATAAAAGGTAGAAACGGCCTCATCATCCCAGGCACCCTCCCGCAGCTCCTGATCTCACCCCAGAGCTCCCACTATGAAGACTCCATTTGTACTGTCGGCCCTAATAGCAGCTCTCCTCTTCCCAGGATGCACGGTTCTCGGACTGGCTGCCCCCAGACAATGAGGCTGGCTCCCCTGCCCTGGTGGGCCCCAGTGCCTTCAAGATCCCCTTCCTCATCCGCCAGAAGATCATAAGCAGCCTAGATGCACCAGGGGCCCGTGGGGCTGACTGGAGAGCATTAGCCCAAAAGCTGCACCTTGACAGGTAAAGGGATTCTGTTTAGTTTAAAGCTGTGCCCCGAGAACCACGAACTGCAGCAAGCACAGACCAGAGAGTGGGTGGACCTTGGCCTAGCAGAAGCAGATGAATCGGCTGGGAGTCTGGGCTATGGAAGTGAAGTGGAGGTTTTGGCATGAAGGGGCAAAAAACACACTCAGCTGTGGCCACATTATTTCTCCTGAGCTATACTGGGGGGGGGGGGGGAGCAAGGAAGGGGATGAGGGTAGTATTGGGAATTTTGATCTGGATTGTGATTGCCTGCCCTCTTTCCACAGCCATCTCAGCTTCTTTGCTTCGAAACCCAGCCCAACGGCCATGATCTTGAACTTATGGGAGGCTCGTCACTTCCCCAATGGGAACCTCAACCAGCTGGCTGCTGCTGTGGCTGAGGTGGGCAAGCAGGACAGCTCCCTCTTCATGGTTTCAGAGGCGGAGTGCTAAGGCACTCGGAGGGGGCAGCACAGGCCTTCGCTGGGAGATGACAGGGGGCACCTCCACTTGAAGGGGGCAGTGCTTCCGCACTCGTCCTGCTTTGACTATGCCTGTGTGCCCTGCCTGAGGCATGCTGGCCTCATGCCCTCTATTCCTTGTGCCAAATACAGCCAGAAGGCAAGCACACTGGGCTTAGTCTCCAGTAGCCATGGAAAAGGCGACTGACGGTCCTGCCCTGCCGCTACCAAGGCAGCTCTGGGACTGGCTGCGGGAGGCCTGCTGTCCCTTCTACTGGAGTAGGCTGGCAATGGATTCTGATCTGCTAATAATATCTGGCTTGGCCATGTGCCCAGGGGCCTCTTCTACCCTAGCACGGGAAGAAAGATGGCTAGCCTAGCGCTCCTTGTGAGTGGCCAGGACAAACAGGTAAGCTTGGTCTTGGGGCTGAGTTGTCTGTGCCCCTCCCACGGCAGCCCCCAGGAAGCCCCATACTGTGCTAAGGTAGAGAGAGGGTGGGGGGATAGCTCAGGATAATTCCAGAGCCATCTCTGTATATTTTTGCTCCAGCGCGAGAGATAGCTAAGACGCAGTCATAGAGGGAAGCCCAGGGGTTGGTGGTTTGCAGACACTGGGAACCCCAAGGGGACAAGGGAGGGACAGGAGATACAGGCAGAGGGCAGCCCCCCAGGGCTGAGGGCCATGCTGTACTGGATGACTGGATCTGTGCCTCCTTAGTCCTCGCCCAGTGTATATGCAAAGGGAATTGTGCGTGTGCGTGGCAGTCCAATCCGTGCAGTGAACGTGTGCTGGACCAGACGGGTCCATGCCGTATTGTGTAAAGATCGTTTTTTATTCTGTATTCAAGTGCATTCAAGTATTTACACTTGGCCTTATGTACATATAAGCCTCCCGCACAGCGTTTTGGCGGGCATGAATGTAAATAAATTATATATATATATTGCTACATGGGGCTTCTTGTGTCTATACTCACACCGAGCCGACAGAAGTATCACCAGGATCTGAAGCCAGACAGACAGAGTCCTTGGCCAGAGACCAAGGGCCCAGCAGAGCTGTCCTGGAAGCCGGCTAGGGGTGTGGAAATAATGCCCAGGCACCTCCATTTTAGACCCCCAAATCAGAGCTACCTTGGGGCCTGGCTCTTTGGAAAAACGGGAGCTTGAGAATCCAGGTGGCTGCAGGAATTTGATTTATTTCTTCCCCCTTGCTTCAGCATTAGTCAGAGATGTTAAACAGAGCTGCGAAGGTGAAACACCACAACTACTCCAACCTGTCTTTCCTGCAACTTTGCACAGCTGCCTTAAAGAAGGGTGAAACTCCACGCTGTAGATCAAGGTCTGGATCTGGTAAAGAATGATCCAGTGTCTTCCTTACTGGGGGATCTTGGTATGAATGGCCACAGCAGCAATCAGTGCAGCTCCCTTCCCTGAGCCGTCCTCTGACAGCAAGAATTTGACGCTACAACCTGGAGCCAGCAGTGCCACTGATTCGTGAAGTTTTTTTGAAAAGCTGGAAACAGAAAGGGAGAAAGTCTGTGAGCAAGAGAAGCCAATGTTCAGCCCAGAATTGCACCCATCCCTGGCAGCAATACAGCACCCCGGTTACATGCTACCTGGAATCATAGATTCTTGCCATTTACTCCTCTTTCCTTCCCACAAAATAGGGGCAACATCCCTATAATAATCTAAGATGGCACTGCAAAACTCCAAAGACCCCGAAGACAGACATATGGTGTCCATAGATTATACAGCAACTTAGCAATAGCCACCCTTTATCACAGTATCTCCAAGCACTAGGGCCCTCTGGTCTCATATAGAACAGCCCCAATTCAGTTTCCCCCATGCACCAAAATACCATTGCCATCTCTGCCCATCCTGGTCATGCCATCCAATGGGCAACCAAGGTTTCCATTCTCCTCTATGCAGTGTGTTTAGCTGAAGCATCACTTGCCCCACAATCTGATGCAGGAAAACCAACTCACTATGGGTGCATCTTGTACAGCGTCCCATCTACACCAACTGTCACCTCCAGCTTTGTCATGCGCTTGTTCTCTCGGATCTTCTCCACAACTGCCGCTACTCCGGCTGCGCATACCTTAGCAGCACGCGAAGACACAGCATGGCACACTTCCTTCACCACCTCGGCATCCTCGGGAGACACTTTCAACCCCAAATCTTCCAAGATGTCACACACATAGCGTTGGTTTTGGCTGCTACTTTCAGAACATTAAAATCAGTGGTGGAGTCTTGGACCTTATTGGGCTTTATAGTAAGTGGAAATATGGGGGATCTGGCATCCTATTCTATTCTATTCTATTCTATTCTATTCTATTCTATTCTATTCAAAAGGGCTCTCTCTCTCTCTCTTAGACACACATCCTGAAAGAACCCAGGGGTCTGTGTGCTCAACTGTGACACCAGTGACAGAGTTTGCACATATAAAATAAAATAAAAAAATCAAAATTCTGCATGATAAACACTCAAAATAAATTATTAAAATCAATGGAATGTATGAAAAGGTGCCTACTTTGTTTGCTCAGTTTGTTCGCTTGCAGTATTTAGAGTCTGGGAAAGGAGTAGCTGTTTGTCAGAAGGAGATGTAAGGTTCAGCAAGATGGAGTTTTAAAAGTTAACCAAACGAGGAGGGATGGACCTCCTCCAGAGTCAGAGAGACACTACCCCATGAACAAAGCCCCAAACTGACATTCTGAGGAATGTGATTTCTGTGCCAGAACCTAGAGTTCCTGGCCTAGGTCCAAGAGATATACACTTACTCCTCGATGTGTGTTAGGAATTTGGTGGGGATGACGTCTTTGGTCTGAAGTATAACTGAGTCTCGGCCCTTAAAGAGGATCTTGCGAGATACTAGCTCCAGCAGAATATAGCGCACTATCTCGCCCAGGTACATGCCACTGATGAGCTTCTCATACCTGTGGGGGAGACAGGGATGAGTGCCATACAGGGAGACCCTGGAGGCAGCTATCACTGCAGGTGCCAACACACTCCCAACAGCAGTCATCCAGTCTCACCTCTGCTGGCCAGGATTGAGTGATTCTTTGTCCACTCTGTCATCAAAAGGTGTTATGTAGTGTTCAAGAATGCCATCGTCTCCAAATGCCCCCCATTCCATATTGATACACATTCTGCCCTCGTTACCCTCCACAGTGCCCACATTCCTCATCTCTTCCATGTAGCAAGCATTGGAACCAGTTCCTGAGATAAAACAAGGGATGGACATGGGTCACGGCTCAGAATGCACCAGCATATTCTTCCCCACTCTTGAGCCAAGACACCCTCGAGGTCAAGGCTGGAGGGAGAATCTTCAGCCCAGTTACGTTTCCACTCCACATGTCACATTACAGAGAAAGGCTTACCTGCTGGAGCAGTGCCTTGGAGCAACCCAGCCTCTGACCATAAAAACAGAATGGAGAAGGGCATCTGCCCTTGGGAAGGCACCCCCCTGGACTTCAAAGAGGGCATCACATGTTTAATCTCACTGTCCACCCAAGACTGCTCCAACTCCCTTATCCTCAGCTGTCCTGGGAATTTTACTGAAGGGCAGAGTACATAACTTCCTAAAATAAATAATAAAACAATACCCCTCTCCTTACCAACAATGAGGCCGACCTCACACTTGGGGTCAATGTAGGCACATGCCATCATGGTTCCCACAGTGTCATTCACTAAGGCAACCACATCTACATCAATGTTCTGGGAAGAGAAAGGGAGGGAGAGACAGACAGACAGACAGAGAGAGCAGCAAGATGTGTTACCAAGCAACACGATTCCCTATCACCACAGTAACCAGCATAGACCCACAGGTCCTGTCGCCTGGGAAATAGGCCCCCTCTTCCTCTCCTCTGTGTATCCCTGGAGCCATCAACCTGAAGAGATACGAGCCTAACTTATTTCCCACCTTGCACGCCCCAACACATTCTCTCTCCCCCCCCCCTCTCTGACACACCCACAGAGTCCATCAAACTTGTGTGAGAAATCACATTAGATTAAACCAAAACCCTGCGGGCAGAGCTATATGTCACATGCATGCACATGTAACAAACAGGTTTTCCTATGGAAAAGCTGCTTTAGGATGTGGGAGGGGTAATTTGGAGTGGAGAAACCAAATGTGGGGAGGCATGCTTGCCTGATGCTTCTCTGCTCTAAATGGTCCCCCCCCAAAAAAACATACCTTCTGTTCCCCACCTGGTTCCACATAAGGCAAGCACACATTAGGTGGAGGAGGTAGCTGGAGTGGGGGGGGGGGGATTAGAGCAGAGAAGTGGCAAGTAAGGAAATAGCAAAGCACCCATCCCCCTATCCAAATCACCCTCTCTTGAAATTGCACATCCCTTTTAAAAAGCAGGTGTCAGGCCATTGTGGTGTGTGTATGCATACTGTAGGTGATTAGTCCCTACGTAGTTTGGATGTACGGTAACCATCAGCCAGGGTACTGGGGGAACCCTGGTTTATTTTTTATAAGCAGCATGCTCGTGCATGCTGCCTGATCCCTCCCACTGCAAGTAGCTAAAACGGCAGACCTTCTGTTCTTGGTTTGTTTATCGTGGCATGAGAACTGGCTTGTTTCTCCCTCAACAAGCCAGCGTCATAAGTCAGGCTTCCTGATTCTTACATAATAATAAATGAGCCATGGTTTGTTTAGCCAATCCCACTTGCAGCGGAAGTGATCGGACAGTGTACACAAGCACACTGCTCAGGCTTATCGTTGCGTCCAAACCAGGCCAGTCTGAACAGTCCAAGCCAAGCCCTAACCCCTGCCAAATCTGTACAGCACTTTGCACAGCTCAAGCCCTAGGCATACCTGTTGACGCTGTACTGCCTCCCTCAGCAAATTCACAACATCTTCTCCCACAGTGCCTGAGGCATTGAACCCCTTGGTCCATCTCAGCAAGATGCCCTATGAAACCAAGAGCAAAAGGAAATTGTATACCTGGCATGTGCACAGCTGGACTGCTTTCTCTGCACTGTTTGCCTCCTAGATACTAACTGACAAGACCCTTGGACTTCTGCTCCAGCTACATTGCAATAGAGAGGTGGCAGCAAGGGACCTGCCTCTGGGTAGGTAGAGGCAGGACTGTATGTCCAAAAAGAGTAACAACATTCTCCAGACCCTCTACATTTTGAGTTTTCATCAGGCATTGCTCACCCATTTTCATGTCTTTCTTTGCAACTAGAAGGGCTAGAAACTTGCCCATACCAACTTTGGCAGCTTTTCTGTGCTTGTACAGAACTGTAGCATACACAGTGCCCTGAGTATAGGATGGAGAGATTGGTACTATTGGAGAGATGACTTAATGAGATTTTTGTCCATAGCAACATTCTCAACAGATACTAGTTGGATTTCACAATTTAGAGGCCACATGGATATATCAGGCAAGCATCTGAGCTTCTATTTCAAATTATTTACAAATGGTAAAAAAGCAATGCTGTCCTTATCATGTTCGGAAAGTTTCCTCTTTCCATCTTGGTGGCCACGCTCTGGTTCAGTCTCATGTCTCTCCCACCCCTCCCCCCTCAGAAAAAGACATTCTACCAGTTGAGCATGAGGTTCCCATCCTTTGTAGATCCATACCTTGTCCAGGCTTATTTGATTGCAGGGAAAGGAAAAAGTGAAACCCAGCGGCAGCATGCTTCCCAACATGTTATTCTTAGTTTGGAAATCCACAATACAGCTAACAATGTGGTCAAAGAGCTGCAGGAATAAAAGAGACTTACCGTAAGTCCCATATCCGTTAGAAACAACTTTGCAGAAGAGATAACTCCACTAGCAAAGGGGCTGCTGGTCTCATCACAAACAGGATCATCCATCCCCACAGGCACCAATGTCAACGCTGTAAAACCCAGCCAGTCTATAACAGAGGCCCATTCAGCCCAGTCACATCATCTCCTCTCCTGGACCTACCTTTTCTGCAGTACTCTGGGTAATTTCTGTTGGAATGGTGTAAATCTCACTGATCATGTGCACGCCACCCTCCTGTTGTCTTCGCACTTGCACCAACAACACTCGGAAATTGGTTCCACCCAGATCCAGTGCCAGGAAATCACCTTCCTCTACGAAAGGTATGCAGACAGAGTGTGGGTGAAAGAGACTATTTCCCACAACCCGCCACCTGCTTCAGATTGCCACAACAAGTGGAAGTTACTTTGGCCTCTTCTCCTGGGGTTAACATTGTACCAATCAGTGCTAGCAACCTCAACAAAAAGGCCCAGAGATAGCATCCCATTTACTCTCCAGCAGACTGGTTTTCAACTGATGGGTTGGGACCCACCACTGGGTTGCAGCCTGACCTGAGGTAGGTTGCAGCAGCACTATCACCATACAAATATACAGTAAAAAAAAGAAGAAGAAGAAGAAGTGGGCCCCCAAAGGCTAAAGGTGGATCCCAGGTCTGAAAAGATTGAAGATTCCTGTTCTAGAAATACTGGAAGATATTTGTGTTGGTTATGCTGTGCCCATCTCAACAAGAGGAACATAAGCAGCAGCAGCAGCAGCAGCCTCCAATCAAATTAAAGACCTGGCCCAGGGTAAGCCCTGACAGCCTGAAAAGTTTTCTCTCGACCCAACACAGCTTCCCTGAGATAACGAAAACCACCTCAGCACTACAAAGCTCTTCCCTCCCTAGTGACAGGGACATTCTCCAGCACTTTGTTCCCTGCCCTCACCGGTGCCATCAGGCAGATGGTGGACGTAAGTGGGCAACATGCGGACACAGGCGTTGCTGTTGGTCTCCTTCGACAGACCCTTCTCCATCTCCTGTCTCATCAAGTTCCGCAGTCTTTCAAGGTCCACCATAGAAAGTCGGAAAGGTGCCAGGACCTGGGCCACCCCCTGGTGCTGGTTTCTCAACCTCACTGCTACAGCTGCCACTCGGGCAGCCCCTAAGGTACTGCCGCCCTCTGACTGGACAAATGTGACGGTACATTCAGGAGTCAGCGATGTCAGTGTCTGCTGCAGTATCTCACTGTACCTGAGGGAGAAGAAATGTCAAAAAAAACTTGGAAGGACAGAGACTGGAAGCAACCCAGGCAATGGTGTTGGTTAAGTGCCTTTCCTGGCCTTTCCCCCTCATTAGGATTGTCAGCACCAAAAGGATTAGAAAGATTTGTGGATGGATTGGCCTTTGGGCCCGTTTACATTATCCAAATATCAAAACAACAACTGAGCTCACTTCCTGAAACCACAGCCTCTTAACTTTGATTGTGTAAACAGATCCTCTAGCTTGAGAGGCTCCTGTTTCCCAGGGAATTGATTGATCAGAGTTGAGAGAGAGCTGGATGGGTCAGTTTGTACGATCAGCATATGTGGGCTACTGTCCTGGAAAGAACTGTGCAGCAGGAGAAAGGACTAGATAGGCTTACTGAATTGATAGTAAGAAAGAATGAACAGCTATATAGACTTAATGGTCTTCTAGGTTGAACGGGAACATTTGGATACGTAAGCCACTAGAAGAAGGGTGCTCTTAGCTGATTAATCCAATCCAGGAGAAAGCTCGATCCAAAGATCTGCTCATGAAAGGTACTCAAGGAGTCTGTGATTGTTGGCCCAGAGGTCCAATGGAGAGTGGGGCTGGTGGGCCTCTTGGTTCTGACCTAAATAAATGCTCCTATACCCAATACAACTCCTTACTGTGTCTTGCTCCTGTACAAGTCTCCATCCACAGCCACAAAAGTCTTCAGCTCTGACAGCCGTTGAGTAATACGGATATGAGTAAGGATGGCAGCCAGTCCAGCAGCACAGAGGTTGGCAGAACGGACAAATACAGCTTGGCATATCTGCTGCACGTGGAAACAGTCTTGGTTGGTCGCCACCAGTCCCAGGCGAAGAAGGAAGCCCTTGGTTTTGGCCAGACCCACCTTTTCACTGTGATTAAAAAAAACATACACAAGCTAAGGAGGAGGGTGGGAGGGGAGGCATGAGCAAGACTCTGAACTGGTTAACTGTTCATTGACTTCAGTAAAGATTAATATTGCCTCTAAATGGAAGCTATTGAACCCTCCATCTATAATGGATTAATACATGCATGATTGGACAGCTGCTCTTCTATTTAAGCTGACATATTACAGAAGGACATAGGAAGGAACACAACAAGATACATGTGTCAGAAGGTGGGGGTTTTATTCACTGCAGTGTTAACTCTCAAGACAGGAGTGAATCTTATACAGCAATACCTTGGATTGCAAGTAACTTGGTTTGAGAGCATTTTGCAAGACAAGCAAATTTTTAAATATTAATTTAATCTTTTTTGACTTGATATACAAGCGACATCTTGCAATACAAGTGCTGTAGTACGGCTTAAATTAAAAATCTCTGCTCACATTTTTTGGGGTGGATTTCGTTTTGATATAAGAGTGTTTTGGATTACAAGCACGTTTCCGGAACAAATTATGCTCTCAATCCAAGGCATGACTGTACCTTGATTTCACTTTTATATGCTAAATGAACTTGTACTATATTTTAGGAAGATTGGAAGTTGCATTATACCGAGTGAGACATTGGCCCATCTAGCTCAGTATTGGCAGTATAGGCAGTGGTTCTCCATAGTTTCAGAGAGGAGTCTTTCCCAGCCCTACCTGGAGATCCCAGAGATCGAATCTGGGACCTTTTGCATGCACGGCATGTGCTCTACCTAGGGATGTGTGTGGAGTGCAATTGGGGGGTGGAAGTCCAGCGAACTCGCCGGGCTCAACCCCCTGAGCTCCGCTCGCCCTACCTTTTCCCTGGCTCAACTCGTGTTCTTGTGAGCCAAGCCAGTGAAAGAGACTTCCGGGTTCCAGCACTACATTGTTTACATAGAAAATGGCCTAATTTGCGCAAATTAGGCCATTTTCTACATAACCAACGTCGACTCGGCTCACGCACCGCGAGTCAAGTACCAGGCAGGCCGCCCATCCCTAGCAATTACATTAATGGTCATGGATCTTATTCTAATTAAGTTATTTGTAAATTTTGTTCTTTGACAGCAAAATAAAAATTAAGAGTGCATCTGGGGCAGGGGGAGGTATGGGACCATACCTATAGTACCATGCCATAGTACCTCCATCTTCTGAGATAGCTTCAGCTTCCCAAACTCTAGAATAGGCCCTGAATCATATGAGACACTCACATATTTATGTGAAATCTCATACAATGCAGCCCACCTAGAATCCCATACATTTAGTGGATTGAAAGTACAAGAAAAGGCACCTTGTGAGGCCTAGTATATCTTGGGCCTCTCTAGAAATGCAAAGGGGTACCATCCTCTTTATCTTTATCCATGTGAAAACTGTTTCTTTATGCTCTCCTCTAGTATTTATTTTTATTTTTAATGCTATTTATCATCCCCCCCCCCCAAAGAATGTCTGGCAATGATGATTATCACTATGGCGCTGTACATCAAGTATGTCACACTTTTTATCATATGTTTTAATTTCACTCTTTATCCCAATTTGTCACTCTCTAGTAAAGACACACACCCAAAATATGTCACGCATACCATGACACTGCATAGCTGTAGAGGTGTTTGTGTGTGTCTTTAGAAATTGTCACATTCTGCAAAGAAAAAAGCCTGCTCTGGTGAGTGAGGCAGGGAGGCGGAGGCCTGGGAAAAGATGGAACCAAAAAGGACCAGAAAATAGGCAGGACTTGGAGGCAGCATAGAGGTGAGATGGAGCAGAACACAGAAAGGTTAAGTCAAACAGGAGAGTACAGTAATACCTTGGATTGCAAGTAACTTGGTTTGAGAGCGTTTTGCAAGACAAGCAAATTTTTAAATATTTATTTGATTTTTTTTTACTTGATATACAAGCGACGTCTTGCAATACAAGTACTGTAGTACAGCTTAAATTAAAAATCTCTGTACAAATTTTTTTGGGGGGATTTCGTTTTGATATAAGAGTGTTTTGGATTACAAGCACGTTTCCGGAACGAATTATGCTCTCAATCCAAGGCATGACTGTATGTGAAAAGGAAATGTAGCTGTATTGACATGGAGGGCGCTTCTAGATGAGGCTTTTATAGCACCATTGCCCTGCCACATTCACAGAATTTTATGGGGGGTCCAGAGATGAACTTCTACTCACAACCCTCCCGTATTTTCCCACCACTTCTTCCATCTTTTTCCTTACCGCAGAAATCCGTTAAGAAAAAAAAAAAAAGGAATCGCAGAACAATGCCTTCTGATTAATTGCGCTAGGAGTCCTCCATCTGGAAGCACCCAGGATAACAAAGTATTAAAGGATTGGGCTGGAAGAACAAAGGCGCACGCGTGTGTGTGTGTGTGTGTGTGATGTCACATTTTGACCAATTCCCCTCCTCTTCCTTGTAACAACTATTCTACCCCCTCCTCCCACCTGATGAGAGAGAGAGATACTTTATGAATGAGCTCTAAATGCCCATTTCGTTGATGCCTTCTTCCATCAGGACATTCTGTTCTGAGAGATATGACAGTGTATCTCTGTGTTCTATAGTATATTCAAATGTGAAAGTTAACTCATTAATTCATCTACCGGTACTTCAATGCATGGGCTGCAGCAGATTAAATTAATTAGGAGGGCTCATCTGTTCTGGCCTTCTAGTCTAGGGCTGGTCTAACAAGGCACACCAAGCCTCACTCCACTACTGCTGAGGATATAAGGACAATCTTAGATATCCCAAGACTGGCTTGAGTGACTCACTTACTGTACAATCTCCAGGATATCTTGGAGCTCCAGCTTTCCCTTGGTCAACAGGGGGGGTGTCAGGACCCCATTGAAGAGCTCACCCTTCTCAGCCAGACTAGTCAGAATAACACGGACAGTTTCACAGAAGTACAGGCTACTGATCAACTTCTCAAACCTGGCAGCAATAAGAAAGAAGAAAATCAGAGAAAGAAAGAGAAAAGATGGGAGTGAAAGCAGTGAACACCCTGCTGGGTGGCTGGCAGGTAATTGTGTTCAGTTCACCCTGTGTATACAAGTAGGCATGGCTGTTTCTTACAGCACCTGTTGCTAAGGCAGACAGCACAACAAGAAATCAGAAGCTCTCACCCTATAACAACCCAGCGCAAGTATATGGAGCATCCTGGGACTAGCTACACCTTTATGATTCTAGGATCCTAGTACTTCCAGGACTGATTTCTGCATATATGCCAAATCAGGAAATAGCAGCTTGATGGGGAAAAAGCAAACCAAATGTAAAGCCCTGATAAGTGTAATTTTTTAAAGTTCACAAATACCAGCTACAAACTCAGTGCTGCTTAACATTTTACTTTACTTTTTACACTCAAAGTGAATTCACAATGGTGTTTGCAGCACTAACATGTGTTCAAACAGGGTCACGTGATGCACAGTGGCAAAGGTACTTGACGTGTAAATTGCAAATTTGTCCATAGAGTTAAAGACACTCTGGCGGTAGTCTCAGCTAGAAGTTAGAAGCTTGTTTCTCCTGCACAACTCTTTGGGCATATTTGCACACCACAAACCAGCCTGGCAATAAACCATGGTGGGTTGGTTGCAATGTGAACAACCCACGGTGAGTCCTGACAGGCAATCGGGCTCACTGTGGGTTGTTGGGCCCCTCCTCCTCCTTTGGTCCACCCACAGGTATTCACGCTGGAGGGACTGCCCATGGTTGCCAAACTTTTTTTTTTAATTGTGCAAAAAATGGTGTGCAGAAACATTATTATTTTTAATTTTTTAGCTGCAGTTGCGCAACTGTGAACTTTCACAGTTGCGCTACTGCAGGGATTGGAAGCCTTGGCTGGGGCAATGTCCAGGGGGTTACCTGCTGCCAAGGGCCAGCAAGTACCAATCCTGGACATTGCCCAAAGGAGGCTCCAAATACATCCTCCCCCCCCGCTTTGATTTTTCTTGACATCTGTCAGAAAGCAAGCTGTCAAGGAAAACCAAAGGCTCAAGGGATCTTTAGCAGTGAAAAGGGGGTGTTTGGGGGATTTAAAGCCCTTTCACAGCAAGATCCTAAAAAAAAAATATCTCCGTCCCATTTAATTCCCACAAGGATTTTGCATTTTGTCCCGAGCCTCTAGGTGCTCAGGGAAGTGCAAATGTGCACTCCCCCCACTTTTTTCAAGGGAAAAGGAATTTTGACAGATTTGGGTTTTGGACTGGGATATACGCAGACATATGTCCCAGTCCAAAACCACCCATTTCCCACTCAAACCCCCCTTTTTAAAGGTATCTAGAGTTTTAGAGGGGTTTAAATTCCCCTCAAAAATCTTTTTGCATCTAAAGATCACTTGTGCCTTTGGTTTTCCCAGCTCGCCTTCTGACAGCTGTCAAGAAAAACCAAAGGGGGGGAAACTGTATTTGTAGCCTCTTCTGGATAAAGTCTAGGGTTGGTACCCGTTGCCCCTTGGCAGCAGGTGCCCCCCCCCTGTACATTGCCCCAGCCAAGGCTTCAAATCCCCGCAATAGTGCAACTGTGAAAGTTCACAGTTGCACAACTGCGGCTAAAACTTTTAAAAAATTAAAAATGGGGGGGGGATTTTTAAAAAAAGAATGTATAGCATGCTGCTGGGGCACTTTGTTTGAAGGGACTGCTTGTAGCTGTCAAAACGGGAATCATGAAAGCTGGCTTGACAGCCGGCTTTTGCAATCTCCCCACTGCAAAAAAAGGGAAAAGGGGAAAAAAGCCACGATGAGCCCAAAACAGCTCTGGTGGCAGCAGGGAGTGGGGGAAGCCAGTGCCAGTTGCCCCCAAGTTCCGCTTGCAGACTTTGGGGGCGGCTAGCATTGGGACTCACCCAATAGCCCTATGGTAAGAGTGGCAAGAGGTTTTTGCTGCTCTTGCCATGGGGCTCGCTAGCCGATTCCCCCTACCCATGATGGGATCGGTCCTCCGGGTTCAGACGAAATGACGACAACCCATCATGGGTAGAACAACCCCTGCAACAACCCATGGGTTGTCAGGGTGACTTGTTCCCCTCAAATGGGAAATGGCCAGGAAACGGTCCAGGTTCACACGACACCCCACCGTGGCTTGTCACCCACAATGAGTTGTTGTGTTGTACAAACCCAGTCTTTGTCTCTTTCCATGATTCCAAATGACTCTCCTCTTCCCCATCCTTATTGCTCTCATTTCTTCTGCGCTTTCTCTCCTTCCTCCAAAATGTCTGGATTTTGCCAAAAATCCAAATATTCTATTCTGAATGGAATAGCACACTAAGAAGATGCTAACTAAAAAATTACAAACACAGACCTGGAGTTCCTTATTAGAAACTGCATTTTGGGGCACTGAATATGCATAACCCCGATTCTTCCACCGGATCCCATTAATCAAATTGAGCAATAATTAATGACACCTTTTCTTTCCTGCTATAGTATCTGATTCCTAGAAGTAGGCTGTTTTGCAAGGCATCGAACAGGCCAGTGCTTCATAGCCTGCACCAAAGACACCCTCCCCACTTCTTTCACTGTGACCCACCTGCATTTGCCTGGGTCCATGGTCTGCTTATCCATTAACAGGTCAAACTCTGTCAGTAGGTCATCCAACTCGCCAGAATTTCCAAGAAAGCCCCATTCTACATTCACACACGTGTGTCCCTCACTTTCCTCCATGCCTGCGATGCGCTGTTTCTCCTCCACGTAGCAGCAGTTAGTGCCAATATCTACCATGTACAGGAAGATAGGGGGCAGAATGCAGAAGGATAGAAGGAACCCAAGCAGACGAAATAGCCATTTTAATATAACCTCTGATTGCAAGACGATGAGAAAACTGAATGAAGCATTGCCATACTGTATAAATGCAGAGTTCATCTATGTCATTATCCTATCTTTGACAATAGGAGGGCTTGCACAACACCCTGAACCCCTTGGGAATTTAAGCCATGCACTGTGGCTTAAATTCCCCTGTGCCCAACAGACGATCAGGCACAGTGAGGGTAGGGTGCCTCCTCCGCCCCCTCTTGGTGCAGGAGAATGCGCCTCCTCTCCCCCATCGACCCGGCAGCACAATCGCAGGTCAGGGATGGGGACTCGGACTCGGGGACTCGACTCGTGAGTCGGACTGAGTCCCCCCTCTGACTCGACTCGGACTCGAGTCCCAATATTTTTAATGGGACTCGAGACTCGACTCGGGACTCGAGACCAAGGACTCTTCAACATCGCTGGGCTGTGCCAGAAGGAGTGGAGAGGAGTGCGATCGCCGGTGAAGAGTGAGGGCGAAATTGTGATGAGACCTCACCGTTCCAGAATGGGGGGCAAACATTTAGAAAAAATCATGTTCCTCAAATGCAACATGGATAAGTTTTAGGAAGTACAGCAAGTTTATTTTTAAAATCATTTTCCTAAAATGCAACCTTTCAGACATTTTGGGTTTGGCTGCCTCTGCCTGCCTGTTTGGGGTTCCCAGCCTCCTCTGCCTGCCTGGTCTCTTCTTAACCAGTTCCACAGTTTGAATTGTCCAAGACAAAGGCCTCTGCCTGCCTGCTTTGGGGTTCCCTGCCTCCTCTGCCTGTCTGGTTATTTTGGGTTAGTCTGCCTAGTCTGTTCTTGCCAAAATCAGTTGCAGAGTTTTGAAATAAAAAGGCACACTTGTGCCTAGAATTTATTTAAGCCACACATCTGAAGTAGCCTTATTTTGTTGGGGGGAAACCCCATTGATTTTAATAGGGACTCGTGGAGTCAGCTTTGGGAGTGACTCGGGACTCGGGAGTCAGGAGTCACCATTTTGGACCAAGGACTTGGACTCGGACTCGAGACTCAGGTCCAAGGACTCGTGACTCGACTCATGACTCGAGACCAAGGACTCTTCGACATCCCTGTCGCAGGTACAATCACACCGCCTGGTGGGGGGGGGGAGGTGTGTTCTTCTTCATCTCCCCGGGAGGAGGCACAGGCAAATGCGCCCTCCTGCCCAGTGGCGCGATCACCTCCTCTCTCCCCCACCCGATGGTGCGATCACCCTGCGATCGTGGGGGGGGGGCTGAGGCACCACCATGTGCCACCTCCTCAAGCCCCATGCAGAGCTTGGGAAGGCGGTGCACGGTGGCGGGAAGCTGATGACAGCCACCCACACTGTCATTGGCACTCTCCGGGAGCCACTTGGCAAGAGCTGCACTGGGATTGTGCTGCTCTTGCCAAGCGGCTCACTTGTTGTTCGGACGATATGGCAAGCCACGGAGGGTTAAGCAAACCCTAGAACAAGCCATGGTTTCGCAGGGTGGCTAAGAAGAGAGATCCCCCGTTCATGGAAACAGTCCTTGACTATTTTAATCCCAAAACCAAGGAAGGATTTATCAGAACCAGGTTCATACAGACCAATATCATTAATTAATCAAGATGCTAAGTTACTGACAGCGATTTTGGCGAGAGGAATGAATAGTTTTGTAACTAAGTATATAGGGCTAGATCAGTGCGGTTTCATTCAAGGAAGACAAATGGCAGATTTAACTAGAAGGGTTTTGAATATAATATATCTAATAAGGAAAAATAATTTGAAAGCAGGGGTTGTTGCACTGGATATTTTTAAGCCTTTGATTGCATGGAATGGCCAGCATTACAGATGTTAATAAAAACTATGGGGTTTGGAGAGAAGTTTATAGGAGTTACTAATCAATTATATACTCAAAATGTTACGTCAGTAATTGTAAATTATAGTTGTAAATGATGGAATAACAGAAACAATAAGCCTAGGGCGGGGAACTAGACAGGGCTGTCCCCTTTCCCCAGTATTGTTTTAGTTATGGAATTGTTAGCGAATGTGATTAGGCGGGAGAGAAATTTACAGGGGATAGGGATAAAGACTAAATGCAAGATAAACCTTTTTGCAGATGATATACTGTTAACATTGGAAAAGCCTATGGAAAATTGGGATTGGTTGGAGAAACATTTAGACAAATTTAGGGAAGTAACGGGGTTAAAAGTTAATTGGGATAAATCTGAGATTATGATATTTAACCATAGTAAATTGGAGGAAAGGGGATTTTTAAAAAAGAAAGTTGATATAAAGATAAAAACTATAATTAAATATTTAGGTATAGATATATTAAAAGATTTGGATCAAATAGGGGAATGGAATTTTAAAAAATTAAAAGAGGAGGTTAAAAATAAATTAGAAGATTATAAAAAATTGGGATTATCATGGTTTGGTAGGATAGCTTTGATTAAAATGAAGATTTTACCGAAGTTAAATTTTTTATTTAGAATGATACCATATAAGATATCAGAGAAGGAAATTAAAGATTGGCAAGTAATTTTATACAGTTATTGTAATGGGGGGGAAAGATCAAGGATTACTAAGAATAGATGGTACAAAGCTCAAAAAACAGGGGGACTTGGTCTCCAAATTTAAAATGGTATTATATAGCTAATCAACTTAGATATATTATGGATATCATTGCTAGGAAATATTTTATGTGGTGGGAAATAGAAGCATTTGAATTGGGTAATAGGGTGGAGAGTTTTTTATTTACAAAACAAGGACATAATATGATAAAAAAAGATTAGAAAATCCCTTTTTAAAAAATATGTTAGAAATTTGGAGTAGAAATAAGGAAATATTTATACCAAGTATATCCCCGCTTACTCCAGTGGTGGTAATGGAGGATTTTCCAGAGAATGTTAGACATTTAGAACGAATTTATAGAGAGAAAAGGGTAATAAGAATAATGGACTGGCTGGAAAAAATGGAGACGACAGCAAATAATTGAAAGGGTTGGAACAGGAAGAATTTCGTGGTTAAACTTAATTCAATTAGTACAATGGGGGAAGAAATGGAAGAGGAGACAGGAGCACGAAAGAGATTTCACCGCATTTGAGCAGTCGGTTATGTCTAGAGAATTCATAGAAGGAAATGCATCAGCTAGAGGTCTTACAAAGATGTTATATAAAATGTTGCAGAAATCAGAAGAGCAAGCAGAAAATCTTAAAATAGTTTGGGATATAGAGTTTGAAGAAGAAATATCAAAGGATGAGTGGAATAAGATTTGGGATAGGTGAATATTGAAAAATATGTCAATAAGAATTAAAGAAATTTTTATTAGTTAACTTGGAGATGGTATCTGACTCCAGTGAGATTAAATAGAATAGATAATAAATGTTCTCCAATGTGTTGGAGAGGTTGTCAGGAGCTGGCTACATATGCTCATATGTGGTGGAGTTGTAAAAATGTAATGGATTTTTGGAAAAAGATTTTTGAAGCAATATCAGAAATTGTTGGAGTTGACCTAGAAGTTTGTCCTAAATTAGCTTTGTTATCAATAACTGAAAAGGTGGCCGGTCCTCAAAATGTTAAAGAATTAATTATAAATTTGTTAACGGCAGGTAGATTAATGATAGCAAGGAAATGGAAAATTCAACAAGTTTTCTCTATTACTGATTGGTATAAAGAAGTATGGGATATGGCATTAAATGATATGTTGACTTGTAATATCAAATGCAAAAGGGGGCAATTAAAGAAAAATATTTTTAAGGATATTTGGGGTTTATTTTTGGATTTTGTGTTAAACAAGGGGAAAGGGAGTATGCCGTGTCAAGATATGTTGTATTTTTGGAACAATGAATAATTATAGATTATAGAGATATAATGTATTATTTGGTCCCGTGGTGACGGGAGCACTATATAAGTTCTATGTGTGTTATTTTTTGTATTGTTGAAAAATTAAAAAAAAAAAAAATTTAAAGAAAAAAAAAAGAAGCCAAACTTAAGCCACCCTGAGAAAGCCATCCTGGGGTTCCCCTGTGGCAGGTTACATCCATCCTCAAAACTGGCAGCATCCTGTTGCTTATGCTGCCTCCATGGACACAGTTCAATACTCTGTTAAGGTGCTTTTACATCAGTGTTGTGTAGTGGTTAAAGTGTTGGACTGGGACTTGGGAGATCCAGTTTCAAATCTCCACTTGGCCATGAAGCTCACTGGGTAACTCGGGCCAGTCACTGACTCTCAGCTAACCTACCTCACAGGGTTGTTTTGAGGATTACATGGAGAAGAAGAGGACCATGTAAACTGCCTTGGGATCCTTGCAAGAGGAATAAAGGCAGGATATAAATGTAATAATAAATAAATAAAATAAAGAATAGCTAGCTTCTGGGCAAAAAGCCTAATGTGTGAACCTTCCAGCTCAACTGCACAGGTAGCATGCACCTGGCTTTTGCTTACCTATCAATAGCCCAATATCACATGGCTCTACAGGAGAATTACAACTCAGCAAGACTCCCACAGTGTCATTCAGCACAGCAAGGACCTCTATTTGGTAGTTCTGGAGTGGTGAAAAGAAAGAGAAAGATCAAAGTGACTCTTGCGCACAAATAATGCTTCAGCCACAGCTGACCCAGCTATTGTCCTCACCTTGCAATGCTGGTTAATAGCCATTTGTAGTAGCTGTGTCACATCACGTCCCTCCACACCTGGCCACCGGCAATCCTTTGTAAATTTCATCAGTTTACACTAAGAGAAAACAAGACAGGGAGGCCTTTGAGAACTTCAAAGCCTCCAATGAACCACTATGAAACCCAGGCCTGCATCTTACACAAGTACTCCTTTCCAGGGCAGAATGTATAGAGTAACAAACCCCCTCCCTCAACCCTCAGAACCAGGGCTGGCCCAATACATTTTCCTGCCTGGGGCAGATAAAATTGCACACATGCCCATTCCACATACAGAAGTTGACCATAGTGACAGCTGGATCTTATTTCAACACTGGCAATGTGACAGGACAGTGCCCTCCACCACACCTTAGAACAGCAAGGTAGCTTTGGACAGCCTTTCTCAACCTAGTGCCCACCAGATGCTCTGGTCTTCAACTTCCATCAGCCTCAACAGCATGGGCAAGGAATTCTGGGACCTGTAGTCCAAAACATCTGGAGGGCACCAGGTTGGAGAAGGCTGGCCGAGAGGGTGTGGGGCAGGTTGCATAGCATCACAGTATTGTCTTCCAACACTGTTTCCCCTGCATCTGCTGCTTGAGGTAGGCACCTCACTTTGCCCAATGGTAAGGCTGGCCGTGCTCACAGGCAATTCACTTCCTCCACATTTTGTGGAGGGAGAGGCCAAGATGGGAGCTTTCCTCGTATCCACCTCTTCTCTTGGGAACTTTTGCAGGCTACATTTGGGGTCACGTCTGACTCTGCTTCATCCTTCCCATTTAAGGTAATGCCCTCCTAAGAAACACCAGACATCTTCAATCTCCCATTCAGTCTGCTGCTGAGCCAACAAAGAATTCACCTGGGTCAGTGAGTGATGTTCACAAGGGAAGGGAAAAATCAAGCCCAGTGGGAAATATTTCTTGTTGATGTTAAGTCCACTCAAAAACGTGGCCAGGCATTGTGCCAAGAATTCAAAAACCTGGAAAGGAAAACAGGGCATAATGAGTACAACAGGTCCTCCTCCCTTCCTCCCACATGGCACTCTGATCACCTCAGGGCATGGTGCCAAATGTTCTCACAGAGTACATTTATCTGCGACCAATTCAGAACCAGCAATTTCACCAGAACTGTCACCTCACCAAATCATCTAGCATTTTTTCATCATCCTGAACGACAACGACGACAATGATGATTTTCTTAAAACTCATGTGCATAAAATAAAAATAAAATAAGGGAGCAGCACCAATCCAGAAAAGGCTAGTAATGCTAAAGCACCACTGAAAAGAGAACTTAAACTTGTGCCAAACTAGGGCGAGACACTGAGAGATCCGTGATAGGATCGGGGGGGGGGGAGTGGGGAGTTGAAAGAAATCCCTGGGGAGTCAAATCAGATCGAAGAAAATGCACTAGGGCAGTGTTCTCCAACCTTGGGTCCCCAGATGTTTTTGGCCTACAACTCCCAGCATGCCCCAGCCAGCTGGCTGGGGCATGCTGGGAGTTGTAGGCCAAAAACATCTGGGGACCCAAGGTTGGAGAACACTACACTAGGGGGTAGGGGCTTTTTATTTATGATTAGCATTTGTGCACTGCCTTATCTGCTAAAAAGCCATGGAGGCAGTGTACAACAATTTAAAACAATAAAAACCTGCAACAATAAAAACCGAGAAAAAAACCCATGGAAACAGTTAAAAACTACCCTTTTTAAAAGGCAAAATTGAAAAGATGCCGAGAGTGGGGGACCAATCATAATTCTTGAGGGAGCACATTCCATAGTTGGGGGGGGGGAGACACACACAGGAGAAATCCCTTTCATGTGTGCCCAACAGGTGGGCCTCTCAGATAATGGTGCCCTCAAAAGGCCTCTCCTGCAGATCTTAATACGGTATTTGGGCTGGTTCATAGCAACACAGGCGGTTCCTTAGCCAGGTCCTAAGCCGTTTAGGACTTTAAAGGTCCTTGAGCCTGGCAAGCAACTGGCAACCAGTGCAGGTCTTTCAGGACAGGTGTAATGTGGTCCCAATACCGTGCACCAGTTAGCAGTGTAGCTGCGGCAATTTCACACCTGAAAGAGAAACGTGTGTGTGTGTGTGTGCGCGCGTGTGTAGGGAGGGGGATCAAGAAAATGGTATTGGGGGGTGAGGGTGGCCATCCCCCAGCATCACAGTCTTTAGCTGCTTTTAACTTTAAAATGCAGGGGATCTTGCTCATTGCCAAGAGTAGGGAAACTTAATAGGGAAAAGGAGGGAAGAATTAGAGCAGTGAAAATGAGTAATAAAGAGCTGGGGAAATGAGAAAGGAAGAGTAGGGAAAGTGTAGATGACAGAGGCCATATTAGCAGCACAAGTGTGTTTACTCAGAAGTAAGCCTCACAGGGTTCGGTGTGCTTTACACCCATGTAAGTGTCTATAGCAGGGCTCTCCAACCTTGGGTCCCCAGATGTTGCTGGCCTACAGCTCCCAGCATACCCAGCCAGCATGTCTAATGGCAAGGGATTCTGGGAGCTGTAGTCCAGCAACATCTGGGGACCCAAGGTTGGAGAGCCCTGTCTATAGGAGTGCAGCCCAAGGGTGACCAAATGAAGAAGTCAGTTTTTAAGGAGCCAAATAGCTGGCTGGATGTAAGATACAGCCAGAAAAAAGGGCAACCTCGGGGAACAGAGGGAGGGGGGATTCCAGAAGAGAAGTGTACTAGAAGAGCCAAGCACAGCAAAGCAGGGCACAGCGAGAGCAGCTACAATAAGCAGAAGCAAGACAAAGAAGGTATTTGAAAAGCAACAGAAGAATTTTAAATATAATAAAGAGAAAAGAGGAAGTTAACGTAGACAGCAGAAAGACCAATATGATCATAATCACAAGTGGAATGGACAAAACAAGCTGAAGAACTCAAGAAAGAGGAACTTTACCTCCTCCCCATTGCCAATGATAATCTTCTCAGTAAGTGGAAAGGTCCTTCTCTTCAACACCTCTGGCTCATTAACGTCATCGGTCAGTTGTAACAGCAAGACCTTCACCTGATACGGCGACAGCTCTAGACCCAGAAAATCACCTTCCTCTGCAACAGAGATGTGAACATCTGGGTAGCTAGTGACCCAGGCTGCCTATGCCTCACTCATCCTAGGGCTGCCATATATCACTTATTTTTTAACTGTTAGGTTTGTGGGATGGGGCGTCCCTGGGATTTTTGTTTGTTTACCCAAGCTTCAGTGCAGCGTAGTGGTGAGAGTGTTGGACTGGGACTCGGGAGATCCGGGTTCTAGTTCCCGCTTGGCCATGAAACTCACTGGGTGACTTTGGGCCAGTCACTGACTCTCAGCCTAACCTACCTCACAGGGTTGTTGTGAGGATAAGATGGAGAGGAGGAGGCGGATTATGTAAGCGGCCTTGGGTTCCTTGCAGGAAAAAAGGTGGGGTATAAATATAATAAAGTAAATAAATAAATAAAATTACTGTATACATAATAAGCAATGATGGATTATTTCTCATCAGGGAGAGGAGGGAACACTACTCACTACCTGGGATTTCAATGGCACATGCTAAGGATACAAAATGTAAAAGGACATGGATGGGTACTCTTTAGGCTTGTAGGATCTACTTTGTTTTTTGCTAGAACCCTGAGGTCCAGCAACTGAAGCCAGATGAGAAATAGTGGCTCAGGAAGGCAGACCTAGAACTGACATGCCCAGCCCAGGAAATTATTTTTAGATCTGGAGCTTGCACACAAATCCTTTCACAAACAATCTCATCTCAGCCAGCATCAGCATCCACGGTGTCATCATCTCACTAGGCAGGCAAACTGGTCAAAACGCAAGTTACCAGATTCTGGGGCATTCCTAGACCAAAGCTGGGGAAGCAACCCAACCTGGCCTGTTCCATTGCCTTTAACAACAACTTGATCTGCAGAAATTGGCAAGCAAGCTTTTCATAGCATGGAGATACACACTGACCTGGTTCGCACAATCACCATGGGTTAAACAAGCACAGCTGGTTGTGTCATCCAAACCTGGGCAGCATCCGAACCTCATCAGAGGGGGAAACAAGCCTCAGATAAACCATGGGCTGGTTTTGGCTTATGTGAGGGTTGTTTCCCGCTCCAACCAGTCATGCCACCCAGGTTTGGACAATATGACAAGCTGGGTCGGGTGATGAAGTGAATGGTGCCTGGCACACGCTGCCACTTAAATGAGCCACCATGGCTTGTTTAACCCACGGTGGCCGTGCAAACTGTCCTGATCTCCTGCTAATGTCTGCACATCAAGCTGTGTTAAAGGTTCAGCTACAGGGGCTGTTTCAAAAGCTGGCAACCCTAGCAAAGCCAGAAAGGAGTCTAGACAACCATTTTGGGAACCAATATCAGGACAACCCACCGCTGCAAAGCACACTTACCAGTGCCATCAGGCAAGGTACAAACGTAAGAGTTCAACATAGGTAAGGAGCCAGTTTCTTTAACCTTCTGCTTTAGGCCCCTCTCCATGGCTGCCAACATGGAGTCCTTTACCTGCAGAAGCTGTTCCTTGGATAAGTAAAAGGGCTGTAGATACTTCTGGACCTGGCCAGGAATAGGAGAAACTGTAGAGGGAGTGCGGTGGGGTGCTAATCTGTGAACAGAAGACATTTCCTTGGTCCCTGGGCCTGTATCTGGGCCTGACTTGGAAATGGCCAGCAATGAACTATCAAAACTTGACCTTGGCTTGGGAACAATATGCATCTCCCTGGAAGATCGTGCTGAACTCGAATGAGACATGAATAAAGACATAAAAGAGGAATCGGAGAGATTGGATTCCTGCCTGGAAACCGAGAAAGAGTCCTTTGAAGTGTGGCCTGCTCTGTTTGTATCCTGGGAATCAATGGCACTGGGTCCTGACTCATTATAAGCGAATAAAGTGTTGGAGCCGGGATGTGAGCCTGATGAGGAATTTATGACAAGGGAAACTTTATGGGAGCTCTCAAATGCTGGGCCTGAGTCTGACGTGGTATTTAGCATAAAGGAAACTCTTGAAGTGCCCCTGCTAGCTGGACAAAACCCTGCTATGGCTTCCGACACACTGGAGCCAGAACCAGAAGCTCTGTATCCTGACTTGAGGCAGGATTCCTTGCAAGGTAGGCTTCGGTCCGGTCCTGACATGACATCGGTCGCAAAGGCCCTTGACTGTCAAGTCACCAAGTGACAGAGAAGCGTGAGGGTGGGAAAGAGGCTGGCCTGTGTGTGGTGGGCTTGAAAGTCAATTTGGACACGGCACAGGGCAGGAAGTGGGCGGGCCAAATGTGTAGCCGCCTGGACTGGACAAGGCAGGAAATGCCACAAGGCCCAACGTTGTAAGGGGTGGGTGGGGAGGAGCTGGGGGAGCAAGGGAATGTGAAGTGGGCAGAAGTGAAAGTAGAAAGCAGGAGGAAAGGAGGAGGTCAGAGGGTGGGCAGGAGAGGGGGAGAGAGAGCTGAGTGCAGCGGGTGGGGCAGAGCAGTGCTTAGGCAGTTGGAAGGTTGGAAGCACAGCACAGTGCAGTGGCAGTGAGAGCAGAATGGAAAGGGGAGGGGGAGAGAATAGAGCCTGGAACCATGGGTTTATAAACATTCTAGAGAAGACCATCTCACACTGTCCAGATACGACGTTTCCTGGTTCACACTGAGAAGCTATGTTAACCTAGCTATAATGGGCACCAGCAAAGTCACCCTTCAAACAGAAAGTAGCAATAAAGAAATCCATGCCCTTTCTAACTTAGGTCTTATTTTGTATTATTATTATTTATTTTTAGAGGTTTTTTAAAGAGGGTTTTTCAACAGTTAAAAAATAGCCTTGCTAAAACAGATTCTAATGCAAACGTAGTCCATTGTCCCCATATTCGGGGGGGGGGGGGCTGCTGCTGCTGGCTCTGCTGTGTAGTTCACTCTGAATGTTGCAGGACTGAGACTCGGTTTGCACGACACGACAACCCATCGTGGATTGTCGTGTCATGCGAACCCGGTCCGTTTCCCGCAGGGTGGCTTGTTTGAGGGCAACAAGCCACCCAGACAACCCATGGGTTGTTGCAGGGGTTGTTTTACCCATGATGGGTTGTTGTGTCATTGGAACTCAAGTGGCCGACCCCATTGTGCGTACCAGAATCAGCCAGTGAGCCACTTGGCAAGAGTGGCAAAAACACTTTGCCGCTCTTGCCCAGCTCGCCTGGGCAAGAGCGGTACTTTGGGGTGACTGGCACTAGCTGAGTGTCCCCTGCCATGAACGTGAGCCCTTTCAGCTTGCTGCAGCTTTTTTGTCCCTTTACCCTTTCCCCCCCAGAGATTGCAATCTCCGGCTTCATAGCCAGCTTTTTTGTGATTGCCGTTTTGACAGCCACTGACAGCTCCTTTAAAGTGCCCAAGTGGCACTCTAATGTGCACCAATATTTGCACACACAATATACACACACACACACACACATATATATATATATCTTCCGCTAGTGTGCACCTGCACACTTACAGAGTTCCAAAAATGGGCAACCTCACCTGGGCAATGTTTACAGAGGTACCAACCCTGGACATTAACCCAGAGAGGCTCCAAATAGCCTTTTCCCCCTCTTTGGTTTGGTTTGACAGCTGTCAAAAGGCAAGCTGTCAAGCCAAACCAAAGGCACAAGTGACCTGTGCTCACAAAAAGGGGGTGGTGGGATTTAAGGGTGCTCTCACTTTTCTACTTGCTCCCGAGACTCTTGGAGCTCGGGATAATGGAAAAGTGCAAGCCACTCCCTTTTAAAACTAGCTGTCAAAACTCCAGTTCCTTTTTAAAGGTTTTTTTTAAAAAACAACAACACAGGGTTCCGCCATGGTATTTTCACAGAGACATATGCAGTCCTGCCTGGGATACCTGCGGGAGGATCAATGGGGCAGGAAGGGGAGGAAGGGGACAAAGAACCCACAGTGAGCCTGATTGTCTGTTGGGCGCACTGTGGGTTGTTTGTAGAACAACCAACCAACTGTGGCTTATTGCCAGGGTGGGTTGGCGTGATGTGTGAACATGCCCTGATTGTCAGGTTGAGGTTGAGAAAGTTGGGGGTTGGATAAGAGTAGAGTACAAGAACCCTGCAATGTAGTCCAGTGTTATTATACCCCTATTGCAGGTTAGGAGGATGTACTGAGAAATAGTTGCTTACAACAGCCCTGAAACTGAAACGTAACACACTGTTAATGCTGCATGTCAGAGGTGGGGCTGAAGTTGGTATGGACTTCCAGCCCCAAATTCCCCAGACAAAACAACCCTTAGGTTGGAGCAAAAGTCAGTCTACTTCAACTGCCCCCTCTAACCCCCTGGTGGCCCAAATCCAGCAATTTTTTGCATGCAGAAGCCTTGTGCTCCATTGATTTGCATCCAGATGGGTTTAAATGTTCAACAACTAAAAACTTTTTTTCCCCATGTGAAGTAAGACAAGTTAGAAAGAGCAGGGACTCCTATCTTTGCTGCTACCTTTCCTGGGTTTTTGTTTGTTTGTTTGTTTGTTTTTTGGTGGACATGCTGCTGGACAAGCACAGATATTAAAACCTTGGATTTCTCCATTGATTGCTATGGACAGCTCTCACTTCAGTGCTGTAGGCGATCACTCGTGACCGAGTAAGATTGTCTTCCAGGATAAAAAATTACAAAAAGAAAATTTTAAAAGGAGGAAATTCTAAAGAAAAATATTGTGTAGACTCTAGCGATGGGTCCGTAAGTGACTGTGGAGGCCAATTCTAGGTCCACACAGCTTTCCACAGTGAGGACACAGGTTACCAGATGGAAGATGGTCCTGTAAAGAATTTGTTTGATGTGCTTTTCGCTTAGCACGTTTCTCTCTTTCACCTTGCACTCGGGCTTCTTCAAAGTCCATAGAACCTTTGTGAAAGGCCAACCTCCAGTTAGATCGTTCATGGGCCAGAGCTTCCCAGTTTTCAATATTTATATTGCATTTTTTTTAGATTAGCCTTAAGAACATCTTTAAATCTCTTATGCTGACCACCGATATTCCGCTTTCCATCCTTGAGTTGGGAATAAAGTAACTGCTTTGGGAGACGGCAGTCAGACATTCGAACAACATGACCGGTCCATTGAAGTTGGCGTTGAAGGATCATTTTTTCAACTTCAGTGCAGGGGGATAAGAAAAGAAAAACTCTATTCAGATTAGGAATGCAAAGGATGGTCTTCTCTGACCTTTTCATATCTGTGTGCTTGGGTCTAAGGACTGAAGGAAGGAGCAGCCTATGGGGCCAAATCAGTCAGGGCAAGACAGTTCATGACAGGCCCTGTCAGTTTCCCTTTCAGTTTCTGAATTTTTGTTATGTACTCCCAAGAAAGCCACTGTGCCTTGTTTGCAGGGTAGCTTAGCGTGAAGTGCGAACCCGCCCACTGATTAAGCCCTCTTACCATTGACTCATACTGCTGGTCTTGCAGAAGAGTGTCTTGCTGGAGGGCCTTCCTGCTGGGAGTTCCTTAGAGCCTGAGCTCTGGCACTGGAGCCTATAAGGAAATAAGAGATTGGGCTAAATTTAGCACGTGCTTTGCATACAAAAGATCCCAGATTCAGTCCTTAGCATCTTGCAGCAGGGCTGAGAATGACTCCTGTCTGAAACCCTGGAGAGCTTCTGCCAGTCAGTATGGGCAATACTAAACTAGATGAACCAATGGCCTGACTCGGTATAAGGCAGCTTCCTACATTCTTCCTGGTCCTAGATGCAGGTGGCCACTTTGGACAACTTGGTGGGAGCCCTCTAGTGAGTGACTGTGATATCCCAATCCTTTAAGACACACCTAGACTCCTTGTTGTTCTTGCTGCAACAGACAAACATGGCTTGGCTGTCCCTCTGGAAGTTACCCCAGTCCCTAGGATCAAGAGTCAAGGGACTAGTAGAAGCAATAACACTTAGTCACTTTCCATCCTCAGTGTTAGAGCTGGCAGTGACTGACCAAGAAAGGGATCTTGGGGTCATGGTGGATAGCTCAATGACAATGACAACAGTGTGAAGCAGCTGTGAAAAAGCCATGTTAGGTATCATTAGGAAAGGGATCCAAAATAAAAATGCCAATATTGTAATGCCTGTATACAAATCTATGGTGCGACTACACTTGGAATACTGTGTACAGTTCTGATTGCCACACCACTAATTTAGGGATCTTGCAAAGCTGGAAATGGTATAGAAAACGGCAACCAAAATGATCAAGGGACTGGTGCAATTCCCCTATAAGGACAGCCTGCAACATTTAGGGCTTTTTAAGTTTAGGTGAAAAAGGCAAGTTAGGGGGACATGATAGAAATGCATAAAATTATGTATGATGTGGAGAAAATGCATAGAAATCCTCATAATACTAGAACCTGAGGACATCCAGTGAAGCTAAATGGTGGGAGATTTGGGGCTGTTAAAAGGAACTACTTCTTCACACAGTGCATAGTTAAGATGTAGTGATGGCCACCCACTTGGACAGCTTTATAAAGGGATTAGACAAATTGATGGAGGATAATGCTATCAATAACTCTTAGTCATGTTACCTCCAGTATCAGAGGCGGCATGTCTCTGAATTAGCAGTTGCTGGAAAACAACTGCGGGAGGGGCCTATTGCCTTCATGTCCTACTTGTGGGCTTTCCATGGGCATCTGGTTGACCACTGTGGGAACAGTATGCTGAACTAGATAAGTCTTTGGTCTGACCCAACAGGGCTTTTCTTTTGTTTATGATGTGAGTTGAGGCTAACAGAATTACCCAAGATAAAGTCAAAATGAAGCCATGAGGAGTCTGTGGAGCAGTGTGGTTCTATGGGACACGTGCCCTTTTACATACAGGATACAGCTAACCCTTTAGCTAGCTCAGACCAGTTTTGTGGAGAGCTACTGGTGTCAGCCTTTATCTCATCCCTATGACTTGCACTCAGCAGGAGTGCAAAGCTTCACACCTGAACAAAGCATAGGGTGACTGCAATTATCCCCTGCTCTACCAACATGCTGCAATTAGCAGCAAATGCAAAACACAGCTAGAGTCACACTGCTATGCACACCCTAGGATACAGATAGTGCATAGCCAGGCAGAATTATCCAGTCACACTATTGCAGGGTGATCTGGCTCATTAAAGACTGTTATCAGGTGGTTTTCTACCATAACTGGCCAATTATTAGAAGGGATAAGATATGGAGAGGGTTGTGGGCATGACCGAGTCTATATGTGTGCTGCCTATGACTGTGCTCCTCCCTACCAGAGCCTTGAAATGACTTGAGATAGTTTAACACAGATTAGTGATCTCCTAATATGTTTAATCCTTTTGTATGCACAGCAGAGGTGGGTGAGACTGAGTATGGTAAATGGGTGGATGCTGGCATACTTTCGATGGATGCGTTTGTGTGAAATGGTAATTCTAATCCACATCAGTGAATGGGAACTCCGAACTATGGTGGTAGTGATTCTGGATTAAATAATCCTTGAAAATGCAAAGAGAAGTCTGCAAATTCTCCACTGGAGATGATTAACGAAAGATATTATGGAACACTGAGGACCTCAGAGGCAGAAATTTAAGAGTTGGTTCAGGTTAGTGGCTGAGTAAATTCATAACTGGGAAGTTGACAGCTTGACTCTCACTTGAGCCACATGCTTGCTAGGTGACCTTAGGCAAACCCCTATTGTCTCAACCCCCTATTTCCTCAAACTACTAAAGTAGTTTGACTTACTTCCAGAGTGTTGAAAAGATGCCCTTTCCGTGGTGGCCTCTCAATGGTGGAACTGTTCTCCCCAATGAGGTCTGCCTAGTGCCATCATTGTTATCTTTTTGGCACCAGATTAAGACTTTCCTCTACTCCCAGGCATTTGACGACATATGATGGGACTTCTAAATTAAGTTGTTTGATCAGGTCCTGATATTTTATTGTTAATTGTTTTTAACTGTTTTAAGTTGTTCTACATTTTTGTGTTTTAATCCCTGTGGGTAAAACGCCTTGAGTCTTTTTGTTGTTTTTTAGAAAGGCGTCCACTAAATTTAATTAATAAATAAAAAGATGACTGAGGTACCATTCTGAACATTAAAATGTGCTATTGGTGTTGTTGTTGTTGTTGTTGTGTTTTAAAGATTACTTTATATTCTCTCCATGAACAGAAGGAATGAGCAGGCTAATTATGGATAAGCAAAAAAGAAAGGCTTTGATATGTATAAGAAAGGACAGAGGCACAATGAGCAAAGACATGGTCCTGAGAGAGGCATTAGCACAAAGCTCCCAGATGGTGAAAAGGTGAGATTGATCCAGGTAGGAGATACAGCGTAGCCTACGCTGTATCTCCTACCTGGATCAATGTACTTTCAGCTGGAGACAGGCAGTACTTTTTTCAGAGGATTGACTATAATTTGTAAGAGAGATCGCTGCTCTGGCTGTGTACCCTCATTCTGTCTTTGCCTCTGGTATGCAGGTTTTGCAGGTCTGCATATATTTCCCCACAAAACCCTGTTTGACCAAAGCTAGGATAAAAGGAACACTATTAGATTTGGCCAAGTTTTATAGATGGCACTTTGACACCATTAAGATTTCAGTCCATGTGTTCAAAAGCAGTGGAAGGTGGATGCCAAAAATTTAGTTTAGAACTGAAATTATATCTTTGTGGTAGTGGGCAAGTTGAAGATCAGATGAAGGACTGTAGCTCAATGAAGAGCACCTGCTTTGCGTGCAGAAGGTCCCAGGTTCAATCCCTGGCATTTCCAAGTAGGGCTGGGAAAGATTCCTGCCTGAAATCCTGGAGAGCTGCTGACAGTCAGTGTTGACAATACTGAGCTAGACAAAGGGTGGGCAACATGCGGCCCCCATTGAGCCCCAGTATGGCCTCTGCCACCTCGTTGTCCCTTCTGTGCCTATTATATATATATATATATATATATATATAAACCTGGGAGAAAAAGGGGGAAATGTTGCAGTTTGCTGCCAAAATGCAGCGGCAAACCACTAGGGAGGCTTAGAACGCACAAATTTAGCTTTTCTTTTTTCTTTTTTTTTACTTCCCCCCCATCCCCATTTTTTCCAGTACTCAGTGGCATGGTGGCAGAGATGAGAGTGCAGCCCACGGCATATCCAGGGATAGGGGGAAATTGGCTCTTGGACTATCCAAATTTGCCCACCCCTGAGCTAGATGGAACAATGGTCCTGACTTGGTATATGGTAGCTTCCTATGTACCACAGTACCTTTGGAGTGTTCCAGGACTTAAGGGAAGAGTGAGCGATGCCAATCCTGAATAAATACAATAGTTACATTGGGCAGTAACCAATCGGACACTAGCACTAACGGAAATTATGTTGTGCTAGTGCAAGGGACCTCTAGTGCAATGCCAATAGCGTTAGCCGGTGCGAAGGGATTCCCTGGAAAACACTAGCTTACATTACTGGCATTGTGCTACAGGTCCCTTATACTAGCAAAATGCTGTTTATGTTAATACTAGTGTCCAACTGGCTATTGCCCTCTGTGCTGGAAAAGATTACATTTCTTTTACTGGGAATATGTTCAAATATTACCAATCATATAGATAATTTTGCTTCTGCTGCAAAAGAAAGGTCTTATACAAACCAAACCTAAAGTATGTATGCTTATTGTTTTAATTTTTGTAAGCAGAATAGAGGTGTTATATGTCAATTTAAATCTTTTTTCTGTAATAAAGATTTATGTTCTTTATGTAGTAAAGGACTCGACTGATATGTATGTACGCCATGGGAGCTAAAGCTTTTCTGAAAGTCTCTTAAAAATCATTGTTCGTCTCCAGCCTATAAATTTCTATGGATGTATAATGTGAATATTAAGCAACAAGATGTAGTCTATTGTCGGGTTGTTGAAAGTGGCTGATCACCAAATAGGAGGTAACTAAGAAGTACTAGATTACTTGAGGGCTTATGAACAGATGCTACCTTTATAGCTGACTATCTCCTCTTTAACTGCTGTTGAATTATAATTGAACCCTGTCTTAATACAGCATTGGAGTATCCTGTGTCAAGAGAGCTGTTCCAGCTGTTGCCAGGGTCATGTTCTTCCTCTGGTTGGCAATAGTTTGATTTGGCAAAGGTTTGATTTGTTGTCACTGCAGTTTGGCAATGGTTTGGTTTGATTTGACACCACTGTAAAACTTAGCTTTTACTTTAAAAAAAAAAGTCTAATGGGGAAGCATGCAGTTACACAAAAGCCATGGAGAAATCACACACAACTGTTCAGTTGTTTAAATCACCTTTCCCCAACCTGGTGCCCTCCAGATGTGTTGGACTACAACTCCCAGCATCCCCCAGCCAGCCATGTGAATCACTTCCTCCCCTTAAAATTGGACAGCTCCCCATCTTCATGAACCACTGCACCCATCCTTCTGAAACTTTGCAGATGTCTTACTTAGGGACACCTGCAGGTTACCTGTCATTTTCAGAACAATAATCCACAAGGAACATACGGGGATGAGCACGTTCTCTTTTGGAGACCCTCAAAATGTCAACGCTGCTCTTGCACAGAGACCTCTATAGCTATGATTCTGACATTTGGCAAGCTCGATCCCCTCAGAAGGAGCAACTATCCCTGCAATTTTCACCCAATTCTGCCAAGAATTTTTTTAAAAAGTTATTGGCAGTTCCCTTAAGGGGGGGGGGAAGCAATATATAAAGACATGTAGCACAAAAACTCCTGCACTTATTTTTTTGGCATCACGCAGGCATAATCCCCTCCTGAGGATCTACAATTACCGGTATCATCTGATTCCCACCAAGAGGGGGGAAAATGTTATAGCCATTTTTTTTTATTTCCCATGATAGTCCATACAAAGCATGAAGCCACTGTTTTCTGAGCTTTGACTCAGGTTCAGTACTGAGTTGAAGTGGACCAACTCTGAATTAGTCCGAGCAGAAGCAGGCTGTTTTCTGAAGTGCCAAATTGAAGTCTGAATCAAAGGGGGGGGGGTGTCAGTGCCCACCTGTAATTAAAAAAAACCCCTCCTGCTTGACCCCAGGGTCTCCCACATTCAGTATTGAAATCAGCTTCAGGTTTCAGGGTGGGTTGTAAATGAGTGATAGAGCACGTAACTTACATGCAGAAAAGGCCCCATGTTCGATCCCTGGCATCTGCGGTTAGAAAGGAGCTAAAATCACAATGCAGGGAAAGGCCTCCATTACAGATGTTAATAAGCTGCTGCCAGTCAGACTGCTGGGCTTGATGGACCAATTATCTGAATCGATATAAGGCAGCTTCAAATTGACTTCAAATCAGCAAAGTTCTATAGCAGGTTTATTATAATCATATTGTAGATATGTCTCAGGGTAGCAGAAGTTCCAACACAGTATTTTCCCCCAGCACAGTAACAATGAGGATGAGTTCACCTGTCCTCCTCATATATTGATTGTACAGGTATTGCTAGAGAGTGAAAACTTCCAGAAATTGCAAAAGGAGGCTTTCCAGAACTCCCATGCAAGGAACATTAGTTCTTGATATAGTCCTATGTGAAGCAAAGTGATCAATCAATAAATATAGCTGAACTGCTAGGAAATAGCAATCATAACATTGTCAGATTCAACATCTTGGAGGGGGGGGGGATACACCACTGTAAAATGAAAGAATGAGGAATTATGCAGGAATTAGAGCATTTAACAAGGAAAACTTCATCAAGAATGCTCTGGAGCTATATAAAAACACTGTATCAGAGGCAGAAATAGAAATACGAACATATACCCCAAATCAAAAGAGATCAAGTGGTATGGCAGGAGTAACGTGATGATATCTCACTGAGACACTGACAGGTAAACAGCAGGATCTGTACTGGGGCCTGGTTCTTCCAATATATTCATTAATGACTTGGCAAAGGGAGTGAATGATTACGTGGCAAAATGAGCACATATGAATACAGCATTGTGAAATCCAAGGCGGACTGTGTGGGGATTTCATAACACTGTGAGGGTGGGCAAAGAGCTTAGACTCTAAGTCTAAGGCAAACTTTGGACATCATTATGGGTAGCTTGCTTGTAGAATACCTCAGCTCAATATGTTGCGATTGTCAAAAAGGCACATGGAGTAAGGAGAGCATTAATAAAGGCAAAGGAAGTAACAGAGAAAATGCCTTTAGGCCTTATGTGAAATCAATTGTTTGAGTATATGGAGCTGCTTTATGCTTACTCAGACAACATGGCCTTTCTACTCTGGCTGGCAGCAGTTATGAAGGCCTCAGACAACTGTCTGTCAGTTTTGATATTGGAGATGCCAGGGGCTGAACCTGGGACTTCCTCTATGCAAAGAATGTGCTGTACCACTTAATGGCCCCTTCCAAAACTTTGAGTCATGGCCTGCCAGAGATGCCATGGGCTACATGCAGGCCATGGGTTGCCCACCTCTGCTATATTGCATTATCAACATTTAGAAATGGCACATTAGGAACTGAACGGCATCCTGTTGCATCACCAGTGAAAATGGCTCAAGACTGATCCCTGACTTCATGATACTAACCACCCTTAATAAAAAAAATACTAGCGACATTCCTGAGACTTCCAAATAAATTTGTTCTAGAAGTAGGATTTTAATCTTGCCATACAGCTGCACAGCAGTCTCCTGACGTGGGATGTGAGACAGAAGGGGAAAAGATGTTTTCTCATGAGGCATGCAATAAATATGAAACAATGGTTGGTTAAGATGGCAGTGGTGGGGCAGGGGGGAGCCCTACTTGTGAGCTATATTCACAGGTTGAGGACAATGGCTTGGATCCTGAGCTGCCCTTCCATAAACGGAAGGGCTCCTTCAGTGAACAAAAGGGCCCCTGATCCAACAGAGGCTCTTGCTGGCAGAAGAGGGAAGGACATTTGCCAATTCTCCCTCACCCCTCCAGCCCCCAGTGCCACCTCCCATGTTAATCCAGTGGTTCCCCCAAATCTCCAGAGCAGATTTTCAGAGGTCCGAGGGGGACTGCAAGGAGAAAGAGGAATGTGTGAAAATCATCTCCCCCGCCCCTTCTACCAACAGGAGTATCACAGGGATGTTGAACAGTCCTTGGCCTCGAGTCACGAGTCGAGTCACGAGTCTTTGGACCCGAGTCTCAAGTCCAAGTCCGAGTCCTTGGTCCAAAATGGTGACTCACGAGTCCCGAGTCCTGAGTCACTCCCAAAACTGACTCCACGAGTCCCTATTAAAATCAATGGGGTTTCCCCCCAACAAAATAAGGCTACTTCAGATGTGTGGCTTAAATAAATTCTAGGCACAAGTGTGCCTTTTTCTTTCAAAACTCTGCAACTGATTTTGGCAAGACCAGGCAAGAGACAAACCCAAAATAACCAGGCAGGCAGAGGAGGAAGGGAACCCCAAAGCAGGCAGGCAGAGGCAGCCGAAATGTCTGACCCTAACCCTAACCCCCCACAACAACACATCAATCAAAATAAATCTCAACACATCGTTGGGGCTGCGCTCCTGGTAGCTGTCCATAGTGGCCGAGCAGCGGCGCGCCTCGCTTCCATGCGCTCTTCTTCACTGGTGATCGCGCTCCTTCTGGCACAGCCACAAGACTCGTCAACAGCCCAGGGATGTTGACGAGTCCTTGGTCTCGAGTCCCGAGTCGAGTCTCGAGTCCCATTAAAAATATTGGGACTCGAGTCAGACTCAAGTCAGAGGGGGGACTCAGTCCGACTCACGAGTCGAGTCCTCGAGTCCGAGTCCCCATCCCTGGAGTATCATAGGATCATAGAGTTGGAAGGGACCTACATGGCCATTGAGTCCAACCCCATGCTCAATTCAGGAAACTAGAGGAGGGACCTGGTCTCCCATCCAAGTAATAACCAGGCCTGACCCTGCTTAGCTTTCCATGCTCAGACAAGCTGAGCCAACGTGAGCCACAGGCCTGTCCTGAGTGGAATTTTGTTCCCAAGAAGATAGGATCCAAACCAATGTATACTCCTGATCACAGCATCTAAAAAATGTTGCAGAACCAGAAAAGGTACAGAGAAACGAATCCAAATTATAGAAAACTAAAGGCCTCAAACCAGTACACAGTTCTATGGGCTTAAAACCCATTAATTTCAGTGGAGCATAAACATGTAGAGCTCTCTGCTGGATCATAGCCAAAGATTCCATATGCAAAGGAGTTAAGGGTTAAACAATTAAGTTTAGAGATGGTTAAAGGCAAAAATATTAGAGGTATGTAAAATACTAAATGATGGGGGGTGGGGAGTGAACAGGGAATGTATTTAAACTCAAAGACATCCAATTTAATTAGCACATAAGAAGTTTAAAGCAAAAGGAAATACTGCTTCCCACAGAGCTGGCTCAGGACATTTTGCTGCCTGAGGCGGAGCAGCAAATAGCACTTCCCTCCCACCCAAGTCAAGGAGCATAGTACCCAAAGCTAGCCAAGTTATCTTGGCAGAAACATGAGGCAGAAAATCCCACAAGCAACTCTCCCCCATCACTGACAGTAAAAAAATACAATAATAAAAAAATTAAACAACCATTTGCTACCCTTTCATGACATCCAGATTCTGATGCCTGAGGCAGCCACTTCATTTTGCCCAATGGTAGGGCCGGCCTGTTTTCACACAACAGGATGTGGTAACAGAGTTAAAAAACATTAATGGAAAATAGGAATTGGCATTAGTCAAGATGGTCAGAGCATATACCCTCTTGCTAAAGGTGTCCTGAAACAGTACTGTCAGAATCTGAGAATACTTGAAAGACACTGGCTACTCTTCCAGTACTGTAAGCACAATCTATGTGCTTTTCAGACATATTAGCATTTTGTGTACTGTACACGCTCTCTGATACAGTTGGAACTGGCCACTGTGACTGGATACTTGGCAAAGTAGATTCAGTTCTTGTGTGGTGTGACCCAACTCTCTAGCCCACGCAGGGGATATATCCCAATAGGTCATGTTCCTAAATGTGCATATCCTTCATCTATACATATTGCCTAGAGGTTCTTGTTTGTCTTTTACCAAATGTCATATGTTTGCTTGAATGTGCACCTTCAGTCATGCAACCCTGACACGGAGAGAACTAAACGTTGAGCACTGAGTCTCCCAAAATTTGGCACCTTAAGGATTAAGGGGATACAGAGATGAAAAACACAGTGGCTTAACCAAGAAGTAATTTATTGAACAGAATTGAAGCCTACATTCGAAAGCCTACATCTGTACATTCATACAGATTAATACTTAGGGCAGACACATTAAAGCAAGGGTGTGGCATGACTAGCATGGGGGGTGACGTAGAAGCCCAAGCTGTGGAGAGAAGGAAGAGGGAGATGGGCGTGGAGAATGGCATGGGAAGGGAAGGAGGCTGGTAAAACACCTAGCTGGGTTTGTAAGCAAAGGGAGGCAGCCAGTGAGCTGCTTACCTCCCCGGAGCAACACAGTATCGTGAAAAAGCCCTATACAACTTGGGGCCAGGCTCTCTAGAAAGCCCTATATGACTTGGGACTAGGCTACCTGAAAGATTGCATTCTCCCATATGAGCCTGCCCAGGTTTTATAATCTTCCAGGGAAGTCCCTCTCTAGGTTCCGCCATCAGAGACACATGTGGTGGGGATGCAAGGGAGGGACTTCTCGGTGGCTGCTCCCAGGCTCTGGAATTCCCTGCTGAGGGTGGCTCGGTTGGCCCCCCCCTCTCTGCTGTCCTTCTGCTGGCAGGCCAAGATGTTTTTATTCAAGCAGGACGTTGGTTGGCATTTAAGCTGGTCTGTTACAGAAGCAGGTTCTTTTGCGTTGGCTGCTCTTCAAATTTCTTTTAATGTTGTGGTTTTTGTGCTTTTAATCTATTTGTTTTTGTGATCGATTTAACGAAGCTTTAATTTTAATCTTGGTTTTATCATTGTTAGCCACCCTGAGAGCCATTTTTTGGGTGGAAAGGTGGGATATAAATCGAATAAATAAATGATAATAAATAATACATTGTGTCATGTACCCCACTCTGCCTTGAGTGCCTGGCTTGGCTTCTAACATAGAAAAAAGGTTCTCCTGTGCTTTCCCCATGCTGGAGTGTGGCCCCTTTTCCCAAGCACAAACTACTGTGTCAAAAAAGGCAGAATATCAGGGTGTTTGGTAACAATTTCATAACCATGTTCGAACACAAACCCACTCACGATGTGCGCACTTGCACACACAAATCTGGATGCACATGACGTGGCCATTGAAAGGGAGGGGAGTTACTGGGGGTGGCAATTTGTTTCACCTATAGCTAATGGAAAGACACAGCATCACCAAACCCCACAGAGCTAAGATGCCTTGCTTGCATCTCCCTTTGGGCTGGAGGCAGACAATCGTTTTTGCAGAGTATTATAGGTGGTATGAGAAAGACGTTATTGCCTGTGGTTTGTATGCTCGGCTCACTTTCACCTCTGGCAACAGGTTTTCCAGGTTTTTGTATTGTTTTAAAAAAACCTGCCAAACCTGTTTGAACAAAGATGACTGTGGGAGAAATAAAAGTATAAGTATTCAACAAGGACAACAGTGTAGCTCTATTATCATACTAGTTTCAACGCTCTTTAAAATTATTGTGTGTGTCCAAGCTTAGATACCCTCCCGTTCTTTTCAAGGACCTCGCTCTGAACAAGAAAAACCCAACTTTTCATAGATTTATTTCATAGATCCTAGAGTTGGAAGGAGCCTACAAGGCTATCGAGTCCAACCCCCTGCTCAATGCAGGAATCTAGAGGAGGGGTCTCCCATCCAAGTAACAACCAGGCCTGACCCTGCTTAGCTTTCCACTACTCAGACAAGCTGAGCCAGCGTGAGCCACAGGCCTTGAAAAACATGGTTTCTGAGATTAACTTCCACCATCAGTGTTGCCTGCTCAGTTGACTTATTACGATAGGTTGTTTCACCTTCTAGGAGACATGGTTCAGTCTTCAGGAAAGGAGGAGGCTTGTCTTGTTTAATTGGTCTTTCTGCTTCAGGCCCCACCAGACCACTTCTCAACTCAATGCTGCTATTCCTCATGTCACAGTCTCTTAATTCAAGCCCACACAAAAGTCAGAATATTAGCCCAAGCAGCTAACTGGAATCAGACATGGGCCAGCTCTATTGTCACTGCCCCTTGCTGTTGGCACACCTGCCTCTGTGCACGTATGTAACTTTTACTCTGCTACATCCTGCTGTTTTTAAACATTTCGTTAGCACCAACAGAGCACTAGGCTAACTTACCAGCAGCCCACTGTTAGCCTACGGATAATATTGAGGGGTGAGAAAATGTCACAGTACTTCTGGGGTCACATAGCAAGTTACCCCCTCATGCTGTTTCACGCCATTGGAGATTGCAGTTAGCACAGATTGTTTTTCCAGGATGATCCTTGCATTCTAGACAACCTAATTTCCTTTTCTGACACACAGAAGGCAAGGTGGGAGACAGCTGGTGTATCTCCATTTGCATAGATTTGGTTCAGGTGAGCAGAATACAAAAAGACTGCTATTACCCAGCGGGTGGGAGCCGAGAGAGAGCGTTAGGGCCACTTCCCAAGTTGTGCAAAGGAAAAATTCCAATTTGTCCCCCCTTAGGGATGCCATTCTTATGTTTCAGGGAGGGACAAAGAGATTTCAGTAATCAGGGGAAAGGTTCAAAGCAAGGTTCAAAGGCCTGTTCTTAGATACATTGAAGTTTAAGTTGCACAAAAAGCAATGTCTTTAGAGAGCATTTGTTGTGGTTACTTTTTATACCTCATAATAACCAGTGCCTAACACACTGTCTGACACACCGGTGGGGCAACTGCCCCACTTCTCCTCCCTAAAAGGAAGGGTGTCTCCATGGTAAACACCGTAATATGTGGAGGGGAGATATGTGGCTACTTATCAAAAAGCTTAATATACAAATCATATTTAAAAATTAAAACTTAAACTTAAAAATTAAACCGAGGTTTAATTAGCAAATTTTGCTTAAGGCTAATTTCTTAAAAATATAATTCAAAATTAATCATATCCAGCCTAAAATGTGTATGCGGCGTAAGCCTTTTTTATATGTTTTAATTTTTCAGAAATGTTTAATAACAATAAAATAATTTAAACTGTAAGCCCTAATTTATAAAACAGTAAATAATATTAGCTAAAAAGTAATTTCTACACAAAAAAGGTATAAATAGGTGCTAATTTTAAAATGCAGGTGCTTCTTATTAGAAGCTTACCAGGCCTGTGTACCTGTCAGCTAAACAGCTTATTCAAAATTAAATAAGAAACTTAGGGGAGTGATCCTATGGCCCCCCAGACATCGTCTGAAGGGGCCATGGGATATTTTGGATTCCCAGATCCGAGGTTGGAGACTGTGTTCCAACCTCAGACCTGAGTATTGGAGCTCCGCCCACCACTCCCACCCCCTCACAGCCAGTGCAGAAAGAACTGCACTGGCTGCTCTCCAAGGTCATGAAAGCAACCTCAGAGAGGGGCAGAAGGGGGCGTTTTGGGGGGTGGGGGAGGAGACTAGGGAGGACAGGATACAGGGTATCCTGGGGCCTCTCCTGCCTTCTTTCCTCCCACTGTGAAACGCCGTTGCTAGATGGCCGGAAATGGCCCCCATCTAGAGAAAATGCAGAGCAGGAGGAACGGGGAGGTGACTATCGCCTCCCTCATTCCTCCCACTCTGCATTGGATGAATGTGAGCCTCTGAGTTTGGGGACTTACACTCATCTCATATAGGATTGCACCCTCAGTACTTAAATGAAGATATTTTTAAGCTATTAGGACTGAAAGTCTAAAACCAAAAAATGTTTTAAAATACGGTACTATTTCCTGTTAAGCTAAAAAATCTTTACTAAAGCTCTCTTTAACAACAAAAATGTTTTTATGTCATTTTATGCCAGTTATATCTTAATAAAATGTTATAAGTATATCTCTAATAAAAATTAAAATAAATCAATTTTCCTCCTTACTTGTTAGTAGAAAACCAAAATTAAATCCACCTAAAACCATTTTAGGTGTATGATTTGTTTAAAGCAAATTGATCAACTATAAGTAGTTAACTAACAGCCAAAGGCTTCCTAAATACTAAACTATAGTTTAAAAACTCTCAGCAAAAGCCAAATCCATAATATATTGAGGGTTTGGTGCTGCCATCAGGGCAGAACTTTGGGGCAGAAGTCTAGCTGCCCCCCCCCAAACACAGCAGAGCTACCTTACCAAATTTTGAATAAAGTGAAGTAATACACATTCCCCATCCAAAGAGAGGATCCCCATAGGACCATTAAGACCAGAGTCTAAAATTACTAACCGCACCACTATGTGGACTGATGGTTTTATTTGATTTTGGAGAGCCCCTTTGAGTCCATCTTAGATGGAGAAAGGCAGAATATAAATTATTAAAATTAATAAAAATAAGAAAAGCTTATCACCCTGGAGATCCTAGACTCTGCTTAAACCCACATTACTGCCTCTACCCCATAGCTGCTTAGAAATCCAGGGAAGTGAGAGTTGTGGTAATGCAGGGCTTCTTATGTGGTTGGTGGCTACAGATGACAAATGACCAGCTATGTGGTCATGGCTCACAAATGGTAAACTTTTAAGGGTTTCTTGTTGCCCATTTCCATCCTGAAAAGGCTGATGATATGTCAGCTTGCTTTTCGGAAAGACTGGTGTCAGAATGTTGACACATAGGAGCTTTCTTACACCAATTTAATGGATTGGAAGAGCCATTTGTGACCCAGAAGCAGAAGGGAATACCACAGGGGAAGACTGCAACGGTTCCAAAAATAGCATTGGGTGACTGAACCTCGGCCCATGGCAGCTTAACTGCAGGTTGCCACAGGGTACCATCTTGTCCCCAATGTTATTTAATATCTATATGAAGCTGTTGGGAGCGGTCATCAGGATATTTGTGGCAAGGTGTCACCAGCTCTATTTCTCTGTGAGATCTGAATCGGGAGAGGCCGTGCACATTCTGAATCGATGCCTGGATGCTGTTATGGCTTGGATGAGGGCTAATACAATTAATTGTTGTAAACCGCCCAGAGAGCTTCGGCCTGTTCTGGATGGGGTCGCACTCCCTCTGAAGGCACAGGTACATAGTTTGGGGGCAATCCTGGATCCATCTTTGTCACTGGAGGCCTCGGTGGCCCATAGTGCCCACTACCAGCTTCAGCTGGTACGCCAACTATGCACATTCTTGGATAGGGATAATCTAGCCACGGTGATCCATGCACTGGTAACCTCACGATTAGACTGCTGTAATGCACTCTATGTGGGGCTGCCCTTGGGCCTGGTTCAGAAGCTGCAGCTAGTGCAGAACGCAGCCGCTAGGGTGCTCACTAGGACACCCAGCTATGCTCACATAAGACATGTGCTAAAAGAGCTGCACTGGCTGCCTATTATCTACTGAGCCATATTCAAGGTTATGGTATTGTCATACAAAGCCCAAACAACTTAGGACCAGGATACCTAGCAGACTGCCTTCCCTTATGTATACCCAATGGACCATTAAGATCATCAGAGGCCTTGCTGGTCATTCCAAAATTATTGGAATGTTGCCATGCAATACCTCGACGGCGGGCCTTCTCAGTAGCGGCACCCACCCTGTGGAAAAAACTTCCTCGTGTGGTTCAGGAGGCAGAAAATTTGGCATCTTTTAAACACCTCCTGAAAATGCACCTGTTCACTCAGGCTTTCCCTGGCCCATAATTAAATTAACCATGCTGTCCCATTTTACTGTTCCTGTACTGTTGTGTATTACTATGTATTATTATTATTATTGTAATTATATTGTTTTTAAAAATGTATTTTAAATGCAATTTTAATATTTATATGGAAACCGCATGCAGATTTTTCTTAATATTTAGCGGTATAGAAATAGTAAAAATAAATAAATAAATAACCAGAGCTTATTGGTTTATTTATTTATAAATACAGTCATGCCTTGGATTGAGAGCATAATTCGTTCCGGAAACGTGCTTGTAATCCAAAACACTCTTATATCAAAACGAAATCCCCCCAAAAAAATTTGTACAGAGATTTTTAATTTAAGCCGTGCTACAGTACTTGTATTGCAAGACGTCAAATAAATATTTAAAATTTTGCTTGTCTTGCAAAACGCTCTCAAACCAAGTTACTTGCAATCCAAGGTATTACTGTAAATAATAATCAAAGAGAGCACATCAGACTCAAAGTGTCCTGGAGGAAGATCAGGGCCAGCCCAAGGCATTTTGCTGCCTGTGGTGAAAGACAAGATGGTGCTCCCTCCCATTCCATGTAGAGAAGCTGACCGGACTGGTGGTTTAATCTAGCTTCAATACTGGCTACAGGATAGCATCCTCCACAACACTTGAGGGCAGCAGGCCAGTCTACACGGTACAGGACAGGCTGCATGGTATGCAGAGCTGTGTCCTCCAACAGCGGGGAACGGCCGAGTCTCAGGAGGAACAGCTGGGAAGCTGCTGCCACTGCCACCCAACATCTGCCACCTGAGACAGTCAGTCACCTCTCTCTGCCTAATGGCAGGGCCAACCCTGAGGAGGACAACAGTTGTTCGGCTCCTTCCTAGGATTGTTCAGAGATAGCATGAAGTGAACACTCTTGGGGAAATGTCATAGTCAACACTCAGCTCCAGATTTGCCCACTAAAGCAGGGCTCTCCAACCTTGGGTCCCCAGATGTTGCTGGACTACAGCTCCCAGAATCCCTTGCCATTAGCCATGCTGGCTGGGTATGCTGGGAGCTGTAGGCCAGCAACATCTGGGGACCCAAGGTTGGAGAGCCCTGCACTAGAGCCACCAACTGCCCTGTTGTCACAAAAGAACCAGCACAATTGGCAACATAGGACACCTGTAAAACTCTTCCCGGTTTGGTGCAAGGCCAATTCTCACTTTACATATTGTGTTCAAGAACAGAGTACAAAATACACACACCTTTCCTTAAACATGATGATCACATGTTTGTATAAATTGATGCGTGTTCTTTTCAGAACAGTTGGAAAGTAAGTAGAGTGTTTTAAAGGGACATGTGATGAATTTCACATATGCTTTTCTGATTTGATGAGAGGACTGTGTACTTCATTCTCGGGAATCTTCAACTGCAGCAGACATAATTAAGGGCTTGAACCACTACAGTGAAAGCAGTATGGGCAGAACTATCTAGCCATGTCCCACCACACAATACAAACATCCCAAACCCACTCCTTCCCCAAATCTATGGCACAATATTGTAGAATCACAGGTGATCCAAAGCTATTCTAGAGGCCCTTGGGCCCTCCTGCAAAAGATACTCCTGAGTGACAGTGGTTTGTCCCATCCCCATGACTCCTGACTCAGTCCCTTGGACAACACAGGTGAAAAGGGAAAGCAGTTGCACAAGAATAGTAAAGACTGAGTGGCAGCACTGGTGCAAGGAGGTAGATTTGTGCTTTTACACCATCATAGGTTTCCTTCTATTTGACCCTGTGAACTGCAAGGTCGGCATAGGAAAGTTATATGATCAAGGTCAGTCTGAAGAGACCTAATAGAGCAACTGCAGAGGCTAAGCAAGTCTGTGGTCAATGCCTGGATGGGAGACTGGCTGGGAACCCAGTCTATGCCACCTTGAGCTTCCCACAGGAAAGATGGGATATACATGTAATTAATTAATTAATTGATTAATCAATCAATACATACATACATAAATAGAGTGAGCTGTCAGGCAATTTCTTATTAATTGTGCTATTTAAAAGTTGCATCGATTGCTGAAAGAAACATTCATGCTATTTATAAAGCCCAGTTCACAGAAGTGGACAGCACAACCAACTGGTTGGCTGCTACAGAAAATGAAGATGAAGACAAAAAGAGCTTCTCACTTCTTTAACAAGATCTTATGCTCTTGATGCCTTTGTACAGGAACTACGGTATATGCTAATTTGATTTAAACTCCTGTCTCAATCTGCTTCTTCTCAGAGCTAATTCTTCCTGTCCTCGCATAGAAATCTGATGTCATGAACATGTTTTCCCCACTGGCAGTCTAGAAATTCCCAGTTTCTCTCCTGTAGTAGAGTGTATTTGGTTTTGGAAACACTTGTGCCTTCCAGCTGAGTACTTTCAGTGCCATTCTATACATGCCTGCTCAGAAGTTAATCCCATTCAGTTCAATGGGACTTACTCTCAGGTAAATTGGTATAAGATTATCGTCTTAAATGCATTCCATCATTATGAATTTTCTCAGGTAGTTTCAGTCACCACTGAGGAAGAGTCTTCTTTCACCTCCAAACAGGTCAGGCCTCAATAAACTCCTTTGTTTCTTCTGTAACTTCCGAGATTTCTTCCATCCTTTGTTCCATGAGCTTTCATATGGAAGAGCCTACTACATTCCATTCATTCATCATAACAGTTTGTCCTTCACTAGCCAATGCATGAATGCTACAGCTGTACCAAATTGATAAGGACCATTTCTCAGCTGTTTCGTCCACCTTAGAATTTGCTGTTTTCTTTCAGCTATATTTCAGGGATAAGGCGAAATTCTTTTGGGGGGAAGAGAATTGGAGCAGACACCATTTTATTTTCCCCAGAAAGCCCTGTTCTGAGGTGCTTTGGGGGAAATTCAAAATGGCAGTTGCCACTTTAAAAAAAAGAAAAGAAAAAAGCCTCTCCTGCCACTCAATGTGGGCCACCACTACAGTGGGCAGCAGTTGAATATCTACAGAAAAACACACTTTTAATGGAGTGCACAAATTGTTCCTCCAGCATCTCATGTTATTTAAGAGGTGCAGTGTTAAATGTCCCTCCAAAAAAAAGCAGTGACTGAAGCAGGCTTGTTAAAAATATATAGGTAGTCAGAGTGTCATTCCTATTTTTAAACCTGAACTACTAGGGCAAAAGCTGTTACATTTGGATTTTTTTAAAAAGAATGTCTTGGGGGAAAACCAAAGATGTTTTACTCTAAAGTGGACACAAAGGTTTTAAAGGCGGCCCATGCTAGTTTTTTGCAGGGGGAGGACAGGGGGAATCGGAGATTAACAGTGCAATCCTAGCCTTATCCTACACATGTCTAATCAGAAGTTAAGCTACTTTGAATTCAATGGGATTTCCTCCCCAGTAAATGTGCTGAAGAATCAGAGAAATGATTCAGATAAATGAAGTTGGAGGAGCGGTGATTACATGACACTGTTTCTCCTTGAATGACTGCATCCATTTCACGAATGTTTGGTTGAATCCTGTTTCTCCCCAGCCCTAAATTGTTTCCCATCTTCCTCCAATACAGTTGTGGCCTATTTGATCACAGTTATCCATGCCTGCCTTTTTCTTTCTCCCATCAGCAATTCTCAAACGTCACAGGAAAGATATTAGCTGTGAAGAAATGAAATGGTGCTTATATCTGTTACCATCTTAGATCTCTAAGATTAAAGGAGGCAGCCATTTTAGAAGGGTTACAGCAGCTTCTACTTTCCAGACACCACTCTGAAAGAAATGGCTCTCCTACATTAACCCTCAGATAGCCAGCCAGTTCTGCGTATACTTTGCTCTACCAGCTCCGAGCAATGGTCATCTAGTTCAGAATCCTGTTTCCTACTGTGTACAGCCAAATACCTCCAGGAAGTTCAGAAAGACATGAAGGCAATTGTGCTCCCCCCATGTTTGTCTCCCAACACACCCAACTGGTTATAAATCACTATAATTAATGACTGATGCCCTAGGGCAGGGATGGGGAACTGGGGCCTTTCCGATGTTGTTGGACTCCAACTCCCATCAATCCCAGCCAGCATAGCCAATGGTTACGGATGATTTGGAGGGCCACATGTTCCCCACCCCTGCCTTAGGGATACACCCTCCTCCTGCCTCATCTTACCATAGTGTCTTTTCTAACAGCCAAACAGCATCCACATACAATTCGGACATCTTTCAGCTACGAGACTTTGTATTTCGACCTGGACCTCAGCGGAGGTATACCTGACCGAGCCAGATAAATGAACTGTTAGCTAGTGACCTATTGAGAAATGGGACCAGGACCAGGTTTTTTGTGAGTCCATCGGTGTTGTTCTCTTGGCTGATGCTCAGCTAGAACAGCTTCTTGACTTTGGTCTCTTCTTTACAGCAGGAAGGGGGTATAGGCCAGGGCAGGATTCTGCTCATTCCACAGTAATGTCCAGCTTGTATGTGGAGATGGAGGCAGGTGGTGGGGCTGTGTAAGGATAATTGGATTTAGTAGAATGTGTGACTATACCTTTAAGGGCACCTCTTTTTTTAGGTTTGAGGAAGGCAGGGCCAAAGTTCAAGGGGGCCAGCTCACAGAAGAAGAAAACACTGCTTTTAGAAGTTGCTTGATAAATACCATTATATTTAGGATGTGTAGATGTTTCTTTCCTGGAGTAACCATTAAAGCAATACAGGCTTCCTATTTCTCTGCGTGAGATTATGAATGACATCAGCAAATGGATGTACAAGAGAGGACTGTGGCTTACGCTGGCTCAGCTTGTCTGAGCGTGGAAAGCTAAGCAGGGTCAGGCCTGGTGATTACTTGGATGGGAGACCCCTCCTCTAGTTTCCTGCATTGAGCAGGGGGTTGGACTCGATAGCCTTGTAGGCTCCTTCCAACTCTATGATCTATGAAATCTATGAAACCTAAGAAGAGCCCTGCTGGATCTCACCAAAGGCCTATCAGATAGTCCAGCATCCTGTTTCCCAGAGGTATGATCCTGTAAGTAGCAGATGGTCTTCATGAGTAGTAGTCTTTGATAGCCTGATCATCCTTGAATTTGTGTAATCCTCCTTTTCAAAGCCATTAGCCATTACCACATCTTGTGGCAGTGAGCTCCATAATTTAATTACCGGTATGTGCTGTGTAATTGTGAAGAAGTACTTTCTCGTATCTGTCCTGAATCTCCCACCATTCAGCTTCATTGGATGATCCCAGATTCTGGTATGAGAGAGGGAGAGCCTCCCCCCCCCCGCCAATTAAAAAGCCCAAAACATTGTAACTTTTCCTCACAGGTGAGGAAAAGCCCCTTGATCATTTTTGTTGCCTGTTTCTGCATTTTCCCCAGCTCTACAATACTGATATGGGGTTGGTGTTGGTTTGAATGACCTTTCAGGGATCCCGTAGAGCCGAGGGCCTATGAATGCAAAAAAATTCAAGATAATTTCTCACTCTGCCATTCTTGATGCTAAGATTTCTGTATGTGAAGCTATCAGTGTGGGTGCCCTGAGGCATTAACTCTTAAAGTCTGGCAAAGGATGACTGATAGCTGGTAACATTCTGGTGATGTGCTTCAGTGGAAGCTGGGATGGCCCAAGAAGACATAGGTGATGGGCAGAGATGACTCACTCACCTTTCTTTCCACCACTAGACAAGGGGAGGGACCAGTGATGTTTGTGTGCAGCAGGCAGTCAGTATGTGCTGGAACAGGGTCTGAAAAGGAGACAGTGACTGGATTCAGACAACACAATAACCCACACTCAAGGGTTGAGTATGGCTTCAGTGTGGGTTGAAGTTGAACCGTGGGTTGTTGTTGAAATGTGGGTTATCATGTTGTCTGAACCCAGCCGAGATAACAAACCATGGTGACCAACCCACAGTTCACAACCCAACAACAAACCATGGGTTCTTTTCATGGGTTGTTCATGGTTAACAAGCCATGGTTTGTCAGTGTGGCTGGGTTCAGACAACATGATAAACCACGTTTCAACAACAACCCATGGCTCAACAACGGCTCAACAACAACCCATGGCTCAACAACAACCAACACTCAACCCATACTCAACCCTTAAGTGTGGGTTATCGTGTTGTTTGAACCCAGTCAGAGTGTTCTCTTGCAGGGAATTGTATGGCACTATGTGTTCCCCTAGACATCTGATGGGGGGCAGTTATATGTTGGAGTGTTAATGCTGTGAACCCTCATCTTATGCTCAGCCTGTATGTATGTGTAAATAAGCCTTATATTGTAGAAATGTCATCAGTCTCCAATGGCCTCCTTAAAAAAAAGAAAGAAAAAGGAGTCCTGGGCAAGAGCTGGAAAGCCTTGAAATCTCTCACCCACTTAGCAGTGGGGCACACACATGTAACAATAGCCTTTTTGAGATGTATTGACCAGAACTGTACACTGTATTGCAAACATATGGACAGAGTCAGTGTTCGACTATACAAAAACCCAGTTCTATAAAGAAACCGACCTCCAGCCTGTTTGCTCTGGAAAGTGCTTTTTACAGACAACTCTTTTTGGTGGACTGCAAAATACTACATGTGAATGAGATGCTGGAATTAAATGTGGGTTGAAAGCTTGCTTGTAATAATTTATTACATTTCTATACCACCCAATAGCTGAAGCTCTCTGGGCAGTTTACAAAGATTAAAACCTTAAAATATATATATCTCCATTCGTAGTTTCTCTCTCCCTCCAAGTAATTCAGTAATTTTCAAGTAATCCAAATAATTTCTCCAAATTATTTCTTAATCCCATGGCAAAGCCTCTGGCCCCCTTGGAACAAGATTGGTGACCTTCATCTCTCTTACAGCTTGTTCATTTTAAATCTATTCATGATGTACTCATGATGAAATGCTGTTTCCAAGCTGAGACAAATATTATACCTTAGGGCCTGAGTACCGTATTTTACCTCCTTTTCCTCTAGCACAGTTCCCTTACTCTGGTACTTCAAGCAGGAAGTAGCAAGGGTTTCCTGGATGGCTTGAAAGAACACTATTTCTGTCATAAATGTTCAAAACCCTTAGCTGTTTTGAATTGCAGCAGTTCCTCACAAATGTGGGGCTCTCGAAGTCTGCTTAGAACATAAGAACTACCCAGCTGGATCAGACTTAGGTTACCATCCTATACACTGAAATGCCATTTCTGAGAAACTCTCAGGGACCACATTCCAGTGGTAGGTGGCACTGAAGGAGTAGGCGATCACTCGTGACCGAGTAAGATTGTCTTCCAGGATAAAATTACAAAAAGAAAATTATAAAAGAGGAAATTCTTTAAAAATTGTGTAGACTCTAGCGATGGGTCCGTAAGTGACTGTGGAGGCCAATTCTAGATCCACACAGCTTCCCACAGTGAGGACACAGGTTACCAGATAGGAGATGGTCCTGTAAAGGATTCATTTGACATGCTTTTCGCTTAGCACGTTTCTCTCTTTCACCTTGCACTCGGGCTTCTTCAAAGTCCATAGAACCTTTGTGAGAGGCCGACCTCCAGTTAGATCGTTCATGGGCCAGAGTTTCCCAGTTTTGATGTTTATATTGCATTTTTTTCTAGTCCCCTCTCTGCCATGAAGCTCACTGGGTGACTTTAGGCCAGTCACTGACTCTCAGCCTAACCTACCTCACAGGGTTGTTGTGAGGATAAAATAGAGAGGAGGAGGAAGATTATGTAAGCCGCCTTGGGTTCCTTGCAGGAAAAAAGGCGGGGGTATAAATATAATTGGAAATTAAAAACTAAAGTAACATAATTAATACTGTCCTACCCCGATATTCCGCTTCTCCATCCTGAGTTGGGAAATAACAGTACCTTACTGCGTTGGGAGAGGCAGTCAGACCTTCGAGCAATAGGCTCTAGTGACCGGTCCATTGAAGTTGGGCTTTTGCAGGATGTTGTCTGAATCAAAGGCAGACTTAAAAGTGTCTATTTGCTTCTTCCAGGACATATGACATTGGTTTGCCTGCTTCTTCTAAGAAATTGCAGCAGGATTTTCAGGGGCAACGTTGCATGAAACTCTTTCAAGGGGTGGGGGATGGGGGCCACGTTTATAGATAGTCTAATGTTCACCGGCATCCAATAAGACGCTTGGTAATACCAATGACTTCATTGAATAAACAGTTTTTTATGGTGTCTCTTCTCTTACAGATCTCCCGATCATCGACTAACTCTTTGTTCTTATGTTCATGTCGAGAGTTACATGCTGGGGTATACTTGCGGAGCTCAAACGATGCTGGATTTTAGTGCCAATGTTAGTTGTAACAGAAAGATATCTGCCAAGATAGAGAAAACGATCAAGATGTGGCCAAAGGCAAGATGGGCAGGGCTAAAATACCAGCATATTTTAGTTTAAAACTCTTACTGGGGGTAACTAAGCCTTAGGAGAGGCATTTCAACCTTATAGAAGCAGGGCGGGAACTGCATAAAAGTCAGGAAATCACTAAATGATTGGTGGTTGGGGGAAAGGGGGTGGGGACTTCTGGGGAACCCTAGAAGGATGGATTGGGTTCCCAGGTGGGTCTGCAGTTCTACACCCCTGCTATACACACTTACCTGGGGGTAATTCCTATTTTATTCAGTAGGACTTCCGCTGAGTAGTCATGCATAGGATTGTTCTTTAAGAGTCTGTCTAGTCCAACATCCTGTCCCAACAAAAGCCAGCCTTTGAGAAGTCTACATGCAGGATATTCTTGCTGTTAAAATATATGTGTTGCTTACACACAGAAGTGACTTACACACAGAAATGCAGAAATCCATAGTTAATATAAAAGAAAATGAATCCAAAAGCAATATAAACTATAATCCGCACAATAATACAAATAAACACCATAATAACAGTCAAAACATGTGCAACATGTTCATCTACAGTACACAAAATCTCCCCCCCCCGCCACCAAACATACACACAACCTAAAATGAGCACCACAAAAGCAGCCCACAACAGTTGGACCGTAACTCATGTCCAAGCGTCTGGGAAAATAAGTACCGGTATGTCTTTGCCTGGTGCAGAAAAGATGACAGTGTTTGCACCAGGTGAGCTTTTTTAGGGAGAGCGTTCCATAAATGTGGGACTATCACAGAAAAGGTCCATTCCTGAACTGCCCCCGCTGCAAGCTTCTTTCAAAGGGGGCACACAGAAAAGGGCCTCTGAAGCCAACCTCAGGCACTGGGCAGGCTCATACGGGGAGAGGCAGTCCTTAAGTTATTGGGGTCCCAAATGATGTAGGGCTTTATAGGTTAAAACCAGCACTTTGAATTTGGCCCAGAGATAAATTGGGAACCAGTACAGGCGAGCCAGGACCGGACCTATGGGCAGAATCCAATGGGGTGCTTATGCCCCCACCAATTGTCTTGTGCCCTGCCAATTCTGTCGTGCAAGCGGGACCCACTGCTTGCACAACAGAGATTTAATGTTTCCCAGAGGAAGCCCCCAAACGAGCACAAATGCTCCTTTCTGGATCGGGACGGGTTGGTGGAGCTCCCTTATGTGGAGCATTTTCGCTCATTTCCCATTTCCCCTGGAAGCACTAAATCTCCGTTCCACAAGCGGTGGGCACCACTTGCGGACAGGAATTGGCAGGGTGCAAAAGAATTGGCGGGGGCATAAGCGCACTGTTGGATTCTACCCAATATGCTCACTTCACCTAGTCCCAGTCAACAACTTGGCTGCTGGATTCTGCACTAGCTGCAGTTTCTGAACTGTCTTCAAAGGCAGCCCCACATAGAGTGTGTTGCAGTAATCTAATCTAACCTAGAGGTGACCAGAGTAGAAACCACTGACATGAAAGCTGTAGTGCTCTCCTGTGGTTTATCCTCAGCATCTGGTATTCAGAGTTATACTGCCTGTGGACTTAGCTATCAATGCCTCTCAGGACCAGTTGCTGGAGAACACTATCAGGAGGGTGCTCTTGCACTCATGTCCTGCTTGTGGACTTCTCAGAGGCATCTTCTGGTTGGCCACTGTGGGAAACAGAATGCTAGACTAGATGGGGCATTGGGGCTTTGCTCTGATCCAGCGGGGTTCCTCTTATGTTCTTGTTACCATGGCTAATGCTTGTCGATAGACTTACCTTACATAAAGTTTTCTTACATAACCCTTTTTAAAAGCCACAAAAACTAGTAGCCAACATCACATCTTGTGGTAGTGGATTCAGTAAGACAGCCTTCCCCAACCTGGTGCCCTCCAGATGTTTTGGACGACAACTCTCAGGATGCCTGACCATTGGCCATGCTGACAAGGCTGATGGGGACTGAAGTCCAGAACATTTGGAGGGCACCAGTTGGGCAAAGCTGCAGTAAGGTAAATTATATGTGGTGTGAAACAGTCTTTCTTATCAGCCAGTTCCAGGATGAAAACTCAGACTGGTTTACTACCCTCTTTGCTGAAATTCAGCAGCAGCCCAGCCCAGCACCCCTGGCAAGTAGGTGTGACCTGCATTCCTAGCCAGCCTTACCTATTAATTAGCATTCATTGTTGTGGCTGAGGCAAGACAAAGCCGAAATGTAGGCTCCCACTATGTTATGAACTCTTCTTGAGCTGGAATCATTTCTACAGAAAAGAGAGAAATTAACGATGTGGGCTTTTTTGTTTGTAAAATCTAAATCATTTCTCCTATTTGAGTTCATTCTCTGGCTAAAAATAACTCCGCAGCAGCTCTTGGAAGTGACTGTCTGCAGAGAGCATCTCTCTCAAAGGAAGGAGACTCTTAACTGGGCTCCTACACAATTACACCGTTACACATTCATACATACACAGCTAGCATTTATGCAAACACAAAGAGGGTGTGCATAGGCCCTGCCTACACATCCCTTCTATCACAAATGAACAGAAATGTTAATGGCATCCATTCTTATAATTATTTATTATGTAAATAGACTTCTATTTTTAAAGAGTTTTATATCTTTTATCTTGTTCGTCTTCACAACAAACCTATGAAATAGGCCTATACTATTCTGTTCTATTACATTTATGGGGCAGGGGAGGGCAGAGAGACTGAGAGAACACGATTTGTTCAACATTCACTAGCAGGTTTAAAAGTGAGCTGGGATTTGAACCCAGGACCAAGCCAAGTTTGAGGTTGCAACAGCCTCATCTGAGTCCCCAGACACCAATGTTCTTTAGGGACCTTTCTGCTCATTTGATAAAAGCATAAGCAGAGCTCTGCTAGGTTGGACCAAAGGCCCATCTGATCCAGCATCTCTGTCTCCAGCAGGGACCAGTCTGATTCTTCCATGAAGGCCACAAGCAGGATATGTGGACAATAACCCTCTTCCACCGTTGTTCCCCAGGAACTGGTGCTCAAAAGGCATGCTGCCTCAGATTCTGGAAAAAGCATATAGCCATTATAACTAGTGGCTGTTGATAGCCTTATCCTCCTTGAAAATGTCTAATCCCCTTTTAACGTCATTGAGCAGAGCAAGCCTAACCCTTAGATCTGCTGGCTGGCAGTGGCTGGAATAAGGCAGACAACCTGCCAGCAGGGCCACGCCTGCTCCGGAGGCCCCATTTACACCCACGGACAGCTCCGTGGGTATAGATCTACCACCAGCAGTGTCCCTGCCCGTGGAAGGCCCTAAAGCGGGGCAAGATGGAGGTGTCTTTGGATCCACTGGATCCAAAGCCCCTCCATTCCAAGATCAGGCCCCTCAGCTATGCCAGCCTAGAGCTGGAGATCAAATTTCTCCCCTTTGGTATTTATGGGGGGATCGTCTTTTCTTTTTTAAAGCTCAGTAAAGCCATCCTCCCATCTCTCGCCCTTTCCGGTGTGAGCGGCAGGACTTTGAAAGTGGTGAATGATCCACTTCTTTGCTTTCTACCCCCCCCCTTAACTATCACCACAAAGTTGGTAACCATCACCACAGCTTTGGCAGCAAAATCCATAGTTTAACTATGCACTGTTTGATGAAGTACTGTTGTCTGTCCTGGATCCCCTACCGTTCAGCTTAATGGAATGACGCTGGGTTCTTCTAACCATATGAAAGAGGGAGAAAAATGCACTTTCTCTGCACCAAGCATATTTTTATACACTTCTATCATGTCCTCACCCTTTTTCTAAACAATTAAAAAAAAAAACCAACAACTAAAAGCTGTCGATATTCTTGGCCATTAAAGAGTAATGTTACAGGAGCTCTTGCCTTGAGCCTTGTATTGGGTGGTTCTCTAAAATCCTTAAGCAAGGATAAGCCTGACCAGAGCAGTACAGTAAGCATCAATATTGCTTTATTTATTTATTATAAAATATGTACATCCTTTATATCCCACTTTCACCCTGGGGATCTTTTATATACCACTACCCAGAGTTGCAGGTTAAATCCCCCATGACCAGCCATGAAGGAAAATAATAAAACTTTTACACAGCCCAGAATACACTGGGCACAAAAGATCAAAAGTCAAAAACAAGGCAATTTGACTATAGCGAGCTGACTATCTGAAGAGAGTAACATGTGCAAAATCCAAAGTTCACTCCAAGCGGATTGAGGATGCATCTAGTAACAAGTTAGATGTTGAATCTAAAAAGCATCTTCTATGCCAGTGTTCCCCGTATGAAGAAGTCCAATTTATTTATGACCATAGATGATTTCCCATCAGTGATGCTGCAAAATAGCACATCATCCTGCAAGAAGCATTCTACTATGTAGCCACCACTGGATTATGAATAGATTGTGATTGTAAAGGACCGCAGCCGGTCCTATGTGCAGGTGTGGGACCGAAAGGCTTAACCGGAGTGGAGAAAACCCTTCCTACGCGGCTCTCCAGCACTCAGGAGGAAGCCACGACCAAAATTGATGGTGGAACGGGGAATGAATGAATTTACTACACTGTTTATGGATAAACAGGTTTAATGAGGTGTATCAAAACAAACAAGAAGTGTTAACAAGGCACACGCGCCTCCAATCACCGTTGCATGATTGAGCAGAGACAGTACAGCGCAAGCGTTACCTTAAACAACCCTAAGTTCCTTGAAAGCCGCAGCTTGCCAGCTATCGGGAGTTCAGCTTATTCACCGGGAGCTTCCTGGGGTTGGATCCCTGAGTCCGGACCGGAGCCCTGAATGTCCGCGCAGCCTTGTGCCCACCGACCAACAACCTTTTCGGCCAGGGTGCCCCTCTTTTTACCTCCTCTCTTGCTCCCCCCTCCCCTCCTGTTATCTGGGAAAACTGGTTCTTCTTGCTGATTCTTTGGGCTTCCCCGGGTGCTTGACAGTACTTGGCAGCTCTTTGAGATTGCCAGGTATCTTGGCGCCCCTCTTGGTGCTCGAGGGTGCTTCACAGCTCATTGTGGCTGTCAGGGGGAAGTGCTGGGGGGGTATGCAGATGGATCCCATTGATGTGGATGTAAATGAAGGTTGATGTAAATGACTGCTTGGAGGTGAGCTGCTTCTGCCCTAGGCAGAAGCCTAGATGGCCAGGGGGGGGGGTGTACCTGGCTTGGCTTTCTCTCCACAGTGATCAATTGTGCAAAGAAAGAATTTGGGCCCCAACCATGTGATCTAGTCACCTGCAGAGTGACACACACACCCAAATTCCCATGGCCTTGCAGATACCAGAGTGATCAGTTCTTCCCCTATGTTTAAACAACCCCATCCCATACGTACGATCTCATGAGTCATGAAAGAAAAGTTTCTATTTAAATTCTGAAATTACATTTTCTATATTTCTGAAAATACCCCATGGCCTCACTGCAGCTTTTCTACCATGTCCCCAAACACCCGCTTTAATTTTTCTTTTGCTATTTTTGTTTAACATGATACCCAGCTTGAAAAACAGCCCCACAAGGCTTGCTGGCTATTTTGTAAATTTTGGGTTGCTCCTATGTTCTGATAAAGGTCTTACCCTGTCACTGTTTTGATTTTGTTATCCTAATGGACCAATGTGGCTGCAAACATTTTATAAATGGACCAATTCACTTTAAAGCTTTATTTTTCTGGCCTTGGGGGGGGGGCAAAATCATGAATGATCTCCCCAAAGTCAATGCCTGGTTTGCACGTAACAACATCCCAGAGTATGGGTTGAGTACGGGTTGTTGAATTGTGGGTTCTTGTTACGTGTGAACCCTGCACTATGGTTTAACTATGGATTGTGAACCACAAACAACCCAGAAAGAGAACCCATAGTTTGTTGTTGGGTTGTGAACCCTGGGTTGCTTGTGGTTAACAACCCATAAATTAACCATAGTGCAGGGTTCGCACATAACAACAACCCACAATTTAATGACAACCCATACTCAACCCATACTCTGGGTTGTTGTTATGTGCAAATCAGGGCATTTTCTCTTGCAAGTTCACACTCAATAGATAAAATAACTAGGTACCTTAACCACTCTTGATCCATAGTTGACCGCCTATCGTTTTTTATGAGTGCAAACTTGCTGAATTGAGCCTCAATTTTTTCTCCTCATGGTAATGGGGTTGCAGCCCCGACTAGGCCCCACTGGATTGTCAGGCCCAGGTAAACTGTACCCCCCCCCCCATTCACTTCAATTGTAATGGATCCCAGCTCTCCTCTTCTTCTGCTACTGCTTCTTTTTTTACAAAGTGAGGGCTCAGTCTTGATTTAAACATGCTGCTGGACAGCAGGTGGGACTGCTTAACATATTTACAGGCCCCTTCTGTTCTGTGGTTCTATTTTTCACCTGCAGCTGCAATAGATTGGCAAACCCTGCCCCACTGAGAACAAGGAGTCTCTGGAGGCATTTCCCCATCAAGCCCACTTGGGGAGGACTTTAGACCACTGGCATTTGTAGCAAACAAAAAAATCAGCAAGCAGCACCAGGTGGTGAATGACTACTGAGGCACTGTCAGTGGGGTTCCTCCTTTCCATGAGTCCATTTCATGAGGGCAATGACAAGGCCGCAACACTGTATTCAACTATAATGTGAAGCGACATTATGAGTAAAGCTTCTTTACTTCTTCATATGTCTGGGACAGTCAGTCCTTGTGCAACTTTCAGCGATATTGAGGGCTGATTTACACAAAGGGTTTTTACTGTCATTGTAATCCAAAACAAACAAAAACAAAAACAATAGCGCATCCAGTTTATACACTTATAGATTTTTAAAAAATTATAAACAGATCTTAAATGTGAAACGTTTCAGCATACAACACCAGCTTCAGTCACAAATAAAAGTATGCTACAATTCCACGTATAAACTGAGCCAGAACCAATCAGGAACAGGCCAAACTTCAGTGGGGGAAACAAAGTTTAACAATCGGCGTCTGTATTCCACAGTCAATCACATTAATAAACATCATGAGTTGTTTCATCTCATCCTTCACACTGATACTGGGTTTCAGCTGATCAATAAACATTGTCTCCTTAATCTTTCTCCTTTGGAGGCTCCGTTCACGTGCTAGACCTTCATATGAGGGAGAAACATGCTGGCAAAGCAGCTTTAGTGAAGATCTCTGTGCTAGCAGTTGAACGGAGCATCCAATCTGTTTATAATTTTTTTAAAAAATCTATACATTTATAAAATGGATGCAGTATTGTTGGTTGTTTTGTTTTGGAGTGCTGTGTCATGCACATCGCCTACATATCAATTTATTCATCATTGTAATGCTGGCTGACTGGCGCAACACACGATGCACACCCCGAACCATCCTCCTCACACTTCATAGATTCATAGATCATAGAGTTGGAAGGGGCCTACAAGGCCATCGAGTCCATCATCATCATCATCATCATCATCATCATCATCATCATCATGCGATCACTCTTCACCGAGTAAGATTGTCTTCTAGGATAAAAGGAGGAAATTCTAAAGAAGACTCTAGGGATGGGTCCGTAAGTGACTGTGGAGGCCAATTCTAGATCCACACAGCTTCCCACAGTGAGGACACAGGTTACCAGATGAAGATGGTCCTGTAAAGGATTCATTTGACGTGCTTTTCGCTTAGCACGTTTCTCCCTTTCACCTTGCACTCGGGCTTCTTCAAAGTCCATGGAACCTTTGTGAAAGGCCAACCTCCATTTAGATCAGTTCATGGGCCAGAGCTTCCCAGTTTTCGATGTTTATATTGCATTTTTTTAGATTAGCCTTATGAACATCTTTAAACCTCTTATATTGACCACCGATATTCCGCTTTCCATCCTTGAGTTGGGAATAAAGTAACTGCTTTGGGAGACGGCAGTCAGGCATTCGAACAACATGACCGGTCCACTGAAGTTGGCGTTGAAGGATCATTTTTTCAATGCTAGTAGTCTTTGCTTCTTCCAGTACACTGACATTTGTTCGCCTATCTTCCCAAGTAATTCGCAGGATTTTCCGGAGGCAATGTTGATGAAATCTTTCAAGGAGGTGGAAGTGACGTTTATAGATAGTCCATGTTTCGCAGGCATACAATAAAGTTGGTAATACAATGGCTTCATAAACCAGTGTTTTGGTCTTCTTACAAATATCCCGATCCTCGAACACTCTATGTTTCATTCGAGAAACATCGAGTCCAATCCCCCTACTCAATGCAGGAAACTAGAGGAGGGGTCTCCCATCCAAGTAATAACCAGGCCTGACCCTGCTTAGCTTTCCACGCTCAGACAAGCTGAGCCAGCATGAGCCACAGGCCTGCATATTTCTCCCTTTATGATGGTTTTTCTGGTGTTTGTGGTTTCCATGCGTTACAAAGACATGTATGTTCTGACCCAAGCCATATTATAACTTTTACCAGTAGGAGTGGCTTTAGAGCTTTTCTGACTTTCTCCTCCTCCTTTTGTTCCCTGCTCCTCATACTGATTTTAATGGGATTTGTGGGCAGGGAAGAGCCCCCCCCCCCGCCTTCTTGCTTTCTCACTCACCTGGCTAATGAAAAGAGGAGGAGGAGGAGGAGGAGAGAGACATGGGGGGGCGGCAACGGCCGTTTTGCTGGGTACTGCCATGCAAGAGTGAGTGAGAATGGAAGAGGGCATTGGAGGTAAGTGGTGGTCCCTCACCAGTTGGCATGCCAAAGGCATGAGGAGGGGAGAAGGAGGAGGAGGATTTAGCTTAGGCAGCCCCACCCCACATCCTTCCTCCTCTGTGATTTTTGTGTATGTGTGGCTACTTTTAGCTGTGCATGCACAGTGGAGTGGAGCTCCATTGCTGCACACCATCGAAGGTCCCCTTTTTTTCAGCTGAATCAAAAAAGAACGAAACCAGAGGCAGCTGCTCATCCCTCCCACTTCTAGTGCCATCCAAGCTCTTCAAAGCAACATGTGATACAAAATTGCATCACAAAGTGACACAACTATGCTCACATGACCTTTCAATCCCCTCCTACTTCTCCCACAATTAGAACACTGTGCAATTTTGTGTGGCACTCGATCATATTATAAACAGAGTGGATACTGTGCCGTATTCATTAGCATGTGCCTCAGTGAAAAACTATTGAATTTTGAAGAAATTCTGCCACAGCGCTGACACACATGGAAGGGACTCTAGTGTAGATCTCCTCTGGGTAAGGGAAAACCAGCTGGACTTTTCAACTCCTGAATTTACAGAACAGGAAGTAAATCCTGATGGTAAATTTGAAAATAAGAAATACCTCATGATCTACATGCAAGGTTAGGCAACCTGCTGCCCTCCAGTTGTTTTGGACTACAACTTTCATAAGCCCCAGCCAGCATGGCCAATGGTTGTTGTAGTTATAGATGTAGTAGTAGTAGTAGTTATTTATTTATTTATTTATTTATATCCCACCTTTTCCCCAATACTGGGACTCAAGGCAGCAATGGTTCGGGATTATGGGAATTATAGACCAAAACATCTGGAAAACATGAGATTGCCTACCCGTGATCAATAGACTATATTTAGACCTAGGAATATAATTAATATAGAAGGACATGAATGGACAATAAGCGAATGATTATGTAACTTAGATAGACACAAAAAGCCATCTTGTGTATCTTATGTGAAATGGCAGTGTATACATCAATAATAACATTTAAACTATCTTCATTCATTATTTCTTAAGGAAAAAGTTATTATATAAAGTGAATAAATTCATTCTTAGGACTTGTAGAAAACATTTATATTTATCAACTATGAGTATAATTGCATTATGAATGATAAATTTCTGTTTTAATTATTAGCTATATACAGTGGATTGAATGAATTAACTGGCATGATTTGTGAAGACTTCTAAGTAATTCACAATTTATGTAACTACTTGAATTAACTTGACTGTGATTTTCATGGAAAGTTTCACCATTTTAAAAACAATAAATGTAGGTGCACAGACAACAGTTTATGAAATATAATTAATCAATCAACAATTTTAGATAACATGAGTGAATTAAAGATGAATGTAATTTTCAGAGGAATACCTGAGAAATTAAAAAAAGATAATTTGATGAAGGATAATCCGGGACACACACAACTAAATATCATGAATGATGCAAAGGAGCATAATATAAAATCATTCATAATGTTTTTAGATATTAAAAGGATTTCGATAATATGGAGTGGCCATCCTTGAGACATTAACAGCACAATCCTTTATATGGCTTCTCAGAAATAAGTCCCGTTAAGATCAATGGGTCTTACTCCTGGGTAAGTGTGAATAGGATTTTAGCCTAAAGAATTTTGGTTTTGGTCAAAAGTTTCCATCATGGATTCAAAATATTTGTAGAAAATGCCAACTTTAGTGAATTGGCAAATCTGTAATCTATTTCAATAGATAAAGGAAAAATACAAGGCTGTCCATTGTATATCTTCTTAATTGTTACCTGTCTTGAACCTCTTGCTATAGCAATTAGAAATGAAAGTACAGTCATGCCTTGGATTACAAGTAACTTGGTTTGCAAGCATTTTGCAAGACAAGCAAATTTTTAAATATTTATTTTAAAAAATTTGACTTGATATACAAGCGACGTCTTGCAATACAAGTACTGTAGTATGGCTTAAATTAAAAATCTCTACAATTTTTGGGGGGGGAATTTCGTTTTGATATACAAGTGTTTTGGATTACAAGCACGTTTCCGGAACGAATTATGCTCTCAATCCAAGGCATGACTGTATAAAAGGCATAAAAGTAAAATGGAGTATAAGCTAAGTCTTTATGCAAACAATATAGCTTTGACAACTGATAAAAATGGGCTGGGCTGGGCTGGGTTATCCCTGATAAGCCAATAAAATACTTGGAATTCAGTTAATTAAAAATGAAAAAGAGCGTTATTCATTCAAATACTTACAAGGAAATTATATAGCATAAATGAAATTTCAAGTGTAGAAGTGGGAGAAATTAAACCTTTCCCTTTGAGGGCATATAGCTTCAGTGGTTAAAATGATGCAGCAGCCAGAACTAAATGTCTTCCTCCAAATGTAACCAAGAAGGGTTAGAGGATGCTCATTTAAGAGCTTGTCAGCAGTTAATATATTTACTATGATCAAAAAAGAAACCTGTAATTAAAAAAAAAATCATACTGCTGGATGATAAAAGGAAAGGAAGCTTGAGGATTCCTAATATTGGATTACACTCAGGTACATGCACATAGTTTGCAGGGGTGGGCAATTTGTGGCCCTTCAACTGTTTTGGCTTGGCCCACAGTTTTCATCAGCCCTAGCCAGCATAGCCAATGGTGAAGGATGATGGGAGTTGCAGGCCAAAATATCTGGAGGGCCACAAATTGCACACCCTTGGTTTACAGTGTAATTCAGAAAAGTTGTATGAATCAAAGCAAGCTGGAATTGGAATAAACAAATATATTGCTCTGTCAATTTGCAAGCACTGGGTTGTATCCAATGGTGTCATTCCACCAGCGGGAAGGAACCCTGGCGGAACAGATTTTCCCCTCCTACCTTGCAGCCCTCTCCCATCTGCTCTGGAGGGCTGGGGAATCCTCTAGAGCAGATTTGGGGACATCTGCAGGGGGAAGAGAGGATGGGGAAGTCCCATTGCGCTAGCAGAGGTCTTGTTGCGTGAGCAGACTCCCACTCGCGCAAGGGTGGACTCCAACCCTTCATTACTACCTATTCACAGAGAATGATTAAAAAACAACTGGACAGAATCTTGCAATTATTCATTTGTTAAGAAAGTGGGATATATTCAATGAAAGAATAAGTTGAGCTAAGTTCTTCATAGCTGCTGTTATATACTATCTTGATTTTAACAGAAGTGGAAAGTTTGGGCCTCTTTAATTTGTGGAGGAAACATAACTTGTATAAATATGAGGACTTATTCAGCTACGCTCAATGATAGAGATAAGATGATATTAAACATCACATGAATAATCAATCACCTCCATTGTTTGCATATTTACAACTTAGGGAAGGTGAAAAGACATTAAATGAAGAAGAGGCTCTCACATAAAACATCGAACTACATTCAAAGCTACTATGATATCTGAAGGTAAAAACATCTTCTCTCCCAAAAGTACAAAGTCCTTTTAGAATTCCCATGGAAAGTAGAACTAAGGGTTATACCTAGGTAGCTCTGCTCATGGGACAAATCACTCATGTGGCTGGGGGGTGGGGAGACATTTGTTGCCAAATCCTCCTTCCCCTTCAGCCCCCTGTGCCCCATGAAAAGCTGCCCTAAGAGCTGGGGGACCCTCCAGAATAGCGTTGGAGGAGGCACTGGGGGCTACAGGGGAGAGGAAATCACACTCCCCCTTCCTTTAGCAGGATCCTCCACTGGATCAGAGTCCCTTCCAGGAACAGAAGGAGCCCTTCCATTCATGTTAGGGGATGTCTGTGTATCCAGCCCAATATCATTAAGAAAGGGCAAGGACTTGGAAAGTCTATACATTTTGGTACATGGGATTATATTTGGAAGTATAGAAAATGGAAATAACTTGAGAGCACGAGAGAAAATTGTTTTAAATCTATCACAACACCAGATGGAATATCAAATCCAAAGAGATCCTTCTGTAAGATAACTTATAGCTGAAATTGTCAAAAAGAGGAAGGCAACTATTTCCATATATTGTGGACATATTTAGTAGGTAGGAAATTCTGGAATAAGATAAATATGGCTCTCAAAATGATTACCGGCATAAAATTACCATTAGATCAACCTTTACCAAAGATATACCAGTTAATTTTTCTAAGCTTATTTCTCATTTGATAGTTGCAGGTAGAACATGCTATGCAAAGCACTGGAGAATGTTATCTGTCATCGCTAGTACAGAGTGGGAAAATAAGATACACGAACTTGCCATCGTGTCAAAACTCACAAAATATATTAGGATGAAAGAAGAAAGACAATACACTAATAACTGCTTGAAACTGGAATACTTTTATTGCTTAGTGGCAAAATAAGATGTATGCATCTAAAAAGGTGGCCACACGTTTCATTTGTTGTAATAACATACAGAGACAACAAGTGTATTGTAAAGTGCTCTTCAGCTCATTTCCTGTCATTTATGGCTGCATATTTTTTTCTGTCTTGATGAGATTAACTCCTATAAAAGCTTAAAAATAAAAATCAACATGATATTGAATTTGTCAAAATAATGTCCCCATGTGGTGTTCCATGCTCCTGGTATCTTATTTAAGCTGGGATCTGTGGCGCAGGAAGGCACCCTGCTGGCATGCTAACAGACACATTGCCGCTTGTGGAACAACGCATGGGTACGTTTTTCTTGCACAGCCAACATAATTTTAAAATCAGGCCTGGATGAGCCAGTATAAAATTGCCAGCAAATCCTTGAGCAGGAGAGGATATGGCTAAGCCAGATGGGCGCATCCCAGATCCAGCACTCTCCGACCAATTTGCATTTATCTTCTTCTCTCTCAATTAGCACATGTAGGTTTTAATTAGTTCAGAGACAGTATGTGCCACTAATTAAGCACCCACATTAATAACACCTTCTACCTCCCTAGGAGGACTTTTGGCGCATTTTACAGGGATGGTGGGCTGATGCACCCCTGAAAGTTGCCATGGTGAGGAGGGGATGCACTGATTCTCTGAGATGACCTCAGTCACATGATGCAGCTCAGGGTCACTCAGGTCACATGAGCATGTTTAGAGCTAGTGCTAAGGAACTGAAGAATGCCCAGTCAGAGAAGGCTCGGCATAGGAGTGCTAATGGAGCCTTTTTGTGAGAAGCTGCTGAGCTGGGGGACTCATTCTTCCCAGACTGGCTTCTGTAATGAGGTGCCATTCTGTCAGGGCCTAAATACTTCCACATCCCTATATCATTATCTTTCAATCTCTCTGTAGCAAACTGTCCTTTCGGATTGTGAAATTTCTAAAATAGAAGAGGCTCTCTATCTCTCTTGTCTCTCCAGAATATGGTAATGTACTGTATTGCCACATGGAGCCATACAGCAGACCCAATAAGCATGTGGATATTGAGGGGCAAAGTTACTGTCTTGGTGATTCTTCCAACTAAAAAAATGCAGTTATGCAGTGGGTTGCCAGTTCTTAACACTTTATCTTGACTTTCAGGAAATTTGTGCTTAAGAGCATAAGAGCCATGCTGGATCAGACCAAGGGTCCATCCAGTCCAGCATTCTGTTCACACAGTGGCCAACCAGCTGCCTGTGGAAAGCCCACAAGTGAGACATGAGTGCAAGAGCACCATCCCACCCATATTCCCTAGCAACTGCTTCTGGGACTGGAGGTGACATACAGCCATCATGACTAGTAGCCATTGCTAGCCTTATCCTCCATGAATGCTTTTCTAAAAGGCTCATCTCTCAGGGCTGGCATCAGGGGTCAGCACTGCCAGACACTTGCTGAGGCTCACACCCCAGCAGGGAGTCCACTGCTGATCCCCAGAAGTCCCTGCCCTGCTCCTATTATTAGCTGTTGCTGCTTGTTTACCTGTGCTCTCTTAGCACAGGAGCAGTGACAAGAACAGGGAGAAGGAGTAGTGGCCTCCATGCCTTGCCCTCTCCTTCTGGGCAGTGGTGTGGATTGGGCCCAGAGAGAGTGTGTATGTGAAAGAGAGCAAGCACATGGGCAGTGGTGACAACGGCAAAGAGTTGGGTCCACTCAGGGCAACTGACCTAAGGGCTGCCACCTCTGCTCATATTGAGACCTGAGTTTCATTCGGGCCACTTCACATTTGACATTTCTAGGTGTACACTTAAGATGCTTTAGATGTACATCAAAACACATGATGTATGGCTATGACAGATTTGGTTGCAAGTACACTCATCATAGGAGTTGGGATTGGCTGTGGCCAATAATTTGCACAGACAGTAAACCTGGGTTGACCACTACGTGATGCGTGAAGCAGACCGTGGCCCCAGAGGTTCCTTGTTGCTGCTGTTTTGCTAGGTCAAGTTCCAAATGTGTCCCATAAATTCATCCAGTGGAAGTAACACCGCAAAGAAACTGAACTGATTTGTTTATAGGAACCAAAGACCAACTACTCAGATTAATGCTTTCCACGCCCGCCCGCCCCCCACACAGCTGGATTGCTCTTTTACATACAGTGGTGACATGCAGCTTAGAGTGGTACATACAAGGGGGTGAACTGGGATGGAGTTCACCCACCCCTCCCCAGCATATTTACTGCTTCCCGCAGTCTCACCAAGCCCTGACTCTTGCTTTCACTCTGTTTTTACAGCTGACAGCAAGCCTTCTGTGGTGATTGATACTCGCTAGTTGTGTAATGGACATCATAAGGCTGCAGGGACTTCCTGGGAAAAATGAATCAGTCAAATGCAATTGCCCACATGGGACATCCCCTGAAATGTGCCCTGATGTCTCTGGGTTTGTCTTGGTTTCTGTGAGGTCAAATAAGCTGAAGCCCCAGTACTTACTTAAATGTGTTTGTGTGTATCAGTGTTTGGTACTGGGGGCAGGTCTCAGAGAATGTTATTTTAACACATGGGGGTGAGAGTCAGGGGCAGATGGGAATTTGTCCCATCTGCAACCGCTGCCCCATGTGGCACATCCCTGTTCTGTTTCCAACATTATTTTGGCCAGTAAGTCTAAACGTCAGATGGCTGCAGGTCTGGCAGTCCTTAGCCCAGAGTTACACAGGGTTGGTCTGCCAGATATAAGCTCTCTGGCCTGTCCTCTTCTCTGCACTCTTCCACCAGTTATCACACTTTTCGAGGAATCTCCCTTCCTCCCTCCCCATCCTTGAGAGAAGTGAGAAATATTCCACATCAGGACAGGAATCAGTTCTCTGTCATGTCATCCCCTCCCTCCTCTGCCTCTCTTTACCCCTCTATAATCTAAGATCGATGTTGGTGTGTGTGTGTGTGTGTGTGTGTGTGTGTGTGTGTGTGTGTGTGTCTTATGGTCAGCCTGGAGGGGCCCACTCAGCCAGACCATACTGACTCCATCTTACCCAGGTCCAGGAGGAAGAAACCTCCATTTTACAATCAATTGCATGTCTCTGCTAAAAGCCACGTCACCTGGATGCTGGTGTTGAGATGCAAATGCCCTGGCTGAGGTCATCTCAAGGCCAAGTGCCCCACTTAGCCCACACAATAAGAAGGCTTTCCAAAGCAATGAGAAAGCTTCTCAAACCTATTGACTGGTCAATCGCTCAGGTGCTCAAACAAAGCAGCATCTTCCGGAACCTGTCTCTGGGCTGAGGGTGAGCAATGAGTGGAGAATCAGCCAGACAAAAACATATGATGCGTGTGGAAAATCTCCACCCAGGAAGGTGGGGGACCCAAAGAAATAAACTCTGCTGGGAAAGGAAGTTCCAGGTCTTTTCTCCGGTGCAGGTGCTGGAGTATAGGTCTCCCAAAAAGAGAGGAAAAGCCTGCACCACAGAGGGTCTTTCCTTTGGTACCGGCGCTGAGATGCAAGTCCCCCAAAGGGTATGGAGAGCTTGACCCAAGCACCAGAGGGAATTGCACCACAGAGACCAGCGTTCCTCAAGGAACCAGGTAGGCAGCTTTCTGCAGGGCAGTCAGGGCCAGTGCAAGGCAGTTTGGTGCCCTAGGCAAGATCAGATATTTAGCGCCCCCCCTTCCCACTTGAGCCCTCCCTCCAGCCCTATGCTCCTGGCACCCCCTTTAGCCCGGCGCCCTAGGCAGCCGCCTAGTTGGCCTAATGGCAGCACCGGCCCTGAGGGCAGTGTGTAGCTAGTCTGTGTTTTCCTGTTTCTTTGTCATTTGCCACTGAATTGCAACGGTAAAACTGCTTGTTACTTTTTGCTTTGAAACTGACAAACTCTTTTTCCATTCTGTACTTTTGGCCTGAATCCTTAATAAATCTTTTACCCTGTTTTCACCACAACCCAGACTGTGTGCTTTGGGGGTGAAAGGCAGCGGGAGGCTCACTCACAAAGGGCGCACCACGTTCTTGGTCACGCTAAAGCTGGTTTAAGGACCAGGTTGCACGCAATGTGCTGGGCGAGGCCTGTAATCTAAGCTGTGCTCCCCTAAAGACACAGGAGGGCTGTGAAGAAGCCCACGCAAGAGTCCCCATTGGGATCTCTGGCCAATTGTCCCCAAGGGACCAAGAACACTTGGGGACTGAGAAGAGTGGGTTTGATCTACTCTCGGCGAGGGCAGCCAGTACCAGTTGGCGCTGCACCACACCTGCGCCTGCAGCCGGGGTGCCCGCAGGCACCAGGGTGCCACAGTGTGTGTACAGAGAGAGAGAGAGGGAGGGAGAAGGACCCTGTGAAGCATGCTGTCTCAACAGCAGCTGGCTAGCCATATTAGATGCTGCCTGGGGCGGTGCTAGATACCGAAAAGAACTGGGGCTCAGGCCCACAGGCCAAAAAAAAAAAAAAAAAGCACAAATTTGCATATGCTAATTCACACATATACTCCAAAGTCTGGAAAGGACCCCATCTCCTAAGGACACCTTACGATGACACAGTCCCTTACACTTTAGGACCAGGCACATAAACCCTTCTCAGGCAAAGCACCAACACTTAAAAACCTGAGGGGAGGGTCAGATGAAACCTTTCCCCTACTAATGAGGGAAAAGATTTGTGGAGGACCGGGACTGGTCCTTTGCGTGAGTTCGGGACTTAAAGGGTTAACCGGCACTGAGAAAATGCCCTTTATGTGGCTTCTGTGAGCTTTAAACCCAACCGCGGCAAACCATTGACACTGAATCGTATTGAGACAGAAGGCAACTATGTTTATAACGCCTTTAATGGAGTGGAACTAATAGACTACCAGGAATTTCACACTATAAACAACAGAGTCCATAAAAATCACTGAAGCGTAGAACTTCAATACACCTACGAGGTATAGGCTTGCGTAATACAGAGAATAACTTCACAATAGAGAATCTGACTTACTGAGCTAGCGTAGCAGTTCGTGTAGCCGGTCTCTGGGCACCGCTTCCGGGGTTGGAGTTAGCTTGGTCCTGACCGGAGCCAGGGACCTGATCTGTGCAAGCCTGCACCGTGTTCCCAACAACCCTTTGTTCTCCAGGACATGCTTTTTCTACCCTCCCTCGCCCCCTCCTCAACCTTGATGACCAGGTGGGCTGGTTCCGCCCAGTGGGGTGGTGGCACCTCTTGGGTGCTGGCACCTCCTGGATACGTTGGGGTACTTTGCAGCTCTTTTAGACTGCGCTCCCCGCCTTCAGGATGTTATGCACTTCCTTGAGGGTAGATGTAAATGCGTCCTATTGAGGGTATGCAGATGTAGCTATGTAAAACCGGTCTGCCCAGAACTGTGCCTCCTGTGCCCCGGGTGGGGATTATGCAGACAGATGGAGGGAGAGGGGTGGCAGAGAAAAGGGGGAAAATATGTCAGGCTTCAGCAGTGTGTGATCAGGCTTTCTCTTCACAAGATTAATACTGGTTATTAAGGATCTATTTTAAATCTATGATACTGTGGGTACAAAGGTGTGTGTGTGTGTGTGTGTAGATTTAACAGTAATGCAGGTTAATAACGCCAAGCTGACACGTAGGTAGCAAACAAAATAAAAATAAGTTTATTTTAATTCTCAAAATCTTAGTTCCAGGAAATAACTTTAAACCTGCCTGCACCAAACACTTTATAACTAACCTAAGTCCCTATAACTCTAAATACTTTCACTCTTCAGACAAGCACTGATTTCTCTTAAAACTCCTGACAGACAAGACATGAATAACTCAACTAACCTAACTCTCCAACTCCCAACACACTCTCTCAACACACTCCCATAACACACCAACTCTGACATCACTCAAACACTCCTTATATACTCCTCCCCCCACCCTTTCCAAGACATCACAAACCACGCCCACTCAGTTCAGCATTCCATACGCACTAAACATACTAATGCAGACATACACCAGGGAACTGAATTGTGGGGTTACGCCACACAACCCTATTTGTAAAAAGGGATGTATGAACCGGGGAGCAGAGGGCATTTGATTTCAGAAAAAAACCTTATGAAGCTTAGATTCAAAGGTGAGGGGCAGCAGGAGGTGAAGCACATGTGGGCAAAAAGCCAGCTAATCCAGGGGGATCAGATGCAGCAAAGATCATCAGGGCCCCTGTACCTTCATTTCAGCAAGTGCCCATGGACAGCAGGGTGGTGGGGCAGATGGCATCCCAGAGATTCGGGGGCTCCAAATGAAAGATTCGGGGCTCCAGCCATAGTGGGCCACCCCCTAACACCGCCTCTCATTGCTGCTGTCCCATAATAACTACCAGCAGTCACACACAGAGAGAGCTCTAAGCAGGTGGATAGCACCACCATGGGTTGGGCTGAGTGCTAGGAATGTATGCGGCACATTGGCAACAGTTCCGTGCTCCCCAGCATAGTTGCAGTCTGGAGTCTCGTCACCCAGCCTGACAGCACAGAAGCTGATAGAACCAGGGAAATGCTACTTACCAGCAGTAAGATGGGCACTAAGAGGCAGCCCCCAGCTCAGCTGGGCAGGTTTGTTCTGCTCTTATTTCAGTGGTTGCTGGAGAGGAGGTGTTTGAGAGTCCACCCAGAGTCAAGCTATAAGGTTTCCCTCTCTCCGCCCTCTTTTTGGCCACCTGCCAACAAGCAGCTGTAAGAACCGGCCACCTCAGCTTCCCTTCCTAGAGAGCAACAGATGGTTGCTTGTAGCAGGAATTAGGAGAGGAGGGCATCTCCACCCCCTGAACAAGATGGGAAGCCACAGTTTTTGTGCTAAGCCTTTCCGCCAAAATGCAATACAGTAACTGGACATCTGAGGGTTCTTGAGGAAACCCAGGCCTGGGTAATGTCCCTCATCCCTTTGTTATGATTGCACTGTGCATTTCCCTTTGTGGTTCCTTGTAAAGAATTTAGTGGAGCTTGCAGCACCATACCCAAGACAACGCTACCTTGGCCTCATCTCGGGAGATCACGAAATGCACTCGGCCCCAGACAACGTCTCTCCACGGCACGTACTGCAGTAGACGGGAGGCGGGCATGTGCTTTTGCAAGACTGAATGTACAAGCCCTCTGCTCTGCCACTCCACATTCATCCCTCTGGAAATCGCACTCTCGTAAAACTACCACTATTTCTCTTTTATACAGCGCCATCAATGTCCATGGTACTTTGCAGAACAAAGTAAGAGAGGGTCCTCGCTGAAAACAGCTTACAAGCGAAACAAGGCAGAGAGACACCAAACAGTAAGGAAGGAAGGTGTGGGCCTACGTAGAGCAGTGTATACACGCCCTTGCATTAGCGGGCCTACTTATGAGTAGGGGTAGGAAAAGGAGTCTGGTTCAGATGGTGGTGGAGCTAGGGCTGAACCATGGGGCTGAAGTCCAGGGCAGTGCTGGCTCCAGGTCTCAGAGGGCCCCTGGGCAAGACACCCCCCACGGGCCCCCTCCCTCCCTCAGTGACTCCACCTTCTCACTGCCATTCTCACCAGCTGCTCTCTCATCATTACTACCACTTTGCTCAGTTGCTGACCAGAAAGCAGGCAGCAATATCTCCTCCTCCTCCTCCTCCTCCTCCTCCTCCTCCTCCTCCTCAGGATTGCTGTTTTCTGAGCCAGAGGGAGAGGCAGGTGAACAAGCAGGTTGCGATGGTGAAGAGGAGGAGCAGGTCCAGGGGGGCTCTTATCAGTGGGCCCCTACTGGGGTGTGGGCCCTTGGCAGATGCCCAACCATGCCTACCTTTGACATCAGCCCTGGTCCAGGGACCTATAGCCCCCCCCCCCCAATGACCACCCAGAAAAAGGCAGCAGAAGCAAACTCCATTTTATTCCTGTAGTCATGGTGGTGCTATGATTTAAGTGAGCTTAAACTGCAAGACTGCACATAGTTGGGGCATTTATTTTTTTGAAAATCAGGATTGGCAAACCATTTTGTTGTTGGTGTTCTAATACAGCAATACCTTGGATTGCAAGTAACTTGGTCTGAGAGTGTTTTGCAAGACAAGCAAAAAAATTTAAAAAAATTTGGCTTGATAAATGAGCAAGGTCTTGCAAGACAAGTCGTAGGGATGTAACCGCTCGCCTTGAGCGGGCCAAAATCAGCCCCGCTCACGCCCGCAAGAGACTCGCTTTGATATAAGAGTGTTTTGGATTACAAGCACGTTTCCGGAATGAATTATGCTCTCAATCCAAGGTATTACTGTATATCAGGAATATAGAAATACACATGGCCACTTAATGTGGCCCTATAACACCATTAAGTCCAGAGGACACTGAGGACTTAATGGTGTTCAGAGTAGTGTTTTGCCAAAGGAGCGGGCTTTGGGGAAAGAGATGAAATGGCAATGGCAAAGTGGATTTGCAGTAGCTTCTGAAAAATGCTCAGGTTTGGTCTTCTGTGTGAGTCTCCAGTGGGAGAGAATTCTGGAACTGTCGGCCGGCTGCCAAGGAAGCTGGAAGCTCTACTGCCCATCCCTGCTGTCTGAACTTGGTGCTAAGGAGGGATCATTGAGAGAGTGCCCGCAATTGACTTAATGGATCATAGTGGGGTACAGGGCACTCCATGGACAGCAACAGTTTGTGAACATTGTGAAAACACATTTTATTTTCCTTTCCTGCTTGCAAGGATAGGCTGTGTGGGAGGACACAGCTCAGTCCTCCTGTGACCTGTACCAAGGAAAGAATCTGGTAAAGATCTGAAGAATCTGGTGGCTGCTTGATGCCCATCTGTTGCTGCTGCCCAACTCTTTTACAGGCATCCCTTACTGGGTGCCTGTTCCTGACAGCAGAAGAATTTGAGAAGAGCCTTAGCCAGGGCCAGTCTAGGCAGAGTGACGTGGGGAATGATGAAGGACAGAGCTATGGGTGTCACGTGGCTTGTCCTGCACACACCCCCATCTAGCGTGCCCCCCTCAGGTGCAGTGGAGGACACTGTTGCTGAAGCAAGTGTTGAAGCTTCAACACTTGCTTTAACAACAGTGTTGAAGCAAGATTCAGCGGGCAGGCTGGTGGCTTCTGTATGTGGAAGCGGGGGTGGGATGTGTGGATGCCATCTTGTTCTTTCTTTACCTCAGGCAGGAAAAATGTCTTGGGTCGGCCCTGAGGTCCCTTGAGCAGTGGCTGGAGTCAGTGTGTTTCAGATTGATGTAAGAGGCCCTGTGCCCTCACCATTTGGGGTCCTGCTGGCAGTTCCTGAGAACCTTTTCTGTCAACCCCAACCTGTACCTTGCCTGTGGTGGAAAACACCCAGTGAAGGAAAGATGGACATATCACTGATGGGGGGACAGTGGCTGGTAGGAAATGCCTGTTGTTTACTGGGCAGCCACAGATGAGCATCAGTTATCAGCTCCCATCTTTACCAGATTCTTCCCTTGGTACAGGCCACAGAAGGACCAAGTAATGTTATTTGCTGAGAAAAGGGGATGCCCTGTGTCTGAGCAGAGGGGAGGCCATCATCACGTTCCCCTTGTGAAGATGCTTTAGCTTGTGAATTCCCTTTCTGTGAAAGACGGTGCTGTCAGCAGGGTGGGGGTGGGGAGGACATGCTATCTGTGCAAATGTGTTCTGTGCTGGAGAATGGGGGGAAGGGAAAGAATATAATGAATAATAAAACATATTTGAGGCATTGGTGACAGCTGGGCAGAGGTTCAGCGGCAGAGACCGCCACAAGCTGTCTCTGGGCAGCAGCCTCTCCGTGACCGACAAGGGCGAGCACAGGACCTGACAACAGCTTTTCTGGAAATGTGCTGGCTTTTCAGCCCCCATTTCTAGCAACGCTGATGAGGGGGGGGGGACATGCCCTGCTATCTCCCACCCTGTCCTGTTGGCCTCAGGAAACTGGCTTTCCTCTTCTCTGTCAACTCTTTGCTACTTCAGCATCCCAAAAAGGGTTGGTAGGTCAACATGAGATTGTGTGGGGGTGTGGGCCGGGTGTTGAGCTAAAATGAAATTTCACACACACTTGAAATGGGCCCACTCCCCAAAATTCAGATTACAAATTTCAAAATGCAATCAAATTTCATTTTAGAAGTTCAGGCCTTAAGTTTAACATATTTAAATATTAACTCTTTTAAAGACAATGACATTAGATTACTAGCTTCAGTATTTTTACGCCTTTAAAGGCGCAATCCTATATATGTTTGGACAGAAAAAAAAGTCCAACAACTCCCAGCATGGCTGGCTGGGGAATGCTGCAAGTTGTAGGACTTTTTTTTTTTTTTGTTTAAACATGCATAGGATTGTGCCCTAAAACAACCTTTAAAAATCAAAGCATATTCCTGTGTGTGTGTGTCTGTGATTTGCTTGAGAATGTTTTCCTCCGAATTGATTTAAGCCCTGTTCTATTTGCAAACTGAAATGGTGGGGATGCCAGACGCTGAGCTTTCCTGCCCCCAATTACGATTGAACAGAGAAACCCATATTCAAGTCTGGAGACAATGCATTCCCCGCCCGTTTTCCGTGCTATGACAGGAACAGCTTCTATCCTTGATGCAGGCTATTGGCTCAAACAGATTCACTGACAAGTTCTCAGCCTCAACAATGTCCTGGCTGTTAACATATGTACAAAGTCCTGTGGGAGCGGGAGGGGAGGGGAACATGATCACTCCATAATAGTGTATCCACTTTCATAATTTTACTTTATATTCTTTACAGCAGCCTTCACCAATCTGGTGCCCTCCAGATGTTTTGGACTACATCTCCCAGCATTCCTCACCATTGGCCTTACTGGCTGGGGCTGATGGGAATTGAAGTTCAAGAGAGCTCCAGGTTGGGGAAGGCTGTCTTAAGTGTACAACCAATAAGCCTAATGTGACCATAAAGAGTCCAAGCAGGAGCTTATAATGGCTACCATCGCTAAGCCGGTTAAGTCACTGTTATTTTGACAAGAGGGTGCAATCCTATGGATGTTTGGACAGAAAAAAGTCATACAACTCCCAGGAGGTCCCACAGCTATTATTTCTGTCTAAACATCCATAGGATTGTATCCTAAATTGTTTTAAGACCCAACAGCTTTGTGGATTGAGCTATAGAGACCTTGCTGAGCCAGTACCATGTAAGTTAATTGGTCCAGGTTGGAACTATAGCTTGAATGTGACCTTCAGCCTCCAGGAATCCTATGATCAGTACACAGAGGGGCAAACTAGATTCAAACCCAGGACTTCCTTTCCTCCTCACACTCCATCTTGCAACCCAGATCTTACATCATCTTTATGCCAGCCGTACCCTTTCTTGCAAGCCACAGCTTTTGGCTAGGGGCAGTTTCTTAAAGCCGCTTAGACCTTTGCTTACGACTCCACCATTAATCAAAAACTGCCCTCCACTTCCACATGCCTGTTGACCACCTAGTCTTTTGGACCATCATATTTCAGTGAAATACACTCCTACTGGGAGCAATTTTTAATGCTTAACTTCACATCCTGTCCTTTTGTTGCCCTAATGGGTGGCGGCTCCATTTCTGTGGAACTCCCTGCCTTTGGAGGTCAGGCAGGCTCCAACATAGTGCACCTTTCAGCGCCTGCTGAAGACCTCCTTGTTCCGGAAAGCCCTCTGTCCAACCACCATTGTAATGTTACTTTGTTTTCAATGTATTGTTTTTGTTTATCTATTTTTATCTTTTTATTGTTCACCGCTCCGGAATCTACTTACGGTAGATGTGGAGCGATATACAAATACTGTAAATAATAATGCCTATAGGTAATTGATACCAATATGATCACAATGGAGCGGGGGCAGTATAGGGTAACAGCAGCCAGACTTCTCAAGGTGAGAGATCGCATTTTAAACAAAAGGCAGGCCCCAACTTTGCTTTCTGACCACAGATGGTATGTACACTGGTTCATAGATCAGAGTTGGAAGGGGCCTACAAGGCCATCGAGTCCAACCCCCTGCTCAGTGGAGGAAACTAGAGGAGGGGTCTCCCATCCAAGTAATAACCAGGCCTGACCCTGCTTAGCTTTCCATGCTCAGACCAGCTGAGCCAGTGTGAGCCACATAGATTTAGGCTTCTAGTATAGTAACTAAAAACACTAGCAAGCTTTTGCATTGCGATCTACATTGGGATACTCTACTGTATGTATAAAAAAATTGTATGGTTAAGTGACCCATTATGCCTTTCTGATCTCATTTCAATAAATTTCAGGACTTTGTGTGTCTTGAGTGATTCTGTAGGGTTACCTTAACACCCCACCCAAGCCCTGCTGTTTTGGTCCAACACTATGATGCGATAATATATTCCCTAAGGAAGTGTGGGGCTGATGAGCCTGGAAAAGATACCAGTTAAATAATAAAAGGTATGCTTTAAAACCGCACTTGAGCCACAGAATAATCCCATTTGGTGATTTCCCAGGTGGCTATTGACCTAGGGTAAACAACAACAACAAAAAGAAGGATAGCTGATTGCAGGCAGCTTAGTTAGTAGCCCTTGGGCCAAGACACTGGAGTCTGAGCTCAGTCCAATGCAGGTTTGTTTGAAGTACTCATCCAGTACTGGGCTAGAATGTGGGAAGGTAGAGACCCTGCTTGGATAACCTGTTAGCTTCATGACCCCTGTTATCAGCATGCTCAGGACATGCTCTTCTGTTCAGCCTGTCTGAAGCCAAGCTGCAACACAAAAGGAGAGATTCAGACATGGTTGCAAAAATAGGTGCAGCCAGGCTTGCAAAGCACAGATTATTGCTGCCCAGGCTACCGAGCAGCCTTTTCTTTGTTCGCTCACTGCTATTGAGTACCCTGAGCAAAGTGCTCCAATCGAGCGGCAGTGCAGGCTGACAATTTCAGCAAGACGTCTGTTGGATGCTGTGAGAAGAGACAAGCTGCTCTGTCCCAAGGTGACACTGTCTGCCACCCACCCTGGGACTGTGTCAGCCTTGCCTGGAAGGAGGCTTGTGGGAGTGGCTGCTGGTGGGTTCCCCAGCCTGCCGTGCCTGCTTTCCTGGCATCTCCTTGAGCCGACCCTGGGCTTCGGTGACAGCCGAGCTTTGGGAAAGTCATTCAGCTCTTTGCTTTCCTTATCACCAATTGAAAAGATAAACAAGGGGCTTTGCTTCCAGAGACAGGCCTGCAACAGATTGACAGTTAACAAGGAAGAAACCAGGAGGGTGGGACAGATACTACCGCACTGAGAAGACATCTTTTATTTGATGGAATTGGTAAAAAAAATCTTGGCTGCATTAAACGTGGCACGTTAACGGGGAAAGGGCCCAGCGCCAAAATCCAGACTATTTTTTATTTATTCATTTCTACCCTGCTTTGTCCATCAACTTAAAAGTGGCAATTCTATGTCCCACAGGGTTCAATGGACATTACTCCCTAGTAAGTGTGTTTAGGAGTGCAGCCTTAGGCTCAGAGCCAGTTTATACGTTCCACAGAATCGAGAGGTGAAGCTTTTCCTAGACTGCATCATGGTAAACTATAGATGGCAGATCTTGTTTGATTTCTATACCATCTATTCTCTACATGCCCTACACACAGAAAACTATCTCAAGGAAAAAGATTTAGCCTAGCCTCCCTTCCTGACATGCAGTTTTCTACGTATGGCTATGTACTCCAGTTGCTGGGGAACATGGGCGGGAAGGTGCTGTTGCACTCATGTCCTGCTTGTGGGATCCTTTGGGCAGCTGGTTGGCCACTGTATGAACAGAATGCTGGACTACATGGACCCTTGGTCTGAGCCAGCAGGGCTCTTATGTTCTTATGTGAAAGGAGATGTTTTTGTGAGGAACCGTTAGGATATTCAGCCCCCTTTGTGGCATAACCCCACAATTCAGTTTCCTGGTGTATGTCTGCATTAGTATGTTTAGTGTGCCTAGAATGTTGAACCGAGTGGGTGTGGTTTGTGATGTCTTGGAAAGGGTGGGGGGAGGAGTATATAAGGAGTGTTTGAGTGATGTCAGAGTGTGTTAAGGAGTCCTGTTAAGAAGTAGAGTGTTGGTTGTAGTGTGTTGGGAGTGTTAGAGAGTTTGGGAGTTAGGTTAGGTGGGTTATTTGTGTCTTGTCAGGAGTTTTAAGAGGAATCAGTGATTGAATGAAGAGTGAGAGTATTTGGAGTTATAGGGACTTAGGTTAATTATAAAGTGTTTGGTGTAGGCAGGTTTAAAGTTATTTTCTGGAACTAAGATTTTGAGAATTAAAATAAACTTATTTTTGTTTGCTACCCAAATCCTACGTGTCAGCTTGGCGTTATTAACCTGCATTACTTTCAAATCTACACACACACCTTTGTACCCTCAGTATCATAAATTTAAAAATAGATCCTTCATAACCAGTATTAATCTTTTCCCTCATTAGTAGGGGAAAGGTTTCATTTGACCCTCCCCTCAGGTTTTTGTGTTGATGCTTAGCCTGAGAAGGGTTTATGCGCCTGGTCCTAAAGTGTAAAGGGCCGTGTCGTCGCACCCTTCCACATCTATAGCTTTGAAATAGTAATGTCTAGGCAAAGCTTTCTTATTTGATTCTGCTGAATGTATAACATGGGTCCAAACAAAGCTTTCAACAATACAAAGGACTTGAGGGAACAACAAGACCACCTATAGTACTGGATGCTAGTAGATGCATGAGAGGGGGTAACACCAGCAGGCTCATGGGATACAAACAAGGCCCCTTCTCTTTGGGCTGGTAGCTTTGGAACTCAAGATTTCCAAGGAGGCAAGGCAGGCTAACATATAGAACAACCTATCCTGTATTTCACCTTTCTGTTTTGGATGGCATACTGATAAGGAAGCCCTTCTGCTCCTTCCTTTCCCTTCTGCACTGGCAGAGTATCCATACTGCACACACTCACACACCTTTTCAAGACACCTCTGGCCACTGAAATCCTTTCCTCTGTAGCAGGAATCAACACCAGCCTTTTCATAGTAGATAAAACAATGTCCCATTAAGATAACATGTCATCCTTCCTTTTGTTCTCCCTGGCCTCTGCAAGCAATTTAGAGACAGGGATCGCTCTGTTTTATGTGTAATTGCTGTTACCTGTAACCTGCCCTTGAGCTCTTTCAATAGCACAGGCTCTGCATCAAAATAAAATAAAATCCCAAGAATGCACAGTATTTTGTAGGAACATGGAACAATTAGGTAGTAACAGAACATCAAGGTGCAGGCTGCTCGCTCTCGCCATGCCATAGGCCATGTTAAGGACCCCTCGGGCCTAATTTTTAAATCCAAAACTCTTTCAGGCAGGGACTGAATGAATTATATTCTGGCACAGTATCCAGCACAACAGAGCCCAAGCTGAATATGGCCTTCAATTAAAATTAAAACAGCCGCACAAAGAGGATTGAGCATAGAAGAACAAGGATAGCAGTCACAGCATTGATACCATAGCCTTATGTAGCTGCTGGGTGTTAATCTAATTTGGGGGGGGGGGGCAAATAGCATCTGATCCCCGCTTTGATTTTTCCCCCCAGGCTCCATCACACTTCCCCATGCCAGATTGTAAGTGTGCAGACATTATGGCTTGGGGCGGGGGGGGGGGGGGGGGAACTAGGCCCCAAGCAGTTTGGCCAGGGATAATCTATCCAACCTGCTATATTTAAATTGGCCATTCCTAGTCTAATGGAGTCACCCAATACATGTTTTTGCCCTCTGGTGTCTCTCCTTTTTAATGATCTGTACCTAAGGCCTGCGTTACCTGCCCATGTAGCAGAGAAGCCAAAGTAAGATTGGTTTATCTTGTCCATCAGTCTGTGGATTCCCTCAGCTGTGTGTGAAATTCGTGTAAAGCAGGGCAGGGTATAGCCAAAATTACCGTAAACACCTTTTAAATCCCATTGATTGTAATGGGAGAATTAAGCACATAGTTGAATCTCTCCCACAGATATAACAGAACTTGGAAATGCTCAACTTTAGCTGCACTGTGCCTTAAATTTTTAACGGATACTGGAAGGTGGCTGACACTGACCTGTAGGCTATATCTCCTTTGTCTGTGGACACACAGGTTGCAAAGTAGCTTTTTAAATCCACAACAATGATTTTAAAAATCCCAAACTGCAGCAAATTGGAGTTTATAAAAACATAATAAATATATTTCATTTTCTTTTCTAATTGAAAATCAAGGTTGAATAGGCACCTAAAAAGTACACAGATCAAATCCATACATGACAAATCCCTGTAAAGTTCATACAAATCGTACAGAAGAGGGAGGTCTGAAGCTGGTTGGGAGCTGCACCCATTCTGCCAGGCAAGGTCAGTGGAATAGAAGATCTTGCTTCCTATTCCATTTTCAGGTCCCTTCTCCACTGTGCAACCCTCAGAATTTCTTCCTGCTCCTGAGGCTGACTTTGGTTTGTTTCCGACTGCCTGGGCCAATGGCAAACTGCTCTTTAAAGTCCACGAGGCAGTCTTTGGCTTCAGAAATGGAGGTGAAAGATCTAATGGGAGAGTCACTGCAAGCTGGTTGGGGAAAGGGGCTCCAGTCGTCCTGAGCACCCTCAGACTCTTTGTCCACCTCTGTCGAGCTGTGCCTGATGGGCGGGAAATAATAATTTTTAAAAAGTAAGTAAAAACCAGGCAACTACCTTTACAATAACACGTCTGCATGGTCACATCATGGGTCTATATGCCATAGTCTTACTAAGCTCAACTCTTTTTAACTTCCTCCCCTTTATTTAAAATAAATAAATAATAATAATAACAACCCACTTTTCAGTGCCCAACCCCCAAGAGGGTTCAGAACATAGGCTAAAACAATCTATTATGCACACCTGATGGTGATGATGAAAGAGAAACAAGACTTCAGAAAATAGAGCAGAGATATAAAACAACAGACAGGCATTTAACTAAAGGCACAATGGAACAAACACATATTGGCAGCCCATCTAAATGCCAATAATAAATAATGAAGGGCAAATTGGACCTCCCAGGGCAGGGAGTCCCACGACGTGGGTGCCACTGCAAGAAGGCGCTGTCCTGCATCCCAGCCAATTTGACCTTCCAGTGGCAACAAGATGCAGGGCAAGACCTCTGATGAAAAATTCAATGAGCAGGCCACATTGCATGGGACAAGATATCATAGTTCCAAGCCATTTAGGGTTTTATGGGTAATAACTAGCACCTTAAATTGTGCCCAGAAACATACTAGTAACCAATGCAGAAGAAACAAAACTAGAGTTAATACATATCACGATGCCCTGCAGCCTGGCAAAGCTGACATTCTAGCGTCCCCTGTAATGGCTGAGGCAGCAGCTTCCATTTGATGCAAACCATCCTGTTACCTCCCATCCTGCAGCTCCTCAGGTACACAAAGCCACTTGGCAGGAAAAGATTAGCTCTCCTTGCCCAGTTCTCACCTATGTGAGGTAAACTCTGTCACTGATTGCCCTCTTCCTTGACCATCTACTGCTTATGTGACTTGTTGCCTACGGGCAAATTCAACTGCTGTGGTCAATCAAAGTCACCCCAAGGGAAACAGCACAAAATTGGGCAAAATGCCGCTTTTGAGTTGTCCCTCTCTGTCTACTTTGACCAACGCAAGAAGCTCTAAGGAATGCTAGCAAGGGGACGGGGACTTCCGGTGAGGTGTTATGACAGGCTGATGTCTCCATGAAGAAGTGGAGACACAACGCGGCTTGGCTAGGAAGAGATTCCAGTCGGCAAAATCTCCCTGGATCAAAGGGATGATCAAGAGCTTATCCTACATACCCTAAAGGCGTCTACTTGTGAGTTTGTTTGGTTTTTTTTGCAGAAACCAAGGTTTTTACAGCTAGCTCATGGGCGGAGTAAGACCTGGGGTCTGGGAATTTATAGCTTTTGCTCTCCGCTGCGTTGGAGCATTTTCAAGGACATTGTCTGTCACCCTCATTTCTTAAAGAGTTATGGAATACATCTGTTTATGAACAAAGAGAGATTTTATCTACAGCAAAGTTGAGTTTTCTCACGGTGAGTTAAACCTTTTTTCTTGGGACTACAAAAAAGAAGGGGGGAAAATACTGGAAGGATTTTAAGATTTAAAATCTTTGTGCAAAAAGCTTTATGAAGGGAAGATTTATAAGAAAGTTTTGAAATGGAAAAGCGGTTTCCTAATCCTCTTACTTTTTCTAAAAAAAATTATTTTTGATGAAAGTATATATGGGGGAAAGTTGCTAGATAAAGAGATCAGTCTGCTGTGGGATTGTCTGTTGTTTATTCTAATAGATTGCCTGTGACTGGAGGATTTTACACAACAAAAGATATGATAAGGATCAGACTGTGACTTCTGCTGTTACGCTGATGAAAAGCCTGGAAATTGCTGGACTTGTAAAGAGATTCTTGGATCTGTGTTGTGGTTTTTTTTGTTGAATTGTAATGAATCATAGCTAATTCCAGGAAGAATATAAAAGGCAGAAGTGGCTCGATAAACCTACCTACAGAAAAAATGGTCACACCTGATTTGCTTCAGAAATTATTTGAACAACTGGGAAATAAATTGGAAGATCTTAGAAATAAAATGGTACTTTCTGAGAAAAGAATGGATGAGAGGTTTGCAAAAATAGAATTGAAGATGACAGAAGAAGATAACAAGTTGGACAGCTCTATAAAGCAAACATCTGGAGTGGTGAAACAGATTAATGACAAGGTTGAAATTTTAGAGCATAAAATAGAAGTACTAAATAGAGACTTTGAATTAGACAATTTGGTTTTATTGGAACTGACAGAAAAAGAATATGGCTTGATACTTAGACCTATCTCAGAGTCTGATGAAGACATTAGAGAAAGAAATATTAAAAGTTTGGCAAATTGCTTAGACTGGAAAAAGGAAGATATGGAGACAGAAACTGACAAAGTTTGCAGAATAAATTCTATGTTTGCTAGATCAAGATGAGATCTAAGAGATATGTTGGACTATTGTGTTTGAAAGAAGACAAAGGATCAAATTCTCCAATAACATTTTATTACAAGAATGAAAGCGGATGATATTTCATATAGATATAATCGTAATGAATTATCCTGCACAGTGTGACCTTTACTTTCAAGGGACAGAGATTTAAATCAATTTTTTTTTTAAAGACAGGCAGCTTTGCTGAAAGATTTAAAAGAGATCTGGAGGGGGGGGGAAATTGGGCATAAATTTATCTATTAATTCAAAAGATCCTAAAGATTAATATACAATCGAAGCTGAATTGTTTCTTTTGGGGCTAATGCACAATTATTTGGAAAGAACTAACTAACATCTGGGGCCTTCCTCCGACTGCCACCTCCACGTGAGGCTCAGAGGGCGGCAACAAGGGGGAGGGCCTTTTCTGTGGTAACCCCCCAACTGTGAAACAAGCTCCCCCAAGGCCCACCTGGCGTCCACTCTATTATCTTTTCGGTGCCAGGTTAAGACTGCCCTCTACATTGAGGCTTTTAATAATTAGATGGTATACGGAGGGGTGGTAAATTGTTTTTAGCAGTCGTGTTTTATTAACTTGTTCAGTGATATTTTTAAAATTGGTTTTAAATTTTTATAATGTTTTTATTGTTCATATTTTTAACTGTATTTTATTGTGTGTGTGTTTTTAAATTGATTGCTGTACACCGCCCAGAAAGCTTCGGCTACTGGGCGGTATAGAAAATGAATAAATAAATAAAATGAATAAATAAATAAGTCATGGGATTATTGTTTATAATAGAAGAATGGTTAGGGAAGATGTTGGAACTGGTAGAGATAGTTAACTTACGTAATTAACTAGAGAAAAGATAACATTTTTGCTTATTGTTGAGTGGAAATCTCAAATAGACTTTTTGCAGGGGCTAGAACTAAAAAATGATTTATTTGTAGGTTTGTTGAAAGAAAAAATTTATACAACAGAAAAAAGTGAATTTTCTTTGTAATTATAGAGTAAAAGAAATTGTTGTTACTTGTATTTGTTGTGGAGATAATCAGAAGTCCATTTAAGTTAGGTTTTTTTAAATTTTTTAGATGTTATATGTTTTGTGGTGTTTGTTTTGTTCTTAATAAAATAAAATTATAAAGAAAACTTGGGGGGGGGGGGGAGAAAAAGGAATGCTAGCAAGGGTACCCTGACATGTATAGCTGCTCTCCTAGCTTATTCAGCATAGATTTCAGGAACACCAAGATTTTGGGTGTAGAATTTGTTTTCTTGTTTTGTTGTGCATACTCACTACTTTGTTTACCATGCTCATTTTTATTTTGTTAATAAACTTAAATGGATTATTGGGCTGTATTGATTTACCTATTTGCACCTTCAAGGTTTGTGTTCCCCTGTTGCCTAGATCATTACCAGAGTGACTGAGTACGACACAGAAGGAAGGATGGGTTAAGCAGGGGTTGGGACCTTAGCTGGCTTTTTTCCCATTCATGGATAAATGCTTACAGGGCAGAGGAATTCTGGGCAACTCCACTAGAGGTATTTAAGGGCAGGTGGTGGCAGAAAACAGACCAAGGGCAAGCATAGCTTGGCACAGCTAGCTACTCTGGAGGGTTGGCGTTGGCCACAGTTATCACACAATCTTAACGGTTCTGAATTGAAGGTGCGAATGCAGCCCTCCTCATAAAAGTTAACTTGGGAAGGGAGGTGTGAAAACAGTGAAAGCACAAAGTTGTTTTGTTGGGGGAAAGAACCAGCCCCCCTTTTTCTAAGTAGCCAGACAGGGAAAGGCTAGGTAAGGAAAATGGTGAGAATCAGTCAAGCCTCACCAGGAGAGAAAAGTGGTGATGCAGGTACTCTTTCAAGTCCTACAGAGGGAAAAGAGTAATGGGATGCTCTTCACCTGCCCGCCCAGCCAAGCCACCATTCCATGCTTAACCATGGCTTCTACATTCCTGATATGTTAGAGCAACAACAAAAACCTGTTCGACAACCCTCATTAAAAAAAAGAGAGAGAGAGATAAATATTCTGAGCACGTGCGGTTTCACATTTTAAACTCACTTAAATCAAAATGCCATTATCACTACAGGAATAAAACGGGAGTTTGCTTCTGCTGCCCTGATGCAAAACACATTTACTTGGGAATAAACAGCATTTTGTTGTAGAAAAGGATAATATATATTTTAAAGTAAAAATAATAAAATGAGCATTGGCAACCAAGCACATGACCCGGCCAGCTGTCTCCTGACTCTATAATGCCTCTGCCAGCCCAGGTGCTATCAGGCCTGTTTACCACTGCCCTGATCAGCTGCCACTCTCTGGGCAGTCACTGTGGGGTGGGGGGTGGGGTGGGGGGGGCCCTGGGCTTTGGTCCCGAGGTCCAGCTCTAGCTGCACCACTGATCCGATGCACAGAGCAAGCTCCTTGCTAAGGAAGAAATAAGTGATATTCAGTATCATTTGCTCAGCTCAGATCCAAGTGGCCCTAGCTTTACCAAGAATGGGATACAGTGAGCCTCAAAACTGAGAGGTGGGAGGCAGTTGCTATTCCCTCTCCCCGCCACCCTGCCCTCCAAGATGCACCAAGCATAGCTGCACCCAAGGCTGCTCCTGTTGAAGCAAATCAATTCCATGGAGAAGGCACAGAGATGCTAGAGCCAAGCCAGGAGCAATGAGCAGAGATTAACTCTTTCCTCCGCAGAGCCAAACCAAGGAGTCACACAGTTGTCCTGATGAAGCTGCAGCAGCTGGGGGAAGTATCAATGAGCACTCCCTCCCTGGTTTGTGTGTTTGCTGTCCCTGGCAGGAAGGACAAGCCCGCTGGAGAAACCGGAGAGAAGGAGCAGCCCCCTCAGCAACTGGAAGCTGCTGATGGGACGGAAGAGTGGAACAGGGAAGATGCTGGAATGGCACAGGCAAGGGCAATCCAGCCTCCAAGCAAGGGAGGGATGCTTCTTGTAGAATCTGAGAGCATCCTGGAATGCCCTCCCAAGCAGAGGAGAAGAGTTTGCATCCTGAGACAGGATGGGTAGGTTTCATAGAGTTGGAAGGAGCCTACAAGGCTATCGAGTCCAACCCCCTGCTCAATGCAGGAAACTAGAGGAGGGGTCTCCCATCCAAGTAATAACCAGGCTTGACCCTGCTTAGCTGTGATTACGCCACTACTAGATGTTGAATTATATCCCAGGTCAGAGACTGTAACATGTTCCCAGCCCATTGCAACCTGCCTTGAACATGACTCCCAGAAGAGGAAGGAGGAATGGAGAGGGGGATTAAGGAGAGGAGAGAGAATATTTCTCATTTGCAAGCAGTTTTGCTGCCCAATGTTGAGGGAGAAAAAGAGTGGCTTTACGGCTGATTTTAATAAGGACTCTGACTTACTAACTCGGAGGAAGGGTCTGGTGTAACTCATGAACTGGGAGAGGGAAGGAAAGCAAAGCCAGGTTCTGTCTCCATCTTCCCCTCACCGTCAGCTTTGCTTTAAAACCCGAAAAAAAACTGCCTTGAAAGTAGCACAGATAAGCAAGAGGTGGAAAAATTGCAAACCCCTAGAATAGAGCATGGTTATCCAAGCCTGTGATGTGCCCCTGTCTGACTACTTCAGGGAAACCTGCAAAGAGATGCACTGGGAAAAACACAGAGACTTGAGGAAATCTCTGCCCAGAGCCAGATCGCTGTGACTTGAGCCATCCTAAAGCTTACATTTATGCCCATCCTGCTGAAAAGCAAAGAACACTCAAGAGACACGTGTTAGCCTCAACATTGCTCGTGACTCCCCTTCTGTCACTTCTGAGAGCTTAAACTAGCCAGCTCCAAGTTGCCCCAGATTAGAAGCAGAGCTGAGGGTGAAGACAAGGGAGGAGGGAGACCATAGTGTGTGTGTGTGTGGGGGGGGGGGGATTCAATCCTAATTGCTCCCTTAGGAGGGACTCCACCAGATTTCCACTATGTATGCTGTAAGCCCCACCTCAAGCAGCTGATAAGGAAAGAGTTTGTACCCCTTTCAGAGCACAAGAAGTTTGTGAGGAGTAGTTACTCCGTTTTCTTCAAATCTCCATTGTATGTGAGCTCTCAACCAGAAAATTCTCCCTAATGTTTATCTGGAATGTATTTGGCTGTCTGAAAATAAGTCTGGAAGTTCTGGCTTGTATCCAGTGGTGTCTTTCTGCTAGTGCAAAACTTTTAACACTTGCGGAAGCCGTTTTTATCCTTGTACAAGTGTCAAATCTGATACTTTGATTCTTCTTGCACAAGCTGCTGTACAAGGTGTTGCAAAATTGTTGTGCAAGCTGTTGCACAGCACACTGCACAAGCTGTTCTGCACATCGTTGTACAAGGAGTTGCATAACTCATAACAAGTTCATTAGACTAGGTATTGTATTGCTTATGCTAGTTTTGATAACAGTTGTGCAACTGCTAGCAGAAGAATGACAAGTTTTCGTACAATGCCTTCTGCAATGATCTGAGGAACAGTCTGTGCAACACATTGTGCAAGTTTGTGCAATGAATTGTGAAACCGCTTGCACAACAGCTTGTGCAAGCAGAATCAAAGTATTGGATTTGACAGTTACACAGTTGCACAAAGATAAACACAGGGTTTCTGCAAATAGTAGAAACTTTACAGCAGTGGAATGACACCGATACAATCCCTTGTAACTATAGGAGCTTGCCAGCACTGTAAGATTTTAAATCTTTTCCCCCTCCAGTTTACATGTTATAACATGAGGGAGACAGCCCCTCCTTTTTTCTTTTCAGTCCTGCCAGCCTGTCTCCTAGCAAAGAACTGCTTGTCATATGCAAATGGCTCTGCTCGAGATCCAGGATCCTCAGATCAGGAGAGCTATGTTTGTGTTTTTTCCTATGGTTGTGATATTTCCATAATATCCTGCTTATGCTGTGTTATTGATGACTCCATCCTGTACCCAGCATTGTGCTAATGTAATGGTCCCACATCAAAACAGCTGTCAAATGATACACAAACTTTTGTGGCATTTTGGGTTGTTAGTAACCAAACTGAATTTTGGTTGGGGGGGGGGATTTCGTATTTTTTACTCATGAACCAGTACAGCGTCCTTTGTTTTTTATCTGTTACATGGGACATCTTTTGTCATTTTCTTTTTTTGCAAATGGGTCCCTCTCTCATGACTCATTCAGAAGTCATCTTGATATCCCCTTAGTGAACTTTTGATTTTTATACCTATAGGATAAGGATTTTTATTTTTCATTTTTCCTAGTTATTGTTTTGATCCTATGTTGCTTCTTTTAGAACTCTATGTCCTAAAGAAGCCCAGTGATACTGTGTGTGTGTTTGCTTTTAAACTAGGGACTTCCTTTCTTACTTGTTTTGGTGTTTTACTGGGTGTTTTTAGTGGGAAAGCTGATCCTAATGCTAGTGATTTCACCCAAAGGTTGCTTGCTGTACCAATGCTTAGATGTGAAGCAGTCTTACATTTCTTATAACTTACTTTTTTATGTTCCTATTTGCTTTATGTCAACTGATACTGAGCAAAAAGCCTCTGTTGTTTTGGGTTTCCTGCTACCCGCAGCCCCCAGCCCCCACCCCATTTCACCTCATGGACATTTGCATTCCCAACTGAGTAGTTTGGAAGCCCTGAAACAAGACTCTTGACACAATAGCCTTGAATTGCCTTGATGAGTTCCTTGGCTGAAATAATGAATAGGACTATATCTTTACTAGAAAATGTTTTACATCTAATCTTATAATAGTTATTTTGAACTCCAGTCCTGCTGATTGTGTATTGTGAGAAATTGCCATAACCCAATCTTTGTCTTTATAAGCAAAGTAAATATTCCCTTTTTTAATATTGCCTGTACCTGCAATAACTGTACTGGCTAGATTCCTTTTACTATATGTGTTTTCTTTTTACATATGCATTTTTATGTAACCAGCTTAGGAATTTTAGTATTATTCTAATCCCATATTCTGGATTGTGCCAAGATTCTGAACTCCCAGATCCCTAAGAAGTGTACTGTTTTGAGGCTAAACCTTACACTTTTTCTGTATTGCATGTTATACTGTATGGAATGATGAATTCACCAAATGTTAATTTCTGTAACTCCCTGATGCTGTGTATTTCAATCTAAAGGACTGTTTGAAATAGAACAAACAGAAAGATAGCTTGGTGCAGCAACTTAACCAGGAAGGCTGGCACTGGCCACAGTTAGCATGCAATCCTGGCAACCCACTTCATAAAAACAGCCTCAGATACAGCTCTGATGGCTGCGTTCTGCACCAGCTGAAGCTTCCAAACCATCTTTAAGGGCAACCCCACATACAGTGCATTGCAATTGTCTAACCTACATGTGACCGAGGAATGTGTGACAGTGGCCAGATCTGCCTTCTCCAGGAAAGGGTGCAGCTGGAGCAGTAGATGAAGCTATGCAAAGGTGCTCCTAGCCACAGCCTGGTTATTTAAGAGCAAAGCTCCAGAAACACCCCCAGATTGCAAACTTACTCCTTTAAGGGAAGTGGTACCCCACTGAGAACAGGCTGTACATCTAATTCTGGATTGGCTCTCCTACTGAACAACACCACCTCTGCCTTGCCTAGATTGTGTCTTGGTTTGTTTCCCGCATTCAGTTGCATTCATCACTGCATTCAGGAACCAGTTCAAAACTTCCACTGCCTTCCTGGGCTCTGATGGAAGAGAGATAGAGCTGAGTTTCATCAGCATACTGATGGCACCACAGTTCAATCTCCCACAGTGACTTCACATAGATTTTAAAGTGTATACATCCCCCCATCCTAGCCAGGTGCTCCAAAAGGATACTATGTTCAATGGTACTGAAGGCCACTGAGAGGTAGAACTAATAGGGATGCACTCTTTTATCTACTTTCCAGTGTAGGTCACCCACCAGGGCAACCAAGTCAGTTTCAGTCCCAAAACCAGGCCTGAACCCAGATTGGAAAAGTTATCTTGATCCAGAGTTGTCCTGCTACTGGGATGTCATGATCCACTGGTTTGGACCATTAAATCATGAGCTCAGTTAATGGCAAATGAGGAGATGCTCATGCGTCATGGTATACCCTAAGATTAAGGAGAGGAGAGCTGTCTGATATAAATTGACCTCCTGTTCCTGAGGAAAAAGTTTATCTGCCTGCACTTAGGAGGCAGTTATTCCCTTCCTACTCCGAAGGGGCTGCATTTCTTCAACAGCAACACTAGAAACTAGTTTTCTGTATGGTCTCTTCTCCACTTTAGTAAAGCTTTTCCTTTTGGCTTTGCTGAGAGCATGGCATTGGAAACCTGCACCCAGACTTGGGTGACCATGCTTTTTGTTATGGCCTTGTTAGCAGCTAAAAGATCTTGTGGTACAAGTGGCAATAGCTAACCTTGGGTCTTCTCCTCCGGAAGGTGTGGCAGCCACCTCTGCATCTGAAATGAGAATAACGTCACAGGATATTAATTATGTCAGCCTGTGCCTGGACAAGCAGATAAACTTTAGGCTCAGGTAAACTTTGTCAAACCAAACTGGGCTACAAACGTGGCAGGGGGAACATGGCAATAAATGAGAGAAAGGGACTTTAAAAATAACCTTCAAAATGGACTTCGACACCCAGGCCATCTACAGAGGCTGAAGTTGGGAGACAACCTTATAAAAACTTAAGTGCTGACAGAAAATCCAATTATGGAAAGTTTAAAATCTCTCTTTTATAACTGTACATATACTATACAATGAAGAAGAGATGGATGGGCTTCTATTGTCTTATTGCAAAGCAGACAGAGGTTACAAAGCTCCTGCTGATGGTTCCCTCAAGAATGAGGTTGTGGTGCATGGAGGCCAGGTTCTTTGTACAGAAAAACATGCATTTAGGGAAAAGAGCAGTAACAACAGCTGGATTTGGAATAGCATAACTGTGCTATATAGTTAGAGGACAATCATGCTATTATACAGGGCGGCCCAGTTCGCACGATCACCGCAGCTTAAACAAGCCATGGTAGCATGTTTAAACTGCGGTGTGTGCCGAGCATTATTTGAATAATCACCGCCCGGGTGCCACTTGTCATGTCACCCAGGTGGCATGGCTTGTTGGAGGGTTAAACAACCCTCAAACAACCCAATAACAGGCCATGGGTTATTTGAGGATTGTTTAACCCTCCAACAAGCCACACCAAGTCAATGACTACTGGCATCAACAGGCATGTATGCTGGCTGTTTGCCGACCCTCCTACCTGTAGCCTTGTGTTCGGATTGCTCCAGCATGCTCAGGAGTCGGCCTTCACGTCTTCCCTCCTCCTGTGACAAAGCAAGAGAACATCCTTGTTAGCCCTTGCACAAAGAGTCCCTAGGTCAGAATGTCTCATAGGAAACCTGATGTGTAAGCGTAGGGAGACAGAGGAGCACTGGGCAACTTGCAGCTGTGCTCAGCAAAGAAGGCCAGTCCCTTCATCACTATCTCAAGACCCTTTCTATGTTATCCTGTTTTCTTTAGTAGATATTGACACAATAGAGAATACCCATTGAAATCAAGGGTATAAGTAACTTAACTCCCACTTATTTCATTGGGTCTACTCTAAGTATTACTAAAGCTGGGTACAACCCATTGTCTTCTTTTGCAGCCATAATGATTAGAAACAAAGTTTGTTTGTTTTTCTAAAGATAGTAATGATTCTTAGGGATCTGCACAAGTTGCTTCAGAAGCCATATTCTGTTTTCCCCATGGGGCATCTGAGTAAGCCAAATTCTAGACATCCTGTTTATAGGGAGAGAACATAGAAAAGCAGAGAAACTTTTTGAAGTGAGCAGTAAGAAACAGGAGGCAGGGGCTCTAACTACAGACTTTGCAAATAATCTTATTCCTTGTCTGGACAGCTTTAGCTTTTCATTCTGTAGAATGAGAATAAGAACAGCCCCCTTTCAAAGGAAGCACTGTTTTTCCACCAACAGTGTCTAAAATACAAGGCAATCTAGTAAAGATGTTCCATGAGCCTTTCATGGCTGGGATAAATGAAAAACTGAGAACAGATCATTTGTCCTGATCTTCCAAGCTTTTAACATCTTTGGGAGAGAGGTGGCATCTTCTGAACTTTAATGATCCAGCGATAAGGTACCTAAGCATTTTGACGGGGCTATGCTCTGAAGGCTATGTGGAATATAAGACAACCAAGGGTCCATCCAGTCCAGCATTCTGTTCACACAGTGGCCAACCAGCTGCCTGTGGGAAGCCCACAAGTAGAACTTAAGTGCAAGAGCACCTTCCTGCTCGTGTTTCCAAGCAACTGATGGTACATAAACATAATGCTTCTGATACTGGAGGTAGCATATAGCCATCGGGACTAGTAGCTATTGATAGCCTTATCCTCCATGACCTTGTCTAATCCCTGCATGAAGCCATCCAAATTGGTGGCCATCGCTACATCTTGTGGTAGAGAGGCAATACTCCACAACCAGGGGAGACCTCTATGCAAAATCCAGGCCGAGGCACTGCTAATCCTAATGGGATGGAGGGAGACATGATGAGGATGCTGGAAGGAGTCACAATCTGTTTTGGGCCCACAGGCCTCCAGTGACACCCTTTACTGTGCAGATGAGACTCTCCCTGTTTGCCTTGATCACATCAAAATGTTAATTGCCATGGAAACATCTCAGTTCATCTGTTTCTCTACCCAAGTCCCCTGCCTGCCCACGTGAGCAAGAGCATACAAATCAAAAGGCAAAGATAGATGGCAGCCTCTAACAGTGGGTAGAAATGAGTATTTGGCTGTAGCAAAAGAAGGGCTGTGTGGAACTGATTCAGTGAGGGCCTAACAACAGAAACTTCCAGAGAAGGGAAACAAAGGAATCCAAAGGAATTTGAGCATGACAATCACTGAAGGTTAGAGAGAATGCCAGGATTGTTCATCTGGATTACATGCTATGGCAAACATATTTAATATGAGACACAAATAATGATGGCATGCCAGGAGGTAACAACCAACAACTCCATCTTTAGGTTAGAGCTAGGACTAGATGCTATGAGAGTTGCCTGGCCACCACCAAAAATGCAGCCCCACCCCTTGTTCTCTCCTCCGCCCCTACAAGGTCCAGTAATCCAAAACAGAAATGGTGCATCATCTCCACTCTCAAAATTCCCCTACCACTGCAAGCAGCAACCAGCAAAGGAGTGATAGTGAAGAAATTCTAAGCATCAAGACAGCACACCAAGCATTATAGATTACTAGATGTTCTGGGAGAGCGAGGAGGAGGAGATGGTGCAGGGTTGCTGCTTTTGGCAGCAGCTGTAGGATTCTTGTAACATCTAGTTTCAGCCTAGGAATCAAATGTAGGCTAGAAACTGAATTCCTACTCTGTTATGCTGTGCATCTGTTCTATTATCCCCTTTGCCTAACCAAATGTCATCCACCGTTAATCAAATTCTTTTGGTTTGTTTTAATTGCACACCAAGTGCTCTGTGGTTAACAGGTAGAATACTAAAGTAAACTAATCAACTCTGAAGGTTCAGATTATTTGGAAGTAATGATTCCTCTGATAAAATTCTTATTATGCACTTCAAGGAACTCTGGGCAGCCATCCCTGCAGCTCCCCCAGGGAATGGAGGCACGGCTGGTAAAAGCCTCAAGAGAAGCATGCTTACAGTTCAGAACAGCTGGGGTCAGAAGACACAATGCCCAAGTGAGAGCAAGTGGAAGCTCCCTCATGCCAGTTTTGAAGAGCAACAGGGCTTACATAGGACCTGGGGTGCCAAGGGGGCATATAGCACCTCCTGTGTCTTGTTTTCAGCACAAGACTGGTTCTGACCACATAGAAGAGGTTTGGGAAGGCAAGTTAGTGGCACGCACAGAGGCTTCCCACTGTGCTGAAAACTGCATAACGCTTGGCTGTGTCCCAGCCAAACTCATCAACAGGCAATCTCGTCATTTGCATGCGAATCCCTGAGGGGTTGAGGCCTGTGATAGATTTAAGGGATTAGACAAAACTGAGACATCATGTTGCATCTTCCTGCTGAGAAATCACATTGCCTTAGCATTCGCGCTGCTGCCATGGATTACAACCTCGCTGTCAGAAATAAATCAGCAAGGAGGCAGCACGCAGACCTCTGCTGCAAACAAGATGGTCAATGCACCAGTAAGGTGGCGGACTACTGCTTTGGAGGGAGCAATAGTACCAGGATGCCAATGCCTCATTTGCATGCCTGAGGTTAAACGCCCACAGGGCACTGGCTGGAGGAATGTCAGTGACTAACACTAACAGAAGGGGCCAGCTAGATTATCTTGCAGTATACTGACCAGGATTAATATCATTTTGCCAAATTAACTATGTACCAAGGTTGGCATAACTGAAAGACGACTGCATAACTGAAAGCTAAGGGCTACAGCAAACTGGGCCCTAGTGAATGATTCAGGAAAGACGTCTATCAAACGCTGAATGTCTGTGTTTCAGAGATAAACGCCTTTAGTTAATTTTTTTTTAAAAAAACTACAATGAATCATGGTTTGTACATACAATTCTGTTTAGCATGGGCCTCTTGGTGAAGAGGTCCCCTGTAACACACATTGACTGGGTTCGCACAACACGCTACGCCTCAGGAGTTTTATTACTACTAAGGCATAGCATGTTGTGCGAACCTGGGAAAGGTTAGTCAGGGTGGTTAAAGAGTCTTCTTAACCACCCTGCTGAGCCAGGGCTTGTTCTAGGGTTAAGAAAACCCTAGTAGGCTTAGCGTGTCATCCGAACCCGGACCACATGCAAAACCTCTGACAAGCCAAAAAGGCACAGAGCCCCTTCGCAACAGTGGAAACAAGGGCCGCCACTCTGGCCAAGGGGCTCTGGCTGATGACAGCCGCCAAAGTGCCCAAGTGGCACTTGGCGCAGCTGTCATCGGCTCCCACCCCCCGTGATCCTGCCAATGTCCTGCATCGGCAAGAGTGCAGGGGGAAGCCCAAAAGGACTGTGGCGGTGGCAGGGCCCCAGGCTCTCGGCTGCGCTTGTTCTTGAGCAAGCGCAGTGGGGCGCCTGGATCCTGCCCGCTGCTGCCACAGTCCTTTCCCCCGAATGCATGCTCACCATTTGCAATACAAACTATTTGTTTCAGTTGTGGCACAACTTTCCAAAAGAAAAAAAAATGCTTTCAAGTTATTTTAACCTAAAAGTGAGCTGGGTGCAGTTTCACCATATGTGTTACCTGCCCTCTCCAAGCTGCAACCCCACCTCCAGCGCCGAATTACCCACTCACTGAGAGAAGGCAGTCCCCAAATCAAGCTCTTCTTCCAGGTTCGTTCCAAAGCTTGCTTACTTCTGCTCTTTCACAGGTGCAATTTCTCAAACATTTATTCAGAGTTTCTGTCTGCGTCCACTAGCTTGCACTTCCATGGTGAATTTAGTTTTAAATTTGTCTAAACACTGCCCAGTAGTACACTTGAATGTACATATATCTCCTTGAAAACAAATTCTTTCTGCTATTGCCTCCTTCATTTTTCTAAAATGGCCCTTGGTGTGCATGGCATGACATGGAAGCGTGGAGAGTTCCTGGATGTCACTGAAATATGGGGTGAAGAGCAAGTTCAGCGTGAACTGAAGCAAGGGAGGGACCTTCCTCTCCTCTACTGCCTTTCGGCCCACCAGTAAAGAGAGATCTCCCAATTTGCACAGGTTCCGTAGTCTGGTGTAAAGTAATATGGCAGAGCCCATCTCTGCTCAAGGTTGCAGTTCTGAGCAGGGCAACATCTTTGGGCTAGATGGAAATGTATTTGCCTATGCCATCTGTGGCGTTGCAGGAAACAATGTGTTCTTCTCCTGCGATGTCTACAGAGGAGACGGCCATGATTGTTTATAAACAAATCATATTGTGGGCTGAGCATGCAAGTCACTGCGGGAGTAGAATAGCACGCATTTTCACAATGCAGAAGTGTGGGGCAGCTGTTAACCACAAAGTACAGTAATACCTCGGATTACGAATAACTCGGTATACGAGCTTCTCGTAAAACGAGCAAAATTTTATCATTTGTTTCGATTTGGAGGACAAGCAGTGTCTCAGAACACGAGCCACACGCTGTGCCCCCGACTAGCACTTAAAGTGCCAGCTCCCCGGCTTTGCCTAGCCGGGAGGGAGCCCCATGGAGGCAAGGCGCAGCCGCTCACTCTGCGGGCGCCTCGCGCTACTGCGCCGGCTCCCTGCCTGGGAGCCCCATGGAAGTGAGGCCGCTTGCTGTGCGGGCGCCTTGCGCCCCTGCGGCGGCGCCTTGCACCGCTGCGCTGGCTCCCTGCCCGGGAGCCAGCAAAGCACCCCATGGAGATGAGGCGAGGGAGCCGCGTCGCTCGCTCTGTGTGCGCCTCGCGCTGCTGCTTTGCCTGCTTCCTGCCTGGGAGCCAGCAAAGCGGCAAGCACGAGGCACACACAGAGCGAGAGGCCGCGCCACGCCTCCATTGGGCTCCCTGTCAGGGAGCCCAATGGAGGCGAGTGAGCGGCCGCTCGCTCTGCCTGCGCCTCGCGCTGCCGCTTTACTCGCCAGGGAGATGTGTGGAACTTTGCCAGGGAGCTGCGTGGAGGCGTTCCCGCTGCTCCCTGCCTCTTCCAGCGGGGGCTAGCCTCTCTGAGAGCCGCCCGCGCAGCTATCGCCGGTCCCGTCGCGTCCCGTGCTGCTCCGGAAGTGACGCGACGGGAACTGCAGGGTTCCGTCGCGTCACTTCCGGGGCAGCAAGGGACGCGACGGGTCCGGCGATAGCAGCGCGGGCGGCTCGCCGAGGAGGCGAACCGCCCCTGGAAGAGGCAGGGAGCAGCGGGAACGCCTCCACGCAGTTCCCTGGCAAAGCTCCACGCAGCTCCCTGGTGAGCAAAGCGGCAGCGCGAGGATCCCGTCGTGTCACTTCCGAGGCAGCAAGGGACGCGACGGGACCGGCGATAGCAGCGCGGGCGGCTCGCCGAGGAGGCGAACCGCCCCTGGAAGAGGCAGGGAGCAGCGGGAACGCCTCCACGCAGTTCCCTGGCAAAGCTCCACGCAGTTCCCTGGCGAGCAAAGCGGCAGCGCGAGGGTCCCGTTGCGTCACTTCCGGGGCAGCAAGGGACGCGACGGGACTGGCGATGGCAGCGCGGGCGGCTCGCCGAGGAGGCGAACCGCCCCTGGAATAGGTAGGGAGCAGCGGGAACGCCTCCATGCTGCTCCCTGGCAGGGAGCTGGCAAAGTGCTTTGCCGGCTCCCTGGCACAGAGGCGCGGCCACTCGCGCTGCGGGCACCTTGCGCGCTGCCGTGCCGCTTCCCTGCCCGGGAGCCGGCATGGCAGCGTGCGAGGCACCTGCAGAGCGAGTGGCTGCGCCGTGCCTGCCCTCCACGCACCATTTAATCACTGCTTTGCAGGCTCCCTCCATGGGGCTCCCTGCCAGGGAACCAGCAAAGCAGTGAGTAAATGGTTGTGGAACGAATCATCTGAGTTCCCATTATTTCTAATGGGAAAACTCGCTTTGATATGCGAGTGTTTTGGATTACAAGCATGGTTCTGGAACGAATTATGCTCGTAATCCAAGGTATTACTGTATAATGGAGCAATGTAGGCATTGCAAGTTATGGACAAACATCCCATGAAAACTCAAAAGAAAAACCACCTACTTGGAGACTGAAAGGAGGAGAAACGAAAGCAAGACACACCTCTTACGGAGATTCAGGGATTCATTATCAATTGTTTCATAATACCAAAACTCTATGAATGTAACACATCCCTCAGGGGTGGGGAAAGCATGCATGCTGCAGCAGCATTTGACCTGCTGGTGCCAACGGAAGAGCAGGTGGGATGCCACGTCGAAAGGGGGAGCCGGTACATGTGTTACACTGGTTGCAAAGTCAGCCCTTGCACAAGGATGAGAAGCTTTGCAAAATGTGTACACTTGTATGCATCCTGAAAAAAGACATTTTTGTTCTGGTTCAGCAGGGCTGATTACTAAGGAATGGCTCTTTTAGGCAGATTTATATGTTCTGCAAACTCCATGTTTGCACCACTGAAGGATGCTAGGGGAAGAGATAGTCTTGCTGCTCCTGAGAGAGAAGCTGCTGTTCTAGAAGTCCTCCCTTCTCAAGCATGTGAATGACTTCTGCAAAACTACTAGAAAACAACATAGAGCAACATGTGTGTATGTATCCTGAAATGTGACTGCAGGGAAAAGAAGTGGTCTTCTGAGATTCACATATTTTAGCAAGTTTATAGCACTTATGGATGTGGAAAAACACTTAGCAGGCAATGCCAGGTCAGAAGCAGGAGGAGGAGGGGGCCAGGACAGGGCTTATAGCAGTCAAGGACTGAGACTTTATGGTACTTCTCTTTCATCCTACCCCAAGAATCCAGAATCTCATCCTATCCTAAGAATTCAAGAATTTCATTTCAGGTACACAGTCTTGTGATAAAGATTAGGCTGAAGACATAAAAATTAGTCTAAGACCATCCACTGAGGCTTAGTGCTGAGCAGGGGTCTGAACTTCCTCTCTCTGTGTGGGATCAGCTCATGGAACAGCATCTCTCAAGCTGCTGGCAGTGTGTCTGAATGGCAACATAGCCATGCTTATATTTGTATCACATTCTGCTGCCACATAGAAGATCACTTCTTCTCCCCGCTGACCATCTAACTCTAACCCATCTTTCCCCATGGTTACACCTGCCCTTGGAACACAGTGCTTAGAAAAAGTTCTGACGCACGGTAGTCAACACCCCTTGCCGTTGGGGTCTGCTCAGAATGACACAACCATATGGGCAGGGGCACATTGTGTAGGTCGAGTCCATGGAACAGGCACCCTCCTGGGGTGCTAATGCCACGCAAAAGACCCCAAAGATCATTCTGCCCACATAGTTATATAATTTAGGCCAGGGGTGGGGAATGTGTGGCCTTCCAGTTGTTGTTGGACTATCACCCCCATTATCCCTGACCACTGACCATACTGGTGGGGCTGATAGGAGCTGGAGTCCAACGACATCTGGAGGACCACAAGTCCCCCGCCCCTCATTCAGAAGCAGGCCCCTGCTGGGTGGGATCTACTCAAGGAAGAGTGGTGCTCGAGCAACTGGGGGTAAGTCTGAATGGCAGCATAGCCGAGCTTACTTTTGTGGTTAGAGGTCTTGGCCAGTCACAGCCTTCCTTTAGAAAATGATAGAGACAGGAGTAGACCTGCTGGAATGTGCGCACAGACATGACCAAAAAACCCAGCACCTTTGCAGCCTTGTGGAAGCAGCTACCCTCACCTTTGCACGCCGCAGCCTCCTGCCACCCGGGGCTCCGTTGGCAGCCCGGCTCCAGAGGCAGCCATCGACATGCCTCTGATACTCTTTCCGTGGCACCAGAGACTTACAGAGGTAACACTTCTCATACCTGCCAGGCCAGAAGAGAGAGGAGCACATTAGGATTCACTCTGCCTTGAGTGCTTCTGCTTCTCCAAGCCATTCTATGGGTAAGCCTCATCAATGGAGCTGGATTGGCACAGCAGGATGACCAATAAAACTGGCCTGATGTCAATCAAAAGGATGGAGTGATTAGTAGTTTTCTCCCAACTGCTTTTGTGTGTCCTGCTGCTGCAGCAGTGGGATGGTAATGAAATCAGCTCCTCTAACTATCTCAAACAATGCCAGTTTCCCTTCAGACATAAAACACCCTGTCAACACAGCTGAAATGAAGTCTTATGTTTTTTTTGCAAAAGGGAGCTACATTTTGCCCAAAAAGCAAACCATGTGTGTTAAATCAGAGACATGTTGTCTTGGGTCTGAATGAATTCATCTAACTAGTATATCAAGTCTTCCAGGGCACCATCTCCATTTTAGAGTAGGCAGTACTGAAAAGGGAACACCACACATGAACTTAGTTCCAGAGAATTTGGCAGAAATGCCAGTTTCTCCAGATGTTCCACTGCTAAGAATTTGACCCCGCCCAAGAAGTAAGGAAAGCAGGGTCCTGAAAATGCACACAGGAGAACAATAGGAGCATGACTGCAAAAGCGGAACTCGATGCTGTGGGTCCTGCACTGGAGCAGTCTGACAAGCCTTGCAATTCCATGGCATTTAGAATGGGTCTGGAGAGCCCCCTTCATGCTCCATTCTGCAGTACTTTTCCATATTTTCCTTCCAGTCACTGCTGATTACCAAGATAATGTGTCTAAACAGAAGCTGTCCTCTCTATAATTAGCCTAATTCCATTAGTGATGTTGCCATCCAGTGTTTGTAACAGCAAAATTACTTCCATGGCAGGGATTTTTACTGTCAGATCCTTTCTTATGATGCTGTGTGGGTGGGAGGAGGAGGAGGAGGGGTGGCAACGAGAAAGATTAAACAAAACCATCTCCATCTGAACAAAGTCTAATTTCATTAACGGTATCACTACAGGTACCATGCTTGCCAGCCTTCTCCATCACAGCTTCTTTCTGACAGAGACGTGCAGAAATGCATTCAAAACTAGCTCACTCTTTCAACAGCTACCTGCTCCTACAGCCTAAGTTAACTTACTACAGCTCAAAGTTTGGCTGCTTTGCAGGGTCTTGCACTTGCCTGGATATTTGCCTGCTCCATCAACCATTGTTGAATGATAACCAAATTGCATGATTTGTCCCAGGACAAAAAAGGCTGCCCAAGCTTTGTAGGTACAGCTTTCTACTCGCACAGGATTCTGCTTGTCAGCAACTGTTACAGATCACCCTTTTAAACGCAGAGCAATTGAAGATTGTACAATTCCACCACGATGAACCACCACCCTTGCAGATTTGTGCAGGTGTACAACCCCTTCCAACACCAAGGAGGAGCTAGATAGAAAACAGGTGCAACTGTTGTTGCACATTCTCTTTCTGTGCAACATGGGAGTGGACAAAGGCAGCAGAGGGAAAGGCAAGGGAAGGCACAAGGAAACATGACCACCACAATGGCCAAGGATGGTGTTATTAACACTAGAGTACCAGCTCTATATGTTTTTTGTACTGTGCTACTGTTAAGACATTTGCATCCATTCAAAATGGCTCAACTTGAATCATACAGACACAATCTCCCGTAGTGCTGACTGATACCCAGATGCTTTCAATGGATAATATACTGCAGATCACCTGTTGGTTAAATCAGTGGCCGGAGTGGACCATTCATATACTTATGTGCCAGCCCCAACATCCATCACCCTCTAATGTAACAAAGAAACAGAACCCAGTGCAGGATTATGAAGAATGGGCACCAACCCTTATGCCTCTCATTGAGTTTTATGGGATCAAGTCTTGCTCCACCTGAAGTGCTGGCTACAATGATGAAGCGAAGTGCAGGAGAGTTGAAGAGGGCAAATGACTGAACTCTCCATTGTTCTCCCTTGTGGAGACAGCAGCATATCAAAAGCTCCCAGAGAAACTATGTCTGATCCAATGCTTTCAAGAACAGAACACAGAGTTGGTCAAAAACAAATGAAAGGAGAGCAAAAGGTAAAAATAGGAAAGAATGAGGTGAGCATAGAGAGCCTTCAAAACTGAAGAGAAAAGGTGCTTCAAGATGGCAGCATACCTACTTACTTGTTAATGTCTACAGATTCTGATGTCTCTTTGCAACTGGTAACTTTACTCTTGGCTTCTCTCTGTCGCCGGGTCATCACTTCAAAACAAGAACAAAACAGTTGCTCCACCTCTCTTCTTAAGAACCGTAGGAGGTTTGTCAGGTGTCCAACAAAATACACAATGCATGTTTTGGAAAACATTTTCAAAGCCCTCCTGCCTAGGCAGTACCAGTTTGTTTGGGGACATCACAGTGGGAAAAGTGAGAAGAGGCCTAGTTTATAATGGCATCGTCTTGCCTGCTGTGAAAGTTGCCACTGCAAAGCTTCCACCCAGAAAGAGCATTTGCAAACTTTCTTGTCCTCCTGACACGATATAACATAAAAACCTAATGACAGAGGTTTACCTTGCCTCGGCTTACATGAAGTCTTTTTTGTTGTTCCAGTGATCTATAGTTTAATTTCAACATTCATATGACTTCTCTGCTGCTTTGGCACCTGAAATAAATATTGTTTCCTTACTTGGCTCCCCTACATAGGGCAGAACAGGTAAGGATCTCAAAAATACAGGGCTACTGTATGTAAGGGTTCAGGAGCCCTGTCTCTTCCAGAACAGTGTTTCAAATTCTAGGAGGTGCGTGCGAGACCCCTTGACTCAGTCAGGGCTGTGATGGATGAATGATCTCAAGGAGTAATGATGAAAACTATTGTATACAACGTACAGCTATGTATTAAAAATCTGGGATCAAAGGGGGAAAGCTTGTAGTGTAGGCAGAATTTTATTTAGTGTGTAATCCAAAAATATTCCATTTCTATAATCAGAATAAACCAGGAGCATTTGCAAACATTGTCTTAAGGTACATCTGTTTTGAGTGAAATCCTGGGTTTTGGCAGACTTTGGAATCTTTTGTCAAGGAGAAAGGATTGGGACAAAGAGCCATGAGAGCAGAGTAGGAGAGGACGAGGGGGAGGCGGAGAGAGAGAGGTGTATCAGATGTTTTCTCCTCAGATCAAATCTTTTGCCTTTTAACACAAGCTCTATCACCTGATCACCAGATGTCCAGGATTCCATTTAGGTTCCATACCATCAGATCTAACCACATACTTTGAATCTTCTCTTTGTAACCATGAGAACTAGAAACCTACTTATACTTACTTACACACACACACACACACACACACACACACCACGCACGGGGAAAACAAATGCTAATGAACCAGAGTTTTACACTGCACTTAAATACACATACATGCCACCCCCAAGTAATGGCCCTCCTCTTCTTCCAGTTAGAATCAGCAATGCTGACAATGAAATCAGTGGTATGTGTTTGCCAGCAAGCCCAGCTTTTCTTACCAGGCATCTATAGGAGTAATTCTTAAGTGTTTGTTCCATACAGTTGAATTCCTTTCAACATATTCCTGTCAGCAGGCCACCAGCTATACTACTGGGGGAACATATCGGATATCCTCAGCCATTTCCACTAGGGTGCTGGGGTTTCTAATGCAGAAACAGATGTTGCTTTCGGCACTCTTGGGCAATCTAGTGCAGAGGACAGTGCATTAGAACACTTTTACAGCCTGGTATCAGATCTTCCTGTGCTCAATACTCTCATTAGGAGAAAGGTCTGAATCAGTGTTATAGGCACTATAAAACAGTTATGGTTTGCTCAACATCTGCTGCAAAGTGGGTGCCCACAGAGTTCAGAACAGAAAGATGCCTTATCAGTGCCAGCACAGCCTGGGCCTTGAAGCATACATTTTGGCTCCACAGTTCCGTTGCCCCTGTTCTCCTGGTGGCTGCTATAACGGACTGGCTCACCTGCTAGTTTTAATGGATGCATTTCCCCCCACTTATATGCTACAGTGACCAGTATGCGGTTTGTGTGCTCTCTGGGCTGATGTTTATCCTTGCACAGGATTCTGGGATGCCCACTGGGCGAGAGGAAGAATGGAGCGACATACTCGCACATTCACAGAGATGCTGACCAGTCATCAAAAGAGGACAGCTCTTGTTTCTGTAAGCCTGGCCTAGATCTGAGTCAGCGACCCAGGTGCAAGAGGCTTCCATGCCCTGCTGTTAATCCCAGAGTCATTTGACACTCCCAGAGGCTTTTTAACAAGCCTGTTTGCAGCAAAAGCAGAGCAAATCTCTAAGCCAGTGCACAGTTGTTAATATTCCTCTAACAGTCAGTCTCTCTCTCTCTCTCTCTCTCTCTCTCTCTCTCTCTCTCTCTCAAAGTGCCTTGTGCACAGCTCAGGTGTTAATCAGTGCTATTTTTTTCCAGGAGAAGAGAACACATCTGGCACAGCAAGAGCAAGCCTGCTAGAAACCTTTGGGACTGGCACTACAGAAACACCAGGAAAGACCTACAGCTGTACTGCCAAGAGCAGCTAGAGAAAGAGCAGGGATGGCATCACCAATAGGTTCCACCCATCACGGACGGGTTGGCCTGCTCCCATTCCAATTGCAGAATTCAACTGCGCCAGTTGCAGGATTGTGCCAGCAGAGCTTACCCCCAGCAGAGATAGCAAGCCTGGAACAAGTTTCCTGTGGAGAAAACCAAGTGGGGAAAAATCTCCTTAACAGAAACTACTAAAAGATAAATCTCCTCTCAGAGCAAGAAAGAGAGCGTGTGCATGCCTCCCAAACATCAATACAAAATGAGCACAGCATCTTCCCTCAAAACATGCTGGGTTAAGTCAGACATGTTCACAATGTTCATCGTAGCCGAATTAAAACTTCATCAGCTTCAGATTTCTTCCTGTCAGTACAAAAGAAGCTTGCATCCTCCGAGCTTTTCTAGATACCATCTAACCCCTTTTTGGTGCATTCCACATTGGCTAGCCTTCTCCATCCATCCTGAGATGGTCTGGGAGCTCAAGGTAGCACATTAGACTTAGAATACTCCCAGAGGGCTCAACATGTGGCTCTTCTGGAGCTATTTTGTATAGTAGATTCCTGAGAATTCTAGCTTTCATTTTTGTTTTTTTAAGGCGAGTACATTTGGAGTTCTTTTGGTTCCTACAAGATTTTACAGCAAGCATCTCCAAACTACTTCTTGGGTTACGGGAAAAGCAGATGATAGATCTTCCAATATGGCCTCAGGCAAATCACCTAACCTCAATTATTTCCCTTGGCCTAGGCTCACTGAAAGTACAGCTTTCTTACTACTTAGATACATATGGTTTCTTGGAAACCTCCATATTTGAAGAAATGTGAAACTACAAACCGAGAACAAAAATATATTGGTCTCAGGGTGTGTCTGTATAAGCCATTTTGAGGGGGAGCAGGAGTCAAGAGGCACATCAAATACTCCTGCAGCCCACAATGCGGCTCTGTTCAATCAGTGCTGTCTATCCACAGTGTGGGAAGAAATGGTTGTGGGGCTAGCATGGGTGGTGCACTCCACACAAGCCAAGAAATACAGTGCAACCTCCACTCTCAAAGGTTCCTTCCCGCCCTCCAATTTCTATGATAAAGCACCGCAGCAAGAGTGCAGAAAACCCTCCCCCCCCTGAAAATATCCTTGCAGAGAGGAAGTCAGCAAACCTCAGAGCATTTTTAGAGTCATGTCATGCATGGGTCTGATTACAGAAGTGGCCCCTTTGGGTTACATTTTCACATATCATCAAAAGTGGGTAGAGCTGACATCCAATTCTTTACAAATACTGAGAAAAGTATCCCTGAATGGGACAAACAATGATATCGGGTCTGGTTGCCTTTTGCAGCAGCCTTCCCACTGCCTCTACACAGGGCCTTTCCCCACCCCCTGCGTTAAGTATCTATTCTCATTTACCAGCCACGCTATTTTTTGTGCAGCATCCTATTAATGGAAAGAATTTCTTGTACGTCGGCCCTTCTAAGAAGTGATGAAGCTTTTCCCTGCACCAGTTCTGTTACCTTTTTTTTTTTTTTTTTTTTTGCTGCATCAGTGCCGCTTCTCTTGGTGTTGAAGCTTTTTTAAAAACGGCATCAGCACCAGTACGGCTGTGGCTCAGAAAACCGAAGACTGTGTCACTTTGCGCCTGAGATGTGGCTGCAGGAAGAAGAAGAATGGCACCCTGCCTTGACCTATTATGAAGCTGGATGTCTTCAGCAAGGTGGTCACTGTGGTGGAGGAGGAATGAAGTTGGACGCATGTTGAGACTCAGGAAGGTAACAGCCAAGCTTTTGCAATATTCTCCTTTAAACATTCCTGGAAATATCTGGAGGGCAGAATGGAGGGGAATGAAAGCTTTCTTCACCAAGCCATTCCATAGTGATAGTTGTGCAGGGGGTCCCCAAATGGGGAACTCCCGTAGGGGGACCTAAGTTCCTTCCTTGCTGTGCCAGTGATAGCTTGTCCACGGAGGAGCTGCTGGCCTGCACGCTTCTGCAGTTCAGCATCACCCGTGCAGATGCCAATCCAAGTGATTTTGCTGCCTGAAATGACACCCCCCTCCCGCCCCCCCGCTGCAGGGCCAACACTTGAAAAGGTCTTTTTGTGCCAATCAGACACTAATTCCTGCCTTCACCTATTCCAGCCACATGGTGCCAGCTAAAGCAGGTCACTTCACCCTGCTGCACCAGGTAGGCCTGTTCCTGTCAGAGGGAGCTACCAGCTCAGCGGGGTCTTCAACTGGTCCTGTAAAGCTGCTGTCTCTGGCCTGGCTGTGTAGTCGGAGCAACAATTATTTTCCCAGGCACAGACTATATTCTCAGGTGTCTCATTCTTGAATCCCTGCTTGGCTGTCTGCTTCCCAGCTTGTCTCCAGGCATGTCAAGTTGCAATAGTACCTGTGATGGTACACTGCATGTTTCCTGAAATTTAGATTCCAGATAGATTTAGCAAGGGAGAGACAGATCAGCTCAGGGCAAAATTTCCAACAGCCTAAATATGCAACTTTCAGCCACAGCAGCTACATGCACACAAAAAGACATGCAACCACACTAGCGCGGAATGAATGGCCCCAAGTATCATCCAAGCTGAAGCGGCTTCTTTAGGTTACAAACTGAAACAAGACCCAGCAAATTTACAGTAGACAGTAACCGAAGAGTAGACAGGCAAGTCACAGGGGCTCCTTTGTAACAGAAAACACTAAAAGATGTTAAGAGTTTATAGTACGGGAGACTTCCAGAGTAAATCCAATTAAGAAGTCCTGAAAGTAGATCATTGACCCTTAAGCTAACTGTAAGGAAGAACCACAACAGCCTTCTTGGAGTAGATCAAGAAGGAGGATGGCGAGCAGAGCTTTGATTTTCTTCCACACTGTGCTACTGCTCTGATCACAGGGCAGCCAAATATAAACACAATTCTGAAGAAGCTAGTCAAGTGCTGGGGATGCAAAACACAGCATTTTCAAACTAGCATCAGTCAAGCTTGGCTCAGCAAGCTTCAGACAAGATGTACCAACTTTTCAGGATACTCATTCAACAGCGAACTATGAAAGCACCCAAACTAAATTCACAGATGGTTTTAAAGGAGAACCTAGATATAGTGGGCATTACAGAAACCTGGTGGAATGGAGAGAACCAGTGGGATATGGTCATCTCTGGATATAAACTCTTTAGGAAGGGCAGGGAAGGGTATACTGGGGGTATTGCTCTGTATGTCAAAGAGGGCATAGTGTTAAGCAGACTAGAAAACCTAAAAGGAACAGACTCTTCCACAGAAGTGCTGTGGGTGACAATAAAAATACCTGGCTCCAAAACTAATTTAGCACTAGGAACATGCTATCGCCCCCCAGACCAGAATGCTCAGGGTAATCTTGAGATGGAAAACGAAATCAGGGAGGCCTCCAAACAAAGAAGTGTTGTAATACTGTGTGACTTCAATTACCCCCACATTGACTGGATTAATGCATGTTCCAGTCACACAAAGAGGTTAAATTTCTCGATGCCCTAAACGACTGTGCCCTAGAACAGTTGGTCATGGAACCGACCAGAGAGGAGGCAACCCTGGATTTAATCACCCAGGACCTAGTACAAGATGTAAATGTTGTTGAACCAAATGGAAACAGTGACCACAGTGCTATCAGATTTAATATATATTTAAGTGGAAAAATTCCAAGGAAGTCCAACACAGTCACATTTGACTTCAAAGAGGAAACTTCTCTTAAATGAGGGAACCAGTAAAAAGGAAGTTGAAAGGGGGAGTCAAGAGGGTTAAATCCCTTCAAGATGCTTGGAGTTTACCCCATACCACAATAATAGAAGCTCAGCTAGAATGTATACCACAGGTTAGGAAAGGTAGCACCAAGTCACTGAAGGCTGTTCAGAGACCTAAGCCAGTAGGGTACAAGTGCCACAGCACCAAGTCCAAGAGGTCACCAGCATGGTTAATGAGCAGTGTCAAGAAAGCTATTAGAGAGAAGGCCATCTTCAGAAAATGGAAATCTTGCCCAAATGAGGAAAACCAAAGGGAGCACAAGCTTGCACAAAGGAGATGCAAGCAGACAATAAGAGATGCAAAAAAAGCATTTTGAGGAGCATATCGCTAACATCAAAGCCAACAATAAAGAATTCTTTAAATATATCAGAAGCAGGAAACCAGCTAGGGAGGCAGTTGGACTGCTGGATGATAATGGTGTTAAAGGGGTACTAAAGGGGGATAAGGAGATTGGGGAGAAGCTGAATGAATTCTTTTCATCTGTCTTCACTGCAGAAGACATAGGACAGATACCTGTGCCTGAACTGATGTTTTCAGGAAGGGAGTCTGAGGAACTGAGGCGAAGAATGGTGATAAAAGATGAATTTCTCAACCTTATTGACAAATTGAAGGTTAATAAATCACCAGGGCCCAGATGGTATCCATCCTAAAGTTCTTAAAGAACTCAAATATGAAATCCCTGATTTTCTAACAAAAATATGAAACAAGCCCCTAAGATCAGCCTCTGTACCAGAGGAGTGGAGAATGGCAAATGTAACACCAATTTTTAAAAAGAGATCCAGTGGGGATATGGGAAATTACAGGCTGGTTAGTTTAACATCTGATCTGGGTAAATTGGTTGAAAGCATTATCAAAGATAAACTTAGTAAACATATCGAAGAACAAGCCCTGCTGAAAAAGAATCAACATGGCTTCTGCAAAGGTAAGTCCTGTCTCACTAACCTTTTAGAGTTCGTTGAGAGTATCAATAAACAAGTGGCTTGTTGTAGGGTTCTGGGGTGGTTTGGAAGCCACACCTTGCCAGGTTCAGATGACACGGCAACCTGTGTGCCGCAAGAGTAATTAGGCAAATCGCACAGCACATGACCAGCACATACGAGGCAAGGAAAATAACCCACTGTGGCTTCTTTTCCCCGGTGATCATGCAAACCCAGCCATTGTTTACTTGGACTTCCTTAATGCTGTTGACAAAGTACCTCACCAAAGACTCCTGAGCAAACTCAGCAGTCATGGAATGGAATAAGAGAAGAGGTTCTCTCACGGATCAGTAACTGGCTAAAGAACAGAAAGCAGAGAATAGGAATAAATGGTAAATTCTCCAAATGGAGGGATGTAAACAGTGGGGTCCCACAGGGATCTGTACTGGGACCAATGCTTTTCAACTTGTTCAGAAATGATCTGGAATTAGGAGTGAGCAGTGAAGTGGCCAAGTTTGCTGATGACACCAAATTATTTAGGGTGGTTAAAACAAAAAGGGATTGTGAGGAGCTCCAAAAGCAGTGATGGCGAACCTATGGCACGGGTGCCACAGCTGGCACGCAGGGACCTCTCTGTGGGCACTCGAGCCATTGGTCACCAGATCGCGAAAAGACCGTCCCCTTCTGCATTCAGCGTCGGGTTTCCATAGTAACTCCTCTCCACTCATTCCTCGCTGGCCTCCACAGGCAGGCACACTCCAACATCTCCACCCCCAGAGGCAGACTGCGCAGGCACCCAGCCCTCCTTCTAACTGAACAGACAGCTCAGAAGCACAGCGTGCGCGCGCTCGAATATTTGCGCGCCCGGTGAAGAGCCATGCCCTGAGACAGAGTGGGGCGCGATTAGCTAGTGCCCCCTCCTCCTTCCTGCCACATTTAAGGCACTTTGAAATAAATAAGTTGGTTTTGTGTTGCAGTTTGGGCACTCGGGCTCAAAAAGGTTCGCCATCACTGTCCAAAAGGATCTCTCCAAAATGGGAAAATGGGAATCAAAATGCCAAATGCGGTTCAACGTAAGCAAGTGTAAAGTGATGCACTTGGGGCAAAAAAAACCCCAACTTCAAGTATAAGCTGTTGGGATCTGAACTAGCAGTGACTGCCCAATAAAGAGATCTTGGGGTTGTGTGGACAGCTTGATGAAAATGTCAACTCAGTGTGCGGCTGCTGTGAAAAAGGCAAATTCCATGTTAGGCATAATTAGGAAAGGAACTAAAAATAAAACTGCCAAGATCATACTCCCCCTATACAATTCTATGGCGTGACCACACTTAGAATACTGTGTACAGTTCTGGTCACTGACCTAAAAAAGGATATTGCAGAGTTGGAAAAAGTGCAGAAAAGGGCAACTAAAATGATCAAGGGACTGGAGCAACAAGGAAAGCTTACAAAAATGGTGAGTAAGGGGAGACTTGATAGAGGTGTACAAAATGACACATGGTGTGGAGCAAGTGGATAGGGAGACATTTTTCTCCCTCTCTCTAATACTAGAACCCGGGGTCATCCCATGAAGCTGACTGGTGGGAGATACAGGACAGATAAAATAAAGTACTTCTTCACACAGTGCATAGTTAAACTATGGAATTCACTTCCACACGATGTAGTGATGGCCACCAATTTGGACAGATTTAAAAGGGGATTGGACAAATTCATGGAGGATGAGGCGATCAACAGCTACTAGTCCTGATGGCTATATGCTGCCTCCAGTATCAGAGGCAGTATGCCTATGTACACCGATTGCTGGGGAACATGGATGGGAGGGTGCTGTTGCACTCATGCCCTGCTCGTGGGTTTCCCATGGGCAGCTGATTAGCCACTCTGAACAGAATGCTGGACTAGATGGACCCTTGGCCTGATCCAGCATGGCTCTTCTTATGTTCTTAAGCTTGGCCAGCCTTGGATTATTCAGATGTGGGGAAATCCCAAACCCTAGACTGTTCCATCAAGATTCAGATTTGCCTAACTCAGGGGTGCTTCCAGAAGAGGCTTTAAAAATATGATGGAATGACGTCTAAGTTTTGCATTTGCCTAACTTCTCAAATTTCCAAGGCCCAAAACCACAGAACAAGTGCACCATGACTTCTCATTACTATTATAGAACACAGTTTTACAAGCCATTTTCTTCAAAGCTTCAATGAAGACCAGTTTAGGTGCTGCATAGTTATGAAGAAAGCGAAAGCTTACTCTGTGTTGCAACTGGGACCTCTGCCCACATCTCAAGATGTGCTAAGGTCCTAGAAACAATACACTACATAACCCAAGATTGTTTCCACTGTATGCATAGCAGTGAACACATGCTGTGTGCAGTGTATGTATGTATGTATGTATAAATAAAATAATTGAAACATATACATAGTACAAAAGATGTCTCAAGGGAAGGTAGGCATGTGACCAAGAGCCACTTATAGGAAGGCCCACAAAATTTAGTTAGAATTCTGAGCAAAAACTTACGGTACTTTCATTATATTGTTACTAGTCATTGTAGTAGAGAGAGTTTGGGGTAAGGAATGGCAAAAGAGTTAAATGGTCAAAACCAAAGAAACTAGTATAAAAAGCAGCTCAAATTCTCTGCATTTAACTTTCACAATTTCTAAATCTATACAAGATTTTGTAAAGGCTAAGTCAACTTTTTCCACATTTAAGAGCAACAGTTTCAGAACAGGAACAAAGCGTACTAATAATTTATTGCAGCTTGGCTTGACAAGGTTAACAAAAAAGCTATGCCAATTATGTTAATCACATGCCATTAAAAATTCAAATTGGCAACAGCCCTCTGGCTTATGATGTATTTCTAATGTTGTCCTCAATACTGATCAGGTGTCCTATCCCTACCTTAACAAAAGAAAGACCAGGCACTGCATTAGCGGCTCACTTCACTTGACTAAAAGCTCAATATAAAATCACTATGTTTGTAGAAACACTGGATTGATATCCTAGTTAATTAAAACACAAAAATGTTACACCATCCAAGGCAGATAATTAATAGTGAATGCTCCTTATATGTACAAATTCAATTCGCTTAAAGCTGTATTTGCTGGGATATCCGAGAGTCTTTTCCAGTATTCTGCAGGCTGAAAGATTACAACAGCCATATAAAGGTGTGGCATATTTGCAGCCTTCTCCTCCAAAGGAAGTAAGTGAAAGACTCTAAGGCAGAATCCCAGAATCCCTTGCCATTAGTCATGCTGGCTGAGTATGCCAGGAGCTGTAGGCCAGCAACATCTGGGGACCCAAGGTTGGAGAGCCCTGCCCTAACGGCTGAGGTCCTAAACACACTTACTAGGGAGCAAAACACACTGAATACAGTGGGACTTACTTCTGAATACATACATACATATATAGGATTATGTCATAAAGTATTTAGGATGCTCTTCATAACAAGTAGAGCCTGCCTTACTAACAAGCACCTGAAGTGACCGTCTCGAAAAGACCTTTGCAGGGGTTAGCTCTTTTACTCCAGCAGTAGATGCAGGGGATGCCAGCCAGGGCTATGGGCAAGATTTCTCAGTGGCAAGAGGATGTTTAGTGGGCCTGGAGCCAGACGTGAGTTGTAGATGAGAAACAGCAGCCAATCAAAACCAAAGGGACAGTGCTCACTAACATGCACAGTGGGAATGTGATACGGCCTGTGGCTCACGCTTGGCTCAGCTTGTCTGAGTGTGGAAAGCTAAGCAGGGTCAGGCCTGGTTATTACTTGGATGGGAGACCCCTCCTCTAGTTTCCTGCATTGAGCAGGGGGTTGGACTCGATAGCCTTGTAGGCTCCTTCTAACCCTATAATCTATAAAATACTATGATGGGAGGGGATGTGACAGAGGCTGTGTTGGAAAAAATCACAGGGTCTGATGGATAGACGAAGATGCTAGGCCTAGGAGCTCCAGAGCAGGGTGTATTTGTGCGTGGACAAACTGTCAGGTCTTGCAGGGCTCAAACCAGGAGCCCTGCTGATCAAGCACCAACTGACTGCACCACTCAGGCTCCTGGTCAGGGGAGGGAACTGCAGGCAATTCCTGCAGAGTTTCACAGCACAGCAAGTCATGCTGACACTGAAGGGCCAATCAGATGCCACTGGCAGATAGAAAAGACTCTATGACTCCTCTTGGTCTTGGCAATGTGTCACTGAGGGAGGCCATGCAGGGAGGGAGGCCCTCTCCACCACCAGCCCATGGACCATGTCTCCATCCTGCCTGCCTCCAGGGTATTTACGCACACCCAGATCTGAGCATGTGACACACACAAATGATTTGTCAGGAATCTTTTTTTAGGTATAGGATATGCTGTCTTTGGGCAAGGCATCGGGCTGGATGACACACTGGATCCCATTTAACTCTCTGATTTTAAGATTATGTCTATCATATGGTCTCAATATGGACTCCTCTAATGCTTCAGCTGAAAAACAAATACGGAAAGTGGGGAACTGGATACAACCACCTCAAACAAGTGGCAAGTGAGAACAGGTTTAACAAACCTGGAGCATCTTGAATTGTGTTCTCTCCCATGCCATTACAATACATGGCGTGTAGCTCAATTTCCGAAACTGGGAATCTGCGGTCACAGAGTGGACATGACATAGGGTCATCAGCTGAAGGGCTGTGTGCAGACATGTTCTCCTCGGCATCTTCATCTGCATCGGCCTGAAAAAGAAGATAAGAGATCAGCCAAGTTAGTCTTTCTGCAGTTCTAATTCTTCATGCTCAACCTAGCTCCCTTGATCTCCTTCAATTTCTGACCCTCCCAAGGCTCGTCACTTCCAGCCCCAGTTTTTTATTCCACCCTGAACAGGTCAAGGAACCCTGCACTGATGAGCGAGGACTACAGCGCTGGTATCTAATGCTTACTTCAAAGACACCATGTCCTCTCAAATCGCCGTGAGGCTCCCCTGGAGAGCCATGTGTTCTATTTAAAGCAAGGATCACCTGTGCTGCCACTCTGATTCTCTTGGGAAAGTGTAAAACATCCTTAAATTGAGAAAGTGAAAGCATCAGCAAGCAAAAATGAACACAATTGGTGGAAACTGTATGTACCCAATCCAGAGTTTAGTCGGTCTGTAGGTGACAGTACTGCCTTCAGAGTGTGCACCCCTCCAGGAGAAAAGGAACCTGCCCACATCCTCATGGCTAGCTTGAGTCAATCAGAAGGCTTTACCTAGTTAGATCATGGGTTGCATAGTAGCAAGTTGTGGGTGTGCTCATGTGATGGAGATGATACGTGGTGCTGTACATTAATTTGGATAATTCTTTTTACCGAAGTACAGCCATTGTGTGCGATGTCAGGTTTACTAAATCCAAAGGTTAAGCTATCAGACCAAGACAATTGTTGCAAAGAAATGTGTATTGGAAGCCACTGTCAACAAGCCCTTTGATCACAATTCCATTTAATGGTGTTTCCTGACAGGCAAGACATCTTGTGGCTTCCAAAATGTACAGTGTATACCATGCTTCTTGTATATTTCCTCTTACCTGACTTCCACCTGGGTTCAAATTTGTATGTAAAAATAATCTGAAATGTGGCCAAGACGCTTTATCAAAGCCACTCAACTCAGAACAACAAGGTATATTTGAATGTAGGTGATCCCCGCCCCCAATCAAGCAGGGTGTGGTTCATTCTCGGAAAAGCAGCGCCACCTTGGGTGTCACCCGCTTGGAATTTAGGTTTGCCAGGTACTGTGAAAAAGTGGCCCATTTTATGCTCTGATGGAGAGTACTACAAATGGACTGATAACTTTTGAGAACTCTAAATTCTATGCTACAATTTAGCTAATTAAGCATGCTATTTTTACATTTATTTTCTTACATTTTATGACCTACTCTTGCTTTCTCTAAATAAACCTCTTTTTAAGATTATCTGTTTTACCTTTTAAAAAACCCCCACAAATTCTAGCTGCCACTGAGCAATATTACTTCCTGGTGCTCTTCTACTTGAATGTTCCAGAGGGAGGGAACTGGGAGAGCTAAGAGCATAACCATGTAAGAATTGCCTCACTGTATCAGACCAGTTGCTGGCGGGCGAAAAGGGATGAAGGCTGTTGCCTTCATACCCTGTTTGTAAGCTTCCTGGAAGCATTTGACAAGTCACCGCTGAAAACAGGAGGCTGGATTAGATAGACCCTTGGTCCGACCCAGCAGGGCTCTTTTTGTGTTCTTCCCAAAAGTCCAACTAGTTCAGCAGTCTGTGACCTTCCCATCGATGGCTGGTCACTGTTAAAGAGAAACAGGACAAGACTGGACTAGCCAGCCCATGTTGCTTGTCCTTTAACAGCTGCCAATCAGAATGATAGGGCTGTAAATAGGGAGACTCTTCTTTTAGCCATCACAGGTAAGATCCATTGATTAAGAACATAAGAAGAGCCCTGCTGGATCAGACCAAGGGTCCATCTAGTCCAGCATTCTGTTCACACAGTGGCCAACCAGCTGCCCACAGGATCCCACAAGCAGGACATGAGTGCAACAGCACCTTCCTATCCATGTTCCCCAGCAACTGGAGTATATAGGCATACTGCCTCTGATCCTTTTAGATAATCACAGCCGAGAACAGCTGGAAAGATTCCTATGGCTTAATTAAGAAAGAAGAGCATAGCTTTCACAACAGTGCCAGTACTCCTGTTCTGTGTTAACCAGGCACCTCTACCTATCTGGTTATTTACCTATCACATTTTTGTCCTACCCTTCTTCCAAGGTGCTAAGGGTGGCGTACATGGGGCATAAGTTAAGCCAAGAAACTTGCCCAAGGCTACCCAGTAAGCTTCATGGTGGAGTGATATTTGACCCAAGACAAGTTGCTTTAGTCCAGGTCAAACACTGTATCCATAGGAACATAGGAAGCTGCCCTTTACCGAGTCAGCCCACTGGTCCATCTAGCCCAGTGTTCTCCAACCTTGGGTCCCCAGATGTTTTTGGCCTACAACTCCCAGCTACGCTGGCTGGGGCATGCTGGGAGTTGTAGGCCAAAAACATCTGGGGACCCAAGGTTGAGGGAACACTGATCTAGCCCATATTTTCAGCACTGACTGGCAGCAGCTACCCCAGGGTTCCATGCAGGATCGTATCCAAGCCCTACCTGGAGACTCCACGGATTGAACCTGGGACCATCAACATGCAAAACAGGTGCTCTACCACTGAGCTACAAACCCTCCCACCACACATCCCACCGGCTTTCCAGTGGCTAATACGTGGCAGAGTTATAGCAGTTACTTTGGATTAACTCTCAATATGAATTAAAAGCCACCTTGGGGGCTTGGTGTGCATGTGAGAAGCACGTTGGTTCAACAAGATCAGCCCCTAGTTCTCTGGCAGGGATACAGGATGAAAGAAAAACACATCAGAGTTCTTTCTCGGCTTTTTGTGGGATAAAGTTAAGCACTATTATCTGCATGTCATTAAACTCACCCATTTTTTATCTCCAACAGAGTCTCGGAGTCACCGTGTGTTTCTCCCTTGGAAATGCAGAGCCTCTGCCTTAAACTATTCATGTTTGTAAGAGGCAGAAGGCTGACTACTGCCATCTTATTCTTAATACTGGAAGGCTCCTACCTAATGTCAGTCTACCTAAAAGGTTCCTAAACATTCAAAGCAAAGAAGATTTGCCAGAACCATTAAAATGTCTGTTTAAATATTAAACCAGCTAGATGGAACCTGTGGGAAATAATCTAGGATAGGTGGTTTTTATTGGGGTGAGACAAGCAGACACACACACTTACACACACAGACACACACAGACACACACACAGAAACTGTCATTTATGTCCTTATAACTGTGCAGTTCCAAGGAAACCATCACTAGAGGTAGTTTGACTGACTGCTTAGGCATGCTTCATGCTTTGTTTTATGAGTGGTCTCCATTATGTAGGCCTGTTGCTTAGCAGCTTCATTAAAGAATCTACATTGTCAAGCAAGAGCCCAATTCTATGTGAGGAATTTCATTGACTGATTGAAGACTGCTTGCATGTGTGGGGGTGTGCATGATTGGTTTTGTTTTTTAAGGACCAATCTCAAAAGTGCCAAATTCCCTGCTGACAGGTGATCAGCTCCAAATTGCAGGGACCATCAACAATTCCACAGGCAAAACCCCACACAAAATCCTTTTCTAAAGAGACTCGACACCAAAGCAGAAGAATTGGGCTGAGAGTTCTGTGCTTGTTCAGCTACACTGCAGCTACTACTACTACAACACATCTTCCTGGGTATTTCACATCTTGGCATTGCTACATCTCGTTAAGTGCCATTATGCTGTGGTGTATCATGAAGACATGCCAAGCACAGAATGAGACATGCCAAAGATGAAGAGTTTTGATCAAATCGGTGTTACCCTAATAAGATGACACATACACAGATGTGAAGAGCTCTCTGCTCTTTCCCATTTCCACTTTACACTGCCTTGCAGATCACATCTTTTGCAAATACCAGGTGTCCAAATAAACTGCTTACACTCCCACAGTAAATAACTCATTGCAAATGTAAATGCAGCATTGTGTAGCAACACTTGTCAGCCCCCTCCCCCTGAATGGCTTTTGACAAGCCCTGGGAGAACAGCTGAGAGGCGCCTTAGCTGCATGACTGACTGCCCACCCAGCAAAGGGGAAAGCAGCACCATCCCACACCATTTGCAGGAAGAGATGCCCTGAGCGACCAATGCCTCCACCGTTCAAACAGGGCTTGTGCCTATGGGCCAGCAGCAGAGGAGCGTTTGTGTGGACAGCATTTGCTGAACAGGAAACCAGGCTGGCTGCTGCACGGCTCACCTCCCATTAAACACTGAGCCGTATAACACAAGGTACTTTTAGTCTTTGTGCAGAGGGCTGACGCTCAAATCTTACCACTGCATTTGAATCCCTCTGCTCAGCCAGATTAGCACTGGAAGGCTTAAGATGGGCTGCTACCCTGTTCAGAGGGACCGTTGCTCTGACCACCTGCTGACAGTCTGCCTGGATCATTGTTTTAAGATGCAAGCCCCACCCTGGAACCATTCATAAAATGTAAGAGACCCTCCCATAGTTCTGTTCACCCTAGAGGTGTCCCTTCCATTTTTTAAAATCACTATGCAAACACAGCATAGCTGTGAGCGCTCAGCTACTAGTGTGGTCCACTATCCCACTCAGTCAAAAGGTCTAGCAGATCAACGGCACACACTGCCTGAAATCCTGAGCTATGAAAAGCATCAGAGGGAACAAGGTGTATTAAGAGGCCTGTGACAATGTGAGGCTGATCCTACATGCAACTATCATCTTCATGTAGACAGACACCCTGTACAGGCTGAAGACTCCAGGAATTAGCCTTTTACATATGATTCATCTTGTCAAGTTTCCCTGTATTCATGTATCCTGCCAGAAGGTACTTGGAAATCCCTTTGATATACCCCTCCCCCTTAAATTGCAGCCTAAATAGGCATGTTTACCAGAAACATCAACTGAAGTCAGATGCTACTGTTGTGACAGCTGCATGGTGACTGCAGCACAGGTGTGGTGATACAGGGAGGCAAAGCAAAGACAACAATATTCATTTGGTGATGACGTGGCAAGCAAGGGAAGTCTTTCTCTAGGTTAATCTAGACTCTAGGGCAGGGCTCTCCAACCTTGGGTCCCCAGATGTTGCTGGCCTACAGCTCCCAGTATACCCAGCCAGCATGGCTAATGGCAAGGGATTCTGGGAGCTGTAGTCCAGCAACATCTGGGGACCCAAGGCTGGAGAGCCCTGCTCTAGGGAAACATCCAAGGTTGGTAAATCAAGAGGGCCCATAGCGACCATTCCAAAATTAAACAGCAGTGTTCAGACCAGTGCCAAAATGTCTCACGTTCTGCCCGCTCCTTTTTTGCATAAGCATGCTACCCATCTCAACCCCAGAGAGCCGTAAAGAGCCAACAGCGAAAGTTTAATCACACTGCAAAGTTACAGTTCTGCCAACATGCTTGTAACCCCTTTTGTTCAGTCAGACATATGCCCCTTGGGGACAAGCAACTGGCTCTCTTTCCTTAGCAGGGCCCAGTGGAGTCCTTGGGCACATCGCAACCCATGTTGCACACATTGGTAAGTGTTGCACACAATATGACAAACGTGAGAAAGTCAGCAGCTATCCCTTCAGCTAACAGAGGTGCCAAGTTTGAAGTCCATGGCCACAGAGATGGGGGAACAGAAATTACTGGGAAGAGTTGTTGGTAAAAGGAAGGGAGAACAACAGGAGATCCAATGAGAGTGCACACAATTTTCTAGCAGGCTGCATAGTTTGCAGAGCAGCTCATTTTGGAAGATGGGCAGGAAACGAGACTCTGCATTCCAGACGCTTCACTGGCTGTTATCCCTTAGGGATTTGCTTACCTGCAGAGAAACATCTTTGCTGGATGAATGGATTTCTCCGCTCTCAGGCTCGATAGCTTGTGATGGACTCGGCTGGGTCTCTGCAACAGAATCTCCCACGTTAGCAGCAGCCCAGCCCCTCCCTAGTCTCCATACGCCCCCCTCCAACTGCCCCCCCAGCAGTTCCACACTAGCTGATAAAACTTATCCCATTTGCTTTACAGTGTCTTCACAGTTTCTAAACATTTTTTAGACTTGTCACAAATGTTAGCAGACAACGTGCAACAACATAGCTGGAGTAGAAGTTTAAAGCTATAGTGCAGCAATGTGTGGAGAAAGCTAGTGCCATTCTGCAGCTTAATGGGGAGCAGGAACCAATAGGGTGTGGGGATTGGTTAGGTGTTTGCTGGGGAATAGCACAATAAAAGGGCAAAGCTCTCCAACTCAGGACAACATACCATTGCTTTGCTATACAGCTTGCCTTCTCTTTGTACCGTTAGAACACCACCCCTCAGTTATTACTAACAATGAAAACCTCAACCAGCTTCCTGCAGGGAACCTTACAATTAAACCTGTTCCTGTAGGAGATGTGACACTGAAAAAAAAGCTTGCTTTAGAAAAATAAATTTCAAAATCAGATTGGGTCTGGAAGAGAACAATTTGACCTTGAACAATTTTCTTGCTTACTGAATATAAGAAAAGTCCTTTCCTCCAGCATGGTTTTGAAAATGTATGCTTAAGGCAGATAGATTTATAAGCATTGCTGTATGACTGATTTGCTTTGAACTGGGGGGGGGGGAAACACATATATTGTTCAGGATGCCTTCAACAGAGCCAGCAGGTGGGGACCCTGGCTTCTTACTAGACAACCCACCCACCCGTTAGATGTGTGCTTGGCACCCCTGGGTTTGGATGTCCGAAGAGTTAATAACCATTGCAGCTTCATTAAATACATTGTTGCAGAAGGTAGAGAAGGAAGCTCATGTGCTCAACCAGAGAACTAGGAGAAAGAAATATTTCATTCCATTTCTAAAAGACAAGATCAAGAGTTCTTGTCCCAGTGTGCTTACCTAAGAAATAAAGATAGCCATAAAACACTTACATAAGTGGTACTAGGACAAAACAAAGCAGCTCAGCAGGAGCTGCCCACCTTCCTCCTGGTGCCAAGCAAATAAAGGAAAACAGGGGGGAGGGGCAAAGCCGCATCCTTTATAGTGTCCCAAGTGAGGCATTCTGGGGAAGCAAAAAAGCCCATGGGGGGAAACATGAAGCCCCACATGGCTTTCAAATGTGTCACCAACACTACAGCAAGAGGATTGAGCGGACTGCCTTTCTCCTGCCCAAGTCAAGAATCACATGGATTGGAATGTGTGGGACCAGGTAGGGTTTTATGTTTTCCCAGGCTTCTGACCATGCCTTCTTCTAGGTGCCCAGTTTACAAATCTCTACTAGTTTGAGATATGTGGGACCACACAATTTAAATTCAGCCAAACAATACAGCCTAGCCTGCAAGGGAAAGATATGACCTTCCTGACTCAAAGCTACAAGTGAATTGTAACAGGGCTCGTACCAGGGCAAATGGTGATTTCTTCCTCAGCATGATTCTCCGTGGCAATGTCTGGGCTTCTCTTGCTGTCCAGGGGGGTCAAGGCAGAAATGCTATCAAAACACAAACACATCATAAACCAATGTTACAATGTGCAGGCCTGTGAAAGTCAGATGGAGTCTTGGGAGCTCTGATTATCCAAGAAGGGTAGCAGGAGAGAATGCAGAAAAGAGACAGGCTTGAAAAAGCCATCCCAAACAATGTGACCACGGAGGAGCCCTTCTTCTCTAGAGGCACTTTATAAAAGCAAAAGAAAGGGTCACTGTGTCATGCAAGGGAAGTTAGAATATCTGCTCAGAATTGCAAAAGCTTCTTTGATGCTTTCTGTTCTTGGTCACAGAAGTACTGAGGGTAGCAGAGCAGCGTAATCCTTAGCAAGGAACTCCTTGGAGCGGGAACGGGTGGAGATCTGTTTGACACTGAACTCTTCTTTCTCCCATCCTTTACTGCTAATTTTTTTCGTTTCATCACTGCACACGGCTCTCTAAAGCAGCAGGAATCTGACACAACTCAAAGCTTCCCTACAGCAAAGTCCTGCCAACACGAACAGAGCATCTCTTTCAGGCAGCATTTAACTGTGCCTGGCTCCTCTCATTTTGACCTTCCAGTGCCGCCATTTTCTCTGCAAAGCACAACCTCGTCATGCCATAGGAAGACACAGGCTGAGCCACAGTGACATCGCCAACCTGTCACCCTCAGAGCTCTGTGTAGCTCTCCGATTGGATTGATCAAGAATGCAAGCGCACACTTGAAAAACATGAATCCCCATACTGACAAAAGAGAAGATTTATTAAACTCAGCCATGAGCCTCAGAGTCGCAAACAGCCACCACAGATTTATGATAAATAAGAAAATCCTGATGGGAAACCACAAGTGACTTCTCCCGCTCTCTTGCTAAATAAACCATCTCAAAGCATTTGTTATGAGCCCAAGCTGAGCACAGCTTATTCTGTGTAAACCATCAAGACTCACTTCAAAAGGCCTTACACTAAACAATTTGCTATGACATTTATAAAATGGGCTAATCAATTTGAAGTCAACCCGCATTGCTTGCTACACCAACTATCTCCTAGTAACAAAGCATATAATCATTTATTAAAATCTCAATTTAATGTACTTTGCGCAACACAGGAAACAACAACACTGAGTGGCCCACAGAAAGTGGGGGAGGGAGAAGCCTTTGGCTAAAGCCACTTCCAAAATTACTCCAGCAGCATAAGAATCAGATGGCATCTGAAGCCCGTTGACCAGGGTGCCTGTGCACTGCCCCGCACAGGGCCCTACTGGAAAGCTGCCAGCTGCCAGATGGCCACACTTAACGTGCACAAAATTGAGAATACTGCGGCCACTGTCATCTTAATGCGGATGTGCCATCTGATGAAATTAGATGTCGCAGCACGTAATGGTCAATCTTGATCCTAGCAGCCTGGTGAGAGCAGCCGCCGGCTGCATTGCAAAGTTCCCAGGGCCACAGTTTGGCAAGTGGACTGTACTTCATCAACCCTGCTTGTGGCTTGATAAATGTACAAGACACCTAATGTAACCAGAAGACTAATGCTATTACCCACAGTCTGGGGAGGAAATGGAACAAGCCTTTAAAGGTAGAAGCTTTGCACCAGTGCCACTTGTCATTTACATGAATACTGTCCCTGGATGGAGCTAGAGGGGCTTTTCCAATCAAGCCCTGGCTAATGAGTACATGAAGTATCAGGCCCTAGTGAAGAAACGGGGGCATTATCTTCATCTCTCTCACCTGCTCAGTCCCAGAACCTCCTGACAGCTCTAATGACAAGGAGAGGAATCCACACTCGAATCTCTCATCCCAAGTATAATCACTATGAGGGTGAAACTGGCATCCTCTTTATTAGACTATGTAGTATGTACATACAAGTGCTTACCCTACGGCAGGGTGGGAAGAGCCATCGCATCAGCCAGTCTGCTCCCTCATTGAGCATTCAGCCAAAATGCTGAAAGATCAATGAGAAGAGACTGTATCAGGCAGAAAAAAACCAGTGGCCTCATGCCAAGAGCATTTTAATTACAAAACCTGGGGAAACTAACTTAAGACTCAAGTAACTTCTCACAACTAGAGCCGTGGCTGAACAGCAAATATTGAAACTTTCCTGGCAAATCACTTCATGGATTTTCCCCCCTTTTTGCAGGCATCTTCTACAGTTTCCTTCATTTCCTAATCTCGACTGTAAGTCACCCTAACCAGCACAATTCACTCCTGCTTTAGAAAGCTTTAAGGAAGCAGACCTCCCAGGAGGTATTCCAGAAATGGTCATTGTGCTCTGCCCTGCCAAAGAAGGCAGCAGGGACCCAAATGTGAGAAGCAGGCAGTGACCTCCCAATCTCATTATTTAATCATCTGAGGCAAACGGTTCCAAAGGTTCCAAACCCAACTACACATGCCACTTGCTCATGCTTGAATTGGATTTCCCGAAATATTGTTTGCCGTCCCAAGGAGACAAATGTGCTGTCGCTACTCAGATGTATTTTCTTGGTCTCCTCTTCTGTTCTTGTCTCTAAAAAGAATTTTAGAGACATATATATATATATTAAACACTGCTCCACCATGCTGTGTGCATACCCACTGAGACTCTGCTAGTTTATTGTTGTAACTCATCTTTCCACTACCCTCTGTCTACTGCTTTATGGTGTCAAGTCAGATTTTAGGCTGTCGGCTCATGAGGCCAAGGACTGTACTTTCTTATCTTTATTGCAAGGGCCACTTCTCGCTTTGCATTTTAAAGACAGGGGTACATTGCTAATGCATGCCATGATCTCAGAGGGAAGATCCAGTACTGGGCCCAGAGTCGCATACGACTCTGTGCAAACAAGGAGGCCTCTTTCCCCAATCACCACACTTCAACACAGAATCGTTATAACTGGCCGTATACAACAGCCACAGGTACAGGGGCGGAATTTCCATGCTACAGCTTCCAAAGGGACCAGTAAGTCCATGAAGACCAGGTCATGCCAGCAGGCCTAAGTTTCCCAGGATCAATTACTCTGAAATATACCTACTTACCTTTGTGTAATCTGCATGGGCTCCCTTTCCTCAAGCACATCTTCTCCAAATAGTACTTGGGATGCCTAAGGAAAAATAAAATAAGAAGAATCAGTCAACTGTATAACTGTGCATCTAAAAAGGGCCAGAGAATAATAAAAGTTGGAAGGAACCACATAGTCATCATGACCAACCTGCCACTGTAGGGCAGGATCAGCATACCAACCCATATCAAGGTACACTGTGCCACAGGCAAAGAGTTGCAGTGGACAAGGCTCACTGTGTTGTGTGAAGCAGGTGGTGAAGATAGCAGTGGAAAAACTGTAAGGAAGTTAGGCCCCCCTAAAGCATTACGTTCAAAGGGTTAAATTCAGAAGCAAAAATCTTGTGAAAGCCAAAGCTGAGAAAGAAGCTGTTAGGAACACACTGCGAAGCAGCAACAGTGGTTGCAACATTGTCCCTAGCTGGAAGATAAACAGAAAAAAAAGATCTCGCAAGATGTTCTCAGAGCTTAGAAATGAATACACTTAACTGTAAACTCACTCTGTGCCAGAATTGGCCAATTGATTATAATATTGGGAAATGGATTAGCATTATGTAACAATGGAAGCCACAGAGCAACTAAGTACCGTAACTAATACTCTAACTTTACGATCAATGTGCAAATGTATTTTACTATAAAAGTTGTGACTGAAATGGCTCTTTGAGTATGAGAATTCTCCCCATCTTTGTGCAAAGAGGTTCAAGTGTTGTGTCTTCCTTAGGTAAATAAAAGATTGCAGTTCACCTATCCGTGATCTCTTACATGCTGACTTCTTGATGTAAAAGGGAAAGAAAATAATCTGGAGGTGGAAAGTAAAGTTCTCTAGGACAATAATGAGATCAACTTTTATGAGATAATAATAATATAATAATAATAATAATAATAATAATAATAATAATAATAATAATAATAATAATAATAATAATAATAATGAGATCAACATATGAGATCAACTTTTAATTTTTGACTGGATGTTTATTTTTGCCTCCTCCCTCTCCCATTCTCTCTCTGCTTTTCTCTTTTGCTCCTCCTCTTCCTTTCACTTTCCAGACATCCTGTCCCTCACTTTCCATACATCCTGTCTTTTTCCTTCTCTTTCCCCTACTCTTAAACTAACCTGAACAAAAACAAATGGTAGCGGTGCCGCTGGAGCAACCTGTCTTGGGGCAGGCACAGGGCACTGTCCACAATGGAAGATTAATGCTCTTAATCTCCTAATCCCCCTTTCCTAATACAGTATGTACCAAGGCTCTTAGAGCCAGCAGTACTGCAGGACTCAAGTAACTACAGAGGGAAGGCAAAAAGCCCTAGCGTCACTAGTGAATACAATACCTGAACTTCTCAAGGATTTCCACAGCTAAATGTCCAAAGGGACTTGAACTGGAGAATAGATTTTATGAACAGCTACATTACACACCACTGAACAAGCCCAGAGCACAGTGGACCGAGTTGCACCACACATGAAGCCCCCAGAGCTGAAAGAGTACCCGTATTTTTCCGCCCATAAGACGCCCCCATGTATAAGACGCCCCCCACTGGGCAGTTTCGCAACCGCGTGGTTCTCTCCTTGGCTTACTTCCGTGTATAAGACGAACCTCAATTTTTAGTCTAACAATTTTAGGAAAAAGTATAGTCTTATACATGGAAAAATACTGTAAGTGAAAAACATCCAGAGGGCTCAACCAAAAAAGCAGTGCCATACTCCAGAGAAGAAACAACCACCCTGCCACACACACACACACACACACACACTCAGAGTCAGTCTGAATTGAGAAAATTCCCATCTAGTTATCAGCTACATTTCAATCATGCAAGCAAGATCTTTTCCCGGAAACTGTCCTCCCTGCCCTGAGGATACTCAGCACATAACATGACACTATCATCCCCACCCCCCACAAGCAGGCCGGGATAGGGAATTTTACATGTGTGGAGTATTCCCAAATTTTACAAGCTACGAGAAAGGAGACAGAAGCATGGGAATGCTGTTTTCAGTAGAAGCCCCATCTGCCATAAAATAACATCCCGTTTCAGTCTAATTCTGGACAATGAATAATGAAAAATGTTCATCTAAACAGACAGAGGTATATATCGCTTTCCTGAAGAACAGTAAGGAGTCTGAAGGAGTCGTTCAAGCACCACAACCATTTCAGCAACATTTCGCTGTAACAGGACTGAGCAAGGAACTGCTAGGGAAGACCCGAACGAAACTGTAGTTACTGCCTTGATTAATAGTTTTGCAATTCAGCAGATACAGGGGGCACAGTCAGACAGGTTTGCCAGCAACGCAAAGCACCAGGAAAAGCACAATTCAGATTTAACATCCGAGGCTAGAACTGATTCAGCTGCACTATAGTGGCAACAAGTGGCACTGGGAGGCTGGGGGGTGGGGGTAGTATAGCCGCCGGGTCTGAACAGCTTTGGCACCTTAAATACATTAGAACTTCCACTACTGTCAACACAAAGGCTGCTGAAACAGTGACAAAGAACACAGGTAGGTAATTATGGCAAAGAAAATGTAGTGCTCAAATGAGGCTTAAAACATGGAAAAGTGGCCTTTGAATTACCTGTCATCAGCTCCATGTTCCATTACATGGTGGAAGAAAGGAAAAGGGTGGTAAGAGTCACCTGCCACAAAGCATATTGTCAGACTCGGCTGAAGCCCTGCCTTTGCTTTTCTGCTGTACTACCTTAAAGTGCTTTCCTGTATATTTATGAGATGGAACTTGAGCTTTTTACATTTTAATTGTGTTTTCAGGTTGCCCCAACAACTCCATTTGTTTCTCATGGCCCGAGAGCCATTTTAAATGTCAAGGCTATTACTCCCTGTTTTTGCTGGAAGACTGCTTAGGACTTGTGCACTACAAGCTCACATTCCTCAAAGAAGTAGCGGAAGGGATGCTGAACCTTTAGTTAAAATGTTCCTTCTTCAAGGAATTCATTAGGGATTAGTATTAAATCCCTAACAGGTGCCCGAACAAGAGTCTTCTCTCAGCTGCCAGTGCTATCAGGCCCTTTGGGAGTCTCCTAGATTTTCATCAGCATTTCATTTACCACAAAACCTTCCAGGTTAAATAAGGCCAGAATTTCTGACAAGGCAAGCAGATAAAAACCACTTTGACACAAAACCACTCCAGCCATCTCCACCTATCATAAACGAGCACCAAAAAAGGGGGGGGCACAAATCCAACATTTTCTCCTTCGTAGGTCACCTTTAAGGTGTGTTTAAATATAGCCTCTCTGGATCCAAGACTGTGAGATCTGAAGCACAGGCTGCACTACACTTTCACTTCTAAAAGAAAATGCAGACATGACAGTTTTTCCTCAGAGTGTTCAATACTACAAGACAGAATATAAATATCACAAAACAAGTTAAGTATCTTTCCATCACCAGGGTAAACAATCAAATACACTTGAAAATAGTAACAACAAGGTTGAGCTTCAGTCAGAGAGAAGATAAAGTTATATAATGATCTAGCAGCGAAGTCATTATGAAAAATGAGGGTTGGAAAAGGCTGACACAAACCTAAAATACAGCAGCAATAAATACTTCATCTGACTAGCAATCTGTTTAAAACAGCAGCAATGACGGAAAGTGGCCGCTAGCTCCTGAAATGAGACAAACACTGACACCTAGTGGCCATCAGGCAGGTGATCAAATGGCACATTTGCAAACAATTAAAGCAAGAGGAACAGGTTATTTTTGGCCCAGCTGCACATACCACAACGACAAGCGAGATTTACAAAACAAAGCAGGAACACAAAACAAAATTTTAAAAAACCCAGGGCCAAATAACAAACACTTTCAGTCGAAAATATTTTTAAAAACTAGGCTGCATGGCAATTTTCGACCTCTGACATAACATGGACCTGATATCACATTGATGTTACTTCGTAAGATAGAGAACAGGCAAGGCAAAACAAACTAGTCATTATCTTAGCAAAGCTAATACCAGTGATCAGCAACATCAAAGAGACAACTTGCTGTCCCCAACCCCTTTGTGGATATACCTCTATTTGCAATCATACTGTTGCCTTCATAGTAACTGTATAACTATCAAGAACATAATTTTTTGGGGATGCTAATGGTTTTGGGACCTCTGAAGCATGGTTAGATGCATTAGTAGTTATTTTATAAACATTTATCTTGGAAGAATTATAGAATCATAGAAAAGTAGAGTTGGAAGGGGCCTACAAGGTCATCGAGTCCAACCCCCTGCTCAATGCAGGAATCCAGGTCAAAGCATCCCTGACAGATGGCCGTCCAGCTTCACCTTGAATGCCTTCAGAGTGGGAGAGCCCACCACCTCCCTAGCTAGTTGGTTCCATTGTCTTATTGCTCTGACAGTCAAGAAATTTTTCCTGATGTTTAGGTGGAATCTGGTTCCTGTAACTTGAGCCCATTATTCCGTGTCCTACAAACTGGGATGATCGAGAAGAGATCCTGGCCCTCCTCTGTGTGACAACCCTTCAAGTACTGGAAGAGTGCTATCATATCTCCCCTCAGTCTCCTCTTCTGAAGGCTAAACATGCCCAGTTCTTTCAGTCTCTCCTCATAGGGCCTTGTTTCCAGTCCCTTTATCATCTTTGTTGCCCTCCTCTGAACCCTCTCCAGAAAAGAAAAGAACATTTGTTCCAGTTTGGGAACTAGTGGGGAATAGTGAGGCTCTCTACTTTTTCAACATGTATTGTTTAATGAGTAGAACTAAAATAGACTCTCTAGCTGCCACCTCCTAAAGATTAACTCACTATATAACTAGATCCTCAAAATTTCCAAGCTGTCTCCTACCCCTACGGAAAACTAGAAGGGCCACCATAAGTCTACGAACGAAGATGTGTGGTCAGTCATAGGGAACTGAGCACCCCTAAATGTTAAAGTAACAAAAAGCAACAGCATTCCTGGCGGTCTAGTCTGCTGCGCAGGCCACGTTCGCAACATAAAGCAAGCTGACTAGCCACTCCCTTGTTCATTCAGAATTCATCAGACAGACAAGGACAGCAGAGCAAATTTACCTGGCAAGAGGTGCTTGCTGATTCATCTTCACGCTCAGAGTTTCTCCCCTCTGCCACATTCTGCTCTGGATTTTGGTTAGGCTCTCCATTTCTTGGGGATAGAAGCCAGGTTATGCTCTCAGGTTCTTTTTTCTCATCCATATCATCTCCTTCCTGCTCATCTGTACCTTCACTTTCCCTAACTGCCTCCTCCCCTTTCCCACGTTCACTTCGCCTTAAGGAGCATGAATCAGGAACAACTGGCTCCCCAAACCGCTTCTTCTGCAGGAGCTGCCGCTGAGCCTGCTTCAGGCTTTTCTGGTAAACCTCAAGCTGGCACATGATGACCTGGGTATATTTGCTGGGATCCACTCCTTTAGGGCAGAATGGAACACCCCAGTAATAGTGCACCACGTCTCTCTCTTCTTCTTGTTGACACTCCTCATCAGCCATATGAAGTGGGCAGAGTGGAGGGGCATTTTCTGGCATGTCAATTCTTTCTGTAGGCTCAGTAGAAAGACATGCCTTCTTGCTGGGCTCAAACTGCTGTCCAACCTCAGAACCTGGACTGTTGGAGTGGTCCAAGATGCTGCGCTTCTGAGGCACTTTTTCTTGGGTGTCTGAACTACCAGCAAGGGGGTCTCCTTCTGAGTAATTTTGGGAAAGCTTGTCAACTTCCTTGCCCACTGGCTTTGGAGGGCTGCACCTTCCTGCAAAAAGTCTCCGAGGTGCCAATGGCCAAACACTCAGAGGCTTTTTGGGAAAGGTGGGACTTTGGGTAACTGGCATCTCCTCTTCTAGACTGGGTGACGTGTCACTAGAACTGCTCCCTGCTGGTGAGGAAGGGTTTTCATTTGACCTTGCAAAAGGCTGGCTCTTCCCTGGAGATACAATTATGCTAGAGACTAGCGAGCTTTCAACTATCTCCTGGCTTAACCTCGTCAGTACTACAAGGGGCCTCTTGGCGACATCTGTCTGTCCATTCTCATCAGCTTTGTCGCTGGGTGAGCGGGAGCTGCACTCGGAGCAAGGAGACGCGGAATAAGGCAGCAGAGCTGCAAGGAGCTCAGGATCCTCTTGTCCAGCTGGAGACACTGGTGCCTGGGAAGAAAGAGGCACAGCAGCTGCAGCAGAAAGTTCAGAAGGCAGGCAGCTCTAGAGGGAAGGGAAAAACACAAGCGATTTGCCTTACAACACGTAAATTCCTAATTATTAAATCAAACTGACTGCTCTTCTCCAGAGTAAAAAAATATAAATGGGCACTCCCACACTAACCTACAAAACAATAGCTAAAGGTAAAATTAGCCATTAGCCACAAATGAGTCTTCTGGCATAGTAAAGATTAACAAATGTATTGTGAACCCACCTTGTCAGATGCATTTATGCCTTACACAAGACTCACTAGAATTCTAGCTGGAACTTAGATAGGCCTGCCACAAAACCCTCTCTTTTGAACAATTTATTTATTATTTATTTATTATTAATATTTATTTATCGCCCATCTGGCCGGCAACCGGCCACCCTGGGCGATGTACACAGAATAAAATACATAAATGCAATAAAATACATTAAAACAATATAAAAATTTTAAAATCTTAACCCACCCCATATTCCCGCCTGAACAACCAGGTTTTTAATGAGCGACGGAAGCTCATCAGAGAGGGGGCATGGCAGAGGTCACTCGGGAGAGAGTTCCACAGTACGGGGGCCGCCACAGAAAACAATGGAGGGGGAAAATATTTTTGCTGCACTCACACTGAGGCTCTCAGCAATGGCCTTTCTCAGGAGCTCTTCCTCTTCCTCCTCTTGCGAGTTCAACTGCCTGGCTTCTTGCTCACTCATTTTCAGAGCCAGGGCAAACTGCTCATCTTCTGTCATCTCTGAAAAGAGTGAAAAAGAAACGCATAACACAACATGAAGCAGTAGACTTTCAATTCTTACACCCTGAAGAAGGTGCCTGGGGACTTTCACCTTCACAGGGGGGAAAAACCCTAAATTGGATCAAAGTTGTTACATCTCAGCTTACCTTACTGTGTACCTTCAAAACTGGAACAGATAGTGCTAAATGCAGAGTAATGCATTTTGTGCAATATCAAATCATTGAACCAAAGTCAGGGCATTTAGTTAAGTTTCCCATAGTGATTTCAACTTTGACTCTTTGGGTGAATTCATCACAATGAAATATTTTTTATCACATAATCATCCAGCAGAAGCTCTGTTTTGTATTTCCACATGTAATATATGCATCAAAGAGCACGGGGGGGGGGGGGAGCAGTAGACTTTGAACACTGAATGATGTATGAACATACTTTTTCAATAAGGTGCAATCTGCTGGCAGAGCAGAATGAAGTTAGCTCCTTTCCCCTTGACAATTATTATCAACAACAACAAAAAGTCACAGTGCTCTGGGATGCATACTCCCATAGGGAAGCCTCCTGAAATGTAAGCAGGCAAAGGTCATGTGCCATGTTCTCCCAAATTTGCGCAAAAGAAGGTTAGAAGAGCAACCTGGAGAATACAGAGAATACATCAGAAAGACTGTCATGGCCAAATACCCCTTTGCCTGCTCTCCTGGTCAACTGCTCTAGTGCCACTCTCTTCCTGCCTATACATATTTCTTCCATAAAAGAGTTTCCAGAGCATACTGAAAAGCACAAGTGACAAAAACAAAGCTGTTCTGGAAAGCATCTATTCATTGAGATTTCTTACCCACCATTTTCACTCAGCTAAAAATATCCAAGCCTGAAAAACAAGATGAAAAAGCAACTCCAGCAACCCCCCAGCTTTCTGAGGATCTGAAGAGTACATTGAAACACTCTTCAGTCAAACCACTGTTGGTTGATCCTGAGCAGACCTTCCTGAGAGGCCCTCTCTCACACAACAACTCTTAACCAAACAAGAGCACCTGAACCCAAAATGAGGTTAGAAGAAACTAAAGAGAGGACTTTTGAACAAACAGATCACCTCCCAGGTGTGACAGGCACCAGTCAAATTCCTTAGTGCTTTAATGGAAAGGGTTTGGGCACCAAAAGAATTGGAATACAATCTCAGCTTGAAATGGGCACACTTCACATGAGAACTGCCTTCAGATGAGAGCTGACATGTGGATTGCTGAACCCCATTACTCCTTCTTCTCAACTGCAGGAGATAGGCAGCCAGTTTGGGCTGAGAAAGAAACAGCAAAATGTGGACTTTGCAACATCCTCTGAAGAGGTCCGAACTATACCGAAGCAACCACACAACACAATGCAGTTTCATTTTGCCCTGCTGAAAGGGCATCTTTCCCACTGGAGCTGGATTTAGTTGTTCTTTCTGCCATGTGCAATTGGACTGCAATAGTTGCTTTACCGGCATTCCTCTATACAGAAGTATGATGATGTTTTAAACTTTTCATTAGAAATTTAATTGAAGCCAGGGCAAGAGGGATAGTAGAGTATGGTGCTTTGATGAGCCAGGGAAACTTCAGTCATGCTATAGCTTTACCACTGGAAAGTGGAAAGCTGTGATCCTGTATAGAATCATCATCATCAGGCGATCACTCGTGACCGAGTAAGATTGTCTTCCGGGATAAAAGGAGGAAATTCTAAAGAAGATTGTGTAGACTCTAGCTATGGGTCCATAAGTGACTGTGGAGGCCAATTCTAGATCCACACATCTTCCCACAGTGAGGACACAGGTTACCAGATAGAAGATGGTCCTGTAGAGGATTCATTTGACGTGCTTTTCGCTTAGCACGTTTCTCCCTTTCACCTTGCACTTGGGCTTCTTCAAAGTCCATGGAACCTCTGTGAAAGGCCAACCTCCATTTAGATCGTTCATGGGCCAGAGCTTCCCAGTTTTTGATGTTTATATTGCATTTTTTTAGATTTGCCTTATGAACATCTTTAAACCTCTTATATTGACCACCGATATTCCGCTTTCCATCCTTGAGTTGGGAGTAGAGTAACTGCTTTGGGAGATGGCAGTCAGGCATTCGAACAACATGACCGGTCCACCTGAAGTTGGCGTTGAAGGATCATTTTTTCAATGCTAGCCCATGGCTTGGATATCCTGAGTGTGACTGAATAAGCAATGCATTCAAACTCATTTTATGCAGTTGTGTCTGACAAAGGACCTGGTGCAGCTCAAGTAGTAGCTGAGCATTTTAAAATAAGTGGAACTGGATTAAGATAACAGCTACAATACTGCATTTAAGCGCATGATCTGATTTCGAAGGACCTAAGCACACATAAATGGAGGCAAGATCATAATCATCATAGTTACCTATCAAGTCTTTTCTTTTTATTTATTAAGGGCATATGTGTTTGCATAACCAGACTATCAACAACTATAAAACACAAAGCAAATAGAATTCCACATATAAAGTAATATGGTGCATTACATTGCCATTTTTTTCATTCTCTGGCACGGTAAAATGGAACACCGAAAACTCTAGACAAGAATTCTTCTGACATATCAGAAAGAAAAATAAACTATGTTTATTCTGCTTTTCAAATTCACAGGTGGATTGAGAAGGATAAATCTCCACCCTCTGTGAAATATACAACTTACATGACAGTAAAAGGAGCAAGCCATCTCCCTGAGAGAAGTGGGGCATCTGTTCTGTCGAACCATGCTGCGTATCCCTGGCTATCATGTATTATTCTGCTTAACATCTGATCATTTCTAAATACTGTCTGCAAACGCTCACAATTTGTGCACGCTTGATGTTGATTACATTGGTCATAATTTATGATGATTAGAAATTCCTAAGTATTATGTTAGCCTCCTAGTGATGTGGGCAAACAGACTGTTTAAGAACTTGGAAACACAAAAATAGAAGCTGAGCTTTGAGAAGCAAGCACTGTCTGAATGATTTGGGCAGGTAGTCAATGTTACCAGCATCCAGAATAAAAGAAACCATTTCCTGTGCCTTTTGGGCACAAGTGCATACACATATGTGCATGCAAACCCTGAATAACTCCATTATACTGCTTGAAGTGTTTTGTTTGTTAAAGCCACTGCAGTTCCATTCTATCGAAACTAGGCTTCCTGCACACTCCTATACCTTCTGATGAGGTGCGAGAGCAGTCCTTTCAATGCTGTATGAATATTTAACCTCACATGACCAACACAACCAATCCCACTGAGAAAGTCTGGATGGGGGTGCTTTTAAAGACAACACAGCCTTAAAAAATTAAACCAGTTCAGAGGCTTTTAACATGCTAATATAGCAATTTACTAAGCAATTCCTGTTTCAGTTTGACAACTGCAAAATGCATTAGATGCAAAGCTCCAGTTAATATCCTAACTCCTACTAATAGCAAATTCCCCTCCCCACCACAAAAATATGGAAATGTTGTATCTATTACATTCAGAATCATAGCAAAATTACTGCGCAGCAAGAAGGGATCCACTATGCTTTAGAAAATACATGTCAGAAAACATTTCAAAGAAAAGGATTTCTCTAGGTTTGTGTGTTTTAATTTTGCCCTGCCAGGAATATAATGTCATGGATGTTTTTCAATTATAGCTCAAAGTTAAAAATGATTAAAAGCTATGAGAGAAACAATGCGCCTTGAACACTAAAAATACCAGAAATGTTCCAGCTTTGGAAATGGGCAGCACATATTGGCCTTATTTTATCTAGGAGCCCTGAACCTCCATACACGGTGCCAACCCAGACATGATATCATTCACACAATGAACTGCATGATTTATTTATTTCTTTTTAACATCTGGGGGGGATTCTAGATTGGGACCATGGCAGTGGTGGGTGGGGCTTTCATCTTTTGCCCTTGCCACAGTCCCGACTGGCCCCTTCACCCAAGGCTGCTATTTTCATTGGAAGGGGAGCAGCCTTTAATTTAAAACACACACACACACTCATATCCACACAGTTTTGCTAATAGCTTGAATAAGTCTATTAAGTCTGGCCAAGAGAGAAGGGGCCAAGGAATCCCACCCTCCCTAGGCAGCCTCTTCTCCAAGACAACAATTTGTCATAAAACCCAAGAAACCCTTTAGAACAAAGACAGCAATTTTTTTACTTCAAAGAAATGAACCTTAATTTGCCTAAAAATAAACACTAAAAGGCTAATTATAGTTCTAATAAATAAAAGAGCAGACATGTAAGTGGATGTGCCTAATTAATTATTGCTAATTGACTGCTCTAATATAGTAGATGAGACCTGCATCCAAAGCAGTGAACTGGAGGGGAGATTCAGTACTTTTGCTTAGGTCAGCATTGTCAGAAGCAGCTAGGACCACTTTCTAAAGTATGTTAGACTATGGATCTAGTCTCATGTCACAGGGGACAGATGGATTCCACACACGTTCAGGTCAGGGGATCCAGAGTAAGTTTCAACACTGTAAAGCACTGAATGTTTCATGTTCAACTGAAATGAACCCATCCCGTATATATGCTGTACAAACAGAGGATTTCACGCTTTCCTGCTCTCGTCTGCGGGCCTCTCGCTTGCTTGGGGTGTTGAAGATGTACCTCCTTGTTCCTGCAAAGAAACTTGCAGAGGGCTCTTTGCAGATTGCTTGGCATCTTTATTGATTTATTTTATCTTCCCCACTTGGAGTGTACCTGTTCCAACCTCTGTTACAGGTCTATTCAGAAATGTGTTCCATTATATTCTCACATCAGTGCTGCATGCAAAACCAACATTATTCACTATATATCTTGTGAATCCAAGTATACTGCTGGCATCAGAATGGGCTCTGCTGAGGAGATCAAGACTTGTTCTGTGAAATAGCATGTCTGTACAAGTACAAGATTCTGGAATCATGTCAAAGGCTAATTTGACTTCACCAACAGAGTAACTAAGTTACAGGGTCACCCATAAGACTAAGTACTGAATAAACCACTGTGTACACTCTCACCCTAATGACCAATCAAGCTGCAAGCCAGAATATTCCGTTAATGAAAAGCTCGCTATAAATCCTACATGCCATCTACAATGATCACATGATAGGGCTAAGACCCCAAGCTAAGAAGCATATGGTAACTGTCACTTTTTATCCTTTATTCCTACCTCTCAGCTGCATATAGCACAGCCACTGGTGAAGTCTCCATAGGAAGAGCTGACAGCAATGCTGTACTTTGCATACCCACAGCACTACTCTCAGGGCCTTAATAAGCCCCTTCTTTCTGCTATCAGACAGATGCTTAGTTATGGTATCACCCCACTTGTTTGAGGTATATGTGGTGACATTTTATCAGAACTGCAATAATGGCTGCAGTCTGTGCCACAGATAAAGCAAAACAGCTAAGCTGAGTTGCTAGGCCCCTGCCATAGATGCAAGGCATACATCACAGCTGAATACCCTGCCCCCAAAAAGTGCTCTGCTCATTCTCCAGTCCCCACTTTCGGCAGCACATGTGAAACCTACGTGCAATTTTTCTTTTTGCTGCAAACTTCACTCTATCCAGCTGCTGCTTTGTTCTTTTCTTCTGCAGACCCGGCTCTTCTTTTGACTCTTGCTGTAGGAGAAGAAATACGGTAAATATATAAACTATAGGAGGCACTACCATTTGCTGCCCTCCCCCCACCCCTCCCGCCTCACCTTCGTCCAAATCTCCAAGACCAAGGGAGGAGGAAAAAGAAAAGAGAAATAAGGAAAAGCTGGCACAAAGGCTGACTCCTCAATTGGCAAGAAATGTGACTTTCAAACATGAATAAAAGAACTCTCGGTAGCTATTAAAAGAGCTGTGTGATAAGTATAATGAGCAACAAGAGATGCAGGCAAATGTGTAAACAGGCAAGCAGAAGAGGACAATAGACTTCACGTCAGTCACTGCCATGCAAAGTACCTGCTGCATAAGATTTTTAACAAAAAGTTGATTTGCTTTTACATTCAAACAGTCATGAATACTGGAAAGGCAAACGAAAAACCTTATTAGATCATCCAGCAGCAGGCATGTCTAACAGAGCAGGGTGCTCTTCCTTAGTGCAGCTGGAAAGGTTTCATCCAGCAAAGTTACTTCCTCAAAGAGAAGGGGCACTCGGTAAAAAGAAATAAAAGAATTCCACTGTTTAATACCACTCTATGAGACAAGTCACCCTACTATGTATCATATTTCAGTCTAGTAACTCCATCTACTCCCCTTTGAGGAGAGGGTGGTCACATCCATCAAAACGGCTATCATGCTATGGACTCCCCGAAATGTAAAGTAAGTACATTTTTAAGAGTCAACAGTATGAGCATTTGTCAGGGACAGTTAAGGTCTAAAAGATGTAACAATGGAAGCACAATTGCAAGCCATATCCATGCAGAGAAAGAACAGGAGAAATTGAACAAGACAGACGTGGCTACACAGGAATCTTTTTAATGGTTGGAGATCTTGAAATGGAAACTGACCAAAAGGAGTAAGGTCGACAGATTGCTAGGGTGAAATATACTGGTATAGCAGAAACGCATGTCTAGACAAAAGTCAGAGAAGCAAAGGCACACACAATGAGTTGCAACTAACAAGAGATATCCAAAACAACCCACAGGGATTTTACATTATACGCAAAGCCACCCCAGGTCTGCTGCTCTCCTCAGAAAGAGATACTGACAGAGAATACAAAAGTGCTAAATATCTACTTTCCAAAAAATGCTGAAACAACTAGCAATATTGACAAACAAAAATGGGAAAGATACATGAAATCAGTATCAGAAAAGGGCATGTAAAATAATACTTGATCAGTCTAAATGGGATATTCATGATATTTGAGAAATCAAGGAGAGTTGGTGCGATTCCCGAAGACTGAAGAGCAACTAATGTAGGGCTGATTTTTAGGAAGGGGAAGGAAGATTCAGAATGGGGACAGATATTGGAGCAAGCATTTGGAGAAAAATAAAGCTGAATATTAAAAGCAAATGTGGTGATGTCACAGACAAACTTAGTTCTCCTCTCTGGTAAATTCACTCCTTTAGTAGGCAGAGGGAATGTATCTAGGCTGCAATCTAGAGCCCATATATATACCCACTACCACTACCCACTCAAAGGTCTGAAAATCTTACTGCTGCATTTGAATGAATATCCAACAGTCATCAATTTTGTCTGGATGCTTATTTAAATAAATGGACTATTTGTATCAGGGCCCCCCAACATTTTTGGACCCATGGACACATTTGAGCATTTGAAAAACTGCTGTGGGCACCACCACAAAATGCCTAATCAGTGGATTGCTGCTTTGGCATCTACCTGTAGCATCTATGGATCTTAGGCTGTATATTATTTAGCAAAAACTTTTGTGTCTACTGGACATGACGTCTCTTTAATAAGGGATTGTCTAATTCAGCTAATTGCTGGCATTGCTATTCAGCTAATACTTCTTTTAAACCTATGTTTTGGCAATGTCTAGTAGTTGCTTCTTTGGGGGGGGGAGGTTATTACACAGATAAATTTTGTACTGCAACAGTCTTTAATATTCACTGATGTACATGTATTTACCGGCTTCATGGAAACTAACAAATGGTCAGCGTAAATGGATTCTCCATGCCCTTTTGACAGCTAAAAGACTGATATTACAACATTGGAAGGATAAGCACTCACCTCCTGTAATGCAATGTAGTGAGGGCCTTACAACACCTTCAATATTTGAATGGGTGGCATACAGATGGATGGATACTTCAAATGGATACTTATTTCGATATTTGGTCCACTTTTGTTGAAGCCTATGCATAATTGCTAGAAAGTTGTACGCATTTCATACAAATCCATGTACATATATTAAAAGAAATGGAAAGAATAATAAAAAATCAGGTGCTCATGGACACTACATTGGGGACCCTTCTGTGGGCACCACTGGGGGTGCCCATGGGTACCATGGCACCTGCAGGAGCTGCGTTGGGGACTCCTGGCTTATAGTAATGTATATATTTGAAATAGAAGTGTCAAATCTTTTTTCTTTTCTTTTCCTTAATGGTATTGTTAACAGTTATTGTGAACGGACAGGCTTTATTTTTTTATCATGTTCTTTTTCTTTTCTTTTTCATTGCTAAAGGAAAAAAATACATACACAATACCAGTTATAGCAGAAGCAGCAGCACAGGTACATGGAGCTTGTTCCCATTCTTCAGTCAAGAATGGAGAAGCCCTCTTACTGTGCACAGAGCTGGTTTACAGCCCCAAATATCAACAAGGATATTGATCCAGTCCCAAGTCACATCCTCTTAAGCAAGCATGAATTATGTGAACTTAAGATGAAGCTGCATAAAGTGTATACGCAAGTGGCTAAAAATAACTGCACTCAGTGGATAATAATGAATTAATTGATATAAAAGAGAAAAGAGGTAGCAACTGAAGTTTTTGAGCAGTCAGTTCTGGGGCCTGTGCCATTTAGCTTCATAAATAACGTCAGTGAAGAATTACGAGAGGGGAGGCCATGTTAGTCTGTTGCAGCAAAAACAACAAAGAGTCTAATAGTACCTGAAAGACTAACACATTAATTATGGCATAAACTCTTGTAGACAAGAGTCCACTTGGATTCTAGTCCCAAAAAGCTTATGCCATAACAAATGTGCTAGTCTTTCAGGGGCTACAGGGCTTTGTTGTCAGTGAGGAAGTTTAAAATGCACGTATCAATCTATGTTGATGTCAGGCTGGGGGTGGGATTTCACATTTTAAATGATCTGAATACACCTGGAGTGGGACAGATGATAATAAAATGAAAACTAGAAGAGCAAAATTCTAAAATTAAAACAAAATGAAGCAAAGCCAAGTATGGCGGGGGGAGGGCAACTAGTTAAATAATGGCATTGCTGGGAATTATTTATTTATGCATTAATAAAAACAAATATTTTAGGAACCAGCCTAAAAATGGTTCCCAAGGCAATTTAAAATTAAAACAATTTAGGTGTTGTGACATATATGTAACAAATAAGCACAGAGTTCAGCATAGTGACACCAACTACTGAGGAAGGCAACACCAAAACCTAAGAGGTTCAAAACAAAACCTGGGTAAGGGCCCATCATGGACGCCTTAGATCAGAGATGGGCCACCCCCATCATCTAGGCCCTGCCCCCTTCCCCCAAAAGTCTGCCCCACTGGGGTTTCCCCTGCTCAATTCTACAGCTGGGGGAAGGCTGTCATTTCTGATCAGTGATCAATGATTGGAGAGAAAAGCTGGGATTTCTAAAGTTTATCTATAGGCTATCTTGCTTCAGGACAGGAAGGTTGGTTGACTGGCCTTATCGCTCTATGATTTGCTCCTTTGTTCAAAAATTCTGCCAACATAGAGGGTGGGCCTAGATGACCCACAGAGTCTTTTCTAATCATATGATTCTACATATTCAAAGATATCAATCCTGGCAATACTGTTCACATATTTAAGAGCTTATCTGTACTGGAGCTGAGACAAGTCAACCATACTTCCACATTGACCTGTTAAAACTGTACAGTCTTACTGTATAGGTCCTAGGTGCCTACATGGGTTTTTGGACTGAATACCTTCAGTCAGGCTGAACTCTAAAGGGAAAAGGCATGCTAATTTGGGGCACAGTTGCTGTACAGAAGGAGATAATAATTCCCCTGGTGAACAATGCATTGCTCCCATATGGGTGCATAGCAGCCACACAGAAGTAAACCAAGGGCTCCAGTAGCTCTCTCAGCCATTGTTACTGCTTACCTTCTGCTCTTCTATTTCATGCGAATGTTTAATTCCCACCACGCAGATTTGTAAATCATATTTTTGCAGACCAAGTTGAATTTTGCGATTTTCTGCCCATGTTTTCTAATTACTCCTGGCCCCTTTGGTATGCAGTTCTGCTGTGATGTTCACTTGCGGTGTCTGACAATTTACCATCATCTGTGGATTTCATTAGTGTGCAAATTCTGATCATTAATGTAGACGTTAAACACAAGCAACCCCGACACCAGTCCCTTCCTCCCTGTGCTGTTATTCAGAACGAGATTCACTGCTGTATTCTGCCACCCTTTGTCTACAGTTCTTAGAAAATTTCATCCCAGGAGTGTGCCTGCCCAACTAAGTGCAAAGCACACTTGTACATGATACTCCAACTCCCAATATGCACTTCCCTTCGCTGCTTTTAAAATGACCAAAACAAACAAGCCATTTAATATGGCAAACATTATCCACCACTCTCTTTCCACTCACCTTAGAGACAATACATCCATTTCCTTGTCCCCAACTTTAATACTCCCTAGCTATTGCTGTTATAAAGGGCCTATTTATACCCAAAGCCAAAATCTGGTTCTCTCTCTTTGAAACATAGGTCCTTCTCTCAGCTCACTCTTTTACACTCCATGTCCCACTTTGGGCACAGAGCAGTGGCCCCTAGGGAGCCTTCAACTCAGCATCCGTGCTGCTCTGGGACTATCTTTGTAACCTCTTCTACTGAACCTGGTGGCAGCAGCCTGCTTACCCCTGCACGCAGTCTGTACATACACTCACAAGCTTCACATCAGAATAAAAATCCAAGGAGACACGCAACAGGAACATAGGACGTTGCCTGATACTGAGTCAGACCATTAGTCCACATAGTCGTAGATCTATTCAGTAGATTTATTCAAACTCATATTCAGTTTGTTGTAGATCACAAATTGAATATGAGCCAGCAATGCGATGTGGCTGCAAATAAGGCAAATGCTATTTTGGGCTGCATTAATAGAAGTATTGCTTCCAAATCACGTGAAGTGATAATTCCCCTTTACTCGGCACTGGTTAGGCCTCATCTTGAGTATTGCGTCCAGTTCTGGGCACCACACTTTCAGAAAGACATAGACAAACTGGAGAGGGTTCAGAGGAGGGCAACAAGGATGATAAAGGGACTGGAAACAAGGCCCTATGAGGAGAGACTGAAAGAACTGGGCATGTTTAGCCTTCAGAAGAGGAGCCTGAGGGGAGATATGATAGCACTCTTCCAGTACTTGAAGGGTTGTCACACAGAGGAGGGCCAGAATCTCTTCTCGATCATCCCAGTTTGCAGGACACGGAATAATGGGCTCAAATTACAGGAACCCAGATTCCACCTAAATATCAGGAAAAATTTCCTGATGGTCAGAGCAATAAGACAATGGAACCTACCACCTAGGGAGGTGGCGAGCTCTCCCACTCTGGAGGTGTTCAAGGTGCGGCTGGACAGTCATCTGTCAGGGATGCTTTGACCTGGATTCCTGCATTGAGCAGGGGGTTGGACTCGGTGGCCTTGTAGGCCCCTTCCAACTCTATTTTTCTATGATTCTATGATTCTAGTCCAGTATTGTCGACACATAGTATTGTCTTACAGAATTGTCTTCCAGAATTAAGAAGAAAAAAGTTTTCAGAATCTATCTAAAAAGATTCTGAAGAGAAGGAACTTTGCAGATGTCCCCGGGGAGGAATTCCTCAGTGTGGTGTCAGCACTGACAAGGCCTTGCCTCTGGAATCCACCAATTAAATCTTTGCTAATGACAGGCCAGAGAGCAGGGCCTCTGCCACCGATCTCAGGCAGTTCCACATGGTTTCAGACGGTTCTTCAGATAACCTTTCAAAGCCTTGCAACAGATTAACACCTTCTCTTAAAATGGGGCTCAAGAAAGAATTGCTAACCAATGTAAATGGTATAGAATCAGTGCAATATGGGCTGATCATCTTGCTCCTACCAACTTCTTGGCAGCCACATTTTGAACCAATTACAATTTCCAACTGTCTTTACTTGGAGCTGCCTTTAGAGAGCATTACAGTATAGGGTTGCAATTGGTGACCCACCTGAAGTTGGTAAAAGTGCTCCTAAACACCAATGTCACCTGGACCCAGCATTAACAAGGAACATCACTGGTTCCAGGAGAACCCTCAAACTATGTACTTGATTCTTGAGAGGACGTGCAATGCCATCCAAAACAAGTTGCACTCAGGTCCTCATGACTCCCAACCAACAGCATTTCCATTTTGTCTGTATTACGTTTAAGTTAGTTTGCCCTTATCCAGACCAAAACTGCCACCAGGCACTGGTTTAGAGCTTCCACTGCCTCCCTGGGATCAGCTGATCGAAATGAGAGGTAGTGGTGAGTGTCATCACCATGTCATCAGTTTACTGATGACACTTCTGTTCAAACCTCTGGACAACATCACCCAGTGGTTTCATGTAGATGTTGAAGAACATGGAGAACAAGATGAACCCCCTGAGGCACCCCATAAGCCAAAGGCCACACAGTGGAAGAGTAGTTCCACAGCACCACCTTCTGGAACAACCCACCAGAAAAGACCCTTTTCCTGCCTTGCTGCTGTCCCACATTGTTTAATTCTGACCTCCTGGTTATTTGAGCCACTACTGTTCCTTGCCAGCTTCTTTGGATTATGATGTATTATGGCTGCGGTACAAGACTGTGGCTCTAGATTTGCATTTTTATTAAGCAGATTCATTTCCCGCAGGCCCAATACAGCAGCCTAAGAATCCCCTCAAACTAGTCTACATTTGGTCATTGAAGTCTCCCTTACCCAGTATAATAGCTTGCTATCCTTCCCTTGTTTTTCCTCCCACCGCTTGCCAATATTCTCATGATGCATCTTATATTTACCAAAGAAAAATGCCAAAATCCGTATCACCATAATCCCTTTATTGGGCCAAAACAAAGGTGACAAAATACAAGCTTTCCGGTTCTCCAGAACTCTTCCTCAGGCAAGAAGGGAAATGAAGCAGGAGGGTGGGGAGTGCCAGATGTTTAAGCCATGGAGTTTGCATTTGGTTACAGTCTTAAGATGTATAGTGGGAGGTGGCTGCAGACATTCACATCACACTCCACCATGTACTTAGATGCTTTCAGGATGCGCCTGGGATTCTCCCAAGGGTTGCTGGGAAGAAGAAACAAGCAATGGTTCACACACACACACACACACACTTATGAAAATACAAAACCAGCTGTTACCCAATACCATCTTATATCTGCTGTGACCCCATGGACTTAGAGATGAACCTTGAGACTATACAGAAAACCCACTGTGTTTCCTATTGGCTGCAGTGCATGAGACAGAAGGATAGAGTTTATAAACACCTGTGGAAAGCTGCAGGTTAGACATCCAGTCATTTCAGCAAAGAAAATAGCTTACGTTATCTTGTTTTGCCAGATCAATCACTCTCAAAACTAAAACACTGTTCAACAACTGAGCAGTATACACGCTGTACTAAAAAGTAAGATTTAAATCATCCATATTCTGTGCCAAGGAAGCCTAAATTCTATACTAAGCTTTCTCCAACCCAGTTCCCTCCAGATGTGGACTACAACTCCTATCATCCTCAGCCAATGCCAATTATCCCCCCAGTTTTGTCTCCATATTATTTGCAAATCCAAACAGGGTGCAGGGTTCTGTGACACAAGAGGTTGATTGGCATTCTTCAGCTGCCCCAATGCACTGCATGTATTTATTTTGCTATTCTTCAGTACAGATGCTAAAAACTTTTAACACCTTCAGAAGTCAAAGTACTGTAGGAAAAGTCGTGGGTGAATTCTGAAAATTTCAAGACAATGGTCCATTCCAGAAGATTAGCACAACACTTTTCTCCTAGCACTATACTTCCACTAGCATAGATCCAGCACCAGTAGTATCACAACATCCTGTACCTATTTAGGTAATAAAAAGGGGGCTGTCTTGCTGCATTGGAGGCCACCATACTGCTTGCTGCTATTTTGTTATTTATTAGGAAAGATGAGCACTCCAGTGTTGAAGAGGAATGTGCACAGTTCATTGCTGCAGGGAAAGGGCTTTATCTTACTGGTATTTGCCACTTTTTAATAAAGAGCTACATGAGGATGCTCTAGCGATATGGTAGGGGAGTGTTCAGACTCCAGCAAAATGCAAGTATTGATGGCAGGTATTGCTTTTCATAGTGATGCCATAGGCACTATCCAATAGGTCTATGACAATCATGCAACGATATACCACACCGCTCTCACAACTGCCATAGTTGCACTAGCAGAGATGAAAATCACATTTTCTCAATGATAAAACACTGCTGTTTCAGTGTGGGGAAAATGCAATGTTGGAAAGACATGTAAATCCCCTGCAATATGAGTAACAAGCAAGCATTTACTGCAAAAAAGTGGTACGTCTCAGTAGTCCCTGTGTATGATTTGCTCTACTGGATAGTTACAGTCAAGGGAACTTCTATACTGAATCCAATTAATCCTCATGGCCTAAACACAGACATAGAGTTTTCAGTGACTGAGATTTTTAAAACCATACTTATTTAATAAAATCAGAAAATGAAAAACACTATTAATTAGGTCTTAGATCTGCTCATGGGAAGCTTTTATTTCTAGTGGGAGCAAACCCCTTAATCCAGAAGTACTCTACATCTGTGCTGGCAAGAATGGCCTTGAGATACCTTTACTGAATGCAGAGAGGGAAAGAAATCAACAAAAGCAGTGGGGCTGAGCTAATCTGACCCAACCTTTTAATAATGCTCATCCGCCTACGAGAATATCAACTACTCAAGGGACCGTTCAACCAACTGCCTTTTTAATAAGACCGCTAGTCCAAAAATAATCTTAATCAATTAAATATCGCCAACACTGCTACAAGGTCATTCCTAATGCAAAACTTACAAGGAAAACTAATAGTTATGCTCGATTTGATCTGTGTGCTGTACATCCCTCTTGCAGTAAGATTTCTGGATAAAGTCTTCCTTTCCTTTCTTTGGGTTAAACCTTTTAAAATATCAGTCAGAAGTAATCTATGTTACTTTCTCCACATAGGGATCTTCAGTTTAATTTATGCTTACAAGCAATTCCAGTGTAACCTTTGTCCACAGACCACAGAAAGAGAATAGTTCTTAAACCTTTACACATTTTAATGCAAGAAGAACAGATTCTTTCCCCACTATTTAAGCTTGATCATTTGAAAAAAACAAACTTGAATTCTTACAACCCAACCTTAAACACATGACTTGAAAATAAACCTTACTGAAATCACTTTAAGTAAGGTCTTCACATCCAAGCCCATAACTCAATTATCTAAAATCTAGCTGTGCACAGTATTAATACATCCAGTCCTGATATATGAAACAGAATCTTGGGTAACAATGCAAAAATGAGGAACACACACTGATGATATCTGAAAACAAAATTATCAGGAAAATCTTTGGTCATAGCAGGAAAATGAAATCTGGAGATGAAGGATTAAAGAAGAAATAAGAAGTCTCTATGACCAGCCAAGCATAGTCGGGGAGATCAAGGCAAATTTATTACAGTAGCTCAAATACATTCAACATACGGGTAAGTGGAGAGCAGTGAAAAACAACTTTTGAAGGAAAACCATGCACTAAGGCCTTATCTAAACAACCAGTTAAGGTGTGCCCTTGCTTCATTTTAGATTTTGCAGGGTAGTACTGCAAATTTGGATTTGAAGAAAATAGTATGATATGTAGGGTAGGGGTAGTGCTGCTGCAAGGGGATAGCCTTGCTGCAGGGTAGGAAGTCAGCCATGCTGCTGTCCCTTCAGCACCTATTTATTTTTATTTATTTATTTTATTATATTTATACCCCGCCTTTTTTCCTCAAGGAACCCAAGGTGGTTTACATAATCCTCATCCTCCTCTCCATGTTATCCTCACAACAACCCTGTGAGGTAGGTTAGGTTGAGAGTCAGTGAATGGCCCAAAGTCACCCAGTGAGTTTCATGGCCGAGCGGGGACTAGAACCCGGATCTCCCGAGTCCCAGTCCAACACTCTAACCACTACGCCACACTGGCTCTATGTTTTCTTTAAAAAACTGGTCTGTACTCCAGTGTACCAGAAAACAAGCCATCAGCCTCTAAAGGAAGGACTCGCCAGGGAGCTGAAAAGCAACTAATCTCAAGGCAAGGTTGGAGAAACTTTTTGTTAATTTCACCTTGGCAGTGAGTTCAGCTAAAGTAAGAAGACAAAACCAGAAATCTGGCAGCTGGAAGTATAATTGACAAGGGGTTTCCCTGAACTTTGCCTTGGGAAGAATAGGTGTAAACCTAGTGACTGTCCTGTTTAACTGTATACCCAATTGCAGTTGATTAAACAGGGGCAGATTTCCTGTGAAATATACAGGACACCCAGAGTGATATGTGGCTAGTTATTTCTTTTTATGCAACTGCAGAATGACAAAGTCTGTAAAAGGAATGTTAACATGTAAACAGGGAAAAGTGGGGCGGGAGAGAGAGATGGGAGGATAAAACAGAAAGACTGTGTAGCAATCCAAACCATCCCACCCACACAGCATCAAGCAGCAGTAGCCATAAAGAACCATCTGGGAGTCTCTGGAATGGTTAACACCTGTCAAGTTACTACAGCCAATAACAAAACAGTCCATTTGTGAGCTTCCTGATAAAAGTGGAGTGTTGAAAAAGAAGGCTAAACTGATTTGTCTGGGGGCACACGCACGCACATACACACACACACTTATGGCAACCTAACTCTGTTTTTAATAAGGTTTTTATTTACTAGGCCGCTCAGGAAGTTCATATAACCTGCCTTGAGAATATTAAGACATTTGGTATATTCCCCACCTTAATTTCTCATAAGCAAATTAGGAAAATATGGACTACATATTACTGTTAAACTGATAAGAACAGATACTACACTTGATCTTAGCTGAAAGGCAGAGAAGCGATAGAGGAGGAAATACAAAACTGCAGAATCTGAATGAATCGAGCTCTTAGACGAAATAGAACACTGTATATCTAACATTCGAATAATACAAAGCCAAAAGAGACTTCATATGGCTATACGAAATTCAGCCCCACCCCACCTCTTCCTATCCTATTTTTTTCCCTCTGTTGCCCCCCTTAAGGTTGCCAGTTCACAATGCTGCAGTGATAGAAGACACAACTGACAGACTTAGCCCTTGCCCAAAAGGTAACTTATACTAACCTAGCAACCATTACTTTTAGCTGCTGATGTCTTTTTACCATCCTCCCTAGAATTCTTGTCCTCTTTCCTCATCCTGTATAGCATATTGCCCTTCTTGACCTTCTGCAAGCCCCTCTCTCCAATTCACCCTTTCTTGCATCAATGTTCTGTCTCCTTTGTCCTTTTCTTCAAACCACCTACCCTTCCTTCAGATTTCTCTTTCTCAATTCATTCTGTCCTCTGCATCCTTCCTTCAGCTTCTTTGACTCTAGGATCCCTGACCCAAAGTCCTAGGACCACCTGGGTCTTCAGCCTGTCCATGTGAGGTTTTAAACCCAGACAAACTGACAGCTTTCCTCTCCCTCTCAGAAGATGGACTACAACTGATTTAGTTCCCTGAACATTCCTTGTTCCCACACCAGCTCAGTCCAACCCATGGTCAGGGGCTTTACTGCCACGAGCGCAAAATATAAATATACTGGTCCTGACATCAGTTTTCTTCAAACATTGGGAAACTGAAGAGAAGTCAAAATTCACCTAGGACAAATGTAATTATATGTACAAGAGAAAAATCAATACCTTATTAATAAAAAAGGAAGTAATTGGTTAGATATTTGCTCCAGTTAGAAAAATATGCACGGTTCTAGGGAACTATAGTCTAAATAAGCATGCTATGATGCTGATCTATCCAAAAGGCAACTTATACTAGCTAAATTTTAGAGCTGCTTCTGCAAGACAGGAAGGCTTTGTTGTACTCTATTCCATACTAGTCAGATCTTAGTGTGTAATACACTTGGGAGGAAAATCAAGAGAAGAAAGAGGTTTGGAAAACAAGTCTTATTAGAAAAGGTTGATAGTGGAGTTGGGAGATGACAACCATTTACATTTTTTCTAAAGCTGCTCAAGCAGAAAAGCAACTGACAGAGCATAATGGACTTTTGTTGAAAGAGAAAAGATTCTGAAGGAGGAAATTGTTGAAGGCAGAAAAATTCAGTGAGTTTTTGGAGCACCCTGACCATAGGATATTTTTCAGGTAGGTACAGTTAATGTAGTAATGATCCTTCTTAAAGGCAGGCATAGCATAGATTGGGAATAGGTAACTAAAACCAACCTGTATACCTGTCACCTAGGGAGTGGTGGGCCATTAACTGGTCCACCACAGAGTCAAGGATCAATCAATAGCAATTAAGTGACAGATTATTTCCTTGACTATATCGCAGTTTTACACACAGATAAACAAAATGCAGCTCAAGAATTGGGGTCACAACAAAGAACTATGCAGCCTGCAAATTATATTTTCTCATCCAATCCCCAAACTAGGTTTTCCACTCCAAAATTATATGATTCAAGGAAAGTCCTCTTATTTTTCTTCATAGTTCTATGCCACGAAAATATGTTTTCCCTTGGATAGAGCCAAGGCCCTCAGGCTGCCTGTCCTCCTTAACAGAATGCATTAAGCCAAACATGGTAAGCAAATATACCTCCAGGCTCTCTCTTAATCCCTTCAGCAGGTAGACTCTGAGTGTGTCTGCAAGGTGATTTTAAAAGGGATCAGATGTGCACTGGATGAACACCCAACCACTGCATTGCATACTTACTGAATTCCTGATTGCAGGATCAGCACCAGCTATGAAAACTGAACAACTGAACTCAGGATGTCAATGCAGGAATCTCTTCCCAGATATTTCAGAGAATGCTTCGCCCACTCCCAATTTAGTCCTAAATCTTCAAATGGAGGACCAATTCAAATAGCTTCAGCTATAGGGTGATTCGTAAACTGAATTCATAAACCGAATAAATACAATAAATAAATATGCAGAAATAGTAGAAGTCTTCTTGGACTATAGCACTTTGGACTGCAGTTGAGGGATCATGTTTAAATGCTCCACTGCATAATTCCCTGCATGTGGAAAGCTAGCACATTAGGTAGGTTGCCCCTTTGATTTGCTACACCACTAAGTGACAAATATGAGGAAGGACAACCTCTCCTTTCTGTTGCCTCTGTTTTAAGCTGCAGTGAGAGCAGGTTTGATATAAGGGGTTTGGGGAGAATGAATGCTGGCTCTCTCTATCCTGTGCTGTTACCATATGGGTGTGTGCCTGCTTAGGGTGTCCTTTGATGGTCTGGTCTGCTTATTTAAATGCTTGTACTGCAGGGATTTATTGACTTAACATGTATGAATATTATGTCTATTAACTGATTTATAATTTTTCCCTTAGGTATTGAACTGAATTGTTTTTGAAAGGTATTTTTTTCATATTGTTTGGTTTGTTGTTTTTGATATTGTTGTATTTATTTTGATATGTTATTGTTTGTTGCTTTGAGCTGTATTTTGGAAAGAGAAGCAGAGTATAATTAAAAGAAAATTAAATGAAGCCTAGGCTAAAAACCCTTTTTTTCTGAGATGCTAACTTTCTGCATGCAGGGAGTTGTCTTTCAAACCAGGGGAGCATAGAAACATGTGGTTCACATATGTTGGGAGAGCTGGTGCAGTCCAGGAAGGACCATACCACCTAGTATTTCGGCACATTTCAATCAGCCTTGACAGAGCAAGAAGCCATGAATATATACCTCTCTCCCTCCATGACAATGTATCTCTTTTTCAGACACATCTGCTTTAGGAGCTTAGTACAACATGGAAAGTACAAGTGCTGAAAGTAGATCCAACACACAGCTAACACGCAATACATTAATTTACAACATATGGATGGCCATTTCCAGAAGCTAGCACTAGATTACTACTCAGCCCCATGTTGTTGGGGCTATGGGACCTATACATGAAACCACTTGGGGAGGTCATTCAGGGATTTAGAGGGAGGCATCATCAGTATGCTGGTGACCCCCAACCCTACTTCTCCTTTACATCTGAACAGTGGAAGTGATAAATCCATGCTCAGAATCAGTAATGGGCTGGATGAGGGTGAATATAACGGAAGCTCAAACCTGACAAGCCAGAGGTTCAGTAGGTAGGTGGGTAATCTGTTCAGGGAGATGGCATTCATCGTGTTCTGCTAAAGGACAGGTTTGCAGCTTAGGGGTGCCTTAAGATCCAGCTTTGTCACTAGGAGCCTGTGAACTCAGCGGCTTAGAGTACCACCCACCAACAGAGGTTGGTGCATCAGCTGCAGCCTCTCATAGCTAGAGATAGTCTAGCCATAATTCTCTCCTAGATAGAAATCGTCTAGCCATGCTCTGGGGACTTCCAGGTTAGACTATTGTAATGAGTTGTAAGCATGGCTGCCTTTGAAGACTACCCAGAAACTGCAGTTAGACCAGAATATAGCTGCTAGGTTATTAACTGGAATCAATCACCAAGAATATATCTCGCCAGTGCTTGAAAGGTTCCACTGGCTCCTGGTGTTTCTGAGTACAATTCAAAGTTCCGGTGATTAAAGCCTTACACAGCCTGGAATGTGGGTACCTAAAGGAACACCTGCTCCCACATCAACTTGAGCCCCCGTCTGAGGGGAATTCTCTTGCCACAGAGGCTCACCTGGTGCTAGCCTTGTTGTCTTTTAGATGCTAGGTGTAAACCATTTTCTTTTCTCCCGGGCCTTTTAAATTGTTTAAACCATTTCCTTATGATTATGATGTATTTTTATGATGTTACAATTTTATTGTTAGATGATCGTCCCGATGCCAGATTGAGCGATTTCTGTTCACACACCTCTTTGGAGCACAGAAAATTATAAACCACCCTGCAAACACTGTTCAAGGATGGTATAGAAATTAAGTACGGTAAATAAATAAATATGGCCAACTAGCATAGACCCACAGCAGTGTGGGGGTATGGGGATAAACATTATATTGACTTGTACAGAGGGTTATTTCCCCCCCTTTCATTTCTGTGCACTAAAAATGACTGTGGACTGAAATCTGGCATTGGGACTATCATCTTTGTCCACTGCTCTTGTTCAAAAAGAAAGATGGGCATGCAAAACATTCAAGACGCATTCCCTGGCATCTCCAATTAAAAGGTTCTCTGCTGGGAGAGTAGGGAAATACATCTGCTTGAGACCTTGGAGAACCACTGTAAGTTGGAATAGACTGTATTGAACTGGATGATTCCCAGTTTGATCTGGTGTAAGGCAGCTTTTATATGTTCTTTCTTATACTTGCAAAAAGGCACAGACTCAGCTCACCATGTCATCCTAATGGAAAAATGTAAAACTACAGAAGGAAGCAGGTACAATTCTATTTTTCACCACATGGTTGCCTCTTTCTCGTTTCCTCAATTATACCCTGGCAATTGTACAGATTCAGTCACAATTCTGGAGTAACGCATACTTCGGTCATCCTTGCTACAGACTGCTGGTGCTTTGTTATTGTTAAGGATGAAGGACCTAGGAGAAAGAAAGCTGGACTTAAGGACAGTCCAGTCGCCAAAAGCAAATGAACTACACTGGATGCAATGCTAACAGAGCAAACGGTTAGATGCAACTGCAGCACAAGCAATGCAACCCAATACCACGCCCAAAAGAAACTGGTTCCCCAGCATTACTTGAATTGTGTTTACTCTACTGCAACTCTTCTCCCACCTTCCTTCAACAGCTGGCATTCTCGCCATTTCTTGACCATCTTGTTCTACTGCAAGGCTGAATTCAAGCTGTTACCAGTTTTACAGAAGATTATCCCACTCTAGCACTTGTGGTGACATCCAGTATGGTGCACTGGTCAGAATGACCTGGTTTGCACATCATCAACAACCCACGGTTTGTTAATCATGAGGCGCTGAAAATGCAGCAGGAGTGAGTGGGTGTGCTAGTTCCTGGCCAGCTGCTCCTGAGGGACACCTCAGGCCTGGATTGTTTATTGTGATGTCCAAAGCTGGAACCCTCTGAGCTGTTCACCCCGCCCCAACAACCTGGAGTTCGGGTTCAGGCATCATGATCATCAACCCAGGGATGGGGCATTCCTGGGATGTTTAGCTCCGCCTGGCAGCAGCGGGAGCAGGCAGGAACCAGCACACTCGCTTCCAGAGCATTTTCAACGACTCATGGTTTGTTAAACATGGGTCCTTGCGACGTGCAAACTGAGCCAATATTGGGCTTCGATGTGGAACACTCCAGCTCAAATCTTCGCTTGGTTGCGAAGCCCACTGTATGGCCTTGAGTGAGTTGCTATCTGTCAGCTTAACCTACTTCACAGGATAGCATCCCGAGCTCACTGGAGGAAGGTTGGAGACAAATGTAACAAATCTGATCGAGAATCCAGCACACTGTTGAGAAAGAACCAAGGTCAACAGCAGTAAAAAGGCGATATAGGGGTCAATCACTTATGCTGTTAGGCTCAGGCCACTTTCATCTTCAACTTATGCTATGCAGAGGTAATCAGGATTGATCAGACAGGCCATTGAGCAGAAACATTTCTCCAGATTAGTCTTAGCAGATGCTATAACAAAGCCTTGTGCAAAAAAAAAAAAAAAAAGTTTGCAAAATAGCACAGGGGAGTTTGACAATAAAGCGTGACTGAGAAATACCAGGGAGACTCAGTCTGCCAGAGATCATCAAAAGTGAGATGTTGGAGACTTTCCAGCTGCAACTGCTACAAAACATCCTGACCCAAGAGGAGCATTTGAGGCTTGTTCTAAAGATATCTGTCGGGAGGTTGCCAAAGAAAGAATCTGATTTCTGAGTGTGCCTTTAAAAAAATCTGTGAATCATAAGGAACCACATCCAAAGAGCAGCCAGATGAATTGAGAATCTACTCCTCTCTAAAACTGCAGTTTATCCAGACTATTACACGCCTTTTATGATAAGGAAACAAGAATGGAATTCAGGACCTGAATTTTGCATTGCATGCTTTGCAAGTCTGAGGAAATGTTTCATGAGTCAGACACATTTTTCACAATTCCCTGGAAACAGATTTTTTGCAGGAGAGAAAATGAGAAGGCAAGGTTATAGCCCCAGATCTCAAAACAGAGCAAACAGAATAAATCCACTTACTCAACTGGCTGTGAACTGTTTTCACTTAAACAGAACCTAATTGGCTCTTTAATGGCCTCCCTGTGCATATCCTGTTCTGTAATATGAGCGATTATGCCACCGGAATTTATTGTTTATAGGCCTGAACATATAGTTTAGCCAAAGTGCCTAACATTTTTATAGATGTATTTTAAGAGTTGTTTTGTTTCTCTGCTTTCAAATGCATACATGATGAGATAAATAATTATAGCCAACAATAGGTCCTGATCTCCCATGCACAACAGACTCTCTTGAAGCTATTGGTTTCTTCTTTCCTTGCAGATTTCAGCATGAAGATCAGTAATACAGCACAAACCAGAAGTTCGCTTAGCATATTTGCCGAGCTGGGGGTTTAGTACAACGAAATAATCACTGCTATATGATCTAGTTCTTTGAAAGAGTTTCCCAGTAGGGAAGGTCTCCAGGAAGTGTACAGACGTAACTTCCAATATCATCTGCTGTAAAGGTTCCCCCCCCCCTCTGTTTAACATCTGTGTAGGTTTCCTTTTTAGTCTTTCCACACAATAGCCATCTCTTTATCAAAACTGGCCACTAAAGAAACTAGGTGCAAAATCTATAATCAGTAGGAAAGCAAAAACTCTATCATCAATTTTTTAAAAGCACAGGGAAAGAATATAAAAAGTGCAAGCATGCAATGGCAAATTAGTTCCTCTGCAAGTCATTTTGGCATGACTTAGGTTCAGGTCATGAGGACTCAGGCCTTCCTGAGAATCAGTAATGCAATTGCTAACTCCTGAACCTGTATAAATAATGCCACTATCAGTACCGATTTAACTGTTAATGGTCTCCATTACTGAATTCTGTGGAATGCCCCGCAACTTGACATTTGTGTCTCGACAGTTACATATAAATTTGTCACACTAGACAGAACATAACTCTTCTCTCTAGACAGGTTCATTCATTCTTCTCTTCAAGCAGCTTGAAATGAACAATTCTTTATAGAAGCTGTGGCAGTGGAGATTTCTGTGGTTGCTGCTATCACTAGAGCATAATATTTTAAACAAGTGGATACCACAATCAGTTACCTTCGGAATGAATTGGATTTCATAACACTTTACACACCTACCCTTCTTTTTCAGCAGCTTTCAGAACAAATTCTCACAACATTGGAGCATTTTCAGGAGTCACATGTGTGTTGGGTTTTGTTTTTTGTTTTTATACCATCCTAGAAGCTTTGCTCAAGGGTGGTATAAAAGTATTTTAAAATAAATATATAAAATCATAAACTCTATCCCTCACCACAACCCTTTTTGGCAGATTTGTATCTGTTCACTTTCATTCATCCCTTCCTAAGCTCAAAGCAGAACTACTGCCATGAGTTGTATCTGGAGCCCTGATGACTGCCGAGAGACCACAGTTGATGCAGAAGACATCCCGCTCCTAACAGAGGTATTTTGCCTCAGTGTTGCAGGTCTGGCTTGCAACTGCTTTCTAGGCAGAACTCAACATATTTATTTTGACACACAGATTAGAACTAGTCCTATCAAATTACAGAAGAGCATGATTTCTACTACCCCTAGTAGTATGCAGTTACATTAGCTTAATGTACTCCATCTTGTTTCTTAAGCATGGTGCCCTGAGCCCTTGGGATGCTTTGTGTGTGTTGCAATAAAATAAATAAATAAATGGTTTTTACAAAAACAAAAAGGATGGGGAGAGAGAAATTGGGAAGAGGGAGAGTTTATTTCCAACATCAAAAGCCTGCTGATATGCCACAGATGATCATTTTGACAGAAATCAAGCAATCCTAAAAACACTTTATGTAGAAGTAATGGAAAACTGTGCCAAAAGTTCAGCTACCTAACTCCAGATAGATAGGCAGAACTGACTCTGTTATTGAAATACAGTGGATTGATAACATTTGGGATACCATGATTATGTACAAAGTAAGGCCACAGTCCTATACAGACTTTTCTATTACCTATGAATAAGTCTCACTGAACTCAATGGGACTTACTTCTGAGTAGACATGCTCAGATTGTACTGCCACTCAACAAGCAAGGAATTCCAATTTTTAAAAAGCTGTTATGGCACCATGGTTTCCTTTTATCTTATCTCCAATGCAGGAGCCCTTCAAGTTTCTGGCTGAATTCCAAATGCATATTTTTCTTATTATGATTCAGACATCCAAACTCTTTCAATAGCTATACCAAGGATGGTAATCATTGAATTTCATTTTCCTCTTTTCTCTTAATTAGTGATCTTGTATTGTTGTGTGATGCTCTTTCATTTTTTTGCCTGTACGTTCAACTTTATTTTAAAATAAAATTTCACATTTAAAAAAGAAATGCATTGGTGTATAAATAGAACCCCTGTCAGAATTTGCATTGTTTATGTTCTTGACCACTCACCTCTCCATCACTGTCAGATATGACAATACATGCATCCACAAAACTGTGCTTCAGCGTGGCATTTGATGGTCCCTTTGACTCCTCTTCTCCCTGATCTTGGCCTTGGGTATCAGACCCATCTGCAGTTTTCCGCTTCTTCTTTGGCATCCTTTCCGCTGAAACAAAAAGAAAGATTTAAAGCTATTTGGTTGATCCTGGTTTATTTTCTCACTAATACATTGCTGCCTTATTACTTTGAGGCAAAACACCCTAGACATTCCATTCTTATCACATAGGCTCGCAGACTTTAGAGTTACAAGACACATTCATAAATCCCTGCTCATCCAATTTAGAATACCTGATGTTGCTGATTATGCTTAGAAAAAGCTGGAAAACTCAGACTAACAGCATGTTCTAAAGCAATGAGTTAAAAAGGGGGGGGGGGGAGCTCATTGCAGACTTGCCCAAAGTTATACATTTAACATCAGCGTTCCATCCCAAACCTGTATTAGCCTCAACCCTGCTCCACTGCTGATGCAGAACAAACCGAGAGAGGGACAGTGGATCATGCTAGGCTCAGCACTCCAGAAGGGAAAACCAAAGCATCAGAAGCAGTTGTCAGCTTTCATATTCAATTAGGCATAGGACAGGAGCTGCATTTTTCAAATAATATGCTCTCAGAGCAACAGCTTGGAGGTACACTGAAGGAATAAGGCAAAGGTCATAAGAATAGCAAAAAGACTAAATAACAATTTGAGAGAAAAGTCAAGGACACTTGGGTTTCCTTTCATGGCCTAAGCTGCCCACCAAACAGCATACTCATAGTGCCCTCTGCTGGAACAAGACCATTCCAGAAAGGACATTCTGCAGACCTGCTGACTATTAGCGCAACAAATGCGAACAGTTATGAGAAACAGAGGGGAGGGCAGGTGCAAGTGCAATTAGAGCTGGTGCTTCCGGCAAAGTCTTTCCGTGCCAGACTATACATAGCAAGAGAGCTACATAACAAGCTTTATCAGTGAAAGCACAGCCAGGAAAGCTGATTAGGGCCCCTGGCCAACTGAGAGAAGCAGCAACATTGCAAACACTTTTCCTCTACATTCTCCAAGGCTTTTCCGGCAATCAGTTCCGCATGCGAACTGATCACAACACAATCACGAATTCCTATAGCACATCTCTCACTCCAAGTCCTTTCATAGAGATGGCACCACAATAGTAAGCCAAAAGAATGCAGAAAGGATGCAGTGGTGAGAAGACCATCCCTAGCTCTTACTACTAGCACAGATAATTGACTAGATTGCACCATAACCATTAAGATAGTCACGGGCTGTTTAAACTATTGGCTAGGTTCCAATATGGACTCACACGAACCCAATCTTCCTAGGGAAAAAGAGACTGCACTGGCAAAGAGGGGCTGCTGGTACCACATCCCCGATATGCCTAATGCTGGTGTTGCCTGACAGTCACATAATTCTTATGCACTCTCCACCAAATACAGGTAAGTCTGGCCTTCTCTCAGTGTTCCCAATTGCAGACCTATTACTTTTTCTCAACAAGGGCCATGAAATCTGCATATATTTCTCTGTCCAAAAAAAAGAAGCTCAAATCTGCTAGATAGGTTTAAAGAAATAAACCCTTTTCTTTTGACAGCTGTCAAATGTAAGTGCTTGCAAAAAGGGGATGGGATGTAGAACTCCCCTTTCTGGAGTAGCTGCAGGGTCAGGGAAGTGTAGGAAAGGTGGAGGGCAATGAGAACAGTCAGGGCAATACTGAAAACTAGAGGATCACACCCCTTCGCCGCTTTGCTTTTCAACTGACAGCTTGCCAATTGACAGCTGTCAAGTGTGTGCAAAACAACCGATATGCAGCCTCATTTGGTCAATGTCCATGAATATTATCTACTGCACTTTGACAGCAGACACTTACCAGGACATTTGCCAGGCAAGACTCCATATTTCAAGCAGCTGTAGGTGCACACCAGTGAAGGACTGGAAAAAAAATTGGGGGGGGGGGATTACAGTCTGAATTGCACACATTTCTGCCACCCAAATTAAAAAAAAAAAAAGGTAACGAGCCACTGATAGTCGCTCCAAAATGCTACTTGGGCCTTGATGGAGTGGCTGTCACTGGAGGAGGCAGGGGTGAGAGCACCAAGAGCAGAAAGCGTTTTTTGCCACTCTCACCGAGCAGCTCGCTCACTACTTCCTGTAACCCATGATGGGATCGGTCTCCTGAGTTCAGACAACACAACAACCCATCCTGGGTTCAACAATCCCTAGAACAAGCCATAGGTTGACAGGGTGGCTTGTTGCCCCAAAACAAGCCACCCTGCAGGAAGTGGTCTGAGTTTGGATGACATGGCAACCCACTTTGGCTAGTTACCCATGATGGGTTGCCGTGTCGTGTGAACCCGGTCAAAGTCTCCAATACTTTCACCTTGAAAAGAAGACTACCAATATTGCCCTGAAATTTCCATCAGTTGAAGAAGGGGAAGGGAAAAAAAGAGTTTCTAATTTATGCCAGTTATGCCCTTTAGAGCAATAGGCAAAGGCTATGCAGAAGACAATTTAGAAAAATCCAGCTGTGTTGTTACCTCATATTCGGTAGATCAGACTGTATATCTTAGTATGTCTCTGAAATGCATAGACACACATTGAGTAAGAGCACTACTTGCAAGGCTGCCAAAAATACAACATTCACACCAGCACTCAAGTCCCTCAGATTGTGCAATATATCTTCTGCCTGATAGATTACATTAGATAAGGGATTGCTAAGAAACACTAACTGGAGGTACGATGACTCACTTATCCCCAACATTTTCAAAGAGGCACTGAGAGATTTAACCACATAACTCTCTGTGCAGCTCTAAAACCAAAGAGGCTGATACCCCCTAAAACATAAATTAAAAAGACCAAAGCAAGCCAGGAAGAACTGAAAATGTTTTGCTTTCATGTCTATCTCTCACACTCTCTCTCCGGGAATCTGCTGCTAACTAAGTGCAGTATTTGGTTTCAGTGAAATAGAACGGGTCAAAGAATTAATTACTTGCAATTAATTCTGCATGTTGGCTCACAGGCAGGTTTTCCAGTCATCTGTTTTTTCATCAGGACTCTTAAGAACATTTCTCTCTCTATGCTCAGACAGTCAAGGTGACCCATTAATAAGCAAACTCACGTGTGCTTCATTTCAGAACATGCACTTTTCAGGGGTATCCTTGAAAATTCCCCCATTTATTATTATTTGCCATATACTCTCATCATCATCTATCACTTTGATGAATCAGAAAACAATTACCAGTAGGATAATTCACAATCTTGACACTGCAGCCACTAGACCTGCCAAGCTGTGACAGTTTAAAATGCTCAAACACGAAGCCAAAAATGAATGACTCTCATCTCCAAATGAGTTTCTGAGAGGTTCAAGCTACAGGCTGGTGATTTCTAAAACTGCTACCCCAACCTCAGGAATGATAAATATGTTGCTGATAATCAGCAACATAGACTAAGAAGTCCTTATTATTGCACTTATTAGTGGTCAAACGTAAGACAGACCTCCGCTCAACCATCTTCCTTTCTGAGTTTCAACATGTTTTGCAAACACTAATAAATTAACACCAGCCCCAGAAGACTGGGTTTATTTTACCAGCTTTTCTGAAAACACTATAAAGGATCTGGGTAGTAATACATACCAACTGCGCTACCAATTTTTCAAAAAGGATAAATACACTCTTACACTTTAGATCTCTGCTGATTGTTCAAAATTAATGAGACTCTTTTGAGAGCCTATTGCAGGGGACATGCTCTTGTAAAATCTTTTTTGTATGACTATTGCCTGATGTCAAAGACAAGTTGAAGAACAAGATGGGTAGAACACAACAGTGACCCAAATCTAGTAAAATCCAATGGATCCATTTTTAGATGCACTCAGCAGTTAAAAGTAATGATTAATTCCACAGTCTCCTTCAAATGTGGGGCAGATTTGTGATGTTCATGATAGCAATTGCATGCACATGTTCAAATAGCAACAAAGTGAGAATAAGGATTCAGAAGTGCAGAGCTGCAAATTCATACCTTATGCATCAGACAAGTCTTTTTTCTGCAATGACTGTGAATCTAAGCATACCTTGAAGGTTCCACTGAAATCAAAGGAACTTATTTCCAAGAAAATGTGTTTAGGTTTAAGATGGGTTGCTTGTACAAAAAAAGACGTATCTGGCTTCAGGCTGTTGCCTTTGAAAACTCATGCCCCAATCATCAAGTCTGTCTCTAGGCTAGGGACTGCAGCCATTCTGTTGCTGAATCAGCCCTTAGCCCAATCACATGGAATGCCTCCATATCAGTGTTGTATTTCTTTTGCAGTATCTAGAACCAGCATGATGTTCTAGACAATTGTGTCATTTTTGTTATCAGCACCCTGGCTGGGACACAGAACAGGGCCTCAGATGATGAATGCAAATTTCAGGCAGCCTCATACAGGCTGTCTAGGGCTTTATAAAGAACCACTAGACTAGTACCTTGAGTTGCTCGAAAGCAAACTGGAAGCCTGGTTTCCAACTCTGGCTTGTTGGTGGGAGAGACAAGTCAGAGTTCCATTTTTGGACATCCCTGGGTTGTTTGGCTGTTCTTACTGGCAAGAGGAGCCAAGCGGCACTGCTAGAGCATGCTCAATAGCATGCTGGCACATTCATGAAAACCCTGGGTATGCTACCATGATCAGTGGTAGCAAACACAGCTGAGAGGTCCAGCAGAACCAACAGGGATGTATATCCCCTGTGGATCCTCTGATCTACCAAGGCTGTTTCTATCACCAAACCAGACCTGAACCCAGATTGAAAAGGATCCAGACAGTTTCATCCAAGAGTTGCAAGGCCACCACTTACTCTAAGACCTTGCTTAAAAAAGGGAGATGAGAAACTGGCCAATAATTACCAAGGGTGGTGAGAGCCAGCAAAGACTTCTTCAACAAAGGCCTTACCATAGCCTCGTTTAGAGAAGCTGGAAGATGGACCTCTTTCAAGGAGGCATTGACCCAGTTCACACACAACATGCTGGGGCTCACCGGGGGTTATTTAAGCCATGGTGAGCCACAGCACATGACAGGCATGATTTGAATATGCAACACCTGATCAGGGGTTGTTGTGTTCGTGCAAACCTGGCCATCGTGGGTTATGTGACAGTTATGCAAGGATTGTCTAATAACCCCGGATGGCCAGGTTGAGATGACATGGCAACCCCCTCAATCGGGGGTTGCATATTCAAAATGGCAGCTAGCACATGCCGCAGCCTGATCAGGGGTTAAATAACCCATAATGGGCTGCCATGTTGTACAAACCAGTCCACTAACAATCTCTACCACCCAACTGGCCAGCTACCCTCCGGCTGCTCTTATAAGCCAGGATGGAAACAGGGCTAAAGAACACGTGCTTGGCCTTACTTCTCCGACTAACTTCTGCACCACCTCAGGCAGAACAAACTGAAATTCAGTCCATCTAAACTGGATTTCAAGGACCTGGTTTGCCAGGAAATCCTGTATTTGAAGCTCATTCTTCAAACTGGCCCTTATTGCCCCTCAAAGTTCCAGATCATCAAAATGCACTCCTATTGTTTTGAATCTGCTTGCAACAAAGTCTAATGATTGCTACAGATCATCAAGGAGCATGTATTTGAAGCTCATTCTTCAAACTGGCCCTTATTGCCCCTCAAAGTTCCAGATCATCAAAATGCACTCCTATTGTTTTGAATCTGCTTGCAACAAAGTCTAATGATTGCTACAGATCATCAAGGAGCATGTCAGAGACACAATTTATAAGCTATCCTATTCTTTTAAGAAGTACATAATTAGGAAACAGACCTTATTTGAGAGTATTCCTACTCTGCAACAGACATATTACACAGCTCCACAGAACAGACATTCAACCATTTCCAGATTTCCAGAGACATTTTCCCCTTTGCAAAAAGATCCAGCTTTCCATAAAGCACTGCTTCTTTTCATTTTGTAAGGAACATCCAAACTCTTATTTTTCTCCCGTGTTTAAAGGAAAAGGATTAAGAAAAATATCAATTTAAGTTCCTGCAAAATCAACCACTCTTTTGTTGGGATACAGGAAGGTGCTTTCAGATCAGGCTTTTATCGCACCACCACCCTGCCTCATTCACTGAATTGGGGGGGGGGGGGGGAATCCAGATATCGTCTTCCCCTTGTAGCCTGCCCTTGTTTTCTCAATGCTTCTTCTCTCTTTTTCCTTACCATGGAAAATCGGTTAAGAAAATAGCTGCACAAAGCCCTTCTGACTGATAGAGCTAGGAGCCCTCCATCAGAAAGCACCCCAAGTCTAAGGGTATGACAAATCCTTCTTTTTCCCATTCTGCAAACATCCTACAGGTCTCTTGTAGCACTATTTCCAGTTCCAATGGTAGAATACAGATGCAGAGTGGGAAAATGCCTTGCTAAATAAAACAGGGCTTTTTATGAGAAGATAGCCATGCTGTTCTGTGTCCCTTGTTTTCCTGCACTGCAGATACATTTTGCTTATCTTACCTGTGATATCACAAGTAGGTAAGCAAAAGGAACAAAGCTCACTTTAAAAAATGAATGCTTAAGGGAGATGTGCATCACCACAATACTGGAGAGGATAAGTATACTGCCTTTAAAAAAAATCTAAATTAAGGAAAAGGCTTGTGAAATGCAGATAATTATGGATGGAGGAAAGGGGGACAGGGAAAGAGGATAGCCTTGCTGGCATTTGTCACTGGGAAGTTATTTGTTTAAAGCAGGGCTCTCCAACCTGGGTCCCCAGATGTTGCTGGACTACAGCTCCCAGAATCTCTTGCCATTAGCCATGCTGACTGGATATGCTGGGAGCTGTAGGCCAGCAACATCTGGGGGTCCAAGGTTGGAGAGCCCTGCTCTAAAGATTCAGACAGCAATAATAAAAATAAAGTATAGCTTTTAAAAAGTACACACAGTGACATGGGCAGGGCCCATGGCAGAATTTTGTCAGTGTGTCCAAACAGCACTCAGGGCTATATGACACACTTGGGGTTGAGGGATTAACATGCAGGTCCCCTGCGACAGATGTGCTACCTCGAAGCAAGCTATCTGTATTCCAGGCAAAAAGTGACACCTGAGTAACAACTTACAAAACATGGCAAAGCCTTCTCTGGAAATGTGCTAATTGTAAGCACCTGTGCACCACTCTGGTGCACTATATTCTGAAGAGAACACCCAATTCTCCTATGCACACAAGATTAATTTGCCAGGCTGCAGTCATTTGGCCAGATGTAACAGAGGACAGGGCTCTTTCACGAGTAACAGTTGTAAAAAAAAAGGGGGGGGTGAATTATCTCTTCTACACAACTATTAAAAGTTAAGGAGCCCTGCTGCCCTCTGTTGTATCATGCCACAGACATGGGTGGTCTTAAAGTGACCTAGTATCATCTAAAAACAGGTACCTGAGCTACAAGAAGGAAGATATATCCGGAGGAGTGTGCAAATTAAACGAAAGGGAAGGAATGCCAACACGTCAGATTCTACACTAAGGTTACCAACTTTGGAAAGGGCCCCTGCAGCTGTACCTTCAACACCAGCGTGATGTGCAGGCAATATTAACCACCACGCTATGAAAAGCTTCCGTGGCCTATTTTTGCACATCAAACAGCTGTTAAGAACACGAGCGCAGGCCAACCAGAGATCTCGTCTCCCCTCGTGGCCCACTGGCAAACCTTCTCTACTTCGGGCGGAGGGATTGGGCGACCAGGCAGGGCTCCTACGAAGCGCTAGGCCCATAAGACTCACTATGTTTGGGCAACCAGACCTAGGAAGAGACCGTGAGGCGGGGTGGGGGTAACAGAGAGCGTCCTAGAGAGATCCCCCTCCCGCCACCGGTAGAAGCATTGATGGGGAGAAAGGTAATATGGGCCCCACGAGGGAAGAAACAACTCCGTGTGGGGGGCTGCGTATGGACAGAACTACTCACCGGCCCCAGCCACTCCCCCACCGGGCCGGTGCCCCGCCCCCTCCCACGCCGACCCCACCAGGCGGGCAACGACAAGTCGGCGACCCTGCTGCTGCTGCCTCTTGCTGGGTCCAGCTGGGACTCGCACACAGATTCGACAGCGGCAGAGAGCGGGTCTTTTGCCCACACTCAAGTTGGCGCCAATAGCTTCGCTTCCCACAGCTAAGATGGAAAGGGTGCGCGCGCTCGCGGGGGCCATGTGAGCTGCTCTTCCCGCGTGATCCCACAGTGAAGCCTTTCGCGTCATCTTGGGTGAAGGCAGGTAACTGGGCTTCCCTTTCAGTGATTTATATTTTTTGTAATCAGCAGGCTGTGACTGCTGCTGTTCCCGCTCTCTCTCTCCTCAAAATAATCCAGGAAGTCACGGGTTTTTTTGGCAGCTCCGCCTTAATGTCTGTGAATAATCTATCCTCCTACCATATTAGTGAGCTCTTGGAGCTGCTGCTTCAACTAGAGAGTGAGTAAATGAGTCTACTTGTGCTTAGGATTGTTGGGGCAGGAGTGATGGGTTGCAGGAGTTTGGAAAGGGAAGGTGTAGGAACTTTAGAGTGCAATCCTATGCATGTTTAGACGAGTTGTAGGATTTTTTTTCTGTCTAAACATGGTTGGGCTTGAGGCCTCCTAGTGCAGTGTTCTCCAACCTTGGGTCCCCAGATGTTTTTGGCCTACAACTCCCAGCATGCCCCAGCCAGCTGGGCATGCTGGGAGTTGTAAGCCAAAAACATCTGGGGACCCAAGGTTGGAGAACACTGCATTAGTGGTCTCCTGTTGTTGTAAGACAAGTGGCAGATGGGGCTTATTCCCTCTTTGCTGCGAGCTCTCAGGTTTCCTAGGGGAGAGGTGTCCCACTGGAGAAAGAGAAGGAAAAAGCCTGGTCTTTCTGTATCCAGGGGGAAAGGAGGTGGGGGAGGCTTTGGATTTGCAAGATCACAGGTTGCTTGGCACTGGCAGGAGCACTGAAACGATTCCTCTCGAGCCTTGCTTATTTTAGGATGTTTTGCCCGCTTTTGTTCAAGCACATTGTTTCTATGGCAGGGCTCTCCAGCCTTGGGTCCCCAGATGTTGCTGGCCTATAGCTCCCAGCATACCCAGCCAGCATGGCTAATGGCAAGGGATTCTGGGAGCTGTAGTCCAGCAACATCTGGGGACCCAAGGTTGGAGAGCCCTGTCAAAGATAGTGTGTTGGGTAAGGACAGGGAGTCTTGTGGTACCTTAAAAACAAAGTTATAGTGCAATCCTATGTATGTTTACTCATAAGTAAGTCCCACTGAGTTACATAGGACTTTCTCTGAGGTAAATGTGGATAGCATTGCAACCTGAGAAAGAAGGGAAGATGGAAAGAAGGAAGTGGGGGACAGGGATAGATGAAGGCATTGCAAAAAATAGAGTAGCATGATGCTGTGGGATGTTTAAATAATAATAATAATAATTATTATTATTATTATTATTATTATTATTATCTCTATATCGCCCAATAGCTGAAGCTCTCTGGGCGGTTTACAACAATCAGTAAAAAGTGCAATACACAATGAAAGCATTATTTAAAAATTTTAAACCAAATTTTAAAAACGACTCAAATAGCTAAAACATGTTAAAACAACACGGCCAGTAAAAGAGTTTTAAAAAATAACCACCCCACCATGCACTATTTGGAGTTTCATAGATTTCATAGATCATAAGAGTTGGAAGGGGCCTACAAGGCCATCGAGTCCAACCCCCTGCTCAATGCAGGAAACTAGAGGAGGGGTCTCCCATCCAAGTAATAACCAGGCTTGACCCTGCTTAGCTTTCCACGCTCAGACAAGCTGAGATAGTAGAGTTGGCGCCAGTCAGGCCTCAGTGGGGAGCTTGTTCCACAGTTGGGGGGCTACCACAGAAAAGGCCCTCCCCCTGCCACGTGGAGGGGCAGTCAGAGGAAGGCCACAGATGTTGAACGTGGTGTACATGTAGATTGTGGTTGGGAGAGGCATTCTGTCAAGTATTGTGGTCCCAAGCCGTGTAGGGCATTATAGGTTAAGACCAGCATCTTGAGACAGGCTCGGAAGCATACAGGCAGCCAATGCAAGTGGGCCGGAACTGGTGTTATATGTTTGAACCTTCTGGTCCCAGTGATGAGTCTGGCTGCCGCATTTTGCACAAGCTGCAGCTTCTGAACAGTCTTCAAGGGCAGCCCCACATAAAGTGCATTGCAGTAGTCTAGCTTAGAGATTACCAGAGCGTAGGTTACTGAAACCAGGCTATCCCTGTCCAGAAAGGAGTGTAGCTGGGCCATCAGCCAAAGCTGGTAGAAGGCACTCCATTCCACTGAGGCCACCTGAGCCTCAAGTGACAAATATGGCTCAAGGAGAACCCCCAAGCTACGAACCTGCTCCTTCGAGGGGAGTGCAACCCCATTAAAGACTATAATCTGTGACGTAATAAGAATTGTGCCCTTAAGTATATACAGAGTGCCTTTCCTTCAGCGGTACATTACTGCAATCCAGTCTTCCCAACCAAATAATATCATGATCACCACACTGAACCAGCCAAACTTTCCGTGGGGAATCGTATGTACTTAGTTACAGAAGCGCATTTTATGTTGTATAATTCTTACTTAAATATATATATTATGCCACTCTACAACAAAGTAGTGCGTACTCCTAAGTAAATGTGTTTAGCTTCAGGGCAGCAGAAAGAAACCCCGTTATTCCTGTGACCGTGCTGATGTGGCACAATGAGTTGAGTTTAAAATGTTAAAATCTGCACATCCAAGGAGTCTTATTTATTTAACAGGGTTGCTGTTATTATTAGTTTGCTCTAACATATCTGGAAAGTAATAACTGTGGAGGGGGGGTGCGGTTTTGTACCTGTCATTTAAAGTAAGTGAAGTGATAATCTAAAGGGGGCCTGGAGTCCAGAGTCCAAAATTGCCTAACAGCATCACCACTGTCACCTGGCTTTGTTGGAGTGTACCTGACGGCAGAGAGCTGCAGCCTGCCCAATTACTACTGGGCAACCTGCACTTGTGCCCTGGGCCATAGTAGGCAGTGAGGTTCCTGGCAGGTGGAAGAGCAGGTGCATTGGCTGCTGACATACCAAATGGAGTGCCAGAGGCCTTCCTCACCTGTTGCTTCCTCCAAGCTGGCCCAGGCCCCTTACCTTGGGAGGAAAGAGAAGTGGATTTGCTTGTGCAGTAATGTATGAGTGAGTGGCTTGGCTTGGTTTGGCCTTGCCTGGCTTGCTTACTTGAGTATGTCTGGAGCTCCTTGGCTCTGCAGCCATCTTTCTGGAGGGCACCTGCCTTTTTCATGATCCATGTGGCCAGACTCTGGTGGGTACATGGTCCTCCTTGGCAGCAGGGGTTTGCGCTAGGCTAGAGAAAGGTGAACAGATGCAGAAGGATACGGGATTCTTGCTCTTTTGTGTTCAAAAGCCACAGAGTCTTCTGGCACCTTAACAACGCACAGATTTATTATGGCACTGTACAAAAGGCTATTTTGAAAGATGTTACTTTTCATGTAGGTGGAGAAAAATGGCACTTGCTGAAATAAAGGTATAGAAGCCCTGATGTACCTGGTCCCCCTAGACTACCTGGCTTTTTGCCCACACATGCTTCTACGCCATCCAGTTATGGAATGCTCTTCCCACTGGTGTCTGCCTGGTGCCAACACTCACCTTTTTGGCACCAGGTTGAGAATGACCACTACTCCCAGGTATTTAATGGCATATGATGGAGCATTTATGTCAGTTTCTATTTGGTCCAGTATCTTATTGTAACTGTTTTAGCTATTTAAATTGTTTTAAATTTTTGTATGTTAGAGATTTTATGTTTTTATTATCTTGCGGTGTATGTTTTTGTGAACTGTCCAGAGAGCTTCAGCTATTGGGTGGTATAGAAATGAAAATACTACTACTACAAATTTATATTGCGCTCTACACCAGAGTGCAGTACAGTGTACAATAATTCTTCTGCTCCCTCCCTTCATCTCCCTTTCTGCCTGAGATATTTATTTTTTAATCAATGTCCTCCTCTCTCCTGTCTATACATCCCTTTTTACAAATGGGGGATGGTGGTGTCCTTTAAAGATAGGGGGGTGCGCATACATGCACGCACACAGACATGTTTTAGAGCCAGAGGTGGCTGCATCATACAGCCGCTTTGGGACATCATGAAAAGGTAGGAAATGATTGTTTAATTGTTTTTGTATTTTCACAACAATAATTTGTTGAGTTCTTTCTGTTGTGAGATTTTCTGCCTCAGGGGCCAAAATAACTTGACCGCCTTTGGGTCCTATTCACTTTGACTTGAGGGGGCCAGGGCAGCAAAATGTCTGGGGGAGGGCCCTGGCTACTCCTCCTCCTGTTTAGTGTTAGTAGCTTCTCCCCAGTTAGATGATGCAGAGGTCATGTTACAAGCCAGACTAGATGTGTTCAGTGTGAAGAACATAAGAGCCCTGCTGAATCAGACCGACAGACCGATTCATCTTTTGTTGCAAACCAACAGCTATTTATTTATTTATTATATTTATACCCCGCCTTTTTTCCTGCAAGGAACCCAAGGCGGCTTACATAATCCTCCTCCTCCTCTCCATTTTATCCTCACAACTCTGTGAGGTAGGTTAGGCAGGTGTTGGAGGTGTCTTTCTTCTAAGGTGAATTTTGTTCACCCCCGCAGTGATGAGTGGATGGTGGTGGTTTACTATGACTGCCCCTTCTACTTATGCCTTAGGATTCTGGTCATTGTTTCACATGAACTGAAGTAAAATTAGGTTTTTGTTCTTTTCAATTGTGTTCTTTTTTATTTATTTAAAATGTTTATAAGCTGCCTTCTCTAGGCGTTTTGAATTGGAATTAACTTGTTCCATCCCCCCCCCCCCATGGGAATGTGATAGGAGAGTTTTAACACTGACACGGGTTTGTAAATTCCAGATATTTCCCGCAATATAAATGAGCGGTACATCAATCGGCGCTTTTTACAACGTGTCCCTGCGATGAGAAAATTCGTGTAGCTGTTTCACACGTTGTGGATTACACGACCTGTATAGCTTGAACGTCGGAACGCTCCCTAATTAAGCTCTCTCGGTGGCGCCTACAGTCATGCCTAGTTCCGTGCGCATAGGAACCGCTTAGTACCCGCGTGCCCTCAAAAGAAATGGACGCCGAGGAGACACCGCTTTGGTCGCGTGGTTTTCCTCAAACCGCATCAAAACCAAATATCACGAGAATACATGACAGTCTACTGGCTGTCCCGAGCTTTTCGATTCCCGGGCTATGGGGAGGAGCTCTCGCGATATGTGCTTTTGAGATCAGAGCCTCTCGCGATATCTCAGAGCTCTGGGAGAAGACGGATACCTCGGGGGCGGCGACGCTGGGAGAAGATGGCGGACGAAGCGGGTAGCAACGGGGACGCTTCAGCCTTGCCGGTGGGGAAGGAGGCAGGTGAGGCGGGGGTGGTTTTGGGTTACTCTTGCGAGCCGCGGGTTCTTGTCTCCTTGTACTCTTCCTCCATAGGCCTGCTCACTTTAATATATTTCGCCTGGAACATTATTGGGCCTGTCGGTTTCACCTCCCCCAACCCTCCTCATGTATGACTGCAGGATTGGGACTACTTGCCGATACTTTTTCTCCGCCGCGTGCGAAGAGGGAAGAGCGAACGCTCCTTTTCTTCTATTTCTCTTTCCCCACCTCCCGCTCAAAAGCCGATCACGAATCCCTCCCTTCCGCTCTGTGTGTAAGTCGGAAGTTTCCGGTTGCCACCGACTCTAGTTCCAGAGGGCCAACTGAGTTTGCTACGACAAAAAATAAAATAAAATCTTAGGCACCTTGCAGACTAAACAAATTATTGTGGTATAGGATTTCGTGGACTAGGGCCCACGAAGTCGTACATCTGATGACCTGAGCTCTAGTCCACGAAGTCCGTTATTCTCTAAAGTGCCATAACATTCACTGAGCCCAATGTACTATCCTAGGATAGGTCCATGTGACTCTCCTTTCATCCTCCTCCTGCTGTTAATGAAACCCTCGTGAGAGCAGCTTTAGTACCAGCTCCTGATAACCCCTCAGTTGTGTCACTCTGTGATTTGTTGAGAGAGCCATTATTCCCAGCTTTATATCATAGCATATGATTCCTAGGCTTTTGTACGGTTGCCACCCTCCCTCTAGTACAGGGCTCTCCAACCTTGAATCCCCAGATGTTGCTGGCCTACAGCTCCCAGCATACCCAGCCAGCATGGCTAATGGCAAGGGATTCCAGGAGCTGTAGTCCAGCAACATCTGGGGACCCAAGGTTGGAGAGTCCTGTGTCTAGTAGATATGATTGAGACTGTGTGGTCTGATTCCCTTTCTACTGTGTTCGGGATGTGATGAGTTTCAGTCCTATTTCACACATTGTCGGCCTCATCTCTTGCACAAATACACATGTTTGAACTTCCAGAGTGTAGTGTCCTTGGAGACACTAGTGTGTCCAAGTTCCAGCATTTTACTCTATGCCCAAATTATTGATCTTGATTACCTTCGCGTGTAATGACAATTCCTGGGTTATTTAACCCAGGAATTGTCTGGTCTGAGCAGGAGCAAGCGAGCACGCTGCCTCCCACACACTTCCACTTTCAATCAACAGCCTGGGTTGTTATTGTGATGTCTGAACCTGGAACTCTGGTTTGTTTAGGGGTTAAACAACCCAGAAAAATCTACTTGTATGAAGGAGTTGGACTTCAGGTGAGTGTGTTTGGAGAACACTCTGCAAAGAACCTTGATTAGTTGCCACATTTCTGTCATGCTGTGCTACAGCCAGTGTTACATGCATTCTGTGCTCATAGTAACAATGCAAGTGTTACATACAGAAGTTTTCAAGAAATGAAGGTTCCGATGAAATAATGGGAAAGCACAAGAATAGAAACATGGGCATAGAATTGTGAGACAGTTAATGAACATGTGGGTTTGTAGCAAGGATGGAGGGGAGAGAAAGAGCTGTGCCTCGGGAGATCCGGGTTCTAGTCCCCGCTCGGCCATGAAACTCACTGGGTGACTTTGGGCCAGTCACTGACTCTCAGCCTCACCTACCTCACAAGGTTGTTGTGAGGATGAAATGGAGAGGAGGAGGACAATTATGTAAGCCGCCTTGGGTTCCTTGCAGGAAAAAAGGCGGGGTATAAATATAATAAATAAATAAATGGTGGGGAAGCTTTCACCCCAAGAGCCAAATTGCCACCCAGGAAACCCCTTGGGGGCTGCAAGCTGCTTCTTCAGGAGCCACCCCTTCAAGCTGCTTCTGGTGTCTTGAAGCAGTGGTTCCCAAGGAAGACAGCTCTGCATGCCCTTCACTTTTCTCACCCAGAAAGACAAGGGGCACACAGAGCCTCCAGAAACCACTCTTCAAGGAGCCTAGCACACCTTGAAGAAGATGTTCCCTAGGAAACCAGCTCTGTATGTGTTTCCCAATGGAGCTGCTTCAGGCAAGGAGGTGGGGGTGGCTCAGCAAGGCCTCTACAGTGGGGGTGGGGAGGCCTCATGGGCTGTGGTTCCCCATTCCCCTTAATCACTAAATTCCTGACCCTGAGCTTCCTGGATCTTCATCAGAGTCTGCTAGTTAGGGTTGTCCGACTGCAGCCTGCAAATATACATTGTCTTAAATTCCTGGATACAGCCACAACACCCACCCCCGCATGCCTGCTGTAATGAGCAGAGCTCCAGATGTGCAGCCCAGCAGTATGGGTGATGGAACTTAGGGAGCAACCGACACTAGGAGCCCAGGCTGCCTCATTTTTATTTTTTTTGCTTCATTAGGGAAGATTTTCATAGATTTCATAGATCATAGAGTTGGAAGGAGCCTACAAGGCTATCGAGTCCAACCCCCTGCTCAATGCAGGAAACTAGAGGAGGGGTCTCCCATCCAAGTAACAACCAGGCTTGACCCTGCTTAGCTTTCCACGCTCAGACAAGCTGAGCCAGCATAAGCCACAGGCCTGTATATAGTGCAGATACCTCGCTTGAAGCATTTATGTTACATTTTGCTGCATTGAGTATTATTCATGGAAAGGTAGGGTGTTTCCAGTGAAATCCTGTTTATCCTTTTGACCCATATCTGTTACTAATGTTTTCATTAGATTATGGTGGACTAGAAGGCAGTTCATGCTATATTTTTCTGACAGCTGCAGTCACAGAAATAGCTAGTGGCTCACTGCACATCAATTCACACTATCCTGTTTTCTTGCGGTCATGTGTATATGTATACAGTCAGGTGGAGGAAGTCAGTAGTGTGACAACTTTGGCTGAGTTTATACAGAATGCTCAGGCATGGGCAATAGACACAGCCTTGCAAATAGACACATGCGATACGAGAATAAGTTCATTCCAATGTATGCGTGAGAACTAAATTCCTAAAAATCTTAACTGGTCTCATTTAAAAAATATACGTATTTCATTGAATTACTAAAACTGAAATATGTGTTGATGGCATGCAGTACAATACAAATACTGCTTAAACATGAGCCATAGGACTAAAAATGGGAGGTGAACCTCCTGTTACAGGAGCAGAATGCTTCTCTAAAGAGCAGTATGCTTCCGCAGGCCAGATAACATTGGGAGTGGGGCTTCACACTTGATGTCATTGGGTCCCTGTGCAAAGCACCAGCCAGGGCACCTCCAGCCAGCACTTCTGCCACAGAGCTTGCTTCACTCCGCCTAGGCTTTCCTCAGCTAGGGAAAGCCCGGGCGGAGTGAAGCCCACTGAGGTGCCAATTTGGCTCAGTCCTGTCAGAAGGCAGTGAAGGAGCGAAGAGAATTGAGGCACAGCTCAGTTACTCTCACTACCCCTACTTAGGGGGAAAGACTTTGGAAAGTATTTTCAGGAAGGGGCCTTGCCTGAGACCCCATGAGCTAGCCAGATTTGGCCCATAGGCTAGAGGTGCCCCATCCCTGTGCTCAAATAGCTGTTCATTTTTTACATTTATGATGTGTGAATATGATACATAGTTTCTGAGCTGCAGAGTGGAGGGCAAAACGCAGGCATGAAGCTCAAGTGGTGGATAAAAATCAGTTTGTGGTTTTTTTTAAATTTAAATCAGATTTTTTTTACAAAAAAATTATTCTTAAAAGGCTTTTTTAAAAAAAGCCCTACGTGATCATAGTGTTAATTTAAAATATGTTATAGTTCAAAGATTTCATTAAGGAATAGGGATTATAAATTCTAATTCTGTATTATATAACCTTTTTAAAAAAGTTTTGTAAATGGGGTCTTGGATTGGGGCCTCAATTTTATGGGGTTCCATAGGCTTCTGTATAGATTATTTAGATTAATCTTTCTATCTCCTCAAGTACTCAGTCTAGAAGGTACAATCAGAAAATTTTGTAGTTCTCAAACTGGGTTTGTGTCTCCAGAGATACATTCTTGTTAACAGCAATATATGGATATGAGAAATAATAGATCTGATAATGTATGCTGGAAATTCTTAGAAGCCCTATTTTTCCTTGAGTGATGGTGATTCCTTTAGAATGGCAACTCTAGCTATTGTCCCTCTGTAACTTTGTGTAGATAAAGTCAAGCCTTTAACTCTCTCTGAAAGTGCACATTTTCAGACACTAAAAGTGTCAATAAGTAGAGGATTATTGGAGGTGGAGTCATCTTTACTGTTGATGAAACAAAAATTCACAATACTGTGTTGTTTTAGTTAAATAAAATAGTTTCAGTGTCTCTCTGGAGTTGGTGTTGATTGCCCTAATAGAGTAAGGTAAGGAAATCCTTCAAATATTCATGATTAACCTGTTCAGCTGGAGATTGTTCACCTACCAGTGCCTTCACAAATACCTGTTTCAGTGAGCTTTGGTAACTGAATTGTGTAAAATATGTATTAAGGTTACAACAAAGAAGAGTGCACTTTCTAGAGGGAAAGCAATTGCATGATTAAATCAAGTCTTTCTGAGTATTGATTTAAATTATTTAAATTGTGATTTAAATCACATTGATTTAAATCAAATCCACTCTGCACTCAAATAAATCAAAACTCCCCTGAAGTTTTGTCTGTCTTGCTAATATTCAAGATTTGGGTTCTCCTGACAATGTGCTATGCTAAAATAGTGACCTACTCTGTTCTACAGACCTCACAGTTCTATGAACCACAATGGAGGGAGTGAGGAAAAGAAAACTTGAAAATCAAACCGTGGTCAGAGGTCTAGGCAAACAGAAAATGCACTATGCTGTACTGAAGCTCTTCATCTGCATCACCTTTGTGTGTTCTCTCTAAACGTAAACATGAGCACCACATATATTTGTAGTAGCCGTGTGTTGTATTTTATGATAGACTGATACATTAGCAGAAATGCTCTGTTTGTGCAAAGATTTTTGTTAAACCGTTTCTGCATGTTGGGCTAGATTTTTCTGTATGCATTCTGAAAAGAAGCATATTTTTCCCCCCAGACAGGTGACAACTCATGTAGAGGTAAATTTTGTCTAGGCTTCAGTTTAACAGAAAGGCTTGGAGGGGTCAGTCAGACTTACCTTGACCTTCAAGGAACAGACCTTTCCTTGACCTTCCAAGGAACAACCCTGAGGGCCAGTCACTCATCTATAGGTTGTTCCTAGCCTCTTCTCTGTTATGCTAAAGAGTACTGTTAGTCATATCCCCCTTGCAAAAGACTGTACTGATTACCTTATTTAAAGCCATGACACTGGAAGATGGGCAATGTCTGACCTTTTTCAGACCTAGGTGTTTCCTTTTGGAATTGTCTTGTTTAGTTACTGACTCATTGTTACCTGATCTCTACCTGATACTATTCAGTATAAATGGAAGTGTCTCCCTTTAAATTTAAATCATGGCCTACTTAAATGTCCTTTAATTTCCCCCCTCAGATATTTCAGATCAAATTCTTGTGGTACAAAAAATTAACATGGGATACTATTTTTAGCTTTGTTAACTAAATACAAGTAAAATAAGCATTCTAAATTAAATCTCTAAGACAGGAGTGGGCAACTTGTGGCCCTCCAGATGTTTTGGCCTATGGTTCCCATCAGCTCTAGCCAGCATAGCCAATAATGAGGGGTGATGGGAGTTGTAGGCCAAAACATCTGGAGCACCACAAGTTTCACACCACTCCTCTAGGGCATCAGAACATTTTCCCATGCAAACTAAAAATCTTCCTATGCAAATTAATCTATTTGTATTGGAAAAATTTCCAATGCAAACATTTTACAGAAAACCCACATTACTGCCTGCTGCACTACACTCAAACAGACTGGACAGCCTCTTTGACGCTCCTTGTGATGTCAAGCAAGATCCCCTTTCACCCCACCCTTTTCCAGGATTAGGAGATGCCCCAGACTTTGCACTGACTTCAGAAAACAAGCGGTGTGCTGCTTTTCAAGCCTTAATAGGCCTATTCTTGCTTGCAGACAGTCCTTTCATCTACTATGACTATTTGGTAGTGTCAGCCCAGGGCTAGGCTCTGCGACAAACCCAGGTGTTTTATTTGTCCCATCTCCACTCAGACAACAATATTAAAAGACCTAATAACATCAACCGTATCATTAGGACTCATTCACTTGGTCACCCTCCAATGTGATGTGCTCCATCACATCACTGTGTAGTGCCCTTCTGTCTACATAGGATAAACAAATAGCTGTTTTAGATAAGGGGGTTGTCTGTAAGCAAGGACAGGTCTACCTCCTAAGGCATGTGAGAGAGAAGTATCATTGTACAGGATGGGCTGGAAATTATTGAGGATACGTCGGAGGGGTTTTACCTGAACATTTTAGGTGGTCTGTCACTTGCCTCTGGGCCTGGTCTATAGTAGGCTTTCCCTGCGTACCAATCTGGCCTTGTCTGTCTGTTTTTGTTTTTTATTTCACTGGGTGGATATTGCACTTCTCAAAATGCCTGAGTAGGGTGTTCTTAAACTAATAGTCATCACCTGCAGCACCCAGCTAATTCATTTGTGTCTTCCAGAGTACTCATCTTACAAATTGAGTTGTAATTTTTCAACAAAAAAAAGGAAGGTGAAATTTCGAAGCTAGGAAGGTTTGTTCAGTGGGGCTTACTTCCAGGTAACTGCATGCTTGGGAGTAAGTCCAGTCGAACTCATTGGGGCCTTACTTCTGAATAGATATGCAGAAGATTGGGCTGTTGTTCCCTGACTTGGTAGTACACCTGTGCTTGTGATCATGGACATTCCCTTGTTCCCCTTTCCCTAATTCCAGATCTGGATGTGGGAAAGGGGCAGACAGGGTTCCTGCAGTTGCACTGGGCACTGGAGAACCTTGAAAGCACAGAACAGCTACAGGATCCCTGCTAGCCCTCTTTCTAGTTTTAGACTTTGAGCTCTCTCTCTAGCTCCTGAGGGAAAAGTTGACCCTTGTTTGTATGGTGGGCAGCAGAGATGCATCTTGGAGGCCCTCCACCACCCTGCTCCAACCTTTCCCCTCTGTCTCAGGGGAGAAAGATGCACCAGCTCTGTGCATCAGGTGGTAGAGGCACACCTTGGAATTCATCCAGTACCTGAATGGCCAACTCAAGACTCGCTTTCCAGCTTTGAGCTGGTGAAGTGCACAGGGATTTCCCTGTAGTTGTGTTGAGCTTCAGAGCCCTCCAAAGCTCAAAGCAATGAGAGGAGCGGGGAGAGATGTCTCTGCCCCCTCCTCAACTTCAAGCCTGAAAGAAAGTTGGGGCTCCACTCAACACCTTTGTCAGAAGGCAATTACTGTTGCCAATTTACTTCTGTTGTATATGGTTCTTCTTTTCTTACATTGATTTGAGCTTTGCATAGAAATGTCACAGATAATGTCACAGATAATGTATGACAGATAATGTCATACATCTGTACATGCATGACATGATAATGTCATACATGAGAGCTAGTGTGGCGTAGTGGTTTTGGACTGGGACTCGGGAGATCCGGGTTCTAGTCCCCGCTCAGCCATGAAACTCACTGGGTGACTTTGGGCCAGTCACTGACTCTCAGCCTCACCTACCTCACAGGGTTGTTTTGAGGATAAAATGGAGAGGAGGATGAGGATAATGTAAGCCGCCTTTGGTTCCTTGCAGGAAAAAAGGTGGGGTATAAATATAATAAATAAATACATGTCATGACTTTTTTGGCCCCACAGTTTTTCTCTCTGAATAAAGTGTGCTTTAGTCCACAAGGGCTTATGCCACAATAAATCTGCTGGTCATTTGAGGGTGTGCCTTGCTCCATTCTGCTGTTACTTACCACAAGTAAACATAATTCAAATGAGATTTTCTGATGTGCTTAATGGCAGTATATGAAATACAATTTGTCATGTCAATATAGTGATTTGCTGGAGTTTAAAATGAATGCCCGAAATGTGTTTTGAAGACAATTGCAGATTAATCACAGCTGAGAAGATTTTCTACCCACACGTTTGTATTTTTCCAGCTTCCTTCTTAGTCAGTGCGAAAATAGCAGCTTCTTCCGTGTGCGATCATTGGCCTAAGATATACATATATATGTATGCCCGCACACACATTCACCCTAGCTGCTGACTACAAAGTGACTCTTCTCTTGGCAATATGTGAGGCACTAGGTAGCTTTGGAGACAGAAAACGATGCCCGACACTCCATGCATCTCTTGCTGAAAGACTTCCATTAGCCAGTTGACAGTTTAGTTGAAGAGTAATGAAAGCATTGGCATTGTATTTAAAATGGACATGGATCAATGCTAAGAATGAATGTTGCACCTTTCCCTGTGCTGACTTAAACTATGTTATTTACAAGGTAAATCATCAAATGAAGTTGTTTCAAATTGTTTTAGTCCACAATGGTCTGGCATGTGAACTAACATTATTACTTCCTCTGCATGTTTCCATATCATTGGTCTATCCTTTATTTTAGTAATGTGGAAGATGCCTAAATGATTCAGCCCTATAGCTGAGTCCTGAGGGAAAGTTTGTCCAGCATATCAAGGAAACATTAGATTTCTTATTTTGCTCTGTTGCTACTGGATATCCCCCCACCCCACCCCTTCATTTATTTTCTCATTTGGACATAGAGTAAGCATTAAATGATTAATATGTATTTTTCTGTCTTGATTCCCAATGGTATTTGCATTACTTGTCTTTGATTGACGAATTAGAATTGCCATTACAAAATTCTGAAGTCATGTGTTTGCCAGAAGGCTTACATTTAACCAATGTTTGAAGCTGTCCTCACCAACTGTGTGATGCTGGCAAAGCCCCTGGGGATAGCTTGTCCTTGCCAAAGCTTCCTGGTTTTTAAAAAATATCTGTGTGCTTGCTTTTTACAGTGGATCGTCTGATCAAAGATAACAGCCACATCTTCACGGATGCCCAGTGTAAAGTGTGTAGTGCTGTGCTCATCTCTGAGTCCCAAAAGCTCGCTCATTATCAGGTACACTTCAAGCAACATGCAGTTATTGAAACTATTGCTTTGAGAATGTAGGGTTCCTGGTATGCTTATCTTGCTCTTCTGTTCTCTTTTCTCCAGAGTAAGAAACATGCAAACAAAGTTCGGCGGTACATGGCTATCCATGGTGAGGAGGAGCTCAGCCAGAGTAAGAAAATAAAGCTGGATACAAAGCAGGTAATGCCAGTCAGGTCAGAACTCCAAAAACAGCCAACGAATGAGTTTAATGCACTAGAAGGCTTGGGAAGTTCATTCAGTGTAGTATTTCTTGGATTATGGGGTAATGCACCAGAGGAATTTTTGGGCTCACTCCTGCAAGAATAGTCCATGCACTGCACTGCTAGGGCGGAAATACATTTAAAGCAGGGATACACAGGCCCCATGTAGTCCCTGGATGTGGCTTGTGCAACTCCCCCAGCACCAGATTCCTCTCCTCCCTCCCCCAATCAGCATTGCTGCTTTCTCACCACTAATGTTTGTGCAGAAGCAGCTGTATCCATTAGGTTTGCCAGAAGCAGGACGGTGAAGTGTCCTCTACCTCCCAGCAGCCCAGAAGCAGCCGGCATCACTGCTTCTGCACCACTAATGGTGGCGCAAAAGCACCAGTGCCCATTGGGGTTGCTCTGGGTGTAGTGGAGGAGGCTTTAGCTTCCTCCCCCTGATGGCGACCCCTGAAGCAGCCTCCCCCACCCCAGTGATCATGTGTCTGTGCCCTTGTGCAGGTGCTGCCACCAGGCACACTGCTGACACCAAGTGCAACTCTTGAGGCCGAAAGGGTTGTGTACCCCTGATTTAAAGCTTACCCACTAATCAAATGTGTTCCTGTACAATAGAAATAAACCTGAGAAGCTGAGCCGAAGAACATGACAAATTCCAGTCAAGTTCTTGAACTTGAGGCATTTTATTGGTACTCTGTCTTTTGCCTCCAGACCCAATACATTTCTGTGTTCCCTCTTGCAAACAGCAGAGCAGCAATGGAGAAGACAGGAACAAATGCTGTCCCATCTGTAACATGACCTTTTCCTCACCTGTTGTGGCTAACTCCCACTACCTAGGCAAGACTCATGCCAAGAATCTGAAACTGAAGCAGCAGTCTCCAAAAGCAGAAGGTACGATTAGGAAGATGCAGGTGTATTGTCTCCTGGTGTTGTGCTGAAAAGCCCCGGTCTGATTAGTCCAGGGCTCTTTGAGTATCCATTGTACAAACACTGGACAGTGATCCCTATCTTGCTAGTATGTGATAATAAGACAGTCATTGAGCAAGATGAAGTATGTTTTCCAGTTGAGAATTGGCATGCTGGTGTCATGTGTTTTCTTGATGACCATGGTGGTGTAACAAAACTGAAAAATGCAGCACAACAAATCCTTTATTTGCTACCTTAGATAACCTTTTTGTCAGCTGCAAACTAGTGTGTGTATGTATGTACACACACATGCAGTGAGGATGTTCCAATCCTTATGTAGACTAGAGTTCTTTTTAAGCAGTATTTCTGACATATTAAGGAGACTGTGGCTTGTTCTGGTTATGTGATGTTGTACCTTCAACTCTTCTGATTGCTTTGCTTCCAAGTTTTTGTATCTTCTGGATTGATTTTGCAGCAGCTGTACCTGCTAAGAAACAACCTGCTAACCCTCTTCCCACTACTGTGTCCTCTAATGAAGAGAACCAAAACACTTCTGACCCAGACAAATTCTGCAATCTCTGCCATGCCACGTTCAATAATCCCCTGATGGCAAAGCAGCACTACGTAGGGAAGAAACACAAAAAGCAGGAAACCAAACTTAAGCTAATGGCACACTATGGGAGAACCCCTGAGGAGCCTGCTGCCTCAACAGGTGAGTGTTTCGCAGCAAGACTTCCAGAATAAAGAGCAGGTTTAGTTGTAAAGGTTTAAAAAGCCACAACTAACTTCCCATTTGAAGTGCTGTGCATGTAATGTGCATGCATTTCTGTGATATACATTTGAAAATTACCCCCCGTCCCATCTTTTGTTCTCTTAGTGTAGTATGTATGTCACATGCATAGGGAGAGAGCCGGATTGAGCTGTAGATATAAAAAACTTTACAGAGGCAAGCACCAGTAGTAGCTGGGCAAAACCGTGTATTTCCATGAAATGGAAAATAAGTTCTAATATTTAAAAAACCCTTTAATTTAAAAGAACTAACTCACTTACAAATTCACACATGTGCACCAAGAAATTTCAAATTTAGACACCCAAGCTTTACTGCTTATATGGTGCAGAAATGATTATGTTCTATATCAGGGATGGGCACACAGGGCCCCTGCTGCCCCCCAAATTAGTGAGCTAATTTTGGCCCTTTTCGCATTCTGTAGCCGCTACAGATGCCATTCTTAACAATTTCTTTTATTTTTGTATGCCTGTGGGGGGTGGGTGCCGCCTACGGGGAGCGAAAATAGTCCCTGGACCTCCTGCAGTTGCCCATTCGTGTTCTACAGTCTTGTATATTGTCCTCTCTGTTTCAGCTTAGCCTCCATGTACGCACACTTCTCCTTGATCTTGAGCCCAATCCTCTTGCTCTGCAGGTGAGAGCATCCTATTGTTCAAGATACTATGGTGGGAAGTTGCCACCTAGCTGCACACTGACCCTTTGACCTGGTTCACATAATCAAAATAAGCCACCATTTATTTAAATCACGGTGCATGTGGGGTGTGATTTCTATAATCAGTGCCCGGGCACAGCTTGTTGTGTCATCCGAACCCAGACAGCATGGCTTCTTGGAGGGGGAAACAACCCTCCAATAGCCCTATAACAGTCCATGGGTTATTTTGATTGTGCAAACCAGCCCAAAGTTTTCCCTATATGCTTTCACTTGGGTTAGTGAGAATGGCATGCAAGTGACAAGCTTTGTGGAAAACTCACAGTTATTAGATAAAAGATGCAGAGAGGGACATAAGACAAGGTAGATGAGCATGGAGCAAATATATGTATCTGGTTACTGCACCTCAAAAAGGATATTATATTGTAGAGCTAGAAAAGGTGCAGAAAGGGTCAACTAAAATGATCAAGGGGCTAGAGCGACTCCCCTGTGAGGGGAGCTGAACTGTCCTTGGTGGCAGGCTAGTGAGAAGGGTGTCTGTTGATAACCTCAGAGTGCGGGCAGGCTGGTATGGGAGAAGGCAATTCTTCAAGTAACTTGGGTTGTTCTCCATTACATGCAAACTCAGAGAGTTGTTGAGGGAGAAACATCCCAGAGTTATAACCCATGGATGGAAGGACAGGTAATAAAAGATGAGAACATATGGTTAACCCAGACTTGTAAGGACCGTGTTAGCAAAGCTACAGATCAAAATGAACTGAGGCTGGCAAGGGATGCTATGAATAACAAAAAAGGGCTTCTTCAGGTATGTTCAAAGGCAGAGAAGAAATGGCAGGTTTGCCTTTCAATAAGGATGGTGAAATGTTAATGGCAACATTTTTTCTGACAATGAAGACATTCCTGTTTAACTTCTGTTCCCTTTTGAGAGAACTGTATGCAAACTCACATAAAGAATATAACAGGTCAGGACTACAGTTCAAGATTGATAAGTTGTTGGTCAGGAAATAGTTGGCTATCTTAAATGAGTTCAAGTCTTCAGGGCCAAAAGAATTGCATCCTAGATTATTAAAGCAACCTGCTAATGTACTCTCAGAACCTCTGTCTATGATCTTTGAGAAATCCTGGACAATGGGTGTGGTTCCACAGGACTGGAGATGGGCAAATGTCTCAGTCTTCAAAAGGGGAAAAGGAAGATCTGGGAAACTACAGGCCAGTCGGCCTGACTTGGATACAAGGGAAGATACCAGAACAGATTATAAAGGAGTCCGTTTATAAACGTCTTGATAATAACACAGTGATTAGTAGCAGCCAGCATGGATTTGTCAAGAATAAATCCTGTAAGACTAATCTTGCCCCCCCCCTTTTTTTTAATCAGGTTACTAGCTTAGTGGATTGTGAGAGAGCTGTGGTTGTAATTTATTTTGATTTCAGGAAAGCATATGTCAAAGTCCCCCTGATATTTTGGTTAGAAAATTGGTTAAATGCATATGAGATAAGTTGTAGCACTATCAGGTGAATTCACAGCTGGTTGGAAAACTGTACTCGGAATACTTATCAATGCTTCCTCGTTAAACTGGAGGGAGGTTTCCAGTGGGGTGCCATGTGGCTCTCTCTTAGGCCCAATACCCTTCGAAATGTTTATCAGTTGCTTAGATGTGGGTGGGTGGGTGGGTGGGTGGATGGGTAGAAGGGAATACTTATCAGATTTGCAGATGGCAACAAAACCTGGGAGTGATAGCTAAACAAAATAATAAAAATCAAGATGACCTTAATGGGGGGGGAGGGGACTTGGGCCAGAATTAACAAAATAAAATTCAACAGTGACAGATGTTAAGTTCTCCATTGTGGGTGGAGGTGGAATCAAATGCATGGGTATAGGATAGGGGATACCTGAATTGCCAGTAATAGATATGAAAATAATCTTGGGATTGCAGTTGATCACAAACTGAATATGAATCAGCATTGTGATGCAGCTGGGAAAAAGTGCATGCAATTTCAGTCTGTATTAATAGAACCATAGCTTCCAAGTCACGGGAATTAATAGTTCTAGTTTATTCTGCACTATTCAGACCTTCTGGAGTACTATGTCCAGGGTGCTGCACATTAAGAAAGATTTAGAGAAATTAGAATGGGTTCAGAGGAGGGCAGTGAAGATAACCAACAGTGGAAAACAAGTCCTGTGACAAAATATTGGAGGAACTGGGGTATGTTCGCCTGGAAAAGAGAAGACAGAGAGGGAATATGATAACCATTCAAATATCAGAAGGACTGTCACATGGAAGAGGGAAAAGTTTGTTCTCTGCTACCCAGAGGGCAGGACTAGATCTAATGAGCTTAAGTTAAAGGAGAGCAGTGCTTAGTTGAACATTAGGAGAAATTTCTTGATGGTAAGAGTGGTTCAACAATAGAACTAATTACCTAGAAGGGTGGTGGACTCTCACTGGTGATCTTCCAGCAGAGGCTGAACTGCTGTCTGTTGGAGATGCTCTAGCTCTGGATTTCCTGCATCGAGCAGGGAGTTAGACTAGATGGCCTACAAGCTTCCTCCAATTCTGTCATTTAACAAAAGAGAACACATCATTTGCGGATCAAAGTTTCTATACTAGTTTCAAGCTTAGAAAAGACAAGTAATGAAAAAGAAACATGGAAGAATTAAAGGGTAAGTCTGATTAACAGTAAGTTACTCTAAATTTATTTGCAAGTAAGTCTGTGAGTTGATTGGGACTTGCTTTTGATTAACTGCATAGGATTGTAACTTTAAGAACATATAGTTTATGCTTGCAGAATTATGTATGAAAACTATGGTTGGGGTGAGGGGAAAGACTGACTTGCAAAACTTTGGACAAAAGTAAGGCTAAGTAGGAATATAGTGAATAGGAGCAGTGAATGTAACATACCAAGATGCTATTTACATGCCGGGCAAATAGTAACAAGGTGCAGAGGACATCGGGTGCGTCGGTGAACACAAGAGTGAAGAGAACTTAAACACCAATAGAAAATTTGCTATGCATGTAAACTTGTTAACTGCGGCTAGGCTAATGATAGTGAGGAAATGGAAAGTACAACATGTTTTTCTAATAACTGATTGGTATACGGAAGTTTGGGATATAGCCCTAAATGATAAACTGACTTGTAGTATCAAATGCAAAAAGGGACAGTTAAAGAAGAATAATTTTATGGCTATATGGAATCAATTATTAGACTATGTATTAATAAAGGGGAAGGCAAGTATGCCTTGTCAGTATATGTTATATTTTTGGAATGTGGAATTTAATTGATCAAGGGGATGGAAGTATATTAGTTGGTCCCTAGGTGGGTGGGGGGGTGCACCTTATGATTTATTGTGGTTGTACGCTTTTTTATTTTATAGTTTTGTATGTAGTTTATAATAAATAAATAAATAATTTAAAAAAGAAAAAGAAAAAAAAAGTTGCTATGCCAAATAATAATCACAGCTTATCTAAATACCATGAGAGTCAAATGTGATTTTAATTGTCTCCTGTGAAAACACACGACCTGAATCCTATGCATGTTTATTCGGAAATAAGATCTACATTAGGCAATGGGACTTATTCCAAGGCAAGTGTGCATAATATTACAGCCTTAATTGTTCTACAGATCCATGGTTTAAAGCATTTTGGGTTGTTTTTGTAGTATTAATAATTTTTTGTTGTCGTTAATAGCAAATCACACCATTTGGTTTCTGTAACAGTTCGCAAAATTAGTTTATATTTCCTGTTTCTATTATTTCTCTAGAAATATGTTTATTAGAACTGTACATAAACTCCAAAAGTGGGTAAATTAAAGCTGTACTGAAATAGCCTCCCCAATTTTGGCACCCCATTTGCATGCGGTGATATTGGGGGGTGGGAGGTGTAGAAAGTAGAGTGCAAAACTCATTGGTGGAAGGAGCAGTCCTCCTGTTGGCTGCCTTTTCCCCAGAATCCCCTGTCAATTGTTACATCATCGTGTAGGGCTGGTTCACACGTCACAATAAGCCACCATGGGTTAATTCACCCATGGGGCTCCAGACATGTTTTGGCTGCCACTTTGAATATGCAAGCCGGCCCGGTAGGGGCACACCATGGCTTATCATGACATACGAACTGGCCCATAGCATTGTTTCAGTCTATTGACACCATGCCTAACGGTGCTACCTCAGGTGAGTTTTGCCCCCCAGCCCCAATGTGGTCCATCTCACTTGCTGAAATTGCCTGGGGTTTCGGGGGGCCTTTTGCTCCTTCACCCCACACATTTAGGAGCGAAGTTGTCAAATGAGAACTTTCATCTCAGCCCAAATATAACCTCAGGTCTATTTGGAACAGTGGAAAAGTTTGGTAAGTGAAAGAGAATTTTTAAAGGATTAATGTCTCCTTGCTTTGGTAAGAAATAAAAATTAAACAAAGAAAATATATGTTACGCAATCCAAGTAAACTAAAAATGGCATCAAACACCCCCTAAAGAGGGGGGAAATTAAAGTGGTACCATTCTTTTTTTAAAGAAAGAATATGCAAAACAAAGATATGCATAGAGGTTAAGTTGCATATCTATCTATCTATATTAAAAATTAGAAAAATAATAATATCCTTTATTTAATATAGATCAAACCGAGGGGGAAACCCAGAACCAAAAACTTATTCAAGGACCAGGGAACTTAATAACCATGGAAGGAATGCACAAAAATACTGTTGGTAAGAATTGCAGGGAGAAAGAAAACTTTAAAAATCAAGCACGCATGCACTATGCTGTTTCAACAAACAGGCAAAATGGATAAGAACAGCAGTGTTATAGGGCATGGGGGAAGAGGTGAAGAGAGAATCCCTAGGGACAGTGAAGGAACGAAAGAGAAAGCTAGTGATGCATAATTTCTAATTTGAAATTGCTTTGCTTGAAAGTGAGTTGGACTTTAACATGAAAAACAAAATGGCACAAAACAATTCCACTGACTCCTAGTTGGTTTCTCGGCTGAATTCAGAATGCTGCTTTTGACCTTGAAAGGACTTAAAAGTTGTGGAACCAAGATTCCTGAAAGATCGCTTATCTTCATATAAGCCTCCCCAGTTCAGACCATCCAAGGCCCTACTCTAAGCTCCCCCTCCCTCATGAGGGTGGTATTTAGGGACTGGGCTTTCTCCAGTGGAACCCCATCCTTGGAACTCCTTCTGTTAAGGAGGCCCTTAATGGCATCTTCTTTCCTTCCCAAGACTAACTTTGGGAAAGCCTTCAAGGAAGATGTATAGTTGTATGTGTTGAGGGATGCTATTTTCTGATAGCTGTAGCACTGGCTTGTTGCAATTATATCTTGTGTTTTCATTTATCTTACTGTTATCAGCCATAGAGGCCTGTTCTTGGGCAGAAAGGTGGCAGAAATAAATGTTTGTAATAAATATCTTAAATAAAAAATGCTTTTTAAAAAAAAAATATGCTGGTATGCATGTTAATGCATTGGGTGTGTACAAGCACTAGTATGTTAAGTTATTTTAAGTTTAAAGCTTAAATAATTTTAGTAAAATGAAAAAATAAAAGACCCTTATTGAAATAACAAGTATCAGAGGATATGAATTATATGCAAATATGACTAAAATGCTTGAAATAAAATATGCATGTGTAAAAAACAAAACAAAAAACAAATAGCAATGTTTTAAAATCAATGAATTGGGACCAGAGAAGAGTAAGCAGAACTACACAGCCTTGTTTGCACATAACACTGATGCTAACCCATGGGTTGTTGAATTCTGGGTTGTTGTGATGTGTGAACCCAGCTACACTAACAAACCATGGTTTGTTAACCACGAATAACCCATAAAGAGAATCTGTGGTGGTGTGTTCGGATGTAAATGAGCTGGCAGCGCTGGTCGCGTCACTTCTGGTCAGCAGGAAGTGACGCAACAGGACTGGCGCGGCGGGCTCGATGCAGAGAGGCGAGGGAGCCCCGGGACCCAGTAAGGCCTGCTCGCCTCAGGCAGGTGTGAGCGGGGTCGATTTCGGCCCGCTCGAGGCGAGCGGTTACATCCCTATTTGGGATACAGGGAGGGAGCGAGTGAAGGAAGAGGGAAACAAGCAACCCAAGGACTGAGAAAACGATGGTTTGTTTAATCATCTGCCACACAAACCCTGGGGAAGGCAACAAACCATGGGTTAACTAAACTATGGGTTAGCGTTATGTGCAAACCAGGTCCACTTGTGCAACAGGACTTTTCTGGCTCCTCCCCACTGCAGCCCCTGCACACACACTTTGCAACTTTTGAGGGCCATCATCTGGAATGGCATAAGATAAGACATGATTTTAAAAGATGTGATGGGATAACCACGAAAAAATGAATGAGAAGAATGTTTAAGCTATGTGTGAATAGAGGCAGTGGTAGTTGGTGGACTCCCAGCTCCTCAATGGAGGCTGACATTTCAGAATAAAACAAAACATTGTCTGTACAGATTACCCTTACTCCTAGGGCACTTAGAAATGAATTAGTAGTAAGGATATCTGATGACTGTATCACTTCTATGAACTTAACGTTTTGATAGTTAAGCAACTAAACATTTCTAAAACCACAAGTCCCTTCCAAATCCTCTTCAACCAATAGACAGTGAAGTTTTCCAGTTCTGCAACAGAAGTGAGCTTTGCTGTCCCCATGACCTTTTTTAAATAAATAATAATTTAAGAATCAGTTGACCTTTTCCATAGGCTTATAGTTCAGCTTCTTTTTCAGTGTATACAGAATGAATCTGTGTTCCGAATGTTTCTTAAACTGTGATTGTTAAATCCTCATATTAATGTCCTCTATTTTTCAGCCTATGCTTCTGTACTGCTTCTCTCTCCTGCATCCTCTTCTCATTTTTTATCTCTGGTCACACATATCCCAAGTTCTTTTCCATTAAGCCTGCATTCCTCTCTAGGCTTTTGTCATCCTCTGGAGGTAACCAGAAGATATGTGCATTTGTACATATTTATGGATGTAATCATCCTTTTCAAGTGGATCAATCTCAGAAAAGATGGTAGTCATAACACAGGCTAGTAGAAATTGCCTTGTATTTCCAGAATAGCCTCTGTTAAAGTGGAGAAATGGTCCACTTCCTGACTGACAAAGACAGACTAAAAAGTCCATCTTACGTGTATGACTTTCATGTCTATAGATAGATGTAGCCTTTTATTTAAATCCTCCATGAAGGAAATTGTAAAATCTTCCTAGACAGTATATCACTTTTATTTATTTAAATATTTCTAGCCCATCCTATATCAATAGATTTCGGGGCAGGGTACAATAATAATACGTAATTTTAAAATTCAACTTAAAACCACAGCAGTATAAAATCAGCATTGATAACCCAAGCAACCAACTCAAAACTGAGCTACGCTCAGTGATGTGCTTCACATGACATTGCAGCCCACCTTGACTTAATTTACTCGTGGGGGCTGCGGTGTCATGCTGGGTACCGTGGCTCTTTTCTGGGAAATTTTTTATTTGAATTTTAAAATCCATAAAAACAAAATACAGAAAACAGAGCAAAACAAAAACCAAACAAACATACATTTCCAAGACCAAACAACATTGAACTAAAAAGGACTTCCAATTTTTCCACAACCAAGTATATCAAATCTTCTATATGATCATTATAAAAGTTGCTTTCTTTTTTTTTTCTTAAACCAAATATGTATATATATATATATATAAGTTCCCCCCTCTCTTATTTATCAACTTCACAGATTCACAAAGCCTTGAAATCCTACAGCACTTTACTCCTAAACATAGATATTAATCCATAATAATAATAATAATAATAATTTCACATTTTCACATTACTTCACAACCTAGATTTTAATCCACATTTAGTTAGTTCCTTTCCATTAATCATTCTCAATACTAAGTTTCATCCAGACTCAATACATTTTTACCAATAACCAATTATTATTCAGCTTCTAATTCAATATTAATCCTTATTCTTATTCTACTCAGCAACTAATCTTTTTACTAATCCTAACTATGTCCCCTTCAAGATCCAAGCCACCACATTAATGAAAAGTACAAAGAACTTCCCCCTTCCACCATTAGCCAGCAATCATCATAATATAAGTCAAACTATTTTTTCCATCCAATAATCAGCACACAATTTTTTCATAACATGGGTCAAACCATTTATCCCATCCAAAAGTCAACAAACCCTTTTCCCCGATCAAACACAGTGTTCACAATATACATCTTTTTCCGGCTCATGCTCCACAAATAACTTTTCCCCCCCATATCTGGCTTCCTCCAAATAGCCCGGCAGCCGTCACCTTCCCAGTTCTTTGTGAATGACTTCTTGCTTGATTCAATGGCAACCCCCCTTTCTTTCTGTCTCTCTTTGAAAATGCAGTTGTTATCTCATCCAGTATATCAATCTTCGCCTCGTCCTCCCCGTTCTGCTCAAACTTCACAAATCGGTCACCCTTTGTAGTCTCCTGGAATTTTTGATTTATTTGTACATTCCCCAGCAGGTTTTTTCTAAATTCTTCAAACAACAACAAAAGTTCTTCGGCCAAATCCCGTAGTAAGTCATAAGTAGCCATCTTATCTGTGACGCAGTATAATTTAACAGCCTGTTAATACTGCTTTATACATTTCCAAAATCCAAAGTAAAAGGAGTTACAATACCTCTTTCTTTCTCATTTCAAGGCACATTTGTTGATCTTCTGATTATGCAGTTTTTGACATTTATTTTCTTTTTAATATTCCCAAGAAAAGGGTATTTAGTCCTGATTGTGGATAAAATTTCTCTTTGTTGCTAATTGGCAATAAATCTTTAAGAAATTGAGTTGTCGATCTTCATGTTCTTAAAAAAAGAACTCCAGACACGACGGTGAGCAATGATGGGCTCTCCCACTCTCTACCCCTCCCCGAGAGAATCTACAGCAGCCCGAGCCACTGTGAAACTCACAGAGAAAGCATTTAGAGATATGCTGGGAATCACTCTTAGATCATCCTCTTATTCCGAGGAGAATACCCAGCCAGGATAGCCTCTTGACTGGATTTCACGTCGTGTCGGTCTCCCCCGAATTCAAGGAAGCGTCAGATCTCCATTTTAAACTCCACCGGAAGTCAGTACCGTGGCTCTTCATGTGATGCAAACACAGGCAGCATCACAGGCAGCAGTGGTTGAGGGTTCACACGACACGGCAACCTGGGTACCTGCGGACACAACACAGCAGCCCCCATGGGTAAAGTTAAGCCACAGTGGGCTGCCACAATAAGCCCAGTAAGACCAAATGGCTTGGATAAATAGCCAGGTCTTAAGTTGGTGCCAAAACGAAGCCACCATCAGCACCAGCCAGGTTCTGAGGGGAGGTTAACTGGGGTGTCACAATAAAGAAATCCCTCTCTTGTGTCTCCACATAATGTACAGCTCCTAACAGTGGAATCTTTCATCAGACTATTTAATGTATTTTTGTAAAGAGGCTTTGAAGCCTTATTGTGCCATAATAAATCTCCAACTCCTCCTCTAGCCAACCTTGACAGTCTTGTTTTACATTTCTCATGATCCTAGGGTAAAAGGCAGAGAATGTATATCCTTGCTTAGAATTAATCTAATTCTATGAACTGGGCAAATTAGGGCAGAGTGTTAAGTGGTCCCCCACAAAATGCCAACTTTTATTAAAAGTCGAGTTCCCAAACTATCAATTCTGGCAAATTAGGACTGAGGAAATGCTTCATAGAAATCAGTTCAGTGTTTTCCAGCTATTGTGGAGTATAAGTTAGCCATTAGAAGAGATGGTGGCACACCTGGGATTGATGGCTGCAATTTTGTCATTGTTGTCGTCATGTGGCTGCATCATATTGTACAGAGCTACATCCCACACTTAGGAGAGGGGAGGTTTATGCATGTACTATACCTGTATCCTATGGATGCCCATTTTGGCTCCATGCTCCATACAGGGTAACATGATAGAATTGCACAGTGTAGGTGGGCTTTTCAGCAGGGGGCCTAGGGTTTTGCTAGTAAATGCCATCCATCTTTCATGATGCAATTGCTGGATGCAATTGTTACAATGTAACAGGTTTGTTGGGATGTCTTGAAACCCCACTGTCCCTTGACCCTGTATTTCCTACTTACATGGATTCCAAAAGATCCTACTACTTTGCTTTTTCCAACCATGGGTGAACAGATATTCCAGTAAGTTGCTTACAGTTTTGTATGTGCTATAGTAGTTGAAGCCCAGTGAGAGATATCATTGGGGCTGCTACAACAGGGGAAATGGTAGCTGCAGGCAGAATACAACAGGATTCCCAAGTAAGAATTTTGAGGTATGGGGTTTTCCCCTTCTAAATCTCTGAAACTCTTCTACAAGTGGCTGATACTGTTTAACAATAAGGAGCTGTTCTGAAACATAGCCTAACACTAATTTTCTGAGCTAAGCAGATGTTTTAGGCCCTAGTGCACAGTTGCCATTATAATATACCCATTCTTCATCCTTTCTTGTAGTGTGGAATCTGCTTTTGTGCAGTATCCTCATGAATACTCTGGTGCATTTCTCGCCTCTTAAATTCTCCTCTCACTGACACTAATTCCCAGATGATCTAACAGACATATGTCTCTTTACTGGTGTTTTTACGAACAAACTCCAATAAAAACGACACTGGAGAAAATTACCAGTGGCAGATTTTTATATTCAAAGCTTTAATATATTGCATAGCTTTCTTAAGAAACATTGCAGCTTAAATGACTAAATGTGACCTGAAACAGATGAGTTGCAAAACATAATACTGCAGTTTAGAACCCAGTGTGTTTGTGTCGCATTCCATTCAGTTGTTTTTTGTTTTGTTTTTTAAATTGCATTGCAGTGGGAATCTTGTGGACTGCATGAAGAACACTGTTGAGGGCTAAACTATATGGGATGTTGGAGATCAGTGATTAGATCTCCCAATATTTCTCTTTGTATTCTTCAGTAAAATGGGAAGCTCAGAATTTGAGGAGCAGCTCCTCTGAGGAAGGCATGTGGAACCCCCCTCTGTGTTAACAAACATACTCAGCAATAGCAGCTGCTGTTTATCCTGCTAGGGGAAGCATGCATTTAGGTTTTCCCCACTGAGGCAAACAGCAGCTTTTACATTTAGATGTAAAAATGGTGCAGGGGGAATTAAACTCCCAACATTAACATTGCTCCAATCAAATTTGGAGCCCCCTGCATTTGCGGTAAAACAAAAATAGACTAGGAGATCTGATCAGAGATCTTCCGTGTCTTGTGTAGCTGACCCTGAGTAAAACAGGGCAGGGGGCAGGCAACATGGTGGCGATGGACACCAAAGCACCCCTGGACACCTTTCGTGGCACCTACCAAGTTGCCCAGCCCCTCGTCCTTTAAATATATATATATATATTAACGCATTTTCTTACTAGCAGTTGGACTGCTGTAAAATAGGTTTCTGTTGGTGCTGAAAACTGGGTTCAAAGGAGTTGTTCATTGTGTTGGAGCTCAGGTCCCACCTCTACCTTGTACTCTGTTTTTTGGGAACATTACTTGTCCTTTGCCATGCCTCCAGTGGCATCTATCTTGTGGTAGTGCCAAGGACAGTTTCTCAAATTGCCAAATGTTCCCACAGCCAAAAAAAAGGTTGCCTACCCCTGTTCTAGGAAATGTTGATGAAGCAACCTGCATGCTGATGCGGACCTTTCAGTGGCAGTGACCAATGAGGTATATGGCATTGCTTAGAGCCCCTGGCATCATCTGTGGCATAGTCACCATGAATGTCACTTTGCATGGTTAATTGACATTCAGATTTGATTATTTACTCCCATGAATTTAATGCTCACATTTATATTAACACTGTCTTTCAGCTGGAAAGGGGTATCCCTGTGATGACTGTAATATAGTACTGAACTCAATAGAGCAGTACCAAGCTCACATCAGTGGCTTCAAACACAAGAACCAGTAAGTGTTGAAATGTTTTACTGTCTATAGTAGCTAAATTGTGTAACCCGCCATTAATAGGAAGCATTATCCCACTTCTGTCTTACAGCCATGGTGGATTGATATAAATCAAGGTATATATTTCCTAAATAATGGTGCAAATCTGACCACTAAACCATGTTAATGTACAACTAAATATTACTGTTTCATTTTTATAACCAGGCCTTACATATATTGTATGTTTTGCATGCTTTAAATGGCTTTAAAATATTCCCATATAGGGTCTTTCCTATGGCCAGCAGCCAAGGGAATATAGAAACTTTATAGAAACATTGACCCAGTTCGCACGTTGCCAACAGCAATGCAGTGGGAGCGAACACGTTGGTTCCCGTGCACACACCTGCTTCCACTGCGATAAACAAGCAAGGGCTGCCCCATCCCTGGGTTGTTTACATGATGTCTGAACCCGTCAGAACTGGGTTGCTGGGGGACAAACAACCCAGAGTTTGAACCCACCATGATTCCAGGTTTGGACATCATGTAAACAAGCCAGAGACCAGCACGCTCGCTCCTGCTGCATTTCCAACAATCCACGGTTTAACCTTGGGTTGTTGGTGACATGTGAACTGGGTCTAACTGTAAGGTTAATATGCTTATATTCAAATGATCTAATATTAGGCTCATTATATTTAGGAGAAGCATAGTAGTGTCCTCTTTTTAAAATCTGATTTTAACCCTTAAAAATTTGATTAATTTTTTTAAAAAAATTGGTATGATTTTTATTCACCCTGCTTACAGCCCAGATTGTTATAGATTAGCTCTCTTTGGCTTACCTGCGGTAAATCTGATTGATCTGCAAGCTACCCTAATGTGGGATACTACTTTAAAATACCTATTTTGCTAGTTATGAACCAAAATAATAAACATTTGAGGAAAGAGTTAAGTTTATGAGCCAAATGATGTTGTCTGGTCTAGAGGTGAGGCTTTCTGCTACAACTGGGCTGTGCTCTATTATAATCCTATGGACCTTTAGCAGAAAAGCCCACCCATGATGGATAAAGCAATTACCTTGTAATGAAGTTTCATCTGCAGGTGGAACTGTTTTTTTTTTTTGAAAATTTTTAATTTGAATTTTAAAATCCATAAAAACATAATACAGAAAACAAAGCAAAACAAAAACCAAACAAGCATACATTATCAAGACCAAACAACATTGAACTAAAAAGGACTTCCAATTTTTCCACAACCAAGTATATCAAATCTTCTATATAATCATTATAAAGAAGTTGCTTTCTTTTTTTTCTTAAGCAAAATATATATATAAGTTCCCCCCTCTCTTATTTATCGACCTCACAAATTCACAAAGCCTTGAAATCTTACAGCACTTTACTCCTAAACATAGATATTAATCCTTCTACTTAAACAATATTTAATATTTCTACTCATATTTAATGAAAATATCTATCTTCCTTCCCTCTGTTTATAAAAACACACAGCCTAGCTTTTATTTCATTTAAAAATAATAATAATAATAATAATTTCACATTTTCACATTACTTCACAACCTAGATTTTAATCCACATTTAGTTAGTTCCTTTCCATTAATCATTCTCAATACTAAGTTGCATCCAGACTCAATACATTTTTACAAATAACCAATTATTATTCAGCTTCTAATTCAATATTAATCCTTATTCTTATTTTACTCAACAACTAATCTTTTTTCTAATCCTAACTATGCCCCCTTCAAGATCCAAGCCACCACATTAATGAAAAATACAAAGAAAAGCCACCTCACTTTGGAGAAGTTCTCCTTTCTCTCAAAGGGATTCCTGACCCACCCCTTAATGTTCAGATTTATACATGTTCTTTTTGGATCACTATCAGTGATCCCTTTAAATTTCTCCCACCAATCCATTTGGGAAACTGAACCTTCTTACTTCTTTCATAAGAACTTCCCCCTTCCACCAGTAGTCAGCAATCAACATAATATAAGTCAAACCATTTTTTCCGTCCAATAATCAGCAAACAATTTTTTCATAACATGTGTCAAACCATTTATCCCATCCAAAAGTCAACAAACCATTTTCCCCGATTAAACACAGTGTTCACAATATACATCTTTTTCAGGCTCACGTTCCACAAAAAACTTTTTTTCCCCATAGCTGGCTTCCTCCAGATAGCCCGGCAGCAGTCACCTTCCCAGTTCTTTGTGAATGACTTTTCAAAAACATCTTCACTGTCCGCTTCCACAGCAATCTCCTCCTTTTTGCTTCCTCTCTTTGAAAGTTTTCTTATCTCTCGTGGCACATTAATCTTCCAGTTATTCTCCCTGTTCTGTCCCAACTTCACAAACAATCGGTCCCCCTCGGTATTGTCCTGGAATTTATGACTTATTGAATACTTTAAGCATGCCCATTAATTCATCGGCTAGCAGCCATAAATCATGAGTAGCCATCTTGTCTATGACGCAGTATATATTTAACAGTCTATTAATACTGCTTTATACTTTTCCAAAATCCAAAGTAAAAGGAGTTACAATACCTCTTTCTTTCTCATTTCAAAGCACATTTGTTGATCTTCCAATTATGAAGCTTTTGAAGTATATTTTCTTTTTAATATCCAGAGAAAAGGGTATTTAGTCCTGGTTGTGGATAAAAATTTCTCTTTGTTACTAATTGGCAATAAATCTTTTTTAAAATGGAGTTGTCGATCTTCAGGTTCTTGAGAAAAGAACTCCAGACACAGCGGCGAGCGATGATGGATACTCCCACTCTCTACCCCTCCCCGAGAGAATTTGCAGCAGCCACTGCAAAAAAAAACTCAGAGAGAGAGCATTTAGAGATATGCTGGGAATCACTCTTAGATCATCCTCTTATTCCGAGGAGAATACCCAGCCAGGATAACCTCTTGGCTGGATTTCATGCCGTGTCGGTCTCCCCCGATTTCGAGGAAGCGTCAGATCGCCATTTTAAATTCCACCAGAAGCCTGCAGGTGGGACTGTTTTGAAGTGCTGCAACTGTAGCTATTGCTGGACTCCCATCCCAACCCCGTCACACACTTGCCAGATTGAATGGAAGGGGCATTTTTGAGACCTTGAACTATGATTGATCCAAGTACAGCTTGGGATTTTCCAGTAGTCAGGCATACGTTTCCTGTAGACTGAATTAACCAATTTTGCAGTAGTTTGAATTATCTTCTCTGTCTCTTCCCTATCTCATTCTGTAGTATACCAGGAGGAATTCCCGTTACAGCACGGTACCCGACGACACTGTACCGTGAGGAGACAACCGGCCCTGATGGCTACAGCTATTTCAGCCAAGACATCTAGAGCAAGCTCCAGTGATATTTTTGGATTGCTGGCGGCTCAAAAGTGAACATCTTTTATCAGCCCGCTATGGTTTTATTGTTCCTCTGGCTAAATGAAACCCTCCTGTCCTGCACTGTACCGATTTAGCTGATTCAGAACTAACTATTGGCTAAAGGATCTAGAAGGGACAGATTTACTAGTTGACATTTGCTCAATCCTTTAGAATAGTTTTCATTGTGTAATCTCTTGCTGTAATGGCTGATGGTTGGGGTTGGGGTTATGTCTGGCATGAGCAAGGCTTGGCACCTGCCAGTGTTCCATCTTGAGCCCACCCTTTCCCTCTGCCCGGAAGAAGCAGAAGGGAGTTCTACACTCAGTACCAGCCAGAGGAGATCGACCTTTGGAAGAAAGCTCGTAATTCTTGGTAGCACAGTGCTTGTTAAGTGTGAGGTATGGAATGGGCATAACTGACAGACTGATTGCCTTCGTCTCACCTAGAATGGGGTGTTACATTGCTGTGTTTGTCTTCCCCCTTCCTGAATTAATTGGGTTTGTGTGCAGAGTTTCTTAGGTCACCAATTTGCCATTTGCATCCTTTTTGTAGTTTTGCAGATCTTGGTTCTGGAGCATCTGGTGATCTGTTTAATAAAGTTGTTTCAGTTAGTAATATGCATAATGTGCTTCAGAAAAGCAAGCAGTAGGAGGCCATGCTGAAGCAACTACGTAGCAGTGCCTCTAGCAAACTGCACTTCTCTCTCAATTCCTGGTATTCTTTTTGTGGAAATTGTAATGTGTTTGAACCTAGCTGTGTACAAGGTTCTGTTGTGTTAAAATGTTCATCAGAATCTTTTGATGTGGTGAAGGCTTTTAAATTTTGATCTTTCTCAGAACTTTGAAGCATTTTAACAAATTTATACAAAGAGATAGCAAGGCTGAGAGAACAAGCAGCTATGTTTAAACTTTGAGGCTGGCAGTGAAATTTGTGACGTGATCTTCCCTATTTAATTTGGGCATACTTTGTCCTCGTACTAAATTACAGAACAGCACTTTGCATAGCAGTGTGGCCCATCTGCTTCTGAACTTTTTCAGTCCAATAACCATCTCCCAAGGCTTAGTTTGTAGATACCATGCCTTGGAAGGCCCTTCACGTGTGAGCCCTTTCAGTTCCATATGTGTGAAATCCATTTCTTAGAAGTGTCTGTTCTCCAGGGATCCCATCCATTTCTTCCTGATAACTTTTCTGAGGCTCAGGAAGGAATGTAGTTACCAGCTGGGGATGCTCTATGAGTTGAATTGACAATGTGCTTGGCTTGGAAAGGAGGTAAAATTAGTTTGCATATTGGTTGCTTCCTTCCCCCTTGCTTGTATACCAGGAGAAGATAAGTTTGAAGTCTGCCAGCATCTGAATTTGTTTGAAGTCTGCCAGATGGCATGTTTCCAGAACAATCCCTTGAAATTCTAATCTTATTTGTCCAAAAAGAAAGTTTATAGCACATAGTATTAAAGTGGGGGACTATGAGATACTCACCTCTTCCTTAGCCCATCTTTGAACTGCTTTTCTACTTCTGTTCAAAACAGGCCTGTGGCTCTTCTTTTTCCCTCATGCCCCTCTCTTCCTATCTACTTCAAAACAAGTTCCTTGAAATTGGACACTTCTTATTCTTGAGTCTTGACTTACTAATGCTTTAGAGTTCCCCTGCTTACAAACTTGTTTAACCCATGAGTCCCCACAATCGGCAAAAAGCCCATATTCTCTCTTACATTCCTAACCTAATCTTGATGGCAAAGGTGTTTTCAGAACTAAGTATGGGAATTGAAGCATCTTGTCCTTTACCTTATCAAGGTGGCTTGACATGTTAGTTTGCTTCCCCTTCTATTCTGATGGGGTGAGGGTAGTGACTGGCACCTTTGTCTCTTCTGGTAGCCATTGTATCTCCATCTGCAGTATTACTCAGATGGAAATGTATGAATATTGCTACCTGTACATTTATATACAGCTTCTGTGGCATATGTGTGTGTATTCCCCCTCTGCCACCCTAGAAAAGTGAAGAGGGTCTTTACTGTTAGGATAAGATCAGGTCAGACCAGCAGTGCATTTTGCGGATTCCCTCTTATCTACTGTGATGGTTCATAGCCACTGGCAGATCATTCCAGGGAAGGAATCCTGCTCATCATATAAAATTTGCCTTTCGCTTTTCGCCACTGCCGGGCTTTTCTGTACAAAATGTTCCCCACCTGTAGAGCCCGAACTAAGCAGAGCTGATTTTTTTACATTTAAATGTTATTTTATCTTTTCAGCTTCACGTTGGGGTGAGGTGACGAGGTTAGGTGTCCTAGATTTGCATCTCATATTTCCAGTAGATTGGAAAGTGTTTGTCCTGTGAGACAAACCCACCCACCCCCAATATTCTCATTTATTTAGTTTTGATTGAACATCACAGCTAAAAGGGGGAACAGGATTTAAAGTAAACTTGTGCATAAGGTTCTGCTCTGTGACAGCATCTGTGGAGAAAAGCTCTCCCTAGACACCTACACATGCTCTGCTGCTTTCCTGTGAACAACTGATGGGACAAATATGTATATTCTGACTTACCAGTAGCTCTGTGTGCATAAACCTTGATTTTATGCTTCATTTTCTCTGCTTTTTAACTCTTGTGTTTTTGCATTCTCCCTCTTGTGCTGTACTTGGAATTTGGCTTCTTGACACTCCCACTGAGCATTCACAGTCTACAGAATAGAGATTTGGACACTGTGATTGCATCCAGCAAGCTCTGGCTTTAGAATCTGGTTTCTACTGTATATTGAATTCTATTGCAATTGCTGTCAACTGATATTTTTGACAAGTGCAAGGCTAAGTAAGTACTGTGTTATATCATTAACATGGTCAGTACACTGACTCAGCCTGATATAGAAGGGTCATGATAAATTCATAAATTTCCATTTGTCTCTTGCCTGATGTATGTATATATATATATATATACACACACATACACACACATATATGTATGTATATATGTATATGTAGCCAGGCACCCTCTTCCGTATTTTAGGGATTAAACGGTTGTTTTTTCTATTCATAGCAAATGCAGGTGTTTTGTTTTTTATCTGTGTAAAGTCTGTATTCTTAGACAGTTGCCTCCCTCTGGAGTTGGGTGTCAACATAGACCAGTGGTGGGAAACATGTGGCCCTCCAGATGTTGGTGAACTGCAACTCCCATCAGTCCTAGCCGGCCTTACCAATGGTGAAGGATGATGGGAGTTGCAGTCCAACAACATTCCAACAACATCTGGAGGGCCACAGTTTCCCCACTCCTGACATTAGAGCACTAATCTTACACTGTTGCAGGAATATCCAAATGATGAAAAATGAGAAATTAGCTTAATCTGCATAGTTTGATAGCAATGGTGTGCATGTGCGTGCATGTGTGTGTGTGTGTGTACATGCACACTGAACTTGGAATATTCTGAAAAAAGCTTAGGGCAGCACTGTGGATTAGAGGGAGAAGGGACAGACTCTGCCTTTATATTCAACTTTTGACCACAGCTATTAGAGAGAAAATCTTAAACTAAATGAAGCTAAATCTTCTGCCACTTTTGACATGGCACCACATTGCACGTACAGACGAGACGACTGCTCTGCCCAATATGCAAGGAGCTTACAGTGACCTTGTAAGAGCAGACACTTATTTTATTCATTTGGAATTTTATTCTGAGGGCTTGGAATGGAATGCAATATAGTTAAAATTAAAGCATAATATGCGGACAAGATTAAATAATGACAATACAGAAGTGACAATCAGAGGCCTGTTGATGTGTTTGTGACGTATCTGGAGAATGCAAAAAAAAAAACCCTGCTCATGTGGCTGGGATATTATTTTGCCCTCTTCGGAAGAAATTAAAGGTTCTGCCTTCAAGAGGCCTTCACTGAACTAGCTCCACATTGATCTGCATCTTGGTTGTCCTGCTGTATTCTGTAGCAGAAAGCTAAATTCATGTTTTGGTGCAAAGAGACACAGGGAATTTCTTCTACTGAGAACCAAAGATACATGGTCAAATTCAAGCCAAAAGGAAGGTTATGATAGTGAGCAGAATGAGTAGTTAATCACTAAAGAGCTTGCCATGTGGCAGATAGAACTCTTTCAGGGTTCATTAGGCCTTACTATTTCCAGCTACATACAGGTGAATGGACTTGATAGGACTCCAGGGACCTTAGTTAGGCTAGTCTCTCAGTGGTCCTTTTCAAAAATTAATCTGATTTAGAAATAATTGGGTCAGCTATCCTGGTCCTCTGTCCTATAGAAAGTTTTCCCCAAAGTTTTTTTTTAAATTGGAATCCATGTCCTTGCTATAAGAGAAACATGAAGATTCAGGAGGGTTTGATAAGTACAAATTCTTACGATCTGTACAAGTCAGACAACTGGAAGACTAAAGGGGAAGAGAGAGGAGAATTTGTTTGAAGCTTTATACTGTCCTTTATAGCAAGGGCTTAAATTCTTTAATGCATGGGTGTGGAACACATGCTTCTCCAAATGTTGGTGTATTGCAACTCCCATCAGCCTTAGCCAGCATAGCCAGTGATGAGGGGTGATGGAAGTTGCAGCCCAACAAGGAGGGCAACACATTCCACGTCCCAGCTGTAATGATTAAACCTTTATAAAAGATGAACCACAGCTCAAATGTGTCTGCTTAACAGACACGAAAGAATGGGTAAGATGGGGGCACATTTCCCCAAATGCTTGCTCATTCCACACAATTGTTACTGGACCATCATGACTCCCTCAATTATGGTACAGCAGGTACACGTTTGATGCACTGTGACTTGCTCTGATTTGCAGTCTACTGTGTTGTTTCCAAGTAATTTGAATGTGCTGGCCTGCAAGCTCATGTAGCTGGAGGAGGAAGGTTATTATGTCTTCATGTAGCTAGCCAGCTGGCTACAACTAGCCAGCATTAAATGGCTCCAATAAATGTAGCCATTTCATATTGGATTATTCCTCTATGGGCTAATTAAATGCCTTGAGGGAGGGGCTTTTCCCTGCCTTGGTAAATCACTGCTTAAGCTTTTTGGAACACACAATCCTAACTGCTCATGGAACAGGGCTCTCTAAAGCCCTCTGAAAAGCTGCTACTGCAGGTCAGGGAACTATTCAGTATTGGGGTGTGGAGGGATTGGCAGAAATTGAGGGACTACACCTTGCACAAGTGGAAGTGTCTGGTGCTATGGGTTTGTTAGATGCCAGCTATATAGTTAAGAAAATGTATTACAAATCCTTTTTGACACTTGCAAGGCTGTCCCCCCTTCTTCATGGTCTCTGTGCATCACACATATGGCTGTTTGGGAACATTCTAGAGCTGAGAAACCTTTGACAGGATTCCACCCTCACCCTAGTGTGCACATGCTCCAAGGGCATGGTCCCATGCTTCCCACTCTTGCCTAAATAACATGGCTGGCCTTGGGCACTATGTACCATGACTTGATGAGAAGGGGGTTGTCATTTGCTGCTCTGTCTCAGGCAGCAAAACATTTTCAGTCAGCCTGGCTGGTAGTCCATTGTGGCTGTTACCTACTCAATCTCTCTTGGCTTGCTTTCTGTTTCTGTGGAGGAAGAGGTCCCCATTGCAAAAATCCTGTCCATCTTTCCATGGAGGAAATTGTGTTTGTCTATCTGTCCTCGAAGACTGGAATACTGGCTCCTTCCTCTGTCAAATACTAAATTTACCAGACTTGTAGCTGAATTCAAGGCTTGTACACATTTGGAATATTTGTTGCTAATACTGGCTTTTTATTACGTTCTTAACAAAGTTGAACTTCATTGCTTTCCAAACTTGTGAAAATTAATTTCATCCTGTCAAATAACACCTCGTCTGTGACTACACCTAGAATCTAAGGCCTAGATTATAAAGCTAGTGGACAAAATTAATATAGGGAAATGTGATCTTCCTTAGGAATGTGTGAATTCAGAATGAATAAAAAAGCTATGGTTTTTCCATGATTGTGTAGAAGGGTCTGAGTCACGAGAGAGTTGTGAGCAGGTCCTCAGGCTTCTCATAGTTGGAGGGAGACAATTGTATAAAGTCAATGTGTGCTGTATGCAGCTGGACAAACAAATGGGTTCTCAATCAAGTTGGATGTCATTCCTCTTCATCCTTTATGGTTTTTAGGAACACACACTTGTGAGAGGGTTACAGCTAAAAACAAACACAACACATTTATCCAACAGGTACATGCACCAGGCAGCCTAGATTGGCTGTGGCACCCTGTAATACAGAGATACGGTGGCAAACACAGGCTTACTGTAGGGCCACTTCCTGGCTGTAGTTTATAAAATTTACTGATCTTCCTTGAATGTCCAGTGTTGCTATTTTGCTATGCCTGAAGTTCCCAGCAGCCTCCCTGGTAGGTAGAGGGGACCAGAATTTTAACTAGTTTCAGGTCCTCCAAAGCTTCAAGCAAGCAGCAGCACATCAGAACATTAGCTTGATGATGCATGGAGCCATTTTTCCTGACACAGAGCTGCATGCAGAAAAGGGGAGGAGAGGGAGGGAGACACCGCCTGTTGACTCCTGAAGCAGAAAACCCCACATGCACCTGTCCCCGCCTTGGCGGCTAAAAATATGATCATAAAGGAAATAGCCAACAATTTCCTGCCCTTTCAGGACAGCCAAAATCAGCTACCTCACTCTACCTAATGGTAGAGCCTAACCTACAGTGTCTTCTGCCCTTCTGTGGCTCCTTACTTACTGTACAGTCTTGCAGAACGAAAGTAAAAAAGTTATGCCCATTGCTGACTTGGGCATACTTCTCACAAACCACGAATGGGGAAGCCTCTGTCTATTCTCCCAGTTCAGACTGCAGATGGGTTTACATAAGGCAATTCTCTTCTACAAAGAAATATTCCTACATGTATTTTTTCCCTATATTCTGGTGAACGTTTTTGTATAGAGGAGCATTCTGGAAAATGGGACCCCGTCCCCTTGCAGTCTGATGTGGTCCGAAAAGGATTCCGTTTCTTGCTGAAGAATCCACTTGAAAAAGAGGAGACAGCTTCACAGAATTCTCCAAATATTCTCCACTGCTCCCCTCCCCCAATGTCCTGGGAAAATGCTTGGTCCGGTGCATTTTGTGGGTTTGCATCATGGTAACCAACTTGTAGTGGCACCACAAAAAAAAACCTTAGGGGAAAAAGATGCTGTGCTATTGCCACTGCTAAAAGTGAGCCCTGCTCTCATAAAACTTGGAGAATTTCTCCCCCTCCTGAAAAAAATGGGTGACCCCCCCCTTTTTTTTTCTGCCCACAAATGGGGTGGAGAATTTTGAGAGACCATTTTCATACAGCTCTAAATTCTGACTGACCAAAGGATAGACAGCACTGCTGGGATTTTACCATCTCTGACCACAAGGGGGCAATGGAGCATTAAGTCATCCACTGCTTAAGGCTACAAATCCAAAATATTTGAAAATAAGCCCCATTTATTCCAATTGATTTCTGTGGAGTAAACAAGTTTAGGGCTGTTGCGCTAGTTTCCTAATCTGATGTGAACTGTTTTCCTTGGCCTTGTTGCCTGGAGCACTCCCTTGCTGTGCAATCGCTCTTGCAAAATGTAGTTGTGTGTCCCTGCAATTACCTCTCTTGCTTGGTAAATGAGCAGGCGTTGGATGGGGAAGGGAAGATGCAACAGGTTACAAATTTGTTTTGGTCTCCGTGACAAATGGACTGTCTGCAACCTCCCAGTGTTTGGTTCTAGAAATCTCTGTGAGACTGGTGGTTAAATTTCCAGAGGAGGAACCATAGCTCAGCTCAGTCCCCAGCATCTTCGGTTAGAAGATAGATAGCAGGTGATGTTGATGAGGAAGACTGAAACCGCAGAAAACTACTGCAAGGCAGAGTAGTAGATCATACTGGACTAGATGGACAATTAGTCTTACTGGTACAAGGCAGCTTCTAATGGACCAAGTGAGTCAGAATGAATGTTCAACTCTTGCTCCATTTCCTAGCTTTTTCCCCTAGCTTTCACCCATTACTACTGTTGGGTACCTCCAGATAGAGGGCTCGTAGCACTATCAATCAAAAGACCTTGTGTAGCCATTCCATCTTTTCCTCCGTTGATGTTTTTATGGAAAGAAAAAAGATGCAAGAAGTGGTGGGGAAGCATGGGAGGGTGTCGTCTGGACCCCTCCATAAAATTCTGTGAATGAGGCAGGGTAATTGCACAATAAAAGCTTCGTCTAGAAGCCCCTGTTGGTGGCTACTGCTGTCCCAGCACCAGCCCCTTATGTTTCCTGTTGATACTGACACATGCAGTAAAGAATATGGATGTTGCAAGTAAACGCCAGCATCCATGGATGTCTGTGTTTCTGTGCTTGGTTGCAGGTGGTCGTCATTTTTTTTAACTTCACATGTATAAGTGTAATATTGTTGAAAACTGGTTGGAACTGACAATAGTGGACAAAGGAAATGGCAGAGAGGTGAAAGGGCAGTGTGGCTAAGAGAATTGGAGGCCAGTTGGAGAGGCTGAACAGGCCCGCTCTCTGCGTCTTTAGTGCGGATGAGTTCACTGCTATGGAAATCGTAGGGTTGAGAGTAGACTAGGGTTTGTGTTCACTTGCGTGAATATGACTTTTTCCTAGTGTAGTTTCACTGCATATCAGTGGGGGGCGGGCAGTGATATATAGCATCCATTATGCCAACTCAAACCCTCCGAGTTCTAAAATAAACACAGCATAAACAGGTAGTGAGACATATTTCCCAGAAGCCTGATGAAGGAGGAGAATCGAAACGCATTTCCTGAACGCCAACAAGGAGAGGGAGTCACAGGGCTCTCATAGGAGAGGTTGCTTTACTGTAAAGGCCTCGCCCCAGGACTGGCCCTTGCAGGCAGTAGGGCACCAGAAGTAGATGAAGACAGATACTGATGTTTGAATAGCACAGCAAGACTTTTTCAAGTGTAGGCCCTGGCCCAGAGGGGGCACCATTTGGGCTTTGCTTCAGGCAGCAAAGTGCCTTGGACTGGCACTGCCTTGCTCCTTGTAGAGGCCTGCCTCACATCAAGTCAGGAAGGCACCCAGCCAAGCCTCTGCATCATCTTTTGTTCTTAAGACTACAGAGATTGAGTTCTGCATCCACTTTTTGTGCCTTTCTCACAGGTGCCCTTACATTTTCCTGGAGCTGCTTTCCCTTTGTTCTCCATGAAATTCCCTTTTCTTTTAAAGCACTGGATCATAATCCACTTCTCCACAAAGCCTTTCCTCATTCATTTTCAACCTAACTGCAATATTTCCTACCAATTAATCTTCACGTACCCTACTATTAAACAGACAGTCATGAAATAATTTTCAGAGTGCAGGGAAGTTGACACTTTTCTCTCCCTCCCTTTTCCTTCCCAGGCTTCCAGGGAAGGGACAGATCACTCTTGCCAGAGGTATACCTCTGAATACCAGATGCCCTGGGACATACAGGAAAGGTGAGCTGCTGCCTTGGTGTCCTGCTTGTAGGCTTTCTGGAGGCATCTTGCTGGCCACTGTGGGAAAACAGGATGTCCTACCAGGGGTGGGCAACCGGCAGCCCTCAGCCCAATTTCAAAAGCCCTCTGCAGGTGATCACTTCAGATCTCTGGCAAGAGTGATCTGTCCCCTGGTAGCCTGGAAAGGAGAGGGGAGGGGGAGAAAAGTGGCAAAAAGAATAGAGAGTGGCAGAAAGAGAAAAGAAGTGACCCACTCACATTCGCCCTGCCCAGTGTTGGATTCAGCCCCTCTCGCCACCAACATGCAGCCCCTGACATCATTACCCATGAGGGAATGTGGCTCTTGACAGAAAAGGTTGCCCAACCCTGTACTAGACGGCCCCTTGTTCTGACCCAGCAGGATTCTTCTCATGCTCTTCCTTCTCATTCTCACTCCTGCTGGCTTCCTTCATTTTGCTCTGTCCCATGTTACTAAACTAGGTTAAGGTAATACGGTACATACTGTGCTGTTGGTATTAAATTGATACTTATTAACAAATAAGAGACTACTATGAAGCCTCGCATGAGCCTGTGGCTGTTGATTTCCAGCTCAAGCGGTTGCTCCAGATTGAATTTTACCCCGCCAGCCTGCTTCAATCTCTAATGACTATGACCGTTTCCTGTTTTTGTTTGTGCCTTTTCAGCCAGGCAGCTGCAATGTGACTTTCAGCCCCTACTATGACGCTCTTTGTCCAACTTTCTGAGCTTCATTCACAAAATTCCAGCCTCTGAAATGTCCCGAGAATCTGTGAGAAATGCAGCTGCTTAATATTCTAACCCCAAAGACTGAGTGGGAGTATGCCAGGTTGTGTCATGACCCAACTGCTGCATCTTGTTAGGTGCTTTTGACACACAGCCGCACTTCACTGGCAGATATAATATCAGGAGATATGGAGGAAAGTAGCACCATTTCCAGGTACAAGGTGCTGCATGTTGAATGCTCAGGAAAAGCAGTTCTTCCCACAACAGAGGCACAAGCTCAAAGGAAGGTACGGATCATATACAGGCAGTAAGCAGCAAATGCACGTTGATTGAGCTAAACAGTCCTGATTCACAGCCCCCCTCCTATCAAAGTTTCCTGTCCAGGGCGATCCTCATTTCCTTTACAGTAAGACCTTGGATTGCAAGCATAATTCGTTCCTGAACTGTGCTTGTAATCCAAAACACTCATATCGAAGCGAGTCTCTGGCGGGCGTGAGCAGGGCCGATTTCGGCCCGCTATGCCCGCTCGAGGCAAGCGGTTACATCCCTACGACTTGTATTGCAAGACGTCGCTTGTTTATCAAGTCAAAATGTATTTTAAAAATTTGCTTGTCTTGCAAAACGCTCTCAGACCAAGTTACTTGCAATCCAAGGTATTACTGTATTGGTTTTCCTCTCACATTTAGCCAAAGCAATTGAGCCTTGCGATGCTTCGGCCTCTTTCTGTCTCCCTAGCCTATTGCCATCCCAGCTCTTCTGCCTGCCTACCGCTGATCTTGTATAGTTCCTCCCATCCTGATTCTGCAGTTCTTTGCACCCTTCCTGCCCCCCCCTCTCCGCACCCTTAAGCATCCTGGGGAGCAAGCTCCCCCTGCACCCCGGGGCTGCCTGAGCTCTTCCCAGAGATGGATCAGACAAGCCTTCGCTCCTGTCCGTGACCAGAATAGGCTGGCTGGATTAAACATTCCTTCGGCCTGGCTGGGAGGGGGGGAGGGGAGTTTGTGCACTGGGAATCGGAGGCCTGACAGGCAGAACAGGGCTTCCCCTGGCAGGGATGGAGAGCAAGCTCTCAATTTCTGGCGATTGCTGTGGTGGGAGAGGGAAGGGGGATTAGCATAATCACCTACAGCATTCCCCTGGTCTGCACAGATCGCGCAGGCATGTGGAATAAGGAGCCGAAGAGGTGCCGCTGGCTGCTGGTCATTTTGACTCGCTTGGCCCATTAGAAGTGGGGAGAGGTCAGGTCATTCTTCCAGCTGCCAACTCCAGGCTTCTCTGCCTGAGAAATTCCACTTTGTGGGGGGCTAAGGACTGTGGCCACAATGTCTAGGGAGACGGGACCAATCTTCTAACTTTTTGCAGGAGGGGCTTGTAGGTGAGGCGAAAATCCAATACATCATTAAAGGGGTGCTGAAGACGGTTGGGACATGGAGGAAGATTCATGGCCTGATCTACATAGTCAAAAGGCCGAGGCACCCTACTTGTTAAGAACATGAGGAGAGCCATGCTGGATCGGACCAAGGATCCATCTAGTCTAGCATTTACTGAAATACAAATGCACAAACATCCATCCTTACATCACAGCAGTAAACTAACAGTCCCTTCTCAGCATGGACTTGTTTTCCAACCTGAGGTCCATTTTGCCTCCGTGCTTCCAGATGGGCAGCTCCTCCATGACACACAAGCATTGCTCTTCCGCTGGAAGCAAACTATGGAATTGCAATTGACTTTCCACACCTTGGAGGTTATAGCACTGCCGTGTTGTGTACATCCGACTAAATTCTGCCCATACAAGTGGGTGTGTTGTAGCTGCATGGGAGGAGAAGGCAAAGTGGCTCACGCTGGCTCAGCTTGTCTGAGCGTGGAAAGCTAAACAGGGTCAAGCCTAGTTGTTACTTGGATGGGAGACCCCTCCTCTAGCAGGACTCAGGAGGTTGGTCTCGAATAGCCTTGTAGGCTCCTTCCAACTCTATGATCTATGAAATCTATCATTCCCTTGAGTAGCCATTTTTTTCTGGCTGGTTCTTAAAAATCAATCTGCACTTAAATGAAAGAGCGTTTTACCAGTAGTTTTAAATATGATTAAAAACATACACAAATGCTGCCTTTCTGGTCATGGCCATTTTAGCAACATTTCTTTTGCCGTTCTGCAGCTTTGCCCCTAAATACTAACGTTTTAAAATATTTTTTAACATATCATGAAAATAATTGGATTATTGAATAATAATCATCGAGCGGTATACTAATACTGTAAATAATAAGTGTGCTTAAATTGGCATTCCCCAATCTGGTGCCATCCAGATGTTTTGGATTTCCAACTCCCCCAGTCAGCATGGCTAATTGTCATGAATTCTGGGAGATGCAGTCCAAAACATCTTGACGGCAACAGCTTGGGGAAGGCTGGCTTAAATAAGTGTTTAAGCACCATTGCATGAATGCTGTAATGTTTTTGTTAAAAAATAGAACTGGAAAAACATTTCAGCGCTAATTAAAGTACTTTTTAAAAAATCAAACACAATGATAAATGGGTAATAGTGAGGGTACACTGAAGGGGGGTGATGGGCTCACCTGCGTTAAGCATCACTGCATATAGCAAAGCCTCTTTAAAAAGACAAGAGTCACACTTGGGGCTTCTCTACATGAGGCATTTAGTGTGCACTACCCACAGTGGTTTGTGCTGCTTTACTTGACGTCCTCCTCCTCCAAGGCTTCTCCCGTGTTTTCCAAGCATTTCTGCAGCTTTTTTTAGAGCAAGGAAAGTGCAGTATTATCTAAAAATGGAAGAATGAACTGGAATGAAAGGCTTGTGTATTTTTGCAATTCTGCTATACCGCAGCACCACTTTGTGGTTGTGTAATGGAACATACAGAAAGGCAGAGAAAGGAAAAATCCTGGAGGGGGACACACACGTAAAGGAGCCGATCTTAATCCCACAGAGAATCCGGAAGCAGAAGCCTTGGTAAAGTGGTAGGTTAAAAGCCCCATGTAGAGAAGCCCTAAGTACCCTGTTGATTCTCTTGGACCTCTCAGCAGCTTTCGATACCATCGACCATGGTATCCTGGATAGGTTGTCTGGGTTGGGAGTTGGAGGCACTGCGCTCCAGTGGTTCCAATCCTACTTGGGTGGCTGATTCCAGAAGGTGGTGCTGGGGGATTACTGCTCTGTCCCTTGGCAGTTATGCAATGGGGTGCCACAGGGCTCTATTTTATCCCCTATGCTGTTTAACAACTACATGAAACCACTGGGAGAGGTTACCAGAGGTGTGGGCTGAGGTGTCATCAATATGCAGATGACACCCAGCTCTATCTCTCCTTTTCATCAAATCCAGGTGAGGCAGTGGCTGTTCTGAATCAGTGCCTGGACACAGTGATGGACTGGATGAGGGCTAATAAACAGACTCAATCCAGATAAGACGGAGGTACTGTTAGTGGGTGGTTCGTCTGCCCGGCTAAGTGATATTCAACCAGTTCTGGATGGGGTTGCACTCCCCCTGAAGGATCGTAGTTTGGGGGTGCTCCTGGATCCACAGCTGTCACTCCCACAGGTGAACTGTGGCACGGAGCACCTGTTATCAGCTTAGGCTGATATACCAACTACCGGTACGTCCTTATCTGGACAGAGATAGCCTAGCTACAGTTATCCATGCTCTGGTAACCTCTCGTTTGGATTACTGCAATGCATTATATATGTGGGGCTGCCTTTGAAAACGGTCCGGAAACTTCAGCTGGTCCAAAATAGGGCAGCGAGATTGTTAACGGGGACTGGCCGACGAGAACATACTATGCCAGTGCTTTCTCATCTGCACTGGCTGCCAGTCTGTTTCCGGGCCTGATTCAAAGTGCTGGTGATAACATTTAAAGCCCTAAACGGCTTGGGGCCAGGGTATCTGAAGGATCGTCTCCTCCCATATGTACCTGCCCGGACACTAAGATCTGCATCAGTGATCCTTCTCTGAGAGCCCCTGCCAAAGGAAGTGAGGCAGGTGGCTACCAGGAGGAGGGCCTTTTCTGCTGTGGCACCCCAGTTATGGAATGAGCACCCCAAAGAGGTTCGCCTGGCGCCTACTTTGTATTCTTTCCGGCGCCAGGTGAAAACCTTTCTGTTCTCCCAGGCATTTTAATCATCTTAATCATTTTAATCTTGTAATTGTTTTTAATTCCATTATCGTAACTGCTGCTGCTAGCTCTGCTGTTTGTTTTTAATCTGTGGTTTTAAATTTTATATTGTATTTTATTATTTTAACTGTTGTAAACCGCCCAGAGAGCTTCGGCTATTGGGCGGTATAAAAATGTATTAAATAAATAAATAAATAAATAAATAAATAAGGTGATCTACACCTGTTGCTATTTATTCATTCCATTCCATTTCTATACCGTCCAATAGCTGAAGCGCTCTGGGTGGTTTACAACAGTGTCTAAAACAAGGCCGAGATATTGTGCCACTGTCTGATTTGCCAAGGTTTAAAAAGAGGTGGAAGAAGCAGTGGGAGAAACATCAGCAGAACAACAAATTGATGATGCCCCCTAAAAAGTGAGTGAACAAAGGGGGGTGGTTCCACAGTGGAGGAAGCCCCTCAGACTTCTGTAGGAAGAGCATTGTTTTAAAAACTAGGAAAGTACCTGTCATCTGGGTGCTGCGGGTGCCATCAGTATCTAGGGGTGGGATCCTCCTGTCCTGCTGCGCTGCCACACCGGAAGAGCTGGCCAAGAGCTCCCCCTGGGGCATGCTGGGAGTTGTAGGCCAAAAACATCTGGGGACCCAAGGTTGGAGAACACTGTGATAGAGCACCTGCGTTGCATGCAGAAGGTCCCAGGTTCAATCCCTGGCTCCAGGTAGAGCCTGGAAAGAATCCTGCCTGAAACCCCAGAGAGTCACCTGCCAGTCTGTGTCGACAATACTGGTCTAGATGGACCAATGGTCTGACTCAGTAGAAGGCAGCTTCCTATGTTCCTTTGCAGCACTATGTGTGCCTGGGCCCATCAGAGGCTCGCCTAATCAACACGCTTCTGCTGTCTCCTTTGAGCTTTCTGTGCTAAATGAAAATTGAGCTGCTGGACAACAGCCACTTTGCTGGTGGTTTGGCAGGTACAAGAGTAGCCTTCATTACCACTAGCTTGGGTTCTAAATCAGGGGTGGGCTACTTCCCTCAGGTTAAAGGTGGGTGGCTGGGGGCTGCACACCCACACTTTCCCCCAATCCTACTATAGATTGCAGGGGGGGGGAGGCTTTAACTCCCCCGCCCCATCACAGTGACTTTCCAGGGAAAGCGGCTCTGCAGGGATGGCCCCATGTGCGGCCTCTTTCCCTGCTGCGTTGGGCTCCCCTCAGCCCGCCGAGCTGCTGTTTGGCAGACTGGCAGAGGCCTGCTGCTTCAGGGCAGGGGGGGAGCCCACAGGGGCTGCACAAATGGCCATGGAGGGACACAGGTTTCTCACCCTGCTCAGGAGCAGCCCAGCAACACTGCTAAGATGTCATGAGGGAGAGCACTTAAAAGAGTCTCTTGCAATGAAGGACATTTGAGAGTGCATCTGGCTCATGGCAGGATCACTTGAGGCTGGGCACGCAGGACACCACCAGCTTCCTTGAACTTCTGTAAGACCAGTTCGGTAGAGCTCTAGGCCGAGGCGGTGTTGTTGTTGTTGTTTTATTTATTTATTTTTAATAGACCTGCCTGGTCTGGACTGGAATGGGGATCCATCTGGAGCAAAACAAATCCTTGGTCATGCACCTGCCTTCTGACTATTTCTGTCTAGAACTCCATACTGCTGCTGTTCTTCCTCCTCCTCCTCCTCCTCCTCCCAAAGATCACTGCTATTTGACATATAGATGGTGTTTACAATGTGCCAGGTGCCATAAGAAACGATCGGTCTTTCCAGGTTCTGTGGTTTTACTCACAGACGATGGTGCAACTGTCACTAAATCATCTAGATCCGTGTTCTCCAACCTTGTGGGAGAACTGTATATTGTTCTCCAACTCCCAGCATGCCCCAGCCAAAAACATCTGGGGACCCAAGGTTGGAGAACACGGAGCTAGATGATCCCCTCATCGAGAATTTCTGATGCGGAAGAATCGCCAACGACCGGCACTCGAGCCACCACCACACAGGCAGCCTGCTGGCAAACCATGACTGTTGCCTCAGAAATAAATTTCCCGACTGCTGTTTTCCAGTGGCAGTGGCAGTTGCCCAGTATTGGGGTCAGCACATGCAAGACGTGTGTCATGTCATGAGCCTCTGCCATTGGGACTATCGAAGTTTAAACTGCTTTCCCCCCCCCCCCCCCAGCACCGGCCCTACCAATAGGCAGAGTGAGGCGGCTGCCTTGGGCAGCAGATGCTGCTGGGGAGCTGAGAATGGCAGCAAGCTGTTGGAGGGGTGTACACCACAAGGCCTGCCCTGTGTCCCTGAGCTAGCAGGCTGTCCTCCGATGCGGTAAGGTAAGAGTCAACTGCTGGTCTGATCAACTGAGCATAGAATGGGGAAGGTGTCATCTTGTTCTCTGCCTCAGACAGCAAAATGTCTTGGGCCAGCCTTGTTTTCTCCTGTTCTTCCTCCTCACTGCTTCAGAGGCTGTGTCCTCACCCACTCCCAACACTCAAGTACAATGCCTCCTACAGTAGTAGCAGTAGAAATAAGTGAATGAATGACAACAACACAGCCAGTGTGATATAGTGGTTAGTGTACTGGACTGAGACTCGGGAGACCCGGGTTCTAGTCCCCACTCAGCCATGAAGCTCTGACTTTGGGTTAGTCACTGACTCTCAGCCTAACCTACATCACAGGGTTGTTATGAGGATAAAATGGAGAGGAGGAGGACCATGTAAGACCCTTTAGGTTCCTTTCAAAAAGAATAAAGGTGGAGTATAAATGTTAATAACAATAATATGATTTTAAAATAGCTACCTTACTGTCAGCAAAGCTAGCCAACCTCTTCCATTTTATGAGGACAGGGATAGCATTGAATATTGAATAAATAATTATTATTATTATTATTATTATTATTTAATAAATATGGCCACTGCTCATAGTGATCTAAGAAAGAAGCAAGCGTTTAACTCCCTCAGCTAGGTCCTTGGTCTGGGCCCTCTGCTTCCTTCCAGTGCATGAGGAAATGGACCCAGTGGGAAGAAGCCACCCCCAATCTCGTAACTCCACTGCAGGAGTTTATAACACAAAACCCTGGTTATATTTCAGCCAGCCTTCAAGGTGCAGTGGGCAGCAGGGAAAGCCCAAGGCAGTGGGGCTGGGAGGCTTGAGAAAATAGTAAAGATCAGCTTTGAGGGCCACCAGAGAGGAGACATCCCTAAATCCCTTTTCCAGAAATCTTACAACCAACATTCTGCCATGGTTTTGAGAAGACTCTGGTACTATTTCGCTGTGAATGGCCAGGAATAAGTGCTGGAGGGTGCATAATGGGCTATAATCAGGGCTCTCCAACCTTGGGTCCCCAGATGTTGCTGGCTTACAGCTCCCAGCATACCCAGCCAGCATGGCTAATGGCAAGGGATTCTGGGAGCTGTAGTCCAGCAACATGTGGGGACCCAACGTTGGAGAGCCCTGGGCTACGTAAAGTAACTTCAACCTTCTCCAGTTCTGGCCTGCTGGGACACAAAAGGCTTTCAATTAAAAAAAAAAAACCACTAAGATATGCTACTGTGTATATTGTTATATATTAAATACGTATATGAAAAGGGCGGCTCAGTTATCTGCTAGGGTGTGTGGGCTGGGGGAGAGGTAATATGTTACCACACCCAGGATGATCCAGGACATATGGACAAAGGCTGCATCTTTTGCGCTACTGAGCTGCAGGACTTCAAAACATAGACACCGTTTCTGTTCATCACTTTTTCATAGAAAATTATGTACAACCTCAGATCAGTTGATGTTCCATTACTGTATAGTTCTATACTTGAGACGCTGGAAAAGGAAGTGCCTCCCAGAGTTTGAGCTCTCCTGTTTCATGCTCTCTTTTAAGATTTGGTGCAAGTCTCATGATCTGAACCTGCATCATTGTTAGAGTGGGTATGTATGTATATTGTTTAGGGATGTGTGTTGGATTCAGCTGAAACCCAAGCCAAATCAGGTCACTTTGGACCATTTCTGGGGTGCTTCTCTCCAAAGTGACCAGGACTGAAGTTGGACCCTGCCGGAGGCTTTATTCACAATTCAGCTTCGGAAAGGCAGACTGTGTGTCTCCAAAAATAGTGTATTTTGCTTTCGTTTCTCTAAATTTTGTTTCATTTCTGAGAGCCAGTGTGGTTTAGCAGTTAGAGTGTTGGACTGGGACGCGGGAGATCCAGGTTCTAGTCCCTGCTCAGCCATGAAACTCATTGGGTGATTTTGGGCCAGTCACTGACTCTCAGCCCAACCTACCTCACAGGGTTGTTGTAAGGATAAAATGGAGAGGAGGAGGACTATGTAAGCTGCCGTGGGTTCCTTGCAGGAAAAAAGGCAGGGTATAAATATAATAAATAAATGCTGATGGAGAGGGGGGGTTAAGTGACTGATGGGTCTGCCTTCTCATCATAAGGGTACATTTTACAAGGGCTCTGCGATCACTGTGCTTTGAGAGAGGGCAAGGATGGGACCTTGAGGTGGACATCCTTCCAATGCCACCAGGCTTCACTGTGAAAAAAGCCTTAAAGTGGTTTTCAATCATCCTAACTCTCTAGCCCATACATCTATTTTTCTGAAACTTAACAGGTTTCTTGCCTGGAGATATCTCAGTGATGTGTACCCAAAAAAAACACAGGGGGAGGGAAGGGGAAGCAAATCACTCACCTCCCTCCAAATTGGAGGACTCCCCTTCCACGAAAACTGCCACCCCTATCCTTCCAAAACTCGGATGTTTCCTTGCATATGGCCACCTCTATGCTGTCTGTTATTTTCAGAACAATGGTCCACAAGGGACATAGGGGAATAAGCGTGTCCAATTTTGGATACTCCCAAAAGGTAAATGTTGCTCTTGCACAAATATCCCTGCACCTATTTACCTGAAACATGGCAGTCTTGATCCCCTCAGAATGGACAATTACCCCTGCAAATTTCATCCAATTCTGCCAAGAAATAACATTGGCAATATCCTTTAAAAAAATGAAAATATAAAGGTGCATAGCACAGAAACCACAGCACCTATTTTTCTGGAAATTGGCAAGCATAATGCCCTCCTAAAGGGCTCTACACAGGCCTGTGGCTTACGCTGGCTCAGCTTGTCTGAACATGGAAAGCTAAGCAGGGTCAGGCCTGGTTATTACTTGGATGGGAGACCCCTTCTCTAGTTTCCTGCATTGACCAGGGGGTTGGACTCGATGGCCTTCTGGGCTCCTTCTAACTATATGATCTATGAAATCTACAAATTTCATCCACATCTGACAAACAAAAAAAAGATTATAGCCACTTTTTTAAAAAAAAAATCCCATGATAGTCAGTGGGAGGTATGAAGCCTCGGATTTCCGAACCTCAATTCTGGTTCGGTACCTGAGTTGTGGATGGCCTCAAAATTGGTCTGAGCAGAATCAGGCCATTTTCCAAAGGACTATATTGGGCGCCAAGTCAAATCTTGTGGTCTAAGTATATACAGTAACACCTCTAAGTATATACAGTAATACCTTGGATTGCAAGTAACTTGGTTTGAGAGCGTTTTGCAAGACAAGCAAATTTTTAAATATTTATTTTAAAAAATTTGACTTGATATACAAGCGACGTCTTGCAATACAAGTACTGTAGCACGGCTTAAATGAAAAATCTCGTACAAATTTTTTTGGGGGAATTTCGTTTTGATATAAGAGTGTTTTGGATTACAAGCACGTTTCCGGAACGAATTATGCTCTCAATCCAAGGCATGACTGTACAGTAAAACCTTGGATTGCAAGCATAATTCGTTCCGGAAATGTGTTTGTAATCCAAAGCACTTGTATATCAAAGTGAAATTCCCCATAAGAAATTTGTACACATATTTTTAATTTAAGCTGCAATAAAGAATGATAGTGTAAAGTCTTCATTTTTCTTGACCGTACTACAGTACTTGTATTGCAAGACGTCGCTTGTTTATCAAGTTAAAATCTATTTTAAAAATGTGCTTGTCTTGCAAAACGCTTGCAGACCAAGTTACTTGCAATCCAAGGTTTTACGGTATACAGAAAGAAAGAAAATTGATATGTCACCCTTCCTCCAGGGCTATTTACAAAATGGATCTCAATAGAAATACAATTAGCATTAAAACTTTTAGATGATATATTATTAAAACACCCTGAGATCTAAAAGGCCTGGGAAAATAAGATTTTTGCCTGGCTGCAATAGGAAGCTACAGTGACCCTAGGCAAGCATCCTTTGGGAGGCATTTTCATAGGTGGGGTGCCACAGCTGAAAACACCCTCTCCCTGGTCACCACCTGCCTCACCTCCGATGTGGAGGAGGGACCTGAAGGTGCACTAGCAGGTGACCTCAACCTTTGAGCAGGTTGATATGGGAGTAGGTGAGCCTATAGGACCTAGTATTCAAGCTCTTTAGAGTAGGGCTGGGCCACTTGTGGATATTTTGGCCTACAACTCCCATCAGACCGAGCCAGCATAGCCAATAATGAGGGCTGATGGGAGTTGTAGGCCAAAACATCTGGAGGTCACAGGTTGTCCACCCCTGGTATAGAGCCTTGAAGGTCAACACCAGCACCTTGAATTGGGCTTGGAAATGAACTGAACAGTCATTTAAATACTTTTAACACTGGCAGGATATGTTCCCAGGAAGTTATCCTATTTAAGAGACTCGCAGCTGCATTCAGTACTAAATGCAGTTTCTGGCAAGTAGCCGGGTTTACACAGTGATGACAAATTCAACAGTCAACATTCAAAGAGACTGATTTGGGAAGGCCCTATCCCAGAAGCATCCAGGCTGGGTCTGGGACCCATGGGAGAGATTATTTGTTCCTTGTGTATCTGGGGATGGGTTCTCCCGCTCTCACCCCCTCTAACCCTAGCGCTAAATTGAGTTGCAAGGCATGTTGGCCCCATCTCCGGTGAGAGCGGCGGGGAGAACAATGGGGGCTTTTCAGCTTGACAACTCAATGAGCAGGAGATGGAGAGCGCGCCCCTCCTGCCCCCTCAGCCCTCCCCGCGCCCAGCTTTGTTTGGGGAGCAGACAGCAACCTCCAGCCCCAGGAGCTTTTCAGTACCTAGGGGCAGCCATTCGTCATGGATTACAGCCCCCTCCCCACTCCCGCCTCAGCTGGTCGTCTGGGCAGGGCATTCGCACACTTGTCAGCCCTGGCTAGGGAGAGGGGCCTTTGTGCTTAATGGGGCCTGGACCTGGAGATGGGTGAGATGGGTCAGAAGGTTGGGGGGGGGAGAGAATAGAGGAAAGAGAGGAGGAGTGGGGGGGGAGATGTGCTGGGGCTGATCCTGATTTTCTCCGCGAAGTGTCTTGGAATAAGTGGCTTCTGGAAAATTACTCTGACTATTGACAAGTAAATCCAGGAAAGAGAGCAGAATTGTTTCTGATGTCACTGCCCCAAGGATTATTTCTAGGGCCCTGGGCCATGAGTAAAATATGTCATCCCCTATAGAGGACAATATTCAGAAACGCAAGATTCTCTCTCTCTCTCTCTCTGGAGTAAGACTAGGATATCAAAAGTGTCTGGCTGCATTCCTATGTACACTTATCTGTAAGTCCCACTGAACTCAGTGGGGCTTATTTCTAAGTAAGTGGACATAGGATTGCTCTGTAAGAGCAGCACAATTCCACATGCCCCTTTGGCCTGGATTTGTGGAGTGTAGCAGGAAGGAAGGCCCCGGCTAGCAGGGAGTTATCAGTCAGACCGATTTCTGAGTGCTACTGAATCCCAGCGCATAGAATGCTCAACAGGGCTGCACTCTGAAGTGCTGGGTTCAATTCTTTCCTCAGGCCTCAAGTCGATGGACAAGCTTGAGCAAGTTACTTCCTTGGCTTTTGTTTCCCCACCACTACCATCACCTCCTGTATACAATGGTGGAGATACTGATGACTGCCTTCATAGGAAGAGGAATTGTGAGGGTGAGTGTTGTGAAGCAGTTTGCATGCTAGAACATTCTGCAAAAATAAAAAGCGCCCCCCAAAAATCCAAAGACCTGAGCAGCAGCCTGCATGTTCGTTTGGTTTGTGAACACAGAGGATCTTCATTGTCCCTTTACAAACGGTAAATCCAGGCGCACACAAAGTAAACAGCTGAGCCTGCCAAGAAATTCCCAGCAGATCGGATCTGGCCCAGGCCCTTGTCACCCTCCTCCCTGTGCTCAGTATGATCCGGGTTGCTGAAGCAGATTCTTCTCAGCCCTGGGGAACACCAAATGAAAACGGAAGATGCTGCGGCTGGGCCTGGGCAGCCTTCCCGATGGGGCAGGGGGCTCCGGTTGAGCCCTCCCACCCCTTCATCCCCTCTCGGCAGACCAGGCTGGGGCCCAGGGAGAGGCGGGGGCTGCAGACGGGAGCGTGTGCCAGAAACACTCCTGTCCCTTGTGGCTTCATCGTCGCCAGCATTAAATTGCGCGCAGATGTGTGTGCGGGGGAGGGCGCCTGGTTGTGATTAGAGCCTTTAATCACAGGCACCCGTGCAGCCTGAGCCGGGCCCTGCCTGGATCATAAGAAGCTGGGTCCACGAAGGATCCACCAGGGGGGCCAGGCCATCCCAGGAGCGAACAGGACGCCTGTCTCCTCTTGGCCATAGCAGATGGGGCAGGAGCCCCACGGATGGGCAGCCAGAAGCAAGCAGGCCCCTAGAGAGCAGGGATGAGGGCTGCACGCTGGGAGGCACCCATCCCTGTACTGGGTACAGACCCATAACTCAGGCCCTCTTAAGTGGTTCTTTTTGTCATTCTTAATCTCCCTGACTCCTACTCATCTCTTTAGGACAGGGCTATAGGCAACCCAGTGCCCTCCAGGAGTTTTACCCTACAACTCCCATAATCCCTGACCATTGACCATGCTGGCTGGGGTTGATGGGAGTTGTAACCCAAAACATCTGGAGGGCACCAGGTTGCCTACCCCTGCTTTAGGAGATCCTCCTGGGATATACAGTATGCTTCCCTACACCAAACCCATCCCCCCCCCTTTCCATGAAACATGAGCAGGCTCCCAACTCTCTTTTGCCCCTCATGTTGGCCACATGCCTCTGCAATGGAACAGTTAAAGCACTGGGTGCAGGCTCTGATCAAGATGTGTGGCCAGATTATAGCAGGAAAAGGAGGGGGGAAATCCCTTTCTTCGCCTTGTCTTCCTCCTGGACTTGGAAATGTTGAAAGAGAGCACCGCTTGCTCCCTTGGCAAAGTGACTGCGTGTAAAAAGCTGTCTCCCGCTTGCCAAAGCTGGGGGGGGGGGGGGAACAATCCATTGACATAACCAGACTGGCTTTGGTGTGAATATGAGCTGAATGAAATGGCAAAGCAGTCCCGTGACTTTATAATCAGGTGCCTGACTTTGGAACTCAGTCCACATTTACTGCACCATCATTCAGCACAGGTTTGGGGTGGTCCGATAAATGAGGGTCAAGAAGTGAAGCAGCTTCAGGAGGGAAACAATCAACTGTGCACCAGTCCACTAAATGCAGGGCCCAGACACACTAGCTCAGGTGTGTGAATGCCAGTTCTGACGGCTGATCATAGAAGCACAGCAGGTTCTGGCCTCACAAACACAGCATCCTCCTCTAACTACAACACTGTGGTGTTTTTCCAGCATTCATCCCAGGGCACCGGTGACACAGGGCAATTTGTCCGCAAGATTGGGTGCAGGGAATATTCCTCATGTGCGAACTGAGCACCATATTCACTTCCCTCAGACTCCTCTATGTCGGGCGGACAAGCTTCAGGCTTGTGAAATCTACGTTTCTTTTTACTGGTGTCCTGAGTTCCATCAACTGGAGCATGGTGCTAAAGACATACACTTAGAATTAAAGAATTCTGAGCCCAGGTACTGTATTTGTTCTGAGTACTAGAACTGAACAGATTTCACAGTCCTTCCACAGAAAAAAATCACTCTTGGTTACCCCACGCTTTCGTCATTTCGGGTTCAGCAGTAATACTTTAACTTGGGGAGGGTGGAGGAAAATCATTTTGTTGCTACTGTTCTTAAACAGTTGCAAATTAGACATTCTGGCAAACATTCAATGCAAATCACCCAGAGAGCTACCAGTATATCCAGATCTACCTTCTGCCCATCCCTGCTCTATGTCACTCCAGGCATCTCATTAGGGCTTAATCTATCCAAACAATTTATTACTTAATTTAAATTCTCAATTTCTGACACTTAAGCCTGCCTGGAAGTCATACTCTCTGATCTACAGATCCCATTTCCATAGTCCCCAGATGTGCATAGACAGGTTGTGGTTACTCAGTGGCGCATCTCTCTGCACATGCTCAAATGCACACCTTTAATATTTATTTTATTTCTTTATTATATTTATATCCCGCCTTTTTTCCTGCACAGAACCCAAGGCGGCTTCCATAATCCTCCTCCTCCTGTCCATTTTATCCTCACAGCAACCCTGTGAGGTAGGTTAGGCTGGGAGTCAGTGACTGGCCCCAAGTCACCCAATGAGCTTCATGGCCGAGTGGGGACTAGAACCCGGATCTCCCGAGTCCCAGTCCAACACTCTAATCACTATGCCACACTGGCTCTTAATGTTATTACACAAAGGATATGTCATGCCTCGATGCGGAAAAGCATTTCCAGAGCTCAGCCCTAATCACTCCTGGCTCAAACGTAAGCTTGGATTCCACGTACAGATGGGTCAGCTGAGTGCCACATACTGGGTGCCGTGGAATGCAAAAGCAGTAGAGTCCTGGAGTGACCTTGTCCCTGCCTCAAGCCAAATACAGTTACTAAAGGTTTCCTCTTGCCAGAGTTGTTCACATCAAACTGGTTTGTGACTATTTCCAACACAGCGAAGAAGTGGCTATTCTTAGTTATCTGCATTTTCTCTCCTCCAAGGAGCACTGCCTTAGCAGTGAAGTGCATGGATCTGGAGCATGGGAAGTAGGAAGCTGCTGCTTTCCCTAATTATTGTGGGTCAGTAATTATTCTTAGGACACTTACGTATGAAACATTTCCAGAGGAGTTGCAGCAAAAATAACAAACAGCCTTATGGCATCGTAAGAACTTAATTTATTATGGCATAAGCTTTCATGGACTAGAGTCAAGAACTTATGCCATTATGAATTTGCTGGTCTTTAATGTGCCGTAAATCTCTTTGTGGTTTTTACATAGGAACAGCCTTCCCCAAGCTGGTGCCCTCCAGAAGTATTGGACTACAACTCATTCATTTATTATATTTCTATGCTGCCCAGTAGCCAAAGCTCTCTGGGCAGTTTAAAAAGATTAAAACCCTAAAAAATGCAAAGATAGCATAATCACGAACCATTAACTCACATCATCCCCAGCCAGATGGGGGTTGTAGTCTAACACATTGGAGGGCACAAAGTTGGGGAACACTGGAACAAAGGATAAATTAACAAGAACTGATGGGAACAGGCACTTACATTCAGCGGGGGATTAATCAGACCCTAAATTCTATACTGTTCATACATACTTTATTATATACCAGGGGTGGACAACTTGTGGCACTCCAGATATTTGGGCCTACAACTCCCATGATTCCTCACCATTTGCTATGCTGGCTAGGGCTAATGGGAGTCATAGGCCATAATATCGGGGGGGGGGGAGTTGCCCATCCCTGTTATATACAGAAATGCATGCCCCACATTTTATCCCCCAGGAGATTCAGTTGATTATGTGAATGCATCCCATAATTCTGTGCTGCATTTTTTGCCCCAATTCCTTGCAGTCACTCGCTGATAGCACTCTGTTCCATGTGCTGATTGCAACAACCATAAAGAGATGTTTCCTAGAGGGGAAGTAGTGAGCACATCCCAGGAAGGAGTTGAGAGGACTATATTCTGATTAGATTCTTTGCAGGAGGTGGGGGGGGGGGGCATTTCAAGAGCAGGAGTTGCCAGATCGTAACCAGGAATGGAGATCCTGCTTGGCTTGCCTGTATGCTCTGCTATGTTGCTGCCACAAAAATGTTGAGGCAGCAGGATAGCGTACAATCCAGGGATGGGGACTCGGACTCGAGGACTCGACTCATGAGTCGGAGTGAGTCCCCCCTCTGACTCGAGTCCCAATATTTTTTTAATGGGACTCGAGACTCGACTTGGGACTCGAGACCAAGGACTCGTCAACATCCCTAGGCTGTTGACGAGTCTTCTGGCTGTGCCAGAAGGAGCGCGATCACCGGTGAAGAGCGCATGGAAGCAAGGCGCGCCATTGCTCGGCCACTATGGACAGCTACCAGGAGCGCAGCCCCAACGATGTGTTGAGATTTATTTTGATTAATGTGTTGTTATGGGGGGTTAGGGTTAGGGTCAGACATTTTGGGTTTGGCTGCCTCTGCCTGCCTGTTTGGGGTTCCCTGCCTCCTCTGCCTGCCTGATCTCTTCTTGACCAGTTCAACAGTTGAATTGTCCAAGACAAAGGGCACTGCCTGTCTGCCTGTTTGGAGCTCCCTACCTCCTCTGCCTGCCCGGTCTCTTCTTAACCAGTTCCACAGTTTGAATTGTCCAAGACAAACGCCTCTGCCTGCCTGCTTTGGGGTTCCCTGCCTCCTCTGCCTGCCTGGTTATTTTGGGTTTGTCTGCCTGGTCTGTTCTTGCCAAAATCAGTTGCAGAGTTTTGAAATAAAAAGGCACACTTGTGCCTAGAATTTATTTAAGCCACACATCTGAAGTAGCCTTATTTTGTTGGGGGGAAACCCCATTGATTTTAATAGGGACTCGTGGAGTCAGTTTTGGGAGTGACTCAGGACTCGGGACTCGTGAGTCACCATTTTGGACCAAGGACTCGGACTCGAGACTCGGGTCCAAAGACTCGTGACTTGACTCGTGACTCGAGACCAAGGACTCTTCAACATCCCTGGTACAATCATGAATCACGGCTGCACCCCTTCCCCTGCTCTGTTCCTTCATTAATACTTTTGCCTTCCCTTATCTCCTGCCTGCAGCAGCAAACTGAATTCTAGCTTTACCCCCAAGAGAGCAGGTGAAGGGGGGGGAATGATATAGGAGGCTAAATAGCTGCATACTCTCTCAGTGCCTTCTTGGAACTTTTAAAAGAGAGAGATCTCTGGGTTCTGATCTTCACAACCAAGCTTAGATGGTTATAATGCTGGTCTTGGGTTACCACATTTTTTCCTGGAAGGGCTCCCCTTTGCCTTTAACAGCATGTAACAGGTAGGTTTCAACAGGTGAGACTTTCCCCATCATTGCATCTCTATACCAGGAAAAGACTCAGCTGTGGAATTCTGTCATGCAGTTTTCAAAGGCACAACTTATTTATTTACAGTGTTTAATAGGTTGCAAAATAACATTGTTCTTATTTATTACACTTCTGTCCCATCTCAAGGCAGTGTACATGGTTCTCTTCGCCACCCCGATTTAACCTCACAACATCCCTGCGAGGTAGGTTAAGCTGAGTGTGTGTGACTGGCCCCAGGTCACCCAGTAAGCTTCGTGGCAGAGTGGGGCATTGGATGCGGAACTCCCCAGCCCTAGGCTGGCATTCTAACCACTACACCACATTGGCCTTTTACCCCACCTTTCTATTTGTCTGTCAAGGCAACTAACAAAATTAAATAAATATATATGTACAAAGAAAAGATAAAAACATTTTTCATCATCATTACATCTAGAAATAACAATCAACAAAATTCTGCACAATTCAGCAGAAGCACCAAACCGAGCAAAACCACATGGTCTCCTCTCGCCTAGACTACTGTAATGCACTCTACATGGGGTTACCCTGGAAGACAGTTCGGAAGCTACAGCTGGTACAGAACTCAGCGGCTCACCTGGTTAAAGGCAGCCGCCAGCGTGATCACATCACTCCAGTGCTTAAGGAGTTGCACTGGCTACCAGTTGCTTGCCGAGCCTAATTCAAGGTGTTGGTTTTGACCTTTAAAACCCTACACGGCTCTGGCCCAGTTTATCTCAAGGAGTGCCTCCAGCAACATCAAGTAGGCCGCTCAACAAGATCTACTACGGACGGCCTTCTCCTTGTCCCATCAGCCAGAGCAGCCAGGCTGGTGGGGACTAGGAAGAGGGCCTTCTCTGTGGCAGCCCCCAAGTTATGGAACTCCCTCCCTAGTGACCTTCACCATGCCCCGTCCAGTGATGAGCTTCCGCCTGGCTTTAAAAATGTGGCTTTTCAGGCAGGAATATGGGGTGGGTTAGGATTTTTTTTTAAAAAAAAATTATACTGTTTTGTTGTTATGTTATTATTGTATTGTTTTAACTGTACATCGCCCAAGGTGGCCGGGTGACCAGCCAGATGGGTGATTCATAAATGTAATAATAACAATAAATAAGAGAGTTTGGCCCTAAAAGGCAGGAGAAAAATAACTTAAATCAAATAAATAAAACCAGTTATCAGTTTCCACCCAAGTCAAAGGCGTGTTGACAGAGAAATGTCTTGTCATGGCATCTAATGGCAAATAAGAGGGAAGCCAAATGGATATTCAGAGGCAAAAAGTCACACAAGATGGGTACAAGCACCAAGAAGGCCCTGTCCTGTGTGCCCTTCCATCATATGGTATAGTATGGTGTAATGGTTAGTGTGTTGGACTGGGACTTGGGAGATCTGGGTTCTAGACCCCACTCAGCCATGAAGCACATTGGATGACTTTGGGCCAGTCACTGACTCTCAGCCTCACCTACCTCACAGGGTTGTTGTGAGGATAAAATGGAGAGGAGGAGGACCATGTAAGCCGCCTTGGGTTCCTTTGAAGGGAAAAGTGGGATATCAATGTAATAATAAATACATAATAAATCTCAGTCAGTGGTGGAACATGGAGAGGTGGCTAAATATCTAAGTGTGCAGGTGAATTCATAGGGGATGTGGCAGTCCTTAAGAGATGCAGGTATTCCTGACAGGGCACAAGAATCCTGATGGGGGGGCAGGGAAGGGACTAGCAATCCTACTAACCACCATGTATGAAAAAACAGCCACATAAGAACATAAGAGCCCTGCTGGATCAGACTAAGGGTCCATCTAGTCCAGCATTCTGTTCACACAGTTGCCAACCAGCTGCCCATGGAATCCCACAAGCAGGACAGGAGTGCAACAGCACCCTCCCGCCCATATTCCCCAGCAACTGGTGCACATAGGCATACTGCCTCTGATCCTGGAGGTAGCATAGAGCCATCAGGACTAGTAGCCATTGATAGCCTTCTCCTCCATGAATTTGTCCAATCCCCTTTTCAAGCTGTCCAAATTGGTGGCCACCTCTAGGAATGGCTTAACTCTCACAGCAACACCAAGGCGAGAAGACAGAAAGTATGGAAATATTCAAGGACAGAGCGTGGAGAAACATTTTCCAGAAGAAGAGCATATATATAGTTGCCAACTATTTTTGTTCTTGTTCTGGCAATTCTCTTTTGTAAGCTGAGATTCTCCCCAGCATACAGATGCAAAGCCTCACCTGCTGAATTTCTGCTTGCCATGCAGCTGCTAAGGGGAGGCATCCTGCTGGGAGGAAGGAACATGAGCCGTGCAGGAAGTTTGAGCCCCTGCTTTGAGAACTACCGTAGCTCTCCTTGGAAGCACACACAGGGCTCTGACTGCCCTGTGTCATGTTGTATGAACAGGCTTGAGGTGATGGGGGAAGAGAAGGCTGCCTTAGGTACCAACAGGAGAGCCTGTGCCTAAAAACAATGGGATTCAGCAGAGGCCAAGAGAAACTTCCAGAAGGAAAGAGCCCTCTAGTGCCGCCGTGCCGCCTACAGGTGTGACCCCAGCAGTATTCAGGGACACGGGCAGCCGAGTGAGTCTGGTACAAGGGCTCTGTGTTCCCTGAAGCCCGGCCACTGGCCAAGAGAAATATTGTTGGCACCAGGCAGACTTGCTACTCTGGCAGCCAGACACGGGGGCTTTCATAGCTGGGGGCAGGCACTAATACACAAGGGCAGAGCCAAGTGGTTAGCCCCCTCCCCACACACATTGCCAGACTGCCTCCTCTTGCATACTGATCTGCGACAGCTACACACACACAACTGAGCTGCTCCATCAAAGACAGGCAACATAGATCGCCACCATATATCTGTATGCATCCATAGAGGATTCTATGCATGCATACCTACCCCCACATATGTACAGAGACACACATGCATACACACGTTTGTACACATGCAGCTATGCACAAAGTCATCTATGTTTGCATGAGTATAATCTATACACAGGTGCGTCAGGACAGACATGCACATACTTACCTAAATACTGAGCAGACAGTCACATATTTTTAATGATACCCAGGATGCATCCACAAGATCATGCCCGTATTATTCTCCTTGGATGAATGTGGAATAACTACCATATCCTGTTTCTGTATTGGGGGTGCGGGAATAAAACCATGATTCCACAGATAAATATGTATTAGGGGAGGGGAATCTGCTATTTTACATTTCTTTAACCGATTGTATGTAAAAAGGGGGGTAATTTTAACTGTTTAGGAGTAACTGTAGGAGCAAGTTAAGATTAAGAGATAAGTAATCAGGTAATATAATGTGATAAAAAATTCACATATATACAGTATGACACTGGCCCACAAACAGGTACCAAGATGTGTATACAAAAATAGGCTTGGATGCACAAAGATTCACACTCTTATCTGTTCGTACAATGACTTGTCTCAACATTTTTTAAAAAACCTCATACCCCATCCTGCTTTTTAAATATGTGCCAGAACAAACGGCTCATTTAGACTCACTAGCAGGCAAATACTTCTTTTGTATATACTTTGGAGAGTGTTATTGCAACATTCAGTCTGACCTACACACCCCTCACACACACACCCCTTCACCCTGAGGCACTGCTATCACCTGAAGAGGATTTATTTCATTTCTATACCGCCCAATAGCTGAAGCTCTCCGGGCAGTTCACGACAAATCACAAAGATTGCACACCACATTATACAACATTACATGTAACATCATAATAAAACATAGTATAACATCTTTAACATACAAAATTTAAAACAATTTAGGGCACAATCCAATCCGGGTGTACGTAGCCCTCATAGTGTAAGGCTTTATAGGTTAGAACCAGCACCTTGAACTGGGCTCGGAAACATACAGGCAGCCGATGCAAGTGGGCCAGAGTTGGTGCTATATGCTCAGACCTTCTGGTCCCAGTTATTAATCTGGCTGCCGCACAAGTTGCAGTTTCCTCCAGTATCGGAGACAGTATGCCTATGTACTCTAGTTGCTGGGGAACATGGGTGGGAAGGTGCTGTTGCACTCCTGTCCTGCTTGTGGGATCCCATGGGCAGCTGGCTGGCCACCGTGTGAACAGAATGCTGGACTAGATGGGACGCTTGGTCTGATCCAGAATGGCTCTTCTTATATTCCTATGTTCAAGGGCAGCCCCATGTAAAGTGCACTGCAGTAATCTAATTTGGAGGTTACCAGAGCATAGATTACTGAAGCCAGTTTATCCCTGCCTCTTTCAGTAGGCTCGGGACCACTCCCTCTCGCAAGGAGGCATTAATCACTTCCCTGTCCCAGCCAGCTGTTCCCTCCCTGCTGGTTTTTATAAGCCAAGAGGGGCAAGGATCCAGTATGGAAGTGGTTGTACAAACCTGTCCAAGCACCTTGTCAGCATCTTCAAGCTGTACCAACTGAAATTCATCCCAAAAAACCGAATAAGCCTGTGCTCTGGATACCTCACCTGATTCACCTGCTGTATCACTGAGTCTCGGTGGATACAAGAGATTTTATCCTGGAAGTGCCTGGCAAGTGTATTGCAGCGGGCCTCAGCCGGGTCCAGTGTCCTTAGGGCCAGCATGTAATAGACCCTATAGGACCCTGAAACGCTCCGTTGGGCGGCACATTGAGGATTCAAGAGACACAGCGAGATGTTGTTTCTTTGCTGTCCTCATCATCCCTGAATATACCTGACCATAGGCACACACCAGTGTCCGATTGCATCCACTAGGAGTTTTTCTCCATCTGCACTAAAGCTGTCTCCTATTTTGTTTCGCTCTCAGCTCTGGGGTATACCATGGAGCCTCTGTACTGCAGAGAGGGTGCTCAGGAGCAATCCTGTCAACCGCCCTGGTCATTTCTGCATTCCACAGACGGGCCAGGGCTTCAACAGGAGTGCCAGCCATATCAGAATTCAGAAGATTGTGCTCCTGTGTCTTTAACAGCTGCTTGGAAGGGGTAACCCTGGCCACCACAACCAATCCTCTGTCTACCTCATAGCTCCTGAAATGCCACAGGAGCATCTTTCTAGGCAGGTGTACTGGGAACTGCGGAAGATGGCGAGGAGTACAGGAGTGTTGTACAGAGTTCTGCCTCTATGCTCTGGGTTTGCTTTAAGAATCAGCAAACACCCTTGGCTACTTGCCAAGCTGATGCAACATGCAATCAAGAGCAAATCACCTGTGCGTGATCTGGCTGCTGGCCAGAGGGATGACACTGCAAACAGCACAGGTGCTAATAATGAAACACAAGGTCTGCAATCCAAGAAGCTTGGTGCTATTTAAGAAGAGCAAGTGCAGACTGAGGTGGTGGTTGTTAGCGTGTGAAGAACTGGAAGGAGCAAGGAGGAGCAGAGGACCCTGTACAGAGAGCCTTGCAGAAGCCCAATGTGGAAAACCAGTACCCAGGTGGAGAGCTGCTGGACCTAGCATTCGGGTTGGTTGAACAGTGACTGTGCAGCTAAGGGGTGGGATTTCCATCAGGGAACTGGGAGTAGCATTGTTGTACTTCAGGCTTAACTTTACAATAAACATGTTTGGCTTTAACTTCCTGGAGGAGTATTTATTATGGTCAGAAAATCATTCAAAGAACCTTTGCCAATCCCTTTTGGGGATCCTGTGGCAAAACAGCAGGCTAGGCACTCGCAACCCTACTGAGTGGTGAGTGTCATGCAATTTCTGAAGGCCAGTTCATACAACAATCTGAGGCCACTTGAAACCACTTCAACACATTGTCTACCTTAGGCTAGTTGTATGTGAGGGCCACTGTGCTTTTAATACACCATAGTCACACCACCAATTGGGTGGTTTCCAGTGGCATGAAAAAGCCAATCCTGGCTTGGTGGTACTTGCACCCAACAACAGGCCTGTGACTCATGCTGGCTCAGCTTGTCTGAGCGTGGAAAGCCAAGCAGGGTCAGGCCTGGTTATTACTTGGATGGGAGACCCCTCCTCTAGTTTCCTGCATTGAGCAGGGGGTTGGACTCCATAGCCTTGCAGGCCCCTTCCAACTCTATGATCTATAACCAGAGCACCATAGGCAGAGAGTCAATACCTGCATAACTTAAGACTGTGAAAGTCATCCTAAAACATGGGTAGGCAACCCAGTGCCCTCCAGATGTTTTGGACTACAACTCCCACAATCCCTGACCATTGGCCACACTGAGGCTGATGGGAGTTATAGTCCAAAGCATCTGGAGTACACCAGGTCACCTATCCTAAAGTGCTTAGATGTGCATTAGCTGACTGCAGTTACTAAGTGCTGGTAGGAAAGCACTCAACACATGCTCAAAGGCACGCCTTTCATATTACTTCACACAGGAAAGGTATCCGAAATGGGTTACAAGTGAAGTCCTGAGGAATCCCTGGCTTCAGTTACACCCCCTGAATTGGGCTATCTTTGCTAAGGAAGAGCAGAGTTTAATCTGAGCTGGGTCAAACCCAGAACAGGCTCACGCTGTATTCCCACAGAGTGGTAATGCATCCTATAAATATCCAGGGTTATTATATATCATTTTTGCATTTTCAAAAATATTACAAAAGTACAAGTATATAAAGCATGTAACGTAAATTCCCATCTCCCCCCCCCCAAATTCTATGTGTACATGTAGTTCCAAAAAAAAGAAGTACGGTAACAGTGAAGTTCGTGTGTTGGATTTTGGATAGTTGTGATTATTAAGTATTGTCGTCTATTCTTAACAAGTGGTTCCAGAGAGAGCCATGACTTGCCGGCGGTTTTGTCGTGTACTGTCTCGAACATCCGGGGTTATTATAATGGAGCGCCACGCATCCGCTCACACAGCCTTACCTCGGTTTTGTTTTCCGGGAAAGCGAGGCAGGCAGAAATGTAATAAAGCCAAGTCTTCCCAGAATGGAGATGGAGGGATGGGGAAACACGTTGAACTCCTACCTGCCCTGCAGCTGTTAAAGGCACAGTCGCACGGGGGGGGGGGGTTTAAGATAAAGGGACCGGGCAACGCTAATGTGCGTCCATTTAACCCACCTGTCTTGCCCACCCTTGTCCTCAAGGCAGCCCAATTATTCCTGAGCCGCGGCTACGGCTGCAATCTTAAACGCACTGACTAGAAAATCACTCCTCATTGGACACAGGGGTACTGACTTCCGAGTAAACATGCTTAGGCTTACGCTATGTAAAGGATGCGCTGTGCACATAGAGCTATAGTAGAGTGGGCAAGAGCAGTGGCACAGGAGGAGAAAACCCGGCACTCCATGCCGCCCCCAACTTTGCTCCTCGGTCGATCTCCGGTTCCCCGAGCCCCGCGTCCTTTGGCGCCTCCTTCCTTCCGCCTCCACACAAGCCCGCTTCTTCCTCACCAGCCCCCCATGTGTGTGGCAGTCACCTCCCTCCTCCTCCCCCCGAGTCCCGACCCCCAGCCCACACGATCAGACGCCTGGCTGCGATTCCTCCGGTGCCGGAGACGTCGTGTCTCTAGCGGTTAGTGACACAAGCGCTTCAGCATCCTCCGCTAGGCCTGGGGGAGACGCTGCCAACCCCGCCCACCGCCTTTGCGGCCCAGACACGTCCGTCAGAGAAGCCTGCTCTGCGGGGCTCCCCACCGAAGTCTTTGGGGTGGGCGTGGAGAGAGCCGCAAAAGGATCCTGCGTTTGAGAAAGGGGGCGCGCGAGCGGGCGGCCGAGTATGCACGCACGTTCATTTTAGACTGCATTCTTAATCACGAATTACCTGGGACTAAGTACCATGATTGAACCCAGTGGAGTTTACGCAGGAGTCCTGAGTAGACATATATAGGACTACATTGTTATTCATGTGTTAATTTTAGAGATTTCTATCCCACTCTTCAATACAAGCATTTCCAGGGCTGCTAACAGTCTAATCTCTCACATACGCACGCGCGTGATAAAACAAAAACAATACAAAGGTTTGTGTGGTTTTTTTAAGCAGGTACAAGAGCAGCATAAAACCCCATCCTCTCAAGAGGATTAAAAAGCCTGGGGAGACAAAACAAAAAAGCCTTTACCTGGTGCCAAGGAAGAGCAGGTGCCAAATGAGCCTCCTTACGGAGAGCATTCCAAAGGCCCTCCTCAGTCATCCCCCCCCCCCCCAGCAGAGGAAGGAGGGCCTCCATCCAAAGATGACTTTAGAGCACTGGCAGGTTCATGTGGGAGCAGAGGATCTCTCAGGTACCCAGGACCTAACCAGGGCAACTTGTGGCCCTCCAGATGTTTTGGCCTACAACTCCCATGATCTCTCACCATTGGCTATGCTGGCTAGGGCTGATGGGGAGTTTTAGGCCCAAACATCTGGAGCTCCACAAGTTGCCCAGCCCGGCAGCCATGCGTGGCTTTTAAGGATGACACCAACACTTTGAATTGCATGCAAAAATGGATCAGCAGCCAGTGAAGCTGTTTGAGCACTTCCAATGTATGTTCCCATCAGCTGCTCCCAGTTAGCAGCCTAGCAGCTGTATTTCAAACTAGTGGCAGTTTCCAAGCAGTCTTCAAATGCAGCATTACAGGCAGTAGTCTAACCCGGAGATTACCAGCATATGAATAACAATGGTCAAGCTGTCTCTGTCCAGGAGAGATGGTAGCTGGCACACCAGCATCCAATGGTAGAAGGCACTCCATGCCCTGCATGCTGCCACATGAGCTTCCAGTGACAGCTGGATTTATGAACACCTCCAGACTTCAAGCCCAATCCTTTAGAACAATGTTCTCCAACCTTGGGTTCCCCAGAAGTTTTTGGCCTACAATTCCCAGCATGCCCCAGCCAGCTATGCTGGCTGGGGCATGCTGGGAGTTGTAGGCCAAAAACATCTGGAGACCCAAGGTTGGAGAACACTGCTTTAGAAGAAGTAGAAACCTGATACCAAACACCAGCTCCCTGGGCTGACACACCCACCAACAGTATCTCTGTCTTGTCAGGATTGATTTTCAGTTTATTGGACCTCATCCAGACACCAGTTTAGCACTTCCACCGCCTCACCTGAATCAGATGTAAAGGAAAAATAAGGTTGGGTGTCACTATCGGTGTACTCATCATGACATCTCATTCCAAATCCTTGGATTACCTCATTCAGTGCTCTCATGTAGATGTAAAGCATAAGGTGGAACACTGTGGGATCTGATAATGACAATGCCACAGGACAGAGCAGCAGCCATCTTGCATCACCTGGAACTGGCCTTCCAGATATAGCCTCTAAAATGCAGTGCCCCCAATTCCCAACCCAGACAACCTATCTAAAAGAACAATACCATGGCTGATGGTATCTGAACAGCCCTATCTCGTCTGATCTTGGAAGCTAAGCAGGGTCAGGCCTGGTTAGTACTTGGATAGGTGACCACCTTGGAGTACTGTAGGCGATCACTTGTGACCGAGTAAGATTGTCTTCCAGGATAAAAAATTACAAAAAGAAAATTTTAAAAGGAGGAAATTCGAAAGAAATATATTGTGTGGACTCTAGCGATGGGTCCGTAAGTGACTGTGGAGGCCAATTCTAGATCCACACAGCTTCCCACAGTGAGGACACAGGTTACCAGATAGAAGATGGTCCTGTAAAGGATTCATTTGACGTGCTTTTCGCTTAGCACGTTTCTCTCTTTCACCTTGCACTCGAGCTTCTTCAAAGTCCATAGAACCTTTGTGAAAGGCCAACCTCCAGTTAGATCGTTCATGGGCCAGAGCTTCCCAGTTTTCAATATTTATATTGCATTTTTTTAGATTAGCCTTATGAACATCTTTAAACCTCCTACTTGGATAGGTGACCACCTTGGAGTAGCAGGTGCTGTAGGGAGGGACCATAGCTCAGTGTGATAGAGCACATGCTTTGCATGCAGAAGGTCCCTACCTCCAGGTAGGGTTTGGAAAGAATCCTGCCTGAAACACTGGAGAGCTGCTGCTAGTGTCAACAAAACTGGGCTAGATGGACCAATGGTCTGACTCAGTATAAGGCAGCTTGCTATGTTGCTGTTGCAAGCCACTGAATGGTCCAGGAGAATTAATAGGAGCTTACGTTTGACCTGGCCTTCTCCCAGCATAGGTCATCCATCAGGGTGACCCAGTCAGTCTGTGCCAGTTTCTGGTTTGGTGCATTGATGCCTGTGAAGAAGGTATGAAGGTCAACAGATGATGTTGCCCTAGGATCGGGTCACCAGCAGGGCCGGTGCAAGGCAGTTTGGTGCCCTAGGCAAGATCAGATATTTAGCGCCCCCCCTTCCCACTTGAGCCCTTCCTCCCTCCAGCCCTATGCTCCTGGCGCCCCCTTTAGCCCAGCGCCCTAGGCAGCCGCCTAGTTGGCCTAATGGTAGCACCGGCCCTGGTCACCAGATGATCTGTATTCTAACTGATTGTCCCTGGGTTTAAACCGGTGATGGGGAAGGTGTGGCCCTCCAGATGTTGGTGGAGTGCAACTCCAATCAGACCAGGCTGGCCAGCATAGCCAGTGGTGAGGGATGATGGGAGTTGCAGTCCAACAACACTTGGAGGACCACATGTTTCCCATCCCTGGTTTAAACCATCATAGCCAGGGCTCTCCAAGGCTTAAGGAAAGATCCTGTCAGTTCTCAAGCATATGAAGTAATAATGAAGAGTGCCTTTGAGGCCATGCATGAGTACTCTCTCAAGGCACCTGGGATCCAAACAAGTGATTTCAAGGCAGGCTTGAGCCCTGGCGCATCTTTCATTTTATCACATATTGGATGATCCATGCCACTGCAGCACACTGCGCTCCCTTGAGGCCTGTGGAACACACAACATATCTCACCTGGGATTGCCAAACTCTAACCACATGGGATAGGAAGGCAGGACCCTAGCACGGGTGGGGGGTATTTATTTCTTCCCCTTACCATTTGCTTTTCTTAAATCTAAAAAAGGCTTCTGTGTTATTTAAAAGCTAGCCTATTGTATCTTGTCCTGGTCACATTATGGTCTCTCTTGCTCTGTATTTTCAGATCTGAAAGTGTTTCTTTATTTATGTTTTGGGTTTTTTACAGCAACAAAAGTGTCCTTACTGAAAATATGTGTATGGACTAGTAAAGGTACTTATGAGATGTTTGGGGAATATAGAATTTGGCTTGGGCCATAACATTATTTGTGGCAGGGGAGGGCACAGGGGAGAAGGAATGATAGATCAGGATGTGGGGTGAGTGTTTGTATTTCATGGAGGAGATGGTGGGGATCTAGCGTAGGATTGGGTGCATCTTTGGAAGCAGTGGCTCTGACAAACCAGAAAGTATTTGGATAGTGGGAATGGAGTGTTTGGTATTTGAGGGCAAAAGGTCTGGGTGGGATTTGGAGCTTGTGTAGCGACAACAGCTATTTCATTTGCAATGTGGGGCTCACTGTTTGTATCTGGGGAGAGCAGAGAGTGGAAGGAGGGGGGTCGCAATGCACAATTCCCTGTTGTGCGGAGCTATCGGATGGGGGGCGGCACGGGAAGGGGCTGTGGGCAAAGGGATGTGGTGACACTGGTATGTGCCGAAACCAGCGAGGCAGCAAGCGTGCGGCACAGCCATGAAGGGCTTTTTGTTTGACTGCAGTTATGGACTATAAATCAAGAGCAGGGCTCCAGCCCTGGCCCCTCTTGTAGGGGAGGAGAGAGAGGAAGAGACGACGTCCAAGGCCTGAGTCTGCAGCCTCTGGAAAGGGCTTGGTTTGCTTTGCTGGGTCCTCCTCACTGGGTGGCCCAGGAGCAGAGGTGCTCTGCAACGCCACGGCCTCTCTGTGAAAAGGCCAAGGAAGAGCTCGTTGCAGAGCGGGGCAGGGGGGGACTGCATTAAGAGGTACAGAGAGCTTAGTTATTGGGTGGTACAGAAATGTAATAAATAAATAAATAAATAAATAGAAGTGTGCTAGCACTATACCAAGAGAGAGTGTGCCGGGCAGGGTTGCCAAACACCAGCAGGTGAAGCACATGTCTTACAGATCGTGCAGCTGTTAAAGTCACAAGAGCAGGGTTCGAGGGGAAAAAAGAAAAGTTGGCAACCCTATATGCTGGAGTGGGGTGGGTGGGATTGCAAGTCAAGTAACGGTTTAGGAATTGCATCACAGGGAATATGCATCCCTCTTCCACTCCGCACACAGTGTAGAGCAGTGTTCTCCGACCTTGGGTCCCCAGATGGTTTTGGCCTACAACTCCCAGCATGCCCCAGCCAGGCTGGCTGGGGCATGCTGGGAGTTGTAGGCCAAAAGCATCTGGGGACCCAAGGTCGGAGAACACTGGTGTAGAGGCAGTGCTGTGCCATTCCCTGCCGTGCAGCGTGGCTCACATTCTCCCTTCAGAGCTTCTTCTCCTGGACCAGCAGGGAGAGGGGCGGTGTGGCCCTGCAGATGTTGCTGGATTGTAGCTCCCGGCATCTTTCACCATGGACTATGCTGGCCAGCCCAGGTTTGATGGGAGTTGCAGTCCAACAACATCTGGAGGACCACAGCCCTAAGAGTCTGCCCATCCACAGCAAGGCTTCATTCCCACCAACTATGACAAATGGTGGCACATACTTTATAAAAGGCTGCTCAGCCCCCAGGAAGGTTTGACTTACTTCTTCTCTATACGTTTTTGTGGAGAAAAAGGTGGCAGAGTTTCCTGCACCACACACACACACACACACACACACACACACACACCTCCACATGTGTAAAAAAGTATAATCCCAGCTGGGGGCTGGGAAATGCAAAATGTACATAGTTACTCTGATGGCTCCTGATGTCTAAGAGAGTCTCCCATGTCTTTTGATGGCCGGTGCCACAGCTATTTGCATGCAAATGCGGCCCAAGCACTATATTCATGATCAAAGACCCATCCCTCTCCTACCTAGCCCAGTTTAAGTTCATCCTGATTGGCCAAAGACAGCCAAGCTACAGGAAGGAGGGGAATCTATACTGCTGCTGTGGCTTTTGGGTTTTGTTGTTGTCTGCACGCTTTCGTGGGAGTAGGGCTTTTTTGCTGAGGCAAGCCCTGAAGAGGACCAACCATCAGGTAAAGAGAATGCCTGGGTAGTTATATAGTAAAAGAACTAGTTTTGTTGTTTTATAGCTCTACTTGTATGTACCAAAGTGTCTCCCCACCTTTCTCCCTCTTCCCTCATTCTCCACTTTTTATTGTAATCTGTTTACCTTAAATAAACTTTCCTGGTTTTACCCCACACGGTGTGTGTGTGTGGTTCCTCTGTGGTTCAGTACTAAATCCAGTGCATAGACCCAGGGCAATGCCCTGAGAGAATCAGGTCAAGACGGCAGAGCTAAGGCTGGAAGTTTTGCACCTTTGATCTCTGGTCTTGAGTAAAGGACCGGTTGGCAGCCCTTCACTGTTTTAAGACCAAAATTACATAACACTGGGGGGGGGGAGGTCCCCCTCAAGAGAATTCAATTAGAGTTGCCAAATGATGGGGGAGGATCTGCCTAGCCAGCTCCTGTGCCTTTAAGAGCAGCTTGATCAGCAGAAATCAGCAGTAAAGTCTTTTCTTGTTGTAACGGTATCATCTGCTAATGTCTGCAGATCATGCTGCCTTTAACAGCAGGACCAGAGGCCAATAAAAAGTTGGCAACCCTATGTGCAGTGATGTCATGACATTCTTTTTAAGTCTGCTTTTTACAGCAGCTGTATGCTCTGTGGTGGGCTATGCACCTTAGGAAAGTGAAGAACAAACCCTACTCCTGTAATAGTCACATGAAAACGAGTGGAGAAGGGAGGGAAAAGCATGGGAAGGCTTGGGGGCCACCAACACTACTTTCCCAATGGCGAGGCCAACCAGCTGATCCCATGGTGCTACACTAGGCCACACACTAGGCAGCCGCTGGGCGCAGGCTAATGGGGCTGAAACCCTGCGGGAAAAAAAAATACACGCTCTCAGGCAAGGGGCCGCTATATGACTCCCACCAAACCACAGTTCCAGATCCCATGGTGGGGCCATGGTTGTAAATCATCAAATTGTTCAATTGTTGTAAACCGCCCTGAGAGCTTCGGCTACGGGGCGGTATAGAAATAAAATGAATGGTCATTATCATGGTGGCCGCTGCCCCTTCTGCAGGAGGAGCTTCCTGGTGCCTGAGATCAAGGCCTTGGATCAGTATGCTTTCCCTTGGATATGCAGCACTGCCAGCCTGGTTATTTATTCATTTGTTTGTTACATGTATATCCCGCCTTTTCCTCCAAGGAGCCCGAGGTGGCGTACATGATCTTCTTCCTCTCTGTTTTACCCCCCACAACAACCCTGTGAGGTAGGTTAGGCTGAGAGTCAGTGACTGGCCCAAAGTCACTCAGTCACCTTCATGGCAGAGTGGGAACCATGGACGGGTGCTTGCCAAGGACTACGGAGGTGCAGAACACCTCCCTGCTGAGCTGCGTGAACTCTTCCATGCGGACCTGAACGAACAGGAGCAGTTCTGCTTACGTAACTCTCCTCTTTCTCTCCCCCCAAAGGATATTTATTAAACAGAGGTAAGCTTTGGAATAACGGAGGCCAAAATAACAGACAGTGCTTTCCTTAACATCTGTTCCCACTGCCCCTTCCCATTAGCTTGCTCTGAAGCCAGGGTGAGAGGCCAGCAACAACGCCTACCAGAGGCCTTCCTTCGCAGAATGAAATAGCAGTTAAGGGAGAAACAGCTGGACTGGGAACCCATCGGCCCCAGGGCCATCTCAAGGGATCCGCAGAATCCACATCATCGCCTCCCCGCTGCAGCCCACCACACGCCTTCTAAATCTCATCTGGGGTGTCCCCCCCCCTCCGGCTCAGGTCTGGATGGCACATGGGGTTGGGAAGGAGAGGGCACAGAAGTCCAGTCCTGCAAGCTGTATCCTTCTGCTGGTGAAATGAGGATTCTGGATCCAAAGAAAGTTATCCTAGAGCAGTGTTCTCCGACCTTGGGTCCCCAGATGTTTTTGGCCTACAACTCCCAGCAGCATGCTGGCTGGGGCATGCTGGGAGTTGTAGGCCAAAAACATCTGGGGACCCAAGGTTGGAGAACACTGCTCTAGAGCCCCAGGCAAGGTACAATTTGGTGCTGTCCACAAGCCGCCACTGATAGTTCCTGTGTACTCCACTGATCACTGCTTGGGTAAATAGCGGGGCAGGGGGGAGGTGAGAATAAGGGCGCAATCCTATGCCTGTTTAGCCAGAAAAACGTCCTACAAGTACAACTCTCAGCTCCCATGCTGGGAGCCGAGTTACTTGCAGACCTTTTTTCTGTCTAAACTTGCATAGGATTGCGCCCTTATGCTAGCAGCAACAACTCCTCCATCGCAATGAGTTCCGTTGGACAATCTGAGATGGGGCGGGGTGGGGACTACGAGGGACCCTCCTGTATGCTTGCTTTAGAGCTGTTCCTATCTGATAGCAGTGGGTGGGATTTCTTTTCCCTGCCTCTCTGCACCTGGCGCTTTTCTAAACCTGAGGAAAGTGACTGCGGCGGCCACAGTGTCTTGAAATTTCCGCTTGCTTTGCCATTTGTCTCCGTTTGTTTCCTTACGGCTTTTCAATCCCTGCATAAGCAAAAGGGCTGCCTCTGCAGTGAAATGTCTGTCAGCCAAAGGACAAGGAGGAGAAGGAGAGCAGCAGCACACAGGGATCAGCGCCTAGGGACCTTCCAGTTGCAACAAGCTGGTAGCGCGCGTGCAGCAGTGATGGGCAAGGGCCCTGATCATGGCTTCTGGCAGAACTAACGCCACTGCTGCTGCCCGGGCGAGCCGGCCTCCCACCTGCCTGCCTTCTCTCCTGGCCCACGAGGCTCTGGACACTTGTGGAGAGAGGTCCCCTGCTCGCTCGCTCGCTCGCTCTGCACCTTGGCTGCATAGATTTCCTCCCCTGCCTCCTCTCTGATCCATCCATGCCCCGACCTGATCTGCGGCAGAGGGAGCCACGTTAAGTGCCTGGCTGGGATTGGGAACATGTCTTGGAGCTGGGAAGGGCTGGTGGGGGAGGGAGGGAGACCGCTGTGCTGGGGGAGACACCGGAAGGTGAGCCACGCATGCAGTGGTGGCTCCAGGTTCTGGAGGGCCCTTGGGCAAGACACCCTCAGTGGCCGCCCTCCCTCACTGAGCCTACCTTCTCAGCGCCACGGTCCCCAGCTGCTCTTGCTCCTCATCCTCTTCCTCATCCTTGCTACCACTTTCTTGCTTGACCAGCGGAGAGCCAGTGAGTGAGCAGGCAGGGGCATCTGCTCCTCCTCCTTCTCACCACCACCGCTGGCTGGGCCAGAGCGAGAGGCAGGTGAACAAGCAGGTTGCCATGGTGAAGAGGAGGAGCTAGTCCAGGGGACTCTTGTCATTGGGCCCCTGCTGGGGTGTGGGCCCTTGGCAGGGCCCGGCCATCCCTATCCCCGACACCAGCCCTCCACACAGGTGGGGCGCAACTCTGGGCCAGAGGAGTGGGATGGGGAGACAGGGCTGCTGGAGAGCATCTTCCTTGGGGGGAGGGGAGGGGCCTGAGAAGCTAACCAAAATAAAATGCACACCCTGCTACTTATGGTTGGGTTAGGAACGGGGTGTTGCCCAGCACATGTAGAGGTGGCAACAGCCCGCTCCCCCCCACTGTACTTTGCCCCAGGGGCAGCTGCCTCCAGCTAGCGGCTGCCCTGTGAGGCCCTGATGGTAGTAAGCAGTAGGATGTTGTATTTATTTATTTTATTTATTTATTTATTATATTTATACCCTGCCTTTTTTCCTGCAAGGAACCCAAGGCGGCTTACATAATCCTCCTCCTCCTCCTCTCCATTTTATCCTCACAACAACCCTGTGACGTAGGTTAGGCTGAGAGGCAGTGACTGGCCCAAAGTCACCCAGAGAGTTTCATGGCTGAGCGGGGACTAGAACCCGGATCTCCCGAGTCCCAGTCCAACACTCTCACCACTACGCCACACTGGCTCTGGAGAAAGGCTCCTAGGAGCCACACGCACATGCCTCTCCCCACCCTGTGAGCCGAGCCTTTGCTCCTCCCTTCCGAAGTGCCCCCCCCATGCCCGTCCAAAGGTTGGTCTAAAACAGTGGTTCTCAACCTTTTCTGCCCCATGCACCCTTTTCAGCATAAGTCAGAATGTCATTCCCCCCCCCTTTCTAAGATTGTCTGACTCAAAAGTTGCATTCCAAATAATATGGAAATAACTATTTCCACAAATAACAAGTGAAATATTTATATTTACTTTTAATTTAATCTGTGCCATACAAAATAAGGTGTGATGTCCTGTAGATCATGTACTAATTGTGATGTCCTGTAGAATTGTAATTTGTGGAAAGATCCTTATTCCAACAGTTTGAGTCTGTGGTCCCAATTCCCCCCTTGAAACCCTAAAATTCCCCCCCCCCCGGTGAGAACCCCCGATCTAGAAGGTGCCCTCGAAGCAGCAAGAGGCACAGCCGCTCTGCCTGCAGGAGCTCAGCAGCAGCAGCAGCAGCAGCAGCAATCCAGGGGGAAAGAAGCAAAGGGGGAAGCAACCCCCACTCCCCTCACCAACCCCCCTTTCTCCCACCCCTGAGCTCAGCCACAGGCGCCTGGCTCCAGCTCCAAACAAATGATTAGAAAGCTGGTTATAATTGGATCGGGGGAAGAGGGAGGGGCGCGCCTGCTGAGAGCCACTTGGATCCAGGATAGGAGAGAGACAAGGGCTGCTGGCAGCTCCCCGAAGGAAGACTCTGATCCTCCTTCAGGCAGAATCTGAGGCAGCCACAGGGGGACAGAACAGGCAATTGCAATGGAAATATGCTGGTTTGTGTTTTGGCTTCCGCAAGCAAATAGCTGCGCTCCCTTCATTTCCTCTCCTGAATAGGCAGTGCAGGGGGAGTAGCAGTCGAAAGGCCCCAATTATCCCTTTGAACAGAACAGCTCGGCTGCTGATGATGCCCATCAATGAACGGTGCCGTTGACAAATCGCAGGATGCAACGCTCTCTCCAGGGGCACAGAGGAATCTGTACCCGGCAGCTGCTCTGATCCAGAAGTGCACTGCTGCTATGTACCCCAGCAGGCCAACCCACCAGCTGGTGCCCACGGGTGCCTCTCAGTAATCCATAGGGACCACTGCTTACCAAAAACGACGCCTTGTCACCTTTATTCAGCGCATGCTAATCAGGCTGCAGCCTCGCTTGCTGTAAAGCAGCTTTGGCTTCAATAGGCCAAAATGCCTGACTAAATCGGCATTGCTTACCTTGCAGGCAAATGGCTAGGTCTGCCACTAATTTAAATCTGCAGTAGCTTCTCTCCACTGGCGTCCTACATTTTTGTAGGAGCCATGAAGCAAATCCCCATGGGTTCTTTTTTTAATTTTTTTTTTTTTAAAGCTAGTATGACTCTTGGAACCAAATTTACCACCTAGTATACATCTGAAGTAGGAGCAGAGATTCTGCAGGCCATTTTCACCCATATATGCAAAGCCTGATGGCATGTCATATGAGTGGCATGTCATATGAAGCTGACTTATAGCAAGTCAGGCCACTGATCCATCTAGCTCAGTATTTCTACACTGAGCTGGTTCACATGATCAAAACAAGCCACGGCGGCTTGTTGTGAGCCACGGCATGTGCTGGGCATGATTTGCATAATCTCCACCTGGCTTGTTGGAGGGTTAAACAACCCTCAAATAGCCCTACAACAGCTCATGGGTTATTTGAGGGTTGTTTAACCCTCCTATGAGCCATGCCACCTGTGTTTGGATGACACTGACTGTGAAGGACTGCCAGCCGGTCCTTTACGCAAGACGAGAGATCAAAGGTGCAAAACTGCCAGCCTTAGCTCTGCCGTCTTGACTTGATTCTCTCAGGGCCTTGCCCTGGGTCTATGCACTGGATTTAGCACTGAACCACAGAGGAACCACACACACACACCGTGTGGGGTAAAACCAGGAAAGTTTAATTAAGGTAAACATTACAATAAAAGGTGGGGAATGAGGGAAGAGGGAGAAAGGTGGGGAGACACTTTGGTACATACAGTGGAGCTACAAAATAACAAAAACTAGTTCCTTTACCATATAAACACCTAGGCGGCACTTACTATTTTTTGCCTAGGGGTTAGTCTTCTCAGGGTTTGCCTTAGCAAAAGCCCTCCTCCGTGCGAAGCATGCAGACAACAATGCAAACCAGAAGCCACAACAGCAGTATAGATTCTTCATCCCACCCCTCCTTTCAGTAGCCCAGGTGTCTTTAGCCAATCAGGATGAACTTCATCTGGGCCAGGCAGGGGAGGGGTGGCTCTTTGCCGCATTTGCATGCAAATAGCTGTGGCACTGGCCATCAAAGACATGGGAGACTCTCTGAGGCATCAGGAGCCATCAGAGTAACTATGTACATTTTGCATTTCTCAGCCCCCAGCTGGGATTATACTTTTTTACACATGTGGAGGTGTGTGTGTGTGTGTGTGGTGCAGGAAACTCTGCCGCCTTTTTCTCCACACTGACACTATAAGCTGCAGCTGGGTGGTGATTATGCAAATCATGCCCAGCACCTGCTGGCATGCACAGCAGCTCACAACAAGCCATGGTGGCTTGTTTTGATCATGCAAACTCGATCACTGACTGGCAGCAGCTCACCAGGGGCTCCAGGCAGGACTCTTTCCCAGCCTACCTGGAGATGCTGGGGATTGATTGAACCTGGGACCCCCTGCACACAAAGCATGCACTCTCAAAAGTAGGTCCCATTGATTGCAACGGAGCTTACTCCCATGTATGTGTACATAGGATTGCAGTTTTTAAAGCATTTTCCCCTGCTTTTGTAGCTTGAGTGGGAAAGCTGTGGTGACTACAATGTCTGTGTATATATATATATTTAAAATCAGCTTTCTTCTGCTTTCCATCCCACAACATTTGTAAAAGGACACATTCCAGACTAAAAGGTGCCCCTGGGATCAATTGTGAAAATACCAAGTTGAGGCATACCCCAGTAGGTCATCTAACCCAGAACTGCAGATTCATCCGAGTGACCATGGCCAACTCCTAATTTTATTTAAAATTTATTTTTATTCTGAAAACTGATGCCAGACGATGGTGTAGCGTAGCTAAAAGCCTGCCTACAATATTTTTAATGATGAGTCAGTCCAATTACAGCCATCATCTCTGTTGGCTCTATTCCTTAAGTAAAATACCCATGTTGGATGCTTGTTCAGCATTTTCTGGAAAACCTCTGAGGAAAGACATCCCACAACCTTCATTTAGGGAGCTTTTTCCCTTGCTGAGGCTGCCTTCCACTCAAGAAGTTTCCCCGTACTAAATCTACATTCCTGCAGTTTAAAGCCACTGTTTTCTTTCCTCTTCTGACAAACAGTGGCTCTCCTTCTTCCTGGCATCTTCTTCAGTCTAGAGCCTCGCTCTAGCTGTAAGACCACCAGACCAATCATTCCTGAGTGAGCAGGCCTCCTGTTTTCAAGAAGCCTACTCCAGAGTAAAGAGAGCCGCCGCAGCACAGTCCACTGGGAGTCAATGAATGGGGTGCGCTGAGATCTATAGGACTCGGGATTAATGTTTAAGAAGCTCTGTGATCTTCTCTTGCGGCGGGGTGTGGTCTGGTAGTTTCAGTCCAAAGGCATTGTGGTTTGACCTGGTCAGGACTGACCGCCGCCGCCCCCGTCCCCCATTCCAGGGCAGTTCATTCTCTGGGTACAGGGCTGGTGGCTTGATGTCATGACAGGCCCGCAGTCAGCCTCAATGTTCAGGGGGTGCCAAAAAAAGGGGGGCAGTTCACCTGGTTTGTAGGCCTTTTCAAGACAAAATTGTAAACTGTTTTTCAATTATTTGTAAAAATCTTTTAGGGTGGGTGAGAAAATTTAGGGGGGGCAGCCCCCCGCCCGCCTACCCCGGGCTACAGACCTGTGTAACGATATCATCCTTCATGATAAGGCGCTGGTGTGACCTCTCCTGTGGTCCTCTGGTGCACAAAGGCAGTCCGAGGAAAATGCTTTTGGGAAGCTGACGGGAAGGCTGGTGATGGGCAAGTAGGGTGGCCGTAGCCACTTACTAATCGCCGAAAAGGGGGAAATGCATCCCCAAAACAGAGGACCCCAAATTTTGATACAAATTTAGAATTAGTTATTATAATTTAAATAGAAATACAGCAAATCTCACCATAGTTCAAAGGACTGTGATGAGGTGACCTGTGCTTACTGTGGACGGGCAACCATTCTGATGGTTCTTTTTCTTTAAACCAGAATTGGACAAAACGACATTCAGCTAGAGGGCAGTCGTCTGGCAGCCCTTCAAATAGGGGGCTGACCTCTATAAAAGAGGCCACCCAAAGGTGAGCACGGGAAGGGTGCTGCTGCTGCCTTGGGAAGGGAGCAGGATGCCTTGGATAGATGCCTGCAGCAGGGTTAAGGACAGAGTACACAGCATTCTCTTTTTATGGGCTCTTTCTGAACCCTTTCCTTGGTAGCACAATCCCCCACAGGCGAAGCGGTGCCCTGCCTGGCCCTCCCGGAGCCGCCTGCCCTCCTCTCGGCATCGACAATGTCCGGGCTTTGAAGTGCCTCCCACAATCTCCCCCGCCCCCATTCCCATCCACTTGCCACAGCAGCTGCCTGCCCTTTGCTCTGCTGAGGTCAGAGTGCTGGCTTAGGGCGATGACTGGCACATCTGCTGTGCTCTGCAGGGCCCGAAAGAAAGTGAAACGAGGTTGTGTGGTGTTGCTGTTGTTGTTGTTGTTGTTTTTGAAGCACCGTGGTGTTGATGGGGAAGGCAACGCAAGATGGTGTTCCTGGTCCTGCAACGGGATGACACAGTGGGCTCTACACTTGTTCTCTTTGCAGCTCACCATCTGTGGGAGAGAAAATGTTTTTCTTCAGCCCCGGTAAATCTTATATGACCAGTCCCAAGTATTTGGGAACTATGAGCGGTTTAGATTTTTAGAACTAGGAATTAATAGCTAGGGTGCTGCGCCTTTTGACTCCTGATCATCCTCTGATTTATGTTCAGCTTGTCCAAGCAGGAAAGCCAGAAACATAAAATTACACAAGACAGGCGCTAAATACTATCACAAGAGTTGGCAACACCAGTATTGCGCCATCATGATGTCATGGTGCGTGAAAATAACATCATCTTCCAGTCTGCTGCTTGGCAACGAGAACAAAGCGCTCGTTAAACACTTATGTTCAACAAGAAGCAGCAGATGGGAAACTTTGGACGAACAGAGGGAAACCTGCTTTTTACCGCTTTCGGACTGTTTCCCAAACTTTGCCAGTAGGAAAACAGTAGCAGAGCGTCTTCTGGGCTGAACGCTCCTGTCCCAACTAGCAAGGACTGGAAAAGAGCCAAGGCGGGAGCCTCTCCCTGTTAAGCTGAATTTTTAAAGAAAATAATATGTCTATTGCAATAATTGCTTAACTACAGGACAAATGCCTCCCTCCCATTAAATCAGGATTTAATAGTACTGTTACTGATACCCACATTAGGGACAGTGACAGGCCGGGAGGAGAGAGAATCAGAGAACAGAAACCACATCTTTATCCTTAAAATATCTGAGTTCTGATTTGGGGATCTGGCTCACTAACATTTGTCTCCTTAGCGCTGGCTGCCCTGCTAAGCTCTTGGGGGAGCTACAGTGGAAACGCTCCTTGCATCGCATGGCACTGCATAGGCAAGAACCAACTGTTCTGCTCGAGTGATACACATCCTGATCCAGGCTGGTGGACTTACACCAGGATATAGGGAAAGGCAGAGGGGGGCACAGCATCATTTTTTTAATTGTAAGGCAGCCTCAGGAACTGCAATTTTGAGTGAAGGGGATGCTTAACCCTTTCCTGGTGTCCATTTTCTGCTCAAAATCACTCCCAGTAATTTACAGAGAGAGAGAGTTTTAGGTATGTGTTCGATGTGGAAACAGGTTAAGGGCATAATCCTTATCCTATGCATGTTTAGACAGGGGGGAAAAGACCTACAACTCCCAGCATCCTCCAGCCACCATGACTGGGAGTTGTATTTATTTATTTATTTATTTATTTATTATATTTATACCCCGCCTTTTTTCCTGCAAGGAACCCAAGGCGGCTTACATAATCCTCCTCCTCCTCCTCTCCATTTTATCCTCACAACAACCCTGTGAGGTAGTTTAGGCTGAGAGTCAGTGACTGGCCCAAAGTCACCCAGTGAGTTTCATGGCCCAGCAGGGACTAGAACCCGGATCTCCCGAGTCCCAGTCCAACACTCTCACCACTACGCCACACTGGCTCTTTCTGTAGGACTTCTTTCTGTCTACACATGCCTAGGATTGCACCCTATGGTAGCTTTTCCCCCAACCCCTCCACTCAGAACCTCAGCCACCTGGGACTGCTGCTTTTTATTCAAAAAAATGACTGGGACTTGGTCACACAATATGATGTGTAAGATGTAGTTTGCCCCAGAAACCTGGAGCAGATCCTTCTCCGAGCAGGAAGCTTGGGACCGGCCTGCTCCCTTCCCAGACTGGTTCTCCTGTGGCCTCCCTATAGATATTTGGGGGATCCACGGTTTTTTAAATGGAACAATTGAAGGAGAGCCGATTGAAGCTCATTCCTACAGGATTATCCACTAGGCCCTGCATTCTCTCACACACACTCTGCACCTTCATCTCCATCCCAATGGGGAGTGGAATAATAATACAGGGTGACAGAGATGTTAAAGCAGTGTGCAGGCATGGTCAGGGCTTTCACTCCACATCCCCCATCCACCCAAAGTCAGTGGGGGGTGGGTGGGCCCTCTATGCTTGTTTACACTGAGCTGTCCAAATCAAACAAATTCCATCCAGCTTAAGAGGCTCCCCACCCACTGCCCCTCTGCAAACACCGGGCCTTACTTCCCTGCCCATCTCCTGTTCGGGGCTCAGCAGAGAGGCCTTATAACAATCCAACCTGCTTAGCTTTGCCTTTGTGGACAGGTGCCAAAAGGGGCCGTTTTCCACAACCAGACTTACCAAGTTTTGGAAATAACTTCCTGTGGAGACCCATCGGAACCTTATGCTGAGCTTCGACTGTCAGAAATACTTATCCAGGCTGAGCTTAATGCTTTGGGCCAGTCACTGACTCTCAGCCTAACCTACCTCACAGGGTTGTTGTGAGGATAAAATGGAGAGGGGGAGGATTATGTAAGCCGCCTTGGGTTCCTTTCAGGAAAAAAGGCGGGGTATAAATATAATAAATAAATAAATCTCTACAGTGAAGAACTTGGACTCGGTGTGTGTGTGTGATGTTTACCCCTTCACTTGTTCTTGTAGTAGCATACTGAAGACGCTGGCTTCCTCTTGGCCAAGCAGCAAGCAAGGAGCAGCGATCATCCAGTTTTCTTCCCTCAGAGCACCCACCCGAGCCAGCCTCAGTCCTGAGCTTCCTGCTATGTCTGGAGCTGAAGCTGAGGTTGCTTTCCATGATTGCTCCAGCAATGTCCCTTCCGAAAGTCTGTCTATCCACATGTTGCCTGCATTTGAAAATTTGAACTGCTTGGTGCAGCATAATGGAAGAGCTGCCACTCTCGCCACATCCATCTAATCTCATGTGGCAAAGGAAAATGGCTGAGCATGTGCACTTGTTCATCTGTTAATAGATCTCCATTTAAAGTTGCCTCGTATGTTGAGGATAAAAACAGAAGCCAGCCATGTGGCAAACTATAATAAAATCAAATAATCGAACAGATTTACAATTGGTACAGGGGCGATGCAAGATGAGCATTACACACACAGGGCAGGTCTGCACATCACTTCAACCCATTGTGGTGATTTACCATGATGGGCTGTTAGAACAGAAGATCGGGCTCATGGTGGGTGCTTCGCGCGCACCCCATTCCTCCTGGATCCCCCCTGCCACCATTGGGATTCCGCGCAGTGCAAGGGCAGAGAGGCGATCCCTGCCACTGGCTCTCAAGGAGACCTGAAGAGCTGGCAGCAGAGGTCTCACTGTTTTCAGCAGTGGTGATCTCTGCCGTGGGCTGCAGCCCCAAGCCCCGTTGGGGCTCAGGGTGGCAGCGCACAGTGGAGACCAGGGAAGCCTCTGACAGCCACCCCCAAGTGCTGCTTGGGCAGTTTGGGGGTGGCTGTCAGTGGTGCTCACCCAGCCACCGCCACCAGAGGCTTTTCCCCGCCACCGCCCTGAAACAGCTGGTGGGGGTAGCAGATCATGAGATCGCTCTCCGCCGCCACTGGCAGCGGCCCAAAATGAGTGGTGGGGAATGGGGGAAGCCTCTGACAGCTGCCCCCAAGTGCCACTTGGGCACTTTGAGGGCAGCTGTCATCCGTGCTTGCTGGCTAGCCGCTTGGCAAGAGCAGCAAGGGGATTTTGCCACTCTTGCCAAGTGGCTTGCTTGCTGTCAGGTTTGACCCGTCTGGGTTTGTACAACACACGACAACCCATCATGGGTCAAACAAACCCTACAACACACTGTTGGTTCTTATGGTTGTTGCCAACCACAATAAGAACCAGTGGTTGGTAAACACGAGTGGGTTCACATGACACGACAAACAAACAACGACAACAGTCAACGGTTGGTTGTCGTGTTGTACGAACCCAGTCACACACACACACCTCAAACTGAAGCATCCAGCCATGCAGAAAAGATCCACTTCCGCTTGCTACACACATCCCAAGCACTGGCCAGGCCTAAGAATCTTGTACACTAGCTTAATCCAATCAGACTCATGCTAAGACTCCTTGAGATCTCCACTCAGATTTTTATTTTAATTCACTCAGGCCCCAAAGATATCATCCCCACATGATTGTTCCATTCTGCTCAGCACTGGTTAGACCACAGCTGCAGTATTGTGTTTGGCTTTTGGATGCTTCACTTACTTGGGATTGTGCCACAAAGAATGAGTAGAATGATAAAGACTTTACCAAGCAAGGGAAGAGTGAGGGAGCTGGATGTATTAAGGGTGCCTTCAAACAGCACTTTGCCCCTGCCATGGGATGTTCCTCACAACCATCCTCTGACAGGAGGCTGAAAGGCCACTCTTTGATTCCTAACCATTCCATGAACCATGACTTCAGTGAATCAAAATATACAGGACTCTCAGGAAACAGCAACACTACTGCTTCCCCATAATTTGGCAACCCACGCCATGTTTTCTGCCACAGAAAACTCTATGTTATGGGGCAGCAGGCAAATGTCCTAAGTAATAAGTAAATAAAGGACTGTGCAAATGCAGCCTTACACTCGAAAGGAAAGACCCTGTGAAGCAGGGCATCCAAAATGTTAAAATATTTCAGTGGTTGCAGGAAACAATGGCCATTGATGGCAGGATAAGGGAAATGGAAGGACAAAGGAGATTAATCAACACATTTCCAGGGGCCTCAGACTAGACCTCCATTGGGGCTCTTCAGGGGCTGCCCTTCTGTTAGATAGGGGAAGGAACATAACTCAGTGGTAGTGCTCCTGCTTTAAATGCAGAAGATCCCAGTTTCAGTCTCCCACATCTCCAGTTAACAGGAGTGGGTAGCATGTGATGTGACAGACCCCTGCCTCCTGACACCCTGGAGAGCTGCTGCCATTTGGAATAAACACTGGGCTAGATGACCTGGTCCGCACATAATGACAACCCATGGGTTGTCAGGGCCACAAGCGGGGGAGTGAGTGCGCTGACTCCTGTGCGCTCGCCACTTCTGCTTTGAACCAGCTTTAACCAACAACCCGGGAATGCCCCGCTCCTGGGTCGATTGATGTGACATCCAAACCCAGAACTCCCGGTTGTTGTAGGGTTTGTTGTTGGGTTAAACTGTGGGTTGTTTAACCCTACAACAACCCAGAGTTCTGGGTTTGGACATAACATCAAACAACCCAGAAATGGGGCATTCCTGGGTTGTTGATTAACATTGATTGACAGTGGAAATGACAAGTGTGTGGGCTCGCTCCCTTGCTCACAGTCCATTAAGCAACCCATGGATTTGCATTATGTGTAAACCAGGTTATTGTCTGACTTGGTATAAGGCAGCTTCCTATCCCCCAGCAAACAAGCCCTGGTGAGAAAGGGGCTTGTAAGTTTCCCCTCTACTTTTCCCATCATCCAGTTGTGAATGTGTGAGAATAAATAGTGTAGGATGGTCATGTGTCCTCTTTACAGTCCTCCATTTGAAGGGCTGCCAGAGGACTAGGGGTGCAGACCCGCAGTCCCTTATCATCGTCCTGTCGCCTGGGGCCATCACACATTAAAAAGCATTGCACAAAAACAGCCATCTTGACTGGAAATAATTCTTAATGGATCTCAAAGGGGGCAGTCCCCTGATCATGGAGATATATGATATGGGGGAGTAGCCTAAAGCTTATGTTGGGGCATAGGGACATAAAAACTTCAGCTCCTTATGGAGGCTGCTCAGTCAGCTGTTTTGAACTTTCATGGGAATAAGGAACTGGGAACTAGCACCCAACATCAGCCTCCTGTTGCTTCCGGGCCAGCCCCTACATAGGCATGGTAGCCTTCATATGAAAGACTGTGAATGGTACCCCAAGGGCTACCTCACCTCACTCTGGTGGAAACTCAAGATGGCATGCACAGAGTTCACCACAACCCGGTAAAGTACGTAGATTAGACGGAGCGTGGGCGACAGTGCCAAGATGAGCCCGTACACTTCGTAGCTAAACAGGGGTTTGAACTTTGGTCTTCCCAGTCCAAGTCCAGCACTCCACTTGCTACACCATAACATAACACCTGCATTTCTTGGAAGGTGGGGGAGTTTAACCCTTTTGCTGCTGGTAGTTGTCCTGCTCCATCCCCACACCCCTTTCCTCTTTAGGGTTCTGGATACATACCTTAGCAAACATGAATTTAAACATGAATTATCTATTGCAATAATTGCTTAACTACAGGACAAATGCCTCCCTCCCATTAAATCAGGATTTAATAGTACTGTTACTGATACCCACATTAGGGACAGTGACAGGCCGGGAGGAGAGAGAATCAGAGAGCAGAAACCACATCTTTATCCTTAAAATATCTGAGTTCTTTAAAGCACACTGGTGACTTGGGGATCTGGCTCACTAACACTTGTCTCCTTAGCACTGGCTGTCCTGCTAAGCTCTTGGGGGAGCTACAGTGGAAACACTCCTTGCATCGCATGGCACTGCATAGTGGGCAAGGGGAGGAGAACCTGTCAGTGGGACAATTTGAAGGGGTGTGTGTGAAAGGCCAGCAGGGAAGGATTAAGCAAACCCTACTGCTTTTCTACTCAAAAATGGCCCTGTCTTGAAGTTGCTTCTCCCCCCCCCCCCGCCATTTGCATGTAATTGTGTAGTTTGACCCTGAGGTGACTAATTTCAAGAGATAATCACTTTATCAGGCACCATGTCAGCAAAAATGGAAAAAGATAACACTCACCATGACCTAGAACTCTGGATGATAACTACAGACTCGAAATAGGAACTGTGCTTATATTTTATTTTAATGTGCGCTCTTACTCTTCCATATTCATCTTTCTTCTATCCCATTAGCCTTTCATCTCCTGACTGAGCCGCACAGATTTACTAGAACTGGACCCAGATGGTTGTTTTCCAGTACTGAGGGAAACCAGTCAACTGTGGGGAGTTCTGGCTCTATGGAGGCAGCAGCAGTCCTTCTGATAGTTCCTATGTACCTCCAGGGGTTCAGGCCAGCGCATTTGGGGCTCCCCAGGGAACACAGCTAGGAGCAGAGTTTACTTGCAGCATGGAATGCTGCCGGTTAGAGACCTGATACTGGGCTGAGAGCTCACTTGTGCTAGTTTTGGGATTGGGAAGCAGGGATGGGGACTCGGACTCGAGGACTCGACTCGTGAGTCGGACTGAGTCCCCCCTCTGACTCGACTCGGACTCGAATCCCAATATTTTTAATGGGACTCGAGACTCGACTCTGGACTCGAGACCAAGGACTCTTCAACATCCCTGGGCTGTGCCAGAAGGAGTGGAGAGGAGCGTGATTGCTGGTGAAGAGCGCATGGAAGCGAGGTGTGCCGCTGCTCGGCCACTATGGACGGCTACCAGGAGTGCAGCCCCAACAGTGTGTCAAGATTTATTTTGATTGATGTGTTGCGTACTTGGGAGAGGCAGAGGAAGGACCTGAGATTACTCTGTGTGGCTGCTCTGAGTGTGAAGTAGCCTTATTTTGTTGGGAAAAAAACCCATTGATTTTAATAGGGACTCGTGGAGTCAGCTTTGGGAGTGACTCATGACTCGTGACTCATGAGTCACCATTTTGGACCAAGGACTCGGACTCGGACTCGAGACTCGGGTCCAAAGACTCGTGACTCGACTCGTGACTCGAGACCAAGGACTCTTCAACATCCCTGTTGGGAAGCAGTAACACTGACCAGGGCCATGGATATCATACGTGGATTAGTTTGCCGTTGCCAGCTGGCAACCCCTGTTATTGGCTAGCCAAAGTTAAGACCCTCCACACACACTTGCTAAACTAGGAAGTGCTGGGGGGCGGGGGCAAGGCTAAGTGAAATGGAACAAAAGTTGGAAATTATTATTTTTTGTTCATTCAAGATGGAACAACATGTTAAGATGGCAGGAATGGATATCTCCAGTCTACAGCATCTGAAAAAGGACTGGTTGAAAATCATCCCTGCGTTGCGTTCTGATATTGTATCAGGATTCAGGATCGTGTGTCTTAGCTGTACCAGCTGCTGGTCTGTTTCCCGGTACGATTCGAAGTGGAACATAGGACACGGCCTTATACCGAGTCAGACCCTTGGGCCATCTAGCTCAGTATTGTCTTCTCTGACTGGCGGCAGCTCTCCAGAGTTCCAGGCAGGACTTTTCCCCAGCCCTGCCTGGAGAAGCCAGGGAGCGAACCTGGGACCTTCTGTACACAAGACACGGGCTTGAGCTACAACCCTTTCCCAAGGTGCCGATTATCACCTTTAAAGTCTTAAATCCCCTGCCCCAGGAGGTTCGGTTGTCCCCTACCTTGCCAATGTTCTCTGTCTGCTTGAAGATGGTTCTTTTCCACCAAGCCTTTCATTTATCTGCTTCTGCTGCTGCTGCTGCTTCTTCTTCTTCTTCTTCTTCTTCTTCTTCTTCTTCTTCTTCTTCTTCTCTTTTAGATTAACCTTTTAAAGTTTTACTGCTGCTTTTGTAGTTTACTGATTTCTTAAACTTTCGATTGAGATGTTGTCATTTATTTATTTATTTATTTCATTTTTATACCGCCAAACAGCCGAAGCTCTCTGGGCGGTTTACAGCAATTAACAAGACAGTCCCTGCCCGCAGGCTTACAATCTAAAAAGACACGACACACAAGGAAAAAGGAATGGGGAGGGAAGAAGGGGGGATATTAATGAATACTCCTGACAGGGCTGGTGGAATGGCCCTGTGCTCCCTCTCATCTCCCTCCTCTCAGCCTGCTGGAATGGCTGCTGTGGTGACCTATTGCCATCCTGTGACCTGCTTTGGGCACCTCCATTTGGGTGGAAACACAAGATATATGTTTCTAGATAAATACATTCATACACAGAAGAGCATGGGGTTGCCCACATTTGAAATCACAAATTCTCTTACATGAGTGGGGTCTCAGAGTCCAGAGCAACGTAAGAACATAAGAAGAGCCATGCTGAATCAGACCAAGCGTCCATCTAGCCTGCTTGGGTCGGGTGGTGGGCCGGAGGGTGAAGGCTTGGAGTGGTGTCCACCAGGAGTCTCTGCATCCAATTAGCCAAAGCAGGGAGCCTGAGCTGTAGCTGCAATGACAGGAAATCAGCAGCAGCAAAGTGTTGACTGTGGGGAGGATTAGGGCTGTTTAACCCCAGGCTCTCACATTTGCCTAGTTTTTTACGACAGTCTTTAAAGGGCTCTAATGAGGGTCACAGCCACTTTATGGTGTTGCTGGCAGTGATAACACCCAGCTAATTACAGCAGCAATTTGCACGCAAGCTGCCTCCACCACAGGGACACTCCTCAGGATAGGAGATAGAGACGCCCCGGGAAACAAGACCTTGAGTCAGAGCCAACCAAGGCAGTTATGGGGGTGGCTGGGGGGAGAGACAAAATGGGAGCGCCCTGCCCTCCAGGCAGATGGCCCCTCCTGTCATTCTGCTTGTGGCAGCTCTTCCTTGGGCAGAGAGAAATTAGATGCATCTTGGTGGCTGGGTTGGCAACTTGGTGGCCTCCACATGTTTTGTACTGCACCCCCCAGCAGCCCCAGGCAGCATGGCAAACTCAGGGGGTGTAATTGAAGCCAGGGATTCCTCAGGACTTCACCAGTAACCCATTTTGGATACCTATCCTGTGGGAAATTATATGAAAGGAGTGCCTTTGAGCATGTGCTGAGTGCTTTCCTACCACCACTTAGTAACTGCAGCCAGCTAATGCACATCTGAGTATAAGCACTCTTTACAACAGGGTTGGGCAACCTGGTGCCCTCCAGATATTTTGTAGTTCAATTCCCATCAGCCCCAGACAGCATGGCCAATAGTCCGGGATTGTGGGAGTTGTAGTCCAAAACACTTGGAGGGCACCATGTTGCCTACCCCAAATAAAGTCTCTCTTAAGAGCGTAAGATGCAATGTTGTTTGCACAGTTATGGAAGCACCAATGATGTGCTGGGTGTTGTGTAGACTGAATAAGAGGTGCAGTATAGAGAATAAGGCAAAGGGACAGGAGAAGGAGTGGGAGAATGAAAGATGTAGTACCAGTAGCAAAGCAGATGAACTGAAAAGAATAAGGAGAGATGAGGCATAAGACCAAGGCCTGCTCCTCCCATGCAGTGTAATGAAGTAGTGAAGTCCTGAGGTGGTCGATGGACTATACCACTTCAGACTGCGAGTGGGAAAAGCAGATTTTGAATGCTCCCCTATTAAAAAAAACAACAACCAGGACATAACCAACCAAAAACAGCTCCTGCAAGCAAAAAACCAGAACAGAAGGGAGTGGGCTGGGAGGGGCCACCACAGTGCAGCGGCAGAGCCCATGTTTTGCATGCAAAAGGTTCCAGGTTCAATTCCTGGCACCTCCAGTTAAAAGGATCAGGTAGCAGGTGATGAGGAAGGCCTCCCCCTAAGCCGCTGGAGAATTGCTGCCAGTCAGAGTGGGCAATTTGGGCTTATATGGACAAATCATCTGACCTGCTGTAAGGCAGTTTTATATGTTCCTAGCCTTTCTCCTGGAATGCTTGAGGGGCTTTTGTTTGTTTGTTTCGCAAGGCATTCTGTTACAAGGGTGAACAGTCCATTCTGCCTCCTAAAGAGTTTTACCACCTCATTCTTTGGGGGAGCCACAAGGGCAACGGGGACCACCTCCCTAATACCATTTATTTATAGCTCCCTTGGGGGGGATTCCCAGAGGATGTGCCGTAGAGGGCAGACATGGGAACTAGTGGGGGACTATGTGGGGGCTCCAATTGGTGTAGTGACAGGTAGAGGGAGATACGGTGTTGCGTGGAGGGCTAGCCAGGTGAGGGGAACGCAGCCCAGGCAGTTAACCGCTGTGCCTTGTTCCGGCCCTCCTCGCACCCACAGGTTTGGTGGGTGCCCTATCAGCCTGTCCTCAGGTCTCTGGATGCTGCTTTTAAATGCCAGATCGGTCCAAAATAAGACCCTCCTCATCCATGGTCTAATAGTGGATGAGGCAGCCGATCTGGCATGCCTTACCGAGACCTGGGTGGGCGAACAGGGGGGAGTTAGTCTCTCCCAGTTATGCCCACTGGGGTACTTGGTGCAGCATCAGGGTAGACCAGAGGGCCGGGGAGGGGGGGTTGCTGTGGGCTATAGGAATTCTCTCTCTCTCTCTCCAGGCTTCCAGTCCATCTGACTACCGGTCTGGAGTGTTTGCACCTTGTGTTGGGCCAGCGGGACAGATTGGGGATTCTGTTGGTGTACCACCCACCCCGCTACCCAACAGACTCCCTACCTGAGCTGATGGAGGTGGTCTCGGTTGCAATGTTGAGGTCCCTCAGGCTTTTGGTCCTGGGAGATGTTAACATCCATGCCGAGGGCACCCTATCTGGGGCGGCTCAGGATTTCATGGACTCCATGACGACCATGGGACTGTCCCAACATGTCATCGGCCCAACGTATGTAGCTGGGCACACTCTGGATCTGGTTTTTTCAGCCGGCCATGGGGATAGTGATCTGAAGGTGGTGGACTTTGAATCGGTTCCTTTGTCATCGTCAGATCACTGCCTGCTGAGATTTAGACTGAGGGCAACTTTTCCCCTCTGCAAGGGTGGGGGACCTATTAAGTTGGTCCGGCCCCGGAGGCTAATGGATCCAGATGGTTTCCAGACGGCCCTTGGGGGGTTTCCGGCTGATATGGCTAGCGGTCCTGTCGAATCCCTGGTCTATCTCTGGAATTCAGAGATGACCAGGGTGGTTGACACGATTGCTCCTGAGCGCCCTCTCTGTAGTAGAGCTCGTACGGCTCCATGGTACGCCCCGGAGCTAAGAGTGATGAAACAAAACAGGAGATGGCTTGAGTGCAGATGGAGAAAAACTCCAAGTGGATGCAATCGAGTCCTGGTTTGTGCCTACAATTGGGTATATTTAGAGGCAGTGAGGGCGGCAAAGAAACATCTCACTGCTTCTACTCAGTCTTCTGTTTGCTGCCCAGCGGAGCTTTTTAAGGTTGTCTGGGGCCTCTTATATGCTGGCCCCAAGGACATTCTGGACCCCTCTGAGGCCCGCTTTAATATTTTTGCTAGGCACTTCCAGGAAAAAAAAAAATTGCATCCGCCAGGACTTGGATTCCAATGTTAGGGCAGTGGAATCAGGTGAGGTTCCTAGAGCACAGTCTGGTCAAATTTTCTTGGATGAGTTTCAGCTGGTACAGCTCGAGGATGTTGACACGGTGCTTGGACAGGTTCATGCAACCATGTCCATACTGGATCCTTGCCCCTCTTGGCTCATAAAAACCAGCAAGGAGGGAACAGCCAGCTGGGCCAGGGAGGTGATCAATGCCTCCTTGCGAGAGGGAGTGGTCCTGGGCTGAAAGAAGCGGTGGTGAGATCACTCCTGAAGAAACCCTTCCTGGACCCGGAAGATCTTAATAACTTTAGGCCGGTAGCAAACGTTCCTTTCTTGGGCAAGGTCCTTGAGCGGGTGGTGGCCAACCAGCTCCAGGCACTCTTGGATGAGACTAATTATCTGGATCCATTTCAGTCGGGGTTCAGGGCTGGTTTTGGCATGGAAACAGCTTTGGTCGCCCTGTATGATTACCTTTGTCGGGAGAGAGACAGGGGGAGTGTGACCCTGTTGATACTCCTGGATCTCTCAGCAGCTTTCGATACCATCAACCATGGTATCCTTCTGGGGAGGCTGCCTGAGTTGGGGGTGGGGGGCACTGCATTGCAGTGGTTCCGCTCCTACTTGGATGGCCGGCTCCAGAAGGTGGTGCTTGGGGAATAGTGCTCAGCCCCATGAACTCTCCAGTATGGAGTCCCACAGGGGTCGGTCTTATCCCCCATGCTATTCAACATCTACATGAAACCGCTGAGTGGGGTCATCCGGGGATTTGGAGTGTGTTGCCATCAATATGGTGATGCCATGCAGCTCTATTTCTCCTTTTCATCCTCAGCAGGTGAGGCTGTGGATGTGCTGAACTGGTGCCTGGCTGCAACAATGGACTGGATGAGGGCTAACAAACTCAGGCTCAATCCAGACAAGACTGAAATGCTGTTAGTGAGTGGTTCTTCTGACTGGATGGAGGGTGTTCAGCCTGTTCTGGACAGGGTTGCACTCCCCTTAAAGGAGCAGGTTCATAGCTTGGGGGTTCTCCTTGAGTCATCTTTGTCACTTGAAGCTCAGTGGCCTCAGTGGCACGGAGTGCCTTCTACCAGCTTCAGCTGGTGGCCCAGCTACACCCCTATCTGGACAGGGATAGCCTGGTTTCAGTAATCCGCACTCTAGTAATCTCAAAGTTAGATTACTGCAATGCACTCTACGTGGGGCTGCCCTTGAAGACTGTTCAGAAGCTGCAGCTTGTGCAAAACATGGCAGCCACACTAATCACTGGGACCAAAAGGTCCGAATATATAACACCTGTTCTGGCCTGCTTGCACTGGCTGCCTGTATACAGTAATACCTTATATTGCAAGTAACTTGGTCTGAGAGCATTTTGCAAGACAAGCAAAATTAAAAAAAAAAAATTTGACTTGATAAACAAGCAAGGTCTTGCAAGACAACTCGTAGGGATGTAACTGCTCGCCTCGAGCAGGCCGAAATCGGCCCCGCTCACACCCACCAGAGACTCGCTTTGATATAAGAGTGTTTTGGATTACAAGCATGGTTCCGGAATGAATTATTCTTGTTGGGACTTGAAAAAGATACTAGGAGAGGATATATTGTGGAGTAATATCCTTCCTATCTCACGTTAGTGAGATCAGCAGAGTAGAGTCCCTTTCCAGCTTAAAAGCTTAGATTTGGCTAGTGTTAGCCAGTTAGCATTTGGTAATCCAGGATGCTTTAAGGCAGGCTGGATTTCCCTGGTTTTGCCCCCTTTTCTCTCCTCAGAACAATAATCAGAGACACAGTCTTGTAAAAGTTAAAAGTAACATTTACTCACTCAGATTATGCAGTTTCATTCAGGCAGGCTTAAAAGACGTTTCTTACAGTTGGTACAAGTACATTTGGAAATACTTGGAGTCTGAACTTGTGGAGTTCAGACCAGCAACTCTGGTTACATGCTGCTGCTAGAACAACGTGGAGACAACAACTGGTGCCACACTCACTAAGAGTCCCAGCAGAAAGAGGAAGAGCTGATAGCTACACCCACTTCCTGTTCAGGCTGTTAATTATTCAATGAGTACCTTCTAGGGAAACCACCCTAGAAGGTACCAGTGATCTTAACCATTTCACCCAACTACCTGGTGAAACATGAGTCATAGGTTTTGACTGCAATTTAATTATCCAACAATTCTCTCAATCCAAGGTATTACTGTACTTCCGAGCCCGACTCAAGGTGCTGGTTTTGACCTATAAAGCCCTACATGGCTTGGGACCACAATACCTGATGGAACGCCTCTCCCAACCACAATCTACCTGTACACTATGTTCAACATCTGTGGCCTTCCTCCGACTGCCACCTCCACGTGGCAGGGGGAGGGCCTTTTCTGTGGTAGCCCCCCAACTGTGGAACAAGTTCCCCACTGAGGCTCGCCTAGTGCCAACTCTATTATCTTTTCAGCGCCAGGTTAAGACTGCCCTCTACATTGAGGCTTTTAATAATTAAATGGTATATGGCAGGGTGGTAAATTGTTTTTAGCCGTCATGTTTTATTAACTTGTTTAATAAAATAGTGATATATTTTGTAAATTGGTTGTAGATTTAAAAAAAATGTTTTATTGTTTAAATTTTTAACTGTATTTTATTGTATTTTTTAAAAATTAATTGTTGTACCAGAGAGCTTCGGCTATTGGGCGGTATAGAAAATGAATGAATAAATAAATAAATTCTACTGGATGTGTGGACCTGGACACAGTGGTGTAGTGGACCACGGCTCTCAGGAGCTTTCCTATTAGTGGGGGCACTGACATCATCTGCCACCCTGCTCACTGTTCCCTCTGAGCTTAGCCGCAATCCTCAGTGGCTGATGGGAAATGGATTTTCCCAGCCACAATATACTGTTCCCAGTTGTAATGTAAAGGATTGGGGGTGGGGGTGGCCTTCAATGCACAATTCAGACCCACTAGCTTTAAGAAAGACCTGCTCCTGTTAGAAACAAAAACTTCCAGAACTGGTTGGCTGATATGGATCAACACATCTGCCTGCATTTTAGGACTCTCCTCCTTCCAGGGGTAACTATGAGGACTGTCATGATGAGCGCCTGCACTACAGCATTTAGCACTAAAGCACTTCCTGGGCATAGTCAGGGGATGCACTAGAACACTTCAATTGTACCAAGTGCCTTCCACCATGCCACTCCCTTTGTCTGAAATTGTCTTCCTCTTTCTGTTCATAGATTTCATAGATCATAGAGTTGGAAGGAGCCTACAAGGCCATCGAGTCCAACCCCCTGCTCAATGCAGGAAACTAGAGGAGGGGTCTCCCATCCAAGTAATAACCAGGCCTTGTCCACACTCAGACAAGCTGAGCCAGCGTGAGCCACAGGCCTGTACTGTTCTTCAAGCTATTTCTTGTGTAAGCACCCTAACATCCCCTTACCTGCTCCTCACCTGCTTCTTGATTCTGTCCTGTCCTCACAAGCAATTTGCCATCCCTCAGATTCTTTCTTCATCTCTGTGTTATTCCTCTAAAGTAGGGCGCAAGCTTCTTTGGGCAAAGGCCCATGTCATTTCCACACATTGGCTGATACACTGATGGCCCTCCATATATGTTTAGAGGCAGTTGCAGTAATGATCGTGGTGACGACAAGCTTGCAGAATTATGTGACAATGAGCTAGGCCAGCCTTCCCCAATCTGGCACCCTCCAGAGGCCTTGGACTGTAACACCCATCATCCCCAGCCAGCATGAGAGCCAGTGTGGTGCAGTGGTTAGTGTCGGACCGGGACTCAGGAGATCCGGGTTCTAGTCCCCACTTGGCCATGAGGCTCACTGTGTGACTTTGGCCCAGTCACTGACTCTCAGCTTAACCTACCTCACAGGGTTGTTGCTAAGATAAAATGGAGAGGATTGTGTAAGCCACCTTGGGTTCCTTGCAGGAAAAAAGGCAGGATATAAATACGTATAATTCATAATAAAAAGGAGTTGTAATCTGACACACTTCTCTGTTGGCAGGCTAGCCATGGTTTTTGTTTTGATCCAACACATCTGGAGGACACCAGGGTGCAGGAGAAGACTGAGCTAAGCCCCTGCTGAAAATACAGGAGATGCATTGCATTCAAGACCTGAAGCATGGATGGTACAGAAGGATAGTACTTGTAGGACTTTGCTGGATGTTTGTGGTTTAGGGACAGGAGTTACCGTTCAAGGGGTATCCTGTAGCATTGCTTACATTTCAAGTTCATCATGCTTCATGCCAGATATGATTAAGAACCAGAGGTGTGCAATGTGCTGCAGGAATATACAACTATGTTGGAACATTCTAAGCCATGAGAATAAGCTTCGCTTCCTGGGTCTGCAGCTGACTTTTTGTGCACTCCCACCCTTTCTGCCTGGAGACTAACAGTAGTGTACCACCAGAGGCCATGCAGATTATCAGCTCAGATGGGGCCCTCTATGCTGCTGGAATGTCTGATAACAATAACAAAGCACTGGCTGCGTATTGCAAGTATTGCAGTGCTTTCTACGTGTCTGTGTCAGGCCACAGCACTTTAAAGATCACAGCCAAAACCGTGCATCCTTTGCCAGCAGAGAGCTTGCATAGATAACTCTCCTATCTAACACCCAGGGTCTGGGACATTTCCCTAAATAGTGTTTCTATTCTGGAGAGGGCAGAGCTTGTGCGCACTGGGTGTCTGCACATGAGTAAGAGGAGGTCCTTAATTTCTAAGTAATTATAGCACTCTGCATAAACTTTTGTTTGGGAACGGGCCTTTGCTGTGTAGTGCCAATGTCAAAGGAGTTTATACAGCTTTGAGATCTTCCACCCCAGTCACTTAGCAGAGGAAGGCTGACGCAAACCTAGGCGCTCCTTCAGTCCTTTCGACTGTACTTCTTTCCTGGATCCCATCACTGACCTTCTGTGCTACCTGACCTTGACCCATCCATGCCCCCCCCCCTGAGCCTCAGTTTACCCTCAGTCCCACTCCCACCCTCTCCGCCTTTTGCCTGCGTGATCCACTTGAGGCAGGGATTGTATTTGGCTTTCTTTGTAGCATGCAGCGCTGTGCCACTTGAGTGCCAATCTCAGCGGAGGCCCCTCGGAGCTGCCATAATGTTTGTTAATAATAATAAAGCGCCACTTGTGCTGAATTGCTTTCTGTGTGTCAGACCCCCACCGGCAAAGCACAGCACTTCCTGTGGGATCAGAGCAAAAAAAAAAAAAACCCGCCTGGGCTGGAATAGCCCCCAGGATAATGTATGAGCTTTCATGAATGTCATTTGCATAACCTGCAGGGTAATTTGCATTGTAAATTCCGATTGCTCTGTGGCAACTGGGAGGGGAGTGGACAATGCACTGGAGGAGCAGAGCTACATTGGAATGCGGGAGCCAGCCTCAGAAGGCGGCCTGTGCGAGCTTTGCTGTCCTGAGGGCCGATGGAACTTCCTGAAGCAAACAAGCCCTGGAGATGAATATGAGCACATTACACGCTCCTCTGCCTCTGTTATTTCTCTGCCTAATTACACAATCCCCTTTGCCAAGTATCCATGTCCATCAGGCAGCTGCTGCAGAGGAGGACCCACATCAAGAAAGCTCTTCACTCCCAGAAGGCCAGGGAAACTTTTGTTCTTTGAAAAGCAAGGGCTTAAACTTGCTAGAAGCAGTTGGTGTCTCCTGAAAGTGGTGCCCAATGAAAGAAACGATACCTTGGTGGGTGTGTGGGGGCGGGCGGGGTTTAGCGCAAGCAGCAATCCACAATTGGCCACTGTCTTTCTTAAAAGAGCAAATGATGTACAAACAGGTACTTCTCTTGCACTTGCCAAGTGATTAAAAACAACAAGAAGTAGGCAGAGATGTATCATCAAAGTGTGAGGAAGGGAGGTCTCCCCCCCACACCGGCCCCATTTTTTAAAAAGAGAAGTGTGGGGCTGTAAGCCTGTCCAAAAGTCAATATGTGCTAACCTGGAAGGTTTTCCCCCTTAATCCCAGAGGCCTACTCTTATTTGCTCAGTGGCGAAAGGAGGACATTCTGACGACATGCACTACAAGGCCTTATTACCATTTCTTCACAGGTTCCAGAGTTGAGCCCTGGCACTAAGCCCTCTGGCCCCTTCAGGGAAGGTAAATATCCTGCATTCAAGCTGGAGGGTCGGGAATGGGGGGTTATTTCCCCCACACACACACACACACACAGGCATCTCCTCAGATAAAATCACTCACACAGGGCTACTTCAGACATTATAGGATTCCTCCATGGAAGGCAACTCTGTTTAGAAATTAGGGTGATACCCACATGGGAGCTGCGCCTGCAAGGTGCGCACGGAATGCACCTGCGATGGAAAGCTACAAGCTACATTGCTGTCTCAGCTTCCCAAACCATGTATACACCAAGCAACAACCTGCAGGTAAAATGGCCATTTATTACAATCAACAGTTACCTGCTAACAAGCTGGAAAGGACATAGTTACCTGGGGAATGAAGATCCACAGCTAATCCCCCATTCTGGGAGTCTATTGATATGGAGAGCTTGGCCTGAAAGGAAGGATGCTCCACAGCTGAGGCTCTGCTCAGGAAGAATAGCTGGGAGGACTCTGTGTGTGTGACTGTGGGGGGTGGCTAGTTACTTTGGAATGTGAGTTTGTTTGGCTGCAATTTCCCTCTAAGAGAGAAACTAAACCAGCAGTTTCAACTGCCCCCTGCTCAGCATGGAAAACTGCATTGGGAGGTGGCTGCTGTCCATTAATTAGCCATCTTGGGACCCTTGACAGAGCCAACCCTCTGTTATCTTTTCCATGACAAACTGGTGTGCTCCCTTCCTTGCTTATTGCATTGACAGTTCTCTCCACCAAGCCCTCCCATTAGTGCCTCCATCCACAGCCCTTCCTCTCAGGGCCAGTTTGCCAGGGCCAGGAACCCAGATTCCACCTAAACATCAGGAAAAAATTCTTGACTGTTAGAGCAGTGAGACAATGGAACCAACTACCTAGGGAGGTGGTGGGCTCTCCCACACTGGAGGCATTCAAGGTGGGGATGGACAGCCATCTGTCACTCTACTGTTCTATGATTCTATTATTCTACATAGCTAATTGGGGCGGGTAGCAAAGACCACATTGGCAAGTCACTCTAGAGGGTGTTTCCTGTTGCATCTAGCCTGCAAGCATTGAATGCATTGCTACTGGCTAGCTAGATGTTCCCATCCATCGAAGTTGCTTGTGTGTAGCTATAGCAATGCAGGGTCGCACAAAAATGGATGGTTCCTTGCTGCTTGGTCGTTTGGGAAGAGCTATGAGGCAAATTCTTTCCAGTGGATAACCCTCCTCACATTGTGATAACATGCACAGACAACTTGGCTCCTCCAAACACTTCCTGGTGTGACAGAGCCTCAGGGAAAACCTCTGCTGTTGTTTTTCTTGTTCTTTTTAAAAGATTGGGAGTGGGGCAGAGGAGGCCTGATAATGTACCATCATTACACTATCTCCCTCTCCAGACATGCCTCTGAATCCAGGTTGATTACACCGGGCCATCTTCATGAACTTTCAGGACAGAAAGTATATTTCCAGTGGCGTATCTGTGTCAGCAAAAACAAGAAAGGGTCTTGTAGCACTGTAAAGATTAATACAGTGTGATCCTCAGTTGTCAGGTTCTATGATTACCTCAATCAGATTGTATCCCTCAAAATCAAAACAAATCTTGCCAAACCCAGATGTTTAAATGAAGGAATATTCTGGAGCTGTACTGCCTGAAACAGAAACACTGGTTATTTTGTTGTATGGAAATGTGACGTGCAGAGGAAGAGAGAGCCAGTGTGGCATAGTGGTGAGAGTGTTGGATTGGGACTCAGGAGATCTGGGTTCTAGTCCCCGCTCAGCCATGAAACTTACTGGGTGACTTTGGGCCAGTCACTGACTCTCAGCCTAACCTACCTCACAGGATTGTTGTGAGGATTAAAATGGAGAGGAGGATTATGTAAGCTGCCTTGGGTTCCTTGCAGGAAAAATGTCGGGGTATAAATATAATAAATAAATAAATAAATATCTTCCATGTGTGCTGATGCAGAACCCAACACTACTTTAGAAAAAGGGGCCAGGTTCAAAACTACCTGAAAACCACAGGTCACTGTAGTTAATTGGAAGGCATTCTGCCCATGCTCTGAGACACTTGTTATTTTTTCAGGGCTAATCTTTGCATTAAAACAAGTTCTGTGTACCTCCCCCCCACACACACACCCCATAACATACTCTCCCAGCGCTTACTCTACATAGCCTAAAATTCCTAGTTGGGTTACAGTGCGTCTTGCAGAAAGAATCAGTTAGCTGTGTCCATCTGCAGCTGTCTGAGTACAGCTTAACCATTTGCCTCCCAGGTACAGCAGCTGCTTCTAAGTTCATGTTCCCATAATGATTTTTAGCTTACATTTGTGACAAGTCATCTGTGACAAGTCCTCCGTATTAACTTGCAGTTAACTGGGAATGCTTTATGCAGTGTTCAAAGACATGTTGGCCTCCTGGAATCAAGATGGAGGGATTGCTTCTACCTCTACAGCTGATTTTAGTATCACTGGCTGAGATCAGTGCAATTCTAGTGGTAGATCCTGGATTCCATCAGACCTAATAACTTAAAGGAATTAATAGGAAAGCCTGTGCTCAGTGGGATCTCGATATTGTTGACATCCCTGGAAGGAGAAAAAAAGAATCCAATTTTTTAATCAAAGAAATATCATGCAGCAGTGAGTTCCACGGGTGCACGATCCTGCTTTCCCACCCCGTCAAGCAGTTCATTGGATGTATTCCAAGAAATGATCATCATCCCCACCCAACATTTTCACCCCCTATGTTTCCCCCATGGGCTTTTAATTTTTCCCTACCCCACTGTTTTCTCTTCCGTCCCCGTCCCCCGCCAGCTTTTCTGCCTTCAGAGGGGCAACACCCCCTCCCCACGACGAGCTCCTTTCGAGCCGGAGTTTAATGAGCGGTGTCTCTCCAGTTACCACCGCGAGCAGAGAGGAAGCAAAGCTCCGGCAGAGAATGAACTGTGCTTAATCCCCTTTGCCGGAGCTTTGGGGAGAGAATTTAGCTAATGTGAGTGTGAAAAGGCCCTGGCGCTGGCGGCGGAGGGAGGGAACAAGGCCGGAGGCGGGGCAGAGTCCCTCTGATCCTCCCCCTCGTGCCCGGCTCTTTTCGCGGCCCATTGTTGGCTCGGAGCGGGCCGGCTGGGCGCTGCGCGGGGGTGTAACCTGAGAGCTTTCGCTACAAAGTCCCAGCGCCTGTTGCTGAAGCCGCCAGAAGGCGCAGGCACCGGAGTGGGGCTCCGAGCGCGGCTGGGCATCTCGTGCCTGCTCGCCTGGCAAGATCCAGGCGCGGTGAACGGTGCGGAGAGAGGGACAGGCAGCACTTGCTCGGCCGGATTTATTCCTTTGCGCAGGACTCGCCGCCGCCGGGCTCCGCGATCGAGGGACTGGAGCGTCGCTCCCTTCCCCAGCCGGGCTGCCCAGCGAAGGATGGAGCCCGCCCCGCAGCACGGAGTAGTGGCGCAGCGCTAAGGCGGTCTGAGGTGAGGTGGGTCCCCTCCGCGGGCTGGCCGCCGTTGGGCAATTCAGGGTTGGAAATGGCCCCCAAGGAGAGGCTCGGAGGAGCCCGGATCGCAGATAGATAGCAGCTCGGCGGGTTTGCGTTGAACACCTCCGGGGATCGTGTCCGCTGCGACCCAGGAGGCTCCCCGGGGTGTGGCGGGGCGAAGGGCTGCCTTCCTTCCCGCGACGGGTGACGAGGTGGACTTTGACCGGGACGGAGGGTCTGTAAATCTGTGACCAAACTGTCCGGGCGCGCAGCGCAGGAAAAGCCTTTTGTCGCTTGGATTAAAGATTAAGCTGCCCTCGGGAGCCCCTGTTCGGGCAGTTTCCTCCCCTCGTACACTCGCATCACCACGTACACACTCTATTCTCCGAAAACGTACTCAGTGCGCTCACACACACGCACACGCCATTGAAGCAAGCGGCACACTCGCGCCATTCACACAAACGGGCTCGCTGCTTACACAGCCACTGTACGGGCACTGCGCTACATTTCCACAAGCCCAGTCCGAAATCCTATTTGAACGAACAGGGCGTAAACTCCTCGCCGTGGGTTTAAATCCCATGGATTTCGGAGGGACTTAATCCTGCATCTAACTTTCTCTGGACTGTACCCGGTGTATACTTGTGCCATGCACATGCCTGCACGCACGCACGCACGCGCTCTGTACATGAATATTAAGTACAAATAATCACAGCCTGTTCGAACTTAGCCCACTTTCCTACCTCAAGATTCTCCTGCGGCTGCCCGCTGCCCCACATTGCAGCCAGCCGGGACGGCTTGGAGTCCTGGGTGAACACCACTGCTTCCTAGATTTCTTCTTGCCTGTGCCTTTGATCACCACTAAAGCGCATGTGAAGGATGTGTCCCTGAAATTTGTGGCAGAAGGGAATAGTTGTTGGAGTGGTCCAGCACATTGGGTGGGGAGGGATGGCAGGATCATTCCCAAAGGCCAAACGTCCTGGGGCTTGTCCAGGCAGGAGCTCCCTTAAGCTCACCTGATGGACTTTGGGCATGAAGGGCTCTAGAGCTTGGAATGACATCTCCAGCCCATGTTGCAATTCCCGGAGGGTTTAGCTAATTCTCTGGAAGAGCTGTGGAGGTGCAACGCTCAGAAAATGCATTCACTTCCATACTAGCATCTCAGAAAATGCATTCACTTCCATACTAGCATCTCAGAAAATGCATTCACTTCCATACTAGCATCTCGGAGCTTGGCTCGCTTGTGTGCAGTTATGGGCACCTTCTTGGATTGTCACAATTAAATACTTTGGACTGATTTGCAAATGAATGACCTATTCCACTCACTGCCAGCCCCTTTCTTCCGAAGATAATGTCCAGCAGCCTGCAATGGCTTCTGGACCAGATGTCTTAGTAAATATACCTCTCCCTGCCCCAAAGATGGTGATTATTATTGGGACTGCCAGGCTGCTACGGATTAGGATGTGCATTCATAATGTGTCGTGATGGAAACCCCAGAGGACAAAGGAGTGACCATCTCTTTCCTCTCTTGATCTAGGGCTTGAAGATCCAACTGGGAGCCAAGGGATGAGAAGAAGAGACAACAGGATGACAGCCCTGTTGCATGGCCTTCTTAGGCTCCTGGCAGTGGCAACAACATGTGCTTGGCCAGCTGCTTCCATGGAAGGAACCTTGGAGCCAGGTGAGAGTCACTGGGGGGAAAGGCACTGCTGATGGGAAGAACGATTAAGCAGCCTTCCCCAATGGAGTGCCCTCCAGATACCCTGGACTATCACTCTCATCATCCCCAGCCAAGCCAGCCTTGCTGGCTGGGGATGATTGGAGTTGAGGTCCAACACATCTGGCGGGTTCTAGGTTGGGGAAGGCTGGATTAGCATGGTTTTGGTTGCAAGAAGCAGGACCCCAGATACTAAGAATCTGTGACGACAACTAATTCATAGAGCCCTTTTCATTTTCAGAGTGTTTATATAATCTTTTACTGTGTTTGCTGTGACAAGAGAACTCTGGGTTGCAGAGCAGTTATTACTCCCAGCTGAGAGACAGTGGTTTGCCAAGGCTGCATAATGAGTCCATGGTAGGGGCTGGAAAGCAGAACCACCTCTCCACTTCCAATTCAGGGACTGCTTGCCTAGGCTGGTTTTGTGTCATGGTAGCAGCAGCGGCTCAGTGTGTTGCAGGCCTCCTCCTTTAACCTGCCAATGCAACCTTCCCCAAGCTGATGCTCTCCAGGTGTGTTGACTGGGGATGATGGGAATTGCAGTCCAACACACCTGGTAGGCACCAGGCTGGAGGAGGCTGTGCTAATGTAAGAACATCTCAGTATGCGAGCAGCAGATCCACTATATACTGATGTGGGGGAGGGGTACTGTTGGCATCAGCTCAGACTCAAAGTAGAATTGCTTATAATGCTTGGGTCTACCTAGCCCCTTCCTTCCCACACATATGAGCAAACAGAGTACAAGTAGTGCACTGGCGATGCCTGTAGAGCAGAAAATACAGTTTCTAAGCCAGTACTTGTACTGGTAGAGGATATTTTGTGTGCAATACTGCAGGGGTGGTCAGAAGGTGGATTGGGATCTACTGGTCGATCTCTGGGTGATTTCTATTAGATCACCAAGGATTTCTGACTCCCAATTGTTTAAGTGCCAAGAACAAAAAGGGCTAATTTCCCCCCTTCTAAATTAGGCTGCTGAGAAAAAGCTTGGCAGGGGGGTGGGGAACCAGGAGTGGATTTTTGTATGACTGGACTGTGAGCTGTGTTCTGGTACTGACAACATAATTCTGGATTGAGTATGTGCTCAGAGGCACCCTTGTTCCATAATTCTGTGTTTTTATCCCCTCCCCCCAGCCTCCCAAGCCACTATTTTGCACTGGCTCTGGTTGGTGGACCACAGGGAACTAGTAAAAAACCAAACAAAGTAAATCCCACAAATCTTGTCTACCTGTGCAATAGAGAAAGTGTTCACATAGGTGTTTTCTACTCCTGCTCTCCAACATAAAGGAAGTCCCTGATTCAACTCCTTGATTCAAACAGAGGCAATTGCACAGTAAGGCAAAACTTAAATGCAAATTTCCTCCAAACTACCGATAAGCACAGATTTCCTTCAAACAGCTGTGCCAGGAGGATTTTCCACACTAGTCAGTCTGCATGATGGGGCCTAATTTCTGCTTCTCTGTCATGGGCATCTCTGTCGCCTGTGCTCCCCTTTTACAATCGGGGCTCAGTAGCTGGATTTAAAAAAATGGGTAGGACCTACAGAATGGAACTAAGTGCACCTCAGCCAAACAGGCATGCGCAGATCGGTGTATAAGTGTATGATCGGTGTATAAGTGTATGATCAGTGTATAGTGCGAGTACATTGCTATACTGCAGGGTTGATGTAGCTTATATGAGTTGGTGAGATTTAGTGTTTGTTGAAACACCTACGGTAGCTCTGATTGTGGAGCCATTGCTACGGAGCCAAAGACTATTCAAACAGATTTAACACAGGGCTCCACTTATCAGACAAACCATGTTATAAGTGCAAAGTCTGGCATTTGAGGAGCTGCTTACATTACATGGCCAATATGATCTATTGTTCTATGGTTGGTCCCACTGAGTAACCTAAATTTGCCAGGGTTGCAGATGCTTTTGAATAGTTTTAGACTTCCAGGATTCCCTGGCAGCACGAGGGACAAATTGCTATGCCAGGTGCTTGGCACCATCACTCATGCCTGAGAAAAGACATTTCTTCCATGGTTGGCCCACCCACTGAACAGATGGGACATTTGCTATTTGTGCCAACCAGCTGCTGATGTGCTCCGACTGCTGTTGTCACGTCACCCTGATCCTTGTCATTCTCCACATCACCTTATTCAGCTATCTGTTTTAATGGTCCGAGGAAACAGATTTAAGCAGTGGTGAAGTGGGAAATGTTGGGAGTGCAGGCGTTCATCGTGACAGTCCCCGTAGCCACACACCCCAAGGAGAGGCCAAAACTGCAGGCAGCTGTGTCAATCCTTATCAATTCTAGCAGTTTTCACCTCTTCCAAGAGCAGATCTTTATAAGCTAGTGGGTCTTAATTGCCCATTAATCCCCCCCCCCAAATATTGTGGATAGGTCACAGCAATATATTATTGCTGGGATAATCCATTTCTCCCCCAGCTATTGTGCAACTAAGCTCAGAGGGAACTGGGAATTCTGAGGGGAGTGGCAGATGATGTCAGCGTCCCTGCACCCCTGAGAGCCCTGGGTCCACTACACCACTGGTATTAACGGCATAGTTATTGATCTATAGTTTGTTCTCTGCAGTCTCCTCAGGGGAGGCACCATACATACTGGAGAGGAAAAGAAAGGGTGAAGTTTTGGGCCCCTGTTCAGGGCTTCAGATTTGGGGATAGGTACTGCTTGTATGTAGAACTATGATCAGTGGTTCTGGGCACGTCTGCTCACACTGGATGCTTTGGCACTGGAGATTTATTCCAAGTGGAAGGTGTTAGACATTTGCACAGTATTGACTGCACTTGTCAAAGTCCCATTGCTAGCTGGCAGCTTGACTAGACACCTTCCCCAGTTCCCAGAGCTGGGATCCTCTTAGGTAGTAGAACTGTGAAGTCTCATATTTGCTCTCATATGATTGTTCTCATGCTCACTGGAGGCAACTGGTCTGTGGAAGTCTTTGGCTATCATCTGGCTATATTTTTTTCTTTATCTTTGGGTGCCATGAAAGGGAAGCAAACTGTTGATTGATTGTTTCATTTATTGTTATTGTACTGTATTCTTACCCCCAGAGAGAGGTGTTTGTGGGATTTTATATACGGTATTTATTATTTATTATGACATTTATATCCCGCCTTTTCCCCTCTTGCAAGGAACCCAAGGCAGCTTACATGGTCCCCCTCCTCTCCATTTTTATCCTCACAACAACCCTGTGAGGTTGCTTAGGCTAAGACTCAGTGACTGGCCCAAAGTCACCCAGTGAGCTTCATGGCTGAGTAGGATCTAGAATCCAGATCTCCCGAGTCCCTGTCCAGCACTGTAACCACTACACCACACTTGGCTCCACACCACATTTTCTGTCTAAGGTGCCAAAATAACTTGACTGTCCTTGCTACTGTGCACTTTGACTGTGGGGGTTGGGGGGGGGACATTTGCTGTTCTGCCTCAGGCAGAAAAATGTCTCAGACAGGCCTTGAGGTTCAGGCAGGGTGGGAGGAAGAATGATTTGGACATTCTTGCTTACCACAAGGGTTTCAGGAGTGCCTCTGCCTCTGATGCTGCTGGAGGCTGGGGGTGAGGCAGCAGAGAGAGAGAGAGAGAGAGAGAGAGAGAGAGAGAAGGAAAGATCACTGTTGGTTGGCAGTATCCTATCTGAGCCCCAAAGGGCAGAGTGAGTGGCCCCCAGAGCACTGTCTCTGTCATGAAGGAAGGCTCATATTAATCAGCAGGGAGGACTAGCACCAGTCAACCTTGGAGTGTGGAGAGTGGAGCTGGTTTATGACTGAGCTGGTTTGAGGGGGGAAAGGGGGAGCTGGCGAGGCTCCCACAACCCAAGCTGATGTCAGAGGAGGATGGGTCACCAAAGCAATTATAGTTCAAATACAGGTTAGACAAACAGGGAGGCGGGAAGTTCTGGAGTCAGCTGAGTGTGAAACCTCTCACTCCCACTCATGCCATGGGGGAGGCAGGAAGGGGGGGAGGCCTCCGTGCTGAGGGAGAGGGAGACGCAAGGAGGAGGAATGGAGCTCAGTGGAAAGGGAGCGGGGAAAGGGGTCCTGTCGGAGACGAAGGTTGGAGACCTCAGAAATAGGAGGATTGTCATTTTGCTTCAACAGGGTTTTGCTCCAAGCTGTGCGTGCCACTTGGTGCCTTGATGGGGGGGCTCCTTATATCATTCCCTCCCCCACCCCCCAAACTGCAGAGCTGTCTGCTGAAAGGGGGCTGGCCCCTATTGTAAGCCGGGGCAGGGAGAGCACGGGAAAAAGGAGCAGTGCAGCCCTGGACAATGACGATGGGGGGAGGGGCAGCGGTCACGGGCTCCCTGACATGTTCATTTTGGAATCTGTCAAAACAGTCACTTTGGGCTGCGAGAGTGACCACTCAATTGAGGGCCCCCACAGAGAGACCAGGGAGGGGAGGGGGGGTCTGAGCAGAGAAGTCATACTCCAGTGTCCATGGGGATCCTTTCTCCTGTCCAGGACTGGCAAGAGAGGGGCTTTGATGACATCATAGCTCCATAGAACAAGAGGCAAAGGAGGGAATCCAGGACAAAGGCGCTTGTGATGTGAACAGGGTTCAGAGGATCACAAGGAAGAGGCTGGGGGTGGGTGGGAGATTGTGATTGCACTTTCCCTCAACCTCTAGTTCTTACTGTTAATGATTCCTGGCTATTATTTCAAAATCCAATCCTGTGTGTAAGAATATTTAACAGCAGCAACAACGAAATCCCCAGTAAGCATCAGCTCTGTATATACAACCTCTGGATACTGGCTTCCTCCATCCAAATAACTATTTTGTGGAATCCGTGCACACTGGCTTGTACACATGTTCAGTCAGCCACTCCCTGTTCACAAATGCTGAGACCTGAGGAGAAAATGTTTCTAGGGTAACCTGTTCCGGCTATGTCTGGTTGTTCTCTATAGAAAGAGCCAGAAATTGCTGTGCTTTTCCATAGAGTTGCTAGCGATCCATTGGTGTTCTGGGACTACTTGAAATGTTCCAGAATAAAAATACAAGATTTCCAGAAATGTTGAATAAGAAAGTGGGAGTGGGGAAGTTTATTCTATTTGGGCTGTGTGTGTGTGTGTGTGTGTGTGTGTGTGTAAATTTGGAGGAAACTTGAAATATATGTAATACTTACTTTCTTATCAAACCTACCGTAATCTCATTGTACTCCTTTGAGAGTGCAATTGTACCCTTATTTTTTTACAGAAATAAGTCCTACAACTCCTAGCATCCCCCAGCCAGCCATGCTGGGAGTTGTGGGGTTTATTTCTGTCTAAACATGCATACAATTGTGCCCTGAGGCTGCAATCACATACATACTTAACCTGGGAGTACATCCTGCTAACCTCAGTGGGACATACTTCTGAGTAAACATGCATAGGATTGCAATATAAGAACATAAAATGGATTGTGTATGACTAATCAGCACTGTTTGGTATAGTTGTGAAATGCCTTAGCTTTCTTAAAACAGTATTTACAAATGTACTTAAGAGTTAACTGGAAATTGTTGCACCCTAAGGTGTACCCTAAGTATATATTTTTGTTAATCAGGGAAATAGGAAAACTTGTAAATAGAAGCCATCAACCTGGTAGCAAACAACAATAAGGCTATTACATGGAGTATCTAGACATCAGCATTTATTATATGGGCTCATTATGTGGGCTTAGGAATAGCATCAAGATGTCAGTATTATCATGCAGAAACAGAAGAAATTCATTTTGGGGGCTGGGGGGGGATATAAAAGGCTCAGAATATAAACATTCCTATAATGTAATTAAGGAAGAGCAATACATTTGGCTCAGTTACACTTTTATAATTTTTTGAATGTTGACGAATTCAGTGTTATTTCATCATCATACAAAATAAGGCTGCTATACTATGCACACTTACCTGGGAGTAAGTCCCACTGATCTGACTTACCTCTCAGTAAATATGCACAGTATTGGGTTGCAAGAGTCATAGTACCGGTAACTATAGGTAGATAAAATTAGCTGCCCTTTTAAATTTATTTATGTCCCATTCCATCCCAGTTAATAATATATCATATATCCTTGACAATAATAGCATAGTACAATTTCCCCAGTCAGAATCATCAGAAAGATCCATATTTCTGATATTTCTGAAAGTTCAGTTTATTTTGAACTTTCACTTTGAGCTTCATGGACTTCAGAAAATGAAAGGTTTGCATCAATTGAAACAAGCAAATAGACATTTTTCTCATGTTAGCTTTTTGTCCCTCAATTGTGTGTTTTCCTTCAAATTCTCATGTTAGCTTTTTGTCCCTCAATTGTGTGTTTTCCTTCAAACATGCATCCGTTTATTTCCCAAGGCGGAAGATTGAGGAATCTGAAGCAAGTGAGAAGCAAGAAGGAGTCAGAGGCTGTATTTTACAAAGCCCCTACCTGAACATATTCTGTATTCTGCAATATTTGGACATTTAGACTTGATGTTGGAAGAGTGTTGCTGCAGTCAATTGCAGCAGCAATGCTATCATCATCTTGAATCTTGGATCTAAGAATTTTGCAGTGGTGTGAATTAGCCATGCAGCTATATTATTTTAAAACACAGCTTGAAATGTATTTTGCTTCCCATGCTGAAGGAGAAAATGTTTCATAAGAGTTTTCCCCTCAACATTTCTCCTCAATTCCCAAAGTTTCTGTTGAGGCTGGGGTGTGGTGGGGGATAAAATCCAATTTTTAAAAAGTAGGAAAGAACTGTCCAGTGTTTACCCCACCCCAGGCCTTCACATCTCTACTCCCAAGCAAATTGCTGCTCTGTTGATCAATTTCACCCAGCCCACAAACATTCCAAAATAGGATTTCCTTCCAGGCTCTGCCCACTGTGGGAACAATGGAAGATACACCTGCAGGCTTTAATTTTAGTTGAGGCTTGGCCCAAGGGCTTTCTTAATTGCTGAGGGTCAGCTTTAGAACAACTGAAGTGAGGAACATGTACAGATCACCTCTCCTTCCCAACAGAATAAAACTAGTCCGCTCCCAAACCAGCCCCTGGGAATGCCAGAGGGTGCAGAATTCAGCCAGACCTGAGCACTGGCATTTGTCATTTTAGCATCATCACATTTGCCCATGCCCACATTTGATGGCTGGTTGTTCTCGGCTACTGGGAGAACTAGCAACTTGTGCAAACCTGTGGCGTGCCCCACGACCAACCATTCACCCGTTTCCAGTGTGTCACAGGCCCATTCTGCTCCTGTACAGTTATAGGGGGGAAACCTGTCACTTACCTCCCACCCACCCCCACATACAATCATGCCCTTTGGTGGTCCAGGAAGAAATGGAAGCTTGCATGCTGGTGTTTCATGGGATCTGTCTGCTGTAAAGGGAGTCCCTGCTTTGTAGCTGCTGTTGTTGCTCACCCCATAGCCCAGAGTATTTGTGCTATGGGTGTTAAGTGCACAGTTTTCTAATGCGAATTACAACTTCATTTGCGTTCACTGTCCCCTTTCTATGTTGGACAGAGATGTTTGACAGCCACATGCTGGAGGCAGAGGAGGAGCACCTGCTACTGGACCCAGGTAGCCTGCTGAAGCTCTACTGCAGCACCAACCACAGCCTTGCTATCACATGGTATAAGGAAGCCAAGCAGCTTTTCCCAAGCGGACGCATCCACATGCGGCAGAGCATGCTGGAGATTTCCGAAGTCACTTACGAAGATTCGGGACTGTACTCATGCTGGGCACGGAGCACTGGGGAAAGCCTGCGTAACTTCACCATTTCTGTTGTGGGTAAGAGAGTAAGACTAGCAAAGGACTTGGGTGCTCCAACCTCGCTTCGGAGCACCTCTCACTTGAAAAGGCCAAAGGTAGCCACAAGGAACATGGGAAGCTCAACATTCTTGACACTGCCTGGTAGCAGTTCTCCAGGGTTTTAGAGGGGGGTCCTTCCCAACCCTACTTGGAGATACCAGGGATTGAACCTGCAGCCTTTTGCACACAAAGCCTGTGCATTACCACTCGGCTGCTGCCCTTAACCAACACATGCCCTTCTCACATGCTGCCTCACTTCAGTGCCCCATCTGAAGCAGCAAGGGCCAATACAACTTGGAGCTCCCCTACAAGCCAACATCTACAATGGAACCCTGTCTTCAGAAGTGGGCAACATGCAGTTTTCCAAGCCCCGTTGCCCCCCAAGTTGTCCCCATGGCACTGCTGCCACGCCACCAAATTTTGGCAGCAGCCGGCTGCAAAAAGAGGCATTTCCCTTTTAAAACAAGGTGCACAGTGAACATGTGCCTTATTTTAATGGCAAATTGCACTCTTATGCATCTTCTGGGAGCGTGATTTGCCTTTAAAACAAGGTGTGCACCTTGTCTTAGAGCAGAAATGTGGCTTTTTTTGCTGCCACCACTGCTGCACTCCTGAAATTTGGCAGTGATTCAGCAGGACAGCAGCAGCGAATTCAGCAGCAGGGGCGGGGGGTATGCGGCCCTTGGTGTGGTCCGGAGGGTGAAAATTGGCTCCCAGACCCTGTGAAGTTGCTCACCCTTGCCTTACTTTGTAGGACTAGGGTTGCAGTAGCCAACACTCTCCCTCCCCTTCCTCTCACCACTCCCCTCTGAACGCACTCCTGATAGCATGTTGCCTGATACTCCACAGTCCCTTTTCTAAGAAGAAAGGCAGCCCACTGTAGTGGCCAGAACCTTTCTTGATAGCTGGTGCTTCTTTGGTGCCCTGTGGTTATTTTGGGGGTGGGGGAGGCAGTACTACAAAGCGTCACTTTGTGCCCATTCTGGTTTCAGATTCATTGGCCTCGGGTGACGATGATGAAGACAGTGACGCAGACAGGGCCCGTGTCGATTCCAACGATGAGCCCATACACACCCGGCGAGGTCAGTACCATGCCAAGCTGGCCATGCTGTGCCAAAACATCCTGTGTGTTGCAGCGTGCTGGAACCAGTGAGAGGCAAGGGAGCGATGTTTTGGTCCTGCTACACAGGATGGCCAAACATCTTCCTTGCTTCCCTCCCAACCTCCTGAGGACTCTTGAGACAGTTTGACAGCAGTTAGCTTCAGATTAACAGCACGGAGGCCTGCTGGAGCTGGAGCTGGATCTCCTGAAATGGACTCCTCTCTCGCCCAGGGTTCTGAGGTTCCTTGGCAGAATGATTACCAAAGCCATACCACGCCATGGCATTATGTTGCCTACCCCATCCTAGTGCCCCACCAGATGTGTTGGACTACAGCTCCCATCATCCCCAGCCAGCATGGGAAAGGCTGCCATAATGGGTTTTGGCACACCCCTCAGGGCCTGTGTACCAAAATCCCTTGAACGGTGCCTTCCCCCTGTTGGCCCTCCCTTTCTCTGAGAGCAACCTAAGGCTCTCCTCCCATCTCTCCCCTGCCAGCTAGAGCACGAAACCCGCCTTTATCCCTAGGGGATTAACATTTCCTGAGCCTTAATTAAAAATTGGAACTGAGCATGTAAATGTCTTCCTCAGCACCCTATTGGACACATCCTCATCGAATGGACAAGAAGCTGTATGCAGTCCCGGCAGGAAATACGGTCAAGTTCCGCTGCCCAGCCTCAGGGAGCCCCAACCCAAGCATCCGCTGGCTGAAGAACGGGCGGGAATTCCGAGGGGAGCACCGCATTGGAGGGATCCGGGTAAGAGGCCAGCCCTCACCTTGTCCTCTTTCCCCTTTCACCCACCTAGCTAGGCTGAGACTACAGTTGCCTTGCAGACCAAGTTTTATGAGTTAGGATTTGGTCGGGAGTGGGGATGGAAACGTGTCATACTAAATAGAGAGAAGGCAGAACCAAGTGTCACCTTTGCAGCCCCAGTCCTCTGGTGGCGGGGTGGAGGTGTTCATTCTAAAGCCAGAAGCTCCCAGGGCCCTCTGCATACTTGCCGTGCTCTTGATCCACTTTTGTTCTGCTTGCCCAAGGTCCACCAAACCCATATTCCTCAACATTAGGAGAATCTGAAATATTTGTAAACCACTTTGTGATGGATTATGAAGAGGAGCAGTATATAGATTCCATAAATAAATAAATAAATAAGGGGCATTCATTCTATGAGTAGTCATGCTCTGGAAGAATGAGCAGCCCTTTAAAATAAGGGACAAAATTAGGGATGGGGGAGAGATTTGTTCAGTTCACATTTTAATGCGAACTTACCTAATTTTGCATTTTTGAACCACTGTGCGAACCAAAACTCTTTATCTTTCAAAATTTGCACTTCTCCCAATTTTGCAATGGAGTTCTCCAGTTTAAAAAAATGCACACAAAAATGCATATATTGGGGAAAAGAATGAAAAATGAATTCTATTATAACAACTGCTTGCAAAAATGTGTATATTAGACAAAAATGCATGTACAGTAATACCTTGGATTACAAGTAACTTGGTTTGAGAGCGTTTTGCAAGACAAGCAAATTTTTAAATATTTATTTAATTTTTTTTTACTTGATATACAAGCAACGTCTTGCAATACAAGTACTGTAGTACAGCTTAAATTAAAAATCACTGTACAAATTTTTTTGGGGGGGGATTTCATTTTGATATAAGAGTGTTTTGGATTACAAGCACGTTTCTTGTAATCGTTCCAGAAGCACGTTTCTGGAACGAATTATACTCTCAATCCAAGGCATGACTGTAATTAGGAGAAATGTGCACAAAAATGCATATGAATTTTCATGTGAACTTCTTTTCTTTTTTACATCTTTAAAGTTTGGGATGAACCAAACTTAAGACTAGAGAAATTCTCAAAGTTTGAGACAACCTGGCCTTAAGACTGGAAAAATGAGGAAGTGAGAGGAACCTAAAATGACAGATTCATCCATCCCTACCTTTCCTCTTTCCCCAGCTGAGGCATCAACACTGGAGCCTGGTCATGGAGAGTGTGGTACCCTCAGACCGAGGCAACTACACTTGCCTGGTGGAGAACAAGTTTGGAAGCATCCGCTACAGCTACTTTCTGGATGTGCTAGGTGAAATACTTCCCACCCCCAACTCCCGACAAACCTTGGCCTGGGGTCTCAGGACCCTAGAATAACACACACAGAAAAGCAAATGTAGTGGCCCACCCCCAGCGAGCTTGGAAAGCTCCTGGTTCTTTTGCCAATGAGTGAGTAGGATGTGCGCGGAGCTCAATCGGGGGTGGGTGGGTGGAAGCGGGGTGAACTCGCCCCACTCGACACACACACCCCGAGCTCCACGTAACTTAACTTCCCCCTGGTTTGGCACATGTCCTCGCGAGAGGAGCTGGGGAAAGGAACTTCCAGGTCCCCAGCACTGTGTTTTTTACATGAAAAACGGAAAACCACCTTAAAACGGCTTCGTTTTGTGTAAGCGGCACTTTGTTTTTCATGTTAACATGACAAACAAAGCGCCGCTTACACAAAACGCAGCCGTTTCCCATTTTTCATGTAAAAAACGCAGCGCCGGGGACCCGGAAGTCCAGCGAGCACCTCAGCTGGCGCTCGCGGGGGCACAAAACAGATTGCGCAGCAGGGGTGCTCAACGAGCGCCCCGCGAGGCGAGCAGCCTGGTAAGTGCACAAGAGTGAGTGCTTCTGAGTTTGTGTGGGATGTGCCAGACCCCAATCCCCGGCAGCCTGCCAGGTTCCTGTGGGAAGGAGTGGGCCCCCCGCCATCTCTGACCTCAGGCTCCCCAAAGAGAAGAAAAATGCCCTGAGCCCTCTACCAACTTCAAAGGATGCTAGAGATCTCCTGGGCCATAAAGTCAGATGGAATTAATTAAGCATGTCTGGATCTCTAGACCTAGATTCAAGCCTTTGCTCCCTTATCTCTCATCCCTTCATTATCTGTCTTCTCTGGGCTTACTTGTAATCGCCGGAAAGAGGCTCTGGAGCCAGCGCTGGGTGGGGGTTCAGCCTGTGGTATTAAGTCATATCAGAAGTGCAGCCAGGTCTGCTGAGTTAAAAGGAGATGGGGAAGAAATTAAGATCCCACTAGGACCGCATATCCTGCCATACTAGGAGAGTGCTGCTTTTTGATAGATGGGAAAGTGCATCTCAGCTGACGGCGCCTCTGCACGCCATTATCAGTTCCCTGTTTAGTGATTTATGTGTTGTGGAGCATGACCTTAACCGCTTGGGGAGACCTGGCAGTCTTCAGCTGTGTTGGACAACACTTTCTCTGCTCTCTTCCTGGCAGAGAGATCCCCGCACAGGCCGATCTTGCAAGCCGGGCTGCCTGCCAATACCACAGCAGTGGTGGGCAGCAATGTGGAGTTCTTTTGCAAGGTCTACAGCGATGCCCAGCCCCACATCCAGTGGCTCAAACACATTGAAGTGAACGGCAGCAGCTATGGTCCAGATGGCGTCCCCTACGTGCAAGTGCTTAAGGTAAGGAGACTGGCTTTGGGGAGGCAGGGATGGGAAGCAGGAAAGCATGTTGCTCAGTGATGCCTCACTGATGTAGCTGGCACTGCTGGAGAGACTACTCTGAACTGGGTCTTTGTCCATCGGGGGCCCTAATGAACAACAAGCTTTCCTGAAGGCCAAACGTGGAGAAGGAAGCGAGGGATGATGGGCAAGCGCCTCCATCTCTGCCCTTGCCAGAAAGTTCAAATGCCACTTTATCCACATCTCTTTCACTTCCAGGCTGGCAGTGGAGTGCAGGGAAGGGAAGGGGGGGGGGAGTGGTGCCTTTCAGTGGCCTAGATTTGGCCTAGGGGCCTCCAGTTGCTGACCCCAGATCTGGGGAATGAAGCACACACATCCACACAAAAGTTACCAGTATTAAGAGTTGCACACTTTGCAATGTGTGACTCTTCAGTCATTTTCAAACAATGACTTTCTCTTAAACTAACACTTTACAAGAGTGATTGCTGTGTTGATCCCAAAACAAAGAGAGACAGGATCCAAGAATGGTGGAGGTGATACTTTCAATTGCGCCAACTCTGTCAGTGGGGCAGAGTATGTGTGTGGTACCTTGTGTGCCAGAGAACTCCATCATCAGCCTAGCATTGTCTCAGCTGCGTCGTTTTACCTGAACAACAAACGCAGTTGTGTCTGAGGCCTAGAGGCGTCTTACTCGATTTTCTGTAAAAGGGTCCTTTTAGAAGCAGTGAAATTTAGCAACAGCTACGTATGGCACACTTGATTGGAGCATCCTCATGAGAGACATGGTTATGTGAACCTTATCTCAGGCACTTATAGGATAATGTCACATACCTGATCGATTTATTGGCAGCAAGGAAGATATTCCCCATCAAAAGGGAAGCTTGGATAATCCTATTGTGTCATCTGGAGCTAATGCCTCTCTCTCTATCACTCTCCCCACCCCCACCCGATCCAACAACTTATCTTGGCAGACAGCAGGATATTAACAGTTCGGAGGTGGAAGTGTTGTACCTGCACAATGTCTCTGTGGAAGATGCTGGTGAATACACGTGCCTGGCGGGGAACTCCATTGGCCTGTCCTACCAGTCAGCCTGGCTTACTGTGCTTCCAGGTGAGGAAGAGCAGAGATGGGCAGACCTCAGGCTTGTGGGATCTGCTTTGTTTTTTTTACCAGAACCCAAAGATCCATTAACTGAACCTGGTGCAAAAGTCATTCACTTAGAATTAAAGAATTTTGAGCCCAGCAATTTCTTCAGAGTATCAGAATTGGACAGTGCTCACATTCCTTTCCACACAGAAAGATAAATTCCTGGTTACTCTAACCCAGTGTTCTCCAACCTTGGATCCCCAGATGTTTTTAGCCTACAACTCCCAGCATGCCCCAGCCAGCAACACTGCTCTAAGCTGTCTACATTGGCAGGGTGGGAAGCAAGCAAATGTTAATGGTAGCAGGTTATTGCCTACTATACTGTAGTCCTGCCTTCCCCAACCTGTTGCCCTCCAGATGTGTTGGACTACAACTCCCCCATGGCTGGAGGATTATGGGAGTTGTTGTCCCAACACATCTGGAGGGCAACAGGTTGGGGAAGGCTGGTCTAGTCTATAATAGGCTAGTAGTAGACTAGCCTATAACTAGACATTTCATAGAATCATAGAATAGTAGAGTTGGAAGGGGCCTTTTTCTTCTCCCAATGGAGAAGAAAAACAATTGTACCCCTTGGTGTGCTCCCCAGACTCCATTTATTTATTTGTGTATATTATACTTCCTAATAACTGTAGTTCTCTGGGTGGTATGCAAATAAATTAAAATAAAATACAAGATTAAATAAGCAACGATAGATAAAATAGCACAGGTCAAAACCCAGAGTGAAACCAATAGCAGAGAATGAATAACAGTGCAGAGATCTGAAAGCACTAAAACAAATGTTCTAAAATGCCTGGGAATTAATGAGATGAATCTGTAGAAAAATGATAAACCACTGTCAATAAATGGAAAGATGCATGGACTCACAATCAATTGTAGACCAACCAACATCACAAAGCGAAATACTGTAGAAGTATACAGAACAATCTACTGTTGTCAGATACAAAAAAGTCACACTATAACAAAATGAAAGGAAAACGCTGTGTACTTCACCACAGTGTATAAATCCTGAGAAACATATAAGAAAGACTGGACTTAGTCCAGCCAATGTGAAGCACTTGGAATGGGAATGAAGTAAGCATGTGCTTATGGCTGAAGTCCTATGTGCTTACCTGCAATTCTAGGTGCTTGGAACTTTCAGTCTAGCAAAGGCTCTAGGTCAGGGGTAGGCAACCTGTAGCCCTCCAGATGTTTTGGACTACAACCCCCATAATCCCTGACCATTGGCCATGCTGGCTGGGCCTTATGGAATCTGTAGTTTAAAAAAAAGGTGTGCACCAGGTTGCCTCTGCCTACACTAGGCTTTCTGTCTGATTTTATTGAAGGTCTATGCAATGGTATCTTATTCCCTGGAAGCTCTTTAAAATGGACCAGACTGAAAATTTTCAAGCTGACTCTGTCAACAAAAACAACAAAGGAAACACTGGATATTACATTGCCTCATGATTCACTGGTATGGTTAATAAATTATGTGAAAAAAGTGCATCAGATAGATACCGCAGCACTATGGTTCTGAACTTGTTCGTCTCTGCGAGGATTGCACTGGAAGGCACAAACACAGCTAAATAAGAATGGACATCTGGAAAACAACACAAATAGTAAAATTGAAGGCGTATAAATCATTCGTAAATGTCTAACTTAGTGAAACAAATTTATGAATGTGTGCGTTTTCCTTTTTTCATTTCATTCTTGTTAAAAGATTTTGTGAATGCTTAGGTTTACTTATGTAATGAATTATTATACAAAATGTCAGTGTTCTGTAATACTTTGAGAAAAAGGATATGGGTATCATCCAAACCAAGTTTTGCAGCCCCATTTGTTTTAAGTTGAAGAGTTCTAAGTGCATACTGAATTCTCTCATTGAAATCAATGGAATGTCAAAGTGCTTAACTTCAGATAGATTTTGCCTGTGTGTGTGTGTGTGTGTGTGTGCGAGAGAGAGAGAGAGAGAGAGAGAGAGAGAGAGAGAGATGAATGACTGATCGGGGCTGCAGTCAAGTATAGAAGCTGCCTTTGTAGGAGACTCTGCAGCTTGGCCTTTTTGCTCTGCCCTAATACTTCCAGCCCACTTGCAGCAGCAGTCCCTGCTGTTATTGGTGGTCAAAGGTGGCTTAACCCTGGAGCATGCTAACTGGGGATTTATTTGCTGTTTGTAGATGAAGAACAAGTGCAAGATGTGGTTGCCCCTGAAATCAAATACACCGAGATCATTATCTACACTTCGGGGTGTTTGGCCTTCGCGATGGCTGTTGTCATCGGTGTTTTGTGCCGGATGCAGCTCCAGACGAACAAGCAGCCCCTAGAGCCCATGGCTGTCCACAAACTCTCCAAATTCCCACTCATCCGTCAGGTATGTACCAGGGTCCCTGGCCTCCCCTAAGGTGGGTCAGAACAATCAGAGTTGTGCCACTGCAGTAGTTTTCAAGAGCCCACAGTCTTGAGTCAAGTGCTATCTGCAGACTCTGAACAAGAGCCAGTGGTGGACAATGAGGTAGCCAAACTGGATCACTGGATGGTAAAATCCCAGGCAGACCATGAAGAGCTCCACAAAGATCTCTCCAAATTCATAGAAGATAGGTCTATCCACAGCTATTTCACATGACACCTTATCTTCAGAGTCCAGGCAGCATCCGGCTGGCCAGTGTTGGAGAAACAGAATGCTGTACTAGATGGACCTTGATCTGATCCAGCATAGTCAGTTCTTATGATCTTAGGTATGCATGCTCTGCTCAGCCACCTGAGACCTGCCCTATTTTGTCACTTGAGTCACATCAAGCCTGTGTCCAATCTGTTTCTGCTCTAGACTGTGCATGGGCCAGTCTAATGAATCTTTGGTTTGTCTCCATAGTTCTCTCTGGAATCAAGCTCCTCAGGGAAGTCCACCACATCACTCATGCGTGTCACCCGCCTCTCATCAAGCTGCACACCCATGCTGGCTGGGGTCATGGAAGTGGAGCTGCCGCTGGACTCCAAGTGGGAATTTCCACGAGACAGGTACGCCTGTGAGTGGAGTGTTAAGTTTTGTCTGCAAGTGCCACTGAGGATGCTGAGCTGGGCTGATGTTTTCTGGGCCGGGTTCTTGCGTGACTCATTGAAGCAGGTGTCAAAGACCAAATTGCCTCCTCGCCAGCCCCATGTCAAGATGTGCATTTACTGTAACACGTGTGGTACTGGTGCTGCCAGTTCTTCTGCATACAAATGTCCTTCGGCTCAAGTAGCAGCAAGTGAGCTGGAAGTTCTGATGTACCTGGGTTGGATGTGATCTCAATGATCCCGGTGAGCATGACAGCTCCAAAAACGGTTGCCATGATCACAGCAATTACCGTACATATATTTGGGTACGTACACGTGTGCTTCTGTTCACATGCTACTTCCTCCTCACAAGTGAGGACACACACAAGCCCCCAAAACATATCTCTGTAAGAAATCTGGTGTCACTGCCACATGTGTAAACTGGCCCTAAGTTTCCTTCATCCCTTCCTCTACAAGGGAGTGTGTAGCAGCAGGCTGGGCGTCAGAGACAATGATGAAAACTGGGTCAGATTTCTACATCACTGGTTGCAGCCCCACACATCCCAGCTGGCACTAGCTCTCTGACATACCCTCTGCTCATAACAGCCACATGCTTTGGTCCCATCCAGCCAAATGCATCCACCTCCATGTTGGCATGAAACTGTCTTTTCTCCTTTCCCCAGGCTGGTGTTGGGCAAGCCACTAGGTGAGGGCTGTTTTGGACAGGTGGTGAGAGCAGAAGCCTATGGGATTGATCAAGAACGGCCAGAGCGCCCCATCACTGTTGCTGTCAAGATGCTGAAAGGTAATGCATCTTACATCGCTTACATCGTGACTCATTGGACTTCTCTCCGTCCATTCCTGGTCTTAATCCAGACTATGGTCCTAAGACAGACCATGGGCCTCTCCACCCCCAGCCTGGGTATCATAATAACTTCCTTCCTTTGCCTCACCAGATAATGCCACTGACAAGGACTTGGCCGACCTCATCTCAGAAATGGAAATGATGAAACGGATGGACCAGCACAAGAATATCATAAACCTGTTGGGTGTCTGCACACAGGATGGTGAGTGATTGCACTGATGGGCTGGGAGGCAGAGGACACGGTGTGCAGTGTGGGAAGAGGCAGAGATGCTTGGGAGGTATGGGATCAGAAGATGCTGGGCCCACTGTGGGGGAAATCAAGGGAGCTGCAACTGCAGTTTGTGGCAGGGGGATGCTAAGACTGGAGAATGGAGCACTGACACCCAATGGAGTTGGGAGCCAGCATTATATGGCATTTTGGAGGTATTCTATGAGGACAGTGAGTCACTTATAGCATCTGCCTGCAGGGCCTCTCTATGTGATTGTGGAGTTCGCTGCCAAGGGGAACTTGCGGGAGTACCTGCGCGCTCGTCGCCCTCCCACCCCTGATTACACCTTTGATATTACCAAGATGCCCGAGGAGCAGCTGTCCTTCAAAGACCTGGTCTCTTGTGTCTACCAGGTGGCACGTGGCATGGAGTACCTGGAGTCCAAGCGGGTAAGAGCAGTCTGGCCAAACAGCTGGCCTCCTCTTCTGCTAGGGTGGCCTAGTTGGATCTTCCCGTCACTTAGCCAGAGATGACTGATGTCCAGTGGCCATGTGTCACCTGAATAATTTGTATGTGCTACTGAGTGCAGCAGTCAGAGCTCCAGGCCAAGTGCTGGCATATTAAAGCTTCTAGGCTATCAGTCAGTCTCTTGGCTCAGCTATGTGAGTGTCCGGTCCGCCCTCAAATTGTATGAGAACCAAGGAAGAATGAAGGGCTGCATGTACCATGCCTGGGGTGGCCATAGCAGGCTGTAGCTCATAGGTAGAGCACATGCTTTGCATGCAAATGGTCCCAAGTTCGATTCCCGGCATCTCCAGGTAGGGCTGGGAAGGAATCCTGTCTGGAACCCTGGAGAGGCATTGCTGCAAGTCTGTGTCGACAATACTGGGCTAGATGGACCAAGGGTCTGACTCAGTAGAAGGCAGCTTCCTATGTTCCTGTACTGAGGTAAAGCAGAGGGAAGGGGTTGAAGGGCATAGAAGAGATGCATGGAAGCTCCCACTCCTGGTAGATCCAACCATGTGTTACCCCTGCATAACTCTGGCATTAAGATGGAGTCCATGCTGAAGTGGGTTCCCTGAAGTCTGAATCTCCCCTTCTCTCTCCCTCTCTCCCTCTCCCTGCAGTGCATTCACCGGGACCTGGCTGCCCGCAATGTCCTTGTCACAGAAGAGAATGTCATGAAAATTGCTGATTTTGGCTTGGCCCGCGGGGTTCACGACATAGACTACTACAAGAAAACCAGCAACGTGAGTGAGAGGCATTAGATGGCCACGGGAGGCGAGGACCCACGACCTTGCAGGGAAAAGAAAGGGGGGGAGAGGGTAGCAGTGGGAAATTAGGGGTCTGGAAGAGAGTGGGGAAGTATTTATAGCTGTGTCTGTGTGTACGTGCTTGGGCACACACATGCTCACAGTGCCATGTATATCAGTGGGGAGAGGGAGTTTTAACGCTTCTCAACTTTCAAAGTATCCAAAGCAATGTAGAAAACAAGCAAGGTTGAAAAAGTCTGTGGGAGTGGATGTATGGATACTGCTCAATGGATGGGAGAGGGCACAGCTTGGGAAGCGGGGCCGTCACCTTGGGAAAGCAGTCATGAATAAAGGGTTTCTAATGTCTCCCTGCAGGGCCGTCTGCCGGTAAAATGGATGGCACCAGAGGCCCTCTTTGACAGGGTGTACACGCACCAGAGTGATGTGTAAGTGTAACTCTGCAAGGTTTCATTACAGGCTCTCACAATCAAATCGGCCTGGACAGGCTGTGCCTGGCAGAACAGCAGTGCATTACAAACCACTGTCTATATACCTCCCTTTGATACCATTGTACCTGTCTATATACCTCTTGGATTCTAACCTACAGAAAAGCATCAGAAGCTGTCTTATACCAAACTGGACCATTGGTCCATTTAGCTCAGCATTGTGTACACTGACTAGCAGCAGCTCTCCCAAGGCTTTAGACGGGGCTTTTGCCCAGCCCTACCTGGAGATGCCGGGGATTGAACCCGAGGCCTTTTGCATGCACCTCTCCTGGGAATATGGAGAATAACTGAGCCTATTTGCCACTTCCCTAGCAATTGTAATGCATGAGCCATAACTGGCATAGAAAAGCCAGAGCACAAAGGCCCTAGCTACCCACTTGTGGTAAGGATCGCATGGAGTACAGAATCACTTTCTCCCTGTAAATTGGTCTGTCATCCTAAAGAGTCCCCAGCATATGTATGCTCAGTCCTTTCCACCTTTCTTCACAAATTTCATTTTGGTGAGATTAGTTTTGCACATTTCATTGTGGTGTGAGATATCCTCTGAGGTTAGCTTGTGTGGCACTGTTTATTCTCTGGATATATTCATTTTGCAAATCTTTATGGCTTTCTTACCATCTCTCCCCCCACCCCCCCTTGTGCTTCAAGGTGGTCCTTTGGAATTCTGATGTGGGAGATCTTTACATTGGGTGGTTCCCCATATCCAGGCATCCCAGTGGAAGAACTCTTCAAACTCCTGAGAGAAGGTCACCGCATGGACAAGCCCTCTAACTGCACCCATGAACTGTAAGTGCCATGGTGCCTCCTAAGGACTAGTCTAAAAATCATACCTGCGTCTATAGACTAAAGTGGTTGACAGGTGCCTGAGGCTTCCTCTCCTTTTCCCAAACAGGTACATGATGATGAGGGAATGCTGGCATGCTGTTCCTTCCCAGCGGCCCACCTTCAAGCAGCTGGTGGAAGGACTGGATAAGGTCCTAGTTGCTGTCTCCGAAGAGGTAGGTTCAAAGCTCCAGGAAGTGGCACAGCTAGCTTTTTAAACAGCTGCATTTATCTGCAACAGAACTAGTGATTTTGGGAGGAGCCGGGCCATCATCCCCTGTGAATACTGATGGTTGTCCTTTCTCTCTTTTTTCAGTACCTGGACCTGTCAATGCCCTTTGAACAGTATTCCCCATCCTGCGAAGACACTACCAGCACCTGCTCCTCTGATGACTCAGTCTTCACCCATGACCCTCTGCCCATCACCCCTTGCCTCTTCCCCTATCACAATGTGAGGACATGAGGACAGGAGCAGGCCATGGACCCCAGGGAAGGTTTTGTTGTTTTCTTCTTCTGTTCCTAGAGGATTACACCGCTTGGGAACAGAAGTTCTCACATTGTCCCTGGTGAAAGAGCTGGGAGCCATCTATCAGCAAAGGCCCGAAAGTCTGCATCTCAAGCTTCTGGAGCCTGCTGGACATAGGCAACCCAAGGTTCCCCGGCGAGGGACAGGATACCTTCCTTGTAAACTTCTGCAGGTGCTCCTGCCACTTGTGCTGGTGCTTCCATGCCCTCTATAATCTCAGGTTCCCTCAAAGCTGTTGCTCTAGCTGAGCCTTGGATGCTACCAGCTCCCTGAGGAGAAGTAGGACCAGATGAACAGGGAGGAACCTCATCCTGGGGAAAGGAGCACTCTCTACATGCCTGGGCTCCTGCCCAAGCCATGGAACCGTCTCCCCAGCCACGGGGCACCCTACTTGTTTGTTTGACACTATTCCCAATTTAATAATATTTTTTATGAAATCTCATTATTTGGCGGGAGCCAGCCAGCTTTCTCAAGCCACCCATCCTCATCTGGACACATGGCCACCAAGGACAGACATCCAACGCAGGGCATGGACCTTCCCTTCTGGCTCCTGCTGTCCCCTGTACATAACCCTAGAGATAAATATTTATGTACATATCATTTCTAATGCACATGAATTATCCACACCCATAAATTATTTTTTTGGAATAGAGCCTCTGCCTGGAGGTTTGTTTGTTTTTTTGCTCCTAAGAAGGGCTGGCCTGCTCCCAGAGAAGCATTAGCCTGGCTAGGACCCATACACTGGGGAAATGGATCTTGAAGCACCACCATCTCCCAAAAGGTGTCTTTTGTCACTCCAGTTTGTAGGGTTGGGAAGGCAGCTCTAGACTACTTTGGTTTCAGCTGGCATAGCTGTGTCAGTAATTTGTAAAGGTCAAGGGTTACAATTGCAACATCACTGGGTTTTTGTCTAGGTGAATGTACATGGAGCTTTAGAAGGTAGGTGTGTATGTATGTGCGCGTGCGCATGCGCGCACGCTCATTCATGTGTGCACTTTGATAGATAGCCATGATATCTTCTTCCTGTTAAACAGTCTGTGGGAGAGAAGCTGGTTGGACTTGTCTCTCAGCAACCGAGTGTTCTTGGCCTCACATCCAAGACTCAAGATCCTGGCCAAATCTTTTGTCGGGCCACTGACAAACAAGGGAATTCCAATCCTTGCAATTTCCCAAAGAGCTAATTTGCTGGGGATATCCAGGAGGACATACAAGAGGGGAATGTAAGAGGCTTCTTTTGAAGCACACATCCCCTTTGGGCTAAGGGTACTGGTGGTCAAAGCAACCTTTGATCCATGGAAGAGTCCTGGCAGTCTGTTTTGCTAGTAACTGGCTCTGCCTGGTAGTAAGCACTGGCACAGCTTAAGGGTGGTGGTGGAAGAGATACAACATGAGATATACACCACCCTGTGGAGCTTCAGCTGTTTCTCTGTCTGCATATCAGACATGGGGGTGGATTTGAGCCCAGGAAGGAGCATTGTGCATACAGAGGCACCTGTGCTATCTGCTTGCACACATAGTGTGTGCACCTGTGTGCTTCTCCCATAGCACAGGAGAAGCAGGGGGCAGCGGTAGAGCTTCCATTCCTGCTTAGCTTGCTCACGCACAAAGCACTCACCCATCTGTTCTACATTAGCCGCTCTTCCGTTTAAGCCACCGTGAACTCTCCCTGAAATTGATCCAGCAACTGGCCACTCTTTCAGAGCCTGGGAATCTATCTCCGGGTACAGCAAAGCCCAGTGGGAATATTCCACCCCCCCTCCCCCACTGCCACCCTCTCCTCCCCAGTGATTGGTTCAAGCACAAGGGTATCAAAGGGAGTAATCAGAATCCTCCTTTCTCCTAGTTGTAGTTCCAGAGGATCTGGCATGCCAGGAAGCTGGCGAAAGATATTTTGGGGAAGCATTTAACCATTTATTGCTTCCGATTGTGGCCCCTTTCACATACTAAATATCCTGGTGGTTTACCTCCTCTTCCTCCCAACCACTGAACTATGCACCAAGCACGGGCTCAGCCCCAGGAGGTGGCTGCAGCTGTCCCTCTTCCCCAGCCCCCCCAAATCCACATGGTTTAGAGTTTCACAAGAGTCCCTGTGAAGGAATCGCAGCCGTCCCAGTGGGGATAGGGTTTCAATGGGCCATTTTCCCCAGCGTTGTTTCCTCTCTCCCCAGCTGTAGCCCATTCCAATCCAGCTGGGTGATGGGATGAGAAACAATGGCTCCCTCCCATCCAGAAGTTGTCTGTCCTGCACTTCATTCTCAAAGTAATGTGCCAGAATGCAATGGAGCAAGTGGCTGTGTGTTGCTATCATGGTTGAATGGTGGCAGCTGGAGCAAGTCTCTGGACCTTTGGGCACAGGCTCCTAAGGTCAGCACAAGGGCTTTTGCCAAGGGCACAGGAGATGCTGCAACAGGTGCAATACGCATGAGTTGTTGCTAATCCTTTCAGCTCCCTCTGTTACAACCCGGAGAATCAGCCCTGCACTTGGGCACTTAGGACAATCTAACCTGTGTTTCTCCTACTAACAGCTTCCAGAGGCATGCTGATCCACAGCTTTTTAGCTTGCTTTCGTATGCTAGCATGCCGGATGTTTTGGCTTGGCCCACTTCATTTTCCAAGCAAGAGGCATGACCGACCTAACAGGGCTGAGCTTAATTGATGATAAGTGGGGCACAGTGGCGACGGTCTAGAAATCGGCACTGCTGTTGCTGCCCATTGCTAGCTATGGTAGCTAGCTCTCTGGTGCAAAAGTCTAGCGCTCTGTCCTGACTCCTAAGTATCTCCACTTTCATTATGAAAACTTTTGGTTCCTCTTTAGCAGATAAATGGAACCCAAAGGAGAAGCTTTTGGTGATCAGAGTACTATTACCAGCATCACCAAAGGATATTTCTCCTGTCCCAACACTGATCCAATAATCTAGTATGTATGTATGTATTTAAATATGCTGCACTTACCAGGGCGGCTCATACAATAAAACAGGTTAAGAGCAGGTTATGAACAACAAATACAATAATATAATTTTGCCCAACTCTGAAATCAGAAAAATCCTCAGCATTGCAATCAAAATCAAACAAACAGGATACTTTTGTACCAACTGACTGTGCTTCCATCATTCCTCCTAACTGCAAAATTCAGTACAAATGTGTCTTATTTGTCTAGTTTACTCTGACTGCTGAGTTGGACATATTTAATACAGACAAATAAGACACAATTTAGACCCTTCACTCATCAGCCAATAAGGTACTTACGTGGACACTACTTTCCCATAGAGGTAGCCAGCTCAGATGGTCACATGCATGAATTATTGTTTCATATTATAATTAAGATCAGGGGTGGGGAACCTCAGGCCCAGGAGCCAAATCTGCCCCCCCTGGGGGTTCCCCAGATGGCCATGGCCCCACCCCATTTCCCCCAACCACTGATTGTTTTGTGGTTTCCTGACTTATTTAGCTTTCCCCCCTAAAGGGTTGAAATGCCTCTCCTAAGGCTTAGTTACTGGCAGTAAGAGCTTTGAACTACAATATGCTGGCAATTTTGGGAACTGTGGCCCCAACTCCTTTGCCATCAGCCTCACCCACCACTGGGATGAACTGTTAAGTTCAAAGACCATTGGACAAATATCCATCCACAGTAAGCAATTCACTTTTTCAACTTGTGGTTCTCAAGAATAGCCAAGACCAAAAACATGACAAGATTCAGAAGGGTCTGGGCAGTTTAATGAATGACAGGATCAGAGTTGGAACAGCTAATGCTAGGGGATATGCACTCTCCTTTTATGGGTTGCCAGGCAGCAATTGGGAGTTAAAATGAGACTATAATAGGGCAGATTATCAAACATCTGCCTAGTTGCAGTGGGGAGGGGATTTGGCACTTTTCTGAATCACTGTGGTCAGCCATAGGCTCCGGCTGGGATTGGTGAACACTGTGAATGATCCAACTGGCAATGTTGCTTTTCCTGTGACTTTTCTCGTCCCATCCAATATGGATCATACTAGCTCCTAACAAGTCTTCAGAGGCCTTTTCCTTAGATGCTGACAGCTCTTACATACCTAGCTTTTTCTGCCAAAATATAAACTAATCTGAAATGGAATTGACAGAGCTTCTGAAAGGCAACCTGTTCTCCTTGCCCTCCATGGGAGAAGAGACTTACGGTATTAACCTATTCAGAAAAGACCAGTCTAGTGTCCTGTCCTTGACCAATGCCAATCCGTTAGCCACAGAAACCACTAGAAAGGCTGATTGGGACCCACAAGTTGTGGTAGGTTGTCAGCCTGCCAGCAAGCAGTGGATGTTTCGGACAACAGCACAAACCATGGGGTTTTGCTTCTGGGTCAACTCTTAGAATTGACAGCTGAATCCCAAACACAGACCACAATATATTGGTGGATAGATTGGTGGGTTTCCCTGATTAAAAGCCCAGGAACCACTGGCATCAGAACTCAGAAATGTGTTATTTGAAAGGAGAGAACCCGGAATAGAATGGGAAACCTATCCAAGGCTGAGGGTAGAACAAAGCTGATTCATAGAGCCTACACATTTATGCCACCCAGCAAAAGTTTTGAACCTGTACACCTGGGTGGTATCCAGACTTGGCATTTGCCAGCGGGTTTCAGGTTTCTCAAAGACTCACCACAAGATGTAGCATTAGCTAGTTGTGCCATGTGGTCAGTCACATGGTACAGCCTCCCTTTCAGATTGGAAAGTTCTCACTGCAGGTGCTCAAACACTAGGGGACAGCTGCCATAAGGGCTGACTCTCTTGCTCCAGAAAAAGTTGAGGTCCCAGAATTCCTTTTATCCAAATGTCCCCCTGCCCTGAATCAATTTCAGATTCCATAAACTGCATTCCCACAATAAACTTTTACCATACTGATAGGTTCTGTCACAGATACAAAATGTCACTGAGCTACACTGGCGCAAGAGGCAACTGCATTCATGTGGTCAGGCCTGCTGCACCTTAGGGCACAGCTGCCATAAGGGCTGACTCTCTTGCTCCAGAAAAAGTTGAGGTCCCAGAATTCCTTTTATCCAAATGTCCCCCTGCCCTGAATCAATTTCAGATTCCATAAACTGCATTCCCACAATAAACTTTTACCATACTGATAGGTTCTGTCACAGATACAAAATGTCACTGAGCTACACTGGCGCAAGAGGCAACTGCATTCATGTGGTCAGGCCTGCTGCACCTCTGCAGCTTGCTGTGTCTGTGATGGAATCCTTTGGATTCCTATTAAGTCCCTGATTCAAGGGAACTGTGAATTCGCAACCAAAGTCTTGGTATTTCTAGAACAGCCTCCCCCAAACTTCCAGATGTTTTGGACTTCGAACTCCCAGCAATCCTGACCATTGGTCATGCTAGCTAGGGCTACTGGGAGCTGAAGTCCAAAACAGCTGGAGAGTACCAGGTTGGGGAAGGCTGTTGTTGAATTTTTTGCAGCATGTCTGAAGGTGACACTGCAACAATCAGGCATTGTAAAATCGCCATTACCACTTAGCTTATTAAGCATGTTCAAAGTGCTTCATGTGTACACAACCTTGTCAATAGCTACCAGAGTTCATGTTGTAGATTCCCCTGCGAGTACAAACCCGACAAGATAGGCTGGTGGGCAGAAGAAGAGGCATGAAAAGCATCCTGGTAAGTAGCATCCGTGATCAGACAAAGCATTTGGTACCTGCAGGCCTCTTCTGGCCTAGGAGTGGGCCCATAATATGGGTCCTTGGGGACTGGAAACAGTCTTGCCCACATACCCATAGGCCCTTCCCCCCCCCCGCACCCCACTGCCCCTTGTAAAGCAGACAGACCACCAGCAGGTGTGAATCCTACCATGCCCCAACAGCCTTAGTGGCCCAGTGAAAAAGCCCAGCTGCCTGCTAATGAGCCAGAACCAATGCATTCATCGCAGCCGGTGAATGAGTCCATTGAGCAGAGCTGGAGAAATGGCTGCCAGTTGGGGCTTTCTTGTCCCACCCTGAACAGCTTGCTCCAACTTCAGGCACTCAGGATTGAGGGGAGGGGGCTTAGGGGCTAGTGGGGTTTGTTTGCTTAAGGCTCCCTGTGCCATTTCTGTATAAATAAACTGAACCATGGAGGGGGAAGAGAGAGCAGTATGCGGGAGGAGACAGCTCAGTATACATCTCATTCAGCACCTCATCTTTGCAAAATCCCACCCTTGTACGAGCATTCCCCATCGCCCCCCTTTCCCCCCTTTCCCTTGCACCCCAACACATCAGCTCCCCTGTGTCGTCTTGGTCCCCTCTGCAGCTCCTGACAATGGTGTCCTGTCCAGCTTTGCGTGGGCTCAGGTGAATAAATGATCTCTATTTCAGGGGAAGGATGTGGTTTCCGAAGCTTGCTCCGCTCACCCCGTTGGTTTGTGTTATTGCTTTCTTTTCACGTTCCCCCCCCCCTCACACCCTTCTGATTCCCTTTTTCTCTGCCTTGCCAAAAACCCCTGGAAAACAGCGCCATGGTCAATTACAGAGGCAATGAGGAGAGTTCATTAATATTGAACGCAAGCTCTGGAGCCAGGTGGAGAGAGACAAGGAGGAGATTGTGTGTGCGGAGCTTGTAGGCCACCAAAGAGAGCAACAGGGCTTGTGTGTGTTTACACTCTCCCATTCAGACCTCTCCTGGCCCTCCCATTTTTAAACACACACAGACCGCGCCTTTCAGGAGCTCTGTGTGTAGGAGAAAGGACGCCACTGACGGTGGTGGTGGAGCAGCTCGGCATCCTCTGCCCACCCAGGCCAAGGCAGCCAGCCGGGACTGAAATGGAACCTGTGTGCCTGCGTGACTCAGAATAGAAGGCAGTTTGCCACCAGCCCAGGAATAGAAATGCTATCGGAGCCCCCGCCGGCGCCATGAAACCTGCCCCATGTGCACAGATGTGAAGTATTGACTTTGGCAGCAGAGGTCTTGTGCCTTGTCCTGCTTGTAAAGAGATGAAATGGAACAGAAGGGCCAGTATATAGACCTCTGCTCCTCGTGACAAAGCCTAGATGGCATGAAACACCAGCATTTGACAAAGAAAAATAGGTACGCTTCAGCGGAAAAGGGATCCAAAGCAGGAGGGAGAGAGAGCCAAACGCCACTGGCATTCAAGACGTTTTGGAATGCAAACTTTAGACATTTGTGTCTCTCTCCAGTATATAAAGCACACATCCTCCTTTCAAGGTTAGAAATCAGCACATTTTTGATGCCCCAAAATATTCCGTGGTGAAATCCTAAATGCTTTTGAATCAGAACACTCAGTATAAGCTACCAGAGTGACCCAATCCAGTCTGCAAGGAAGGCAGATGGTCTTGGGTGCTGCCCAAAAAATGACGGCATGCTGGAGCAGGTAAGCTTTGGCATTAGATACAGATTCCAGCAGCTTGTCCTTTTGTCAAGAAAAGAGGTACAGTTGAAGAGGGCACGTTGTTATGGTTGGCAGGGCCCTGGCGTGATAAGAGAGGGAGCTCCTTCTCATCTCAGCAGGGCAGGTCCTGTGCTCCTAGCGAGCAGAGCAGATGTTCCTCCCCTGAATCCCTCTGACCCTGAGCCACAGCTAGGGCAGGAGGGGGGAGTCGCAGCTGCTCCAAGCTGGACATCAAATTAGCTTCCTCATTCAAAGCACTTTCCCCTTTGTTTCTGCTTGGAGGCACCAATTAGTTCTTTGTAGAATATTAACGAGGTGTGAAGAGCAATTTGTGTAAATAAGAGCAGCACTTGCACAGAAGAGGAGCCCAAGGCTGAAGACTCCCATCTGCAGAATGACCAGGAGATCTTGCCTTCATATTTTAGAGCTTGGCAGATGCAGGAGTTTATAAATGCAGGGCACAGATACTAGCATTGAAAAAATGATCCTTCAACGCCAACTTCAGTGGACCGGTCATGTTGTTCGAATGCCTGACTGCCGTCTCCCAAAGCAGTTACTTTACTCCCAACTCAAGGATGGAAAGCGGAATATCGGTGGTCAATATAAGAGGTTTAAAGATGTTCATAAGGCAAATCTAAAAAAATGCAATATAAACATCGAAAACTGGGAAGCTCTGGCCCATGAACGATCTAAATGGAAGTTGGCCTTTCACAAAGGTTCCATGGACTTTGAAGAAGCCCGAGTGCAAGGTGAAAGGGAGAAACGTGCTAGGCGAAAAGCACGTCAAATGAATCCTTTACAGGACCATCTTCTATCTGGTAACCTGTGTCCTCACTGTGGGAAGCTGTGTGGATCTAGAATTGGCCTCCACAGTCACTTACGGACCCATCGCTAGAGTCTACACAATCTTCTTTAGAATTTCCTCCTTTTATCCCGGAAGACAATCTTACTCGGTCACGAGTGATCGCCTGATGATGATGATGTGCAGCTTGTATGTCTGTAGGCTCTCTGTACAGAAAAGCTGGTGAACCCGTGAAGGTGGGGAAGAGGCTGGCAGGTGTGATCCTGCTCTTGCCACCTGTCATGGGCTCGACACCACCTCATCTTCATCTGTTTCTAGTACAAAATTTTTCATATTATATGCACAAGTGGGCAATACCTTTATTAGAAACAATTGATATTCTACAAAAATGTGCAAGCTTTTGAGTTCTCCAGAACTCTTCATCAGGCTTCATTTTGCAGTCAAATCCTCCATTTTGAGACTGGGTTTATCTATACTGCAGACCACATGGCCACTCTGCCTGGCCAAATTTTTGGACATTGCTGTTTCTTTCTCCCATCCCCTGCTTTTTGTACCACCCAGCCTGATAAACATATTGTGGAATATTGGTTGGCCTTAATAAAGGTATTGCCCAACTGTGTATTTTTTAAATTTCTTTCCTCATAGACCATTACAGCTATCTTTGTTTTGTTTTTGTTTTCTTTCATGTTATATAGTAGCCTGTGAGGTAACCCTGAACTAAATGCTTTATGTGATAGTAATGTGTCTGTCCATTTTCCCCAAATAGCAACCTTGCTCTGTTTCAGATATGGGTAACCAGTGGCAGCTTCTCTCCCAGGGTGAGTAGCAGCTTCAGGGTGTATGTAATATTCATCGGGGCTGCACTGTAGGGTGGTGGTGGTAAAGGGTTAACCACCTCCCACATACTTTGGTCCTGATCCTGATTACCTTTGCACCTGCTGTTTCTTTAAAAAAAAAAGCAACCACAAAGACATGTGAAAGGAGATCACACAGTTCTTATATTATCTAGTTTGGCCCTCAGGCAGTGATGAAAGTGGGCAGCAGGAAGGGATAGACAGGAGCAGCCCACCAGAAAAGCATTCTAAAGTTCCAGAAAATTATTTCACCAAAATGTCATCACAGAATGTACAGAGTACCAGAAAATCACCATAGGAGGGCCAGAAAAAAAAAACATGTGATCCACTTTCATCGTTGGAGTGAGGGAGGCTGTGTGCACACAAGTGCCTCTCTTAGAGAAAAGTGCTAGTATATATATAAAGATATATAAGATATATAACTTGTATTCTGGCACAGTTAATGAAAGCGGAATATCGGTGGTCAATATAAGAGGTTTAAAGATGCTCTTAAGGCAAATCTAAAAAAATGCAACATAAACATCGAAAACTGGGAAGCAGCTCTGGCCCATGAACGATCTAACTGGAGGTTGGCTTTTCACAAAGGTTCTATGGACTTTGAAGAAGCCTGAGTGCAAGGTGAAAGGGAGAAACGTGCTAAGTGAAAAGCACGTCAAACGAATCCTTTACAGGACCATCTTCCATCTGGTAACCTGTGTCCTCACTGTGGGAAGCTGTGTGGATCTAGAATTGGCCTCCACAGTCACTTACGGACCCATCGCTAGAGTCTACACAATTTTCTTTAGAATTTCCTCCTTTAAAAATTTTCTTTTTGTAAATTTTTATCCTGGAAGACAATCTTACTCGGTCACGAGTGATCGCCTGATGCTGATGCTGATATTATTTACATCCCACTCTTCTGCTCTCACACCCAGAGTGGCGTACAAAAACAAACATATATACATGTCCAATAATAAAATGTAATAAAAACAACAATTTAAGTTATCATAAAATAGCTTAGAAACTGAGGCTGCAACATAATCAATCAAACATTAAACATTTGCCCCCCAAAATGGGTTTTTTAAACTTCTGCCTAAATATGCTTAGGGAGAGGGCCAAACACATGTTGGTGGGCAACATGGAAGGAGTCTGGGGGCACACTGGTGCCTGCAGGGGCCACGTTGTCTGCCCCTGATCTAGACCACCAATCTGCCTGGCTTCTGTCTATTCCTTTTGGTCTCTTCTGCCAACACTTCTCTGACCTATTTCGTTTTCAGACAGTGACAGGCTTACGGATGTGTACGTAGATCTAAGACTGTAGAAAAGTCTGCCAAACGATTCAGCTCCTTCTTGAAATAGCTCTGACTTCCATTCTGCTAATCCTAAATTCCTTGTACAAGCAAGGAGCAGAAATAATGCCACAGGACACCAGGAAGAATCTACAGATAATTAATGACTAGTTGGGGTGACTCCCAGAGAACCTCAGCCTCAGCTGGAATTTCTTCCCATGAAACCGCTGAGTGATTCCAAACAGACCTGGCTTGTTACAGTCTACAGATAATTTACTAGCGAGAGCACAACCATCTCCCAGCCCAAGGCATATATTGTGTTTACCTGTGCTGCTCAGGACTGGGGAGGGATGTATATCTTCTTGATGGTGAATATTATACTTCATCTCAGTTTTCCTGTAAGAAAGTATGAAAAGAATAGTCAAACAAATGGCACCTTCACATACTGTGCTACTGCTTTGATTGCCATATCCCTATCCCAGTCTGAAGCAATACTAATGCTTTTTATACAATTAGCTTCAAAACTCACCATTGCAAGTTGAATTATTATGGCCAAGAGTCAAGAAGCAATTAGCTACGGTATCTATGAAGTCAACTAAAAATACCTGACTTTGAGTAATTAATGTTGCCAGATTTTGGACAGGGTCTTAACCATCCTGTTTAAGGGCCTGTACTGCTGGGTGGATGATCTCCAAACTATCCTAAATGCTTTTGCAGAAGCATACGAAAAACTTGGTCTCTCACTTAACATCAAAAAAACCAAAGTGCTTCATCAGCAAGTGCAAGCCAATCCTTTGGTGATGCCATCTATCCAGCTTGGCGGGACAATACTGGAAAATGTTGATCATTTTCTCTATCTTGGCAGCTATCTTTCTGTTACAGCTAACATCGACAGTGAAATCCAGCATCGTCTGAGCTCCGCAAGTGCCGCATTTTCTCGAATGAAACATAGAGTGTTCGAGGATCGGGATATTTGTAAGAAGACCAAAACACTGGTTTATGAAGCCATTGTATTACCAACTTTATTGTATGCCTGCGAAACATGGACTATCTATAAACGTCACTTCCACCTCCTTGAAAGGTTTCATCAACGTTGCCTCCGGAAAATCCTGCAAATTATTTGGGAAGATAGGCGAACAAATGTCAGTGTACTGGAAGAAGCAAAGACTACTAGCATTGAAAAAATGATCATTCAACGCCAACTTCAGTGGACCGGTCATGTTGTTCGAATGCCTGACTGCCGTCTCCCAAAGCAGTTACTTTACTCCCAACTCAAGGATGGAAAGCGGAATATCGGTGGTCAATATAAGAGGTTTAAAGATGTTCATAAGGCTAATCTAAAAAAATGCAATATAAACATCGAAAACTGGGAAGCTCTGGCCCATGAACGATCTAAATGGAGGTTGGCCTTTCACAAAGGTTCCATGGACTTTGAAGAAGCCCGAGTGCAAGGTGAAAGGGAGAAACGTGCTAAGCGAAAAGCACGTCAAATGAATCCTTTACAGGACCATCTTCTATCTGGTAACCTGTGTCCTCGCTGTGGGAAGCTGTGTGGATCTAGAATTGGCCTCCACAGTCACTTACGGACCCATCGCTAGAGTCTACACAATCTTCTTTAGAATATCCTCCTTTTATCCCGGAAGACAATCTTACTCGGTCACGAGTGATCGCCTGATGATGAGTACTGAATAATCATGATGGCAGGTTATCCACATTCATTTAAGAACATAAGAACAGCCCTACTGGATCAGATCAAAGTTCAGGATCCTGTCCCACGCTGGCCAACCACAAACAGGACAATGAGTGTAGCACACTCTGTATATATATGCATACAGAGGCATGCATATATATATATGCATACATACATACATGTCTCTCTCTCTCTCTCCATCACGACTAGTAGCCATGATAGCCTTTTCCTCCATGAACGTGTCTAATCCCCTTTTAAAGCCACCCAAGTTGGCACGCATCTCTACATCTTGTGGAAATTAATTCCACCATTTACTACGTGCTGTGTGAAGAAGTACTGTAGCGTTTATGCATATTTCTCCAATGGGCTAGATATGCCACTCCTAGAGATACTCGGTCTAAACACGCAGTTCCTGTAAAACTAGGGGTGGGCAACCCGCACATGTGGGCCTCCGTATCCTTTTGTGCAGCCCTCACGGACCCCCGCCACCAAGTTTGCTGCAGTGGCAGCAAAAAAAAATCAGTGGTTTGTCGTCTAATGTCGACAGTGCAGCAGCAGCAGGAGGAGCGCAGGCCCCCAGTGGATTCGGGGGGGGCGGGTTGGCTCACCCCTACTGTCCCGTAGGTGGGCTCAGACCTAAAGCATTTGGGCACAGTGAAATGTGAAAGAGGAGGCCCTCCCATTCCAACCTATGGACGGTTGTTTGGTGAGATGTAAGATTCTCTATGACTGACTCTTCAAGCCCCGTTAGATCCAGCGTGCTGGTCTGTCCCCTTCATAATGTGTTCAGCATGAGTAGCTCTGTGGTTAGCCATGGATGTTTTAAATTGCCACATATACAGCCCATACGCAAGGCAATAGAGGCAGTTCACAACTGTAAAGTAAGAGGGGAAGTTTCTGCCACTTCCTGATCCCCAAGATAGGAACTGAGATGAACACACACACACACACACACACACACACTTCGTTACACTTCAGAAGGCTCAAGTAATTGTTCATGTCCTTCAAGTATTTAAAAACTAATATTTAATAGGTATAGTACTTTTGTATACTGGATACTGATGTGTACTGAACTGGTACCTAATACCAGCACTCACCTGCTAATCAGACCTATTTTGCTGTTACTAAAGTTCTGTCTTATAGCCTGGGAACTGCTCCCACAACGTTCTGCTGAATCTTAAAAACCAATTGCATTTATTGAATGTAATGTACTGAATATTAAAACTCTGACCATTTTTATATTCTGGGTGGTGAGGTGAGATATATGGCAGAATGTACGCATTTACAGCATCTAAATATGACCATTTGTTTTTGGGGTGGTAAGAGAACCTATAATATAACATTTCAAAAACTATACAGCAGGGCATGCCATCAGACTCATTCATTATTTTACTTGCTTATGACTGCATTATGAACCCTTTTCTTCATCTGACATAAACAAATGTACCTATATTTCTCTGCAGATATCACCCCGCCTCCCCGTCCACCCAATCTTAGGGAGAAAGCTTATGCATCCTTCCTCTAGATGCCAAAAATAGCAGATAGGACCCTCCTCTGTCTCCCAATGTAATATGCTGCTTACATAGTTCCCACTTATGTAAGAAAGACTCTGGTGTACACCTCTAATTACCCCTCTGAGTCCTTCACCCTCCCCAGGTCTTCCGCAAGGGGCTACACTGATTCGCTGGAGGCTGACAACAACAGTGTCGCCATGGGAGCCCATGCTGCTCAGTAAACCCAAAAGAACAAATAGCGGCCCTGCTGCTTTCCGAGTTGCAAGGGCTACAGAGGAACCTGAAGGGAGAGGCACATGTGGGGCCTGCCCGGGTGGGGGAAGGCCCCTCCAAGCCCACAACAACTGGAGGCCTTTTTATTGTTTAACATTCCTGATATTTTCTGTCAGGGCTGAACCAATTGTCCCTAATCCACCAGGCTCTACTGGCCAAACAAATGCAGCTGAATCCTCGGCATCCTGTTCCCACTGAACAGGCATCTTTTGTGAGGGGGGATTTAGAGCGTAGCCCAGTAAATCCAGCTAGTTTCCTGAGTTGGGGTTCCCACACACACTCTCCCAGCTGCTGCCAGGTCCTGCCCACCATACAGGGTATGGGGATGCCCCCTACTCCTGCCCCTTCTAAGCAATGGCCACAGGCCCTTCTCCACCCCACACCCCCACAAGACCCTCTTGGAGTGGGAGGGGTTGGGCATTATGGATCTCTTTGTCACACACTCCGACCTTCTTTTGTAATCTGTGGAGGGCTTTGTTATGTATGCTTCTCTCTCCCTCTTTCACTGTCACATGTCAGTTGACCCTTCCCACATCTGTTCTTCCCAGGAGCAACTGCTATCCTTTTTATACTGTGCTGTCCTAGAGAATGGCTACCCGTGGGCAGAGTGGCCATTTTGGATCCATATCATACAGGATCTTTGCACAGGCAATTTCAAAGCTCTCATGAAAAGTTGACTGAGTGGTGTGGGCGGGGTGTGAATGGGGATGAGAGGAAGGTACTTTGGGATGTTGGAACTAGTTTGTATTGACATAGTCTGTAGTCTGGGTCATTCCACTCCGTGGGCGATCAGTCAGGGTTACCCCCTGGGCAGCAGGAAGTACAGTCCCGAGGTCTTTGGCAGGATGCTGGACCCAGGCAGCATTCCAAAGCGCTGCAAAAGGGTGCATATCAGGCAGAAAACACTCAGGAGGCTGTGTACACTTAGAACAGGAAATGGCTATTTCATAACATGGCATTTTTCCTGCAGGAAAACCTGTACTAATGTATACAGATTGTCATGTGAGAAAACCACACTAGTATCTGTTTTGCCACACTTGTGTGTAGAAGTTGCATTGGTTTCTACAGTAACTACAGTTAAAAAAAACAGACAGACACATGATTTCCACAGATGAAAAACCATACCTCACAGGGTTCCTGTGAGGATAAAATGGAGAGGAGGATGAGGATTATGTAAGCCGCCTTGGGTTCCTTGCAGGAAAAAAGGCGGGGTATAAATATAATAAATAAATAAATTACACATACATATGAAAAATGTAATGTGCAAAGTGGCTCTCAGAAGAGTGGTGGTTAAGAAAAGAACTCTCAATAAGGTAAGTGTCTCACAGTTTCTTCCTCTGTGCAGAGATGGGTAGAAGAGAAACCCACAGATTTCCTTCAGTTCTTCTGAGCACTGCACTTTGGCCTGAGCAACAGACAGCAGCATCTTGGCCAGATGTGTTTTCTTTTACTAAAAGGTATATACACTGCCCTTCATGGGAGCTTGCAGGGCAGTTTATGAAAGCAAGATAAAATACACAAATAAAGTATAACAACAACGTTTTTTTTTTTAAATTACTTAAACTGCCCTGAGCATATGTTCAGCCTGAGTGCTGCTAGCATAACTGCTGAGTTTCAAATCTACATGCACATATGCATGTGTAAACAGCGTGCAAATATGTAGGTGAGCAACAGCCAGCTCACCCACTGACAGTGGCCTGGCCTGACTGTCCTGATAGCTGAGAAAAGAGACAATCAGAGCAGAAGTCTTCAACCTTTTCAGATCCAGGACCTACTTTTAACTCAGCTTGAAATATGGCATCCACTTTGGGTTTGTTTTGGTGTGTGCCATATATGTCCATGCTTCTGGTCTCTTCTCTCTGTGTCTTGCTTCTTCTCTTTCTCCCACTTCTCTCTGTATTCCATCTTTCTCCTTCTCTCTAAAAACAAAAACAAAACCTGTATAGAAAAAAACCTGCTGCTGCTGATGCAACCCACCTTAGTTCAGTGCACAACCCTAATGGAGCCCAACTCACCAATCAAAGGCCATTGAGCGAAGGCATGGATGATGAGCAGGGCCGGTGCACAGAGTTCCAAGGCAAAGAGGGGACTCAGGAGTACAGATTAAGAGATGCACAGCCATCCCGAAGGCGCCATTCTATGCATAGCATTACCCTTCTCCTGAAAACAGAAAACAAGTTTCAGGGTCCCTAAGCAATTTGCAGAGACCTGACTACCTATGCCCTTCATCATAGGCAAGCATCCGGGAAAGCAAGGCTATGGAAAGGCCAATGTAGGGACCGGCTTCTCATTCTGTGAGCTAGCTCATTGGCACCCACTGCTCCTTTCCCAGATATCGCCTCTCTAACCTTCATGGGCACAAGCTGTGCTTTGTTTATGTCAGCCATAATTAAGTTTTCCTGCAGGAAATCTAAACCCCTGTTGTCTCTGTCCTGAGGGAACCAGCCATCCTTATCCCTGCTCCCATGAACAATGTCTCAAGTATTCAGCAATAGAGTACCCTTTTCTTAGCCCCACATTTAGTAGTTTCAAGAAAGTGTTTCTTCATACCTCACTTAGCCCCCAATAGAATTTCACATCTCTCACTGAAACCGGGGGGGGGGGGGGGGAGGCCTATCCCTGCACCAATTTAGATAGCATTGCTGCTGTAATTAGCCCAACTGTGCAATAGTTTTGGTACATCCCATCTCAACACCTGGTTCCGTCTTTTAAATCATGCTAGCAAGCCTTTGCCATAGCCACAGCTGCCTGCCTCTCAAAAGAGCGCGTTTCTTGAGCAGACAGAGCCAAGAGGTAGTCAAGATCTGTCCGACTGGACCCTGGGAATCGCAGTGTAGCTGTGGATGGCAAGCAGAAAAAAAGAGGCCGCCTTCTCCCCTGCCCCCTCATACAATTTCCCCATGCACATGCCCAGAGCAACCTCCCCTCGCCCACTAGGCCTTTGTCATTCGCCTTGGCACAGCTTACGGTAAGTAGCCTGTACTGGATACTCAGGCAATAAACCAAAAAGAACGCCTGCATCTGCTGGAGGGGAATTAAACTGAATCCCAAGGAATCCATGTTGTGAGGGAGTTGGTGTGGGGGGGACGGGACGGTACGCAATTGTGTTGCTCTCTTTGGGAAGGGTGGGGGGAAGAGGGGGAAACAGGGCCATTAATCTGAGGAAATATTTCTTTATTTTCCCAGTGCAGAAATTTGAACTCGGGCAGCACCTGGGACAACAGGCTGTTGATTGCTTCGGGTCTGCCTCCGACACCCCCCTCTCCTTTTCGGCAAAAGAGCCAGTTAGTTAATCTTGCTCCAGTGCCCAACAGGGAGGAGAGAGAGAGTGGCTATTAAATAATTAAATCCTGAAACCCGAGTGAGGGTTTGCTGACCTCTCTTGGGCAGGTAACCCCAGCCCAATTCCCAGGACTCACCCCCCAGTCAAAACATAGCAGTTTCTGACACTTTTGTTTTCATAGCTGAAGGGGCTGGAGCTGGGCCTATATCAACCAGAAGGACACCCCCACCACCACTCTCTTGGCTTGTCTCAGTGCTTCTCAAGGGCCTTTCAGTAGCCCATGGCTACAGTGACATGCAGAGGATTGTGACCAGAGATGACTACGGCCACAAGAGGACCGTCAGCTAGATTGTGGTGTCACTCCAGAAGTATCAATATTTCCTTGTTTTATTTATTTACTTACGGTATGTAGTATTCTGCCTTTTAGCCTATAGCAGGCTCCAAAGGCAACTGATATACACCCCAGGGATGTTGAAGAGTCCTTGGTCTCGAATCACGAGTCGAGTCACGAGTCTTTGGACCCGAGTCTCAAGTCCGAGTCCAAGTCCTTGGTCCAAAATGGTGACTCACGAGTCACAAGTCACGAGTCACTCCCAAAGCTGACTCCACGAGTCCCTATTAAAATCAATGGGGGGTTTTCCCAACAAAATAAGGCTACTTCAGATGTGTGGCTTAAATAAATTCTAGGCACAAGTGTGCCTTTTTATTTCAAAACTCTGCAACTGATTTTGGCAAGAACAGACCAGGCAGAAAAACCCAAAATAACCAGGCAGGCAGAGGAGGCAGGGAACCCCAAAGCAGGCAGGCATAGGCCTTTGTCTTGGACAATTCAAACTGTTGAACTGGTCAAGAAGAGACCAGGCAGGCAGAGGAGGCTGGGAACCCCAAACAGGCAAGCAGAGGCAGCCAAACCCAAAATGTCTGAAAGGTTGCATTTTAGAAAAATGATTTTAAAAAATAAACTTGCTGTACTTCCTAAAACTTATCCATGTTGCATTTGAGGAACATGATTTTTTCCTAATGTTTGGCCCCCATTCTGGAACGGTGAGATCTCATCACAATTCCACCCTCACTGAACACCCGCTCCACTGGTGATGAACTTGCTGCAACCAGGACACACTCAGAGCAGCCACACAGAGTAATCTCAGGTCCTTCTTCTGCCTCTCCCAAGTACGCAACACATCAATCAAAATAAATCTTGACACACTGTTGGGGCTGCGCTCCTGGTAGCTGTCCATAGAGGCCGAGCAGTGGCACACCTCGCTTCCATGCGCTCTTCGCTGGCGATCGCACTTCTCTCCACTCCTTCTGGCACAGCCCAGGGATGTTGAAGAGTCCTTGGTCTCGAGTCCCGAGTCGAGTCTCGAGTCTCATTAAAAATATTGGGACTCGAGTCCGAGTCGAGTCAGAGGGGGGACTCAGTCCGACTCACGAGTCGAGTCCTCGAGTCCGAGTCCCCATCCCTGATACACCCTGACTGCAGCTAGTGAGAAAACGGATTTTGGCATGTTCTTCCCACAATATTTCCCTTTCTGCCAGCCATATAGGTGGGGAAATAAAAGTGGAAGGGTATCCAGCTTATAAGCAGTGTAGGTCAAATAATTGAACAAACACTTCCCAGAGCTAAGAATATAACAACTTTTTAAAAGCCCTGCTGGATCAGACCAGAGGCCTATCTAGTCCAGCAATCTGTTCCCACAGTGGCCAACCAGATACCTCCGGGAAGCTCACAAGCAGGTCATAAGTACAATAGCACCCTCCCGTTCATGTTTCCCAGCAACTGGTTTTCACGGGCATTCCACCTCTGATTCTGGACGCACTATACATAGCCGTCATAAGTAGTAACCATTGATAGCCTGATTCGCTAGGATTGTTTTCTAGGATTATTTTTCTAGGATTCTTTCTCCTTCCTAAACTTAAGAATAAAATATGCATTTTCCTTACTTTTATTTCTTGTCATATTTGTCCAGATCTTGTAATATACTGGAATGGAGCTGGATGCCGTTATAGTTCTCCATTCCTACTCTTTGCAGTTGGTTAGTATCATTCACCTCCCTTTTTTTACTAGAAGTTCCACTCTTCTCCCAGTCCCTCTTAAAGGCAGCAAATAAAATCATGTAGGTAGGAGAATATGGCGTGCAACCCAAGTAATCGACTGAACCTGCTCACTTTACATCATTGACAAGTTAAAAAGTAATAAAACATCAGGGCTGGGTGGCATTGGCCCAGGAGTTCTTAAGAGTTCACATTCCTAACTATTAACTTAAAAATATATCACTTATTAAAATCAAACTCCCTACCAGAGACTGAAAGGCAGACAACATCATACTTTAAAAAAAAGAAAAGAAAAAGGGATTATGAATTTACAGACCTTTCTGCCTAACTTCTGTCCCAGGTAAATTGACTAAAAGTATTGTTAAGGCTGAAATGTTTAAATATGTTTGGGGGTCCAGAAGGCAACCCCACGTTGCTGAGCCCCCACAGACACAGGAATAAGGCGCATGAAAGGGTGGAAGGAAAAACAAGATATACCTATGTGTGTTTCTCTGCATGTTGTATACGATACATATGTTTGTATATATGGTTTTTATAATGTATTTTTAAGGTTTTAATTTTTGTAAACCTCCCAGAGAGCTTCAGCTATTGGGTGGTATAGAAATGTAATAAATGAATGAATGAATGAAGACAGAGGGCCAATGAGAGAGAGGAGTCATAGGGAAAGCAGCAATCCCGCCCTAGGATTGGTGGACAGGTGGTCAGTTCCCCCCACAATTGAGCCAGTCTAGGAGGAAGGGAGCAGTATACTCCCACTCTGGTAGCAGGGATGGGGACTCGGACTCGAGGACTCGACTCGTGAGTCGGACTGAGTCCCCCCTCTGACTCGACTCGGACTCGAGTCCCAATATTTTTAATGGGACTCGAGACTCGACTCGGGACTCGAGACCAAGGACTCTTCAACATCCCTGGGCTGTGCCAGAAGGAGTGGAGAGAAGTGCGATCGCCAGCGAAGAGCGCATGGAAGCGAGGTGTGCCGCTGCTCGGCCTCTATGGACAGCTACCAGGAGCGCAGCCCCAACAGTGTGTCAAGATTTATTTTGATTGATGTGTTGCGTACTTGGGAGAGGCAGAAGAAGGACCTGAGATTACTCTGTGTGGCTGCTCTGAGTGTGTCCTGGTTGCAGCAAGTTCATCACCAGTGGAGCGGGTGTTCAGTGAGGGTGGAATTGTGATGAGATCTCACCGTTCCAGAATGGGGGCCAAACATTAGGAAAAAATCATGTTCCTCAAATGCAACATGGATAAGTTTTAGGAAGTACAGCAAGTTTATTTTTTAAAATCATTTTTCTAAAATGCAACCTTTCAGACATTTTGGGTTTGGCTGCCTCTGCTTGCCTGTTTGGGGTTCCCAGCCTCCTCTGCCTGCCTGGTCTCTTCTTGACCAGTTCAACAGTTTGAATTGTCCAAGACAAAGGCCTATGCCTGCCTGCTTTGGGGTTCCCTGCCTCCTCTGCCTGCCTGGTTATTTTGGGTTTTTCTGCCTGGTCTGTTCTTGCCAAAATCAGTTGCAGAGTTTTGAAATAAAAAGGCACACTTGTGCCTAGAATTTATTTAAGCCACACATCTGAAGTAGCCTTATTTTGTTGGGAAAACCCCCCATTGATTTTAATAGGGACTCGTGGAGTCAGCTTTGGGAGTGACTCGTGACTTGTGACTCGTGAGTCACCATTTTGGACCAAGGACTTGGACTCGGACTTGAGACTCGGGTCCAAAGACTCGTGACTCAACTCGTGACTCGAGACCAAGGACTCTTCAACATCCCTGTCTGGTAGCCCAGTACAATCCTCTTTAGCCAGACAGCCTTGTGAGTAACAGTAAGTAAAACACGCTTGTGTGTAAAGGCCCCTCAAAAGCCAGTCAAGACTCCAAGAGATCCAAGACAACATGGATGTGACTGGCAGAGAAAGAAGGAAACCAGAGCTCAGGGACCCCACACACTCAGAGAAGGAGTTGGGATTTGATGACTGGATGGACTGAGGTTGAACAAGCGGAGGTTAAACCCAGACAAGACGGATGTGTTTTTTGGTCAGTAGAAAGCCTGACTTAAGGATTGAGATTCAACCTGTTCTGGAAGGGGTTGCACTCTCACTGAAGCATCAGGTTCATATCTTGGAAGTGCTCCTTGATCTTACGCTGTCCCTGAATTTTCAGGTGGCAGCTAGGAATGTGTTTGCACAATTGTGCATAGTGTGCCAGTTGTGACCCTTCTTGAGTCAGTCTGACTTGGCAACTGTTATCTATGCCTTAGTTACATTGTGTTTAGACTATTGCAATGTGGGGCTACCTTTGGAAAGTGTCTGGAAGGTACAATAGGTGCAAAGTGCAGCAGCTAGACTGCTAACCAGTGCACAATATCAGGACCATATTACACCTGTCTTGAAAGACCTGCGCTGGTTGCCAATTCCTTTCTGGGCACAATTGAAGGTGTTGGTTTTAACCTTTAAAGCCCTAAATGGCTTAGGACCTGGCTATCTAAGGGACCACCTGTCTCCTTATGAATCTGCCCAGTCATTAAGATCTTTAGGAGAGGCCCTGTTGAGGACACCGTTACCTGCAGAGGCCTGTTTGTCGGGGCACGCGTGAAAGGGCTTTCTTTTGCGTTGTTCCCAAAATGTGGAATGTGATCCCTCAAGAACTACAACTGGTCCCAACTCTCCTGGCTTTTAGAAAGGGTGTGAAGATGCATCTTTTTAATGTAGCCTTTTAAATTATGTAGTTGTGTTCAGTGCTTTTTTTTCTGGAGAAAAAGGTACCGGAACTCTTGGATTACATTTCCTCGGGAGTAGATGGCGATTAAATTGTAATGCAATTAATAGAAGAAAAGGTGCTGGAACTCAGTTCCGGTGAGTTCCACCAGAAAAAAAGCCCTGGTTGTGTTAATGTTCTAAGCTTTTACTGTTTTTAAGGTTCTTGTATTTTTATTGTTTTAAATTGCTGTGCACCGCCTTGATGAATTATTAGCAAATAAGGAGGTATATAAATGTTAATAATAATAATAATAATAATAATAATAATAATAATAATAATAATAATAATAAATATATATATAATAAATAATAATAAATAACATTGGGACTGACTGTCATCAACACAGTTCTCATGGCCAACTATGCCAGAGGCATGAACTGGAACTGGATTAGTAATAGATCTGCACAGCCAGTCTGCTAGTGACAGTTCCTCTCGGTGCCTTGATGATAAGGGAGAAGTTTGGGTGTGGCTGTCCTTTGCCAATTGCCATCCAAAGAGGCCAGCCATGTGGCCTTCCCCAGGGGTTCACAGTGCTTGGTTCTTCACATTGCCCCTCAGAGCTGCAAATCTGGCATATGAATAACTTCCTTTCCAAACACACAATGGGCTGCCAGCATGACTCATCAATCAGGGACGTGGCCAGCCACTGTTGATGGGTCTATGCTGGTCAGTTCTGGCTATAAATCCTAAGTGCAGCTTGTGCTTCTCCTATAATGGAGAATGGGTTCGGTGCTATTTATTTACTTTATTGTTGTGTTTTTAAACTGATTTGTTTTATGTTATGTTTTAATTAAGTTTTGTTTTAATCTCAATTTTATTATTGTCAGCTGCCTTGAGCACCATTTTTTGGTGGAAAGGCAGGCTATAAATTTAATAAATATAACCTGTTGTGTATCCTGTTCCATTTTTCTCCTGTTTTGCCTCCAGTAGAGCCCCTTATAGATACTCAGAAAGATTCATTTGGGCACCAGTCTTAGGCATTTCCCCACCTGGCAGGAAAAGGGGAAATGACACCACTCTTCTTCTCATTGTTTTAAAATGACACACAGTGGGCAGGTTCACATGTCACTTTTAAGTTTAAACCCAGAGAGGTTCTGAAACCTCTGTGGGTTTAAAGTTGCCCCGGACCCTGGCTGTGCCCGGGCACAATGAGGGTCTGGAGGCACCGCCTCTCCCCTCATCCTCCCTCAGTCCTCCTGTCCAGTATCCCACGGGGTACCGCACAGGAGCACGGAGGGCAGCAAGGGGGGATGACAGCTGGCAAAAAGTGAGCTCAGCTGAGTTGCAGCCCTGCTGGGCAACAGCAAGGAGCCCCATGGCGCTGCATTTCCTTAAGAGGAAACACAGCACCGTGCTGCTCATCTCGGGCGACTGCCACAGAGACCACCCCAAGAAAGTTCCCTCTCCATCCCGCCCACTGCACCGTCCCCCACCTCTCTGCCCCTTGACTCACAGTCAGAGGTAGCAGGGGGGCAAGGCGGGGGTCTGCCTGGTGGCCTGCTCCAGCTTGGGGAGCGGGGCCACCCGGCACAGCCCGCTGCCGCCAAGCCTTGCCGCCGCTGGAAAGTAAAGTAAGTCAGGGGGGGTGGCGAGGTGAAGCCGGGGGGGGGGCGATCCATCTGGATTGTGCTGCTGCTGCCCTTTCAGCCAAAAGGACAGCACCAGCTGGAGCATGCCCCCACCGCCGTTGCTGCTGCTCCTTTGGCCGAAAGGACAGCAGCGGCGGTGGTGTGATCCAGGCACCCAGCCTCGCTTACTCTTGAGAGAAAGCGAGGCTGGGGCACCTGGATCCCCCACACCACAGCCGAAGCCAGGAGTGCAGGATTGCTCACAAGCAATCCTGCTCTCCTGACATCAGCCACGGTGTGGGGGGAAGCCGATGATATCTGCGCTAAGTGCTGCTTGGGCACTTGGCTGGCTGCCATTGGCTGGAGCCCTGTGCCCAGCGCGGCAGTCATTGTTTGCTGCTCTGGGCAGGGGGCTCTATGCCCCTTTTGGCTTGCGGTAGGATTAGTGTGTCGTCTAGGTTTGGATGACACTCTAAACCAGTGTTCTCCAACCTTGGGTCCCCAGATGTTTTTGGCCTACAACTCCCAGCTATGCTGGCTGGGGCATGCTGGGAGTTGTAGGCCAAAAACATCTGGGGACCCAAGGTTGGAGAACACTGGTCTAAACCTCAGTAGGTTTAGGGTTTGCTAAACTTCAGTAGGTTTAGCAAACCCTACCACAAACCATGGTTTAGTAGGGTGGTTAAGGAGACTCTCCTTAACCACCTTAACTAAACCTTCCTGGGTTCGCATGACACTTTACACTTACACCTACTGAGGTTTACCGTGTCCTGTGAACCCAGTCAGTAAGATGGAGGTTGGGGGCTGGAGAATAGCTCCCCTTGTGGACTCTCCAGTTGCTTCACACTAGCAGGTGGCCCTTACCCCTTCTCACTTTCATCAAGGTAGGCAGAGCATTCTCCTTCTTGTGCAGCACCCACCCCTCAGAGATCAGCCCCCCACACACACACACACATCTTGGCACCCAGAACAAACAGAGCTCTTTCAGCAGAAACCTTACAAGGAATTGGCTCCCCATAACATGGGATTTTGCTTCCATTACACATTATGGGTCTTTGGAGGGTTTTTGTGACTGGATGCTTGCAGAGGGAGAGCTCCTAACTCTACCACTCAGAAGGGCATTCTGTCTTTTGTTCCTTAATGGATTTTCTGCAGTAAGAAAAAAGGCAGCTCAAGCCTATGCATGTTTACTTGGTTGGAAGTAAGTTCCACTGAATTCACTGAGACTTGCTCTTAAGCAAACGTGCGTAAGTTTGGGCTGCAATGGCAACAGGATGGATTCATTCAAATAGAGGCAATTTTAAGACATGCATATGAATTAGCTCATATAACAATGAACACAGAGAGGTTTGCAACCTATTAAAAAATTTTGATTGTGCATCCCACATTGTGCACTACAGAATATTTGGTTAGTGATACAAGGGGGGTGGGGGAACAGAACTGCAAAATCAGCAAATCCCTGTTTGGCTTTCCCTATGTAGGCAAGGACTTTAACCAGTATCACTTAGAGTGGAGCTACTACAAGTGACATGTTATTACACGATCGTGTTATCACCGATTAATGCTGCTGTGAAGGGTCATTTTGCATACATTTAAGTTATAGTAACAAAAATACAGTATAATAAAAATACAGTAACAGATGGTACTGTTTACATTCCATTGCCATTTAACTCTAGCCTTTACTTTTATTTTCCTCTATGTCTGTATCTGTATTTATACCTGACTACTGAGGATCACACTCTCCATGCATTTGATAAAGTGGGCTCTAATCCACAAAATGTTATGCTAAATAACGTGTTGGTCTTTAAAGTGCCACAAGACTCTTCCTTCTTTTTGCTGCAACAGACTAACACGGCTACCCCTCTGGAAATAGTGGCTATAGTCTATATTTTTAATACACACCGTCCCACAAAGTATCTACAAATAACATGTGGTTCCAACCTTATTTGAAGATTAACAGTGCAGTCAAATGGGCCAGCTTATGTCAGCATAGCATAGTTGGGATCCTAGGCACACACAGCGGAAATATTAAGGTAGTGACAGCAACACAAAAAAAACAGAAGAGCAGCCACTCCCACTGCATCCATGGCTACATCACTGCAACACACACCAGTCATGGACTTGAGATTGAGAATGGTCCTGGGTTCAAGAAGCACTCTTTTACCACCCTTTAACAAGGCAGCTTTTCAGGGCTCCTGGTTATTCAAAGGAATCTGCATAAACCTGCATATGACTCAGACGTTTTTTGTTGTTTTCATATGGTGCATGTATATGTTGGAGCTTAGATGAGGCATTCTCTTCTGGGTGAGGGTGCAGGTGGAATGACTTCTTCTAAGATGGTACTTGCCATCTTCAGTTGTTATCATTTAATTATAAATACTAATATATTTTTTAAAAATTAACATTAATTGGGGATGTATTTTTAGTCACTTAAAAAAGGTTTTCAGTTGATTAATCTAACCCAGCCTTCCCCAACCTGGTGCCCTCCAGATGTGCTGGGCTGCAACTCTCATAATTCCTAGCCAGCATTAGCCATGATGGCTGGGAATTATGGGAGTTGCAGTCCAAGACATTTGGAAGGCTGATCTAACCAATTAATCCATTAAAGGTCACAGCTCTACAGATTCGTGTGAACACTGGTTATAAGAATAGAAGTAACTCCCATTTAGTGATTTTGTGATGTGCCCTAACATGTGGAACGGTGATTCTAATCTCTAGTGATTGCAAAAACCAGAGAGGAGAAGATGGTGTTTATGCCAGATTAATAATGCTGAGTGTGATCTTGCGAATGCCTCATTTATTTATTTATTTATTTATTATATTTATACCCTGCCTTTTTTCCTGCAAGAAACCCAAGGCAGCTCACGTAATCCTCCTCCTCTTCATCTTATCCTCACAACAACCCTGTGAGGTAGGTTAGGCTGAGAGTCAGTGACTGGCCCAAAGTCACCCAGTGAGCTTCATGGCCAAATGGGGACTAGAACCCGGATCTCCCGGGTCCCAGTCGAACACTCTAATCACTAAACCACACTGGCTCTCAAGAGGCCAGTGGCAGGTCCCACTTCCTCTTGGCATTCAGAGCCTGCCCTCTGCAAAGCTTCCTCGGTGCCCTTTCTCCACTCTTTTGACAGGCAATTTTGCAGCCACCCCCAACTTCCTCATGTCTTTTGATCGGCAAGGTTCTGGGAATCTTCGGGTCTCAAGTTCTGTCTCCTCCATTTCCAGACCAGCTGCCAGAGCCCTCCAGGTCAGAATCTATATGGGGGGGGGGGGAGGTGCAGTTTCAGCAGTAGACCTGCTGTGGCCTTGGAAGCCAGGCCAGCTGGTTTGCTTCATGCCTGCACCCAGATCCCATCAAATGTAGGCTGTCACCAGAGCTGCGGCCCTCAGCATGCACTCAGCAGTGAGATCACATCATCCACTCACACCACAGTAAGAGCTCTATGGTGGAAGGGGGGGGGCAGCCCTTTAGCATCAAGATGCAGTAGAAGTGGAATGTCTACAAATAAAAATGACTTCCCAGGCTGTGTTCAAGCACTCACTTCCTAAGCCACAGGATGTGGGGAGCTTCACAGCTTTGTCTGTGACTCAGAGCAGATCCACACAATTTCTTGAGCAGGAGTCCGGCTGTTGATTAAAGAGAACAGAGTACATATGTGCTGCCTGCTGTTCATCTCTCATGGCTGTGCCTTTGGGAGCCAACAATAACTGAGATCCACAGTTATCAGGACCAACCAAAACTCCACAAAAATGTGCAAGCTTTTGAGTTCTCCAGACCTCTTCATTAGGAGAGATGGTACAAAAAGCGGAGGGAGGGAGAGAAACAGAAAGGTCAAAAAAAATTGGCCAGCTGCTCTGGCTATGAGGGCTGCAGTTTAGATAGACCCAGTCTTCACATGAAGATCTGCAGTCTGAATGAATTAGTCAGTGGTAGGTGTTGCAGGTGACAGATTACATGGGGGGGGGGGGGAAGCAGCAATGGTTGATCTCCATTTCTGACATCACAAGGACCAGCTCTACCTCTGATCTTCCTCTTGCCTTGGGCAGAACACACAAGTTCTTGGGTCTGTGTCCCACCTAGCCTGATGAAGAATTCTGGAAGACTCAAAGACTTACACATTTTTGTGGAATTTTGGTTGGTTAACAAGGCCTGTGGCTTACGCTGGCTCAGCTTGTCTGAGCGTGGAAAGCTAAGCAGGGTCAGGCCTGGTTATTACTTGGATGGGAGACCCCTCCTCTAGTTTCCTGCATTGAGCAGGGGGTTGGACTCGATAGCCTTGTAGGCTCCTTCCAACTCTATGATCTATGAAATCTAACACAGATATTACCCAACTGTGGATCTTGGATTTTCCCCTCATGGACCAGCATGGCTACCTTTGTTTTTTGTATGAACAATAACTGAATGAGTGCATCCTCCTGTGGAGCTCTGTTGTTCTGCTGCTGAAGCTAAAGCAGGTCTGGCCCTGAAAGCTACCTGCAGGGGAGATTCCCCAGTGGGCTGTACACCAGACACTCTGAGGTCTTCAGAGGAGATCTTCAATCATGGCTGCTTGTCAGGATGCCTGTGGGCTACCTCCAGGATCAGAGGCAGCATGCCTCTGAATACTGCTTTCTGGGGAGCCACAGCAGGAGGAGTATTATTGCCTTCATGTCCAGCTTGTGCGCTTCTCAGTGGCCTCTGGTTGGCCTCTGCGTGAACAGAATATTGGACTAGATAGGTCTTTGGTGTGATCCAGCACGACTCTTCTTATGTTCTTATAGTAAGTGAAAACAACAACAACAACAACAACAACAACAAATCTATGTGAATAGCTCCCCATGTAGTTTGGGTGTTTTTTATCCTTGCTACCACAACCTCCCTTTTGAGACGGTTGTGATTTCATGGCAAACCACTGTCACAGGTAGGATTGCCAAGGGACAAGGGGGAAATGTGGCATGTTTTTGAACCTTTAACAATGGCCTGGTCTATAGAAATCATCCGTTGACTGGAAATCAACCTTTTCACCTGCTAATTTCTACAGATTGAGTCACTGTCAAAGGCAGGTGGAAAAGTTGGCCACTCTACTCACAGATGGGTCTTGCTGAGAACAAAAAAAAGAGTTAGTTCTGTTACTAACTGTTTTTGTGAACATGATTCTAGTAGCACAACCCCATTCATGTCTACTGAGAAGTAAACCCCAGCTTGTCTGAGTGTGGAAAGCTAAGCAGGGTCAGGCCTGGTTGTTACTTGGATGGGAGACCCCTCCTCTAGTTTCCTGCATTGAGCAGGGGGTTGGACTAGATAGCCTTGTAGGCTCCTTCCAACTCTATGATCTATGAAATCTATGGGAGGATTGCAGCCTAATTCAGGAGCAGTCACAGAAGGGCCAGCCCTAGGCCCTTTCCTGGAACACTTCCTTTTTACAGTTTCTGAAAAGTGATGGTTATAGAATTTTTAAAAGAGGCAAGGAGAAATGCTTGTTTTAAGCACAGTATACTCAGTGTAGCCTTGTATTATTTATATGTTTTTTCGTATATAGCTGTTTAATTAATGTTACGTTATTTAGCACAGTAATCATTTCTGGCAGTGGACATGTGTGTGAAAGCCCAGAATAATTTGGATCCCGGGCACAAAGAATTTCCCCCTCATTCCTTGCATTTGCCACTTTCATTCAACAGAAATCTCATCCTCCTCAAGTTGCCAGGAGCAGAGATGGCTACAGTGAAATTGCTGGAAGGATCCAAATCTACATAACTTAAATGAGATTAACACGCTCTCTCTGGGCAAGAGAACAACGTGGCAAGCTGATTATAGCATCCCAATAGTAATTAACACATAATTAAGCATATTGCATCCATAAGCAGTGATGCAATTTTCAGAGAGGTAAGGACTGTACTTCCTTGAGCAAATAATCAGCCTGAGGAGTGGGGAATGAAAGCTCAGTCGAAGGCAGGTGTAGGGAGACTAAAATTTACTGGTAAGATCTCTTTGCACTAGGTCTGCAAGGGTTTCTGACTCCTAATTGTCTAAGTGCACCCCCAGACACCTTTCTTGGTGCCCAACAAGCTACCCTGCCCCTCCCACTTATTATTTTTTAAAAACCCAACACATTTTCTTACCGGCAGCTGGGTTTACTGCAAAGCAAAGTGAGGGCCCCCAGGTGCTGCCAACCCCATTTCCCACGAATGCCTCTGGGCCACACGTGGGGGCTCAGAGACATTCTTAGGCAAAGAAGATGGCAGGCGGCTGCAGGCCGATATTTTCCTCTGCAGCGTGCCTATCAAACCAGAAAAAGGGGAGGGGGGAGGGCTCCGGCTCCGGCTCCTGTCACTTCTGTCTGGTAAGCTGGGGAGGGGCGCTAAAGAGCCAGTGTGGCGTAGTGGTGAGAGTGCTGGACTGGGACTCGGGAGATCCGGGTTCTAGTCCCCGCTCGGCCATGAAACTCACTGGGTGACTTTGGGCCAGTCACTGACTCTCAGCCTAACCTACCTCACAGGGTGGTTGTGAGGATAAAATGGAGAGGAGGAGGAGGAGGATTATGTAAGCCGCCTTGGGTTCCTTGCAGGAAAAAAGGCAGAGTATAAATATAATTGTGGAGAAAGCCTGACACGAGTCTACACACACACACACACACACACACACAGTCTCCGCCCAAGGGAGGGGGGCGAAGAGGGGGGGATGAAGTCACAGGAGAAGCAGTCAGACAGGCCGTCATCCCCAACAATGGAGAGTCTCGGTGGAAATCCACAAAACCCAAGGAAGGACCATCAAGAACCATCAAACTATCAGGGCAGTCTCAAAGAGCTGTAAAGTACCCAGTACATCACCTTCTTCCCGGGCAGGAATAAGCCCACCTGATACAAAGGGGCAGGCCTAAGCCCCCACCTGACCTGGAGGGTGGGGAGAGCGGGAACTCAGGGGTAGAAAACCCCTCTCCCTTCCGGTAAAGGGTTGTTGGGAACCCAGGGTACTTCGGAACCAGATTCGTCCTCCAGGCAGCAGCTGGAGTAAGCCATTCCCATCCCCGGATCGGCCGACCCAGAGCCAGGCTGACATTGACTAGCGTAACGTCTTTGATCTGAGGTAACTGACTAATTCCAATGCGCTAGCCTAGGAGCCTGTTTCATTGACAAACGCAGGGGTCAACTAAGGTTGTGTTGGCATTGTAGTATTCCTAGAAAGCTGTTAGTTCCGCTCCGTATCTTGTGTAAACAAATAAAAGCCTTATTTGGTCATTTAAAGGGCTCTGGTTTCCTCTTGTGTGCGCGAGCCTCCCAGGCGGTCTCCAGCGCTTGTACGGGCTGTAACTCAGTGCCGGTTAACCCGTTAAGCGCCGAACTCACGCAAAGGATCCAGTTGCTGATCCTTCACAATAATTAAAAAATAAATAAATAAAGAGAGCAGTAGGAACAGGCAGGGGTGGGGTGGGGTGTCAGGAAAGCTAGCAGGGAGAGCAGCAGGAAACCAGCAGGGGCTGTAGGGAACCAGTGTGGTAAGCAAAGGTTTATTTCCAGCTGACTTTTGTCAATAATCAGCCAGAGCCAGTAAGTGAGGGTTAAAGAATTCTTTATTGCAAATACAGCGCTGTATGTTCCCACTCCCAAAAAGGTTGGAGTGAGACCTCTAACAAAAGAAATCCTTCCTTTATACCTTTTTGACAGACATTTGTGTTTACATATGTGTATTGATGGGACCCTAGACATTCTACTGTAAATTGGCCTTCAGGGTATCTTGACACCAAGTGGCGAACAAAAGGGCTAGTTTTTACATAACTAAAAAGCAATCAATTCTAATAGTTCAAAATTTACAAGGAACTTAGTCTTTGAGGGGAAAGAACTGTACATACTTGCCTCTCAAAAGGGCAGGATTATTGTAGCACTTATGGGTAAGGACAAGTTCTGGGATTATATTTAAAACAGAATAATACTTGTTACATTACATATATTCATATTACATAGAAATTATATACTTGCCACACCAGCTGGGAGCAAACTTGAGGGGAGAACCTTCAAAGCTGTGGGTTCAAAGGAGAAGTTTAGTGTATTGGGACCACCTTTGCTTTGCCTTGTACTCAGCCTTTTGGAAAGGTTACTTGTCCTTTGTGACTCGCCATGCCTTGCATGGCAGCCATGTTGTGGTGGTGCCCAGGACAGTTGCTAAGATTGCCAAAATGCACCTACAGGCCCCAAAAAGGTTGCCTACCCCTGGTCTAACCATGGCAATGACTTGAAAAGCTTCTCTCCCCCCCCCCCCAAATGTGGTTGCTGAAAAAGAATGCTGGGGTTGGGGATGGAGAACGCAGGGCTGGTTTTGTGTGTGAAAGGACTTCTGAGCTTGAAGCTGATACTGATCACACCCGGTTCCTTCATTCTTAATTTATGTCCACCCACCTGAGCTATTATTTTGCACCTGGTTCTGGTTGGATTGAAGTAAAAAACAAAGTAGATCCTGCAAGCCTGAAGTCTGCCCGGGAGTAAGCCCCTCTGAAAAATGTGGGACTTACTTCTGAGTAAGCATGCATAAGAATGCCATAAATTATGTCCTCTGAATTTGCCCTCACAAAATAGACATACCAACAGAATTCACGAAGCGGCCAAAATGAATCAGGGAGCACAATTAGCACATTGTTCAAGAACTTCAGATTATTCCAATGTCCACAATTCCTGTGCTTAGAGCCAATGTTCTCTTCTGAGCTTTCCTTGCAATGTTAAATGTGAGTTCTTCTTGTGCTGATCAAGGAGAGTCGAGCTGGCTGGACCAGGTTTGAGGATTACTGTGTCAGTAGGATAGCCATTGCTGGGGTAGTAGCATCCGGCAGTGGCCCATGCTTTGAGCACGTTTCTGGTTTTATTGCACACGTATCCTCAATAGCTCATTCAAAATGTTTTCCTTTTTCAAAAAAAGATGAATTCAAACCTTGTTGCCTTTCTAATAGTTTGCACCAGGGGGTGCTAGACTCCAGGCGAATCAACCAAGTACTGTAGTTCCTTTAAGGCAAAACCTCATCAATCAGTCACAACTGGTGCCTGGGAAAAAGTCTCCCACATGGGACCTGGCCTGTAATATAAAAAGAATGTGACACTATTTCTATTGTCTCTTAGCATTAGAAACCGATTGCCCTCTCAATGGACTGACCAAGGGGATGACAGCAGTAATACATGGGTGGGAGCACAGGTTTGGAGCTACATATCATTCTACATCCAGGGTGTTTAGGGCAGACTGGGGTCTTTTCTACATGAGTCATTTATCGTGCACTCCTCATTCCCTACTCACAGTTGTTTATGGGTTCTTCAGACAACGTTGTGACCCTGTAGTTGTGATGTACAACTCCCTCTCCCTACCCAGGGAAATGTGGTAATTTTAGACCAGGAAGGAGAAGGAGATCTTCAAGTGGAGGCTGCTGGCCAGTCTGACTGTGGGGCAGGTCCAGCAGGGATGTTGAAGAGTCCTTGGTCTCGAGTCACGGGTCGAGTCATGAGTCTTTGGACTCGAGTCTGAGTCCGAATCCTTGGTCCAAAATGGTGACTCACGAGTCACCAGTCACTCCCAAAGCTGACTCCACGAGTCCCTATTAAAAGCAATGGGGGTGTTTCCCAGCAAAATAAGGCTACTTCAGATGTGTGGCTTAAATAAATTCTAGGCACAAGTGTGCCTTTTTATTTCAAAACTCTGCCACTGATTTTGGCGAGAACAGACCAGGCAGACAAACCCAAAATAACCAGGCAGGCAGAGGAGGCAGGGAACCCCAAAGCAGGCAGGCAGAGGCCTTTGTCTTGGACAATTCAAACTGTGGAGCTGGTTAAGAAGAGACCAGGCAGGCAGAGGAGGCTGGGAACCCCAAACAGGCAGGCAGAGGCAGCCAAACCCAAAATGTCTGAAAGGTTGCATTTTAGGAAAATGATTTTAAAAAATAAACTTGCTGTACTTCCTAAAACCTATCCATGTTGCATTTGAGGAACACGATTTTGGAACACGAGTGCTTGGTCTCGAGTCCCGAGTCGAGTCTCGAGTCCCATTAAAAATATTGGGACTCGAGTCTGACTCGAGTCAGAGGGGGGACTCAGTCTGACTCACGAGTTGAGTCCTGGAGTCCTAGTCCCCATCCCTGGCAGTCAGCAACCCAAATCACAGAAAGCGAAAACAGGCACAAAACATGCAAAGGGGGGATCACATAACCACACATCCTTTGGGCCCACATTCTTCTGTTCCAGCGACAACTCCCATTCCACAGAGAATCAAGTGACTTGAAGATGATAAGTGGGAGGGGAGAATGGTCATGCTGGCTGGGGATGATGGGAGTTGCACTCCAACACATCTGGAGGGCACTGGGTTGGGGAGGGCTGGTCTATTCTCACTTGCAGCAGCTCGCCAGAGTCTTGGGCAGAGGTCTTTCCCATCACTTGCTACCTGACCCCTTTAAATGGAGACACTGCCAGGGGTTGAACGTGGGACTTTCTGCATGCCAAGTGTGCTCTCTTACCACTGAGCCACAGTCTCTCCCCTCAACTATGGGGTATCCTACTTCTGCTAGGCAGCTTTGCTGACATGTGTTATATCTGGTAAAGTGAGGTAAAGTGACCAGACACAAGGGCAGCAGCAGCATTGTTTCCCACTATTTGGATATATATTGCCAGGGCCAGCGCCAAGGGTAGGCATGGTAGGGCACCTGCCAAGGGCCCACACCCCAGCGGGGGGCCACTGACAAGAGCTCCTTGGACTTGCTCCTCCCCTTCCCCATTGCAGCCTGCCTGTTCACCTGCCTCTCGCTCTGGCCCAGACAACAGAGGTGGTGAGAAGGAGGAGCAGCAGATGCCACTGCCTACTCTGGCTCTCTACCTGTCAAGCAAGCAAGTGGTAGCAATGAAGAGAAAGAAGATGGGGAGCAAGAGCAGCAGGTGACAATGGCAGTGAGAAGGTAGACTCATGGAGGGAGGGGGCCCATGGAGGCTGTCTTGCCCAAGGGCCCTCTGAAACCTGGAGCCAGGCACTGTATAGTGCCCTGCTTTCCTGAAACATCTTTCGGCTGTTGGCAGTAGCCAGAATGCTCTTAAACTGATCACTCAGCTGACCTGCAAGCAGAATGAATGCCATCCATTTCCAGGGAATTCTATATTCTGACACAGGCCATAATCCAGGAAGTTCTTACCCATTTCCACCTTCATGCCCGCAGAATGATGGCAGTGCAGCGGGCTTAAAACCAGCCGGTGTGAAATCATTCTGGGAATGAAATATTGACATCAAGAGATAACATGATCAATTTTATCAAGTTCTGAGGAGGTTTTTGAAGAAGAGTTGGGTTGCTTCTACTGATTATGTTTCAAAACAAACTATTCTCTCTCTCTCTCTCTCTCTCTCTCTCACACACACACACACACACACACACACACACACACACGGTGGTGGGTGGGTGGGAGGAAAGTAGTACAACATTGGACCAGACTTTAAGATAAATTTTGCTTTGGGCACTTCTACAAAGGGCAGAATTAGGTTTTATAAGAGAACTGGGAAACCTCCCAGCCCTGTGTCTTTCTTTTGTTGTGCTAATGAATGGGGCAGGAGGGCAGGGGTGGGGACGACCTGTAGGAGGACATAAGCAGAACAGAGGGAGGTGCTTAATTCTTTCCCTGAAAAAACTCTCCCCCAAAACAAAAGTGGAGCTAAGCATGGCTGAGGAGGAAACCACCTGGAGGGGGATTTACACTGCAGGAGAAAATTGGTGGGCACAGGAGGGGGTTGCCCTGTCACTCAAATGCTCCCCATCCCCCCCCCCCCCGCTGTCCTGGCAAATGCAGCCCTGAGGGGATATGCCTGTGGGGAGATAACATCTAGTTCAGCCCAGGTCTCTTCTGTCATAATTGTTTTTTTGTTTTTTTTTAAAAAATGTTCGGCTGTAGAGGCTGCATACATGGTAAGAGGCCAGCCCGTGAGTCAACTGTATGCTTGACCTACAGACCGTGAAGGTAAACCTGCACACCACAGACAACTGAGCGTCAGTTTAGAGAACTCCTGGTGAGTGCACTTGCTTTCATGAGCTCAAGCTGGGCTCCTGGTGAACACAACAGGATCTGAGCAGTTTGCTGTGGGATTTTACATGCAGAAAAATCATGCTGTCTCCACTTCTCAAGCAGTCCATGATGGCAAGCTCACTTTCAGCCTGGATTTCAAGTACCCAAACTCCCAAGTAAACTTGCCATGAACATAAGGGTCTGTTGCAGCTTTCTTAAGGGGTCAAAGAAATCCTCCTCTGTGTCAATTTTAAGCCTTCTGGGCTGGTAACAGCTATTGGTCACTGCACAAGTTTCAAAATAAATACCTTCATGTTTGTTGCAGGATTAGGAAGTGCTGCCATCCACTGGTAAAAATCTGAAAAGAGGAATGCAAATGTAGAAAGGGAACTAGGAGGTGGCCAGGCAGGCCCTCACTCTCCATGTGTGCCCAGAAGGTGCTTATGAATACTGATAGTATTTCATATAGATCTCATAGATCATAGAGTTGGAAGGAGCCTACAAGGCTATCGAGTCCAACCTCCTGCTCAATGCAGGAAACTAGAGGAGGGGGGGTCTCCCATCCAAGTAATAACCAGGCTTGACCCTGCTTAGCTTTCCACACTCAGACAAGCTGAGCCAGCGTGAGCCACAGGCCTTTAATTGTCATATTTCCTCAAGCAGCTTCTGGGTGCTGATGCTTCTCATGCTCACCCTGTCTTCCTCCTGCTGCTCAACCATTATGGACTAGGCTAGCTTCCCGCAACCTGGTGCCCTCCAGATGTGTTGGACTACAACTCCCATCAGCCCAGCCAGCTTGGCCAATGGTCAGAAATGCGGAGAATTGTAGTCCAAAACATGGGGAGGGCACCAGGTTGGGGGAGGCAGAGCTAGGCACTGTAGTTCTAAGTAAACCTAGCCAAAGTTTTTTGTTTGGTTTTGGTTTTTTAACAAGGGTGTGTCAGGTGTGCTGTCACCCTAAAGCAGCCTTTCCCAACCCTGGGTCTTCAGATGTTCTCAGACTACAACTCCCGTCACCCCTAACCAGTATGCCCCCTGGTCACGGGTGATGGGAACTGTAGTCCAACAAGATTTGGGGGCTGAAAGTTGCAAAAGGCTGACCTCAAGAAAAACAAGGATTCAGGAAACGATGCTCCCATCCCGTCCTCTCCAACAGCACTCACAGCGACCAGACATTGGCACTTTTCTATTAGCAGGGACGCTGAAATCATCTGCCACCACACACAGAATTCCCTGTTCCCTCGCAGCTTAGCTGCAATTCTCACAGGAGCTGGCACAAAATGAATTTTCCAGCAACAATATATTGTTCCCTGTTGCAATGCAAAGTATTTTGGAGTGGCTTGGTCTTGAATGGGCAAAATCCATTAACTCTACAAAAGACCTGCTCTTGTTGGAGGTGAAAATGGCAAGAACTGGTTTGTTGATATGGATCAATGCAGCTGCCTGCATTTTTTGGCTCTCCTTGGGAGGGTGTGTCTAAGAGGACTGTCATGATGAGCGCCTGCACTTCAGAATTTACCACCACACCACTGATCCTCTCCTTCCACCTACCACAGCTTTTTCAATTGTTATTCACTACTAAATTTTAAAGAGTAAAAAGGGCACACCGCTTTATAGTCTCTGCCCTTTCCTCTTAATCTCAGCATGAATCTGCTAGCATCTGTTGGCTAAGTCACAGATCTTATTGCTTATCACAGCAGAGAGGGTAACTTTGTGATGTGACCTACTGTGTTCAGGGAAATTGAGAGGGAATTCCTGGGGCTGTAGGAATTCCTGTGACCAGAAATGTGGTTCTGGTGCTGTATGGACTGCCCCAGTTCATTCCCCCAAAGTAGTCTTGCTTTCTGCCAAATTTAGTCCTTGTATTTCACCAGGAAACTTACGTCCTCCTTGGCACTGTAGACCTCCCCTTCCAAATTGGAAATAGTTCCTGTTCCTCCTCCCCACAGTGTCGGAAGTGGGGTGGGTGTTGGTGTTGAGAGGGTGATAGCCCTCAAAGGCTTTGCCATCTGTTGATTTAAAGGGTCAAAAGTCAAAACCTAGTAACATCCTGAACGGAAACAGAAATAAAAACAAGGACCGAACTTGGTGCATGGGGGTCAATGAGGTCAGGGCTACAAATAATAACTTCCTGCGCCCAGCGCATGGTCAGGGAAAGTGCTTTGCCAGCAGATTAATGGCCAATGACATTTGCCTTTGTCTCTCCTGCAGCCAACAGCAATGCCACAAACTCAGGGAACGAGGGCTTTTTGCTTTCTCCTGGGCATTCCCATTGGCTTATCTGATAGGGGCCTGGGTAATACAGTACCTTTCCTCACTGGCTGAAGACCCCAATAAAACAAATATAGTTGCCTTATACTGACTCAGACCATTGGTCCATCTAGCCCAGTATTTCCTACACTGATTGGCAGTGGCTCTCCAGGGTTTCAGACAGGAGTCTCTTCCCACCCTACCTGGAGACGCCAGGGATCAAACCTGGGACCCTATGCACATAAAGTGTATTATTCTCTACCACTGAGCTACAGCTCCCCCTAATATTAGGTCAGGGACAGCAATGGTTGTACTGTTTCCCCAACCACACAGGTCCCCACTGTGGCACAAAACAGACATCACTTTAAATCTACCGGTATATCTAGCAGCCTTGTGTGTTTTCTCCCCTTTCATTTTTATTCTAGAGTAGGTGCAGGGACCCTGATCCAGATCTTTAAAGCCCCACCCCACCCCCGTGCTAGGGTTCTAATCCAGATCAGCCCCCCCCTGCCTACTCTGGAGTAAAAATGAAAAAAGACATAGCTGCTAGATACGGATTTGAAGAAATGTCTGTTTTGACCATTAGCTATGGGCTACTGTAGAAAGATTCTGGGCTATTACAGCCCTTTGTCTTTATTCAGTTTGAATTTATTATCTCCCATTTATGATCCTCCCTCCAGGACTATTCTCATGAGGCTGCTACAAACTAAAGGGCTTTCTAAACCATTTGACATGGAGGAATGAATGAGAGGCACATGCTAATTAGGTGACTTTCCTCAAGGTAGCATTTATGTTGTATTTTTATTTATTTATTTCATTTATAGACAGTGCAATAGCCAAAGCTCTCTGGGCAGTTGTATGGAAATGACATTTTCTGAGCACTCAAACCACATTTTGCACTGATAAAATATACCCCTGTCCATTGAGCATAGTATGCAAATTGTGTGCTGTGTGGAATATGGCTGCATCACTGACACATGCAGGCTGGGAATTATGGGAGTTGCAGTCCAATACATCTGGAGGGCACCAGGTTGGGGAAGGCTGCTTTATAGAATAAGTGAACCATAGGGTTACTTTGTAAATAACGTTTGCTACCCTTTCATGACACAGAATCAGCTGCCTGAGGCAACCATCTCATTTCAAGTGCTTCTAGACCAGGGCTGTCCAACCTTGGGTCCCTAGATGTGGCTGGCCTACAGCTCCCAGCATACCCAGCCAGCATAGCTAGTGGCAAGGGATTCTGGGAGCTGTAGTCCAGCAACATCTGGGGACCCAAGGTTGGACAGCCCTGTTCTAGACAGAGGGGGTTGTAGTGCTAGGATGATGTAGAGTGGTTTATAAATTCAGCAACAGCAACAACAACAACAACAACAACAACAATAATAATAATATAACCATCGATGGTGAGCAGGGCTGAAGCCAGTGCTGTGTAGCCTACACAGAGTGCAGAATAACAACCGGAGCTACTAGGGTCTCTCAGACTCGGCCCAAGTTAGGATAAGAAAACTCTCATGAACAGGTTAAGAAGGAATTCAAGGTGAATCTAATCTAGGAAATGAACTTAGTGTCTTTAGCATTAGTGTGGGGATGAACTTGGGGGTGGGGATACATCCTTTATATCATGCTTGTCTCTGGGCTCCCTGATGAAACTCTGCCCTCTGCTGGATACTGTTCATTTCAGCAGTGTTTTCCTTAAGGTACTGGGGTGGGTAAAACATTAGAAAGCTACCTTCCCTGAAAATTTAAGACTGGATTTGGAGGGTATATTAAGAAAAGAAAAAGTTATTAAATTAATGGACTGGGTGGAAAATATGGAGACCAGAGACCAAATAATTGAAATTGTTGGGAGAAGAATAATCTCATGGCTAAATTTAATGCAGTTAAAACAGTGGTCGAAGAAGTGGAAAAGGAGAACTGAGTATGAGAGGGATTTAACTAAATTTGAAATGATCCTCATGTCTAGAGAACTTTTAGAAGGGAATGCGTCAACAAGAGGTATAACAAAGGATTTATATAGAATGATTCAAAAAGCCGAAGAACAAGATTATCATCTTAAGATAGTTTGGGATACTGAATTTGAGGAGGAAATTTCAAAGGAGGGTGGGAAGAATATATGGGAGAGATGTATTTTGAAAGTTATGTCAATAAGGATAAAGGAGAATTTTAATAAATGGATTTGGAGATGGTACCTAACTCCAGTAAGATTAAATAGAATAGATAAACATTGCTCCGCATTTTGTTGGAGAGGATGTCAGGAAATAGGTACTGTGGCTGTATGTCTGCATTAGTATGAGTAGTGAATGGTAGTACCTCCTGTCAAATCACAAAACCCGCCCCGCTGAATGATTTATGGCCCTTAAGCCCCTCCCCCAGTGTAAGCCCCGCCTCAGCCGGAAGGCCCACCTCCAGAAGATCTGGTCAGGTGACTGGGGTCACCTGATGGGGGTCATGTGACCCCTCTACGAACTCACCTGACCGCCGTGGACCAATAGGGAGTGGTTTTAGACCCCTGGCATGCACAGGAACAAAGATGGCCACCAGCCATCTCCGGCCCCTCTCTGGATTGGTCCAGCGGGGTCATGTGACCCCTCTACAAACTCACCTGACCCACGGACCAATAGGGAGCGGTTTTAGACCCCTGACTTCCCCTAGAAAGGAGGTGGCCCCGGCCACCACCGACCCCTCTCCGGGTTGGCCCAGCGGGGTCATGTGACCCCTCTACGAACTCACCTGACCACCGCGGACCAATAGGAGATGGTTTTAGAGGCCTGACATGCGCAGGGACCCCGTAGAAAAAATGACCTTTCCCACCAGGCGGGGCAGAACAGGGTCAGATTGAGGCGGCCTTCTCCCTTGCCCGGACAAGTTCCCCAGCACAGATGACATGGCAAAGAAAGAAGAGCTGTATGTGGGGCCTTATGGTTTTACGCACCCCCCGTACCCCTTGGGCTACCAACGCCAAGAACAGGCATACCCAAAAATTTCACAGGAGGAGAGTGCTCCTGAGAATCTAATAAAAAAGAGTTCTGCGGCAACAAAGAGCTCAGCTTCAGCTATATTTCACTTTGGACCGAACCCACCCCTGAACCTCTATCTCAGGCCGATTGGAGCATGGATTGCACCGAGCAGTTGTCTAATACGGAGTGCGATTGTGGCTGCGATCCAAAAGCCGCGTTCCTAAAGGCAAAAATGGCACAACTTTCTGCATCCATGCAGCCTGCCGACGGCGTGGATGGCGGGGCACTCACGAAAACAGCCCAGCTGACCGTTGAGAAAATGGCTCAGGATGACAATGGCATGGACTGGTCTGCTTACCTATCGTCGCTCGAGGGGCTGAATGAGACGGAGGACACAACAGCGAAAGGCAACACATCAGTAAGTGTTTCATTTTGAAACTTGTTCTTAGTGCGTATTGTATGATGGTTTGACGGTGACACAGCGCTTACGAAAAGCTTTTTGTTTTGTTTTCACATAGGACTATGACATGTGCGAGGATTTTGAGAGCCTGAGCTTCAGAGGTTCACCAGCGGTCAACATTTCATGCATGTCGTGTATCTTGCCAGACCGGCGCATTGAAAAGTAATAATAACCATTGTTTTTGTACCAATAAAAGCCATTTTCTATAACCTTGTATATCCATTCATTGTGTTAACCGATGAGATGGCAGAACACTCAGAAATCTTAAAGAAGATTTATTATACACCGGGGGGTGTTGGGAGTTTTGGTGGAGTGAACCCCTTATTTCAGGAGGCCAAAAAACAGAGCAAAACGCTAGTCAGCGGGGAGGTTATGAAATGGCTGGCAGATCAAGATGTTTACACATTGCATAAACCAGCAAGAATCCATTTTAAAAGGAATAAGACCATCGTGTCTGAAGTGGATGCGCAATGGCAGGCCGATTTAGTCGACATGCAGCAATTTTCTAAATACAACGATGGCTACAGGTACATTTTAACAGTGATAGACATTCTTTCTAAATATGCCTGGGCGCGAGTTCTAAAAGGCAAAACGGGTAGAGAGGTGTCAGGCGCTTTTAAAGCAATTTTCACACAAGATGGAAGACAGCCTGTCAAAATGCAGACTGACCGAGGCTGCGAGTTCCTGAACAGGGATGTGAGTCGGCTATTCAAAAAACACAGGGTACACCATTTTGTTACTAATAATGAAGTCAAGGCGGGTGTTGTGGAGCGATTCAACAGAACATTAAAAACAAAAATGTGGCGGTATTTCACAGCTAACAACACCTTTACCTATATAGAGCCAATGTGGCGTAGTGGTGCAAGTGCTGGACTGGGACTCGGGAGATCCGGGTTCTAGTCCCCGCTCGGCCATGAAACTCACTGGGTGACTTTGGGCCAGTCACTGACTCTCAGCCTAACCTACCTCACAGGGTTGTTGTGAGGATAAAATGGAGAGGAGGAGGAGGAGGAGGAGGATTATGTAAGCCGCCTTGGGTTCCTTACAGGAAAAAAGGCGGGCTATTAAATAAATAAATAAATAAATAAATAAATAAAATAGATGTGCTACAACAGTTCCTAAAAAGTTATAACCATAGTTTTCACAGAACCATCCAAGCCAGGCCTGTGGATGTTAATCAGTCAAATTCCCTGGCCGTTTGGAACGTGGTTTACGGTATAAAAAAAAAAAGCAGGATGGGCTACTGTTCAGAAAAAGGGATCATGTGCGGGTTTCTAAAAGCAAGGGCATCTTTGCCAAGGGTTACGAACAGAATTTCACCACTGAGTTATTTATAGTGGACCAAGTCATCAGAAGAGCAGAGAGGCCTGTATATCAGTTAAAAGATTACGAGGGAGACGTCGTTGTGGGTACCTTCTATCCTGAAGAATTACAGAAGGTCAACGCCAGGGAGTATAGGGTGTACCGGATTGAAGAAATCCTAGCTACAAAAGGTCGGTGTAGGAGAAAGACTCACCTAGTGAAATGGTTAGGCTGGCCTAGCAAGTTCAACAGCTGGGTGCTCGCTTCTGATGTCTGTGAACATCAGAATGTCTGTAGACAGGTAGGGAAGAATGGGCGATAGCGGTTTTTATGTTACACTGCCTAGCAATCCCTTTGTTAAAACTACAGCTCCCAGATTTCCTTGACTGGAAGCTGTGTCAGTTAAATAGATCTGAATGCTGTTTAAATATATAGTGTAGAGATGCCGTTATACAGGGCTTAATTTCATTTGTTATTAATTATATTTTTATCCCAACCTTCCTTCAAGGAGCTCAGGGCAGTATACATCGTTCCCCCCATTTTATTCTCACAACAACCCTATTAGGTTATTTATTATATTTATAGGCTGAGAGGGGCACCCAGCAAGTTTCATGGCTAAGCAGGGATTTGGATCTGCATCTTCCTGGTTTTAATCCAACACTTTTACACTACACTGTCCTAATTCATTCTATGGTTCACCAGGGCTCATCTTTGGCATCAGTTGTCAGTGCTGGGGCTTAACAACACTGGAACATATGAAGTAAATATAGATTAAATGCCCCTGAGCAGGTGATACCAATGGCCTTTTCCTCACCATTGAGTAACTACAATAGGGGTAGGCAACCATTTTCTGTTGAGAGTCACATTTCCTTGTGGGGAATCTGTTGGGGGCCATACTCCTAGTGCTCCCACATTTTGTTTTCGGTGTTTGCTGAAGAGTTTTCTTTTCAGGCAAGCATTTCTATCCTGACTGATGAGTAAATTCCAGCCAATGTTTTATTAATCTCTTTGCTTTTACTGTAACTTTGTGTATTTTGTGTTTTAATTTATTTTGCACTACTACAATATCTCTTGATGTAGAGTGGTTTATAAATTCTACAACAACAACAACAACAACAACAACAACATAACCATATAACCATTGCTGGTGAGCAGGGCTGAAGCCAGTGGTGAACCAGGGCCAGAAACAAAAGCCACCCTTTTCTCTTTCTGCCACCTCCTTTTCCCTCTCTTCCTTCCTGCCCAGCAGACTGCCAGAGAAGGAACAGAATGCTCCTGCTGGAGGACTGAACTGACTGCATGTAGTGGGTTTTTGAAATTAGGCTGAGGTCCGCATGAAATTAAGCCAAAGGCCACATCCAGCCCTAGGGCCACAGGTTGCGCCCCCCTGAATTACAAAGTGTAACCACAAAATGGGTATTACAGGCAAGAACCTTCTGATCAGAGAGGGTGCTTGCAGAAGGACCTGAGCAATAACACCTCTGTTTTCTAGAAATTAAACACTATATAAGATAGCAGCTTATATAAAATGTGTGAATATTTGACACTGCAGCTTTAACTGTGAATTGAATTGCCCATCCTAACTGGGATTTCTTTTTTGACGTGCATGGCAGAAACAACTCTTTCTGTCCTGTATAGCCCTAACCAATGTTTTTCTTCACCTCCAAGCTACATCAGCAGCCACTGGAATAACTGGATGACATCCATTGCAATGTTGCTGTACCACCCTATTCAGGACCTGCTGACTGGGAAGATTCATTGTCCCTAATGGTGAGAATAAATGGGATGAGGTTAGATGAGGCTAACTGGCTTATTGAGGAATGGACTTACAAATCGCCAGCTACTAGATCAAATGTATGAAGTGGATCAAGAAGGGTGTATGTGCATAGGTTGAGGTATGCCGCTAGATAAACTAAGTTAACAGGGAATAAATATAGAATCCTCCATTTTAGAAATATAAAATCCAGCTTTTCATTCATTTCCACAATGAAGCAAACTGTCCCCTTTTACCAATGGATCAGAGTGGATTTCTGTGGTCCCCCGTGGTAAAAGGGGCCAATATGCTTTCCACAAGAATGGAAACACATCTGAGTGTCAGCTCAATTTTATATTTCCAGAATATGAGGGGTAGTGTGTTTTTCCAACTTTTTCCCCTTTCTAGTTCCCAGCAATCTTAGAGGCAGCTCCATGTTCCAACCATCACATGACCTGTGGAGCCTAATTTGTGAGCATGTGCAGGACCCACCGACCCCTCATCTTCGGACTCCTAACAAATTGCATGCAGACACTCTGACTTCACCATCAGGTCAGATATCTTTCTTTCTTTTCCCCTCTTTCTCTCATATTCCCTTCTGCCTGGTTTTTTTTTTTTAATAACATCTTGCCTAATGAAGAGAACTGGAGATCTCGAAAGCTTGCACAATTTTTGTGATCTCTTCATTGGCCTAATAAAGGTATCACACTAACAAAGATTTTGGAATTTTTCTTACGGTCAACACAGCAACCTTTGATTGTGTGTGTGTTGTACTAAGTTAACAAAAATGCAATGTACACACATGCACGTGCGCATGCACACACACACACACACACACACACTATAAATTTTAAACATGAATACAGCATATAACTTACATATTTGCTGGAGCATCCCTCCCCCACAATAAGTTAGACAGTTGCTTTTTGTATTGAATAGTGCCTTATTACTCTTTTGAATAAGTGATCCTTTTTCAAGCACTATTCTTAGGGTATTTCAGACAGCATGAACATTCATGGTGATCATATGTATGTTTCACACATATAGTTGGAGGGAGATCAGCTGAACACTTGAGTCAATTTGGTTTGTGTGACCCACTGACATGCAGAAACTCGTCCCATTATGTAGACTGAGTGGTGAATTCTGTTCAGATTGCAGGTGTGTGTGTGTGAGTGATATTTTTGAATACTCCACTATGTTAGGAACAACAATAATCTCCCTGCATGTAGTTAACTAGCACATCAGGGAAAGGGCTATACTCAACATTTCTCCCTGATCTGCTATTTTACCACATGCAGCTTTTATTTTGGGGTGGTTTTTTTTGTTTTGTTTTGTTTTTTTGTTGGTGATGTAGGGGACCATTACAAAATAATGGAACAGGGCAAGATTCTACCACTTTAGTCTACAACATCATTCCAGGTAATGGGTAGAAAGGCTGTCTGTGCATGAAGCAGAATGAGGGGGCAGAACCCTGGCAGAATGGCCTTTACCACTTCAAGCTGCCCTCCATAAAAAAGCAACAACCCTGCAAGTAAAAAAGAAAAGAAAAAAAATAGCACAGAGAATGTTACTAGCTCAGCCTGCTCCCTGCTATGATAGTTTTCTACTTGGAGGGAATTCAGAAATGTGAACTCTCACCTGCAGTCTGAAGTGGCACAATCCACCTTCAACCACCTCCATTCTGCTACCTAAATGGAGCAGGCTGAGATACCACGCAGAATGTCTACCAAGAGTGGCTGCCACATACCATGCTTCTTCAACAGGTTTATGCAGCTTTTTGTGGGATGGGGGGCTGCAGTGGGTAGGTGGGATTGGCGAACACTGGGTGTGTGAGCATAAGTGCTTTCTGCTCGTACAAAGACACCATTGGATGCAACCCAGTGACTGGGATCACATAACAGGACACGCCCCACTGGCCTACAAGCCAGCGGGGCTTGTCGTGTCATGTGAACCTGCCATGGCTTATTATTATAAGCGTCTGGGCTTATAAGCCACCCTGACAGGCCATGGCTTGTTGTAGGGTTTAGTAGTCACCCCTGGGCTTGCAGTGTTGTCCAAACCTGGATGATGACACGACAAGCCCAGGGGTAACCCAAACTTCTACAGAAGGCTTGCCACTCTTCCCAAGCAGCTCTGGGCAAAACATGTCCAGGATTGGGCTGTATAAGTCCCAGTGACCCTGTTCGCACAATAGGCTGGGCTCACTATGGTGCATTTAACCCACAATAAGCTGTGGCATGTGCGGGGTGCCATTTTGAATATGCAACACCCAATGGGGTTGTGACTTGTCATCAGAACCCGTCCTCTGACTGCGGAGCTCCACCCTGCCCCCCTTGCAGCCGGCACAGAAAGAACCGCGCGGGCTGCATCTCCAAGGTCGGAAACTGACCTCGGAGTGGGCTAAAGGGGTGCGCTGGGGGGGGGGGAGGAGACTGGGACCGATGGCTTATGCCATATCCAAACAGCGCCACAGCCTGCTTCCCCTCCACAGCGCTTCATCTAGAGAGCCGTCTTGATGAAATACAGGGCGTGAGGTGGCGGAAGTTGCCGCCACCGCACCTTACACCCTGCATGGGATGCATGAAAGCCTCCGTGTTCGGAGGCTTACGTGCATCAAGCACGGAGGGCGTTGGATCGTGCCCTCCATGGATGAAGACGTTGTTGTTGATGATGATGTTGTTACCACCAAGCACACACACACACACACAGGCTGATCTTCTGCTTTGAGACACTAGAGGGCACCATTATCAGGGACTAAAAGCTATGAAATCGTGTGGTGCGTGTTCCAATTTCTAAAGAATTATACACACAAAGACGCTGTCACCAAATCCAGGATGTGCAGTTTCCTTGGCTTCCCCTTGAGACCAAAACATCATTCTCTTCTGTCTTTTGAGCTGAATATGGTTTCCATCCTGGATAGCAATGCTAAATGAATCCCAAGGAAATACATTGGGTGAGTTGCAAAAAGCAATGCAGTGTTTCTCATAGGACATATTAAACTGAGTTTATATAGAGTTGTCATTTCATCCCTGCCCCCACTCTGGTGGGTCTCTTATGCCTTCAAGAGCTCTGTGCGGCAGGCAGGAATGTAACAGCCACAGCTTTCCCCAGCATAGAGAAGCACAGTTGCCCTACCAAGAAGAAGAAAAGGTAGCAAACATATTGCTGAACATTGCACCTTTGTGGCTCTGTTAATATTTCTGCCTGTATTTAAAATGAAATGCTGCAAACATCCACTACACTCTTTTTCAAAATCAACATGTAGAGATGGGGGTAACATTTTTTGGCCTAGGCCTCTTCCTTCTTCCCCTGAATCCTGTGAAGTCCTGGCTTCAGAGTACAGGAGAGGTGTATGACATCCTTGTATGAATATGTTTAAATGTGCAGAGTTGAACAACTGTAGATGGTACTCATCCCACCACAACTTTGGTTCTGTTAAACATACCACACAGTAAGGAAAAATGCAAAGTATTTCTTCTATGTATTCTGTTTATTTATCACTGTCTTGAGAGGGTTTTACCCTTAAAAGTAGCCTAAAAATAATTTTGAATGAATGAATGAATGAATGAATGAATCTGCTGCATATATAAACAGGGCCTGAGGTGGTATCTTCATTAGGGCTTTTAGCACTGTTGTGGCATCATTTCTGTGTATCTGCTGAAAGCAGAATTAAAACGAAAGTTCCACATGGCACTTAATATAGTGCTATATTAACCAGCAATACCTTTCCCTAAAACTATGTTTACTCCCAAGTAGGTCAGTAAAGGTCCTTTCCTTTCCAACTCCCCCCACTTCATCAATTTCCCCCTCCCCAATGCCCCCCAAACATCTGATCTGGGCAGTTGGAGGATCTTCTGGAAACAGTAGAAAAGGTGAAGGTGGGGCTGGGGACTGCAGAGGGAGGGGAAAATCAGCAAAGATCGCCTCCCTTCCAGCAGGAGCATTCTCAGCGGAATATGGGGATGCTCCCACTGTGTGTGTGTGTGTGTGTGTGTGTGTGGTGGGGAAGCTGTATCTATCCCATTGTCTGGATGCTCCATAAAAAGTAGGTGAACACAGGAGAGCAATTCCATAGAAAAGAGCTAGTTTGGAAGCAACCTTGGTCTCACTGAGTTCAATGGGTCTTATTGCCAAGTAGCTGTGCATAGGGTTCCTTCTAATCTCAAGAAGGGAATCTCTTTCTTCTTCTTCCCCACCCCACCACACACTCCAGATTTCAAACCCTGATGACTGTAAATGCCAATACAGAAAGCAGCACAGTCCATCCTTTCCTTGGAAAGCTCCAGAATAATAATTCCACAACCATTTTATGCAGCTTCTTATTTCCCCAGATGTTTTACCCACCCCTGTCTTCTTGCCATTTAAACCCCTTGTACAATAAATTCTCCCATCTCTGATTTTTATCTTGTTGCTATCAGACCAGCACTGTAATGATTTACTCAGATCATTTTGAATGTTAGCGTATCTGCTGAAGTGCATTCAGTATTTCCTAGGATCTTGGTTTTTTAACAACAAAAACATGAGCCACAAATTTGGTAAGTGTATCATTTACACTTACTTGACACTGCACGCTCAGCTTTAGTCTGAAAGGGTGCTTACATGGATACAGGTAGGGGTGTGTGTGTGTGTGTGTGTGTGTGTGTGTGTGTGTGTGCGCGCGCGTGCATGTGCGCATGCACACACACATGCATGTAGGAGTCCTCTACATAAATGGGACCCCTGGCCAATCAGGATTCCCACTCACATGTGGGAACCCTATGTGCATGCATCTGTATGTGTATAGGCCTCCTTTCAGATGAATGTGTGGAGTGTGTGGCTGCTGTGGCTGTGGCCATTATGGAAAGTTATTATGAACAGCTTTTTTCATGGAAGGAAAGACCCTGATAAAATAGAGGACTTTTTGGAAACTATTCTGAAAAGCCGATTGGGCCCCCTTTATGAGGGCCTCGATTTGGAAGATGCTAAATCCCTGATATTGCCGATAATGGAGGAAGAGTTGAAAGAAGTCATAGTGACAGGTAAAGGAAAGTCTGCCCCAGGTCCAGATGGGCTTGGGTGGAAATTCTATCAGGTCTTTAAAAAATGGTTGGCCCATCCCTTAGCGGAGATTTTGAAGTTTTATTGGAGTGGGGTAGGTTAAGTTCTCATACTTTTTATGTGGGAACTTTGATTCCCCCCCCCCAAAAAAAACAAGGCAACTTGACTCTCCCCCAGAATTGGAGGCCCATCACACTGACTAACATGGACTATAGGATCTTGGTGAAGATACTGAACGCTAGGTTGGCCAAAGTCGCTGGAAAGCTTGTGATAGGCTTGCAAACTTGTGCGGTGCCAGGGAGGGTGATGGTCAATTCTTTGTGCTTATTTAGGGAAATCTTTCAGTTGGCTTCAAAAGGACGATGGAAAGGGAACATTCTCCAACTCGATCAAGTAAAAGCTTCTGACAATGTGCACCACGAGAATTTGTGGAAAGTCATGCTGTGGAAGGGAATGCCACCACCCCTTTGTAAATTATTTGAAGATCATGTATCAGGGAGCGACGGTAACACCTCAAGTCAATAGTCATAGGGGAAAACAGATTCTGTTGAAATCGGGAGTGTGCCAGGGTTGTCCCTTGAGCCCATTATTATATGTGTTGGCTTTAGATCCAATTTTGGGTAAGATACAGTTAGATGCAGTAGTTATGGGAATAGCCATTACTGCTCCTTTGATTCCACGGCAGGGCAGAGATGCAACCGATGAGGGAGAGATCACAAAGTAGGAGTGAAATTCATGGCACATGATTTAACAGTCTAATTCTTATTTGAATGGTTTGGACAAATCTCGGGAGCAAAGTTGAATGCTGAAAAGAGTTGTATCGTCTCTTGGAATAATTTGGAAGGGGATCTTGAGATTAAACCCATGCAATGTCTTTTGAGGAATGGTCACAGGAAGGAAAGTTTAGAAAAACCAAAAAAAAAGGAGGCGGCGGTGAAAATCCTTCGATTGTACTTTTCTGTGAAAAGGCACAGATGGGAGAAAAACTGGTGCTTATGGTTAGATAAGATAAAGGAGAAACTTTCCGTGTGGCAGAAATGGAATTTGAGTGTTTATCAGAACTCGGTCTATGTCAAAGCATACCTGTTTCCGGTGGTGTGGAATCCAGCCTTGGTCTTCTCTCCTCCGGAATCGGTCGTTTTTGTGGGGCACAGCCCATTTCTCATTGGTGGGATCTGTAGCCTATATTAGAATAGATGAAGGGGGTTTTGACTTACCAACTATGGGGACAAGATTCATGACCCAAGCGATTAAATGTGCTGGCCCTGATTATTTAGGAGAGGTTTATGGATGCGTTAAAAAATGGAAAATCCAAGCTCAGAGAGCTTCAGCTATTGGGTGGTATAGAAATGAAGTAGAATGGCTAAAAAAGGGAAACCAAAGTGTGAAAAGTTTGGAAAAAAGTATATACAAGCAAATTCTGGACGTAAATTATTTTACCCCACAAATCAGGGTTGCAAAAAATCATGATTTTTTGCAAAAAAATCGGGGGGGGGGATGATTTTTTTAATTTAATCAATTCCCCCAAAAAAATTTTTAGTAAAATTAATTTCAAAGTTTCAGGCAACCACATGTATAAATAGCCTACACTTAATAGTTAAGAACACCAAATTATACAGAAAACACTTTCCTCATTTTTTTTTTACATTACCAGTATTATCGGTTACTAGGCTACCTACACGACAGGGCTACAAAAAATCATGAATTTTTGCAAAAAAAATATTTAAAAATCGATTTTTATTGATGATTTAATTAATGATTTAATCATTGATTTAAATCATTCTGATTCAAATCATTGCAACCCTGCCACAAATACAAAAAAAATTAGGTAAACCATCCATGTCTAAGTACCTAAGGGAACTGCATTATCTTCTGGAGTATTTTAAAGACCCTAGGATCCCGTATAAGTTGTGGGATACCCAGTGACGCTTTTATCACCAGGTAAAAGTGTCATGTGCAAGCAGCAAAATCTTGGCTCTCTCATGCTGACCAGGCTTGTGTCCATTTGAGGTGTCAAGAACAGACTATCCCTGTTTGAGGGGTCCCTCAAATAGAGACCATCAAACACTTTATACAAAATTTGCCCAACTGCAGTAGAAACCTGGAATAAGGTCATAAAAATGTTAGAATGGCTGGATTTGGCTCACCAAAGCTGGGAAACTATAGCATCAGGGTGTGAATCTGAGGGGGGAATTAAAGGTCCAAGGAAAAAAATCATGAGGAAAAAGAAGTAGTAGACAAATGAACCGTAAAGAATGTTCGAGAGTAAGGGACTTCTGGGTCGTTCCATGGTCAACTGTCCGGTTAGTAAACCTTTTTGTATTGCTGGCTTTGGTTTTCAAAAGAAACAAAGAACTTAAAACTCAAAAACTATCTAACGTAGAGGGCTCTGTTACATATGTGCAAAATAGAATCAAAGCAATCAGTCAGTATGAGAAAGAAAGACTGCCTCGGATAAATCGGATAAAGTGGAAGAAATTCTGGCCATGGATGGAGGAATCTACACCAATTACGTGACAGACTGATGGACACTGAAAGACCTCAAACGTAGATTAGGAATTATGACAATGTATTAGTTTAAGTTAGGGTAGATCTGTAACTGTATTAGTTAGAAAATCTTGAAATTTGAGTGACGAATTTGTAATGCGTTTTTGCGGCGGGTTGTAAAGAATATTGCTTTCAGTAGTATGATTTATTTATAATAAAAATCTATTCCCACATGCATTCATTGAATGCAGTGTGTGTGTGTGTGTGTGTGTGTGTGTCTTTTCAACAGGGCTGTGGTCTGTTGAATTAGTGTGACACATTACTGGCACAGTGACTAAGGTCGCAAACCTATGCATGCTTATTACTACAAAATAGCATTGAAATTGGTGGGACTTACTTCATACTAAACATGAATATCACTGGGATGCATGAGAGTAAGATGTGAACCAGGAAGTCCCCAGGTCAAATCTCACTTCTGCCACTGACTCTACAGGTGGTCTTAGGCAAGATTCTGAACTATCTCATGGCCTCAGTGCCCCCCCCTCCCATCTGCAATATGGCAATAATACTGAGCTGCCTTACAGGGCTGTTGTAAAGATTCATGTATGTGAAGTATTTTGAACACCCCAAAGTGTGTGTATACATGAATATTTATTTATTTAATTAATAATACTTATTATTCTTGCAGAAAGTGACACAGGGCCAAACTAGATGTTATTGGGGCAGTCATGGGTATCCACATGGCTGTCTTGTTGCATCTGGTTTGGCCCTTGTTGTATTACTCTGCTTTCTTTCTGCCTACTAAACCAGCTAACTTTTTAAAAAAGGCATTTTGATTGGTCTGGTATATGTTTATTCCTAATAAAACCAAGTTGGTGTCTGGCAGTCAGTCCATTTCCCTGTAGTTGCTTACAAACAAGTAACTTCCTTATTTGGCCTCATGTCTTCCCAGATTTATAGATTTCATAGAGAAGTCAATCTAACTAGCCTGAATTTTATTCAGTTTTTACTTTTTCAAAGCTGCCGGTACATACTTTTTGGCTGTCTTCTGAGATCATGACAGTTTCCCATGAGTTCCCAATAAATGGTTAGTAGCTGTGAGATTTGCCCAGCTATTCCCCCCCCCCGATTCCTTGGGTGTCTGTGACTTATGCTGGCTCAGCTTGTCTGAGCGTGGAAAGCTAAGCAGGGTCAGGCCTGGTTATCACTTGGATGGGAGACCCCTCCTCTACTTTCCTGCATTGAGCAGGGGGTTGGACTCAGTAGCCTTGTAGGCTCCTTCCAGCTCTATGATCTATGAAATCAGACTCTGTTGGCACAATCTGAATTCATTCAATTCATATAAAATAAAATATATTACCGTAAATAAAATTTTAAATATATATATATATATTATTGAAACTATGGTTCATGACACAAGAAAAAGAAACCTGTTGGGCTTTTCTACAAGATGCATTTATTGTGTACTTGTCATTACCCACTTACAGATGTTTATGGGTTCTTTAGACGACATTGTGATCCTCCAGTTTTACTTCTGTGTCTAATGAGCACTTTTGGTAAGTTTTTTTTAAAGCAGGGAAAAAGCAGCATTTACTTGTGAAAGCAAATGAAAGCATGATTTCCTCTTGTGTATTTGCATTATTTCACTATAGCACAGTGCCACCTAGAGTTTATGTAGTGAAAAAGCAGGAAAGGAAACACTCTTCATGTAGTGCTCAGGTCTCAATTCTGTGACAAAACTGAAAATAGATGCAGTGCATTAACAGCTGAATAACAGCCCATACTCTCCAATTGCCCCAAATTTGCAGGGACAGTCCCGCAAACACTTAAGCCATCACGGCTTCTTACTTTGTTATGCAGAGTCCTGATTTGTTATGCAGAGCTCGGAATTCTCCTGCCTCCTCCTGCAAGCTATTTAGCTTAGCTGCGATTTTGCCCACGGTCCCTTTAAGCAGGAATGGAACAGACCGAGGATGTGTCTGTGCTCTTACCTGCTGCCTCTGACCAGGCCCCCGGGTAAGTAAGACCCATTGAAGACATTTGTACTTACTCCCAAGTAACTGTGTGTAGGATTGCACTGTTTGCTTTAACTTAATTAAAGTTATTTAAATTCTGTAAGATTATTCCAGTTTACCGGGTGTTTCTTTAAATCTAAACTGTGTGAATAGAACAGAAAAAGTGCTTTAAACTGGGGCCTTTCCACAATAACAAACAACAACAAAGCTGTTCAGCCCCTCAAAGTTACTCCTTGTGCTTAAACACCGACCAGAGCTCTAGAGGTGGTGGAGCAAAATGCTGGACTCAAAACCCCAATGTGTCTTTTTGCATTTTCCCCCACCCAAAGGCTCCCATTCCTCCGCATCTCCTTCTTTTCTTCTCCTTCTCCAAGTGCCCTGAAAATGCGGGACCAATCCTTACAATTTTAAAACAAAAAGGGATTGCCCTGCAAGCACTGACACACACACACCCTGAAAAACACCAGATATCAGCAATTAAGGGTTTAAGTAAGGTTAAAAAAAATACAAAAGCCACAAATAAAGTGTTATAAAATAATATATAATAATGTAATAATTATAATATAGAAGATTTTGTGTGTTTCCTCTAATAACTTTTGTACTTGACCATGCCCTTTGGTTGCCTGGCCATACCCTCATGTTGCCTGGCCACGCCCTCTTGATCACACCTTCATATTGCTTAACCATACCTCTTACAAATTCACATGTCTGTCCCTATCTTCATCTGTGAAATGTTGGCGGGTATGCATGACAGCCTCGTGTAGAAAAGCTCTATCTATATCACAGTTCCCCCCCCCCAAGTATTCTAATATGCTTCTTTATTGTCATTTCTCCTCTTGTTCTATAGATGTCATCTGAATACAGCTGATGGCCAAACAAGGCATTACACGCAGAGGCCCTTACAGCTTTTTTAAAACAAGAAAAGCTGCTTCTAGAGAAGCAATCTTGATTGAAGATACATGTGGAGGAGAGTCCTTGCCTACTGTTTCCTCTCTCAAAACTGCCCACTAAGTGCCCCCCCACGGCCCACGCAGTATGAAGCAGCCACTTATGGTGGAGGGACTGAACCACGAAACAGGAGGTAGGAAAAGGGTTGAGCACTACTCCCCTCACTCTGCATCTTCAATCCTGATTCCCCCTCCAGGAGGGATTTTCCTGTTTAAAACAATGTCCTTTACTTAGGTATATGAACCAGATGCTATCTGGACACCCATTTAAGCCATAGTGATACCCATTTATGCATCCATACAACACTTGGGGACAAAATAGTTAAGATACGGAAGATCCAAGATCAGATCACTCTATATTTTCATTTGTTTTCTGTTGCAGGGCTAATAGCAACTTTGTAATGGGGGCGATTTAGATCTGGGAAATGACATGGGGAAAGGGTTTAAAATCTTCTCCCCCAATACAACTGCTCCAATCACATTTTGGAGCAGCCCCACCCCACCTTAGGGTGCTTTTTAGGTAAAAAATAAAAACATTTTGGGATCTGATCTTGGATTTGCTACATCTTGTCTGTTTGGGCCCTTAAATAAGTTTACATTGAAGCAACTTACTCCAAGAGCTTTTCTATCACCACAGGGAGTGGCTACATTCACACAGGGTGTATATACATGTGTGTTTAAAAGAGTTACTGTTTAAACCACTGTGAAAGATCTCAGAGCAGTGGTAGTGCAGCAATTTAAAGTCAGTTATTAATTATGCTTGCACACGTGGGTCAGAAACAAAAGAGGATCTTCCTCAATATCTATTCTTTTGTAGCCTTCAGAAGAATCTATTTTGTCCTACACTTTAAATGAGGGCCCAGGGTGGCTTACATGGGACTCCTAGCGGTCTTTTATCTAGGCCCTGATCAGATCCAGACCTCCTTAGGGTTAAGCTAGATGTAGGGGGATCTCCTGATGACATTTTCTTTGAATAAAAACAGCTGCATGGGAAGGGGAGCATTTGTTTTTGGGTTTAAAAAAAAAAAATTTTTTTTAAACATACAAGTACAACTAAAAACAAATAAAACAGAAATACAACATAAACACTGTGCACCCCCCACCTCTTGGGAAGGGGAGCATTTGGATCAGGGCCTCAGCATGGGGATGGTTTTAACCCTTGACCCCTGCATCCTTTCCCCAATTCAAATTCTGAAGTTGTTATTAGCCATGGAGGGGGAATAACAACTTTCCCCCTCATTCTGTGGCTAATAGCAACTTGGAGAAGGAAATGGAAGTTGGCAAAATGGTGCAGGGGGAAAGCATTAGAACACACCTTCCCTCAGCACCACAGCCCCTCTTCCCTCCCACAGCTGCTTTTAAGAAAATAAAAAGTTGGGAGATCCATGTCATGTTTTTTACCCCTAGCTTCACCATTACTGTAGGACAGGCGCCCCCAGAGCAATCCCTGGCTGGGCTGGCCCAAGACCGTTTCCTGCCCAAGGCAGAATAGCAAATGCCCTCCTTCCCCAAGTCAAGATGTATAGTACCCAAGCCTGGCCACATTATTCTGGCACGTGAGGCAGAAAATCTCCTTTTCCCTGGCAGTAATAATACCATAATAATAAATGAAATAACCAACAACTTGCTGCCCTTTCAGGACAGCCAAAACCAGCTGCCTGGGGTGGCTACCTCACTCTGCCTAATGGTAGGCTTGGACCTGATCCCTGGGTCCTGGCTTTCCTCCTTAAATACTGAGTATCTTCTGTGTGATAAAGTTCCTAGAATTTCCAAAACCATGCCATCTTTTTTGCATTAGCTGCAGCAAAACAAAGACTGAGAGGATCTGGCTTGATTCACAGTGCAATCCTATACTTGCGGGCTCAGAAATAAGTTTCATTGAGTTCCCCTCTTCTTCTGTTTGTGTTGACCTACTGTTTGTTGATTTGTCCAAGTGTGCACACGCTAAGAGTGGGAGGGCCTCAGGTAATGTGATCATTAAAGGAAGGACAATCTTTTGTCAGGATCACAGCTGAAGGGCTAATTTAAAAAACTTACCCATAAATTGGTTTCAGACCTATCAGGTCCCAATAATAAATGCCCCAATAGTTAAAGAGCAAGGAACCTGACCCTTTGTCAGTTTCAAAGCCATGTTACAGGGCACAAGCAAGAGTAAAGGATTGGCATCCATGGAACTGAGGAGTGAAGAGCTAAAAGCTGTGTGGGAGAAAGACTTTGGACAGAGCATTCCCTTGCAAGGGTGGAATCCAGTGTGGTAAAAATGACTGTTTCTTTGTTTGTTTTATTTATCACATTTCACATGGGCACTTGACAAAACAAAATTTAAAATTAAAATCAGTTTCTATATTTGGGAAAGTGCTATGAAAATATTGCACAGATGGTATAGAAGCCTGGTTAAGACCAGTAACATACACAAGAACTCCAGTCAGCTGTGCTGGAGGGCTTGTTCGGAATCCACTATCACATGTCATCATCCATCATCATCAGGCGATCACTCGTGACCGAGTAAGATTGTCTTCCGGGATAAAAGGAGGAAATTCTAAAGAAGATTGTGTAGACTCTAGCGATGGGTCCGTAAGTGACTGTGGAGGCCAATTCTAGATCCACACAGCTTCCCACAGTGAGGACACAGGTTACCAGATAGAAGATGGTCCTGTAAAGGATTCATTTGACGTGCTTTTCGCTTAGCACGTTTCTCCCTTTCACCTTGCACTCGGGCTTCTTCAAAGTCCATGGAACCTTTGTGAAAGGCCAACCTCCATTTAGATCGTTCATGGGCCAGAGCTTCCCAGTTTTCGATGTTTATATTGCATTTTTTTAGATTAGCCTTATGAACATCTTTAAACCTCTTATATTGACCACCGATATTCCGCTTTCCATCCTTGAGTTGGGAGTAAAGTAACTGCTTTGGGAGACGGCAGTCAGCCATTCGAACAACATGACCGGTCCACTGAAGTTGGCGTTGAAGGATCATTTTTTCAATGCTAGTAGTCTTTGCTTCTTCCAGTACACTGACATTTGTTCGCCTATCTTCCCAAGTAATTTGCAGGATTTTCCGGAGGCAACGTTGATGAAACCTTTCAAGGAGGTGGAAGTGACGTTTATAGATAGTCCATGTTTCGCAGGCATACAATAAAGTTGGTAATACAATGGCTTCATAAACCAGTGTTTTGGTCTTCTTACAAATATCCCGATCCTCGAACACTCTATGTTTCATTCGAGAAAATGCGGCACTTGCGGAGCTCAGACAATGCTGGATTTCACTGTCGATGTTAGCTGTAACAGAAAGATAGCTGCCAAGATAGAGAAAATGATCGACATTTTCCAGTATTGTCCCGCCAAGCTGGATAGATGGCATCACCAAAGGATTGGCTTGCACTTGCTGATGAAGCACTTTGGTTTTTTTGATGTTAAGTGAGAGACCAAGTTTTTCGTATGCTTCTGCAAAAGCATTTAGGATAGTTTGGAGATCATCCTCTGAATGTGCAGAGACCACATTATCATCAGCATACTGAAGTTCCACAACGGAGGTTGTAATTACCTTACTTTTTGCTTTCAGCCTGCTGAGATTAAAAAGCTTTCCATCTGTTCGATATATAATTCCCACACCGGTGGGAAGTTTCCCCTTGACAAGATGTAAAACCATGGCGATGAAAATGGCAAATAATGTTGGGGCGATAACACATCCCTGTTTAACACCTGATCCCACTTTAAATGGAGCACCATGAGAGCCGTTGTTGTCCAAAACTGTTGCCGTCATGTTGTCATGGAGAAGTCGCAAGATATTCACAAATTTATTGGGGCATCCAATTTTCATAAGGATAGTCCAGAGAGCTGTACGATCTACAGTATCAAAGGCCTTAGCCAAATCAATAAATGCCATATAAAGGGGTTGATTTTGCTCCCGGCATTTTTCTTGGAGCTGACGTGCAGTAAAAATCATGTCTACTGTCCCTCTAGAGGGGCGGAAACCATATTGAGTTTCAGGGAGGATCTCTTCTGAAATAGATAGAAGACGGTTTGCGAGAATCCTAGCAAATATTTTACCTGCGGTTGCTAAGAGAGAAATGCCCCGATAGTTTCCACAGTCTGTTCTATCACCCTTCTTAAAGAGGGTGATAATTATGGCATCCCTGAAGTCTTCTGGGATCTCTTCTCTTATCCAGATTTTTTCGATGAGTTTATGAAGATGTTGTACAAGTTCGGGGCCCCCTTCTTTAAAGATTTCAGCAGGAATCCCATCTGGTCCACTAGCTTTGTTGTTCTTCATTTGATTAATGGCTTTTTTTACTTCATCCAAAGTGGGGAGTATTGCAAGTTCCTCTTTAATTTGTTTTTGCGGGATTTGCGAAAAAATCTCATTATCCACCTTAGATTTACGATTTAAAAGGTCATAATAATGCTCTTTCCAACGCAGTGCAATAGACTCTTTGTCTTTTAAGAGTTTGGTGCCATCTTTTGATTGTAAAGGGTTTGTACCATAGGTTTTTGGTCCATAAATGGCCCTTGTGGCCTTAAAAAAGCCCCGTGCATCATGAGATTCTGCAAGTTGTTGAATTTCTTCAGCTTTCTTTTTCCACCAAGCGTTCTTAAGTTCTCTTGTTCTTCTTTGGACCTCAGCCTTTGCGCTAGCGTAGGTTTTTTTCTTGGCAGCGGAATCCACTATCACATGTAGTGGATGTATGAGGTGGTGGCAAGATACTGGATTGTATCCTCTTCCGTGTCATTTCCAAAATACTTAAAAGTAACTTCAGGGTGTTTCCAGGTAAGGTTTTTATCACACAATCGCCCTGCATGATACATTTTGCGGGGGGGGGGTTGCAGGGGGTCCAGACGATGCTGTCTTCGACTCATAACCTTCTCATGTTTCCCCCCTGCTTCTTCCATCTTTTTTCTTACTGCAGAAAATCTATTCAGGAGAAGAAGATGGAATAGCTGTGCAATACACTAGAAGCCCTCCATTTGGAAGCACCCCATGACCAAATCCCATGTTAGCTCTCTTACATTCTATGAAGACAACGAAGACTTTCTGCACAAAGACTTATATATTGGGCTAGAAATAGCTGGGCTAGAAATAGCATTACACTGGAAAAGGACATTAAAATGCACTGTAAATGACTGGAATAATAGAGTGAGGCAAATAGCGCTGGCTGAGAGGATCATGCAGCAAAACTGGTTGGCTAAGGAACTTGCTAATGAAGACGGTTTTGATGAAAATTGGTATCTTTTTCCTTTGTTAATAAGCACAAGGGACTTTACTCGCCCAGCTAGTAACCATAGGTGCCTATGGAAAGATCCTATGGGATGACTCCAGCTTATTTCCCTCAGAATTTTGCCTAAGCCTTTGCTCCTCCCTAAAAGGATTATACATCTTGTTACTATTATGTTTGGTCAATATTTCTCTAAAAAATTTTTTTAAAAGTATCATAACATAGCAAAAATAAACAATTCCTTGTCATTGCAGAATACATTCACACTTCCAAGTATAAATGCAGCAAGTATGAATGTATTCTGCAATGACAAGGAATTGTTTATTTTTGCTATGTTATGATACTTAAAAATTAAGAGATGGGGAAGGGCAGCGCAGAACTAGGACTTCGTTGCTCCTTCTGCCGCCCTCACCTGCTGCAACGGTCACCTGGGCTCCTCCTGCCCGCCTGCAGGTGCTGTTTCTGGTGCATGCGCAGGGCCTCTGCCGGAGGGCTTCTCTCTCTCCACTGCAGTAGCATCTTCTGCTGCGCTGGAGCCTGCATTTCTCCTCAAAAGTATTCAGAACAGCTTAGTCACAAGGCATCATGCTCCCCCAAATTAAGAAGTCTGAATGAAACTTGCATACAGAAAATGAAGAAAATGCAGCCACGCTCCAGAAGAGAAAAATCACTTTCCCAAACACCAAGTTTTCTGAAGGAAGCACTATGACCTTTCACAACATCACCTACAAAGTGAAATTTAAGACTGGCTACATAGGCTTTAGAAAAGAAGTTCAAAAAATTATTTTGTCAGATGTCAGTGGTATCATGAAACCTGGTCTCAATGCAATTTTAAGACCTACTGGCTCTGGCAAATCTTCCTAAGTGTCAAAAGAATGAAAATGTTTGTTTTATGATAATATTAAACAGAATATCATCATAAGTTTATCATATTGTCCATCAATATTTTTTAAATTGTCAGTAATTTTAAAATTGTTTTTAAAATGTCTTGTGTAAATTTTTCAATGTTAATTATTTGTATTTTTATATTGTATTTTATTGCAAAATTGTATTTTATTGTAAAATTTTATAATTGTTGTAAACCGCCCAGAGAGCTCCAGCTATTGGGTGGTATAGAAATGAAATGAAAATATTAATAAAAACTACTCTCCCCTATGCTGGAGAGCCTGTGGAGAAATCGGATCACACAAACATATGTGGTGGTCCTGCAAGCAAGTATCCCGCTTCTGGACAATAGTTTTCAAAGAAATATCTAAAATTGTAGGGGCAGAGATAAATAAAACTCCAGAATTAGCAATATTAAACATCTTTCAAAGAGATAATAAAAATTTATTATACAAGAACCTAATAAGATTTCTATTACAAGCTGCTAAACTATTAATAGCGAGAGGATGGAAAGATGCCAAAGGGTTAACCATCAATCACTGGTATAATGTGGTATGGGAAATTGCACTAACTGAAAAATTAACTCAAAAATTGAGAACTGCAGGGGGGGGAAGAAAACAAACTCTTTTGAAGCAGAATGGTGGCCTTTTGTCCAATTTTCATACAGCAGAACATCTACAACAAAAATACCTCAAGCCTTCCAGCACATTTGGATGCAATAAACTCACAAATATCCACCTATCACAAAACTGACTACTTTATGGATGAAAAAGACTCCGGAAAAGGTGCCCAGCCAGATTTGTTCCTTTGAAATTTTGATTGGGGGGGGGATTTACTTTGTTCTGCTCTAATACAGTTTCTGTAATGGATTGGATGTTTTGTTTGTTGTTCGGTTGTTCTGAATACCGTATGTTAAAATTCAAATAAACAAATTTTTAAAAAAGAAATGAAATGATAAATAGGAGGAGGAGGAGGAGGAGGAGGAGGAGGAGGAGGAGGAGGAGGAGGAGGAGGAGGAAAGACATACCGTAAGTCCCATTGAGTTTAATGTTACTTATTTCCAGGTAACTTTGTATAGGATTGTAGCCTCAGATACCAGAAAGAAGCTAGCGACAATAGTTCAAGTTTGGCATTACTACAAAATTCTTCATGTTGGAATTTTAAACCTTGATAAATTAGATATTGGGAGTGACATTTATTTTAATGTTTTGTATATTTTCATGTTACTTATGCTTATTATGGTTCTGTGTTAATATACGTAATGTTCGTATACTATGTTTCACTGTTGCCATGGTCTGTGGTTGAGGCAAGTGATAAATCAAGCTCCCAGACTACTACAAAGGGGTAAGCACTCAAAGCAACATACATGTTCACATACGTGTGCATGCTGAAAACAATCACAATTATGTTTACAGCCTTGTGGTTCTAAATATAGTGGCATGTGTTGCAATTCAAACCCTCTCCAGCCTTGTACAGTGGTTCATGATTGTAGCTATTCAGTGGAGAGAAACCACCAGCTTTTTTTTTTTTAACACAATAAATGTTTTGTCACTACCTGGTATGTTCTAAATGCTACTCTCACAGACGGAAGCATAAAGTGTGAACAAGAACTATCATGCATAAATAACACTTAGTTTCAGAGTGGGATGTGGACAAAGATTCAGAACATGACGCACCATTTCATGTGGTGAGATTTGAAGATGGAACAGCTGGGACAGGGATATCACAGGAGATGAGGCCATTTTCAGTGACATCATGTGCTCCAGTGGTACTGTTACGATCCTCTTGTTTTTGTCTCCAAAAGCTCCATTGCTAGAGGGTGGAGGAAGAGGTGCTAAACCCCAAGTTTCTGGCATTTGGCTAGATGATTGTTCCTTAGTCACAGTCAAAGTGTGTGGATTACTTAACCAAGTTTGTCATGGTGAGAAAGGGTGTCATTTGAAAAGTATTGCATAAATTGGTTGGGATATTGCATATATTGGTTGGGATGTCACTATTGTTTCAGTTATAGGCACGGGTGGGTCCTAATGTACCCCACTTGGTGTGTTGCTCACAGTTTCACATCAACAGTGGCCCAGATTTTACACTCCCACTTAAACTGACACAACATAACATGAATTTAGGAATAATTTTACATTTAGTAAGTATAAATGAGCCGAGTTAAAATAGCTGTTGATGAAAGATAAATAAAAACTCATCCATACAAATTAACACATGGGAGACCACAAAATATAGGAACAATCAAAGAAAAACAGTTAAGCATACCCGAGGAGAATATAGATCCATAAATGATAAACCCATCAGGCCACTGTAATCCACCAGTTCTCTCCTCTGCTCCTGATACCTGACCGTTTGCCCGATCACCTCAACTGCTTCTCCTTTTCACAAATTTCAGTCAGTTTTCCCAACTTACAGTCGCAACTCCCACTCCAAGATTTTGTGCTCATATTCCCTGCTCCCACTCAGAATGTTTACATGTAGGCCTTACACTAAAAATGACTAGAAATGTGTCATGTACTTCATAGGAAGCTCAAGGCTGGGATGTTTGTTCACAAGAACTGGTTGGCTTCTTGTTCTGTCATAAATACGTGTATTCTTTAGCTCTCTCAAGAGTCAGGCCACAGACAATATTTACAGGGTTGCTGCTTCGTCTCCTAGGCTTTCCACATATCCCTGACCTTTGACCTGATGCTCCATAGTCTGTTCCTTGTAGATTGTGCTGGTATTCTGCTGGCAATTGGCATGGTCTTTAAAATAGACATAAGAAGAGCCATGCTGGATCAGACCAAAGGCCTATGCAGTACAGCATTCTGTTTCTACAGTGGGCAACCAGATACCTCTGGGAAGCCGACAAGCAGGACATGAGCATAATAGCACTCTTTGCTACAGCACCCCCTAAATGGCAGGAAGCTCTCATTTTAACCACTTCTAGCCTACAAAAAATTGTTACCCCATACCTTTACAAGCAGCATACTGAACTACCCCTATGGCTGATATTAATGTGACCAGAACAAGGTTAGATATACACTATTAACCTAGCAAAGCTAGGACAATCTAAACTCAACATACTTCAGCTAACCAGATGGCAAGAGCAACCCAAGTTGCTAAGGGCAGTAATGTTGTTTTGGGGGGATGTCAATGAAGTGTGTGCAAATCAAGAGACACTCCCTAGGATCCCTTGCAATGTCACAGAGGATGTAATTGCACAAATCTGGACCACAAGGAATCCTGGGCCAGCACTGTATGTTCTTTGGGGAGCAAAATGTGTTAGGCCAACACAGCTTGCACTAGCATGTTATTAGGCTCTACCCCCTTGCATATTCTGAAATATAAATTCTACCTTTCTTTCAAGTTTGCTCCCATCTAGGGGATCAAAACATCTATAGCCCCGAAAAGGGTTTCATCCAAATACCGCATAATATAATATAAACTACTAGGCAGGAAATGGGCCTATGCTTATTCAGTATTTATTCCTGTTCTACCATAATGTAGCCATGCTGTGTAACTAAAGCCATGCTTATCTGGGAAAATATTGAGATCACTGCCCGGCCTATCTTCTGTCTGTCTGTGTATTGTATAGATTCTAGAGCAATTCAAGTCTGCTGGTAAGCCAGACTCTCACTGGACAATTGCTAGCATGTGTTAAATTAACTATCTTTATTTTTCTTTCATAACTCATTCTTAAACCTTTGTTCCAATGAACTTTACTAGAATGCTTTTGACTGACTCTAAACAATATGACTTGTAATTTCATTCCAATCATAAACCTCAAAAGTCCTTATTCTGTTAAAAAAAGAAGTCATACCTCTGGATATTGTTTGCAAAACCGACTGACCTGACTGGACACAGATATGTGTCTTTGTTTGATAGAATTCCTACACACGTGCTAGAGAGGAAGGAAAAGACTTTGACTCAAACATGTATTGGTCATATTCTGATGTCTTGTAATGCCGTCAACCCTGAGTTGACATTTTTCTAACTCATCGCAGAACTAAGTTAGAACACATTTTGAGGTTTCTTTTAGCTTCTTACTAACAAAGAGCCTACCAGCTTGACAAGGTCATATTTTGTTCTCTGGGCACTCTCCCCTTCCCTGAAAAGATCCATGTCCAACAGGCAAGGTCCAGCCCATTGGGGGCACAAGTGGAGCTCCTGTTGGGGACACAGGAGGAGCTCTTAAAGCAGAGAGAGGCAGCATCCTCCTTCTGGCATGGCAGCCTAGCCCCCAGTACAACCTGGGAGGTAAGGCAGGCATAAAGAGATGGAGACCTACTAACAGACCTGAAGTGACCCTGCTTTGGATGGAGGCAATAGGCCAGTTTGCAGAATCAACCAAGTCACCGTAGCTTAAGCCATGGTAGCTTGTCTTAATTCACAGCCATTTCCCTAATTACCTGCCTGGGCACAGCTTGTCATGTCATCCAAACCTGGGTGGCATGGCTTGAGTGGGAAACAACCCTACAACAGGTCATGGGTTATTTGAGGGTTGTTTCCCCCTCAAGCAAGCCATGTTGCCTGGGTTTGGATGACACGGCAAGCTGCGCCCAGCCCAGGTGGGTAATTAGGGAAATGGTGTCCAGCACATGCCGGGGATTAAAACAAGCCACTGTGGCTCCAGGATGGCTTGTTTTGATCATGCGACCCGGGTCAATGTGTCATGGCATAGTACCCTCCCATCTCTTGATTATACTAGGCTTCTGGTGAGCACACACACTCCTAGAGCAGAAAAGGGTACACTGCACCAGAAACCCATTGGTGGAATCTGGCAATCAGTGCCTTGCAGGAGTATTCACCCCCCTTTGACTTTTCCACATTTTGTTGTGTTACAACCTGAAATTGAAGTGGATCTAATTGCCATTGTTACCACTTGATGTATACAAGATACTCAACACTGTGAAGGCGCGAATTATTTTTATTGTGGCACAAAAGTTAAGTAAACAAAAACAAAACTGGCACTTGTTGGTTGCATAAGTATTTACCCCCCTGTGCTGTGATATGCCTAAATAAGTTCTGGTGCAACCCACTGCCTCCTGAAGACACATACAATATTGTAAGTACCGTAGTTGAATGGAGTCCACCTGTGTGCAGTTCCAGTGCCACCTGATCTCAGATTAAATACACCCGTTTCTGGAAGGCCCCAGAGTTTGTTGGAGAGCACATCTAAACAAACAGCATCATGAAGACCAAGGAGCTATCAAAACGACTCCAGGATGTTGTGCAGAAGCACCGATCAGGGTGGATTATAAAAACATATCCCAAACTATGAACATTCCCCGGAGCACCATTAAATCCATTATTACAAAATGGAAAAAATATGGCTCAACTGTGATTCTGCCTGGAGAAGGCCGTCCACCAAAGCTCAGTGACTGGGGAAGGAGGGCATTAGTCAGAGAAGCAACCAAAAGGTCAATGAGAACTCTGAAGGAGCTGGAGAGATCCGCAGCTGAGATGGGAGAAACCATGCATGGAACAACTATCACCCAGACACTCCACAAAGCTGGGCTTTATGGAAGAGTGGCGAGAAGAAAGCCATTGCTGAAACAAACCCATATCAAAGTCCTTTTGGAGTTTGCCAAAAGGCATGTGGTAGACACAGCAAACCTGTGGGGAAAGGTTCTCTGGTCTGAGGAGACCAAAATTGAACTTTTTGGCCTTGCCACAAAATGCTCTGTGTGGCGCAAAGCCAATAGTGGTCATTGCCCTGAGAAGACAGCATCCCCACAGTGAAGCATGGTGGTAAAGCATGGTGGTGGCAGCATCATGTTGTGGGGATGCTTTTCCTCGGCAGGGACTGGGTCAGGATTGAGGGCAAGATGGATGGAGCCAAATACAGGGCAATTCTAGAGGAAAACTTGTTTCAGTCTGCAAGGGACCTGGGACTGGGGCAGAGGTTCACCTTCTAGCAGGACAATGACCCTGAACACACAGCCAAAGTAACACTGGAGTGGTTTAAAAACAAGAACCTGAATGTCTTAGAATGGCCTAGTCCATGCCCAGACCTCAATCCAATTGAAAATCTGTGGCAAGACTTGAAAGTTGCTGTTCCCCAATCATCCCCATCCAACCTGACAGAGCTGGAGCAATTTTGCCAGGAAGAATGGGCAAACATTTCAGGATCCAGATGTGCAAAGCTGATAGAGACTTACCCAAGAAGACCTGCAGCTGTAATGGCTGCCAAAGGTGCTTCCAGCAAGTACTGACTTAGGGGGGTAAATACTTATGCAACCAACAAGTGCCAGTTTGTTTTTGTTTACTTAACCTTTGTGCAATGATAAATATTTTGCACCTTCACAGTGTTGAGTATCTTATGTACATCAAGTGGTAACAATGCCAATTAAATCCATTTCAATACCGGGTTGTAACACAGCAAAATGTGGAAAAGTCAAAGGGGGCTGAATACTTCTGCAGGGCACTGTATATGATGAATTCATATCCTCTTTTTGCTCTGAAATATTCAAATGTTCTGGCTCCTGAGTAAGGTGCTAGAGTGAAAGCTGGTTAGCACACTCTTGTCCTTGCACGTTAAAAGAACCCCAGGGTAGGGCCCGAGTATGAGAAACATGTTGGCTCACCCGGATCTGCTCCTGGATCCTAGACAGCTTACCAGAGCTCCCTGCAATATAAAATGCATCTACTCTACTCATCTAGAAAGTGAAAACAAAAGGGCAATGAGGTCATACTCAGTGGAACTGCTCTAGAGTAGTTGTTTCACTTCATTACCTCAGGATTATTGTGGGTTTTTTTTAAAAAAAAGGTTTGTGCTATTTTTCAGTTATACTGTTTCGTATTTCCTCTCTGATTTATCAGTCAAATTGCAAGTCCCCAGCTATCAGCTGAGTTGCTTCATCATGGGATGGATGCTTGCAAACATTCTAGGCCCATAGATTGGTGACAGCGATTTCTGTGAGGCAAGTGAAAGGTTAGTTTGGGTTGGAGGAAAAACTGCACAGGGTCTGAAGATAGGAAGAGCTGTGGCCTGGTAAGGGGGGAAATGTGTGGAGATAAAGCTGCCGCAAGCTGAGAAACAGCCCGAGTAGAAAGTGGGCCCAACCAGAAGGAGAATTAAGGGACTTACTTTATTTTCTACATTTGGAGGCCCTTGCAGTATGGGACAAGAAGTACTAAGTTGGAGAGGGACAGAGTAGACAGGAAGCTCAGAAGCAAAGCCCTGAGGGAAGAATGGCTAGAAGAGGCAGAAGGCTGAGGGAAAGAGGGATTACATAGGCAACATGGAGCTGGGGTGGGGGGAAGAAGGCCAATGAAAGGAAACGAGAACATGGAAAATTCCTCGCACAGTTGAGGGGGAAATCACAGGGACAGCAAGAGTGGGACAAAATATTAGCCATGATCCTGTCTCCCTCCATGAAGAACACGAAAAGTAAGCGTGCAGCTGGACATGGGCAAATACCAATTCAGTGTTGGGTATATCACACCCCCATAGACAAGGGAGCCTAGAGAGGACCAGTCCATTTCTGGGAAGCTATAGGGGGACCGAGCGGTGTGTGACCAGCACTTGGCTTGATTATGCACATTGACTGGAAATCACTAGCCTCATCTTTGATTCCATCTCCCTAGTAAGAACTGAATACTGGAGTGGATAGGTTCTGACTGACAGTGAAGGTTCTTGAAAGACATGAAGCAGACTTCCCTAGGGAGGCACAAACATTCCCCCTCTCACTCCAGTGGAAGGGGAATGTTACGAAGAGAATGTGAAGCAGTTTGAACACTTGAAAGCACTATAAAAATATTTATTATCATTATCCAGAGCAGCATGTGAACACTTCCCTGCCCCGTGCCCCGCCCCAGTCACTGCAAAAAAGGACTGGTCTTATTTATTTCTGTTGTGTCAATGACCTGTGTCTGCAAGGGGGTGGGTGGGGGCTTACAAGGTCCATGAAGCTCTTACTTATCCACTCAACTCAAAACCTTGTTTATTTAGACCCATGCAGTGGCCAAGAACAACAGGGAACACTGCCCAGCAAATCAGTCATTGGTTATGGACACAGGAAATTGCCTTATACCGAGTCAGGCCATTGGTTCATTTAGATGCCCCAGTATTACCTACTCTGACTGGGAGGTTCCAGCAGCCATTTCCCTTAATTTGGGGAACTTGGTGATGATAAAAATGAGTCTTTGCCCCAGGGATGGGGAATGTGTGGCCCTCCAGATGTTGCACTGGAACTCCCATAATCCCACACTATTGGCTATGCTGGACAGGGGAGATGGGAGTACAACATCTGGAGGGCCACCCCACCCCAAGAACAGTTAATTATGTCAGAGTTCCATGTAGTATCACCACTTTTAATTTAATAATTCCATGGCTGGTGTCAGAATTGAGGTTTAAGTGACCTGCTCAAGCTTGCTCCAAAAGTCTGTGGCAAAGCGAGTCTGTTAATGCGGCTTCCCCCCCTGCCCCCCCGTGCTAAATTTACCAATATTTTAACCTGCCATACAGCAGTTTGGCAACTATACCTGCACCCCCGCCCTTCCCCCCTTGCCTGCTCATTCTTGGATGGCAGACTCAACACACGAGGACGGTTTTCTCTCTGGAAAACATCCTCCACATTAGTAGCGCTAACCCGAACTAACGAGGCTACTATAGCCCGACGACGGCCTTGGGCCCCCGCAGCAGCCATTCCTCTCTGCCTTATTAGCGTTAGCATCTGAAATGCACTCACTCAACGACGGAGGAGGGTTTTGCTGAAGCTAAAAACAAAATAATAATAAACCGGCGATCCCGGTTCCCTCAGCAGGCTCCTTGCGGACGGATCGCTGGCGAGGATTTCAAGGTAGAATGCACGAGCCAATCAACCACTCCCGTCTTCAGTTCCTCTGGCGGGGGCTTTGTTATTGCTCGGGGGTGGGTGAAGGGTTTGCCCCGGGAAGGGCTGGCTGGCTGTTCTAATGGCCGCTTTGCTTTGCGAGGCAGGTTGCGGCCGGGAGTGGGGGGTGGCTGTTGGGGGTGCGGTGGGGAAGGGGACGACGGCATTCTGCTCGCAAGCGAAGCTGGAGCTACAACAGGAAGAGAAGGGAGTGGTGCATGGGCAAGGCCCATCGCTCTTGACCGATGTCAAGGCGCTGAGACTCCTCTGTTGGAGTTGGAAACGGGGTGCACGGAGAAGCCTGCGCAGACGCTCGGGCTCTGCAGCGGGCCCCCAGAGTTGGGAGCGCCGCTGCTGTGGCTAAGCTCTGCTTAGTCCTTGCTAGCTTCCCGGCTGCCCTGTCACACTCACGCGCGCGCATACACACACACACACACACACACGACGACGGCCGCCGCAGCCGCCCAGGGCAGCGCTGCTCTAGGGGAACAACGGCGGACGCACTAGCGTTCCGGCTGGCCCTGGAGACCAGCTGCGGGAACCGGAGACGGGGGTGGGGGAGGGCTGGCCTTTCAGAGCCCGGGGTGAAGAGGAGTGCGCGCTAAGCCAGAGAAGCTTCACCCAGTTTATGGGGAAGAATAAGAGCTTACAAGAAGCTCCCCGTTGCTGGGCAAGTCATGGGCTAAGGGGAGTGGATTCCTCCCCCCCCCCTCTTTGAGCATCTGGGGAGCGGCCTGGTCTTGCTCTGCATAGCTGGGGAATCCGGCTCCCCAACTGTGCCTGGGGCAGCGTTTGGCCCTGCCATCGTTCCTTCTGCAGGCAGAGTTTGGCCCCTTCCAGGAGCCGGTGGGGCCACACAGCAACCGGATCTCACGCCATAGTCCTTCCATTTATTTTAGGAGAGTTCGCCTCCCCTCCCCTCCATCGGCAGAGGGGGTGGGGCGGGGGAGAGATTGAGCGGACGGAGCCTTTCTTCATTCACCGCCCCCCATTGTTGGCTGGAGATAAGGGAACAGGCTGACCTGCTTCGTTCCCCCCATTGTTTGGGCGGGAATATAGGGCCCGGCTTCGTCCTGCTCCCAAGTCCCAACCTCAATGGCAGAGAAACCCTCCCAGCGTCCCTCTCCCCCGCTTGGAGTGGGACAAGTTTACGGGACCGCCTAGACTCCCTGGACACCACCATGTATGTGGTGAGGAGCAGCTTAGACCCGGCGGCACCATGCGCACGGAGAACCCCGGGGCAGCACCAAGCCCGGTTGGCTGGTGGTCACGGGGCGTCTGAGGGGCTCCCCCTCCCCTTCTCCGGGCTGGCAAGGAGAGAGGCGGCGGCGGCGGCGGCTGCCCAGCGGGTGGGTGGGCGAGCTCAACAGCCACCATCTTTGCTCGCTCCTGCTCTCTGCCGCAGCGCTTAGCGGGGGAGCTAGCAAAGGCCTGGTCTCGCAGGCGGCGCCCTGCCGGGGTGGTTTGGTACGAAGCGACATGTTTAGGCTGCGGGGAAGGCTGGTGCTGGGCGCTGGCAGCGAGAAAGGCAGGGCTTGTCCACCGCGGGTAGAGAAGAGTTGCGGCGCCATGTGCCGTGGGGAGGGAGGGAGGGAGGCCGAGACCAGGCCGGGCAGAACTGCAAACCGACACCGGCCTTGGGGAACAGGCTAAGGAGGTGGTCCGTGCAAGGAGTAATAGGTGGGGCAGGGAGAGGCTGCAGAAGTGAGCACTAGGGGGCAGCGACTAGCGCAGGGGCTGTGTGGTGCCCAAAGGGGAGAACGTGCGCAGGGACGAGCAGGCGCGCGCGCTGATTGGACAGCGCAGCGTTCGCTGCTGCTGAACCCCAAGAGTCAGTGAGGGGGCGCGCGCGAGCGCGCACGGGGGACAGCGACGGGGGCGCGCGCACGGGGCCGCGCGGCCGCGGAAAGAAGCGAACAAGCGAAAGAGGCTGGCTGGCTGCTGTGCTGGAGACGGAGCTGGTAGGGCCCGGAGAAGCCAAGTCGCCTCTTCACTTTGGCCCTGCATTGGCGGGCCAAAGTCGGGCAGGAAGGGGGCAGGTAAATTGCAGGAACGACTTTCCCGTTCTCCAGAAAGGCTGAAACTGATCTCTGCCGCCAGATTCCACCCGGACCTTGCAAAGGCGCTGCAACCCACCCCCGGAGGGCCTCTAGAAAGGGGGGTGGGGGGGACTCTTGCCAGCCGGTGTCGGGCCTAGTGCAAAAGCCGGGCGGTGGCAAAAGCGGGCGGAATGAAAGGTCCAGAAGCCTTTGCTGAACCGTTCACTGTTTAGCAGCTGCAGCTTTCGGGGAGGGGGGGAGGAGGTAGTGCGGGGGGGGGAGTACGGCCAGGCCAGGCCTGCTCTGCTGCGCTCCCGGCAAGCAACAGCAGGATGGATGCTGCGCTATTGTGAAGGCAACGTTAGGTTGTGGCGATCAAGAGGCAATGTTGCCTGGAAGTGGTAAGCTGGGGGAAGAGACTTGCAGCCGGCTCGTTGTAGGCTCTCAGCAGCCTCCGGACCAGGAGCGGGAGGCGACTGCCGGGCCGCCGCCGCCGAGGAGGAGGAGCAGCAGCAGTAGAAGTGGCTGCCATTTTGGAGAACAAGGCCCTGGAGGGATTGCCTGACCCCATTGTTAATGTGTTTGCTTCACAGGTTGATGCCCGCCGCACAGGATGGATCAGGCCTGCGAAGTGAGCAGGAGGGGCTGCCTGCCCCCTTTCGCCAGCCCTTTGGCGCTAGATGCACCGGAGGAGAATGGGGGCAGCCCTTACGGGGGGGAGGGTCAGAGACTTAGCCCCGAGCCACCTAATGGGTGCACCCTGCAGTTACCCACAGCAGCGTCCAAGGCTGCCTTTGGCCAGGACCCTTCCACATGCTACATCCCGCTGCGCAGGCTGCAGGATTTGGCCTCCATGATCGATGGAGAATATTTGAATGGCTCAAAAAATGGCTCTGATTGTTTGCAGGAACTGGAAAGGAGTGACTCCAGCTCGGAACTCTGCAGTTCATCAGTGTTAGCAGACCCAGAAGAATGCACCCAGCAGGACTCTGCAAAACTTCTGGATTTTGAGACTCTTGCGCCTTGTCTGGAGGAAGAGGATGATGATGATGATTCTGAAACATCGTTCCTAACAGCAGAAGAAAACCAAGGAGAAGGAATTAAGTTTATGATGGAAAGCAGAGATACAGCCAGCTGCAGTAAGGCAGAGTCTGAAAATGGGACAGAACCGATTCAAGAGATCCACCTAGGAGGCTCCATTGAAATTAGACACAATGAGACAATTGCTGCCCTTTTAACAACCCCCATTCCTCCAGAGCAAATACAGAGTAACATTTACAAAGAGTCTGCTGTAAGACATAGAACTGAGAAAGTAGACCTACACCCGGTGTCTTATTTGCCTGGAGATACAGATCTGAAAAAAGAAAAACAATACAGCATTACAAAGGTATCTGAAAGAGAAGATCCCGATCAAAGTCCCGTCACATTAGGAAACTTGATAGAAAGGCTTGGAACATCAGTTACTACAAAACCATCAACAACAGGATTACCATCTGTAAGCAGTCTTGGGGTATCAGTTAAGTTCTCTGCAAATTTATTTATGGGGAAATAAGTTTAATATAGTGTTCCCCTGGTCTATTACTGTTGCAGAGAAGCATGAGTGGGAGGTGGGTGGAGCTAACAGGTTGTTGGGTTTCCATGTGTTTGTTTCAGTTTACAAAACAAATTGGGATTAACTTAAGGTAAATAGTATGAAAGCTTTAAAAGCAAAAATATTTCATAGCCATTCTGCCTGGCATACAATCTTGAAAGATGGCATAGTGAAAAACGTACCTTTATTATAGAAGCTGAATTAAAATTGATTCCCTCCCAACACACACCCGCAGAGGAACTGTCATATTTTCCTGCTGGCTGTTGACTGCCACCTTGCCAGAGTTATGATTTTGATTACATTATAAACTATTTGAAAACATGCTTCACTCGCAAAACCCTGCTCCTTGTGCTTAACAGTTTTGATTATGAGCTAAAATGAGGTATTTTAAAACATCTATGATGATCCCTGCAAAGGCAAAATGTTCTTGGGATACAGACCTTGCTCTGACATCTCTAGTTTTAAGAAAATTCTGAGTATAGACTTAAAAAACAACTACAGGTTCATGTGCTAAAAAGCTTTCCTCTTGGATTTGCAAGGTTGATCTGGGCTGCTTCAAAGACAATCTTGTAACTACAAGGTGATAGTAAGAAAATGTGCACACAGTTATGTGTGACTTTTGCTCGCTGCAGGTACACACTTCAGACACTTGCTGCCAGTTGTGGCTTCTTGTTACATGTACATGTGGTAAAATACACATGCATTGTATTTTACACATGGTGATGTGAACATATTTTTAAAACAATATGTCCAGGCGTAGATGTGTAGGTAAAATATGTATGAAGTTACCCTAGTTAGAAAATACATTCTTCTACTAGTAAAATGGGACAATTTCATCTGACAATTTCATTTCAGGTGATAGGTCTAAAGCATTATGTTACTTTTTGTTTTGGAGATTGAATTGGTGCATGCAGTGTAATTTTTCTATCATGTTTAATAACTATAAGAGGAGCTGGCATATATGTTGTCTTTGTATGGTGCTGACATTGACCTGGTTCACACAATCACCACGTCTTAAATGTGTTATCTGAACCTGGATGGCATGGCCTCTTGTTGGGTTATTTGAGGGTTGTTTCCCCCTCAGACAAGCCATGCTGCCTGGGTTCAGATGACACAATAAGTTAACCCTGGGTAATTAGGGGTGCTGTGACTAAGCTATGATCATGCGAACCAGGTCAATGTCTCTGTCTCCTTGATTTTGACAATACCTCTTAAATCAAAAGGCTTATTTTTAGGAGTAACTTTGTAAGGAGTGCATATGACTGCAATCTTATGCTCACTTGCCTGGGAGTAAGCACCAGTGAACACTGTGGGACTAACTTCTAAGTAAACATGCATAGGATTGCAGGGCAAAATAATTTCCATAGTGGTTAGGATTGGGAAAGCTTGGGAGACCATTTTGTACTATGGCCAAAAAGAAGAAAAAAAGTATGGTACAGTTCTTAGTGTTTTGTGCAATTACATTAGAATTCACCTGGCTTTAGTATAAAACTTTTTGTTATGCAAAATAATGTCTCCTAAATTGTTTATATCTGCTATTATTTTACTGATTGCTACTAATTCCATGACTTGTTAAGCAAAAACAACACAGGCTCCTATGGCACTCTGTAGACTAGTAAATCTATTATAGCATTAACTTTTGTGGACCAGATCTGACTTCATTGACTGTATGAAGTGGTATCTTTTAAGGTTATGTGTGTGTGTGCAATATATATATAGTGTGTTTCTATAATACGCACGTGCGCAACACAGACACAATAATAACAACAACAACTTTTTAAAGTCTGTCACCCAGTTAAAGAAATCTTAATCATATGATTAATCATATCAATTTAGCCAGTTAATCTATTGATTAAATGTGCATATGGATGAAACTGTTCTGAAACAAGAAGCATTTTTAGATAATGCATGCATTATCTTAGAAGAGGCATTCCTTCCTAGGTAGTGCTTAGGACTACCTTCTGAGTAGTGCATGCCACCTGCAATTTGTATAACTACTTTCATTAAGAACAATTTTAAAAAGAAAAATCTTATGATTGCACAGTCCTAGTTTTTAAAAAACAAGTTGTGGTCAAAAGGACTTGCAGTGTAAGAAAAAATAGGCATGTCTTAGTTCTATGTGGAGTTATATTCATGACAGCATCATTTTCATTTCCAAAATGGATTCAATATTTAAAAATATGTGGTATATTTTTTCTTTCTTTTTTGAGTTATGGCTGCAGTAGATGATCAATCTATTGATGATGATCAACTAGATGATCAACTAGGCATGGCAGCTAGTTCTTGTTAGAAAGATCTGTTGCTTTTTATTTGTACAGAATTCTTGTGATCATGTTATCTCATCATATTTCTGGGTTTTTAAAATGTAAATGTTGTGAAAAATAGAATGCAAATGCATAATTATTGATAGGTAATACTTCTTTGGAAATGGGCTACAAAACTAGATTTTTGTAGGTAAGACTTAGACTGTTTAGCCATTATTTCATAGATCACAGAGTTGGAAGGAGCCTACAAGGCTATCTAGTCCAACCCCTTGCTCAATGCAGGAAACTAGAGCTGGGGTATCCCATCCAAGTAATAACCAGGCCTGACCCTGCTTAGCTTTCCACACTCAGACAAGCTGAGCCAGCGTAAGCCACAAGCTTGTAAGGATGGAAGAGAGCTTACCAAGAGGATGACATCAGAAAATCTGGAAACATAATTTTGTGGTTGTCTTAGTACTGGTCTTGCAGTGGGCTCTGAGCAGGGGATCAGTGTAGGTTTTAAAAGATAACAAGAAAGTCATGTTGACGTCCTCACTGGATATTTTTAAGAGGAGATTGGATGCACTCTTAATAGGGATGGCTTTGGTCTAAGGAATTGTTACCTTTCAGCTGCTTCAGTTACGTTGGCTGAAATCATGACTCTTGCAAATTGGCTCATGGAGTTCAGTGGTATCATTAGCAATACATGCCATTATTATAGCCGTAAGGCTCATGTGAAGTGCTAATGGATCACTGGTTGATTTTTTTCAATGCTGCTAAAATGAATAAGTTTATTTTGGGTAGTTCCCACCCTCCCCCCACCATTGAATGGATTTTGCATCTAACAACACGAGTCAGTATCTCTGTTTTCTCCATTAAAAAACATGTTTTTGTTTTTATTTTCAAATTAAGTTTCACTTTTTTAAAAGCCTGGTTAAAATTAAATCTGAATAGAAACACATTAATCATATTAATATTGTCTAGTTTAGATAATCATATTTCAGCTTAATAAGCCAAGATATGGATGAGCCTTTTGTTCACGCTCAGTCCCTTCATGTGAGCCAGCAAACAAACCAGGAAGTCTACACTTAACTATAGTTTTTTTGTTTTGTCTGAGCCAGGAAACTATGGTTAACAGCTTCAGAACAAACTAGCATATTAAAGCAGTAATATAAACCATACTGGTGTTTATATTACACCAGTATGGTTTAATATAATAGTTTATTCTGAACCTGTTAACCATATCTTCCTTGTTTGGATGAAAGGGAAAACTGTAGTTAATTGAAGACTTCCTGGTTTGTTTGCTGGCTCACATGAAGAGACTGTGTGCATTGTCTGAAGTCTCCCATGTGCTGTATTCAGACATCATAACAAACCATAGTTTGTTGTGACAAGAATGTGCTTTGGTGAGCCTTGGCATTGTGTGCTTCCCTTCTCTCCCTTGGGAGGGGAGGAGATTTAAAGCTTGTGTTTACAGTTTGGAACAAATGGTAGTTTCCCATTTTGTCTAAATGTGGAAAATTCTGGCTTGTACATTTGTTAATTTATCACTGTTTGATCCGAGTTGTATGGTTTGTACAAACCATAGTTTACCCTTGGACAAACTGGAAAACTGTTGTTAGTTCCAAGCTGGAAATGGAAAACTTTATATCTCCTCCACTCCTGGGAGAAAAGAGAGCACCAAGCCTGAGACTTTTCCATGGTACATTTACATCTGAAGGTTTGTTGTGATGTCTGAATACAGCCATTGTCTCAAAAGAGAATCATTAGCCTGCTATCAGACATATTGAATTAAATGCTCCTTTTTAATGTAAATAATGAACCATGACAAAAACATAGGGTTGGGTTGTTTTTTTTAGGTCAAACATTAATAGGGTGCAATGTCATATACCATATTGTTAATGGACTTGATAGCTGCAGTTCTCATTAAAAAAAACCAAGTGAGCTTGACTTTGGGCTGCTGGGGCATTAGTTCAATATTGTGTATACCAGCTTTCCCCCACCAGGTGTTCTCCAGATGTATTGGAATAAGATTCTCATCACCTGAGCCAGCATGGCCATGGGTCTACAGTGACTGGCAGTGGCTCTCTAGAGCAGGGGTGGACAACTTGTGGCCCTCCAGATGTTTTGGCCTACAACTCCCCATAAACCCTAGCCAGCACAGCCAATGGTGAGGTGAGGGATGATGGGGCTTGTAAGCCAGAATATTGGGAGGGCCACAGTTGCTCACCCTTGCTTTAGTTTGAGACTGGAGTGTTTCTCAGCCCTACCTAGAGATATCAGGAATTGAACCTGGTCTTTGTTTGTTTTTTAAAAAAACACCTTGAATGAACATTGATGCTTTTAAAAAAAATGTTGGATGGGAGATGGGGGAGATCTGATTTCAAAGCCAAGAGGTTGATGGGGTAGATTGTCTGCATGCAGCAAGACCAAGCAAGGGTCTACCCATCCTTGCTGGGCTCCCCTTTGGTTGCCAACAGCAGCTTCCTTTTGCCATTGTGGCATGTAGTGCACTGAATTGCAGATTCTCTCCTCCCACCTTTCTATTTTGTATGGTGAAGTTGGTCGTAGAGAAGGCAACTAATTTTGGTATAGCTAAAGGGAACAGTCGAGCATGTATATAAGAAAGAGGCTCGATGGGATGAGGTGTCATCGTCATGCCATGCACAGAAGCATCTGTCACAGCATTTGGAAGTTCTGCCAAGGCCATCCTGCTTCTTACGGATTTGGTAATATGTAATCTCTATCTCTGAGATAGAGATTATCTTTCTTTTTTTGATAGAGACCTTATGTCTTCTATTTATTATATTTATACCCCGCTTTTTTTTCCTGCAAGGAACCCAAGGTGGCTTACATTATCCTCCTCTCCATTTTATCCTCACAACAACCCTGTGAGGTAGGTTAGACTGAGAGCCAGTGACTGGCCCAAAGTCACCCAGTGAGTTTCATGGCTGAGCGGGGAATAGAACCTGGATCTCCCGGGTCCCAGTCCAGTACTCTCACCACTACGCCGCACTGGCTCTCTGTGGTGTCCATTTGTAGTAGAGTTAATGGTTAATGGTCCTACTTAGGCCTGAAATATTTAACCAATTGAAGATTGGATACAGTGTCCCCCTTCCATGAATGGAAAGGCTCCTTCTGTTTGTAGAAGGGACTTCTGTTTGCAGAAGAGAGCCAGCAGAAGCTCCCGCTCAAGGAATGGGGGAGGAAATTTTCACTGGTTCCTTCTTTCTCCTGCACCCCTCAGCAACAATACTACACCCCATGCTGTTCCAGAGGGGTCCTAACCCTTTATACCAGCTTTTCAGGGGATGTGGGGCTGCAACAGGAAGGTGAACATCCACCCCACCCCCCCGCCAGTTCCTTTGGCACGAGCACCTCCTGAAGGGAATTCCACTCATGGGTGAAATGGAGTTCCACTCTGTATCTTAGCCATACGCTGCATTGCTGTGCACAGGCCGTTTAACAGTGCAATCCTATGCATGTTTATTTAGAAGAAAGTACCATTTCTTCTAAATAAATAGCTAGCCAGTGTGGCGTAGTGGTGAGAGTGTTGGACTGGGACTCGGGAGGTCTGGGTTCTAGTCCCTGCTCGGCCATGAAACTCACTGGGTGACTTTGGGCCAGTCACTGCCTCTCAGCCTAACCTACCTCACAAGGTTGTTGTGAGGATAAAATGAAGAGGAGGAGGAGGCAGATTATGTAAGCCACCTTGGGTTCCTTGCAGGAAAAAAGGCAGGGTATAAATATAATAAAATAAATAAATAAATAAAAATAAATTTAAGTTCAGTGGTATTTACTTCCTAGTAAATGAGTTTAAGATTGCAGCCTTAATTCCATTGATTCCAGTAGGTATAGGCAGCTCAACTGCATCAGGACAAATAATAACCAGTTCCGTGAGGAGTTATATTTTTTGTTTTTGAGATTAGTTTGGTTTTGGCTTGTTACTGTAATAGGAAACAAAAAATAAAATATTAAAGATGGCCTTTCCGTCTAACAATGGATGGTAGGTTTTGCTAACATAAGTTATCTCACACTTTCTTCAATATCTCAAATGATACCTGTGTTGAGATTTTGCTCATATATAAATGCAATCTGTTAATTGATTAGAGAATTTTAGTTGATTAAGCATCTGTAACCAGTGGTCAGGCTTAGTTCTAATTGTTTAGAGTTCTGGATCAGCAACTCATACTCCCAGGGCCAAATCTAGCTTCTGAGGATGCTGTCTGCCCCCCCCCCCCAACTTGGCAGCTACAGAGTATTTAGGAAGGAAGTTGTGGCTGTGGCTATGGGGCGAGGTAGTGTCTATCCTCCATCACCTCCAATTAGTCCTTCAATAAAACTAGTTGCTGACCAGGAGTTTAGGAGATGTGGCTTAGGAGGGGCTGTAGCTCAGTGATAGCATCTGCTTTGCATGCAGAAGGTTCCAGGTTCGATCCCTGGCATCTCCCAAGTAGGGTTAGGAAAGAATTCTGCCTGAATCCCTGGAGAGCTGCTACCAGTCAGTGTTGATGATACTGGGCCAGAAACAAGACCTTGTACTTGACTCAGTACAAGGTCTATGTTCCTATGCACAAACATTCACTTGAGAGAAATCACTTGAAATTAAGTATAACAGGTAACCCCTGCTGCTGCAGATAAGTATGTAAGTACCTTGTGATACATCTAAATTATATAACCAGGGTGGATTGATTTATATCACAATTTAAATCAGCAAGAAAAAGGATTGATTTGATTTAAATCAGTGATTTAAATTAAACCTTTTCATATATTTCTTGAACAATGATGCAAATCTGACTGCTAAGCCATGTTAATTTACAACTAAATAGAGTATTATTTACACTGTTTCATTCTTACAAGCAGGCTTTGCATATCTTTGTATTACATTACTGCCCATCATGGGGTTAATTAACCCTCGAGGAACCATGGTGTGAGCTGGCTGCCATTTTGAATCTGCAACTCCCAGTTGGGGGTTGTGGTGTGTCATCCGACCCTGGGGGTTATGCTAGGGTTAAACACCCCTCACATATCCCTACAACAAGCTGAGGGTTATGTTTAACCCTCGCATAACCCCCAATGGCTGGGTTCAGACAACAATACCCAATCGGGTTGCATATGCAAAATGTCACCTGCAGGTACCGCGGCTCATCCTGGGTTAAATAAATCATGGTGAGCCACAATGTGTCATGCAAACCAGGTCAATGTATATCTTGGATGCTTTCCTTTTCTTTCTTTTTACTTATAAAGGGAATGCATTTAAAAATATTCCTATACAGTGTCTTTCTTATGAGCAGCACCGATCACAGTTTGAGGTTAACAGCGCAATCCTATATATGACCACTAAGAAATAAGTTCCATTGAGTTCAGTGGGGCTTACTCCCAGTTAAGTGGGTATAGGATTGCAGCCGTAGTATAAGAAAGCAGGAAAATGCAGATTGGACAATTTTGCTGTCTTTTCCCCTCCAGTGTTGCTCCTTTCTGCTTCACTCTGTCTTGGTCCAGCCCTGCCCTCACCAAAAATAAAGCAGCAAAGAAAAATGAAGTCAAAGCAAGGTTTGATATATATTGGGTGGAAAAAAATCAACTTAATTTTTTTTAAATCTGATTTTTGGGTTTTAAAAAAATCCTCACTGTTATATTGTTTTTTTGTCTTAACTAATTTCTCTGCCTTGCTTGGCCCAACTCCACCATCACATAAGGACAGAACAACAATCATATTTAGCCTGTGTCTTTGCACATGTGTCTTTAGTCAGAGAAACTGAAAGCCCAAAACTTGAAAGAAACAACAGCTGTTAGTTAGGCTGCACAGAACCATTTTTATGAGATGAAAAAGTGAAATGAATACCCATGTTTAATTGAGACTGTAAGTGCAGCTTTAGCATGTTTATGATAGATTTAATTGTAACACTGTTATTTTTAAAGTGAGAGAGAAATTTATTATTTTGTTTGTTTTAAATACAAAACATCCAATTTAAATTTAAAAAATCAATTTATGGAGGAATCCAATGGCTCCTGGACAGCATCTGAGGAGTCATAAGATACTTCAGGTTCCCAGATCTGAGGTTGGAGACAGTGCTCCAACCTCAGAGGGGGGAATCCACGAGCCTTCCCCCTCGCCCTCACAGTTGCCATGGAAAGAACCGCACTGGTTGCCTCTCCAAAGTCAGGAATGTGACCTCGGAGAGGGGGAAAAAGAGGGTGTTTCAGTGGGCGGGGAGGGGAGGAGACTGGAGAGGCCAGGATATGAGTTATCTTGGGGCATCTCCAGCCTCCCCCCCCCCAATGCTTTTGCTAGACAGGCAAAACCCTCATCCAGCAAAAATACAGGGCACGAGGATGGGGAGATGAAGATCAGCTCCACCGCTTCTCCTGCTCTGCATAGGATGAGCGTAAGCCTCCAAGTTCAGGGGCTTATGATTATCGTACTAGGTTTGTGCCTTGGAGGGAACTATCCTATGACTCCTAGACTGTGTCTGTGGGGGGCATAGGATAGTTCAGATTCCCAGCTCCAAGGTCAGAGACCGTGCTCCATCCTCGGAGCTGGGAATTGGAGCTCTGATCCCCCACCCCCTCATAGCTGGCTACTCTCCGAGGTCAGAAAAGTGATCTCAGAGATGAAGTAAAGGGGGCATTTTGGGGGACAGGCAGGGGAGGAGACTGGGGCGGCCAGTATACGAGGTATCCTGTATTTATTTATTTAATTTATACCCCGCCTTTTTTCCTGCAAGGAACCCAAGGCAGCTTACATAATCCTCCTCCTCCTCCTCCTCTCCATTTTATCCTCACAACAACCCTGTGAGGTAGGTTAGGCTGAGAGTCAGTGACTGGCCCAAAGTCACCCAGTGAGTTTCATGGCTGAGCGGGGACTAGAACCCGGATCTCCCGAGTCCTAGTCCAACACTCTCACCACTACGCCACACTGGCTCTCAGCCTAACCTCCAGCCTCCTTCCCTCCCCCTCTGAAACAGCATTGCTAGGGGAGCGTTTTCTACCATCCAGTGAAAATGCAGAGCAGGGGGAGCGGAGAGGCAAAGATCGCTTCCACTGCTTCTCCAGCTCTGCATTGGATGAGTGTGAGCTTCTGAGTTCGGAGGCTCCCACTCATCTCGATTGGATTGTTCCATATATGTTTAAAAATCTATTGTCGTTTTTAAAAAATCATTGATTTTTATCCACCCTGTGTACAAGTGTGAACTGCAGCATAATGTGTGAGCGGATCCCTGGATATACTAGATACATGCAACTTTGACTAGAGGTAGACTATTTTCCTTTTTGGGATATTTCTTTTCAGGGAGACATAGGCATGACTTTTATTTTGTGTGAGTGTGTTCTTGTTTTGTTTTTGTATTGGAAGAGAGAATACTGCTTCTTGACAAATAGGGTATCATACTTAATTGAGTTGAACACCTCTAGGGATGGTTATGCTTAAAAGCAAACCTTATTCATGCCAGAAACTTCATAAAGGGTGGCCGGGTGACCGGCCAGATGGGCGATTAATAAATATAATTAATAAATATAAGAAATAAATGGTTATTGTACAGATAAATGGTTGTAAGCAACTGGTGATGAAGCATCATGTCTTTCCTGTGCTTGCTTTCTCACTTTCACATGAACATCCTGTTGCAATAGGTTAGTTTTTTCCTAGCAATATCAAACAGTATTCAGTAGTGGTATGATTTTCTTCATGTTGTAGTCATTCTGCATGGGGCTGCCCTTGAAGAGTGTTCAGAAACTGCAGCTGATGCAAAATTCAGGAACCAGACTATTGTCTGGTGTGCATTATATGGACCATATTACACCCGTTTTACGACAGTTGCACCGAGTTCCAATATGTTTTTGGGTTGGTTCTTAACCTATAAAGCCCTAAACCACTTTGGTCAGGATATCTTGAAGACTGCTTGCTTCCATAGGAGCCTGCCTATAGATCCCACTACCAAATGAGGTTTGGTTGGTGGGAATGTGAGACAGGACTAGGGAGATGTTAGATTACATTGGTACCAGATGTTCTTATTGGGCTTCGCTTTTTGTAATAATTAGAATGAGTTGCTTATCCTCTCAATCCCTTTGTGCTGCTATCTATGGTACTGCTCTGTCTTAAGGTTAAAGTTTTATGTGTTTTGGTATAAAATGTTTTGAAGTTTGTATTGTACACCACTTCGAGAGTCTATGGACTGAAAGGCGGTGTAGGAATATTTTTACAAATGAACAAGTTGTCTAGAAGTTGTACAGATGGGAATGTTACCAGTGAGTTATTGCATGTTTTAAATTAGCTCTGGAACAGCTGTAAACATACTGTGAAGAAACATGTGATGGATTTCATAATGCAATTGGAAAAAATCTGTATCTTTGGATATTTATTTATTTATTTAATTACCATAATTAATTAATTTACTAAATTTGTATAGCTGCTCTTACACAATTTAAGAGTGTTACAACACCTCAGACAATTCTCCTGACAATTGCTGAGGGCATAACTTAAAAGAAGGAGCAATATGAATTCTGTCATGGTCCTGTTACTGATGCCCTTTTTAATTTTTATTTTGAAGTTATTTTACTTCAAAAAATAGGAAAAGCAGGATACACATAGTTCAAATATGGATTTGGTCAAACATTTTCATTGCATTAGCCACACATCAATTTGATAAGTTTTCATATCATTTTAGGTTTTTTAAGGAAAGAAATGCTTCATTTCTAACCCTAACGTATTTTGTTCTATCCAGTGTCATGTGAGTGGACTTCTGCTCATGCAGTGGGACTTCCCCTTCCTCTCCTCCTCACTGAACTCCTCTGTACACCTCTAAAATTTGCTGTGGAACAGATTTGGGAGGCACAAAAGCGTTGCAGGGGAGGGTGGGAATCCATCCCACCCACAGTGTATGTTCTGCTGGTGGGCAGACACAGTTGAATACAAATGTTTATTTTTGCTTTCTACCCTAAGTTCTGGACTAGGGTTTTCAGTTTATTGCCTGTGATCCTATAACTGGGCCATTGTGATATGTTACAGGGTCATACGCTGACTGAGTTGTGTGTTCTGTTCGCCAAACTACGGTTTAATCGGTTATGAAGACTTGATGTGGATTTTGAATTCCTGCTTTATCTTGTTGGTGTAGTAGTTACAAAAATGCACATTGGACAAAAAAAAAAAGCTTATTATTAAGTAGTACATGTCATTTCAAAGTCTGCTAAGTAGTGGACCACTAAATGTAACATGCTTACATTTGCTTGTAATATTGAAAAATGTGTTCACTGATACAATACATTTGCAAATCCTTTTCTAAAGGAGAAGTAAATTCTCTAGGGCAGTCTGGGCAGTATACTTCAGTATACCGTACTTGTTAATGTAACGTTTTCTTTTGTTTTCGTCCAGAACTTTGGGTTTATTGCAGATTTTCTAAAATTGACAATAATATATCTTAGATACTTGTGTTAATTTTGCCAATAGTTTATCTCTTGTGGTTTGAGATCACATATCAAAAGAATGATAAAACTTGCCCAGAACGTTGCCTAACCTGGTAAACTAATTGCAACAATACATTAAATGGTTTTTAAAATTCATTGCATTTTTTTCCTCCTGGGTGGGAGATCAGAACGTATGGATTACTTTAGAGATAGAACTGCTTTTTAAATATTTTCCATATAAATTAGACTATAAAAGTACCAATGGATTAAATTTAGTAAGACCTGTTACACTCCTTTCTGAGGAATAGGTTGAATGCATAACAGCTCTGGGTTAAACCCAGCGTTGTGTGAGCGGACTTCCTCTTGCGCAACAAGACTTCCTCTCCTCCTCCCCCCCCCCCCAGCCCTCAAGCAGCCTCAAACTGCTGTGGAGGGTCCCTCAATCCTCCAGAGCAGATTTGGGGGTGTTGGGGGGGGGTGCAGGGGGGAGGGGAAATCCATTCCATTGAAGGATGACCAGTGTTGGATACCACCCTCTGTCTAATGAAAGGTGAGGTTTGATGCTACCCATTGATGACTGGTTTTATGTGCCTTAATCTCAGTCAGTTGGTGCTCTGAGTCTGAACCCAGTCTTTCTCTTCCCCTCAGCCTCATCTTTCAGCCCCTGCCTACTCTAGCCTTCCTTTTGCTCCTTCTGTGCTGTGCCCTCCTTCAAAATCCCTCTTTTCTATGATCCCCTCATTGCTCACTTCTCCTTACTAGCCCTCTCTCTTCCAAGCAGCCTGGTCTTCCTCTCTTTCTAGCTCAGAGATGAGAGCCAGGAGCAAAGACATCTTGAAAACAGTTGTGTGCTTTGATGAAACAGAAAGCAAGAGAGCACTGGGCAGATCATGGTATCCAAGTACGGTATCATCCTCCCTGGTAGCTTTTTCCTCTTCTCTCTCCATAGAAGACAATAAGGGAAGGGAAGGGGGGACTGCCCAGGAGGGAGAGAGCAGAATAAGCTGCTCAGCCCTGTTTCTTTCCCCATTTTTCAGTGGAGCATTGTAGGTAGCTCTCAGCTGTCCCTACTCAAAAGCGGGGGGACGGGACGGGACGGGACGGGACGACTTGTTGGAGAAAGCCAGGATTGGGCACTAAACAGCTGTGCTCCATCTAACTAGGTTGTGATTTCTTTATGTTGGGACGAGGGGCTTGAGGGCGGAGCTAGTGTCTTCTGAAATCTGTATATTTTTCTTAATATAACTGAGCAGTTTTATAGACTTGCTTTAAAGGGCACCACTGTCAAGATGGTACATATCATATGCATGTGCATCCTTATTTGTATCAAAATGTAATTGATGGGATTTGATAAGAATATTGTCTTTTTTCACTTGGTATTGTTACCGATAGTGTTGGTCCACCTATATTATTCTTGTAGCACTAACCTTACAAGTTGTGTCCAATGGGCTTTGGTTAAGGTAAGCCGAAGCAAGGGCTCCAAAAAGTATAATACAGTCATGGTTTCTGGGTGGTTTTTATTTCTCAAGGCACAGTGCTTCTCTTAGGTTTTAGTCTTGACTGTCCCATTGGAAATTATCCTGTTTTCCTGTGCGCTTATTTGCTCTTGTTGGGGGAGAAATCATTCTAGAATGCTGGTGTAAAGGCACAATCCTATGCATATTCAGACGGAAAAAAGTCCTACAACTCTCAGCAGTTGTAGGACTTTTCCCATCTAAATATGCATACTATTGTGCCTTTAAATAAAAGAACTGTTTTTACCTAGCTCTTCAGCCAAAAAGGCTCCCAGAGCAGCTTACATACAGTGAATAAAAACAAGAAAAAATATTGTTGTGAAAGAAGTGGTCTGAATACCTGCAGCTAACTCTTTGAATCGAAATCTTGCAATTTTTAATTGATGCCTGATGACGAGGAAGTGTTAATAAATATGTCACTTGGTGGAAACTGGGAGAGTTTTAAAAAAAAATCATCATAGGTTAATTAAGCTTTACATGTTTTTACTAAAATAATACAGCTTCAGATTTTAGAAGTGGATATTAAAATAAACTGTAGTGTTGTTTTGGGATCAAGGTAATCTCTATGCTTTCAATCAGTGTATAATTATGATCAGCACTAAAAATAGCATTAATAAAAATATTCTCCACATATTGATATATAATTGACATTGTGCCTGGTGGTATTCCTGGGTAAGAAATAATTAAAGCTTTATACATACCCAGCTATGATGTAATTCAAAAGTTGAAGTTGGTGGACTCATTTCCTGATGTCCATGTAATGACAACCCAGAGTATGGGTTGTTGTTGAATAGTGGGTTGTTGTTTCATGCTAATCCTACACTATGGTTTAACTATGGGTTGTTAACCACAATCAATCCAGGAAGAGAACCCATGGTTTGTTGTTGGGTTGTGAAGTCTAGGATGCTCGTGGGGTGAGCAAAGATTATTCTTGAAAGGTGAGTCCTAAATATTTTCTAGAAGACTGAGGAAAACATGCTTTACTTTCTCGCCTGCATTTAAAGACTACTGTTTCAGAACATTTTTGCATGTATGCTTCTTTCCTGTCTCCTCTTTCAATATTTCTTCCCTGTTGGTAAACTTTAGTGTTTCTGCTGGACAAAAAAACAGTTGGATTAAAAACAACAACTAACCATTAGATTCTAATGCTTCAGTGTGTACTCTGCTAACTGAGGCAGAAATGCATGGATTCTGATGCACTGATCCCATGTCCTGTTGCTGGAGGACAATTTATCTCCTTCCTCCGGCGCCAAGACCCAAACCTCCTTGTTATAGGTGCTAGTATACCATTTATATTTTCCAAGCCCCCTGTTCAGCCAATGAGCCTCTTGTACACCACTGATGTAGCAAGGGGGCTGTTGAAGATTCTTTAGATAGTACGTTAACAAGCTGGATGCAGTTAGATGTCTTCTATTCCATTCTTGCTAGCACTGGATACTGTGTTAGCTGCAGTGAGACGAGACTTGATTGTGCCACAGCTCATTGAGCAGCACCATAGGGCTGGGCTGCCCTGCTTAATTCATACTTTGATACGGAGTGCAGCCAACTTGCGTGATGTTTCAAGCATCAGCAGGCATGGTAATTAAGGACTTCAGTACATTTGGGAATGAAGGGTTCTAAACCTGAGAGAGAAAACTGTAAATCATTACAGTTACATTATGTATTACTATTTAAGTAATGAAAAATATATTACAGTAGGTGCTTACTGTAAGGGATGCACCTCACAGCGAATCCAGTGGTACAAACAGATTTTCCATTTTCTGATTTCTCACTTGTACTGTGTAGACTTAATTATGGGTTAACACAAAGCTTTGCATTTTGGAGAGTGTCTCTTTTTTCTTCGATATCAGTGAAATGTGTCAAAGAAGGTGGTAGCAATTCAGTGGTCTAGTTGTTTCTGTTTGAGAAGATAGTAAAGTGTAATTAGAAAATCAATGAGAGGACTTTTCTGTATTGAAAAATAAGAAGTGTGTCATTTAAAAGTGGCATAAAAATAAAGATACCAGATACTGAAATGTGTTGTGACCAACAGAATGACCCAGTTCTCATGTAACAGCAGCAAATCCTGGGTTAATTAATTAATTAACCCACCCAGGATTTGCTGGGTCACGTGCTGTGTGTGTGCTTCTGTTGTTTTGACTATGCAACCTCTGATTGGAGGTTGCCGCGTGACATGATAGCCTGGATACTATGGGTTATTCATGGATTAAACAACCCAAAGTTAACCTACAATTACTTGTTAGGTTAACTTTAGGTTGTTTAATCCACAAATAATCCATGGTGTCTGGTTCACACATCACACAGCAACCTATGATTGGGCTGATCTGAGGTCACATATTCAAAACTAGTAGCACATCCACGGCATACAACCCAGCAAACTGTGGGTTAATTAACCCATGATTTGCTGCCATTATGTGTGAACAGGACCTATTAGTTACTGAACTACCGGTATACTGGGGGAAATATCTGTGTAATGAACCCAATTCCCCAAATCCTGTGGCTGATGAGAATATTTTTATCTGATGTTCATGCATGGCACAATTCATAGAAACGGAGGAAGCTGCCTTACACCAGGTCAGGTTACTTGTCCATCTGGCCCAGCATTGTCTACTACTCTGACACACAGTGGCTCTCTAGGGCCTCAGGCAGAGAAGGGTCTCTTTCCCATCACCTGCTATCTGACCCTTTCAATTGGAGATGGCAGTGATTGAACCTGGGACCTTCCTGTTCAGTCACTGAGCTACAAGCACTCCCTGTGAATATGCTCTCTCCAAAAAATGTGCACCTAGGCAATCCAAATTCTCTGGCGAGAGAGGCTGAATTCAAAGTTTGCCAATGTTTGCACATTTCCATCATGTCTCTGATTTTGCATAATTGACTCTTTTGCATTTTTTGTTTTGGTTTTGTTAGTTATGGGGGACAGCAAGAAGCTATACAGGGCCTGAAACCCTGAGAAGGCTTTTTCTGCACTCATATGGAATTGTAGCATACGTACTGGTCTGGATTTCCTTATGCTAAGGAACGAGTGGTATATCGTACACATTGGTGTCTGTGAATATTTAAACATGTACCTCATGGTCATACATCGTGGGATTATTCCAGTACCAAGTGGGGTGTGGGGTGTTTTTAAAGAGAAACCATTTTGTTGCAACTCTGACATTTCTTCCTGAGAATATCGGACTTGAGTGGGGTATGCTCTGGGCTGTCATTGAAAGAGGAATCTTTAATCTTGTACAGGTGCAACGTATAGCTTTGTGTGCAATTCAGAAAATGCTATATTAACTCTGATAGAAGATGAGGTCCTCTAATTACATGAATGCAATTAAGGTTTAACAGTTAATAACAGGTTCATACTTTGCAATAACAGCCCCACACAAAATGCAGATCTCACATTGTCCCATGGATTCATTACCAAATGGTCAAAATCTTATTTTTCACTTCAGATAATGTTGTAGTAATTGAAAGAATTGTATTGTGTATGCTGTTCCAGTACTCTCCTAGTTCATTTCACATAGGGCTGTTAAAAGCAGAGGCCAAAGAACGGAAAATATGTTTTGGTTAGCACTGTAAGCAAATCAAAATCTGACCTGGGCCATTTTCTCTTTCTGAATTTCATTTGCTAGGATTTTTTTGAGTCAAGGATATATTTTTTTTGAGTCAAGGATATACTTTTACTGTACACATCATAACGAGTAAAAAAGTAAGACAATCAACACCATTGGTGTTTCTGAAGCCAAAACGCCCTTGCCAGCATGTGGCCTCATTCTGTATATATCTACACATAGCATTAGAACTCTTGAAATAACACAGAATTGCTCATAGCACAAACGAGCTAAGCATAACTTAATGCATGATAGTGTTCTCTTATAGAATGATAGCTTTGTAGGGTGTGTCCTTCTCCTTGGGGTCCATTCAGATTGACTGTTTAAGCTTCAGTGCCTTTCTGTACCTAATGACAACACCTTGAAAGACACTTTTAAAAGTAATACACAGCCCCATCCTATATGCCATTATGCAGAAGCCAATCCTCCTATGATAACCAAGCAAATATGTGAAGGTTGCGGTCTAAATCCTATTTCCCATAGGTCGTCTTCCCAGCCCACTCTTATCTTTGCTATGGGCTTTATTTATTTGGCCCATTTGTCATCCTTCCATTTTCTTACCTTGTGTCCCCAACTTACGGTACTTCTATTTTTTAGTGTAATCTATAATCCTCTTACTATACCCCTTCAGCACCCTACGCCCTCCCACCTACTGCTGTTATACACAAGATTTAAAGATAATTGGTGTGTTAGTTCCTAGGAAACTAAATTAATGAAGTGAGCTTATGAACATGCAGTCAGTCCATTTTCTAGAACACTTCAGTGATGATAAAGACCTCTTTTTTTTTTTTTTGCTGAAGTTCTTCCAGGTCAACATGGACAACCTTTCTGCCTCAGAGAACTTATTTCAGCAGCTGATTTGCCGTGTCTGCAGTCTGTCTTGGACTCTGGTTCTGCCCAAACTCATAGTGGCCTTCCATTCCCCAACATCCTCTGTGATAATGGGAACGATCCAACGGTGTCCGTGCATGACTGCTATTGATGAACTAGTGTACACCAACGCTCAGTCGTGCTTGCTAGTGCAACAGGAAATTCATTGGCACAGTGGCAGCAAGGCCACGATTTTGCTTTAAAATAAGGTGCACGGGGAGCGCGCACCCTGTTTTCAAACAAAAGTACACTACTGGGAGGGTTCCGGGAGTGCAGTTCTGCTTGAAAATAAGGCACATGCTCCCCACATACCTTGATTTAAAGAAAAATAGAAAAAAACCCCTTTTTTTGCTGCTGCTGAGCTGCCTGATTTCCTGTTACACTTGCAAGTACCATTGACATTGTGCAAGCATTAGCTTACACAAGTGTGGCATTAATAGCGCTAGTGCACAGACATGATTGGATTCTTCCCTATATAATTTGTTTTATGTGCCTACCTCGTTGTGGCTTGATACTATTTAATTAATGGCACTGTTGGCTGCTAACATTGGCTTAGATCAAGAAGGAGGAACCTGGGAACTATAGGCCAGTCAGTCTGACATCAATCCCCGGGAAGATTTTGGAGCAGATTATAAAGAAGTCAGTCTGCAAGCACCTTGAAAACAATGCAGTGATTACTAGAAGCCAGCATGGATTTGTCAAGAACAAATCCTGTCAGACTAATCTGATCTCATTTTTTGATCGGGTAACCTCCCTTGTGGACTGTGGGAATGCTGTGGACATTATATATCTGGACTTCAGCAAAGCTTTCGACAAAGTGCCTCATGATATCCTGATTAGCAAGCTAGCTAAGAGTGGGCTAGATGGAACAACTATCAGGTGGATCTACAATTGGCTACAGAATTGGACTCAAAGAGTGCTTATCAATGGTTCCTTCTCAAACTGGGGAGAGGTAACAAGCGGGGTACCACAGGGCTCGGTCCTGGGCCCGGTGCTCTTCAACATTTTTATTAATGACTTGGATGAGGAGGTGCAGGGAATGCTTATCAAATTTGCAGATGACACAAAGTTGGGTGGAACAGCTAATATTCTGGAAGACAGAAACAAAATTCAAAGTGACCTCGATAGGCTGGAGCGCTGGGCCGAAAACAACAGAATGAAATTTAATAGGGATAAATGCCAAGTGCTGCACCTAGGGAGAGGAAACCAAATGCAGAGTTACAGAATGGGGGACACTTGGCTCAACAATACTACAAGTGAGAAGGATCTTGGAATTGTGGTAGATCACAAACTGAATATGAGCCAGTAATGCGATGTGGCTACAAAGAAGGCAAATGCAATTTTGGGCTGTATTAATAGAAGTATAGCTTCCAAATCACGGGAAATGATAATTCCCCTTTACTCGGCACTGGTTAGGCCTCATCTTGAGTACTGCGTCCAGTTCTGGGCACCTCACTTTAAGAAGGACATAGACAAACTGGAGAGGGTTCAGAGGAGGGCAACAAGGATGATAAACAAGGACTGGAAAGAAGGCCCTATGAGGAGAGACTGAAAGAACTGGGCATGTTTAGCCTTCAGAAGAGGAGACTGAGGGGAGATATGATCGCACTCTTCCAGTATTTGAAGGGATGTCGCACAGAGGAGGGCAAGGATCTCTTCTCGATCATCCCAGTTTGTAGGACACGGAATAATGGGCTCAAGTTACAGGAACCTAGATTCCACCTAAACATCAGGGAAAAGTTTCCTGACTGTCAGAGCAATAAGACAATGGAATCAACTACCTAGGGAGGTGGTGGGCTCTCCCACTCTGGAGGCATTCAAGGTGCAGCTGGACAGACATCTGTCAGAGATGGTTTGACCTGGATTCCTGCATTGAGCAGGGGGTTGGACTCGAGGGCCTTGGAGGCCCCTTCCAACTCTACTTTTCTATGATTCTATGAATGGTCCATCAGCAGGAGCATCCACTCAGCAGAGTTCCGCTCCAGGGGCTATTTTCCTTCTGCAGGCCCTTGCACTCCTGCTCTGGAGGGTTGGGTCCTCCTCTTGAATAGCGGTGCAGGAGGAGAGGGGATAACTGAAAATTCCTTCCCCACTCTCTTCCTCCTGTGGGAGCCTCTGCTGCTAGATCAGGGTCCCTTCTGTGGACAGAAGAAGCTGTTCCATTTGCAGAACAGAACTCAGGATCCAGCAGAATATTTTTCTTCTGTTTGAGGTTGAATAGTGCTACCAGCTGCACTTCTCAAAGGAATTTTCTCTTGTTATGCACCAATATATGATTCAGTTGTTGATCACAGGTAATATCCAGGCTAGAAGGAAGTTGCATGTCCTCTTCAGAATGAAGACTGAAGTTTACTTTGGCTGTTTGGAAGGGACATTTTTCATTTCTTGCCAAATATCAAAAGCGAGTGTAATTTGTGCCTGGGAGATCCTTCCTTGTGAATTACTCAAGTGACAGATAAATTTGTGGCTGCTTCTTAGTTCTGTAATAACAGAGTGGTTCTGTATGGTGCCATGCAAGCCCCTTTGCCTAGTATAGAATAATGGCAAAGAAGCTGAGCCAGCCAAATGGGGAAATAGGACAGATCTGCCTTTATAGGATGGGGAGGTCAAGATTGCTAAAAGGGTTGGGAGCAGATTTTCAGAGGGTGTAGTGGGCTGCAGGGGGAGGAGGAAATCAGCTAATATTGCTGCTTCCTCCATTCTGCCAGCAGAATTCCCTGCTGGGCCAGAAGTCTGCTGTGGATAGAAGAAGCCCTTCCATCTGTGGGAGGCATGTGCTGGTTCCAACCCAAGCACTGGAACAGCCTTGCCCAACCTGGTGCCCTCCAGATGTGTTGGACTACAACTCCCAGCATCTGAGTGAACCTGAAGCACCTCTGATTCCTTGCTATAATTCTGTTTTTTAAAAAGTACAATAGAAATGCTTTTTATCCAAAACAAAGAGAGCTTACTACTGAGGAGAGCACGCGCTAGGGCCACTTAAAGCCATACTCAAATTGGTATGGGACCAGAAAGTCTCTGTAATATTTCTGTTGCTTTCTCAATGAGCAAGGAAAATCACAGTTATTAATGAGACAGAGAAATGATACTCAGACCACATATCAGCAACCTGCGGCCTAAAGGCTGCTCTCTGTTTGGCCAGTGAAGCCCCAGGGTGCCTGCCTTCTTTTCCTGGCTACCCAGCTGATCAGCCATCAACTGGGGGGCAGGGAACAGATTGCTCTTTCCTTGCTGCTAATACCAGTGGGGAAAGAGCAGTCTGGCTCAGGATCACTGGGCGGCAGGTTGTGGGGAAGGTTAAAGCCACTCCTCCTTTTAGCCATTCTGATGCAGAGATTGCTGTTTCCTCACTGCTACTAGCAGCAAAGAAATAGCAGTCTGGATCAAGATGACTTGGGGAGGTGGAGAGGCTTTAGGTGCTTAAAGTTTAAACTTCCCCATCCCTGCTCATAGAGATTTGAGTGAAGGGAGGAGTGTAGGTGTGTGTGCATGGGCGGCCCCTGACCCGGCCCCTGGCACTACATGTGGCCCTTGGGGCTGAAAAGATTGCCCACCGCTGCTATAGACAATAGACCAAAGTGTTAATTTATGCAAATACTTGATTTATTCTGCTGCTACCAATGAGACCAGTGGAGCTGAATTCTAGTTTATAGTGGCGTTATGAAAAGGTAGTTATTGGACATTTGCAATCATTATGGCTATTAATGGTATGGCTGTTTCTAAAGGAAACTTTTGGCTTGGCTTAATATGTGTCTGTTATGATTTTGCAGTTGAGTATTTTGATATTATTTATTTATTTATTCACCTTGTATGTTCATATCTACTATACATAATGAGAGCTTCAGAAGTAGAACATTAGAATAGCATCTGCGTGTATTAGATAGATTTTGAAGTGAATCTGTGTTCTTATACATATTAGGGTGCAGTCCATAAGTCCTCAAACTCAGAGGCTTACAGTCATCCTATACCAGTGTTCTCCAACCTTGGGTCCCCAGATGTTTTTGGCCTACAACTCCCAGCATGTCCCAGCCAGCATAGCTGACTGGGGCATGCTGGGAGTTGTAGACCAAAAACATCTGGGGACCCAAGGTTGGAGAACACTGTCCTATACAGAGTGGGAGGAGTGGCGGAGGCAATCTTTGCCTCCCTGTCTTCCCGGCCTGCATTTGTTTCAGAGAGGGAGGGAAGGAGACTGGAGTGGCTTCAGGATAGTTCGTATCCTGGCTTCTCCAGTCTCCTCCCCTCCCCGCAAAACATCCCCTTTCCCCCCTTTTCAAGGTTGCTTTCCTGACCTCGGAGAGCAGCCAGTGGGGTTCTTTCCGCACTGGCTACGAGGGGGAGTGGGGTTGGAGGTCTGATTCCCAGCTCCGAGGTTGGAGCGTTGTCTCTGACCTTGGATCTGGAAATCCAAAATATCCTACGCCCCCCCAAGACAACGTCTAGAGGTCATAGGATTGCTTTATTTATTTATTTATTTATTTATTGCATTTTTACATGGCCCAATAGCCAAAGCTCTCTGGGTGATTCATAACAAGAAAAGTGTAACGGTATGTACAAATAGGATAGGTAATGGAGCTGGAGGGTGTGTGAATGTATTAAGTTCAGTGACAGTTCAATTAAGTTCACCGTAGTTCAATTAAGTTCAGTGCCATTCAGTTAAGTTCAGTATAGTTTTGCAAATTCTTGACCACAAAATAATTATTATATTGAAGGCCATTTCCAGATAATTTTTGTTCATGCAAGTAATTGCAAAGATGTTATCAGTTGTGGGGCATGCAGGAGTGTTTCCCCACTATTGCACGGCGTTTAATAATGTTTTTATTCAAATGAAGTAGTAAAGAAATAATATATTGCATAAACATTAGCAGAAAACCTTGTCATAATTAACATTAAATAATAAGTGGTATGTAAACATTTTTTGTAAGCTCATAATAATCTTCCAATACTTTTTGAAAATGGGTACTTTTTCCATAAGCCAGGGTGCAGAACCTGTTTCATCTGAGGGCTGAATTCCATTTTGGAGAAGCTCTCAAGGGCTGCATTCCAGTGATGGATGGGGCCAAAGGCAAAAAGGGTATGAACAAATACCAACTAGTTTCCTGCCCCCAAAAAATATTTTAACCCTTTGTAAATCTCACTTTAAAAATGGAGCTTTAACTTTGACAGCAGTCAACGTTAACTACCGTACTACCGTAAATGGAGTCATTCACGTTTTTGCATGTCCCCAAGATGGTGGAATCTTGGGAACAATTGAGGGCACCCTTGGGACACATGAGTCCAGCCACTAAAAACCCTGAGGATCTTGCTGTGAAGGGGATGAACGATGTGCCACCTGCTTTTTGCGAGCTAAGATCACTCGTGCCTTGGTGACATTGACAGCTCACCTTTTGACAATTGTCAGATGTAACCAAAGGGAAAAATAAACTTACCAGCAGCATCTGTGGGGCAATGCCCAGGCTCCCCATTCCCACACCTGCGCAACTGCGAATATTGGCAGTTGCACAAGTGCAGGTAAAAAAATTTCTTTTAAAAATGTTCGCAAATATTTGCGAAAATTATGTGGAACATTTTTTAAAAAAAACAATGTTGTGCAACCACGGGCAGCCCCTCCAAGGTACCACTGGGGCACTTCGAAGGGACTGTCTATAGCTGTCAAAATGGGGATCTTGAATTCGCAATCTCTGGGGGGGGGGAGTTTAAAAGGCAAAAAAGCCGCGGCAAGCCTGAACTGGTTCATAATTGCAGCAGGGAGTGGGGAGACAACTTGGTCCTCCTGCGGTGTCCCCTGGCATACCTGCGGGAGGACCGAGGGGGAGGGAGGGGGCCAACAACCCACGGTGAGCCCAGTCGTCTGCTGGGCTCACCATGGGTTGTTCACATGACAACCAACCCACCATGGCTTATTGCCTGGGTGGGTTAGCGTGATGTGCACATTCTCCCACTGTGACCAGGTTCGCACAACACGAGGGTGGTTAATAAGCCACAGTAGCTTGTTAACTACTCCTGTGCGTTCTGGCTGATTTCCCTAATTTCCCTTGCCAGGCTTGGGTTGTTGTGACATCTGAACCCAGCGAGCGTGGGTGGCTGGGGTGATTAGCAAACCACCCAGAGCCCACGGTCTGTTGCAGGGTGGCTGGGAGATTTGTTAACCACCCCAGCCAGCCACTCTTGCTGGGTTTGAATGTCATGACAAGCTGTTTTTAACAAGCCACTGTAGCTTATTAACCACCCTTGTGTTGTGTGAACCAGCTGTGCTGTGGCTGTTTGTTCTGCTCCATGCATCAAGGCTTGTGGTCCTGCAAGGCAAAAGAGCTCATGAGTATTTGGCTAGCAGTGGCGAAGGCTGGAATGGGACACCTGGCCGTGACCTGCAGCTTAACTGCATGTGGAGATCAGTACTTCTCCTGTATGTGGGAGATACTGCACCTGTCTGTGCGGGGAAGAGAAGAAAAAATGTGTTAGAGCAGTTCAGACAAGACATGGTATTCACATATGGCAAGGTGGGGAGAAAGACACAGGAGACTGTTTAGCAGACTTTCATTGTAGCATGGTTATCGCGCCTTTTCCTTGCTTAACTGTGTGGGATGTTCTGCCCTGAAACCCACAGTTGTCATCATGGTGTTATATTTTGCATTCCATCAGCAGAGCAGGGCTTCTATTGAATCCTGTAGCCCCTCAACTGGCGTAACCTGAATACAGGACTGTGACCTAAGTGTCGTAGCTCTCCTAATACTGCATTAATCTAAAATTGCGGGTCATAATTCATTTTTGTAAAAATTTAAATTAAACATGGTATGTTGAACTAGAAAAACCACCCAATGTTTGGGGAACTGTGATTATGGATTTATGACAAAATATTTTTTTAAAAGCAGCCCACTTCTAAAAATGTGTGTCTTCCATTTAACTCAGTTTTGAATTCTGAATTAACTTCATTTCACTCTTCCTAACTGCAAATACATATTGTACCTGCGTGCGCTCTCTCAATTTTGTTCCATGTAGCGGAAAACTGAAGTGGAGGACGAGTACAAAATGTATCCTGGCTTTAATAATTTCATTTTGAACGTACAGCTTTCTTCTTCAGAACTGATTATAATTATGGCTGAACTAGATTCCAGCGGCAGAGCTATGTTTGGGAACTTGGGTTTCTGCTAAGTTGAAAAGTTATGTGGAGAGTGCATGGTTTAGAAAGGAGAAGCAGGGGAGGGGAAGCTTCTCCTCTGAACCTCCCTCCCCCAGTTACTGTTTCTCCAGCTAGGATTCTTACATGTGTGTTTCCTGTGCCTGGGCAGAAAGAGCAGGCAGGGGATGGGTTAAGCTGCCCTCCACCTCCCACTTCTCCTCTAAATTGTATTCTTCTCCTGCTGCTTTTCAGCTGTTCAGCCTGTTTGGTTAAGGTCAACTTCCAGCGTCGTGGCTCGACAGTTAGGAAGTTCACTGATCTTTCGCTAACATGACTATAGAAAGGGGCTTATTGGAACTTGCTGAACATACAAAAACTTGTACTATTTAAGGTGCAATCCTATTCATGTTTAGACAGAAAAAAGGGCCTACAACTCCCAGCATGCCCCAGCTACCATGGCTGGCGGGCATGCTGGGAGTTGTAGGCCTTTTCTTCCTGTCAAAACTAGCATAGGATTGCGCTCTTAGAAGTTAAATTAATTCAATATAATTTTTTTTAAAGGCATGCCTTCATTTAGATTTTAAGCATTAGAAAGTTTAGTTTAAGGAGGCAAATGAAGAAAGGACTTGGTTTTATTTATGGATTTCTGCACATATTCTTTGTGGAGGCTTTATTGCAGTACACAGTTAGGCTCAATTCAGAAATCGTCCCTAACCATGTTTTCAAACCTCTTGTCTGATTTAGTTTTCTATCTGGTCAGCATTCCTGTTTGTGTGCTGCAGCTGCCCCTGGAGTCAGATATATGGCTTTAATTATGGTTTTTTGATTCAGACATCATGTTTTCAAACCATACTTTTGGATTCTGCTTTGCTGGCTGATTGCAGACTATGATTTGGCAAATCATCCATCATAGCAAACCATAGTTAAGCTTTATTGACTATGATTGGCATGAAGTTTGAAGTGAGCAGTGGTTACTTCAGCTAAGTCCAATTTTATTTTTTCTGATGACAACTTAAAATTATTGACTACATTGAAATGATGTTTTTTCAAAGATTTATTTGATAAGTATCTTTAATAAGTGCCTAAAGCTGCAATCTAAACACACTTTCTAGGGAGTAAACCCAATTGGACGCATTGACTGGGTTTGCACAACACAGCAACCCATTGTGGGTAACTAGGCACAGTGGGTTGCCATGTTGTGCAAATCTGGACTGATTCCAGCAGGGTGGCTTGTTTTTGGGCAACAAGCCACCCTGACAACCTACGGCTTGTTCTAGAGCAGGGCTCTCCAACCTTGGATCCCCAGATGTTGCTGGCCTACAGCTCCCAGCATACCCAGCTAGCACGGCTAATGGCAAGGGATTCTGGGAGTTGTAGTCCAGCGACATCTGGGGACCCAAGGTTGGAGAGCCCTGTTCTAGAGGTTGTTGAATCCACAATGGGCTGCCATGTCATCCAGACTCAGGAGATGAATCCCATTGTGGGTTTTGGTAAGTGGTGAGTGAGCCACTCGGCAAGAGTGGCAAAAGCCCCTTGCTGCTCTTGGTGATCTTTCCCATGCTGCTGCCAGTGACAAGCCGCTCCACCAGTGCCCAAATGGCACTTTGGATCGACCGTCACTGGCTCATTACCCTATTGTGGGGGTGGGGGGCAGCGGAAATGTGTGCAATTGAGCGTTTTTTGTTTTTTTAAAAAATTGGTCTTTCACAGGTGTGCAAGTGCGCACCTACCTGAAACGTGGAGCCTTGCCTGGCCAATGTCCTGGTAAGTGTCTGCTGTCAAAGTGCAGTAGGTAACATCCATGGGCATTGACCAAGTGAGGCTGTATATAGGTTGCTTTGCGCACGCTTGACAGCTGTCAATTGGCAAGCTGTCAATTGAAAAGCAAAGCAGCGAATGGGGTTTTGTCCCGAAAGGGGGTGGCAAGTAGATCTTCCCCTTAACATTGTGATCCTCTAGTTTTTAAGTATCGTCCTGACAGTTCTCAGTGCCCTCCGCCCTTTCCACACTTCCTTGAGCCTCTAGGTACTCCAGAAAGGGGAGATCTACATCCCACCCTCTTTTCATGAGTACTTACTTTTGACAGCTGTCAAAATAAAAAATAAAATAAATAAATGGTTCTTTAAAAAAAAAACCTATCTGGCAAATTTGAGCCTTGTTTTTGGACAGGGAAATATGCATGGAGGAGTGGCTGTCACTGGTGGTGGCACAGGGCTCTGGGGGGAAAAATGCGAATGAAAACAGGGTCGCGATCAGAGCAGGGAGGGGGAGAAGTTTACAGGAATTCAAATCCTATTCTTCTATGGATTCAACCATTTTTATGAGTTGTCAGAAATTATTCACCGCAAAGAAACACCAGAATTTTGAATGCCAGTTTCAAAGGGTTACTGTAGCAGGAAAAATTGTGACACATGCTTGTGGTGGTGAATTTAGGTGAGATGTGCATGCCATTAGTCCGCTTGCATCCAGGCAGTGGGCAAAAATACCATTCTGCAAATGAAGCGATTGAATTAATCAGACCTCAGTTGGATCAGGTTTGTGTGGAGTCTGTGTGCTGTTACACTTTGTAAAAGTTATCTCTATTAACTAATAAGTTGACAGTCCTGGGGGCAGGGAGAGGAAAGGCAGGTAATGGTGGTAGAATCAGGCAGGCTCCCCCCCCCCCCCCAATTCCAGTTGAGGCAAAGGTCTTGGTGGGCTGCAAGTCCCAAAGAGCTGGAAGAAGCCAGATACACAAGTGCACGTAGGCAAGCAGGGAGAAAGATTGCTGGAACTGAGTTCCACAAGTTACCTGACAAGAGCTGAAAGGTGACCTAGAAGTATTTATAGGCAGCCAGGATGAGTAGGAGGCAATGGGCTCGTTCTCATGATTGCAGCAAGCGAAATAAGCTTGCCAACTTCGCCACACATTAACAACAGCCCATGGGTTATTTGAGGGTTGCTGTCCCCTCAAACATGCTGCTGGGGTTTGGAAGACATGGCAAGTTGCGCTGGCCAGGGGAATTGGGGAAATGCATCTGGCACACGACCAGCATGTGCAACTGGGTCAATGAGTTGTATGATAGGTTGGAGTCCAGTGGTCTAGTGGTAAATTTTCAAGTGCTGGTGCTCATCATGACAGTCCCCATAGCCATGCCCCTAAGGAGTATCCAAACATTCAGGCAGCTGTGTTGATACATACCAACAAACCAATTCTAGCAGTTTTCATCTCCATGATGGGTCTTAATGGCCCATCCAAGACCAGGTCACCCCAAAATACTTTACATTACAATAAATTATATATATATTGGCAGTCCCAGTTCTGCAAGAAATGAACACTATCAAAATAAAGATCCATGTTGGAGAAAAGTTGAATCTTTTCATTCACTCACTGGGGGACTAATGAATGAAATGTGAATATTTCACAAATGCTATCATACTCTTCAAATCAGTTTCATTGCATTTATGATCAAAAATATTTTCTTAAGCAACAAAAATAAATGAAATTCTTGATCTGAACATTAAAACTCAACAAAAAATGTTTACCATGAGAATTTGTGTTCTTATTCCTGGTTTTACATGTTTGTGCTCCAAGATCTTAGCTTTTACACCCCTAGAATCTTTTATTTACACACATCAGACCATACTAACAATACAATGGCTCATTGTGACTATTGCAAATAATCATATTCCTTAGCTGACCTTTTCTGTTATCCAGCAGATCCCCCAAAATAATTACCGTAATCCATAATGACTTAGGGACAGGAGCTACAGATCTGGTTCACACGATCAAAATAAACCACTGTGGCTTATTTAAATCACAGCACATGCTGGGTGCGATTTCCATAATCACTGCCCGGGCGTGGCTTGTTGTGTTGTCTAAAGCTGGGTGGCATGGCTTGTTGGAGGGGGAAACAACCCTCCAATAATCCTATAACAGTCCATGGGTTATTGGGGGGGGGGGTTTGCCCTTCCAACGTGCCATGGCATGCTGCCTGGGTTTGGATGACACGACAAGCTGTGCCCAGGCGGTGATTATGGAAATTGTGCCATGCATGTGCTGCAATTTAAGTAAGCCATGGCTTAATTTGTTCGTGCAAACTGGTTCACAGTGTCCACACAGAAAATGTCCAGAACGGAAAACAACCTCCTGTCCGCCCTCTCTCATTTAGCACTTCAGAATGCACAAGGAGATCACCAGGATTCCTTGTATGTCTGTAACCAATGATTGGAGGACGGGTACACCCTGACAGATGTTGTATACTTTGCTGGTGTTTGAGAGTGATTTTTTCCTTACGTCTCTTGACCAATGAGTAAATTCCAGGTTACAAATAATACTACCACATACTATCCTGCTATGGTCTTTCAATAAAGAATATGTTTGTTTAATTTACTGTATGTAAAGCTGGCCTTAAAACATGGTCAGAATAACCCCTGAAAGCAGGGGTGGTCAACCTGGTGTCCTCCAAATGTTTTGGAGGACTATATTTATTTATTTATTTATTTATTATATTTATACCCCGCCTTTTTTCCTTCAAGGAACCCAAGGCGGCTTACATAATCCTCCTCCTCTCCATTTCATCCTCACAACAACCCTGTGAGGTAGGTTAGGCTGAGAGTCAGTGACTGGCCCAAAGTCACCCAGTGAGTTTCATGGCCGAGCGGGGACTAGAACCCGGATCTCCTGAGTCCCAGTCCAACACTCTAACCACTACGCCACACTGGCTGTTATATGTTTAATTGTCTATCTGAGGCACAGTTTCTTTTCAAATCTAAGGGCTGACCAATTGGAATATTCCTTTTCACATGAAATTGATGAGGGTTTGTAGTAAAGTAAAAATAAATGTGTATCAGTTGATTTGGAAAGATATCAGTAACTAATTTACCATAATCACCGTACACATTGATAGCTGAAAATGATATAGACTGAGCATCTGACTTAAAAGAAAAAGACTTGCATGTAGGTAATTAATAGAATACTTAAAGCTAGACAGCAGCTGTGGATCACTAACAGTGCAATCCTATACATGTCTACTCAGAAGTAATCCCCATTGAGTTCAATGGGACTTACTCCCAGATAAGTAAGGATTGCAGCCTAAAAATCATAAAAAACATCTATGTTACCTGTAACAACATAAAATATTGTTTGTGAATGGATAGCAATTAAAAGACAAAATACCTATATTTCTTTTGTATGTGACATAAATAAATTTGCCACATTTGGTGCAGAAGCAACGCCTTGTAGCAATGTCCATAGTTTGAAAATAAAACTGGTTATAAAATCTGAGGAATTCCACCCCCTCCCCAGTTTATACAAGATGCTCTTGTATGAGAGGAAAGCATTTCTGCCTGTGCAGGGTGCCTTCCCAACTTCTGCCATGTCCCTCCTTCCCATGCAGCCTAACTTACCACCTCCCACAGCATCCTGGAGGGTCCCCCAACCCTCGGGAACGGTTTCCTTGCTGTGTATAGTGGACTGCCCTGGGGAAGAGGGGGTGGGAAAGTCAGGTTGCACAAGCAAAGTTCTGCTTGTGAGTCTTTGGAGCTAAACCTTTGTTCCTTTAATGCTAATAACAGTGTTTCCCAACACTATTCTGGTCTCACCATGGAGAATGTTACTGTATTGGAGAGCTACAACTAGTCACAAAGTATCTTCAGGGATCAAAAAATCCTTCGTTTGATTAATAAAACCTTTCCCCATCTTTATCCAGTACCCGTTCTCACAGAAAAGAGCAGCAATTCTTGCAATGAAATAGGTGCACAAATTTAGGAATATAAGAAAAGCCATGATGGATCAGACTAGAGGCCTATCTAGTCCAGCATTCTGTTTACACAGTGGCCAGCCAGCTGCCCCAATGGGAAGCCAGTAAGCAGGACATGAATGCAATAGCACCCTCCCACTCATGTTCCTGAACAGCTGGCATACAGAGCCATGGATTTATTTCCCCCCCCATTAGAAGTGACTGTAGTGTAGTAATCCCAATGGGTTGTGGTAGGAATACTTTGTCCTTGGCTCCTTGTTTGGCTTGATGAGGTAAAGAGGCAAGATTGGTTGCTGGGCCTGCACATAGGTCGTTATAGGTTTGTTAACTAATTTAAGAATGTTTAGTTGCTCTGTCTTTTAGCCAATTAATTGATTTAACTTCTTTAAAATGCAAGTTACCAAAATCTCAATATGGGTGCCTTTTTGAGTTTCTGAATGAAGTACAAAATAACGATCTCCAAATTGACAAGTCAGTGACGGCCCCTCCAAAGTGCCCAAATTATAACTTAAACTTTGTTTAAAATTTAATAAACCAGAGTATTGTTGGAATGAAATACCATTTGTAGAAAATAAGGATTTTCCAGTCCTTATTACAGTAATGCATTGCAACCAAAAATAAAACAAGTATATTCTTCAGCTCTCATCCCCACAAATTAATCAGCTGATCAGCTTGCAAATCCTGGTAGCTCATGCAATTTCCACTAGCGATTCACATATCTCAGTGTACTTTCTTGTTTCTCTTCAAAGGGTCGAACTAAGAAGCCTGCTCCAGTAAAGTATGAAGCTGGAGATCTTGTATGGGCAAAGGTCAACAGACGTCCATGGTGGCCCTGTAAAATTTGTCATGATCCTGTGCTAGATACTCATTCAAAAATGAAAGGTAACGTATTCCTTGCATTTCACGATAAGAGCGTTAGTGCTTCACATTGGGCAGGTTTGCATGTCATGCTAAGCCAGTGTTTCTCAACCTTGGATCCCCAGATGTTTTTGGCCTACAACTCCCAGCATGCCCCAGCCAGCTATGCTGGCTGGGGCATGCTGGGAGTTGTAGGCCAAAAACATCTGGGGACCCAAGGTTGAGAAACACTGTGCTAAGCCAACCTGGCAATAAGCCACGATGGGTTGGTCGTTTGCTGAACAACCCACAGTATGCCTGACAGATGTTTGGGCTCACCATGGATTGTTCTCCCCCTCCTTTCCCCTTGGCCACCTTGTCTCCTCTCCCTACCGGGATTGAAAGTCCTTTTTCACTTGCTGCAGTTTTTTCCCCTTTACACTTTTTGGGGGGGCGTGGGGGGAGATTGTGAACAGCGAATCTCCTAATTGACAGACAGTGACAGCCCCTCCAAAGTGCCCAAACAGCACATTGGAGGGGCTGTCACTGGTCGAACATTTTTTTTTTTTTTTTTTTTTAATTGCACCCCAAATGTTTGCAAATTTTTTGGGTAATTTTTTAGTCCGACTTGCGCAACTGCGGAGGTGTGCAATTCTGCGAGTCTAAAAATGGGAAGCCTCACTTGGGCAGTGTCCTGCAGAATACCTGCTGTCAAAGGTACCAACCCTGGGCATTGGCCCAGAGAAGCTCCAAATAGCGGGTGTTTTTTTTAAAAAAAAAACTTTGCTTTGATGTGACAGCTGTCAAAAGGCGAGTTGTCAAGTCAAAGCAAAGCCACAAGTGATCTTTGCTCGCAAAGGGGGGTAGGCGCCTTCCCCCCCCTTCACAGTGAGATCCTCAGGGTTTTGAGTGCCCCCCTATAGGTCATAGTGCCCCCAACTTTTCCACTCATTCCCGAGACTAGGTGTTCGGGAAGGTGGGAAAGTGCACTCCTCTTTTTGCTAACGCTTACTTTTGACAGTTGTTAAAGGTTGGGGTTTCTTTGTAAACAGGGATAAAGGCAGGGCTAGACAGGGTAACCTTGCCTAATTCAGATGATGTTTAGGGCTGGGATGGGGAACATTTTTTACCCCCTATGGCTGCATTCCGTCATGGGTAACCTTCCAGGGGCTGCATGCCAGCAGTGGGTGGGACTGAAGCCACTATACATCTTTTTCACACACTCATTCTCTTTCAGCATGGGATGGGAAGGGTTAGCCCCCCCCCCCCCCCCCGGCAGTTAGGCTTGAAAAATGCTTCCTGTTGATTCTAGTGGGAGGCTTTTTTCAAGCCTAATTGCTATATGGGACTTTCATTGGGGGGGTGTCATAGTGCATGGGGAGGGTTAACCCTTCCTTCTCAGCTGAACCCCCCCTCCCCCATCACCCTTGTGCTGCAATTAGGCTAGGAAAAGGCTTCCCATTAGCTCAAATGGGAGGCTTTTTTGAAGCCTAACTGTTGCAGGTGGGCAAAAAGATTTGGCGTGGGCCAGTCCGGAGACTCCACGGATACATCTGGCTCGCAGGCCACTGGTTCCTCACTACTGTTTTAGGGCCTGTTTACACAATTGGCTACCTATCCTAAGTTGACAACTCCCGAACTCACTTCAACCTCTTACCTGTTCATCAAGTGGAACAGAGGCTGCAGTGAATTCAGAGAGCCCAACAACAACAGAAAAAACTGGGGGCTTTGGAATAGTCTGGGATTTCAACAGAGAGGTAGGTTTAATATTTAATATCACTCCCTCTAATTGTGAACTCAGGTCGTGAGTGAAAACAAGAATGGAGTCAAATGTGGACACTGAGAAACAAGAGGGGAGGTATCAACATGCTCTAGTGAACCCTGAGATTTGCAGAACACAAAACATCTTCTTAAAAACTTAAGGGGGAATGCCCCAAAGGGGACTGAATGTTCCATAGCTACTGAGAATGCAATGTGTTTGCTGGAAAAGAAAAATGGTGCGTGGGGGGGGAGCAGTTAATGGGTTTTCTCGAGCCCCTAATAGCTTATAGCAGGGGTCTGCAGCCTCTTTGGACCTGTGGGCACATTTGGGAATTTGAGAAGCTGCTGGGGGCACCACCACAATCCTGATCAGTGGATTGCCGCTTTGGCGTCTACGGATCTTAGACTGTGTCTTATTCAGCGAAAAACTTACGTTTCGTGTCTGTTGGACACAGCAACGTCTCTTTAATAAGGGATTGTCTAATTCAGCTAATTGCTGGCTGTGCAAAACAACTAATGCTTCTTTTAAACATATGTTCTGGCAATGTCCAGTAGTTGCTTCTGTTTGAGAGGGGGTTATTACACATATGTATAAATTTTATAATGGAACAGTCTTTAATATTCACAGATGTACATGCTCTTTAAAATTATGTATCTACTTCATGGAAATTAACATTGAAGGGGAAATGAATGCTCTGTGCCCTTTTGGCAGCTAAAAGGTTGATACTACAAAATTGGAAGGATAAACACTCACCTCCTATGCAATGGATTGAGGACCTTACAATAGTTTCAATATACAAATGGGTGGCATGTAGACGCCACCTTCAAATGGATACACTTATTTGGATATTTGGTTCACTTTTGTTGAAGCCTATGTATAGTTGCTAGAAAGTTCTATACATTTCATACAAATCCATGTATGTATATTAAAAAAAACCCGGTGGTGGTGGTGGTAGTTAACTTTGTTTTCAGGTGCCCACAGGCACCACCTTGGGAGGTGCCTGTGGACGCCATTTTGTTGTAGGTTCCACTTTTTAGACCTAGCTTAGAAAACATCTTCTCTTTTGAGTTTAAGTTGGAAGTCCATGCACTTCCATTCCTACACCCTTGTGCAAAATGCTAATCTTGTTAATTTTATTTCAATAGTTTCCAATCGCAGGCCATATCGGGAGTACTATGTGGAAGCCTTGGGAGACCCATCTGAAAGAGCCTGGGTTGTAGGAAAAGCTATTGTAGTTTTTGAAGGAAGACATCAGTTTGAAGAACTGCCTGTCCTTCGGAGAAGAGGGAAGCAAAAAGAGAAAGGTTACAGGCACAAGGTAAAGTTGCTGTTCTCGTGTAGTTTGTACTTGGATGTCCTCATCAGAGTGCAAAACAGAAGGCATAATCCAGTCAAAGTGAAGCATTTTTCAAAGCCCCGTAGATCACAGTTAAAGAGATTTAAGCAGATGCAAGTCTCTCATTGAAATCAGTGGGATGCCAAAATGCTCAATTTTGGGATTGTTCCCATAACATTTTGAAGCTGCTGCCCTAAGAATGACTGATGTGATTTGGGATGTTGAGGCTGCTGATAAAATATTGCCTTATGTGTTGGCTTGTCTATACAGCTGCCTGACAATAGATTGGAGAGTAAGCTGGAATAATATCTGAGCATTATATTTAAAAAAGCAAACAGAACAGAACTGACACCTTTTGAGAACACGTCACAGTGTTATTAATGGAGAAACTTGTGCACCTGAAGGGCAAATATATGGTAAGATGGGCAGGGATGGAAAACTTTCAAAATCCTAGTCTCCAGCGTGAATTCTGGAAGTCAGTATCCTGTTTTTAGATCCTAGTTCTGCATTAATATTTCCAATTTCAAGGTCCTGGCATAAAATATCAAGGTGACCAGTTCTTTGAGACTGTCCCAGTCCTGATGTCTGGGATCCTAACGATTTTGCTATGTTTCATCCAGTGTTGGAATTTGTCTCTGGGCATGATACCCATTAACCTAGCTTTTAGCCATGTACTTTAATTAGTTATGTGCAGCATCTCTCTGTGTGGCAGTATCCTTTTGCATATTGTAAGTATTTATTTTGTAACTTCTTTTTCCCCTTACTTTAAGGTTCCTAAGAGATTGATGGCTAAATGGGAGATCAGTGTCGGCCTTACAAATGAATATCTTAAGCAGAATGGTACTCAAAAATGCATCCAGACTTCTAGCAAACCGGACCGTGAGAAGGATGTGCATTTAATGGAATCTTGTTCAAAGGGCTCCTTTAATGAACAGAACTGGCAACTAAATGGATGTTTGAAATCATTAGCGTTGGACTCCAAACATTTGACTCATGATAAGGGAAAGATGTTCATTAAATCACGAATGAAGAGTTCTGACACCAGGAGGAGGACTCGAGTTAAAAAAAGTAGCACCAAACCGGAGGCATCCATGGGAGAGAATGGGGGGAAAGTGACAGTGAGCAAAATTAAAAATATGATTGCTACAGACCTGCCAGATAAGCAGGCGTCTCATGAACTTTGCAGAATAGCAAAGAGCCTAATGGGATCCAAAGGCACCATGGAAAACTACTTGCTCTCTTCCTTTGGAGAAAGACAGTTTGAAAATAAGTCTAAGAAAGCCGAATATGAGATCTCTCATAGAGACTGCCAGCAGGAGACACCCGCAGTAGACATGAAGAAGAAGAAAACCCAGGCAGGCTTCATGGGCAATTCAAAACTACAGCGACACTATTCTGCAGCTGATGCTGGAGCTGCAAGGAAGCAAATGGACTCTGATTCGTCAGATAATGGTACCTGCCATCTAGACTGCCTTGACCAAAGTATAGCAGCAGCCACCACCTGTGGTGTTGTGAAAAATTGTGACTCTGTAAATAAAAGGGGAAAGGAACTGTCTGCAGGGCAAAGAAATATGAAGCATTCTGCATATGTCTCAAAATGCAGCAATAGAAGTCACAAACCTCTGGAAGGCTCTCCAGATAGGAATGCCAATGTTGAAACAGGAGGTGAGGAATACCATGAGCCGTCCCTTGCAGCTGAGGTCGCTTCAGCTTACAGGAATGACACTCTTTCCATTGTAGATAAGCATACCACACTCCAAAGTAAGGGGTTTGCAAGTCAAATGGATACAAAACAGCCTCAGTTCAGAAGTATAAAATGCAAACATAAAAGAACTGCTGCTGGGACAGAGTCCTCTCTTAAGGAAGATGAATGTAGCCCCAACTGCTGCTTTTCTGCTACCAAAGGTTCTCCTGGGCCTGAGTTAGATACACCTGCCAAAAGTGGGAAGGTTGATGGCCCCAAGCTGCCGAACAGCGCTAATGAGAACTCCCGTGACTCTGCTGAAATAGAGACGGCAGTTGTGAAACATGTGCTGTCAGAACTGAAGGAGCTATCGTATAGGTCCATGAATGATGACACGAAAGACTGTGGGCCACCTAAGACCACAGTGCCCTTATTCTTTTCATCTGTCTCTGGGCAGAATCCTTTGCCTGTTGAGCCTGAGTATACATTCAGCACCTTATTAATGATGTTGAAAGATATGCATGATAGTAAGACAAAAGAGAAACAGATCATGACTACTCAGAACATAGCCTCTTATATGAGTTCTAGCAGCTGCGATAGTTCTGGAAGTAACACTCTGAGTGATTTGACATCTTTGCCTACATTGGGAACCGCTCATAAATTAGAAAACAAACAAGATAGTGTTGAAGAAGCACAGTGTCAGAAACCCAAAGAAGGTCAGTCCTCTTTTTCACATGGTATCGCAACCAAGTTGATCGATCCCGGTGCTAACAAAAGGGAACTCACAAATACTACTGTTTCTGGTACAAACTGCACCGCAAGGCGCAGCTGTCCAAAATCTAAGCAGCTATCCAAACTAGTAGCTAATGCAGCATCAAAGAGCAAAACACTAAACTGGTTATCCAGTACAGCAGAGAGTGTGCCCCACCAGCATAGAGCTACCCAAGGCTCAGTTGCTAGTCCTCTAGACAATGCAAAGGAAGATGTTGCAAGGAAAGTATCTCGGGAGTTGATGGGACACTCCCCTGCTGAAGACTCTGCAAGCTCCTCTGATGGCAGTTTAGTTCGTATAAGAATGAAGTCAGAATCTGATAAAAAGAGAGAGAGCTACAGCTCCTTTGAAAATGGGGAGTGCCTAGAGTTGGATTCAGGACTGAATAGAGAAGGCTCCTTGGGTGATGAGCCTAAAGATGTAAGCCACGTAGCACCCAAAAAGCGATGGCAGCGTTTTAACCAAAGCAATGCTAAAGCTGGTAAGCACATCAGTAGATCTAGGGAAGCAGAAGAGTGATACGCCTTTGGCCTCTAGTGATCAAAAACAAGTGTGGGAGCTCAGGCTTCTCCTGGCTCTTTCCAAGTTGATTAAGGGAGGTCTCAACAGGCAAGAACTGTGAGAATAACTGACACCTAGTTGGGTGACGTTTCACTGTGTATAAGTGAAATGAAAATAGGGTTCATACAGAATTAGAGTTTTGCAGCATGACTCCTGAGTTTAAGCTCTCTGTACAAGATAAGAGGTCTCTGGCTTGTGTCACTTCAGACTGCAGGTGGGGACTTACATGGTGAAGTCTGGCATTAAAAATAAATTATTCCTGCACCTAGAAAACTGACACATGAGGGAGAAGGCTGGGCTAGAATCCAGTTCTCTGACACGTAGTTTCCCATGTGCAGGGCATTTGTGTACTTTTTGGTACAGAGCAACCTTCAGTAATGTGCGAACCCACACCTGCAGTCTAAAGTGGTAGAGCTCATAAACTCTTGCCATCTCATCTGCAGGTTGTGAGAACTAGGCCTTAGGATGGGTGGGCAACATTGGGATGTCCGGGGGTCATTTTTGTCCCCACTCAGATCCCCCCACATGCTGCACACACCATGGGTGGAATTTTTTCAAAAATGGCATGCGTAGCTGCTACAGAGTCCCCAGTGGGTTAAAAATTAGCTTGCAAACAAGCTAATTTTTACCCTTTTTGGTGCTCTGTAACTGCTCCGGACACCATTGTGGTTGCAATTTTTAAAAACCATTTTCGGAGCATGATGGTGGCTGTACTGGGGTGGGTGGGTTGCATGGGGCGTATGTTGTCCACCCCTGCCTTAGGAGGCCCAGTTGGTTTTGAGAGGAGTGTCTCAAGACAGAAGCTTAGGGGGAGAAGATCCCAGTCATGTGTTGCAGTATAGCAAAACCTTAGTCCACTCTAGCTTTTTTTTCTTCTGAGCTTAATTTAGGATTCTATTTTTTTTAAATAAAAACAACAACAATCCATAAGAATTAGTGCTGATTTAGAAATAAATATATTTGATTTTTCTTACCTTGTGCAGAAACCTTGTTTACAGATTAAACCATGATGGAGCCATGCTACTCCGTATTATAGGAGACTTAAGAGAAGGAGATTTTGGATTGCTTAATACTGCAATCCTGCACACAGCCAGACAGCTTAAATCGCATTGGACTTAATGGGAGCAGCCTAAGGCCTGGCTTACACATTGTAAGCACAATGAGGTGATAGAGATCGGAAATGGTAGAATGGGCTGTATCACTTCAGACTGCAGGTGGTGGATTGCATTTTTTAATGTTCCCCAATGTGAAAGAGTCTCTATGAGTAGAAAACCAGCACAATAGGGAGTAGACTGCACTATAACCTTCCCCCCTCCATTTATTTTTAAAAAAAACTTTGGGGGGGAGGGAACCTGAAGTCTGAAGTTATATAATCCATTTTGCCATCTCAGGAATTTATTGCCATTTGGGGGCATGTGTAGCTCAAGCCTGACTGCAGAATTGCAGGCTACAACATAGATAAAGTTCAGTAGTAATGGAACTGTTGATGTGTTACTTCCTGTGGAAAAGAGCTGATGCACTAAATTGAGTGTATGACTAAGACAGGCTAGGCCATAGCTCAGTGGTAGAGCACCTGCTTTGTATGCAGAAGGTCCCAGGCTCGATCCCCGGCATCTCCAGGCAGGGCTAGGAAAGAATCCTGCCTGAAACCTCGGAGAGCCATTGCTGCCAGTCAGTGTTGACAATACTGGGCTAGATGGATCAGTGGTCTGACGTTCAGTATAAGGCAGCTTCCTGTGTTCCTTTGATCCTACTATAAACGGCAATAATTTAAAAAGTGAATGTTACTTTCCACAGTCTTTGATATTTCAATTTTGTAGTTCTTCATCAGTATATTTTTAATCAGCGATTGTTCTGCTGGTGGCAACATACACTAGATCGCAAAAGGGTAAAAGCTGGCCTACCTACTGGGTCTTTGGCACCCTTTCCCAACTTGATGCCCTCCAGATGTGTTGGACTGCAACTCCAATCGTTCCCAGCCAGCATATATTTTATTTATTTATTTATTATATTTATACCCCGCCTTTTTTCCTGAAAGGAACCCAAGGTGGCTTACATAATCCTCCTCCTCTCCACGTTATCCTCACAACAGCCCTGTGAGGTAGGTTAGGCTGAGAGTCAGTGACTGGCCCAAAGTCACCCAGTGAGTTTCATGGCTGAGCGGGGACTAGAACCCGGATCTCCCGAGTCCCAGTCCAACACTCTCACCACTACGCCACACTGGCTTTGAACCAGAGATTTCCTGGCTCAAGTATAATACTTTTGGCAAAGGGTGAAAGTAGAATATATAGTTTCAAACAGTGGCCTAGCGCAGATGCCGTGATCAAACCATGATTTGGCTCTCAGCGCCATGCCATAGGATTGTATGCTCCCTTTTCTCCTGTGTGCAGCAATTTACTTACCGGTACTCGTTTTCTGGTTAGAGCAAACTGTAGTTTCCTGTGTTGCCCATAGCAAGTGAACTATGGTTTACATAAACTAAGAAGTGTGTGAGCACAAAGCCTGTTGAAGATGGCCAGACCATGTTTAGGCCATGACATTTAAACTAGGTCAATGTGTCTGAGCTGGATGTTAGCATTTTCTGTAGGAGCTTTAGGTTAACTGTTTAGAACAGGTGCTGCTAGCCGTGGCAGGGAAGAGCCATCTGTATGAGGATCTCTGGTGGAGGGAGGAGAGTACAGCTGGCAGGAAAATCAACAGGGTGGGATTCAGGAGGGATGTCGGGGCACCTTTAGGGGGCTGCAGTAAAGTCCTGGGGGGGGGCGCAGGTTGTGCACCCCTGGTTTCAAAACCATGAGATGTACATTAAAATATCAGTAATCCAGGTTACATTCGCTCGCATTGATATCAAAATAAGGTTGACTCTTGTTACAGGCAGAACAGAGGTGGATACTTTTTGTTTAACAACAGGAACCCTTTTGAGATAGCCAGTTTCCTAAGTTGAGTTTATTCGAATCAATTTAAGTCTGCAGATATTTCATGCGCTGGATTCTTCAACAACGAACAAGGAAAAGTTGTCTTCTATTAAAATTAGTTTCCATTGTGGGGGAGTGAGAGATATACAGACCTTTTTTGGGGGTAGAGAGTAACTTTTTATTGTCCACTGAATAGAGATGCGGAGGCGGTTCTTCATCAGAAAAAAACCAGAAAAATTGGGGGGGAAATAATTTCTTTCTAAGGACTATTTTTGTTCTTTCTGAAAAACTGGAAAAATTGAACAGATTTGGATTATGGAATATCTTCTTTTAGAATGATGAATAAAATATTTAAGACAAAGTGTTCTTATATTGTTACTCAGCCTTTTCTCCTCCCAAATTATTTCTAAAATCTTATGTAAGAAGAAGACTCACATAGAAAAGACTAGAGATGTAAAATTTCTGGAAATAATGAAGCCACGGGGGGAGACGTTTTTTTAATCCTCTCTGTAAGATTCCCACCATAGTTATTTCTTCCATTCCTTACTAAAATTATTGATCTAATGTATCTTTTACTGATGAGCATTTAGGGATGCTCCAAGTAATGCTTAGTTTCCCAACATGTGAGCAGAGTCACCATATCATAATATGGAAGAAATTATATTCTTGACAGTTTGGGTTTTGTTCTATAGAGGCCCATTTCTGGGCATGTTCTGGTTAGATGCTTTAGCAGTTAATGTAGTTCTAATCTAAAACCCACATGTGAAAGAAACACACTAGGTTATCCCACCACTGTCACCAGATGTGACAGAACAGCATATGTTATCCCACCTATGATTCTTTTTCTTTTTTAAAAAAAAATTAACTTTGCTACTTGTGTCTCTAGAACTCACCGCCACAGTTTTTAATGAAGTTCTCAATTAGACCACTAGGAATGTTACCTCAGCTGTAAAATCTTTTAACTGCCACTAGAATAAACCCTCTCTACCTAAAAGAAACAGCCTGGTTCCTATGGCGCAGTCATGGGATTGACACCACCACTAGAGACCACCTTTCAAAATGAAGAAGAAAAAAGATACTCATTAATGAAAATTACTTACAAAGGGGAATAAAATGCCACTATTATTATTTATTATATTTATACCCTGCCTTTTTTCCTGCAAGGAACCCAAGGCGGCTTACATAATCCTCCTCCTCCTCTCCATTTTATCCTCGCAACAACCCTGTGAGGTAGGTTAGGCTGAGAGTCAGTGACTGGCCCAAAGTCACCCAGTGAGCTTCATGGCTGAGCGGGGACTAGAACCTGGATCTTCCGAGTCCCAGTCCAACACTCTCACCACTACGCCACACTGGCTCTTCAACACTCTTCAAATAATAGGTTGAGATTGCTTAAAGGTTCTTAAATTAAATATGGTTGTTTACCATTCCTAAGTTGAGTCTTCCTCAGCCAAAATTCTCAATAGCTTTTCCTTCAGACCAGCTTTCCTTAAACTCCACCCCACAAACAGGAACAATTTTAGGAATTTCCCTAAACTTCCTTACAAACGGGAACAGATGCTGTACACAAGTTTTCCTCTGCCTCTAGCTCTTCTTGCTTCTTCTGGCTTCTAGGATGATTCAGATGTTTCAAGAACTACTTGGCTGAAGTTTTCCTCTGGTCAGAATCAAATAGGAACCAAAAATGTATTGTGTATAACTTGGTTTGCTCATAAAATTATCATGTTTGGTATTTTAAATTTAAAAGTATAGTTTATTCAGACCGTCATTAAAGTCATTTACTGAGTTTACTTTTAAAAATTTTCAATGTTAATGATAATTTTATGAGCAAACCAAGTTATACATACTAGTAATTTATGTTCCCAAAGCAGCCTTCCCCAACCTGGTGTCATCCAGATATTTTGGTATACAACAACCAGCATTCCTGACCATTGGCCATGCTGCCTGGGGCTCATGGGAGCTGAAGTCCAAAACATTTGGAGGGCACCAGGTTGGAGAAGGCTGCCCTAAAGCAACAACGTTACTTTAGATCTGTAAAGTGTGCTAAAAAAGTATTGTTTATTTTTCCATTTTCTCCCAAATTTCCTTTTTTTCTGGAAAAAAAACCAGTTTTTTCCCCCATGACTTCAAAATTTCTGGAAATTTTACATCTCTGCTCCTGAAGAAGAGCCCAGAGCTTGAAATAAGCAGCAGAAAATAAAATGTATGCATTCATTCTAATAAATTTGTCTCCTGCACCTCTTGGATTTCCATTCCTTTCTTCTGTTTCTTTGGGGTGTTCTTTTTAAGTATGTCCTTTAATGCTACCCAGTGTCTGTGGCCAAACAAATGATTCTGTTTTCCAAGGTTCAAGATAAGCATAAGGCCAAAGTGGTATTTTGAAGACTGATGTATCAAATTAGATAATATTGCCGTAGAGTGTAATACTGTGTTCCATTTATTTGTTTGGATCCAGAGTTCCTGTGAGCCAAACACTATTCATGGGACGATCCTGCTGGAGGAAGAAGGGTGGAGCAGGTTTTGCCAGTTCCCCTTGCAGCCTCCTGTGCTCCACAGAAAGCTGTTCCAAAGGGTTAGGGGATCCTCTGGAACAGTAAAGGAGGTGGTGTTGGGGGCTGCAAGGGTAAGAGGGAACCAGAGAAAAATGCCTTCTTCCAGTGGGAGCCTCCACTGGATCTCAGCCCCTTCCATGAATGGAAGAGACACGTTGAATCCAATCCATTTTAAGTATGTATGTATTTTAAAAACACTAATTGCATTTGCTGAACAGGAAAATGGACTCCTGTGCCTTTTCTCTGGGTATGTAGCCACCTTATCCCAGGATCAGTTCTAGTTCAGAACTATTTTCATACTGTGTTAATTATGATGATCCAACCTTCTGTTTACAATATTGATTACTTACTATTTCTGAGTGTGGTTTTTCCCATACTTTTTTTAGCAGTGGCAACCAAAGCTTTAAAAAGGGAAGAGAAAAAGAGATGCTTATAAATATAAGATACTTATAATGGACTGATTTGTGCAACTCAGTTTGAGATTAGTTTCCAGACTTGGTTAGCTATAAGGAGGATATAGACAATTCTCCTTTGCGAGGTGGGAATTACAGAGTTGCATGAGTTAAGGCCTTTACCTGGATTTCTGCTGAAGAATGAGAGGAGGCTCAATGTTTAGGGACGGAGCTCTGAAAACCCAAATGGGAAGGGCAGCAGTTTGAACTAATATGGCAAGAAAGGATTGATGAAAACCTATTATTAAATGTATTATTGAATCCAGGTCATAATGGTGTATTCCATCCCAGCCCCTCTGCTCTTCTCAAGAAAACTAACCCTGAAGCTGGTTTCTCCTTTTTCTCAGTTGCACATTCAGAGAAGAAACGCCTTAGAAAGCCAAGTAAGCGGCTTCTGGAATATGCAGAAGAATATGATCACATATTTGCACCTAAGAAAAAAAAGAAGAGCCAGGAACCATATCGGAAGGTGGGTGTAATGCTGCACAGTTGAATTGGCATTGGAACTTGTGAAAAATTGGATACGTTTCATCTAAGCAGGCTTTTAACACAATTTTCACAGTTTTAAAAACTAGGGAGCTAATGTGTGCATGTGGTCGGTGTGGGGGGAGCCAATTTTCCTTCTGGTTGCTGACCTTTGCCACTCCAGAAATTGCCCCAAATTTTAGGAGAGGGGTGTGGAACCTCAGGCCCATGGGTCAAATCCAGCCCACTGGGGGTTTCACTCTGGCCCTGCAGGGTTGCCCAGATGGCCCCTCCCTCTTTCCCCCAATCCCTTATTTATTTATTTATTTATTTATTTATAACCCTGTTTCATACATGGAACACTACAGATGGTTCTGTAGGCCTTGGTCATTATGAAGAAAGCTTTTCGAAACTACAGTGCAGACAACTCAGCGTTCCCAGTCCACCTGCAAACACCCTCATATCATCCCTACAGACTGAGTAGAATGAGGCAAGGAAATAAGATCCCTGGCAGGTTCTTGAACTCTGGTCCACATTTGTTTGCTCCAAATGGATAGGATCTGAAGCACACCAACAGCCAGAAAATGGTCAAGAGTTGTAGTTGAGCTTGCTTAGCTGTCTTGAGCACATCAGGTGCTGTCTAACCATGCTAGAGTGGTTCTCGTGCCGCTTTGAATGATCAAATGTATAATTTTGAAAAATTACTTTTGGCTATGACTGTAATAAGTAAGTAGAGAGGGTTTTGTTTTTGCTTTATCATTTTTAAATATTTTCCTAGTGTTTATATTCATAGATTCATAGATCATAGAGTTGGAAGGAGCCTACAAGGCTATCGAGTCCAACCCCCTGCTCAATGCAGGAAACTAGAGGAGGGGTCTCCCATCCAAGTAATAACCAGGCCTGACCCTGCTTAGCTTTCCATGCTCAGACAAGCTGAGCCAGTGTGAGCCACAGGCTTCTTACTCTAATAGTGAAAAGATATACTTTGCATTGGTGAAGATACTTTGTTGGACTAAATAATCAATAAAAGATAACAAAATAGCTCAAAAAATTCTCAAAATTAGAAGAATGTTCTTCAAAGTATGTTCTTGGTTGTCATGGATGAAACAGAGCTCCATGACTAGTTCTCCCTTGATCTCCAGTAATGTCTAGTGGTGCTCACTCCCTGACATGAAGTGATTAAGCTATTAAGTTTCCCCAACCCTGCCCAGTGGCACTCAATGGTGGAGCATGGAGTCAGAGAAACTCATAGCATGATAACATCATGTCATGCAGTGAGATCCACAAGATGTTACCAGCTGTGGGAGGAAGGGAAACTAGACAAAGGAATCCCATTTTCAGTGGCAGCATCATGCCCTCCATAACTTCCAGTTCTACCCTGTATTTTAAAAATGGAAAACATTATTGTGTGTGTCTGCTTAAATTTTTTCCTGGCAAAGCCAAAGTTGACAACTTTTATTTCCCTTGGTTTTCACCTGCTGCAGAAATGTAGCTATATCCCTGAATGGCTTTGCTCATCTTTAGCATTCTTTGCCTGCACAGGTTTGACCAGTATCTTCAGTATTTTCTTTTTATGTGTGGCTGCTAATAGGCAAGTTCTGTAGAGAAGTCTGAAACCAAACAGGATTGCAGCAACAACAAACAAGCCCATAATAAACTTCTAGAAAAGAAGCCTTTGGATTCAGTTTCATCTGCTTCTTCATGTAAAGAATCTCCTCCAGTCCTTGAAGCTGAGCGTTCGCTGTCAGATGAACCTGACTCCCATTCCATGGAGCCAAGATCTGAAATGCCAGTTTTGACTTTGTCTTCACCCAGTGTGTTGGAAGCTGCTGCTACTTCTCATTTGCAGGGAGAGGAACAGTTAAAGAAATCAGGTAAGACACGTCTTATTTGCATCTCCATTTGAAATCACTACAGGCTTTTGTTTACATATTATGCATGAGATTCCTCAGATAGTCTTGCACGTACCAGTGTTACTCATATGGCCTTGTCTCCAGATTCTCCAGAGAGAGAGAGAAGAGAAAAGAGAAAAGAAAAGAAAGTACAATCCAGTGAAAGGGGTAGGGAAGTTTGAAGTAAGTTCTTGGGAGAGGAGAGTGTACACTCTGTTAAAGTAACTGTTGGAGGTACAGTGATCTAAATATTCGATATCAAAGCACCTAGCCCTGCAGTATAGCTGATTGAGCAGGAAGGAGGGATGCAGCAAGTAGAATGCAAGACCAGTTCATATGCAGAAGCAAGGAGTGGAAGCAGCTGTTGCTATTTCATTAGGGAGTGAGGAGCCTGGAGGCCTAAAGCCTTCTATTTGGCTATAGTTAAGACTTGTTGGGTTCTTTAAGCTACCCAAATCCTACCCAGCTTTCCTGTAGAGCTTTGGAAGAGCCTAGAAAGGAAGCTCCCTTAAAAATCTACCCGGCATTGTATTTCCTTTATGAATTCTTAATAGGACTCCTTTCTCCTAGCTCCAGTTATCAGATGGGATAGTCTAGGCTCCAGCAATGTTTAACAGGTAGCCTTGGATCAACAGTGCCACATTCTTTCTACCCTCCACCCCAAAATACTCCCTGTAGTTGTTTCTGGTTGTCAATTTCTTGTGGCAGAAATGTGTGTGTGTGGGCAGTTATGGATGCCTTTTACTGTTTCAGTCTATTTCAAATACAGTAATACCTTGGATTGCAAGCATAATTCGTTCCGGAACCGTGCTTGTAATCCAAAACACTCTTATATCAAAGCGAGTCTCTGGCGGGCGTGAGCAGGGCCAATTTCGGCCCGCTCGAGGTGAGCAGTTACATCCCTACGAGTGTCTTGCAAGACCTTGCTTGTTTATCAAGTCAAATTTTTTTAAAAAATTTGCTTGTCTTGCAAAATGCTCTCAGATCAAGTTACTTGCAATCCAAGGTATTACTGTAATTACGTGATACACTTAAACCCTTCAAAGACTTCTTTAGAACCTGGCATCTCTGCACTTTTCAGTTTGACAACAATCTTGTCTTAGCTGTGCTCTGATCTGAGGGATGCCTCCGTCTGAAATAAACCATCAAAACAAAGATGCTTGTACAGGGGAAAGGTGGGGAGGGCATTTGGCTGGCAAAATGGTGGGCACTAAGCCCAAGAACAAACAGATCAATGGAATAATCATGGGCTATTTCATTTACCCTTGCTGATTATTTCTTGGCTCTGGGAAGAGATAGCAAAGGATATCACTGTTAGTATTCTAGTTGTTATTTGATGCTAGTAAAACGTAGTTTGTATCTAGTGGAGAAAATGACTTATTTGCATCTTTATTGCAGGGAGCTTTGAGAGCAAGCGCCAGAGGAAACCAACTAAAAAGCTCTTAGAATCCAATGATTTGGATACTACATTTATACCAAAGAGAGAGTGGACTTCCACAAAGAAGGTATGTTCCTTCCTTCGGCTTCAAAATGTTACCTAGAATATAAAGATCTGCTATGTCCTTGAGTGTTAAATAATTGTAATTGTGTGGCATTTTTAACAGCATTTGTTTGATTAAGACATCATAGTAGTTAATGAAAGAACTCCACGCAAAGTATTTCAGAACTTGATCTCTAAAGTTCCCATTGCAGGTTTTTTAAACACACACACACAAACACACATATATCATGATCAAACCTGAGCAAACATTAGGCATGTAAGTCCTTGAATCTGTGGATTTTTTTTATCATGACCAGAGTCGCAATCCACCAAACATATGCACAGCCCTCATTCATTTCAGCCGAGTGTGGGAGCACTCTTCATTAGAGTGTGCCCTCCAGTGTAGACATAATGATAGTGGTTTGGCTTGTTATGAAGAGTAGGAAACCTCTGATACACAAAATCTCTCTTCTTTTTCTTTTCTTTCTTCTTCTTTTGTTGCTGTTGCTGCATATGTGTGTTTAAAAATAACAACAAAAGCACCAACTAGAACTCAAAAGCTGAACTGATATCCAAAACCTTTTTCTGTGTTGGAATTTGAACTCTTCCTATGGGAAATTGTGGTCATGCTAGTGAGATAATAGCCCTCTTTGCGAATATGTATCCATACAGGATACAAGACTTGCAGTTTTTCAAGTTTGCTGGGATCCGTGACACCATTTTATTTTTTGTCGTCTTGGTAACACAAGCATCTGAATTCCCCCTCCAGTTTTTGTTCTCTAATTGCCCATCCCCTGTGATATGGACCACATTAGAATATTTATTCTACATTTCATGAAAGTTGTGTTCAGCTTGATACAGCTTTTGCTTTGTAAACCCATTAAAATGATTGTTATATGCCATTGCAAAGTTTATTTATTAAAACATTTATATCCTGCCTTCCTGTCAATGACCCTTGAGGTGGCTCACAATAATAAAAGTTAAAATGATAAGTTGATAAAAACTGAACAGTAAAAATTGTACAGAGTAAGCAATAAAAGCAGCCACGAAAAACAGATAAAACAGTCAAAATCTTTATAGTACTGCAGACAATTTATTCAGACCAAATCCCCCACCTTTAAAAAAAAAAACGTGTTTTGACTGCTTGCCTGAATGCAAGGAGTGGGTAGACATGCAGATCTCTTTAGGAAGAGTATTCCACAAGCTTGCTGTCTCAGTCAAGGAAGCCCTATCTCACAGCTTCACCTGCTGTACTGCAAATGACAGAGGCCTTGGATCTTAAGAAGTGCCTGAGCAGGCTGATACAAAAAGAGGTGGTCTCTGAGATATCCTGGCCTCAAACAATTGGAGAAGCCCAGCACGCACAAAGCCACTTCATGTGCCATGTGTCTACTCCCGTTCGGGAGAAGATGCAGGACAGGCAAAGCTCTTCAGCCTTGTCTTTGATCCTCCCTGTGCAAAGCTTACTCCTCTGCCACTTGTAGGAACTCCTGCAAGTGGCAAAGCAGTAAGCTGCCTGGCATTGCACATCCTTTGGCCCCTCCCTGTTTGGGAAGGTCAAAGGACAAGCAAAGCTTACACCTCTGTCGCTTGCAGGAACTCCTGCAAGCAGAGGATGAGCTGCTCCCCAAATCCGCTTCCTATCTCCAATCTATGATCAGATATAACAAGGGGATTTCCTGGCATGCCACTTTGCCTTCCATCAGGATTGGAGTTAGCAAAGGGATTCCTCTCCCCACTTCCTCCCAAAGACCCGGTAGCCTCCAGGCCAAGGGGCAGTGCTTGGGGATGGGGGGCTTGGGAGAGGGAGAGGCCCACAGTCAGAGCCCAAGCAGCAGTTGGTCAGATGGGCAGGGCAGATCAGGCTCATGGGCCGGAGGTTACCCTCCCCTATACAGTAATACCTTGGATTGCAAGTAACTTGGTTTGAGAGCGTTTTGCAAGACAAGCAAATTTTTAAATCTTTATTAATTTTTCTTTTACTTGATATACAAGCGACGTCTTGCAATACAAGTACTGTAGTACGGCTTAAATTAAAAATCTCTATACAGATTTTTTGGGGGGAATTCACTTGGTAAATTGTCAATGTTGCTTATCTGCAGTGTTCTGAGGCTGGTCCTTTGGATACTGAAATGTCTGAGTTTTATTCCACATCTCAGCTTCTGGACACTGGTGAAGGTAGGTGGCACTTGTGTTCTGTAGAGTGAAGCGGGCAGCTTCCTGTGAGTGAGTAAAGCCCTACTCTCACGTTTGGAAGAATGTGGGAGGGCTCAAAGTGAGGACAGGGACACCCCTTTGTTCCCTGAAGTGGGGTTCTAACTTGCATTCAGCTGAAGGGGAATGTGGCCATGTCGTGGAATGAAGGGCTGGGGCTTGGTGCACATGGGGATGTTGGGGGCAGGGACATTGTGTGTGACCCCAGCCCCACTTCAAGCGTTCACATGTTCTTTGGAACACATAAATAGGCCTTAATAGTAAGCTAAGCAAGATTCTTCTGTCACAATACCTAAGTGACTAAGGTGTGAGTAGATATCTTTATATGAACCAGGTCCAAATTTGCCTCTTATTTATTTATTTATTATTATATTTATACCCCGCCTTTTTTCCTTCAAGGAACCCAAGGCGGCTTACACAATCCTCTCCATTTTATCCTCACAACAACCCTGTGAGGTAGGTTAGGCTGAGAGTCAGTGACTGGCCTAAAGTCACCCAGTGAGTTTCATGGCCGAGCAGGGACTAGAACCCGGATCTCCCAAGTCCCAGTCCAACACTCTCACCACTATGCCACACTGGTTCATTAGATTGAATTGGCTTTAAAAAGAAAAAGTCTTGGCTCCCTGGAATTCCAAGTGTAGAGATGGATTCAGGAGCAGTCCAAGACTGAAAATCTGAAGGATGGATCTGACCAGAAGACAGTTCAAACAGTAGGGGAGGGATCAGTAACCATGCAGCACTCAAACGTCTCCTTTGACTTGACTTTCTGAATTGTTAGCTGACACTGGCCATATTTTTCTTCATGATCATGAGGATGAGAAACTTCCTGTTAGTTGAGCTGGTTTCTTAGACATCAGCTATTTTGCTGTGTGGTGTTCAAAGAGATATCTAGAAGTACCCTGTTTATAAATTCACTGGCACTTTCTTCCAGCTGATAGTATTTGAGTAATAAAACAAGGAGGTGGGTGGTCTCTGTTTTGATCCAAATATGCTAAATAGAACATAAATGTTCCATTATACACTGTATGCAGTCCTGTGAGAGGTTTGCAGCCCTTTATTTTGAGTGGAATGAAGAATTAAAAGGTCATACTTATACAAGATGGTAAGTGTTAGATTCTGGTGTTTAAATCTGAGGACCAGAGATGTCAGAATTATCTCGGGGTGCAGTTATTTCCCTATGATCTTGAAACATGTGCTCTTCTTTCAGCTACAGCTGCTGAAAGATTTCCCGAGAAACAGAGAAGGCGAAAGCGGCAGCGGCGCACTCTTGCTGCACCTCCATATAAAAAAGAAAAGGGTGGAGACATACTGAGAGAAACACCGAACTCTGAGGTACTGCTAGTCTTTGGGTGTGTGAAATGATGCACTTGACTACTTTTCTTTTGGGAAGCAAACTCTGAAATAGTTGGCTGTGTTGCACAGGAAAAATAAAAGGTGTGAAAGAGACCTCTCAGCAAACATGGAGACTTTTGCCCAAGAGCATCGTGTATCTCTCTAAACTATTGGCTCACTTTGTTAACCACAGACAACCCATGAAGAGAACCTATGGTTTGTTGTTGGGTTGTGAACTGTGTGTTGTTCACTTTGGTTTTTTCTCAGCTGGGTTCAGACAATATGATAACCCACAGTTATCCAACAGATAACTCACACTCAACCCATACTCAACCCTTGAGTGTGGGTTATCATGTTGTCTGAACCCAGTCAATGAATACGTTTTCTGGGGTCTTCCTGGGCAACATCCACTGGCAGTTTGGAAGAGGAAGTACCCCACTTTTCCTTTGCAAGGTTTAGCACCAGCAGAAAGGTTCTATCCTGTAAATCAGGGATTCCTCAAACTCCGGCCCATGGGACACATCCGGCCTGCCGTGTCTTTTCATCCAGCCCGGCAGCTGATCTAGAGGCACTCTTCCCGTACGGCAGAGAACGGAATTGCCTCAGGCAAAAGTTGCTGCTGCTTCCCTACAGGAGTAGCGCCTCAGCCTGACGCTCCCGCTCAGGGAAGAGGGAGGAGAATGGGGAGGGGGCATGACCACCACTGGCTCAGCCGCACCTCCTCCACCGGAGGAGACGCTGGCCATGGCGCTGCCGCCCGCCCTGCCGGGCTCCGGGCAGGCTCGCATCCTGCTGCCAGCTCAGCTGCGCCACCTCCACCGGAGGAAATGCCGGTCACGGCGCTGCCGTCCACCCTGCAAAAAAGGATGTAGGAAAGCCCTTATAACACAACATAACATTTGGACTTCTTATATTCATTGTGATCATGTAATAAAGTCTCTTTTTATAGTCTCTGTGTTTTACCTGCATTTTAATTGCCTTTTAATTTTCCCTTTTATATAAACTTCCTGGGGAATTTTCTGTTGAAGGGCAGTATAGAAATGTGTACAATAAACAATAAATACATACATACATACATACATAAGAAGCAAGTACAACAGCTTGGATCCTAAGATACAGTAAGTTAAGGGTGCAATCCTATGTATACTTAGACAGAAAAAAAAAAAGTCCTACAACTCCCAGCATTCCTCAGCCAGCATAGATGGCTAGAGAATGCTGGGAGTTGTAGGACTTTTTTTCTGCCTAAACATGCATAGGACTGTGCCCTAAAACAAATAGGGCACTTAGGGTGCAGTCCTATGCATGTTTAGGCTGAATATATTTATTTAAAATATATCTAGGCCGCCTTTCAGAGCAGAAACCCTCCTAAGGTGGCTTACAACATTAAAATTCATATAATTAAAAATTATATTAAAAATTAAGGAAGGTCACAGAAAGTTTCCTGTCCCATACTCCCCCGCTGCATCCACCTGCACCCTCCAAAAAAAGCCCTTCTGTAGTGTCAGGGGGCCCTCCTAAAAAATATGGGATGGGGCATGGGAAAGGATGGAGGAAATAATAAAAATATAAATATATATTTTTTCTATATAAAAGAAATTTAAGGGTGCCCAGAAAATTTAGGGGGAAGTCCCCTCTTAGCCAGTCCCTGGCTACAGGCCTGCCTAGCCCTGCTGTGTTTGGGGGGCCACCTGCTCATTCTGCTGACTGGGGCCCTGGTCTTCTGTCCCCAAGTCCTGGCCTGGCAGCACCTCTACTAGTAGATTTCACCTCTGGTGAACGCAAAGTCAATTAATCAGATAGAGGAGGTGTTGTGAGGTCATCTGGAACTATTTAATCCAGAGTGATGTCTTATTATTAAAATTGCTTTCAATAAATGCAAAAATATATTAAACCTGCCGAAGGCCATGAGGTTATGGTTGCATTTGTATGCATTGCCCCCATTGAGCTTCTGAGTAAACCTGCATAAAAGTCTGGCTACAGGGCTATAATCCTATGCAAACTTACCTTGGAGCAAGCCTCATTGAACTTAATTGGACTATATTTCCAAGCAAACATGTTTAGGATTACTGGGCCTGGCTGAAACACAAACCACTTACAATAATTCCCATTTAAATCAGTAAGGCTTACTTCTGAGTAAAAATCCTTAGGATCAAGCTACAAAACATCTAGAAGACAATCTGGTGTCATTGAGGTGACTGAAATGACAATCATTTCAGTTGTACTCACTATTTATTTATTTGTTTGTTACATTTATATCCTGCCTTTTTTCCTGCAAGGAACCCTAGGTGGCTTACATAATCCTCCTCCTCTCCATTTTATCCTCACAATAACCCTGTGAGGTAGGTTAAACTGAGAGTCAGTGACTGGCCCAAACTCACCCAGTGAGCTTCATGGCTGAGTAGGGACTAGAACCCGGATCTCCCGAGTCCCAGTCCAACACTCTAACTAACCACTATGCCACACTGGCTCTCACTATGTTCTCTGGGTACCAGGTCTTCCCATTGAAATACTAATAAGCTTATGTTGATTAAAATTGTTCTTCATTTTAAATATTGTATTGTTTTTTCCTGTTTTTTTGCACTACAAATAAGATATGTGCACACAGTGTGCAAATCAAGCCTTTCTATACATTTTTAAAATGTAATGTATTTCAATTTTAGACAGCAAATTAATTTATAATTAATTTATTATTAATTTATAATAACTTTCCATTTAATCAAGTAAAAAAAAAGGACCCCGGTCCTTTTTTTTAACTTGATCCATTGTTCATATTTTTTCCAAACTATAGTCTGGCCCCCCAACTGTCTGAGGGACAGTGAACTGGCCCCCTGTTTAAAAAGTTTGAGGACCCCTGCTGTAAATCAAGGTTTCATATATTTGTTTCGTGCTCATGTTGGTAACCCACCCTATTCTCACAATGGGGCATTGCTTTTATAATCAGACCAAAGTGTGCATACTAGTTAAAAAATGTAACCACCTCCTTTGAACATGCTCATTTACCATAGATTTATATTGTATATAGATTTGTACTGAGGGGGCTCTGGGAAATCTCCAGTGTAGCTGTTTAGTAAAGATACTGCAGTAGGTTAGCAAAATAGTCCTATTGAATATTTTGTACTGAAGTTCAGAATGTTTCTTTCCCTCAGTGAAACCTTAAAGTGGAGCAGTGTGAGGAGAGTTAGCGCCACAGCATGAGGCATCTTCTGCAGGCAGAGTGATTAGGGCTAGAGGAGTTACGTGGCAGCTCAGCAAGCAGGTTGGCGGAACATCTGTTTTGTAGCCAGACTAACAACAGCCCAGAGAAGGGGGCAGATTAAAGAGAGAATTTGACTGTCCAAAATTTCAACTTCCCCCCTTTTAAAGGGAGATAGGACTACTCATGGGACAGCTGGAAGCCCCAAGGAGACGACAGAAGAAGGGTCTGAAAATGACCATGGAGTGCCTTCATCCAAAAGGATGCAGGGAGAGCGAGGAGGAGGAGCCGCCCTCAAGGAGAATGTGTGTCAGGTAGAAACGTTTTGCTTGATTGCTGGCAACTGTGAAGATGACCTGAAGCAGCAGCTAAACTACCCGGGGACAGATTGGCTTAACAGGAACCAATGTTCTTCAACTTTTTGCAGTGCTTGCATGCAGTGCTGTTTTGGCTTGTCTTGCTCTTTTGCCCTGACATAAGCTTCTGCAAACAAGACTTTTGAGTTCTGTTAACTTTGACATGAATGTTTTCTGTCTGCAGTGCTTATTTTATATGTGCCATCGTGATACTTTTGGGATAAACAGGAAGTGCGAGTGCATGTGTGTGTACAGAAATTGCGATAGTGAGTAAAATTTGTGCCTTGTAGGAGGGACTTGAATGGGAATTCTGAAATGGGATAAAACACTGGAGTGATTAATTATTGAACTCCACAAAAGTTAGCTATGTGCTTAGGCAAAAGGTTTGTTGTTCTAAAAAAAAAAAGTTTCAACTGGGTTTTTGTATGTGTGTGTAGGCAGAGATTTTAAAAAAAATTGGCCTGTGATAATGCTCCATCTCATTTCCTCACAGATCTGTGAAAAGCCGGGTGAGTTGTTGCTGTGTGAAGCTCAGTGCTGTGGTGCATTTCACCTACAGTGCCTCGGGCTCTCAGAAATGCCGAAGGGCAAGTTTATCTGCACGGAGTGTTCCACAGGTACAGTACCTGGGTGGGTGGACCAAGCTCATTGATAATGTGCTCTGCTCTTGTGCTGCTTTCAAGTGTTTAACTTGTTGAAAACAAATGGCTTTGCTGTACGGAGCGGATGGCTCTGCTGTCAGCCAGACTGGAACAGTCTAGCTCTTGTGCGTTGTTGCCTTCAGCCATGGTTGCTTTTCATAACGTCATGCTTTGGTGTTTCTCAGGATTCTTCTTCTTTCTGTACTTTGAATGCTGTTTTCCTATGTTTTGCCGCCTGCTCCTTTAGGGCTCCACACGTGTTTTGTATGCAAGAACAGTGGAGAAGATGTGAAGCGTTGCTTGCTTCCTTTGTGTGGGAAGTACTATCATGAAGAGTGTATACAGAAGTACCCTCCCACAGTCATGCAGAACAAGGGGTTTCGATGCTCACTGCACATCTGTATGACTTGCCATGCAGCTAACCCAGCAAATATCTCTGCATCTAAAGGTAGAGTAACTTTGATGTGTAGAAAGTACCTTTTTACATTCAGTTCAACTGTGCTAACGTTCTTTGGGATGTCTTCTGTTCTTGGGAAATTTTGAAGTTGTAGTTGATCCCCTCCCCCCAAAAGCCCCTTGACTCTTAATAAATTATTTGAGATTTTTTTTAAAAAAAAATGTAATTCCGGAATGTTTCACTGCTAGGTCGCTTGATGCGTTGTGTTCGATGCCCGGTTGCATACCACTCAAATGATTTCTGCCTCGCTGCTGGGACGGTGATCCTTGCTTCCAACAGCATGATCTGCCCCAATCATTTTACCCCTCGAAGGGGCTGCAGAAACCACGAGCATGTAAATGTCAGCTGGTGCTTCGTTTGTTCAGAAGGTAATGTATTCTGTGTTGGGTCAGGTGCATTGTGGCCATTGCCATTGCTCTGAAGGAGTATTGGAGGATGTTACTAAAGGGAGGGGTGGAAAGCTAGAGTTTGTGGTGAAGGTGGCACTCAGGAAAAATGTCAGCAAAAGTATCTTTGACTCTCTCCACATGCACAACCTGTTACCAGTAAACATTTAATATGCTGAGTGGGTCAGGGTTTGACTGGCTTAATCAGAATCTTTGTTTACTTACTACATTTTTTTATCCCTTTCTTACTCTATAGAACTTGGGGCAGCATATATGGTCATCTTCTCCCCACCCCTTTTTATCATCACAACCACCCGTGAAAGTGGGTTAGGCTGAGAGATGGTGACTGGCCTGAAGGCAACCAGTAAGCTTTGTGGCAGAGCAGGGACTTAGATTCAAGTCTCCCCAGTCCAAGTCCAGCACTCTTAACTACTATACCACACTGGCTCTCGCTAGTTCTTTATAATGCAGAAGAGCTGTGAGTTCCCAGTAGCCCAGAATAAAGGTCCTGGGTGTCTGATATATTCTTAATAGTGAAATACATTTTTATAGAATTAGGGAACTGGAAAAAAAGAGAGGATCACAATCCTTTATAGAGTGTTGCTTTATGTTCTCCTGTATAACATCTTCCAACATCCTCAGTGATGAAATAATAGAAAAATCATAAGAAACAAATACTGCTGGTTTGGGAAGAGGTAAATCTCCTAGCCTGCGGGTGCAACTATCTCTGTAAATAGGTAGAGTTTCATTTAACACTGATGTATTACATTGGCTTAGACACTCGAGATCTCTAAAAATAAAACCGTGGGGTGAAGGTTACTTTGTGCTGAAAACCAGTAAGACACTGTTTTGACCCACTTCCCGTCCTGAGAGCTGAAGTGTGATTTGAGGTCTGGATAAGGTAAAACAACAACAACAACCCTTTGGTGTTCCTGTGCTCTGTGCCTGTCACATCTGCCTTTCTTTCTCACAGGTGGTAGCCTTTTGTGCTGTGAATCTTGTCCTGCTGCATTCCACCGGGAGTGCCTGAACATTGACATGCCGGAAGGGAGCTGGTACTGTAATGACTGCAAGGCTGGCAAGAAACCACACTATAAGGAGGTGGTCTGGGTGAAGGTGGGCCGTTACAGGTGAGTGAAGGAAAGCGAATTCTGTTAATGTTTACAGCACTATTTCATGTTTCAATCCTTGTCCCCTGTGAAAGCTTGAGCCTGCTCATAGATTCATTTCTGCTTGTAGCAATGTCCTTTTGTAATCACATTAATAAGACACCCCCTGCCTTTACATGTGTGCTTATCACAGGTGTGGGGAATCTGTAGCCTTCAAGATGCTGTTGGATGCCAACTCCCATTAGCCTCAGCCAGCATGGTCAGTGATCAGGGCTTATGGGAGTGGTAGCCCAGCCATGGGTTCTTCTTTGTGGTCTCTGTGTATCACACATATGGGTTGCGCTTGCTCAGAGTTTCCATCAGAACCTTCTAGAGCTGAGAATTCCTGGCAAGAAGCCCACCCTACCCCTCTTCTATGCATGCCTAGGGGCGGCATGCCTTTCCCCTCCGTTTCTCTTTGACTGCTGCAGTAGCAGCATTGTTGAGAGCCTTCGTCAACTAAGGGCGCAATCCTATGCATGTTTAGACTGAAAACAATCCTACGACTCCCAGCATGCCCCAGCCAGCCATGCACGGGATTGCACCCTTATTTGCTTTCCTTAAAGTCTTAAGCATCTATCTGTCACACAACCCACCCTCCTACCCCACTACAGGTGTTCCAGTTTGTACTACAGTATCCTCTCAGTTTGGGGATGTCACTGCAGCATCCTCAAAGGAACGGAGGGAGAAAGGCAGGAGCGCCACTCTCTAAGCATGCACAGGAGGGAGGTGGGGTGGGCTTCCCGTCTAAAGGTCTCAGTTCTAGAAGGTTCCGATGGGAGCTCTGCGGAAGCACAGAACCCATATGTGTGACTGCACAGATGACTGACCACTCAAAGAACTATGGTTACAGGCAAGCAACCTGTCCTTCTCTACCGTTGGCTTACCTGCATGGCTGCTACTTCTCCTGCAGTTGTTTCCACGCTGGTAAGAGAACATTTTGTGCTGTTACATTGTGGTTAAGTTAGCAACTATACATGTGATGCACCTCCAAAAGAGTCAGTCTAGGAAACAGACATCCCAGAATTTATCCACGGGCTAATCTGCTTTTCCTGGCTTTCTTTATTACCAGGTGGTGGCCAGCTGAGATTTGCCACCCTAGGACCATTCCTATCAACATCCAGAAGATGAAGCATGTCATTGGTGAATTTCCTGTGCTTTTTTTTGGATCAAATGATTACCTTTGGACCCACCAGGCTCGAGTCTTTCCCTATATGGAAGGAGATGTGAGCAGCAAGGACAAGATGGCAAAGGGAGTTGATGGCATTTACAAGAAGGGTAACACATTTTTTTTGTTTTTGCTCTATGGAAGTGCTTAGCCACAAAAGCTAATAATCCTTGCCATGTACTTCTGTGGTCTCAAGACAATATTTTTTTAAAAAAGGTTTATTCTTCAGGAGTAGCTCTGACTAGAGTTCTATAATCATTCTTGATTCAGTCCAAGTTACTTGAACATTTTCACTGGTTTTAACTTGGGTCAAGATAAAAAGAAAGATGTTGGGAGATTATTCCTTCCTTTTTCAACCTAAGAAAATCAAATAATAGCCAAAAACCTATATTGAGGAAACAAGGTATTAGAAAGAAAGTGGCTTAGTTCAGATGTCACACCAAGTTATGACTAAGGAAACTTAACTTTGGCTTGGCCTGAGGTCCAAACCAACAAATGGTGGGCTGTCAAACCAGAATTGGAAAGGATGATTTGAATGTGTTTGCAAACTACGGCTGGTAGTAAATAGACAAAGTATAGTTATAGCTATTGCTCTGCCTCTGGAGGCCACTGGACAGGAGTGCTAAGCAGACAGGCAGCTCTATACTATGGTTTGCACGTCTGCCTGTTCAGAAGCTCAAACTATAGTGTGATGCCTAAACTGAGTCAATATGTTATTTTTAAGTCTTTCCTGAAAGAGACCTCATTTGGTGTACACACTGAACAGTTGAGTAGATTGGTGGGGATTGATTTCTGACTAGTATGGCCGGGTGACCGGCCAGATGGGCGATTTGAATGAATGAATGAATGAATTTATTTATTTATTTATTTATTTTATTTATTTACGTATATCCCTGCACCAATTTAGATTTTTATTTATTTTATTTATTATTATATTTATACCCCGCCTTTTTTCCTTAAAGGAACCCAAGGAGGCTTACATAATCCTCTTCCTCCTCCTCTCCATTTTGTCCTCACAGCAACCCTCTGAGGTAGGTTAGGCTGAGAGTCAGTGACTGGCCCAAAGTCACCCAGTGAGTTTCATGGCCGAGCGGGGACTAGAACCCGAATCTCAGGAGTCCCAGTCCAACTCCCTAACCACTGCACCATACTGGCTGTAGTGTGAGTGAGTGAATGAATGAATGAATAAATGAATAAATAAATAAATAATGTAAGAATGTAAAGATAAAACAAATGATTTCAAGTTGCTTGCATTGCACAGAACAATTGCCTTTACCTCTTGCAGTCTTGGAACAAAGGTAGTATGTTAAAGTTTCCTGCCCAGGGGGAAATCTCAGTACTGTTTGCAGTTTTACCACAGACTGTGAATCTTAGCAAATTAACTTTTCTACCTGTCTAATGTGACAATAACTTTTTATTGATTGGTCTGAATAAAAATATTGCCAGATCATGCATTTTGGATTTTTTTTTCTTATGAAGCCAGCACAGTTTACTTTGTTTTATGTGTAACTTTATTGTGAAGCAGCTAGAGGAGTTAAAAAATTTATACCAAAATTTTCTTGAATTTTCTGGAAGTGAAGCCACCAGAGAATTTGCCACAGGTGATACATTGCAACTTTATGGGTTCATTCAGCCTGGCTTGGTTTGCTTGCATCACTAACACAACACACAGCATTTACCAGACGACCCCCTCTAACTCTTGCCCATAGTCAGTGTTGGAAAGTTGAATTTGGTAGGGGTAGAAAGCTGACATTCTACATGGCTTAGGATTTGTCCCCCTCTTTGTGGCTGCGGTCACCTTTACTGTCCGTTACCGATGCACATGTTCATACAGTAAAATGCAATTCACATACAATGCAAAAATCTGCTAACAACACTAAAATTGCTAGGTTTAAATAACATGAATCACATTCATGTAATTCATACATGAATGACTGAATGCCTGCTCAAATATAATATGAATCTTTTCTTAACTTAGCTCTGCAGGAAGCTGCTGTGAGATTTGAAGAGCTGAAGGCACAGAAGGAACTGAGGCAGCTGCAGGAAGACAAAAAGAACGATAAGAAGCCCCCTCCTTACAAACATATAAAGGTGAGAATGCAGGATATGATGGTTGATGGTGGGCCTGTGCCGATGTGATGCTCCCAATCCCTTCAACATGATAGATTGAGTGGGCTGCGGGATCATGTACTTCCCCTGCCAGTGTTGACCATAGATAAGGCACCGGTCACCATGGCATGCTGCTAGCTATGCACTCCTCTTGCCCATCTCTTACTTGTACATCATCACCTGCCACTACACAGGGTAAAGTATCACAGTGGACAGACTATATACAGTCTGTCCACTGTGATACTTTACCCTGCCTAAAGTGATGTTAAATGAACCACACAACTGGATTCCCAAATTGTGTGGGTTTTATTCCCCCAGTGTAGATTATGAAGGTCAGCTATTGACTACATTGAATTCAACTTTGTGCTGACCCGCAGCAAATCCGTGATGTACACTGTATAAAATCCTGTTCAGAAGTAGGGAGCCTCCTGGTTTGGTGAAGATGCATGTTATTTCTGGCAGCTGTCTGCACCATCCCTGCGAGAGCCCACCTTACCTTTTTGAGACCCATTACAATCGTTGATAATTGAAGTGTAGGATGCACTTTCTGTGCTTGACTTCATAGCCGCCGAGTTGTGCCTGAAACTGTTTTCAAGGATAATGTGTTTGTGGTATGCATAAAGGTGCAATGTTGACCCATTTCCATATGGTTTCCTCATCCATCGCTGTAGCAAAGATTCATTTTGATCTCTGTACACATAAGATAGATTTCAGCATACTGCTGGATCATCCAGCCAAGCTCTGTTTTCACAATAAAGCTTAGTTAGACGAACCAATTTGTTTGGTGTTGTCCGTTTGTGTTTATAGATAAACCGTCCAATTGGCAAAGTGCAGATCTTCACTGCAGATCTGTCTGAGATACCACGCTGCAACTGCAAGCCTGCGGATGAAAACCCCTGTGGCCTAGACTCTGAGTGTATTAATCGTATGCTGCTATACGAGTGTCACCCTGCAGTCTGCCCAGCTGGGGAGCGCTGCCAAAACCAGTGTTTCACGAAGAGGCAGTATCCCGAAGTAGAAATCTTCCGCACGCTAGCACGAGGCTGGGGCTTGCAAGCCAAAAGAGACATTAAAAAGGTATCTTTTGTTTTGCTATTTCATTTCCCCTGCCCCCGATTTAGTTTTTACAGCCAACATCCCACACTTTCCATAATTGAAATTTGAAATGAACCAGCTTTGCTGTCGTGAGACATACGCCTACATATGTGATAAGACTTTTGTTTCTCATGGTTACCTAATTGGTTAATCAGTTTTTGGTTTTTTTAAACTCATATAAGAGTTGGATTCTGAGATAATGGAACCTTGAAATGATCTAAACTAGATCTAGTAAAAATCAGTATATGCTAAGATTTTCTAAGATTGTTGGCGATCATTGCCACTCTCTTTCCCCCTCCCTCCAACCCAGATTCTTGGATACCCAGTTTTTATCACACAAATTCTGTGTTTTAAGAAACAGACTAAAATGGACTGCCTATTTTCGACTATTTCTAATCCCTGTGTCTTCTTACGCCAAAACTGTCACTAACTGATTATTCAAAAGGCCATAAAATACCTTCTAAGTAAAAGGATCTTAAATGTTGTATTTACATTGGGTGGATTATTAGGCAAAAGTTCCTTCAAGAAAATGTCTGCCTACTCCAGTTTTTACTGTAGCAATTAAGTACCATAGATGTTTGAATTGCTAGGTTTCTTAGGGGAGGGAGGTCCAAAGATGTGGGGCCACCACTGAGAAGGCCCTGTCCATGTCAAATTGATCTTCTTAATGGTGGCCTAAAGAACATGGCATCTGAGGCTGATCTTAGGGCCCAAATAAGCTCATGAGTGTGTAGGCAGGGTATACAAGGGGGAGACCTACCTGGCTCCATACATCAGCTGGAGAGGGAGCAGCTGCAGGGAGCTTGTTTTGCCCTTCCCTGCCCCCCCACCAAGAAGAAAAAAGAAAGAAAACCTATAAGAACCTTTTTAACTAAGAGCTGGTGCCTGAATTTTGCATTCTTCCCCCTCCCTCCCAGTCCCTTTTCTTTTGTCATGTCTTTTAGATTGTGAGCCTGAGGGCAGGGACTGTCTTATTATTAATCTTTGTAAGCCACTCTGAGAGCCTTTTCTGGCTGAAGAGCGGGGTATAAATGCAATCAATCAATCAATGTATTTGGTGGGGTATAAATATAAATAAATAGGTGGTCCTTTCAAATAACCTGGTCCCAAAAAGTTAAGGACTTTTAAAGATTAAAACTAGCACTTTGAATTGAGCTCAGAGGCGAATAGGTAACCAATGTAACTAATACAGAATCTGTATATGGATATACCACCTGGCCCCCACAAACAGCCTGGCAGCTGCATTCTGCACCAGCTGAAGCTTCTGGACTTTCAAAGGTAACATAGAAAGCAGTGGTCTAGTCTGAAAGTAACCAGTGTGAGACTATAGTCATGTTGCCGTGGTATTTTTTTTAAGGAATACAGTTCTGAACATAAAATAGAGGTGTTGCCTCCTCAGACTGTCTCTCCAAGGAGCACTTAAAAGTTTGGCATTCATGAAAAGCATATATCCAAGTTAGGAATTGCATTATTTTGTCTTTTGTTGGCATAGATACCAATTTTTCAAACTGATTTGTGTTGTTCTCAGCTTTGTATTTGGAGTAGGAGTAGTTGTTTTCATCTCCTCCCATCCCCACACTTTTAGGGTGAGTTTGTGAATGAATATGTGGGAGAACTAATAGATGAGGAGGAATGTCGGGCCAGAATCCGCTACGCTCAAGAGCATGATATTACCAACTTTTACATGCTGACTTTGGACAAGGTGTGTGGATATTTTTTTCTGTTTCCTATCTCATGAAAAATGGCTATATGTGGCCAATTTTCGGTGTTTGGAGTGCTTAACAGAAAAGCAGGTGCCTGAAATATATATGTCTTATATTGACAAGTGTTAACTGCAATATTGGTCCTGCAAGCATTGGAATTAGAAAACAAGAACCACAGACTGTGTATATATATGCAGAGACAAGGGTTTCCTGTGACACAGTCCTGCTATGGGTGGGGCAAGCTTTGGGGCAAATCCATTCAGCAAAGTCAGCAGGCAGGCAGAGATCAGAAGCACAGTCAAGAAGAAGGGTAGTCCAAAAGCAGGATCTGAGGCAGAGCCAAAGTGAAGGGAAGCAGTCCAAATCAAGCACAACTCAGGGAACAGGAGTCCAGGGGTCAGCAGCAAGAGAGATCAGTCCAAAGAAGAAGCAAGGTCAGGAAAACTAGGTTGCAAGGTATCGGGAGCTGAGATAAGCTGTCGTTCCAGCAACCAGCAGGTCTCAACTGAGAGCTTTATAGTCAAGTCTCCCAGCCACACACCCAGGTACAACTGCAAGCTTTTAGTTCTGGATTGAGAAACTCCCTATCTCCGAAGAGACCCTTGCTCTCTAGTAGACCTTTATTCTCAAGGAGCCTAGTTGCTGCGGGTCTTGAGGTGCACGCTTTACCTCCCGAGTGGTGACCTGTGCCTCCACCTTCTGGCGCCAGTGCGCTCTAGGGCTGGGCGGATGCTTGGCCTCTTCCTCTGACTCCACAGGCAAAGTACAGCCCTCAGGGAGGCCCATCCGGGGCTTCCTCACATCACACCATTGCGGAAGGGCCCAGTGTAGCTTCTTCACAATGGCTGGTGGTGCCTGAGGAATTACTAGGGTCCCAGAGGGTCTCTAGACCCTGCAGTATCAGGGTCTTCAGTTAAAGAGCCATCCTGGTTCAGGTCTAGGTCAGGCATGACACACTCCATATCTATATTGGGCTGTTTGTCTGAGTGTGGAAAGCTAAGCAGGGTTAGGCCTGGTTGTTACTTGCATGGGAGACCCCTCCTCTAGTTTCCTGCATTGAGCAGGGGGTTGGACTTGATGGCCTTGTAGGCCCCTTCCAACTCTATGATCTATGTATCTATGAGAAAAAGTTCTAGCTGTGCTTTTAAGAGGCTGAGTTCTTTCCTGTGATTTTAGGATCGAATCATTGATGCTGGACCAAAGGGTAATTATGCTCGCTTTATGAACCATTGCTGCCAACCAAACTGCGAGACTCAGAAGTGGTCGGTGAATGGAGACACCCGGGTTGGGCTTTTTGCCCTTACAAATATCAAAGCAGGTAAGTAGTCCTCCTCGTGTGAAGTTTTGTTTCTAAGTATTTTTGAGGAATGTGTCCAGAAATGAAAGGCTGTATACTATACAGTGTGTAGCCTGAATGTTTAACTCTTCTTTTGTTGCTGATAAAGCCCGGTAGAAAAGCATCATTGCTTGGGAAGGGTGAAATACCCAAGCCTGTAACGTACAGCAGTAATACGAAGCTATCACTGCCCAGACTCCACCAATATGACACTTAATGGCCACTTCACAGAAGGCGTTATTTCCTGCACTGAAGTAATTTGAATGTAGGAAATTGAGTTAATCCTTTGTGTGGTTCAAAATATGTGACAAGTGCATACCTGTGTGTTCCCTGCATGTACACATGTAGCAGAAAGCTGTAATTAGCAGCAATATAGGTTCGTCACATTTGATGAACCACTTCAACTACTCGTACAATGTAGGAAATTTCATCCTGCTTGTCGAAATTTTGCCCTGAGTGAAGTAGCCTTAAGGTAAAGTCATGAAACCATACCAAGTCTTGGACCATTGATGCTAGTCTGCCCTTGAGTTTCAGTGCATGCACACAAACAAAGTGGAAAGTAGAAGCAGCACATGTCCCCATGCCACTTGTAAATCTTGTTTTTGGTTAGTTTTTAATCTTTCATTCCATTACTAGAAGTCAAATGTCATGCCTTAAAAGTCTGTTATAATCCAGATGAGTCTCACTGGTTTGTTTGTTTTTTATTATTACCAGGGACTGAGCTGACTTTCAACTACAACCTGGAGTGTTTGGGGAACGGGAAGACAGTTTGCAAATGTGGTGCCCCAAACTGCAGCGGCTTCCTTGGAGTACGACCAAAGGTATAACAGCCCATCTTTGGAATTCTTTCCTCATCTGCACTTTGAGTTGCATTGGCTTCACTGGTTATTTAATGAATGGGGATCCTGTTCACTTCAGCATGGCTCTCTTCTACAGGATGCTATGCAGTGTGGGATTGCTGCTGCTAAAAGTAACACCCCTTTAAAGCTGTTGCCCATGCTGCATTTTTTAAACCAGTTGAAAATGCAAAAACTGGAAGAATGGCAGCTGTAGGAGAGATCTGTGTTTAGTGTCTTAATCTCTCACACTCACTGTCCTGGAGCAAATATCAGAGCAAATGTCACCCTTCCAATGTCTCCTTGGGCCAAAACAACTTGTTTTGTTAGGTCAACAGTATAAGCACATTTCATAGCAGTGGGGGATTTCTCCCTCTTTGGGTTTATTCACACTAGGAAAATATAATCTTGGACTACTCAGGATTGGACTGCTTAGTACCCCTGAAGAATTGTGATTGTGAGTGTAGCTGTTTTCCTCATGGTACTTCATTATGTCAGCTAAAGAAGCTTGACAGAAAGAGGTATGAGGACAGGCATTTGTTCTCTTTGAACAATTGCTCACTGGAATTGTTCTGTCTCTAGAACCAGCCACCTGCCACAGAAGAGAAATCCAAGAAATTCAAGAGGCGTCATGGGAAGCGCAAGTCACAGGCAGAAACCATGAAGGAGCGAGAGGATGAATGTTTCAGCTGTGGGGATGGTGGCCAGCTGGTTTCCTGTAAGAGGCCAGGCTGTCCCAAAGTGTACCATGCTGACTGTCTCAATCTGACCAGGCGACCTGCAGGTCAGTAATGCATTGCTATTACTGTTTGTTGAAACAAAGTATAACAGTTGCGCTGATGGCACTGCCTTTGAACTCCAGAGGTAAGATGCCTCTCTAGCTAGCAGGATTTTCAGGAACTGAGGACAGCTCATATAATGCGTACCTGGAGAGGACAAAAGGCCAAAGAAACAGATGAACCACAAGTTGTTTGTTACTGTTTTAAATGGAGGAATAATATTCTGTCACATACACACTAGCTGTCCTTTAACCTCTTATGTGCTTGCTAGATATTTTTTTCTCCCCATTTCTATGTTTTTGCTAAAAGGTTAAAATCTAGGGCAGAGTTCTAAAAATGTAGCTCCTCTCTTCACAAACTGTGCACAGTACCAAGTTAAGAAAGGAATTGTTGTATGAAAATGGGGACAAGTGTCCTTTGCCACACATTTTTCATGTTGAAAAATTACTAATTAAAAATGTTAAAGGTTTGTGGCATAACAAGCTTTTTCAAAACAGACAAATTGTTCAATTGCATGCCACTTCCCATCCAACTGATAGATACATTTTAGGATCCCCCCCTTAAGTGGCTCTTTCGATATGAAGTGACTGTGCTGTGTGGGCATGTAATTGCTATCAGTGGCATGTGCCATTAGAATGAAGAAGGGGCCTAGGTCAGAGGAAGTGGGAGAGAACCTAGAGGGCTGCATATCACAAGTGCCAGCAGTTGGAACCCAAAGAGACCTACACCATCTCTGGCACGTATCCTTATGATGGTAGCAATGGAACTCCATATGTCTCTACTAAGACATGCTCAGCTCCCCCTTAGACCACCACTCTAGCACATCCCCAAACCTTCCCCCTCCTCCAAGGGGGGTTTGTAGGATGACAACAAGGGAGAGGACCTTTTTGGTGGTGGCCCTACCAATTGTGGAACGCACTCTCCAGTGAGGTCTGCCTGGCAACAACATTCCTCTTTTTGGTGCCAGGTTAAGACTTTTCTCCACTCCCAGGCATTTGACAGCATATGACGGGGCTTTTAAATTTTAATTTAGTTGTTTTATCAGGTCTCGGTATTCTATTGTTTGTTTTTAGCATTTTAAATTGTTTAACATTTTTGTACACTTTAATCCCTGTTGTAAGACTACTTAGGTCTTTTTTCTGAGGCAGTCTTAATAAATTTAATTGATGATGATGATGATGATGATGATGATGATGATGATGATGATTAGTGTAGAAGTTGCTCCTCGGGAGGCAGAATGCCCACACCAGCTGCCACCATGCTGCAAGATGTGTCTGCAGTGCTTGTTTCCAGAGTCCCTAATTCGCATCCTCTAAGGTCCTGCTCATTTGCTACTTGGGATTCTTTCCTTCTGCCTTCTTGGGCATCTTTGCTTTTTCCATAAACATAGATTTCTACAAGCATTTGCTGGTATGATAAGGCCATTCCATGTTTTCAGTGCTCTTTATCAAGCTCCATTCTTCACAGAGCAATGTTAGCTCAAGGCCCAAAACTCTGTTTAAAAAAACACAAGAACCGGTAAGCAATAAAAATAGCTCCAAACTTTCTTCTTTAGAAAAATACATTTACTGAAGTTGAAATTTTAATTTGAATTGGTACTTTTTTCATAGCTTGAACCAAAAATAGGTTGGAATACAGTGATTAGAACTGAATCAGTACTAACTTGGGTTTCTGAATGTTATATAAATACTCTGTAATTTTATACTAGCAGCTGGGTGCCTAGTAAACTGGAGCTGAGTTAGCTGATATATTCTCTGAACAGCCTCTGTCAGTCAGGGCTTTCCTGCTTCTTGATTTCAGTATTTTGCTTCTCCAGCAAGAGAGTTGTCCTATTCATCCTCTCTCACTTGTTCCTTTTCCCATGCTGCAGGGAAATGGGAGTGTCCTTGGCATCAGTGCGACCTGTGTAGCAAAGAAGCGGCCTCCTTCTGTGAGATGTGTCCCAGGTCCTTCTGTAAGCAGCATCGAGAAGGCATGCTATTCATCTCCAAATTGGATGGGCGCCTGTCATGCACAGAACATGATCCTTGTGGAACACACCCTCTAGAGCCAGGAGAGATTCGTGAGTATGCGCCTCCCACAGAATCAGCAGCTGGCTGCCAAAACACTCAGCCATCAGACCAGCAGCCGGCGGCTACAGGCCCGAAATCTCAGCCATCAGAGAGGCTACCTCTGACTGTGGCTCTGATGCTGCAACCCTCAGATAAACCACCTTCCTCTTCATTGGCTCTGAGGCTAAAGTCCTCAGACAAGCCACCTTCCTCTGTCGCACAGAAGCTACAGTCCTCAGATAAATCACCCTCCACAGTGGCACTGAGGCTACAACCATCAGACAAACTACCCTCCAGCCTTGCCCTGAGTTTAAAACCCTCAGACAAATTGCCCTCCACCCTGTCCCTGAGGTTAAAGCCCTCAGACAAATTATCCTCAGCCCTTGCCCTTCGGTTGCAGTCATCAGACAAGCCACTGTCTGCCGTGGCTGTTAGGCTACATCCCTCAGAAAAATCTCCCTCCGCTGTGGCCCTGAGGTTACAGCCCTCTGAAAAACTAGCCTCCACTCTTGTCCAGAAGTTGCAACCCTCAGAAAAGCTATCCTCCACTGTAGCTCATGAGCTACAGCCCTCTGACAAGCCACCCACCACAGAGGCATCAGGACCTCAGGACAAGCCACCTGCCACAGAGGCATCGGGACCTCAGACAACAGACAAAAAGGTCACTGTGGAAATGCCAGAGCGTGAGAGGTCAGACACATCATCTTCTGTAAACACACCCAAGTCTCAGGTGTTAGATGAGCCACCTGCCACAGAGACACCAAAGCTCCCGGTGTTGGACAAGCTTGCAGAGCCTCTGAGGCCTCAGCCCCTGGACAAGGCCATTTCTGCTGGCCCACTGCTTCAGGCCTCAGGCAAGTCTGTTGCTTCACTGAGTCTCAGACCTCAATCATTGGCCAGGCTAGTCACACCCATAGCCCTGAGGTCTAAACCGTCAGAAAAGCCAGTTCTTCCTGTGGGCTCACGGCCTCAGACACCCAATAGGCTTTCTACCCCAGTGGATGTTCGGCCTGTGCCATCAGACAAGCCTTCTACCACCACAGGCCTGAGGCCTCAGCTGTCAGATCGGCTTCCTGCCCCACTAAATCCAAGGCCTTTGCTTTCAGAGAAAGCACTGAGGCCTGTTGACCAGAACGCCCAGCCAAAAGAAAGAGGCTCTGTGACTGTGGAGCAGAATCCTCAGCAGAAAGAACGGACATCTGTGTCTGATGAGCAGTCTTGTAGACCTACAGGGAAATTTTCAGCATACGTGGGACAAACTACATGCCCCCTAGAGAACTTGCAAATACATGAAAAGACCTCTTGGGTTAGTGCAAAAGGGCTGCCATCTGTGGAGCAATCACTTTGGACAGCTGAGAAACGGCAGTCTCCTGAGCACAGTCTTTGTCCAGGCCAAGAAGCGGCATCTGCACCCTCCACGGAGCAGACATTTTGGTCAACAGAAAGATTGTGTACGTTCGAACAGCCCCCTTGGCCTGGAAGGGAAGCTCCACTGCCTTCTGGGCAAACTTCATGGCTGACCAGAAACATTCAGACATTCGAGCAGATCGCTTGGCTCTCTGGGAAAGCACAAACACCTGTGGGGCAGGACATTTTGCCTTTATCTGAACAAAATGCGGTGCTAGTACTGAACCAGGATTCTCCTGGCCATGAACCTACTGAGTCTAAACCTAAGTGAAGCCAGTTTGAGGCCAGACGGGTCACCATATTTGTTTTGTTTGTTTTTTAAAATTGTATGGGGAAAGGTATTTTGTTTTTGCGTTTTTTTTTTGTTTTTTTTTTAATTCACTTCCCCAGATCCTTAACCTTCAACAACAACAACCCACCCAACCTATACAGGTACACTTACCTAAATCTGAATGATGCCCAACCAAGGAGCAAGAATGTAGATGCTCTGTTCCTTCTTCATTTTGCAAACAATAAAGCTGAAATAAAGGAATCCACTGTGGATAAAATCTCTAATTCCATTGAAATAATCAAATTACTAATCTTGCATGTCTGAGTGACAGACCTGCATTAATGGTGTGTTTCCTAGATTACCCATACGTAGTTCCAAAGACGTAGGTTTCCTTCCACCTGTTCTCATTAGATGCAAGCCAGCCAGTCTGCACTGGCATCTCACCTTTCCAAAATATTTAACTTATAAAACCAGTTATTGGGAGAAGGGAAGGGACTCGACCATTTTTCTCCCTAATTCTCATTCCTCACAGTTCCGTTTTAGAGGTGTTTACTTGACGATATGCTCCCAGGGCAGAGCTTGTCAAATACAGGTGCTTTGGGGGCGGGGGGGGGGGGGATGCTACTTGAAGTTAGATGAGAAGCCCAGTCCTTCCAGGCAGAACCAATAACTCCTCTGTGAACACCCGAGGTTCCCTCCAGGCCCTGTAATTGGAGGTGGGGATAAAAGAAATTCAAAGAAACTATCCACCAGTATTCTTATTTTGGGACTTAGATCTTTAGTGCAGTGCAGTTAGAGCTCCCACTTCAACTGACCACTAAGAGCAACAGCAGGTTAGAGAAATGAGTAAATATCTCTTCTGGATTTTGCAGTGCATCATTTCTGTTCCCTAACTTTTTTGTCCACCCCAGTCTCTTTACAGCTACAACTATTAGTCATTTTGGACAAATGGAACTAAAGTTGCCCTCTTCCATTGCAAACAAGTTCTTAGAAATAATATTTGCATTGTTTATGCTAGTCCTAGCAGCTTTGGTGTATTCCTCTGGCTAAAGTATAGCCTAATTCAAAAGATGGAACAGAACTGATAGCCCATTAGAAAACAAATGTATCCAAGATGGAAAGTTTATTGTTAATCTTACCTGATTAGTCTCTAGCATAATACATCTCTCGTATTACCCAAAAATTACTGAAAGACGACTTGAACTTAACTGGGCTACACTGAAGAGTCTCTGCATGTCAGAAACAGAGATAGTTGAGGTCATAGTTCTCACACTGGAACATGAAGGGCTCCAGCACCTGGCTGAGATCTCTGTTCTTTTCCTTCATCTCCATTTAACGGTCAGTGTAGCATTTTATGCCTGCTGGGTTACCAAGTTTGTATTCTGTATAAATCTGGTGGAAATATTTAGTGCTGCCTAACCAGACAGAGATGTTACCTGCAGACTGAAATGCAGCTTGCTATGGTACTGATCAGGTGTCTCTGTAGAATTAAGTTGGGGATCAGAGAAGTTACTATGGCTATGTTCCTGCTGATCTTGGATGTAGAAGAGACAGGCAGGCATACCATGCAGGTACTTCACATGGTGGTTTCAGTTCAATACTATGATGTCAGGAAGCAGCTTGACTATCACCTCTCACACACCCGCCCCTCCTACGAACATTTGCCTCCTTTGTGTTCTACTTGGCTGCACAGCTGAAGTCACACAGTCTGTCATGCTCCAGCTTCAAGCAGCAAATGTTTGGCAAGCTCCCGTTTTGTCCTTTTTAGATTTCCAGGTTTTTGTGCAGAGCAGCAAGTCCTAGTTCTATCCCAATCCAGATACTCTCACCTTGGAACAGATAATGCTGGGGTATTCAGATCCTATAGGCAATTGCCAGTATTGCAATTTATATGATACAGTGGCAGTCCAAATTCTGATCCATAACTTTTTTCAATGTTGACTTTCCACAATAACGGTACCTGCTCGGCACTGCAAAATATTCCCTATGCAGTTGTGCGTCTCATCCTCTCCTCTGAATCCGTTCACCCTCTCCAAGTACAACTAGTGACTTTGTAAAGCAGTATGGCCAATGGAATCTTAGTGCTTAAAGTTGGTTTTCCTTGAAGAACTGCAGGCCGAGCGCTGCTCATTGCTGAAAATGGGGAAATGCAAACACCTTTTGTTTCTGCGTGATTCCTGAACAAAAAAAGGGAAACAGGACAATTCTTCTGATTGATTGAGACAGAAACAAGAAGCCAAGGGCATTTTACCAAAACATGTTTTTAAATGAAAAGATCCATCTTTTTAAACAAGCAAGCAAGCTAACCCAATCATGAGGCTCAGCATATTAAATGTGTGGGGAACACCCCCCCACACACACAGAGCTCTAAATTTTACATATCTAGGCCTTCCCCATGAGCTGGACTTTGTCATGTAGACTGTGTGTTTAGGGCTTCCTTTGTGCCAGCCCCTCCCAGCCAGCTGTACCTGTAACAAGAAAGATATCTGCACTGCTTTGTCCAACTCTGTTCTTGCAATGTCATGTGTTTTAAATAGCTATTTGTTTCATGGAAAAATAATAATAAACTGTGAATATTTTTGGTGGAGGCTATTTTAAATCTTTAAAACAGAGAACATTTCATTTTGAATCACTTCTCCAAAGTCCAGGTTCTAAGGAACAAGTCTGTGACACTGTAGCAAAGGGGTTTCAATGCAGCAGCACATTCTGAATCTTTGGCTAGGAACTCTTGTTTGAATTAAGGTGGGTTTTTTTAATTTTTGCATGGCATTTCGAATCTATTGCCTGGCGACTCGCTTTATCCTTCTTTTTTCCCTCGAGAGTCTCTCTGTACAGATTCAGTTTTATAGCCTGCTCCCTCCCCGAATGACTTGTTTCATGGAAACAAGAAGTGGCTAAATTGAAACTAAGCATCTGACGCAGAAAACATCATAGACATGTATGTGGTGCATGTGTGTGTCTATACAGGTCTATAGGACAGTGTTATCCAATACAGAATGCACCTCTCTGTACGGAGGTTGGTGTCTAGTTCATCAGGGTAAGCAAAGAAACCACAGCTTAGAGAAATGTTGCAAAGAAACAGTAATCAGCCTGCTGGTTCCTGGTCAGCATAAGGCAGTGTTCTCCAACCCTGCGTCCCCAGATGTTTTTGGCCTACCACTCCCAGCATGCCCCAGCCAGCATAGCATAGCTGGCTGGGGCATGCTGGGAGTGGTAGGCCAAAAACATCTGGGGACGCAGGGTTGGAGAACACTGGCATAAGGCATGAGTTGTTTCCTCTGTGAAATGGGAAGAGTTGCTCACTTGCATGAGGCAGAACATTCCGTGAGGAGGCCCAAGCAGAGGCTGAGTGTTGTAGTACTTTGAGGAATCCAGAATGTGAATGGCTGGCCAAAAGGACACTGGGTGGAAATGTCGTGGAAGAAGCATCCAGTATTAATGTGTCCATTACATGCCCTTTCCTAGCCTGAACTTGAAACTACCTTTGCTAAGAGCTGGGCTGGCAGAAACGAAATTTACCCTTGCCTCTGATACAGCTTTGGCATGATGGCCTGTTCTGCTGTTGCTTACCTGGTACTTCCCAAGAGTATGACATAATAAGCTCCAGATGTTGTTAGATTCCAGTTCCCATCAGCCCCAGCCAACCTCACCAATGGTGACTGATGATAGGAGTAGTAGTTAATCAACATCTAGAGGGTCACATGTTCCCCAGCTCTGGTCTAGTACAACATAGAGCTTTGTACTTTCTGTACCTGTGTAGCCTGTGCCAAGATAGGCCAGATTCTGTTGCAAGAGTAGCTGAATTCTGCGACGTGAGGATCATGCAAATAAGCAGTTTTGCACACATTTAACTAACTTAAGTCTGTTTCTGCTAATCATAGGAAGGGGCAAAGAACTAGTGTCTACTGTACTTTTGGCTCAGCATCTCTCTCCACTCTGGGCATCTGAAATTTAACCAGGAATTGCTCCCCCACACACTTTTCTTTTTGCAACCTTAGAAACTTTTTTTAAAATTGAAAGCTGAGACACTCAGGATATTGAATGCTATATCCAGTACCAGATTCTACAATTGCTCAGAATGTTCACAGAATTATGGAATACTTGTAGCACGAAATATAGTGCAGCCAGGTAGTTGTCCTTGCTGCCTAGATTGGTGAGAGGAATTGTTTATACTGAAGCTAACAAAAGGCCTCTCCTTTCCTTTATAAAATTTGCAACCCCCTTTATAAACTGTATTTCATGTGAAAAAATAATGTTACAATGCCAGTCACTATTCAGAACTCTTCAGGTTGCCCTGGAGAGCAGAAGTTGTGCCTTTTTGCTCCTTCCCACAGGAAAGTGGTGCCCTAACTTTTGGGAGAAGATGAATAGTGATTAAAAAGCCTGCAGGTGCCTAGGTCTGTTAAGATGATGTTAATCCTGTAAGCATTGGGGTATTTGTGGCAACTGAACAGGGTAAGGCTAAATTCAGTGCCCTCCTTGGTCTCTGTTACTGTCATGGTTAAGTTTAACCTTGATGTTGCAGAGTCCCTTCCCTTTTCTAATGCTAGGGTTGTGGCCTGAGAAGTGTTAACTGACACCAGGGGCCAAGATATGCATAAAGATGTGATTCTGTTTATGTTGAAATATCTGGAGACTCCCTGCCAGGGCAATTCAGTAATGTGCTGCTAACTGCACCTGCAATGGTCCTTGCTTCTCTGGGATACATCACTTTTTGCATTATCCTGTGGGTGATGATAAGCTGGTTGCAATTTACTTGGTTTAGGATGTATAGTTTGGAGCGGAGGAGCTGAGTTGGGGGGGTTTAACTGAAAGGGGAAATTTCGTATGGTGTTTAAACCTTTAGCCCACATTTATTCAATTTTTTGGTGCTAAAGCAGATCAAGCCTTCCTCTCAAATCTGCTTAACTGCTAACGGGCCTACATGATAACCAGAGTTTGTTGAGTATGTGACATTTTACGGTGTTGATGAATTCCCCATAAGTGGGATGCAGAGGGCTGGTGACACGGGAAGTGAACTGTGACATTTTAACAATCATTGCATTACATGTGCCTAGGTTAGCTTCATGATGGAGAGCAAGAGATTTCAGAGTACTTTTCTCAAATACTGATAGAAATAACAAAGTGGATGTTTCCAGAGGGGTAGCCATGTTAGTCTGTTGAAGCAAAAACAAAGGAGAGACTTGTGGCATCTTAAAGACTAACACATTTGTTGTGGCATAAGCAGTCATGGACATTGCCCATTAATAATAGCCACAGTTTTGCCTCCTAAGTTCTCAAATTCCATTTTCAGGAAGGTATGGAACAAGGTCTATATGGCTTCTAGTTCCCCCTGCACTCTCACTACTGATGTGGTGGCCTTTTGAAGGTGTATGCTTACGCATGTGTGCGTGCACACAAGCAGCCATTCTTTTTTGTGATCACATGGCTTCTGCACTTGCGCAGGGCAACACCTTGGAAATGTTAAGGGTTCTAGATAGCAGGAGCGAGCACTCGTCCCCCTTCCCCTTGAGCGGGCACTATGCAGATGCCTCAAGGGGCAGGGGAGTGCCTTCCCTCCCAGTTCTCTCTAAAAGCATCAAGAGAACATTCTCCTGCGGTCAGTAAAGAGGAAGGACCCCTGTGGGAGCTGGATGTCCCTATTATCACATGTTGATGATATACTGTGTAGTGTGGTGCTTTTAAATGTGTCAGTAGTATTTTGGAGAGAAGCACGTCTGTAGAAACTTAGCAGTCTGCCCAATGTGTGTTGTGTTTGAAAGGGCTTAAATTGGAGGGCGCTTCCCACTCCTTTAGATGAGAAGTAACATCAAATGAGGGGGGGGGGGCAGGTGAGGAAATTATCCTTGAGCAGTGCTAATAACATGAGCTGGAGGGGGAAGATTATGTTTCTCCAAGCAATCTGTATTGCTTCATCCTCAGGCATGCTGCTTGCTGACTCTGGAGAGTGCCTCAATGGGAGTTGTGACTGAGCAGAGCTGTTGCAGGAGGCGGCCTAGACAAATCCCTGTTCTGCAGTGACTCTCCAGTGCTGCCTAATTGCTGTGCTTCTGCATGGATAATGGAAAAGGAAGTCAACAGAGCATAGGTATATTGGTGTTAGCCACAGTCAAGCTTAATATGTTTATACAGAGCTAAACAATTCTCATCTGCGTTCTCTGTAGAGAGCTGGCAAGGGAAAAATGTTTACAATATCTACATTGGAAGAAGAGGAAGTTTTGGATCATGGATTACTTTAATTTTGCTTCCCCTTTCCCAGTTGGCTGTGTATGTGAAAATTATGATGATGGGTGGGGAGGTTGTCCTATCCAGGTGTTCCCAGAATATGTACTGTAATTCTTTGTATATAAAAGAAAACAATTACTGTAAAGTAAAGTGTAACTTTACTCTTGACTGTGTGTACTGTCTCATTGAGGCTGGGCAGAACAGGTTCTTATTAGCATCTTAACCTCAAAAATAAGTGGGAAGCTCGACAAGCTGGTATCTTGATAAAGCCAGTGTGGCGTAGTGGTGAGAGTGTTGGACTGGGACTCGGGAGATCCGGGTTCTAGTCCCCGCTCGGCCATGAAACTCACTGGGTGACTTTGGGCCAGTCACTGACTCTCAGCCTAACCTACCTCACAGGGCTGTTGTGAGGATAAAATGGAGAGGAGGAGGAGGAGGATTATGTAAGCCACCTTGAGTTCCTTGCAGGAAAAAAGGTGGGGTATAAATATAATAAATAAATAAATTGGTAAAGTGATACTGGTGCCAGGAATGGCAGGGACCTCGAATTCATTGTCTTTTGTAGGGAATTGCTGGGGGTCTGCCGAGTTTCCTCTGCATCAAAGCAGTAATCCAGCCTTCCCCAACGTGGTGTCATATGTGTTGGAGTAAAACTCATATAATCATATGTAGTCCAACAGCTCTGGAGGGCACCAGGTCGGGGAAGGCTGCAGCCAGCTTATAGAGATTGGTTAATAATAAAGTGTGGGATATAACTTCCAGTCATCACTTGCATGACTCAGTGGAGAAACAACATGCTGAGCTGATTCTGTGCATTCTCCAGAGAGGCAGCCATGTTAGTGTGTTGCAGCAAAAACAGCAAAGCATTGTTAAGGTGGCACCTTAAAGACACAATTTTTTTCTGGCATAAGCTTTCATGGACACTGTCCACTTCTCCAGGTGCATGAAGTGTTAACCTCAAATTGGTATTTATATACACATGTTGGGGGGGGGGGAACTAAAATGCAGAAAGTACAGACAGTGATAATTACTTGTAACAGCTGCATTCACAAAACAGAGTTGGGTGATAATAAAGTCATTGGTTAAGTGATGAGCTGAGTAACATATGTAGTGTGATTTTAAAAAAAAAACCTTTGTCCTTATCCGAATCACAGGAACTAGAGTACAGTGTGTTCAATGGAGCTTCCTGCTCGGTAAGTGTGCATAGGATTGCAGCCTTAGGCTAAAACTGAGCACACTTACTAGTCACACCCATTTAGCGCAGAAGAACTCCTGAGTAAACATGCTTAGGAATATGCTCCACAATACATTGACAGAATAAAAAGGAACTGAACTGCTGGACTACCCGCTGATCTTACAAATGCTCATCTGACCTATAAATGGCATATTCATATTCTTACAGTCAGAAGGATGGGAGATTACAGCTGTGCTTTTATTGGATCCTTCACCATGTAACGTGTCACTGAATTAATTCCTTCCTACCCTAACAAAGTTCTAACTGGAGTCTTGGGAAACCTGAGTCCTCAGTCTCCCTATGATAAAATGGGGGAAGCTTCTGTGGCTGGTAAAAGTCAAGGATGCAAAAGGCTGGGACAGAACCGAGGACACACCGTGGGGCGGTCCAGGCAAGGAAAATCGTTCATCAACATAGCACTTAATTGCAAGGACTTTAATCAAACCATCTGATACAGTGTTACTTTTACTACCTGTAAGGGGGAAGCTGAGAAATATTGATGCTTGAGGCTAACATGACACAAGCTACATTTACTGCTTCCTTTTCCTTTATTTCAGGAAGAGCTTGAGTAGCTTGTGTGAATATCAAGTTAAGAGCAAATTGCTAGCAGCACCAATTGCTTGAACACTTGGGAACCTTCCAGTGCCACCCCAATGCCTCAGATCATGCAAGCCACCCTAGGGTTGTTATGCTAGTTTTATGATTCACACAAGAGATTGAAGTAACTAAGTCCTCTTCAGCTTTTGAGACACAAGAAATAACAATGGAAAGCTGACGTGCTGTGCTCATCCATCACTTTTGAGAGCAAAGCCAGGAAGAGAGGGAGCCACCCAATTTCCTGTCAAAACAGACTGGATAGGATGACAAGGATGAAATCATGTACCACATGAGCTATAAATGCTGTATGGGGAAACGTGTTTGGGGGGGGGATCTCTTCTGTTTCCTATGGCGGGGAAGGGCACTGCTGGAAAACTATGTTCTTAAATCTAAAGCAGCCTGCTGTTGTGAAGTTCACCCCATGAGATGTTACACTGCAAGCAAGGATAACCAAATTACTTTGATTTACCCATCTAGCCATCTCCCTTTTTCTGTATATCTGTTGGATTTCAGTGTATCTCATGAATTTGTAGTTTCTCCCTTCCTCCTCCCTGTATTAGCAGGCAGGCTACAAGACTTGATCAGTTGCTCCATTTTTGCAAGGCTTTCACCCTCTCCTCTCTAGTTCCCCCCCCCCCCTTTGGAGATGTTAAAGGCATAGGACCACATAACCCTTTTCTCCATTGATTTGTTTGCTTGGAACAGTGATGAGCATAACAACCGACTCCCTCCTGGGAGAGATTATTGTAGTTGCAGAATACATAGCGATTAAAGTGAACTTCTTGGTGGTGGGAAACTTCTGGTAGTGGGAAGAATATTCAGATTTCAGTGTTTCACAGATTTGTCAGTAAATAAGACAAGCGTGTTCTCGCCGATACACAAAGTAGCTGTGCTTCCTACTATTATGTTAAGTCACATTAGGTGAAGAGTAGGCCAGTTGACAGTGGCTGAGGTCATAACGGCTCAGATATGAATACATTCAAGTATTCATAGGAAGCTTGGGGTTCCTTGATGAGATTAGGAGCAGCACACAGTTCCTAACCATTTACTCATCTTCCCCTACAATGCAGCTTTAAAGGATTATTTAACAGTGAACTCTGATTCATTGGAATAATATGCCCAATAATTCTGACTGGCACCCCATGCAAATTAGGGAGCGTACCCTAAGCTCCACCCCAGCATTCTGCATACCATATGCTGTTCCTTAGCAGGAAATGTATGTCAAAACGATTCCCTAAAGTAAGGGTGTTTGAAAGGGAAAAGTCGAGGAAATGGCCCCAGTGTCAGCAAGGGAGATCCATATATGCAAGACCTACTCTCCACATCCAGCTCCCAATGAAGTGGCTGTTGTCTTTAGTATGCTAGCAAAAAGATACCCAGTCACATTTTAAAGCGTAAAACAAGGGTGGGAAAGGGGCTGTGATGGAAGAAAACACATTTGCTTAGGGTGATAAACTATTATTGTAGTATACTATGCTCACACTCCACAATTTCGTTTGAGATATAACACCATTGTGTTTAATCATGTAAAGGAAAACTGATAAGAGTATCTCACCCTGTCAGAAATGGCACATGCATTTGCATTGTTTCTGAAACCTTCCCACAGAGCCTAATATTTCATGCTCCAACTTCCACGTGACACTAGCACTGTAATTGTCACACTGATCCCAAACCACATCAGCACCTCTGCTTTCCCGAGTAGCAGCTGATGTACAAGTTGGCACCCATGGGGTTCTGCTCAACTACACATATAGGAATCCCTGTTTATAATCACAACCCTATCACTGCTTGTATATAAAAGCAGTTAATGACAAAAGTTGCTTCCATAGTACTGGACCAACTGGGCCTGTTTATCTCACATGTACACTTTTATCAGCCAATGAAAGATCTCAACAGATTCCGGAGCCCCATACTTTTGCATTTTTACCCAAAACAAACTTTTGTCCTTGCTGTCAGATCATCACAGAGAAATATCAACTGCCAGCAGTTGATGGTTAACCCTTGTATAATCCCATATACATATATTTCTTCCTGACTCAGAAATGTTGCCTCTCTCACCATAACTGCAGATAAAACGTAAGCCACCATCTTCTCCAGGCGCTCCCCTGTTAGATTAGTCCAAAAACAGTCTTGGCTCCACCAAGAACACAGACCTGACCATGTTCCTCAACAACACAGAACCACAATGCACTTTTATTTACATTTATATAACTTATTGGAAGCCATTTAAATAACAAGCAAAGAATCAGGCAACACCTTCAAAATGGCAGAATGAACCACAGCCAGTGCAGGGTCTCTTCTGCATGAAGCCAGTTGTGAAAAAATAGCAATTCCTGACACGCTTCAATAATTTAGTCAGCCTCTGGAAGGGATGGGAGCACAAGGCAATCACGGTCTCTGGTCAACAAGGCAGCAAGTCTTGCAGCATATGCAGAAAAACTCGGTCTGCTGCATTTTCTCCCCCCCCCCCCCCGTTCCAAGGAGAGGTGCCAGCTGGTGATGCTCTACATGTCCGAAGGGCAAGACATGCCATATAGCAGGTAAAAGGTGTGAACCGTCGGAAGAGCATGAACTGCTAACCTCAAAGCGGAGTGCTGCTTTTGGCAAAATAAGGAAAGAATTCAGTGATGGCAACAGCTGTAGAAGTAGGTGCTGCTGCTCTTTTGGCTCAGATCAACTCCTTTTTCCTCTGAAAGCAAAACATATATAAGGGTTAGGCAAGTGGTGCAGATCTGTTGCAGCAGGATTCTTACAGCTGTTAAAAAAACACCTCTGCTTCCCAGGGGATAGTTGTGCCCTGTTCTGATGATCTGAATGCACCCAAGATGTAAGGGCCAACACCCCTCCTCTTTAGCCATCACTCCCAACCCTCCATGTTACCAACAATCCAGTAGAGCAGGAGTTGGCAGAAGATAAGATGTCGAGATATTTGGGACTTCAGTTCCCGGAAGCCCCTGGCAGCATGGCCAGGAATGCTGGGAGGTGAAGTCCAAAACACCTGGAGATCTACTTTCTGCCCACGCCTGCAGTACAGTGATGTTCATGGACCCGCTGCTTCCCATGTATGTAACAAGAATGTGGTTATAGACTTAGGACAATCTCACAACTATGTCACTTATTCAGAGCATCTCCAAGGCTCACTCCCATGTGAAGGGAATGTGCTGGGGGTGTCCCAGTCCAGGAATACATTTACAGCAGAGGATAAGCATTTTCATAAGGGCATGTAGGCGCACGAAAGGCAGAAGGATCTTGCTTAGAAGCTCACCTGTCATCTCAAAGGCAGTAAACTGCACGTAATCCTCAGCCACCTTCTGGAAGAGTTCGTCTAAAAATAAAAAAAAAGCCAATGCCACAAGGTCATGCCTTAGCCACAGCTATCTTCAGATGTACTCAGGTGTTCCTGCTGAACTCGGAACGACTGTTGAGGCAGCCAAATTAACCTCATGGACATACCTCGTGACCCAACTACCCACCCCACTTTTCTACTCGCAAACCACAGTGATGATCGTCCTGAGCTCAGTGGGATTTGCTTTTGAACAGACATGCTCAGAATTGTGCAGCAGTTTTATGCTGAACAGAGGGCAAGGGAGGTTATTCAATATCGCTGTGTCTTCGTCGGGAGGCACAGTGATTCCATCTGCACACTGCCCCGGTTGCTGTGGTCAGGGACTAGCAAAACACAGGAAAGAAGAAGGCCCAAGGAAAAGAGGACGAGAGCAGCAACCCAGTCCACATGAATCCAGCAGTTGACCCATTCTGAGAGGAGTTTGTCCAAGCAGACTAGCTATACTGTAGCACAGGGGTGGGAAACCTCAGGCCCAAGGCCAAATCCAGCCCTCCTGGGATCCCAATAATCTGGCTCTCCAGAGTTCCCCAGATGGCCATGCCCCCTTTCCTAGGCCCCGCCCCCTTTCCCCAGCCACCACTCATTTGGGGGTTTCCCAGCTTTTGTGCAAGTTCCCCCCCCCCCCGATGCTAAAAGGTTGAAATCCCTCTACCTAATGCTTAGTCACAGGCAGGAAGAGCTGTAAGATAAAAGATGCTCGTGGCTTTTTTAAAATTTTCAGTCCCACCCCTTTTGCCTCTGGCCCCACCTACCAATGGAATGTAGCCCCAGAGAGCTTCTCCAAAACTGAATTTGGCCCTGGGTCAAAGAGGTTACCTATCCCTGCTTTAACATAAAGAGATGTTATGCATTCTGAAAAGAATACTCACCCACATTCTGCCCGGTCTTACTGGAGGTTTCAAATAGCTCAGCTTTGATCTCTGAAATTACAGTATGTCAGAGAGAGAGTTTAAGGGAAAATTTCCCCAAGCATCAATGACAGATGATACACCAATTGCTCCTGCAGGACACTCAGCCCTAGGTCTTCAAGCTGGGTCTAGACCAGTGTTCTCCAACCTTGGGTCCCCAGATGTTTTTGTCCTACAACTCCCAGCATGCCCAGCCAGTGTAGCTGACTGGGGCATGCTGGAAGTTATAAGCCAAAAACATCTGGGGACCCAAGGTTGGAGAACACTGGTCTAGACTCTAGCACCTGCGTGCTCAACACAACCTTCTCCCAATCCAGTGGCCAACTCCCCCTCCTCTCCCTAACATTTCAGAAGGCACAGGCACAGTGTGGCCAATGACTGATTTCCCTATGGTTGCTGCAAAGAACTTTCCAAGCACATACCCAGCCTGATGGTAAGCCGGGCAGTTCACTTGGAACTGCCCATGAATGACTCACAAGGGGGACCACCACAGGCCACAGCAACGGAGTGCCTTCCTCTCTCAGCAATGAGTGAAGAAGAAAACACACCATCGGCATAGTCCTGGACATCATGGAAGTCGATTCCCCGCCTTCGCCTGTCCTCATCCAACAAGTCACTCTTGGTGCCACACAAATAGATCCTGCAGTTCTGCAGAGGAAGAGAACAAGGCAAGTATGAGGTCAGTCTAGCAAGGAGATATACCCTCACCTGGTCCCAAGAAGCTGTGTGGCCAGCTCAAGCTCACCTCCAGAAACAACCCATTAATATGTTGAAACAGTCCCCTGTAATGCCCAACATGCAATCCCAGTGCACACACAATTAACGGAGGGAATGGTCAGAGGGCGCTCAATACCGTTACATTATTAAACCTAAGCAGACCTGGAAGCAGGGCCGGTGCTACCATTAGGCCAACTAGGCAGCTGCCTAGGGCGCAGGGCTAAAGAGGGCGCCAGAAACGCCTTGAAGAAAAAAATACAGTGCTCTCAAGTGGGAAGTGGGGGGCGCTAAATATCTGATCTTGCCTAGGGCACCAAACTGCCTTGCACCGGTCCTGCCTGGAAGCCTCGTGTAAACTCTGAGCTTCCGAAGGAGTGGGATATAAATCAAACATACAAACACATAACCAAAACCAACACCATTCTCCAGTATCCCAACAGTCTCACATCAGTAGCCATGTTATGCCTCATACACAGACCTCTGCAAGAGCAACATTCCCTGCTGCCCTCCCAGAAACGTCAAGTATAGCTTTCCCCCTGCCTGGAAATGGAGATCTACTTACCTCCTCAAAGTTCTGCAGCTCATTCACCCAAAATTTTGCTCTCTGGAAACTGCTGCTATCAGTAAGATCTGTGGAAGTGGGGAGGTGTCAAGACTAGATCCCACCCAAAAATACATAAAGCAGTTCCACCCACCCCTATATAGTTAGAGTACACACCAAGGGACTAGAACAAACGAGTCACTGCTCTCTTTCGTAAATGGTTCGTAACAGAACCACAGTCATGGCCTCAGAGATCTTTTGGTGTGTGTGTGTATTAATTAATTAATTAATTAATTAAATTTATACCCCACCTTTTTTCCTGCAAGGAACCCAAGGCGACTTACATAATCCTCCTCCTCTCCATTTTATCCTCACAACAACCCTGTGAGGTAGGTTAGGCTGAGAGTCAGTGACTGGCCCAAAGTCACCCAGTGAGTTTCACAGCCGAGCGGGGACTAGAACCCGGATCTCCCGGGTCCCAGTCCAACACTCTCACCACTACGCACACTGGCATATTTGATCTATGGATATTAAGATAGGATAAAAAAAGCTCCCCTTCCAAGAAGCACAAGGCTAATGGGAACTGCTCAGCTTCCTTGGCTTGGGTAATCCAAAGCAATATGGTTTGATTGCATCAGGCCCACCAAATCAGTGTTGCATGGCTGGATAGAGAAGCTTTTGCTCCTATTAAGGCTCAATTTCAGTGTAACGAAAGAATGCAGTTGTGTGCTTAGACACATAAACATCAAAAAACTTCCCCCAGTGATGACGAATCTCCCACAGTCAACACAATTCTTGTAATTTCGCACTTGCCTGTGGCGACTGCCCTCAAGCAACTCAACTGCCACCATAACATCTGCGAGTGAAGGAGATGGAACTCCATGTGCGGCTTCCACAGTGCTGCCCTCTTAACACAGCAGTGCTCCCCCCCTTCTGGACTTTAGCAAGCATGAGATCTTAGCCGAGGCCGCCCCTGCCATGCAGCAGCACAGCAGCATGGAACTACCCCCTCCAGGTGGCACCGCAAGTAGTGCGGGGAGAAGGGAAGAGATAGACAAAGGCAGGAATTGGTGTCTGGATGCTGCAGCAAGACATTTTAAAGCACCTTCTCCAACCCAGTGCCCTCTAGATGCTTTGGACAACTCCCATCAGCCCCAGCCAATGGTCAGAATTGCTGGGAGTTGTAGTCCACAACATCTGGAGGGCAGCAGGCTGAGGAAGCTGTTTTAAAGTGTTAGCTCTGGGGGTGGGTGGGGGAGGGGAATGTTACTGTTCGAGCTCTGCTTCAGGCAGTGAAATGGCTGGCCCTGGTTCTTATCAGGGAGACAAACAGAAGCACAATGGTGCAACCTCCATAATGTTGCATGAGGATTTCTCTCACTGCTGCTCATCCTGGGGAAAAGCACACAGTTCCTCAGCAGGGAGGAAGGTAACTGGGAAGGAGGGGAAGAAGCAGCACTGCAGGCAGGTAGGACAACGGCTAAGTCACCACCTCCTGAGGAGTTCTTGACACGGCTGGTCAATGCATGTGCTCAACTGGAAACAGGGGACATACATCTCTAGACGAACCATCTTGTCTACAGGACACTAGCAGAGAGAGACTGGGAGAGCCTCAAACGACACACATTGACAGAAGGGCCTGATTATACACCGAGCAATACACTCCCATGTAATACAACACACTGATTGTATTCCCTCTGCGTTAGCTTTATATTATTCTCAAAGCTTTACACACAAATCTCCTTCAGAACAATGGCTTGTCTAGCACAGCCTTCGCCAAGTCCATGGGATCAGTCCACCCAGGCGTGACGATGCACGCGCTCGGGAGAAGCATGTTCTCCTAGCATTGGAGATCCAGCACCACCCTGCCCCTGCGTCAGCATGCAAGTGAACTCTTACCATAACATACGATAGCAGCTTTCGCCCCACGGTAGTATATCCGGCTCATGGCCTCATACCTCTCCGAGCCAGCTGTATCCTAGAGAACGGCAATGGGAAAGAAGTCAGATTTTGTACGCAGCAGCAAAGAATCCTAGAGCCCTCTTCCAGGAAGTGCAAAAGAGGATGATCAAAATGGAGGAATGAAAACAAACATGTTTAAAGATCTTGGGGTAGAGGTCTAGAGTCAAGAAGGCCAGTAAACCCTCCCCACTAAAGTTCCTTCCATCACAGCAGTGTTTACTATAAGAAGTAATCCCCTTCCCCCATTCAGCCAAAGCACTATAAGTTCTCTTGCATGTTATAGGTTACTGCAAACAGCCAATATAGCTTCCACCTTGTCCGACTTACCCAGATTCCCAAGGTCACTGTCCGGCCTCCCACAGGCATCACTTTGGCCACAAATGCAGCACCTATCGTCTAAAACAAGAAGAAAGTGCATAAGAAGAAAGTACAAGAAGAAGTACAGCTACACCACACCCATCAGCCTCTTGTAAGTAGTCCTTAGTGGCAAGGAAGTATCACTTCCAGGCAGCCTAAACAGGGAGCCTTTTGTATATGGGAAGAAAATTATGTTTTTTCCACCTTTCAGGCCACGGTGTCACAGATGACTAATGGAGATATGCGCTGGCAGGCAAGCAAGTAAATATTTTTGTGGACCAGCCTAACCTACCTCACAGGGTTGTTGTGAGGATAAAATGGAGAGGAGGAGGATTATGCAAGCCGCCTTGGGTTCCTTGCAGGAAAAAAGGCGGGAATAAATATAATAAAAATAAATAAATAAATACTTTAGCAGGCATAAGCAGTTTTATCTCTTTCCTCCAGCCAATATGGCCCCCTCTGATAAAATACTTTCACTTTCTCTCTTGCTGCCCAAAGTTCCCAGAAATTTACAATCCCTTCCCGCAAATGCCTATTTCACTATGTACTATATAAAAACAACAACCCACAAATCTGAAAAATCTTAAGCATAAAAGCAAAGAAAGATTTAGAAGGTATGGGGAGTAGTTGAGATGAAGACCGAAGGCTCAGTCCAATTGTCTCCACCTCTGCCATGAAAAGGACACACTCACATTCTGGTAGGGTCCCACAAGGAAGCGGTTGTGAACATATCTCTCCACCAAGCTGGTCTTGCCCACATACTCTTTGCCCAGCATCACAACTTTGGCATCCACACGCTGCCCACTCATTCTCCTGCCCTTGCAGCAGCCAGGAGCTCCCCTCCGGAGGGATGGAGAACTTCCCCAACCTCCGAGGGTCAGCTGGAGCAGCCAAAGAGAGGTGCAGCTCAGGAGAGGAAGCTCACCTGCAGGCAAGTCAATGAGGAAGTACAGTGATTCAGAAGCAGCATAAATACACCTCCCCACTCCCACATGACCCACTAGCAGGTATGAGCCAAACAAAAAAAATCACAGTAGGTATGAGCCAAACAAATGCCAGTGGCCTGCCCCCATCAAGAGCACCCTCAGTGCACGAGGGCACACGCAAAGTGATGGGCACACAGTAGCAGCACTTGGGGGGGGGGATACTTGGCGGGACGGAGAGGGCAGCAGCCCAAAAGGGCAAAGTTATTAAGGGTGCAATCCTATGCATGTTTAGACAGGAAAAAGTCAAACTACTCCTAGCATTCCCCACTAGCCCCCACACGGCCATGAAGCTCTCTGGGTGGCTTTGGGCCAGTCACCGATTCTCAGCCTAGCCTACCTCACAAGGTTCTTGTGAGGATAAAATGGAGAGGAGGACCATGTAAGCCACCTTTGGCTTCCCTGCAGGAGGAAAAAAAAGGCGGGATATAATAGAAATAATGAAAATGATGATCATAATCATCACCAAACAAACCCCATTTGCTCTTTCAGCAACACAAATTTAGTGGCAGGGGGTGCACCAGTTGTGTTCTCTGCTTTAATGGTGGGCTGTCATCGGAAATTAATCTGTCAAGAGGAGACAAGGATTTCCCCTGGCCTCCATTAACTCGACCCGTGATTGCACAAGCGCACCACACCGGAGCCACAAACTCTTGGCTTGGGACCCAGCATGAGCAGTGGGCGGCAGCGGCGGCGGCGGCGGCAGCAGCACCTGGGCAGCCAGGTCTGCAATCAGCGATGGAGCCCACAACGGGGTCAAGGTGGATCCGACGTGGACTCAACGGAGGCTAGAGAGTCTCAGCCCTCGAGCGGCCCCCAGCACCAAACCGGCGGGGCGCCCGGGCAGGGACCGACATCCCGAGGGCCAGGTATGGGCGGCGGCGGCGGCGGCCCCCCTGAACTAAGCCAGGAGGTGGAACGAGAACAGAGCTGGCCGATGGCACTCACCTCGGCCTCATGGCGCTGGAGCCCGCCGGCTGCCACTGGCGGAGACAGGGCGGGGGAGCAGCCCCGAGAGGAGAGCCAGTTGCGAGGCTGGCGCGGCCGAGCAGCTCCCCCGGGCTCGACCGGGGAAGGGGCGGGGCTCCGCGCCAGGGCCGGAAGCGCGTGCTAAGGACGGGGCGGGGCTTGGGGCCGAAAGCGGGAGGAGGAAGGAAGGGGGAGACTCGGCAGCGGAAGAGCCCGTGCTGGCCGTCGGAAGTCGCTGCCGCTCCCCTGTCTCCGCATGGCGGCCGCTGGGCGCCTCCTGCTCCTGCCGCCATCCTTAGGGCTGCCGCCGGTGTTGCGGGGGAGGGGCTGCGGCAGTCCAAGGGCTCGGGGAGCGTAAGCCGGGCCAAGCCAGCGCCTTCTGATCGCGCAACACCATCACCACCAGCCCTTCTCCTCCTCCTCTCCGTCTCCCGCAGGATCGGTGACCGCGGAGCTGATGGGGAAATACTTCCTGACCCTGAGCGTCCTCAAGGGGCCCTGGGACCAAGTCTTCGCCGCCTTCTGGCAGCGCTATCCCAATCCCTACAGGTGAGTGTGAGCAGGATGCGGGGAGAGTAGACCCGTTGGAATGAATGGGACTTAAATTAGACTAGCCCATCCTGGTGCGCTCCAGGTCTTCAGTTCCCATCAGCCCCAGCCCCCATCGCCAATGGTCAGAAATGCTAGGAGATGTAGTCCAAAACATCTGGAGGGCACCAGGTTGGCGAAGGCTGGACTAACCCATTGGATACGATTCGTGGGGGCATGTCCAGTGTTTTCTACGTGAGGGGTCCTAGACAGCAGCTTGCATAGTTGAAGGGTGCCTTTTTCTTTCTTTAAAAGCGTGATCCTGTGGGGTGGGTGTTTACCGCCAAAGTAAATCCCAATCATTTCGGGAGGTCTCGCTTTCGGGTAAATGTGCTTAGCCTTAGGAGTGCAGCTTTACAACCTCATCCTGTTCACGGTTACTTCCTCGATAAGTTCGCATATAGGATGGATTGCAGGCCAGATCTGGTCGGCTTACATCGGCGGCGACCTGGGCTTTCGCCCAGCGGCGATCTCAAAACAGGGCGGCGCTTGCCGGCAGGAGGACGCCGGAGTCCGGACAGCGCTTGTAAAGCTGATCCCTTCGCCCCCCCCCCCATTGGCTGAGGCCAGTGGGTGAGCTAGATGGGAGGGAGGGAGGGAGGGCGCGGTGCTAGGCTGGCTTGTGGCAGTGGCCACCTGGGCGTCATTTCTAGATCAACCCTAATTAAGGGAGCTGCTTAGCTGTAAGAGCGCAGATCATCTGGAATTTCGGGGCAGTGGCTTCTGCGCAGATCATCTGGAATTTCGGGGCAGTGGCTTCTGTACACCTTATTGGGCTAAATAAGACCCGAGAGATTTGTTAGCTGATGCAGATCTGGGGCCATCGTGGGCTGCTATGCAGGACGTACCAGGCCTCTTTGATAGAAAATACCGGTGGGTCTAAAAATTGGTCTGGAAAAGGAGCATTCAAACAATGCAGGGCCTTTTATGTTTGCAAGTTGCTAAGTAAGGAAACTTCTCTTAATTCTGTGCTGGAGTTAAAAGTGCATACGTGGACCTTCCCCAACCTGGTGCCTTCCACATATTTTGGGCTGCAGCTCCCAGCATTCCTGACCATTGGCCATGTAGTCTGAAACATCTGGAGGGCACCAAGTTGCCTGCCCCCATATTTGTCAGTTAACACAAACTGCCAGCTTCTGAGGGAAATGATTCATGCAAAGTAGAAGCCAGTGTGGCGTAGTGGTTAGAGTGTTGGACTGGGACTCTGGAGATCCGGGTTCAAATCCCCACTCGGCCATGAAACTCACTGGGTGACTTTGGGCCAGTCACTGACTCTCAGCCTAACCTACCTCACAGGGTTGTTGTGAAGGTAAAATGGAGAGGAGGATGAGGAGGATTATATAAGCCACCTTGGGTTCCTTTCAGGAAAAAAGGCAGGGGTATAAATATAATAAATAAAATAAATAGAAGCTCCACTCCATACCCTGCTACGGACAGCCTACCTTGAGGCTCAAGACTTGCCCTGCCAGTGACCTCTTCTTAATCACCCCCTCACCCAACTGGGTATACAATGTGTTACATAAAATAATGCCGCTCAGGCATGCTAGTGTGTGTGCACGTGCATACCCTCTAGCTCTTATTAGTTGTGCCCAAGGAATGGGTGTGAATACAGAGTAGAGACGGTGTGTGTATGCGGTAGAGTAAGGGGCTATGGGGTTTTGAATCATAGGTTAGGAGGCAAGGTGGGGAGCTACTAGAGAGAGGGCCTTCTCAGTGGTGATGTCCCAGGTGTGGAACACTCTCCCTAGTGAGGTTTGCCTGGCACCTACATAGAATCATAGAAAAGTAGAGTTGGAAAGGGCCTATAAGGCCATCGAGTCCAACCCCCTGCTCAATAGACATCATTGTCTATTCAATGCCAGGCAAAGTCCCTTTTATTTTCCCGAACTTTTGCGATGCAGTTTTAAGCCTGCTGTTTTATGCTGCTTTTATATTGTGTGGCTTTCAACTTATTTTATTTGTATTTTATTCTTTCTGTAAACCTCCTGGGGAATATGATTGAAAGGCGGCATAAAAATACTCTAAAACGCATGGGTGGCTTGCCCAAATAAAATGTACATGAGTCAATACTCTTGAGACACCACTCTTCATCCTTGCTGAAACAATATTGTTGGAGAAGAGGTTGAGTCATTAATGATAAGTGCGCATTGGCCAAGGTGGAATTTCAAAATAGGCTGAAATCACTCCCCATGAGGCAATCAGGAGTGAACCCCAGGGGATGACACTTCTGTTCCTCCTCCTCCTCCTCCTCCTCCTCCTCCTCCTCCTCCCTCCCCAACCCAGTCCCAAGGAGCCCTGCCCAAACTTCTGGTGCTGCTTTTGGCAGCAGACTTACTCATAGGCTGTCTAGCAGAAGCAAGCTGGTTTCATGCACAGCGACTGGCTTGGGAGGTGGCTTACTCAGCCACTTGCTTATGGCTGAACAAGGCTGTTAGGATGGCTTAGAATGTACACCTCAAATAACCTCTCTTCTCCCCAGCAAACATGTCTTGACAGAAGATATTTTGCACCGGGAGGTGACGGAAGACCAGAAGCTGCTTTCTAGGCGGCTCCTAACCAAGACCAACAGGATGCCCCGCTGGGCAGAGCGCTTCTTTCCAGCCAATGTCGCCCACTCTGTCTACATCCTAGAAGATTCCATTGTGGACCCACAGAACCGAACCATGACCACGTTCACCTGGAACATTAATCATGCACGTCTTATGGTGAGTGGCAGGCTTTCTGCAGGGTGGGTGTTGCGGCACAAAGTGCTGCGGGCAGCGTTTGTCATGGGGGTGGCCATGGTCATCTTGCTGTGCCATCTCCCGTGCAGGTGGTGGAGGAGCGGTGTGTTTACACAGAGAACCCGGAAAACAGTAGCTGGACAGAAGTCAAGCGGGAAGCTTGGGTCTCCTCCAGTCTGTTTGGTGTCTCCCGTGCTGTCCAGGTGAGTGGGCCACAGATCTGTATAGCTTTCTATCTTTCACACATGGAGTGCAAGACTCCCTGTCTACATGGAATGAACATTATGGCACTACTGGGCTACAGAGCTGAATGGCTAGCCTAATTCCTCAGTGTTTCATAGAATAGATTTCATAGATCATAGAGTTGGAAGGAGCCTACAAGGCTATCGAGTCCAACCCCCTGCTCAATGCAGGAAACTAGAGGAGGGGTCTCCCATCCAAGTAATAACCAGGCCTGACCCTGCTTAGCTTTCCACACTCAGACAAGCTGAGCCAGCGTGAGCCACAGTGTTCAGGCTGTGCAAATGAATAGATGGAAGGGAACCTTCGTCATCTCTCCCTTCCTTAGCTTACACTTGCTGTGCTCTTCTTTTAGGAGTTTGGCTTGGCCAGGTTCAAGAGCAACGTGACCAAGAGCACCAAAGGGTTTGAGTATGTGCTGGCCAAAATGCAAGGTGAGTACATCTGTGGCGGCAATTAAGAAAAAAGACACGTGTCTTAATTCAGACAGGTGTCATGAGCAAATAGTGGGATGGGGTGCCCAGATGTCCAGCATCGTTCACAAGTTCATCTTGTAAATTGATTACACGTTGTCCCCTTAAAATTAAAGATCAAGGGATCAGCATGTGTTGCTGTTTTGTGCGATTGGCATCTCTTACCGGTTTCCTAGAATTGTTCTGAAAGGGGTGGCGAAGTGCGAAGGTTTTCCCCTGGGTTTACTGTGCCCATTAAAGTGAGCGACTGATGCTGGAGAACAATGAGCCTCCTTCACTTGAACTTGCTACACCTGTCTGGCCCTAAGTTATCACCAAACGGGTGTGGCTTGTTTCCTTTTTTTTTTCTCCCCCTGCAGGAAGTCCCAAGAGAATCTTGTGGTGCCAGCAAGCACTCGTGCTCAGGAGCCCTTCCACCATTCCAAATCCAGGGGTGAGGGTGAAGAGAGAACATTCAGAGTTCTGTGTCCCGTTCTATCACTCACTCACACACACCCCAGAATTTGGCTAGTGAAGACATGGGACTAATAGGGGAAGTAATGTGTTTTGTAGTAAAAGGAGAGAATTGTTGGGAGCTATGACCAATATCTGGGAGGTATGCAAAACTCCTGCCTGCTGTGGAGAAAGTGAGGCAGGAGAGCTGATAGAGGCAGCTGCCTCTTTATTTTTTTAGAAACAGAAAATTCTCTTGGGACTTCTTACAGAAAGGGAAATAAGCCACATCCATTTGGTGCTGATGTAGAGCTAGACTGGTGTAGCAAGTTCTTACATTTTTCATGAACGTGAGGCCTAGAAACTTTTTAAAAAGACAAATTGTAGGTTAGTAATGTGGATCTCATTCCACATGACTAAGGAGTCTTAGGGCACAATCCTATGCATGTTTAGACAGAAAAAAAGGCCTATAACTCCCAGCATGCTGGGAGTTGTAAGCCTTTTTTCTGTCTAAATATGCATAGGATTGTGTCCCTAAAGTCCTATATACTGCGGACTGAACTAGTGGGAACAGACCAGAACTCCGTAGAAAATTCTATTTCCCAGCAGGGCTTAATTTGGTTTGCTTATTTGTTACAGGTGAAGCACCATCTAAAACACTGGTGGAAACAGCAAAGGAGGCAACTGAGAAAGCCAAGGAGACTGCCTTGGCTGCCACTGAGAAAGCAAAGGACTTGGCTAGCAAGGCAGCTACTAAAAAGAAGCAACAATACGTGTGAAGAAACCATTTTCCTGCTGTAGGACTGGAGCGCCTCTGGCACAGTGCAGCATAGTAATACTGGAGGGCTCACCCGTTAACTAAGCTTCTCTTCCCCCGGGAGACAGAGCTGACCAGTTGTGTCTAGGTTTTATGTTTTTTAAATTGAAACTGTACAAATCAGACAATCATCTTCTTTCTAAAAGGTGTAATTATCATTAAAAGAATAGACTTCAATTTAATCCTGTTCCTCAGGTGGGCACTGCTCTTCAGAACTGTGATTGAATAATGTAAGTCTCCCCACTCACATTTCCCTACTCTGCAACGTGGAGGCCTCTGTCTGTATATTAAAACTCAGTTGAGGGGACTGATAGCTGCTGATTAGCAAACATAGAACAAGAGCCTGTTATGTGTTTTTGAACTCTTGAGAAAACCAGATGCGTCGGATGCACGTCATTAAAAATATTTACTAAAATACTGCCAAGTACATATGGGAACACGTCACAAAAGGGAAACCATCTTTGTTCCAGGGGAGTTGGAATACCCGAATAAGTTGGATTTTTGTCATGGTACAGCACCCCCACCCCTGACATAATTCTAGCTCTATTACTAACTCTGAACTCAAATCAGCTGTAGCATAACTCATTTCATGGGGAGGAACGGAAAAATAAGAGCTACCTGGTTTGCTAGGTTTTTTAAATCCTGCAGGCCTAGAGCTAAGTGCATGTTGTCTATAAAATTGTAATTGTATAGGATTGAGTATGCCATAGTCTAACTCTGGTCCTTACTGGGATTTGCATCCAGTTCTTGCCAGTCTAAGCCTCTGCCAAGGGAGCCCAGAGATGAGATACGCAATAAGCTTTCACCACGGAAGGGTGCAACGGAACAATATACCTACCCAGTACATAGCTTAAGCGGCCGGCTGCAGATCGTGCTTTGAAGCCTCATTCTTTCACCCCTGTCACCAAGTGGCAGTAAGGAAAGTGTGCCAGAGAGACTTACATAGAAGCTGGCTGTTACTCTGGATGGTTTTAAGTAGAAAGTAGAGGTGCATGATGAGCAGTATTGTCCTTTGCACCATGCTAGAGGTCCCTCCTTTACTTGTAGGAAGCAGAGTCTTGTTATGAGCCAAGTTCCGTTCATACTGGCATGAAGCTGTGGCTGGCAGGGTGGAAATCTGTCTGGATGAGAGCTGCCCTCACCCCTGGGCTCCTGTCCCATCACAACCAGACGTTGCTGGCGCTGGAATAGCTGTGCTCCCGCCCGGTGCTGAAGGCGGCCACAACATCCTCTTCAATGCTGCTGAATGCCAGACCTTCCACGTCCACCTCGGCATCTTCTGTAGCAGAAAAGAACCTTAACATAGATCTCCACCCAGGCAGAAGAATACGGTGTTGTTTACAGGGGTTCCATTTCGTGCCCAAGAACATGTGGCCTAGATTGATCATTTTCCAATTAGGGAATGAAGTCCTAGCGCTAAGGGGCCAGCCTTCCCTGCTCTTGTTCTACAATAGGAAACCCCTAGCCACAGGGACCGCAACTGCCTGGCTGTAGGGTAGCACCCACCTGAGTCCGAGCGTTCAGAGGAGAACAGAGAAGAGTCCAGGCTATCTGCTCGCGGCCGCTCCACGCTCGAGTGGGCCAGCAACTCCTCCAGCCGCCGGTGCAGGTTCTGCTGCTCACAGCGTAGCCGCTCCTTCAGTTGCTGAGCTCTCTGTTCCTGCTCTTCCAGCTTCTGGAAGTGGAAAGGCGGTAGTGGTGGAATCAAGGACAATATCTGATCACTCATAAATGCTTTGGCTCCTTGCAGGCTCAGCTAGCTTGTCATGCAAGTTTTTGGAGGCATCATACTTCACCAGAGCTGTCCAGGAGGACCTTGGTACTCTTAAGCTTCCCAGAAACCACGCTGGTCCCTGTTGCAAACAAGGTGCTGGACCAGTAGCATCTTTGGTATCATCCAGCGGGACTGTTACATTCTGAGATTACGTGCTTAACGTGCATTAGTTACTCTGCAGCAGCAGAAAACTGAAGAAATTGTATACCCCTTAGGAAGCAACACCAGACACTTGGTTGGAATTGGATATTAAAGCTCCCTCACTTTTGTGCTTGTGTGATGTGATGTTTTCCCTGGAGCCTGGGAGTTTTTTTATCCATTCCCAGCCCTACTTGGTACATCTGTTGGATCTTGCTCATGCCCCCCTGTCCTGCCATATGTTCCAAGTTTAAAGGAGAAGGGCTACATTTGTGGGGGGAGGGAGAACAACTAAAGGATGACCATATAAGGCCCATTATTACACAGTCTTCAAAGCACCAACAAGGCAGGTGTCATTTAGCTACTGCTAACATTACAGCCTCCTATAAGGAATGATGTGTGCCACTTACCTTAATGTGCAGTCGGGCTCGGTGCAGAAGATTAAGGGTTGTGTAACGAGAATGCTCTGTGTTCATGGGGACCTGCTGCTTCAGCTGCTCTAAGCACTGCCGCAGCTGGGCCCTCCTGCCAGAGAGAGACAGAGAGAACACCATGTGGGCTTGATAGAGGAGACACGATGGGAGCCTGCTGTCTCGGCAAAGGCCTTGAGGCAAGTGCCAGTCCCTTCCAAGATGGGCACACATTTCCCATTAAGTCTCTTCTAGCAAAAGGGCAACAGTCATTCATGTAGGCCAGGTCTCAAACGGTCCTTTAATGCAGGGCTGGGGAAACATGTAGTCCAACATCTGGAGGGCCACAACTCCCATCAGCCCTAGCTAGCCTAGCCAATGGTGAGGGATGCTGAGAGTTGCAGTCCTAATGAATAAACTCACTGTACAAAAGTGGAAGCAGAACTAGATTTCAGTCGGCTTGTGAGTTCAAATGGACAGATGGCCAAAAGCAGAAGTATACAATCGGGAGATTATTAGAATTGGGTAATGTGAGCGGATAGTTGAGTCCCAGGCACAACCAATGAGGCATACCTGACTCTTTACCCACCACACGCATTGCAGAAGAAGCTAGTCACCCACAGCTATTCTCACCTTAGGCAGGATCTGAGTGGCATGAAAGCCCCACCATAAGAACATGGAGCCAAACATAAGGTCAAACTAGCAGAGGTGACGTAAATCAGGTCTCTGTGTGTATCAGCTTGGATCATTAAAGTGTGTGTAAACAGCCACAGGAGCTCCAATCATGGATCTTATCATAATCTACCACTACCACCCGTGTTTCCAGTTCAAGTCCTGTGCTTATGCAGCTGTAGCCAAAACAGCACCGCTCACACACAAGAGGGAGGTATCCCAAGTTTTGCAAATACCGCCCAAAAACAGAAAAAACGGTAAGGGGACTGTGGAAAGAACCCTAAACACATCCCCATAAGAACTCAATAGTACAAAAAGTTGCTGGTTCATGCTAAGAAGGTATGTTTAAATGCCCCACCCCACCCCTAAGATGGAATCTGATTTGGAGTGGACCACCAAATCAAAGATGATAATGTAGCTGGGATTGGGCAAAAGTTTCCACCCACACCCAAAATGGAGAAAACACCTGAAAACAGGCCAATGAGAAGTGGAGTAAATCCCAGCGGGCACATCATGCTCAGCAGGCACATCATGCTCATTGTTGGGGTGTGGGTGTGGGTGATGGAATAGAAGAGCTGGAACCCTGAAGAGAAGTACTTCATGTGACAATATTTTTTTGCAGCGTCCCCATTTGTCTCATCTATTGGCCCTGAGATTAAGAACAAAACTGAACATCCTATGCAGATTTTCAATCCAAATGGAGACTGTACAGTCATGCCTTGGATTGAGAGCATAATTAGTTCCGGAAACGTGCTTGTAATCCAAAACACTCTTATATCAAAACGAAATCCCCCCCCAAAAAAAATTTGTACAGAGATTTTTAATTTAAGCCATACTACAGTACTTGTATTGCAAGACTGTCGCTTGTATATCAAGTCAAAAAAGATTAAATAAATATTTAAAATTTGCTTGTCTTGCAAAACGCTCTCAAACCAAGTTACTTGCAATCCAAGGTATTACTGTATATGGGAAATCAAACCATTAAATTAAAAAGGTATTTTGGCAAGACGCAATATACAAGAATGGACAACTATCAGGAGTGGTAAATGGGCTGGAGGGCGGAGTCAGCTGTGTTCCTTGATCTGTCACTTTCCATTTCCTTCACTGAGGCAGGTGGCTACTGAGTGCTTTCCCTGGTCTCATTTTTTCCCCTTCTGCATGTTACTTTTATCCCCTTTTGACTGAAAAATATATATAGTCCCCAGCCATTTCCATTACATTCCCCTCTGGCACTTTTCCTGTGGGATTTACTCCAGGGAAAGTAAACACACACACCCCAAACATCTCTAAGGCTAAAATCCTATGCACACTTAACCTGGAAGAAAGCCCCATGGTACTAAATGGTGCTTACTTTTGAATGGACGTGTTATAGGATTGTACTGTAAGACTACTCCTCAATAGCATGCCAACTGATTACTCAAGAATTGTGCCCACTTCTAGGTTTTGCAAGAGGCACCGAGATGGCCCCATTGCAGTCCTCTTACCCATTCGGCTGCTTTTGTAACCCTCACCTTAAAGCCGTCTATTCTAAAGAAGAGCTGGTAGTACAGTCAGTGCTATTAGCTTCCCCTTCCTGCTAAACTCTCTGCAGCCGGAGAAATGAGAGCGAAACTACCCTTCGTTGTCCCCATACTTTCCTCTATAAAAGCTTACCTGTGCTTCTCCAGTTCATTGTGCACAGACCTGAAAGCAAACAGAAAAGGAAAATAAGGTTGATGGACTGCATTTAGACAGGGACAAGCTAAGCTCTCATCCAATCCCTTCTTGCCCAGAACTCCTCCTCTACTCTCCATGTGGCGAGTGTGCAGTGCAAGCAGCAGGTGGTAGGGAGGCACACTGTTCCAGAAACAGTTTTTGGAGAAGCTCAGGAATTGGCATTGTACTGCTACCACTCAGGGTCCTCCTCGCTACTTCTCCAGCATCACAAACCCACATTCAAGCACTTGTGAAACATGTAATAAATATCAGAAGTCCACAAGTCTAGGGTAATATGCTACAAGCCCAAGATAATGCAGAACTAGATGAGCATCAAAGGGAACAATAGTTCTGACTCTGAAACCCTGGAAAGTTTCTGCCAGTCAGCATAGACAGTACTGACCTAGACAGACCAATGGTCTACCTTGGTATACAGCAGTGTCCTATGCTTGTGTCTACGCAACAGTGGCAGAACTGGTTTTAAAGAACCAGATAATAGGAATATTCATAACTGCTAACCTAAATGTTAGGGATGCATGTCTTCACACTTGGCACAATCTCATAGTAGGAGATGTACAAAGATCAATTCGATCAGGTTGCTTTCTGTAGTAAAGGGCTTCTGCCTCCCACTGGATATTATGTACATAAACCTCAGGGTCAATGACCTGGTTCGCATGACATGACAGCCCTAAAACAACCTGTGGGTTATTTGAGGGTTGTCTAACCCTCAGACAACCCCTGCTGCCTGGGTTCACACAGCACAACAAGATGGGTGCCCTACAAAAATGGCAGGCACCTGGCATGATGCAACAGCCGTCATGGGTAAAATTAAGCCACAGTTGGCTGTCATGTGAACCAGGTCGTTGTCTTGAAATGCAAGGAGGAAAATGGAAAAGCAATACAAAGCATCTAGTTCCAGTCCAATTTCAGAACAAGGCAAAATCACAGAGGGAAGATGTTTTAGTTTTCTTAAACCACAGTGCCAAACCTGATTTCCAGTAAAAAATAATAATAAAAGAACTGCAATGATGGCCATATGTCACATACAACCATTTATTTCTGTTGGTAGCCCTTTCACTTCCCTGAAGAGCCGGGCAAGCACTGCTGAAGTTTCACTCTCCTTGACTTCCCCCCACCCCTCACTCCAAATTATACTGCTGAAATGAAGAAAGCTTGGGCTAATCAGGAGTGGATTTTTGTATGGAAGGATGGTGAGCTCCATTCAGTTCTGGTGCTCAGAACAAATTCCTGGGCTCAGAATTCTTTCATTCGAAGTGTAGGTCTTCTGCACCAGGCTCCGGCTGACAGATCTCGCAAAAAAGAGAAGCAGATTCCGCAGCCATGACATCTGCCCACCCCCGCGACCCAAACAAATATTCGGCTTTAGCGATCAATATTTAGCGATCAATGCAGAGTCCGTTTACACAGGTCAAACAGGGGAGGGGAGAATGCTACCTCTAAAGCGCGGCGTAACGACGAAGGAGTCTCACCTGAGGCTATTTAAGGCCTTTCGAGGCTTCGGCCTCCTCCGCGACTGTAACACGTCTTGCCCACAGTAAGGCGACGAGAGAGAAGCATAGCCATGTTCGGCTTCTAAGAAAGAGAAGGGGGAAACCAGAGGCTCCCAAACTAATTCGCCACCCCTCCGGGCCCGCCACCTCCACTTTCTTAACACCACCACCCACCCATCCCACCCCCCAATTCACATTGAGGGCAACCAGTGCAGGCAGCCTCCAACAGAGGCAACATACGCATCAGTGACCACCCTCTTTCCCCGAACGGGCAGGTACCTCGTTCCCTGCGCTCCAGGTACTCGGCCGCCTGCAGCAGCACCTGAATGTTACGAGCGATGAGCTCCATGACGACAAGGGGCCCGCACCGAGCGAAGACTTTGTGACACTGACACCGCAACAACCACCGATCCACCGCCTCCAGCAGCCAACCCGGCCTCGACGCCGCCCCCTTCGAACGCTCCGAGGTTCTGAGCCCGCCCCCTTCGAACCCGTGCAGCCGCGGTCGACTTCGGGATCACTTTTACGTTTGGCGCAGACACGAAGCAGAAAAGCCGGAGCACCTATTTTATTGTTGTTTTTATGGAACTGCCGGAACCGGGACGCTCACACCGACCGCCCCCTCTTAAGCTCAATGCGGCCCGCTGTATTGTTTTGAATCTCAACCTGCGCTGGGCGTGGCTAGGGGAAAGCGGCACTACTATTGGCTGAAAGACGTGTCCAGACATTTAAACGTCAGTGCGCTTTCAAAACAAATTCGGGCGGGAAAAGAGGGGGTTTCAAATTTGAATGGGAGGTGGTGCTAGCGCTCTCTGGTAGGAATATATATGGGTGTCGGGGCGAGGGTACTGTATTTCCTTAGGATGGTAACTGCTCTGAGTTTGGGGCTGTTACTGCCATCCTTGCTCTCTGTCCGTTTGTGTGTGGCGAGTACAAGGGAGAGTGGCGAGAAAACACCCTCTTGTCACTCTAACCCAGGGGTTCTTAACCTGTGGGGTATGCCTCCCCAGGGGAGGTTTGGACTGACTCCAGGGGAGGTGTGAGTAGCCCCTCAACTATAAATTGTTTATTTTACAAGTACATAGCAGTGCAGCTTGGTGGTTGGCCCAACCTTATTTCTTTCTACTAATCTTGGGAGCTATGCTGTTCATTTAATTGAATATGCTTTTTTTTTTAGTCCTGAGACAGAGCATAAACTAAAAAAATGCAAACTCGTGCTGCCTAAGCCTAAATTTTGGGCCATTAACACATGGGAGGCATGGGTCATAAGATTTTTCACAAGGGAGGTGTGACACCAAAAAGGTTAAGAACCACTGCTCTAACCTGTGTGATCATACGTGTCCCCTACTGCCCTTATAATTACTGTATATAATTTATGTAACACATAAATGGGGCCTTTATAGAAGATCTATGTACCAGGGATTTTTGTAACACTTATATAGCACAGCCTGCCTCACTGCAGTGGGGCAGAATAATTTCTCGCAATGAAAGAATCCTACAGATTACATGAAAATGCAGGACAATTAATTGAAAGGTATGCCATCCTCCTACCAGGGCTCTCCAACCTTGGGTCCCCAGTTGTTGCTGGCCTACAGCTCCCAGCACACCCAGCCAGCATGGCTAATGGCAAGGGATTCTGGGAGCTGTAGTCCAGCAACATCTGGGGACCCAAGGTTGGAGAGCCCTGTAAGCAAATGCTACACACTAAATGACCAAGCGTTATTTTAAAATATACTGAACGAAGGTATACATAGCTTGATGATTATCAGTAGCACTTACAAGGTGTTTCTGCTCTCTTATTGAGTATATGATAGAAACCAGCTCTGTGGGTTATTTGCACATTCATATTACTTTTAACTACTTTAAAAAAAACAGTAGTTGGTATAATCAGAATAATGTTACACTAATTTTGAGGCTGCTGCACTGCTCCAAGCCCAATTTAAGGTACTGGTGCTTGCTTGCTTTTAAAGCCCTGAAAAGCTTGCAACTAGGGTGGCCACATTGCCAAAAAAAAAGAGGAATTACATCACCAAAAAAGGACACATTTGTATAATATTGGCACGTGTTAATCTATATAGATAGATGCAAATTTAGAAAGCATTGCTGTTTTAAATAGAAATACATCACACTATAGTAGGGAAGAACTATGAACTATGTCCAGGTGCTAACTGTTGATGGGAAACTTCAAGCCAAGGCCCCTTCCTGTTCTCCCTTCTTAGGGTTCCTTATCTTTAAACCAGACTTGGAGTGGACTGCCCTTGAAGCAGAGGACTGTCCTCAGATAGCCCTTCAAACTGAGGACTATCCCCTGTAAAATAGGATATATTCACCCTACTTGGAACCCAAATATATGCATTACCTCTCCTTCCCATGCATTAAGATAATCAGGGGAGACTCTTTTCCAAGTCCCTCAAGTATATGACAAGGGAAAGAACCTTCTCTTTTGTGGGACCCCAACTGTAGAATCCACACACAGCAGAGGAGTGACCGGTGCCAACATTGCAATCTGGTGGTGGTGGTGGTGGTGGTGAGATAGCTCAAAACCTTCGTTTGCCCCAGTGTTAACTGGTTGACTTGGTCTGCATAGTGGTGAGAGTTGGATTGAGACTCGGGAAATCCAGGTTCTAGTCCCCACTCAGCCATGAAACTCACTGGGTGACTTTGGACCACTCACTGACTTGCAGCCTAACCTACCTCACAGGGTTATTGTTAGCATAAAATGGAGAGGAGGCGACTTATGTAAGCTGCCTTGGGTTCCTTGCAGGAAAAAAGGCAGGGTATAAATAAATAATATATTTGCTGCCTTCCTTGGTTATATAACGGTGATGTGGTTTTATTGTATTTGTAGGACAATTTTTATCATACTCTTGAACACCCCTCCTGATGTCTGCAAACTTGAAGGGCAGTTTTAAAATATTTTAGTAAATAATACATTTGAGTTTTAAAATATTTTAGAAAATAATACATTTGAGTTTATTTACTGGCACCTTCATGAAAAGATGCAGAATGATGAAAAAGCAGAAATGGAGATACAATCCAAAATATGTCACAGTGTAAAGTAGAAGCCTTACAGCACAATCCTTTGTGTCTACTCAGCAGTCAGTCCCACTGAGTTCAATGGGGACCACTTCCAGGTAAGTGTGAATAGGATTGCAGCCCCAGTGTATACTTAAGACAGATACCCCCAAAACACCTCTCTTCCCCCCATACACCCCACACAGGCTGTTGAAGGGTGTTACGTTTTGGCTGTATATTCAGTTGCCCTGGACTAGCCTCCCCTGCACTGGTTTCTGAAGCAGATGCAAGAGTAAACTGACGGTAACAGTTTCCTTTGTATTTAAAAATAATAAACTTAGAATGGAGCTGATTTACTTCTTATAAAATAAATGCAACTCAACATTACAGCTGGAGAGAGATGCGAATTTACCAGAGGGAAGCAGTACACTGGCAATTTTGGTTAGCCAGACAAGCAAAATTCAGCTTAGCCACAGCAGGAGTCTAGTCATTATTTAGGAGTAAATGGGGTTCTAGTAAGGATATAGAGAACCTAAGCATCTTTTAAGATGTTTTAACATGTAGGCAATTCAACCATTCAAAGCAAAACTTACCAGCTGCAATGTGAGAAGTGGCAGGCCCTGCACCAGTTAGTGCCTTGATAGACATGCATTTACAAGGGCCATATGAAAATGAATGCCAGAATGGCTGTTGCAGAACATTTCTAATCCATCACCCTGGCTTTAATGTATTCCAGTGGGCATCCTCTGTCACAGCAGAAGTGTTGTCTTGTCAGCACTGTGATGAAGTTGGATGTGCTGTTATGCACACATACATCTCTGCACAGCGAGTGAACAAAGGAATACCAGCACACACTTTCAGTGTGGCCCACTGTTGAACTTATATCAGAGAGGTTCTCTGTTGCAAGATGACAGGTGCTGCTGCCAATCAAACCACACACAGAGTAATTGGGGAATGAGTGGGGGGCAGGAAAAAAAACACGAAGCCAACACTTCAACCAGGTTTAGTTTGTATTTGCATTTTCCTGAAGGAAGAATATAGCAGCAGATTCTGTCTCAACACCCAAGACCTAATTCCAGCAAAAGTAGGTATTTTGAAGCCAGAGAAGACAAGTTGGCCATAGTAATAGACAGTATTTATTCAAGTATTCAGGAGAATAACCAGCTCGGACTGGTTTCAAAAAGGAGGAGCTGTAAGTCTCCCAGAGAGGTTTCCAAAGCATCTGTCAGACAACAGTGTGGCAGGAGAGTGTTACAGAAAGTACATTGCATATGTAGATTGTTGTAGCCCTTCGTTACATCAGAAGCTGGTGAGCAAAACAAATCATGGCTATCCTCTACAAGGTGGTTGTAGTTGGACACAAGATCTTGCCTTTCAGTTCCAGTAAAAGGCACCCTAAAGCCCTTATTGCACTTATACCCAATCTGGTAATGCAAGCTAACACATCTGTAAAAAATAAATCCTACACGGACCAGAGTTCACTCCATCACAGGAAAAGAAGCTTTTATGGCATTTAGAAGAGTTTCCCCAAACATCCTCTGCAGTGAATTCTAGTTCCAGTCGAATGAGCCCCAAGTGGTCTTTATATTAAATAAGGGAGATTCCATCCCCAGCTATGAAATCCTGGAGTTCCGCCTTCCACGTACCACACCCCCATGCCCAGGCCACCAAAAGCCCTTTGGAGAGCTCCCGAGTGCCATCCTAATAAGACACATCATGTGTGGTTGCTCCCACAGTCCTCTGCTGGTGGTACAGGCTATGGCTGCCTTCCCAATCTCATGTTTGTTCAGGCACTGGTGGTATTTGATGAAGACCTAATCCAGAGGCTAGGCTCACAAGCAACCGTCAGTTTTGCTAGTGGAAGGCAAGTGGGTGGTGTAGCAGTGTGTACAAACGCGAACTGGCTTCAGTTGCCTGAAATGAGGCAGAGGTGCCAAATGTGATGAGCAGCGAGAGCAGAAGATCTGGAGAAAAATAAAACTGCATCAGACAGGGTCAAGGGCTACCTGGTATTACAAGCCACACTTCACATGGGAGAAAAAACAACCACTGGGGCCTGGGCCAAGACTCAGACAGAACTAACCATGACCCAGCATAGATCCCGCCATGGACTTACCCAATATGATTCATTTTGGTCTTTCCCTTGCGCTGAATATGCTGTCCAGAATCTCCTTTGCTCTATTCCCTCCCCAGAGCTGCCACCCTTTGCAGCTGCCACCTTTCCCACTTTGTCCCACCTGGAGATGCTACATTTTTCAGCTATCCTTTGGGCACAGCCTTTGCTCATGTTGTTTAATTAAAAGGGTGTTCTCCGAGAGGATAATCTAATTCAGGGGTAGGGAAGCTCAGGCCTGGGGGCCAAATCCAGCCACACCCCCTTCCCCACAACCACCAATCATTTGGTGCTTTCCTGGCTTTTGCATGTGTGTTTTCGCCCGTTCTAAAAAGTGGAAATGCCTCTCCTAAGGCTTAGTTACAGGCAGCAAGAGCTTTAAACTAAAATATGCTGGTATTTGTGGCCCTTCCTCTTTTGCCTTTGGTCTCGCCCACCACTGGAATGCACCCCCACCCACCCAAGAGCTTTTCCTAAATTGAATTTGGCGCTCGGGCTGAAAGAGGTTCTGCACCCCGATCTAAGCCAACCATCGCCCTATGGTCAAAGCGTACATAAGCATTGTCGGTCCAGCCATTTTGCTGCTCTTGCTTCCCCCAGAATGAAGGTTCTGGCAGGTCCCTGCACAGCCCCGATCTCCTACCTTCCCACAACTCCGGCAGTGGTGCCGTCGACGAAGAAAGGTGAACGGCGCATGGCAAGCCATGCAGTGGCTGCAAGTGCTGTCTGGCACCCAGTCCGGTGGCACCAAAGCATCTGAAAAGGAGCAGAAGGGAAGTGGGTGACATGGCTACGCATCTTTCTTCTGACGGTTGAGCCATATAACTTTCCCCAGCTAAAAAGTTTTAAGAAAACTTATTTTCAGGGTAAATGCATGGGGCCCATCTGCCCACTGTATATAATATCTGATTACAGTAAGACACAGAGATTTATTAAATGGCAAAGCAAACGTATAGAGTTTCTGGGGTATACAAGGAACTGCAGATGAAAAGTCATCTGCTCAAGCACAAAGACTCAGTAAAAACCAGGGGGCTCAAGGCGTAGACACCAAAAACGGGAAGAGCCGTTGCAAGGCAAGAAGTGGACAATGAGCAGGATCTCTGTTTGACTACAAATCAAAGACCAAAACTCCATTTGTCAGCAAAACCAACGTGTCCCTGGTTGTGCCTAACAGAACCTTGAGCATGGGATCAACTTTCCCTGAATGTTAGGCAGAGGGAGAGAAGCAGAAAGAGAGGGGGGGGGGAGACAGGGAGAGAGTGCCCAAGGAACATCCGCTGGGACAGCAAAATTGCTCAAGCAGAAGCCTGTAAATGGACTCATTTCATACACTGGGGCTCTCACCTTCTCTCCCAGTCCCAGTGCCTTCCCTGCTATTGGAGCAGAGGGCACAGTCTGCTGGGTGAGGAGCTGTTGGTGCCAAACAGACTTCCACCTCTGAAAAGAGAAAGAAAGCTATTAGCATCCAGGCTACTACCACTCAATGGAAATACATCTGCGCCAGAGCCCAGACACAACATCCACAGCCATCTCAGAAGTATATTCCCATGTAGGCTGCATCTGTTATACCTTAAAGGGGAGGGGGAGGGGCGACGACTTGGTGGGAGGGATTGGAGTGGGCTTTTAACCTTCAACACCATTTCCCCTACCTAAGGGCTCAATCCTATGCATGTTTAGACAGAAAAAGGTCTTACAACTCCCAGCATTCCCCAGCCAGCCATGCCTTAAATTGCTCTCTGAGCCTTCTATTTGCCCCACTGGAGAAGACATAACATAACAAATAGGTATCAATGGGCACTGTCCTATGCTGCCTGCATGCCAGCGGAATGCCCCGCTAGCGCAGTGGGGAGCTAGTGGTTCTTAAAGCAACCCAAAATGAGCGGAAACGCTCATTTCTGGAACGGGATAGGTCAGCGGAGGTCGCAGAAGGGAGCTCCACTGCTGACCTGTCCTAACCCCAGCAGGGTTCCTTTACGAAGTGCTAACTCCTCGTTGCACAAGTGGTTGGTCCCACTGAGCAACACAATCAGCGGGAGGGCAGCTGCCCCGTTAGATGCTGCCCTATGTTTTCTTCCATGGGAGATCAGGAAAATGGGGCGGGGGAGGAACAACACTCCCTTTCCCATCACTGCTGCTCTTTATTCAGTTCAGGGGGTGGCTGCGTTTTAAGTGAAAATCAAAACATCTTTTGCATAACATGTAGTTTGACCCTGAAGTATCCGCTGGGAAAGAAGTAAAGCCTCTTGGCAAAGCCCAATAAAAACTTCCAGATGGATGGCTCCTAGTGCTACCAGTCAAAAGACATTTTGCTGCTATTACGGTACATCTTTCCTTAACAGATTTTTTGGGGTAAGTAAAAAAAAAAAAAAAAAAGACGAAGCATTGGGAAAACACTGGGAGGATTACAAATGGAAGATGTTGTCGTCTGGACACACGTAAAATTCTGTGAATGAGACAGGGCAATTGCATAATAAAAGCCTTATCTAGAAGCAGCCTGAGTCTCTGCAACTCGCTTCCAGCGACCATTATGCTGTGCCAACATACAGCCAATGGAGACAAGTGCTGAACTTTCTAGGGCCACTTCACACACTACAATCTTGCTGCACAGAGATTTAATCTTCATAAAATGGCATGGTTGGCAGAATGGACCATATTAGGCCAATTCTGTTCCAGATTCGTAGGCTTTCACAATATATTACCAGGTTCAATTCAAGGTGCACTGGATTTGACCCCAACAGCCTGGGACTAGCATTTCTCCAGCATCACCTCCTCCAATATGAACCTGATCAAGGTTTAAGGCCCCTTTGTCAATAGATATGCAGTTGGTAGGGATGAGGGCCTTTTCAGTTGTGATACCTGAATTATGGAACAGCCTCCCAAGAGAGGACTGTCTGCCCCCCCCCCCACTGCCCTTTGCCCACTTTCAAATGAGCTCTTAAGATTTGATTTATCCTGGCATGTATTTTTTTTTGTTAGAGCCAGAGATAAAGTTGTTAGTTTGCTGTTGCCCATATGATTTTTATGATGCAGCTTTTACTGCTGTTTGCTGTTTTGTTTTTAATGTTATTAGGATTTATTTTTTTTTAATGTTGTGTGCTTTATTTATGTATTTCCTGTAAGCCACCTTGAGTCCAATTTCATCAGAGAAAGGCAGGGTATAAATGTTGCAATGAATAAACATTTATTCATGCCCTTCTAATGCATTTGCATTACTCAGAGAGGCTTGCAACATTCCAAATGCCGCAATCCATAATTTAAAAAAAAACCAAAAACATAAAAACCAGACAATATAAAAACAGGCTCAGCAGGTATAAAGACCCGAACAGGGTTCACCATATAAAACCTCCCCTGCCCGGCAAGACCAAAAACTTGTCAGAACAGGAAAGTTCTCACCAACCAACAGAAAGCAGCAAGGGAGGGGGGTGGGAATAAGCATCATGGGGCAAGCCAAGTTACTCCATAATCTGGAAACAGCACCGGAGTGCTGGAAATTAAATATGGTTGATCTAAGTGTTACAACTTCATGACTCCAGATGTGTCAATAACATCGCTGCCTGGCAGTTTTGGCAGAGAAACGTCAGAAGCTGCCTTATATTGAGTCACACCATTGGTCTATCTAGCCCAGTATTGTCGACACTGACTGACAGCAGGATTCAGGCAAGATTCTTTCCTAGCCCTACCTGGCCAGAGATTGAACCTGGGACCTTCTGCATGCAAAGCAGGTGCTCTATCACACTGAGCCATGGCCCCTCCGCAAGCATTGTGTGTCTACACCATTCCTGGTCACCTGCCTCTCATGCTGCTCTTCATGCAAACACGAAAGAAAGGGCTACCTACGGGACCATGCCCAAGTCAAGAGAGTCACTCACGGCCAGTGTCTGTCACCTCCAGTTCCTCGGTCCGGGATGTTACAATCTTAAACACACTCTTCAGAATGGCACGCAGGTCACTTGCAAAGTTGGTTTGGAGCTGGTCTGCCACTCCTGCCCGCACACAACACAGCAATTTGAGTATATCCATTGTACAATGATATTTATTTATTTATTATATTTATACCCCGCCTTTTTTCCTGCAAGGAACCCAAGGCGGCTTACATAGTCCTCCTCCTCCTCTCCATTTTATCCTCACAACAACCCTGTGAGGTAGGTTAGGCTGAGAGTCAGTGACTGGCCCAAAGTCACCCAGTGAATTTCATGGCCGAGCGATACATGGCCGAGCGATACATGGCCGAGCGATACAAGGGCAAGAGATAAGGGTGGATTTCAGTCACCAAACACAAAATTCCTCCTTGCTTAGTTGGAAACAGAAGCAAACAGCCTCACTGCGAACACCGACCAAACAATTATTTCCATTCGAGTTCTGGACCAACAAGTATGCTCCATCCCTGAGAGCACATCTCGGGGACAGAGATGCTTAGGAGTCATTTCCTAAAGAGATGAATAAGGGGCCTTTCATCTGTCTCCTGTAACCTTCATGTTTTCCTTTTCTGAGCTCAGCAAGAGTTTCTTAAATTAACAAATTTGAGAAAAGCCTCCTCCAGAAAGTTCTGGACATTGCGTGGAGGCAGGGAGGAGGTAGAAGTGGCGGATGATGACAGGTTTGTGGGGGAAGCTGAGGAAGGGTTGCTTCATCTATGGTTTTCATCAGAGGAAAGCATTTATTGACCTACCTGGCCAATACCTGCTTGGAGCAAAGAGAATATTTCAGACTAGTTTGATCTGAGTATCCAACTCAATGAGGTTGAATGCAAAGCCCTTGGACTGGTCCTTTGTATTTATTGTGTGTTTGGAGGGGATAATTTAGAAGCTCTCATTCTCACTTCTCTCTCCAACATAGGCATCCAGCCTGAAGAGACTAGGCACTGGAACTATTAATTAGATCAAACTATTATTGTATTTATTCTATTTCAGAGAATTTCTATACCGCTTTTCATTTTTAAAAATCCCAAAGTGATTTACAAGATAAAAATGATAAAATATTAGGGCTGAAAAATAGTTTTTTAAAAATGCTTCTATAAAATAAAATAAAATTAAATAAAATAAAATAAATGAAAAACCACTACTTTGCGCACTAAAGGGTTCAGTGACCAGGCTACCTAGAGAACAAGTGCAGTGGCTGAGATGAACCTGGACGTTCCCAGTTCAGACCCTTAGGCAAGTCACTTTCAGCCCCACATCTGCAATATGGAGGCAATACTGGCCTGCCTTACAGGACAATTTCAGAGCTCCCTAAACTAATGAGTATGAAGCACATTGAACTGTGCAACACAGAAATAATGATTTATTTTAATGGTTACTACTCCCTCATCATGTAATAAGCCAACAGCTGCCATCTTGGGAGCTACAGGGAATTTTAATGGGAGTGCAGGACAGAGAACACCATGTTCTAACATACCACATACAGATCTGGCTAGGACCATTTTTAAGCATGGCTATGCTTAACCTATGCTTTAAGTCCTTTGCTCTCTGGAAGCACCACTTCTTGCCAGAATCTTTCCCCCCAAAAGTTTACCCACTTGTTTGGGGGTATTCTTATTATCTGATGCGCCACCCTTCCATGAAACATATTTTCTCCTGTCCAAAATCTCTCTACCTTTCTCATATGCTTGGAATGCAGAGCATCATATCTTGTTTAAGCAATACACCTGCCAGCCACTCTCCCCACTGCATTGTGGGATGTGGGGTGAGGGAGAGCTAGATTATCTTCTTTGCAAAAGTAGGGCACTCACCAGAGATGCAGACAAACAACGTGTGGATCATGTCCTCTATATTGCTGTAACGGGCTCTCAATTCCAGCCACCGGGCACTCTGTGGAACATCTGTGATCGCTGCTGCCTGGGTAGTACTAGACTCTTGCCCATGATGCCTGTTAAGAAGACAACAAACAGTTATAACAGGTGAAAAGTGCTTACTCTCTTACTCTCTACCTCCTGTTCTTTCAAAGGGAGGGTTCCATCAGGCCATCATCTGCCCTAGATATCTGAATGCCATCAAAGAACTGCCAAGGAAAGGCCATTACTGCCAATGAAGATGTGCATGTTATGTGTGGCCACATCAGCTCTGGGGCAGATGAGATGGATGCATTCCTCTTACCATTTTCAAGAGACAGAGCCACCAACTCTGCAAATACTGATAGAGGTACAACTGCTGCTCAGACAGGCCTCAAGGGGTGTAGTTTACCACCAGCTGGCTGCCTCTATCACCCCTCCACCTCTTGACTACTTCACATTGATCAAAAGCCGCAAGCCTCTTCCAACTGCACACTGCAGAAGAACCTCTGGACTATGAATCCCTGGCCACGATCTTTTGATGCTGCCACGGAGGACAGCTTCATTACTGGCAAAGTTCAGACATTTTGGAGACAAAGGAGTCACGTGCCTCTCGTTGGATCCCATTTCCTCTCTGCTCCCAGCATTCCAGCTACCAACTGAGAGGTTCAATAGGTAAAGAGAAGCAAGTAGACCACTGGAGTGGGGTGGGTGTTGGTGTGTAAAGAAAAATTAGCTTGTTGTGTTGCTTATGTTTTGATTATGTTGCAGTGGTTATTTTACTGCTTATTTAAAATATAACTGTTTTGATTACAGTGTAATTCCTAAATCCTAAAATAAAATGCAACTAAAAAAGCTGAAGCAAACTACAGTCATACCTTGGATTGAGAGCATAATTCGTTCCGGAAACGTGCTTGTAATCCAAAACACTCTTATATCAAAACGAAATTCCCCCCAAAAAATTTGTACATAGATTTTTAATTTAAGCCGTACTACAGTACTTGTATTTCAAGACGTCGCTTGTATATCAAGTCAAATTTTTTAAAATAAATATTTAAAAATTTGCTTGTCTTGCAAAACACTCTCAAACCAAGTTACTTGCAATCCAAGGTATTACTGTACTGCGTAAAAAAAACACCTCTGCTGCTATGTGTAAAAAGTCATTGATTCATTTAGTTCTAGCTAGCACACAAACCAACATTTTACACAAACCCCAACAGTGGGGGGGGGGGGAATAAGAGGCTCTTGGTCACACCTTGGGACAGACGGGCAGCCGCACGGAGTTACAAAGCCTCTGAAATCAGGAGAGTCTACATCACTGAAGGGCTGTGAATCTGAAGCACTCTCGTTCAGCACACGTTTCTCCAACTTGTAAAGCTCTTCCTTGGTCAGCACACGCAGCAAGTCCCTATAAAGGAAACAGGCTCATAAAGGAGGCATCTAGGAAACGGGACACAGTGTTCTCCTAAGCAACAGAATGGGCAATTCAGCTCACACAGCAGCCTAGAAGGAAGGGCAGCTCCAAGCTGCACTTACGGTAAAGCCTTAAGTGCGACGTGGAAGCCAAGCCCGTAAGAGGGGGATCGCACCAGTCACACCATGGGCAACTGTATTATACCAGCTTACCCCACCGGCCGTGCTGGCTGGGGATGATGCAAGTTGTAGTCCAACACATCTGGCGAGGACTAGGCTGGTATATACCCTGCAACCCAGTGGGAGAAGTTGCCCACAGCTACATCTCTCCGTAGCGTGCTCACAAACTCTGATCTTGCTCTCAGAACATCCCACTTCACACCCTGTTAACTGCATGTCTGTCTGCAGCAGAAAACCCCCTCCACTGACATCTCTGCAATGCCTCCCATGCTAAGCAATTCACTTACAGCTGATCAACCATTTTCAGCAAAATCGTGTAACAAAGTACTTCTAGGAGTGTACCACTTCAGACTGCAGGATGTCAGGGACTACATTTTTGTAAAAAAAAAAAAAAAAAATGCTCTTCCACATTAAAAAAAAAATCCCCAGGAATGTATTAAAACACCACATCAGGGAGAAAGGCTAGGCCAGAAAGGCTAGTCTAGTCTCTGTTTGACGTGCTACATGCAGGGAGTTTTATGATATGTGGAGACACTCGGATGGCAATCAGAAGTGGTTCAGTCCAGGAGTGGCACTCCCATGTGATTTTGGAGAACATGTAGTTTGGCACTGAGCACACCCCCTTCCACAAGGGGCCCGAAGCCCTCCTATCCTAGTCAAGTTGCCGTCAGGTTCCTGTGTGACACTGCTGCTTTTTAGTCACTCACCTGATTTTTCTAAGCAAGACATAAAAGGGGCTGAAGACTCGGGATATCTCCTCAGGCCTCCGCTCCAAGTTGAGGGGTCCATCTGGATAGATCAGAAGACCACTATGTAGAGGGCAAATTAAAAAAAGACAAGATAGGACTATCTAATCTGCTCCTTTGAAGAAAAATAAAAGTCATTCAGGAAGAGTTTTAATATGAGGGAGCTTTCAACAGCCTAACTGGAATTGACCTTTCCATATCTCCTTTAAGCTGTGAATTCTGAACATGTCTATGAGGGCACCCTGAACAAGAAGAAAGCAGCACCACACAACTCATGGCCCCTGTTCAACCCTTTAAAAAATACATTTCATTTTCCCAAACAGGACAAAAATGCGAACTTTAATCACTTTCATGATTAGTTTTCATAGTCCTCTCCATCCCTTATATTGGTTACCTATCCAACTTAGATGCAACTTCTCTTCCTATGTTCTGTGTTCTGCCTACACTTATCCAAATTCCTGCTAGCCATTTTGTCCAAGAGTTAGAAATCACAGATGGGGCTCTTGCTATGTCACCTGCAGCAAAGGCCATGTTGAAGGGCAAAAACAAAAGTAGCATGACTACCTTCTTACCAAGACGGGGGCACAGTGCTTTGAAGAACCACCAAGAGTGGATTTTGACAAGGGAAGGAAGGATAGGGAAGTGCTATCTGCAAATAACTGGACCTCTACATTGGTCTCTCATGCAACAGCTGCCCCTATCAGGACACAGCATTGGCCTTTGAAAGGCCAGGCCAGTTATAAAATTGACACTTTCTCCTCCTGAGGAGAGGCAGGCAGGGTGGCCATTTGGACAGTCCAGAGGCTTTGAACAGAACACTAAGCAGCAGTCTCAGCTCACCAACTGCATCAAGTTATAGACTATAGAGCAGGGGTGAGAGCCACTGGGGTGTAATTGATTAGTCTGGGACTCAGGAGATCCAGGTTCTGGGCCCCACTCGGCCATGAAGCTCATTGGGTGACTTTGGGTCAGTCACTGACTCTCAGCCCAACCTACCTCACAGGGTTGTTGTGAGGATAAAATGGGAGGAGGAGAAGGACCATGTAAACTGCCTTGGGCTCCTTGCAAGAGGGGGGAAAGGCAAGATATCAATGTAATAATAAAAGCGAATGGCCCTCCAGATGCTGTTGGACTGCAACTCCCATCAGCCCAAGCCAGCACAATTAATGGTGAGGAATGATGGGAGTTGAGTCAAACAACTGGAGGGCCACACATTTTCTCCATCCCTGCTACAGAGAAGATCTAGAAGGCAGCATTAAGGATGCCCACAGCCTCCCATCCCCCCCAGATCAGAAAGGAGCACGTAGGAAGAGTCGCCTCCTGTGGTCTAAAGACAGAAACAAACTGACGCAGCACACAACAAAGAATGTAAAAGCAGAGCACTTTTCAGATGAAAGGCTATAAACAAGAGTTTGTGGAAAGGCTACCAAAGGGGCAACAAGCCATGAGAGAACTTTGCCTGAAGTTAAAGGGGATGCTTGATGCCAGGAAAGGAGACATTGCAGCCATCATGGCATGAACTTTGACCTGGAATAGATTCTCAAGAAGGCTCCATGGCAGATTATTCTCACAGTCCGCCAACGGAGCAGTTGTTTCGTTACAAAGCAAGTTATAAACTAATGAAGAGGATCACACTTGCTTAGTGTACAGGGAGAAGGATTTCCCCACACTGCAATGCACTCTTTGGTGGAGCAGCAAATGTCCCTGAGGAACTTCAACCTGGCAGGGAGCACTAGAGGGCACCCAAAGCTGATGCAGTAACAAAAACTCCACTTACAGAATGCGACTTGCCCCAATTGATTCTGCTAAGATTACATGCTGCTCTTGCCAACTTTGACACAGCCATGTCAAACATTTCAGAGGTTTTGGCCTATGGAGCTCTATGCTGTGGTACATGGTTCTGCACTCAACCACAAGATGACTGGTAAGATCACATACCTAATAATGGCCAGGCGGGGAATGGTGAACATCAGCTGCGGCTCATACCCATCAATCATCTCCTGAGTCAAGTAGCCACATTTCAGAGCTCTAGAAGAGTGAGGGAGAGAAGAGGCAGAGGATGAGAAAAAGGGGCACGGGCAGCTGTCAGACGCGCCAGTCCAGGCCGCCAATTAGCCTAGATGTAAGTTGGGCCATGATTCCCACATCAAAAGGAGTTTTGACAGGCTTGCGTCACAAGATGTGGTTTCATTCCGTCATGGACACTGGTGGCGCTTGTCCAAGCCACACAGAGAGTACTGAGTGGAGATCCTGGCAAAATTCTCACCTGGCCACAGTTTCACAGAAGAGCACAACAATCTCTTGCTGCCTATAGATCTCTTCAGGTGACTTCACCGAGACGAGCGATGACACGTAGCTGGAAAAGATGCAGGCTTTGAAAAACAAGATCAACTCCCCGCCCCACTCTGCATTCAAAGTCAAAGACAGTGCCCCCTCCTCCTGGTTTCTCACTCTAGCTAGACTTTGGGAGCACACAGTACATCTAAGGCAGCCCTGATCCTGCTCAGAGATTCCCCTCACCACCCCACAGCAACTTGGATTGGGTCCAGCTAGCATGCTTTTTAGCACCTTTTTGCTTACATCAAAAGAGCAGCAGTGAGAACTCTTCACCTCTGTACCCACTTTCTACTCCATACCTCAGTTCAGTATACAGTCATAGCCTTGGATTGAGAGCATAATTCAGTTCCGGAAACATGCTTGTAATCCAAAATACTCTTATATCAAAACGAAATCCCCCAAAAAAATTTGTACAGAGATTTTTAATTTAAGCCGTACTACAGTACTTGTATTGCAAGACGTCGCTTGTATATCAAGTCAAAAATAAATAAATTAATATTTAAAAATTTGCTTGTCTTGCAAAACGCTCTCCAACCAAGTTACTTGCAATCCAAGGTATTACTGTACTGTCTAAAAGCCAGCCAGCCAGCCAGCCAACAGTCTTGTTCCCATACCTTAGGCTGGAACACTAAAACACAGGAACATTAGTGCCCTGCTGGATCAGACCAAAGGCCTCTCTAGTTCCACAGGGGCCAACCAGATGCCTCTGGATAGCCCACAAGTGGGGACAATATTGATCAATACTGAGGGAGTTTAGCGCATACCTCAGCTCAAACTCGGCAAAGAGCGTATCAAAGTGGATCAACGCCCTACGGATAGGCTCTGAAAAGGGTCCAGGTTGGTTCAGGCTTTGCTCCCGGAGTACCGCTCGCACCAGCTCCAAGCTGCATAGCAGATCCTTGGCCAAAGGTCGTAGCCGTACCCCGTCTGCCTCATCCACATCAATATAGGTGCGCGCCATCAGACACTGAAGGGAGAGAATACCAACAGCTCAGGAATACCCCCTGTCCTTTGGCTGCCTCGCCCCACCCTATCACTGAAGTTATTCCAGGGCTAGGATGAGCACTCCAGCCAACTACTGAAGCTGAACTTCAGGAATAGTCCCAGATGACATCTTGGTAAAGAAGCAAGCAACATTCCCCAAAGGTTCAGCCCTCATCTTCTCAGGAGGAGCCAGTGATAACATAGCCAAAGTACCCAGACCGTGACTAGCGGGAGAGCAAAAAGGGAAAGCTCATGGCTCCAGTTGCCCAAGCATTAGACATACCCCTATTCCGGTTCTTCATGTTGGAGTACAGTTCCATTTGGGATGCAAACAGAACACAGAAATAAAGATCTATGACACGTTCCATTCCAGCAGAGCACACCCAGTGGGCCACGGAAGCACCCAGATATCACTCCCCCGTGGCTCACCTCAGCAGCAAATAGCAGGTGGTTCCGGAGGTTGTCCACAAGAAGGTCTTCAGGGAATTTGATGACATAGTCCCGTCCGTGACGTTCCTTGGGGATGCACTCATCCATGATCCGCTCTATGATGGCCAGCAGTTCAGCCTGGTGGATTGGGAAGAGACATTGCTGCCGTTCAGCACAAGTACATTTCAGGGAGACCCATCAGGTTGGCAGACAGGAGGTCAGTTCTTCCCAGAACATTACTGAAGGGCAAGGCGGATTGGGCATCTTCACAGCCAAACATCTCAGCCAGAAATGGAATTGAGCCACAAGGAGCAGCCATAAGAGAAATGCATGGTTCTGTATTTTGTGTTGATGGGAGGTGGAGGAATCATGAGAGGGGGCAAGGGAAAGATTCCAGCTGCTCCATTTCCCAAGACTGCTCCATGTCTTATTTTTTCCCTATAGCTGAGGGCTAGAAACTTAAGTTTTAAAATTAAAGGAGAAAGTTGTTTTTTAAAAACAAAAACAAAAAAACAACCACAACAGTGCGTTGTGTACAGATGCATGCAAGCAGCAAGGGGGTACTAAATATTGGCAATTTTCCACTTTGATTCTTGCTAATCTGCACTGGACAGTTCTCATTGCTTCATAGGACCAGCCAGAGATTGTAGCACATGCCCTCTGGAAAGAACTCAAACTGAGGGTGCAACGAGATCAGGGAGGGTCCTGCCACTTCCCTGCAGGGCTGATGTGTGTGAATGTCAGGGCTGGCACAACACCTCCCACCACCCAAGGTGGGAGGCTGTGCCACTGCCCTCTCTTCTCTCCCCTCCCCGGCCACACCCACCTGCCCCTCCCATGACAACAATGACAGCAGCAGCCACCACCCACATTCCTCCACCTTCCCCCCTTGCTGCTGCCTTCTCTGCCCCCTTGGCCACAACGATGGGGGCAGGGATAGTTGCCATCCACCCTCCTCCTCCTCTCTCCCCCTCCGACGACGACGACGACGGTGGTGGTGGCCAGCTGGCTTCCCCCCACCACTGCTGCTCTCACTTCTCTCTGCCCTGCCAGCCATGGCAACGGTGGCGTTAGCCACTCGTCCCCTCATGATGGAGGCTACTGCCTCCCAACCTCCTGCCCCCCCACCCCGCCTCTGCCCTCTCTTCTCTTCCTACTCTGGCCCCTCCACCTCCTCCAGTCCTCCTACTTTCCCAGGCGGTGGTTATTGGCTTCCACCTCCTCCCGATGGCAGTGGCAGCCAGCCTCCCTCCTCCCTCCATGCCTTGCGTGAGGGGAGGTGTCCCTGAAGACCACCTGTGCTGTGGTGGCACAGGTGATCTCCAGGGCCACCTTCCCGCCAATGTCTCCCTCTAAGGAAGGACCCCGTCGGGATCTGCTGCCTGAGGTGGGGGGTTCAGCCCGCCTCACGGAACGGGCAGCTCTGGTGAATGCAATTTAAGGTGCAGCATGGGTGGGATGGGAAAGCAGAAGCCCAGTCATACTGGAAACCTCTTATTTTTAGCTTGTGTTTCTTTCCCCCAGCAAGGGTTACTCCCAGTCACGCAGCTTCACCAGGAGAAAAACACCTAGAAAACCTTTGTGTTTATAGGGCAGGGCTCGCCAACCTTGGGTCCCCAGATGTTGCTGGCCTACAGCTCCCAGCATACCCTGCCAGCATGGCTAATGGCAAGGGATTCTGGGAGCTGTAGTCCAGCAACATCTGGGGACCCAAGGTTGGAGAGCCCTGGTATAGGGTAAACTGGGGGTGGGAGGTGCCTCTCAGCTCCTCCTGCCTGTCAACGCTGCACTTGAAAATTCCACCCCCTCCCCTTCTGGTCACCAGTCCACACCCACACCATCCAGTTTGCTTTGCCCGTAAAACAGAATGCCTTACCTGACCAAGGTGCAATTGGTTTAGTAGTGCTAGGTATTGTTGAGGATCAGTTTCTACATCCAGGCAGTTGATTTCAGTTACCACTTGAGTCACTCGTTCATCAGCATAGAAAAACTGTGACAGCAGTCTGGGATCAGAACGCTAAACAAGGAATGGAAAATGTAGATTATTCACAGCCACTCTGTGAGGGCCTAGCACTCATAAACAAAAAATGAGGTAGTCGCCCTGTTTCTGGACTGTGCCACTTCAGGCTGCATGTGGTTGAATGGGTCCCAATACAAACAAAGACATTCCCTCCACACAGAACTAGATGCCAGGGAGAAAAGTTCTAGCCTAGTTTTCTCCCTGATGTGCTGGTTGTCTATATGCAGGATTATTTTTTGCATGCAGGAGGGTCCGGTCATGTGAGCCCCCACCTGCAGGCTAACTAAAATGGTACAGCCCAGAAACAGGTTTATGAGAACTAGCTCAAATACAGCTTCCAATGACCCCTTGCAGATACTACATTGGATATTTTAATAGAAATAAGCATGTAGGTGAAGGGCGGAAGGCATTACAGCAGGGGTGTCGAACCTCAGGCCTACAGTAGTGGCATATTGCCTCCAAATATAGAGGTTTCATCTCACTATCGTGGTTAGTGCCCATTGATAGACTTGTCCTCCACTGGTTTATCTAATCCTGTGGTAAAGCCATCTAAACCTGTGGCAGAATATTCCGTAAGTCAACTATGTGTTGTGTGAAGACATCTATTGGGGCTGCCCCAAGACATTTCGCTGTCTGAGGCAACGGAGAAGTTGGCGCCCTCCCATTCCGTATGTGAAAGCCAACAAGACTGGCTGTTGAATCTTACATCAACACGGGCGATGGGACGACATCTTCCACTGCACCTATGGGCAGCAGGCTTGCTTAGGAGGGCGAGGGCACGCCAGGTGGCACACACAGTTCTGTCCTCCAACACCCTGCTGTTGCTCCCTGCCCTGCCGCCTCATTCTGCCCAATGCAGGGATTTCATAGATTTCATAGATCATAGAGTTGGAAGGGGCCTACAAGGCCATCGAGTCCAACCCCCTGCTCAATGGAGGAAACTAGAGGAGGGGTCTCCCATCCAAGTAACAATCAGGCCTGACCCTGCTTAGCTTGGAGAAGATGTGTCCCTCCAGTCCAGATGTTGTTGGATTACAACTCCCATCAACCCTAGCCAGCATAGCCAATGGTGAGGGCTGATGGGAGTTGCAGTCCAAGAGCATTTGTAGGGCCACATGTTCCCCACCACTGGCCTAATGAGTGGGCCGGCCCTGATATCTCTTTCAAGTTCCCAGAAACCACCAGAACTACATTTTAGGAGAGCAACCTTGCATAGTCAGATATTATACACATGCCTTCACAGGTACACCCTTAAGTAACATATTTGACAGAGATCTAGCACAAAAGGTGTTTACATGATTCTGGAATTGTCACGTTCAGCCCAGTAGCTGGGATTTAGGTCACCGATGAGCAACATAAAACCTTTAAGCCTCATCCATCTCACCAAAGCATACACAGGCACGCACACCTGGCCAATTCGGTGCTATTTGTTTTTGGGAAAGAGTTATAAAGCTCTGCCGGAAGAAAACTGTTGTTGTGACCCTTGAGGCTTACGGCAAGTTGCCTAGGCCAGCCTGATGGAGGGGGCTTTCCAGACGAATGAGTTCTAAGCCAATTTGTGGCAAATGACAGATGAGAAAAAGAATCTGGGGGATGGAAGAAGGCGAAATAAGCGATTAGTGGTCCACAGTGGGCTGAAAAGATACTTTGTGAAACGAGCACACACAAACATCAAGATTTAAAATTTCCCAAGTTGGCCAGTAGTCTGCAAAAGCAGTAAAAATCTTCACCAAGGGACATGGGCGGAAGCAAGAAGCCAGGTGGCAAGCACAGGAGGAGGAGAGGCGAACGGTGGCACTTTACGCCAAGAGCCCCATTGTACAGAAGCGTCAGTGCTTGGCTCAAGCTGCCAGGGAGCTGTTGGGCTCCCCCAATTTTTCGTTTACCATGATCCTTTTACTGAGTTTATCAATATGTCACCAAGGTAAAATACAAAAGAAAATGATGAATCAACATAAATTAAGATATCATGTCCAGTTCTGAGACAAAAACACAACAGTATGACCAAAGGAAAGTTATCACATCAGTTAAACAGAATAAGAGAATTATTGAGCTGGAAGGGGACCTTGAAGGTCATCTAGTCTAATCTGCTCAATGCAGGATGCACCTACAGCAGGGGCGGGGTTTTTTCTGCAGAGGACTGCAATCCATTGGGGGGGGGCAATCTGTCAGGGGCTGCATACTGGCAATGGGCAGGACCAAAGCCAGCAGTTTTTCTCTCCCTCTGCCTGATACCCCCTTCCTCCCAGCCCAGCAGGCTGCCAGTGGAGGGAAAGATGGCTCCTCCAGAAGTCTGAACCGATCACTTGTAGAGAAGTAATGCGAGGTCTGCATCACACTACCTAATACTACAGGCCTGTGGCTTACGCTGGCTCAGCTTGTCTGAGTGTGGAAAGCTAAGCAGGGTCAGGCCTGGTTATTACTTGGATGGGAGACCCCTCCTCTAGTTTCCTGCATTGAGCAGGGGGTTGGACTCGATAGCCTGTAGGCTCCTTCCAACTCTATGATCTATGATGAAATTAGGCCACAGGTCACCCACCCCGAACAGCGGCAGCCTTGGCATATGGCCATCCAGACTCTGTTTAAATATCTTCAGTGAAGGACAACCTGTCACCTCCCGACGCAGCCTGTCCCACTGTCAAGCAATGTCTGTAGGTAGCCAAATGTGCCTTTCCAAAAAGACTGATGGGCCAACTGGGGGGGTGGGGTAGGAAGAGAACAGTCATGATTCTTCTTACCAAATATGAACTGTTCATGTGATGGAGCCACATGGGGGTAAGGTACCAACAATGCAGGAGTTTCAAACTTCCCTGGCTGAAACTGAACATGAGGGTTTCTTAGTCCACAATGTGGTCCATCAGTCCACTGGAATGGGTCTCCCCACATTTCTCATGCTGTTTTTAACACCTCAAGCATGTAGGAACATAGGAAGCTGCCTTATCCTGAGTCGCACCGTGGGTTCATCTAGCCCAGTATTGTCAACACTGCCTGGCAACGGCCTTCCAGGGTTTCAGGCAAGTTTTTTTTTTCCAGCCCTACCTGGAGATGCCAGGGATCGAAACCTGGGTCCTTCTGCGTGCAAAGCACGTGCAGTACCACTGAGCCACAGCCCCGCAGAGTCCCAAGCCTTTGATAGCAACATGACATACTGTAGATCTTTGATACCAGAAATGATACCATTTCTCTCAATGCAGACAAGGCACCAGTGTCCTTGGAACACTATAAACCCACATCAGTTTTAAGTTGGATTACCTGTCATGGCTTCTTCTGATGAACCCTAGGAATGACAGTTCTTTGGGTGCTGAAACTTCTCAGGGGTCCCCAGTCCCCTAACACAGGGGTGGGCAATTTGTGGCCCTCCAGAATTGGCTTACCACTCCCATCAGCCCTAGCTAGCATAGCCAATGGTGATGGCTGATGGGCATTCTGGGCCAAAACATCTGGAGGGCCACAAGTTGCCCACCTCTGCTCTAACAGAACCACAATTCATAAGATTCAGAGGGCGGGAGGCAGTTAAATTGGTTCAAGTGTGTAGTACTTTCTTCCCTAACCTGGAGCCCGCCAGATGTTTAGGACTTCAACTCCCATCAGCCCCAGCCAGCATGCCCAATGGTCAGGAACTATAGGAGCTGTGGTCTAACATATCTAGAAGGCACCAGGTTGGGGGAAGGCGGGTGAGTGTATACGTGTCCTTAATACAGGTGTGCAAATAGACATTTGCCTGATTGCCTTTGACAGGTATCGAGCCACATTTGGGCAGCCAGGCAGGGAAGCTTTACGAATGGCCTTGTAGGCCCCTTCCAACTCTACTTTTCTATGATCCTATGATTCTTATTTTCTTTCAGCTCACAAATGGCTAATGCAGGCAGGCAAGCAGGCAGGCCAGTAGAAACGTGTGTGCGCTCATTAACTTTTCTGGACTTCTTTACAAGACTGTCCTTGCTGCCGTGCAATTACATGCACCTGGCTTTGCCAAATAGGAACAGGCAAAGGCAGGAGTAATAATACATGCAAGATTATCACCACTCATGCCAGCAGAGTCAGCACATCTGAGAAAAATCAACCTTGTGGGCCAAGCCAGAAATCTCAAAATCTTTCTCTGAAGGTGCGAGACAGCCATTAGTAAGCAACCCACTTAGCACAAGTGCCTCTGCATTTACAGTAATACCTTGGATTGCAAGTAACTTGGTTTGAGAGCGTTTTGCAAGATAAGCAAATTTTTAAATATTTATTTTTTAAAAAATTGACTTGATATACAAGCGACGTCTTGCAATACAAGTACTGTAGTACAGCTTAAATTAAAAATCTCTGTACAAATTTTTTTGGGGGAATTTCGTTTTGATATAAGAGTGTTTTGGATTACAAGCACGTTTCCGGAACGAATTATGCTCTCAATCCAAGGCATGACTGTACTCTCCCCTTTGAGGAGCTTTGGAAGAAGAAAGGTAGACCGATCCACCAGACAGTGTCCTAACTGTTCACCCCTGGCTCTACTGACTGAAAGGGTTACTAAGAGGCTATGTTCAAAGGTTAGTGATTCTTCATCTTTGTGACAACCAGGATAATGACTGAGCTAGAAAGAGTTTCTAGGAGCACTGGGGTTGTATCCAATGTTAGTCTAACTTAAGTCCCATTCATTTCAATGGGTCTACTCTAATAGATCTAGCATTAGCTACAACAATCCCCCACCCCACCCCCCTGCCAGCTAGCAAGCTCCGCTCTCCATCCACTTCAGGCATATAACAAAATAGGCGCGTGCCTGAGCACGTTCATGCCACAATGAAGCAAAATAATCTAGGAAGGTGTCACATGGCACACTGCCTTTTTGCTGCTATAAACTAACCCTGTTACTCCTTTGGAATGGCTGCCATTTAAGTGTTCACAAATACTAGTTAGTTAAGGTACTAGGTGCAGCAGCAACCATTAACTGAACCCACCACAGGCCTCGAGACTGGTCAAAGGGCAGGTCAAAATGCCAACTGCAGATCATTTCTTGGCATCCTTCAGCAAAGCAGAAGTCGGTACAATGCTACAGTTGGATTTGCTTCCCCTTATAAATGAAACACACACACACACACACACACACACGCATGTGCAGAGTGGTCTCATTGGTAACCATTGATGGAACCCTCTAATGATCTCCACCCACAGCGGGAACAAACAGCACTGCCAGGATCCCAAGCTATAGGAGGCCAAAAGGCCGTAAAAAATAGTTAATGTTTCAGAATCCCTCATGAACTGTAGTATCACTACTTGCCACAAGCACATCACCACAGTCAGGCTACAGCAGTGTTTCTCAACCGTGGGTCCCCAGATGTTTTTGGCCTACAACTCCCAGCATGCCCCAGCCAGCTATGCTGGCTGGGGCATGCTGGGAGTTGTAGGCCAAAAACATCTGGGGACCCACGGTTGAGAAACACTGGGCTACAGCAACAAACAAGCCAGCCAGCCAGCCAACTCCTCCACTCGTGAAAGAGGCATTTGGGCAACTGGAGATAGGGTCTCATCCAGCAATCATTTTTTAAAAAGCCTACAAGAGCCTCAGCAAGCAACAAAACTACTCGCTCTGCATCTACTGTCCCACCATTTCAGTAGAGATTCATTTTTAAATTTCTTTGCTGAGTGTGTGCCACTTTCCTCCTGTACTTCCTGTGTAAAACCAGTAATGGAGCACCAGGCCTGTTCCTAAAAATGTCCTAAGAGCAACACAGCCACTCCCAACCCACCACAGGAAGGCTAGCCCCCTCTACTATACAATGCAATGTTCTACAGGTGACACTGGATCAACACTAGCAAAGTCAGTGGTATAGATTAAAAGAATGGATTTCAACTTATATTATTGTCTGGAAAGGCCTTTAGAGATCACCACACAGACAGATTAGTACGCTTGGTCAGCAAGAATCTCCTTTTCTGCCTCCAGTCTGACCTGGACAGGTAAGACCATAAGAAACCAGGAGCCAACTTTAGGTGGGACCACAAATTCACATAATCAGGAGTGATGCGTGAGATCATTTCTGAAATAGCTGACTCTGTAGTGGTTTTGTGCACAGTTAACAGAAGATGAAATCATACAGCCACCTCAGGAAGTGCATCACCTTGTGGCATGAAGTCATACACACCCCTCTCAGGTATGCTGGGAGGGAAGGAAGCTCTCACAAACAAGAGGATAATCAGAGAAGCATTAAGGTTGCACTTCCAGCAGTCACACAGCCAGCTGCCTCCACCCAAACATTAGCTGCTGATGCAGCTTGAGATCACACAGCAGTTAGATCGAGAGCCAAAGAAACAGCATGGTTTGAAGCAGCATCCAACAACCTGGCACCCTCCAAACGTGTTGGACTACAGCTCCCATCATCCCCAGCCAGCAAACCTTTGGCTGTGCTAGTTGGTGGTGATGGGAGCTGTAGTCCAACACCTCTGGAGAGTGCCAGGTTTGGGAGGCTGGTCAGAAATTACAGGCCTGTGGCTCACGCTGGCTCAGCTTGTCTGAGCGTGGAAAGCTAAGCAGGGTCAGGCTGAATGGGAGACCCCTCCGAGTATTGAGCAGGGAGTTGGACTCGATGGCCTTGTAGGCCCCTTCCAACTCTATGATCTATGAATCTATAAGAAGCCAACATGAGCCCATGGACCAGCCCTGACTGGGCGTTAAATTAGGGCTTTCACACAGTATTCCACCTATGACACTAGGTCTATCATTGGGTGCCTCAATTTCTCAGAAGCTGTGAGAAAAAGCAAACAGTTTTGGTGGTGTGAAAGTCAGCTCCAGAAAACATGGAGTTGTACAGGGGGAAAGCAGCACATTCTTGACCAAATTCTCCATCCGGAGGCACAAGAAGTGCCAGAAGCCAGGGCAACATTCCAAGAGGGATTACATCTTCACAGTGCTGTCCAGCAGAACTTTTTCAGGTGGTGCGTGGCCTTCCCCAACTGGGTCAGCAGTGAGATGTTAAAATCTTGGAGGCCCTTGGAGGCCTGCTGTGACTTGTTTGCTAAGCATGTTTGATGCTAAGATAGCTCAGATAGGCATCAGTTTGAATGATACTTTGACTGCGGTGCCTGCGAATGCGTCCAGAGCACAAGCAAGCCAGGTATTATTGGATGAGTTTCAGTTACCGAAGCCCGCATGGAGGGCTGTGTCCTACCTCCTGTTGGCTTGACCTTTGCCCCTCCAGGGACATTACATTGAACTGGAGTGGGTTGACTGGCTGGGACCAGGAGGTAATAAATGCCTCTTTGTGAGAGATGGTGGTCATCCCCCAGAAAGGTTTCTCTGAACCCGGATGCTTTTTTTTAAAGGGGTGCAGAATGTTAGAGTGGACTTAATGCTTGCTATGCATTTATACTCTGCACATGGACTGTAACTAGGAAATGTATACTCTGTAGAACTTTACTTGATAAGTAAATAAACAGGTAGTATTAGAAGCTGTGGTGTTCCAGAGTGTCTCCTGACTCCATGGATTAATCTGCAATGGGGAAGCTGGAAGCAAGTGTCATTACAAGGGCAGGCTGGGCTGATAAGGCTGGTTCTGCATGCTGCATGCTGTGAGGGGGGGGGGGTTAGCTCTGCTAAGATCTGTGTGTGGAAGTCCAGGCAGTTGATAGCACACAGATTAGATTTTAAAATCTCCCAGCACCAATCCAACACAGAACTGTTTTAGGTGGCTGTCCGGCTTGCCTTCCACCAGGCACACTGCAGGCTGGATGACATCAGGGCTGTGTGGTCCCGCCCCAACGTTATCCCCCACGTTTTCCTCTCTCCATGCCTCTCCCAGCACAGAAGAAGGGACTCAGACGGTGCTGGGAGGCGCAGCTGCTCCTCCCGGTGCCGGCCAAATCCCTGGTCTCATGAGGTGCTGGGCAAAGACAGGGACTCAGACTGCACTGGGAAGAGCAGCCACTCTTCCCAGTGCAGACCAAGTTCCTGCCTTCGCATGATGACCCCTGGGCGCTGCACTAGCCTACTCAGCCCGCAACGAGGAGAGTGGCTGCTCCTCCCAGCACGGGCCAAGTCCCGCTGCCCCACTGTAATCTCCGATCTCAGATCAGAGATAACAGCAAGGATAACCTCAGAGGGGATTCCTTCAGGGGATGGGGCTTGGAGGCTAAGCCGTGCCTCCTGGAGGAGCACCAGGAGGCTCCACAGGTTGGACTGGGGTGTCCTGCGGGCCAAATTTGGCCTGCAGGCTGGAGGCTCTACATTTTTAAATTTATTTATTTATTATATTTATACCCTGCCTTTTTTCCTGCAAGGAACCCAAGGCACTCCTCCTCCTCTCCATTTTACCCTCACAACAACCCTGTGAAGTAGGTTAGGCTGAGAGTCAGTGACTGGCCCAAAGTCACCCAATGAGTTTCATGGCCGAGCGGGGACTAGAACCCGGATCTCCCGAGTCCCAGTCCAACACTCTCACCACTACGCCACACTGGCTCTGTTTTAAAACATCAGGCATCAGGCAGCCACAAATGCACCCTTTTGGGGCAAGGCGTTTGAGTGGGTGGTGGCGATGCAATTCCAGACACTCTTAGATGACATCAGTTATCTGGATCCATCTCAGTTTGGTTTCTGGCCTGGTTGTGGCACTGAAATGGCTTTGGGTGTCCCGATGGATAACCTATTCTGCAGACGGACAGGGGAAGTGTGACTGGACAGCTGGACGGCCATCTGTCAGGGATGCTTTGACCTGGATTCCTGCATTGAGCAGGGGGCTGGACTCGATGGCCTTGTAGGCCCCTTCCAACTCTACTTTTCTATGATTCTATGATTCTATGATTCCTTGCCCTAGAACAGTGATGGCGAACCTATGGCACGGGTGCCACAGCTGGCACACAGGGACCTCTCTGTGGGCACTCGAGCCATTGGTCACCAGATCGCGAAAAGACCGTCCCCTTCTGCAAAACACTAATGATCTTGTTCTTTCTCACAGTGTGGAACAGAATGATTTTATTCTAGAATTCCTGTTACAGAATTCTTTTCTACATTGTTATCACATTTAAAAGATTTTGAAGAATGATGCACAGAGCATGGCTTGGACGTAAAGCCCTAACAGTTGACTTGAGTGCTGCATGTTGTTGCTCTCAAACTAATGGAGTATGAGCCAAGGTTTGACAAATTATCAGCATGCATGCAATAGCAAAAATCACATTAATTGTGCAAAAGCATGCCCAATGCAAACTTTTACCTAATGCAGTGTTTGCAGTCCAAGACATAAAGTGTTTAAAATGTGTTAAGCACGTTTAGTTTTCTTGTTTATCTTGCTCATCCTAGTACAGGTTGACTTTTACTTTTACTAATCTGACACCTGTAGAAGCAGGGAAAGGACCTGGAGTAAAGCTTGCCCCATACAATTTCAGTCTGGCATATAATCATATTACAAGTTGAGAATCCCTTATCCAAAAATACATGTGCCTAATTATTTAAAAAGTTTGTATAAATGCCCTTCAGGCTATGTGTACAATGTAGTACTATAATAATTTTTTGAGTTGATTTTTTTCCCAACAAAAAACTGTTTGTATCATTGAAAGCTCTGTTATTGTGTTTTTCTTTAAAGACAAAAGATGTTAATTAGTTCGGACAACTGTATGAGTTGTTTTTCTAAAACTAAAACCTCGGTATTCAGGTTTAATTGCAGTGTTGGCACTTTGAAATAAATAAGTTGGTTTTGTGTTGCAATTTGGGCACTCGGGCTCAAAAAGGTTCGCCATCACTGCCCTAGAACTCTCAGCGGCTTTCAGCACCATGGCCCATGGTATCTTTCTAGACCGGCTGTCTGAGGTGGGGACTGGGGGCTTCCGTGGTTGTGTTCCTATCTGCATGGCTGTTTCCAAAAGGTGGTGCTCTGCTTCCTAAACAGATATAGCATGGTCACAGTTATCCATGCTCTGATAACATCCCATTTTGATTACTGTAATGTGATGTATACGGAGCTGCCTTTGAAAACTGCTCAGAAACTTTAGTTGGCACAAAAGACGGTGGCCAGATTATTGACTGGGACTAGGTATTTGGACTGTATCTCACCATTTTTAAAGCAACTACACGGGCTCCTAATCCATTTCCTGGAACAATGCAAAGTGCTAGTCTTGAGCTTTAAAGCCTATACACCTGTAGTACAAGTGTACCTGAAGGACTGCTTGCTCCCACATGAAACTGCCTGCATGCTGAGATCTTCTTCTGAGGCCCTTCTTTGTGTGTCCCCAGCCTTTGGAGGCAAGGTGAGATAGGGCTTTTTTTGGTGGTGGCACCCTGTCCTAGGGATGCCCTCCCCAGGAAGGCTCACCGGGCACTGACTGATGCCCTTTCAGTGCCAGATGAAGACCTTTTTATTTGCCTTAGCATTTTACATGCTTGTCTTAACAGATGCTTGATTCCTGCTTGGATGTGGATTTACAGTAAAACCTTGGATTGCAAGTAACTTGGTCTGCTTATGGGGAATTTCGCTTTGATATACAAGTGCTTTGGATAACAAGCACGTTTCCGGAACAAATTATGCTTGCAATCCAAGGTATTACTGTATATTGTTCTAACATCTATTTGTTGTTCCGTTGGTTTTTAATGTTATGATGTGTCTTAATTTTATTTGGACTACATGTAATGATTATTTACACTGTGAGCCACTCTGGGAACCTCTGGGGGAAGGGATTGCAGAGCAGGGTAAAAATGTATGTATAAATAAAAATATAAAGAGAGAGGAATTCTCACCTCTCCTGATCTTTCCTAGATCTCTCTTAGCCAGCACTCACTTTAAATCCAGGGCCTTCTTACCATCGAGACAAAAGCCATAAAAGAATGCAGTAGTTTTAGGACTTCTCCTGAGATTACCACTGTCTAGTTCAGTGGTTCTTAACCTTTTTTGCCCCATGCACCCTTTTCACCATATGTCAGAATGTCATTCCCCCCCTTTCCAAGATTGTCTGACTTAATCTGTGCCATACAATAAGGTGTGATGTCCTGTAGATTATGTACAATCTGTAGAATTATACTTTGTAGAAAGATCAGTATTCCAACAGTTTGAGTCTATGGTCCCAATTCCTCCCATGAAACCCTAAAATCCCCCCCCTGGGGGGAATTCCCCCCTGGTTGAGAACCTCTGGTCTAGTTAGGTCAGTTCTGGTTTTCTCTGACCACCCATCTGTCTCATTGGAACTCATCACAAACACAAGATCTACACACTCATAGTGTGTTTCATCAGGACTGGCCTTGCAATGACCTGCATAGCCAGCCCATCAACTTTAGCCAACACAGCCTCTTACCAGTCAGCCACAGAATCCCTTCTTCTCAACGTACTGAATGACACATCCATTCCCATGACTGGCACAGGAAGCAAGCCTGAGTGCTCGATAGCTGGGAGCTTTGGTGGCCAGGGCAGCATTAATTAGTTCTCTCTCTCCCCCCCCCCCCCCGAACCACCAGGATACAGAACCCAAATACAAGGAACCTGACTATACAATATATGGTCCTAAGTAACAGTGACCTTTTATCACTTGAGAAGCTTAAGGACAGAAATGAAAACAATGGGCTGTTTCCAATGTGAGTCCTACCTAGGTAGCATAGGCTCATTGAAATGAATGGGACTTAAGTCAGTCATAACTAACTTAGTCCCATTCATTTCAATGGGTATACTCTGAGTAGGGCTAGCACTGGATACAACCCAGTGCTTCAAACCTTACAAAAACGGGAAAATCCTGGAAGCTGCTGTTCGATACGGAACTAGATGGAGCAATGGTCCTGACTCAGTAGAAGGCAACTGCCTATGTTTCTAAAAACAAGCAAGTCTCATAGATAGATACATGGATAGGGGTGGTGTCGTACAGAATCCATTCCTGCAAGAATTAAATTGGGTGTTCATGGCACAGCAGCATCTAAGCTATACTGTGTTAGGGAACAGAAAGCATGTTGCTAGAAAGGCACTGGCCGCATTTGCACAACACACTAAGCTACCCTGCGGATAAGATACACAGTGTGGGTTGTTCACAGAACAACCCACGGTGCGCTCGACAGACGCCTGGGCTTACTGTGTCTTGTTCTCCCCACCCTTCCCCCTCAGTCCTCCAGCTGGGATCCCAGTGTCCTTCGGGGCAGAACCCATCTTGTCTCCCCGTCCACACTCCGGTAGCTACCCCTTTTCATTCACCACTGTGCGGGGGTTTGGTTTTGAGTTTTTTGGAACCATAAAAATGGGCAATTTGGGACATTTTGTTTTGTTTTTTTAATTCAGCCCCAGAAAATTGCACAATTATGTTTGTAATTTATTTTTTAAATTATTTTTTTTGTCAGCCTTGCACAAGTGTGCGCTTACGGCTGTCCGATATGTGTAGTCTTTCCTGGTCGATTTCTTTGTATGCTTCAGCTGTCAAAAGGGAACTGGAGTAGGTAACATACATGGAAATTGATACGGTGAGACTGAATATAGGCAAATTTGTGCACAGTTGCCAGGGTCCAATTAACCAGCTGTCAATTGAAAAGCACCAGCAAAAGGGGAAAAGAGGTTAAAGTAGGTGCACCAAAAGGGGGCGACAATATCACCCCCTTAGCAATGTAATTCTCTCCACTTTAAGTGTTGAACTGATACTACTCAGTGCCCTTCACCTTCTCGGTGCCCTTACTTCCATGAGTCTCCAGCTATTCCAGAAAGGGAAGATATTAACTCCCCACATTTTCATGGCTCCTTTTCGGAGTATTTACTGCTGCGGTAACTGAGCAGTTACTGCAGGCGCGCAAATTTCCTATCCATTTACTTCCTAGTCCTTCAGTTGGCACAAGTTTCCCTTCCATTTACTTCCCAGCCATTAAATTTGCATATATTTCCCAGTCCAAAAAATATGCAAATAATCCTGACAGTTTAAAAACAAACAAACCCTTTCAGGTGGCAGAACAGGATGGAGCAAATGGGGTGCCAGCATCAGTGGTACTTACACCTGCCTCCCATGGAGCCCCATCCCATTCAGTTGCGTTCTCAGGATTGTTGTTGTTGTTTTAAGAACTGTCAGGGAACAAGAACAACCCCTAGAACAAGCCATGGGTTGTCAGGGTAGCTTGTAGCTGAAAAATAAGCCACCCAGCTGGAAGCGGTCTGTATTCAGATGACACCACAACCCACTCTGGCTAGTTACCCACAGATGGATTGTCGTGTCATGCAAACCCAGTCATGGTGAAACACTTACTAATAGAGTGTGAAGGCAGACATGCTTGGCAAGTCATGAATAATCTTGCTTCTATCAAAATATCACAATGACGACATACTTTCTATTCCTGATGATTTATACTAGACATCAATATTCAGACCTGTTTATCTTGAAAATAATTTGTATCCAAGTATTATACTTGGAAAATATCTACAGATAATTACCGGTATTGCCACCAAATACTGAAACACTGGAGAAAAGCCTAAAGATGCAAGACACACATTTATGCCAACGTGTGAGGAGAATGAGAGGACGGGCAAAGGTTACTATCATGTAATTATTTAGCCCAGTGCCAATCCAAGGGAAAAGCTATTGAGAGTGGCTAATGATTTAGAGAACAGAAAGATTAAATCAATATTTTGAAGGAAAGAGGTGCTTGCTAAACAAACCTTATTTTAACCTTTTGCTAACATTGCAAGTTTAATTACAAATGATACCAAGCTAAGGGTGCAATCCTATGCATGTTTAGACAGAAAAAAGTCCTACAACTCCCAGCATCCCTTCAGCCAGCTATACTAGAGGGGCACGCTATGACTTGTAGGACTTTTTGCTGTCCAAACTGGCATAGGATTGTGCCCTAAATGTCCTAAATATATTCTGGAAAATATTGGCTCCCAACATTTTTACTGAGGCCCAAACTAATGACATTTTATCTCTCTTTGGAAAGGACATGCGGACCCTACCTAGAAGTAAATCTGCAGGCCTCTGAGTAAAGATGCCCAGTAGTTCACAGATCCCTCCACCTCAGAGTACTCTACAGATTGCCGATAACTCAGAGGGCATCTCTGCAACAGGCAGAGACTTTTCTGATTATTGATCTGTCTGGAGCCTATCAAATCACAGGATCTATGTACGCATCCACAGGTGGTTTCAAATCAAACCTTTTCCTCCAGTCCTCTGGCATGTGCAGAAAGCTTGGGAGGGGGATGGAGGTGATTCTCACATTATGCTCAGCTTTGGAGTGGGCAGAAGCCACACAGGTCTCACACACTACTTCAATCTGCCCCAAAATTCAGCATGCTATGAGACAACTGCCCCACATCTAGGGATGGACAAATTTATCAATTTTGGTTTCTCATTTTCCCAATCGTAAGTTTATTTTTCCCATTTCATAGATTCATAACAAATTGGAGGAGCCATACAAGCTATCACCAACCCTGCTCATGCGGAAACTAGGAGGGTCTCCCATTACACCAGGCTTGACCCGCTAGCTTCCACCTCAGTCCAAAGCCAGCGTGAGCTTTTTTTTAAGTCCAAATGATTATATAAAATTGTGTATATACTTTCCCCTAATATAATGCATTTTTGTAGATTATTTTCACTAATATATGCATTTATTCATGCACTTTCTCGTATTATACACATTTTTCTATGCATTTTTAGTTGGAGAATTGCATTGCAAAATTCAGGAAAGTGCAAATACCTAAAATAACCATGTTTTGGCTCATGTATTGGTTTCGGAAGTGCTAACAATTTTCTTCCCTATCCTCCAAGTTCTTTGGCATGAACAGAGGACTTTGAGCAGAGGAAGTCCTGGTGGTGGCCACAAATCAGTTTTGGTTACTGAGCAACGCCAGTATTTGCAGGCCCCTGTAAATAGGACATTGTCCACAATACCCACTGGTAACAGACAGGCAACATGACAAGATTTGTGGAATCCAGGGGATATGCAATCGGAAGGACTACAGAAAATGATAGTTTAAAAAAATTGTTTAGACATTTGACTTACAATAGCCAAAGCCATATACCCTGTACAGAAAAAAAAATTAGGGTCCCAGGATCTGTAGAAATGATGGGTATTAAATAAACCTGCATAATAAATCTAAGTATAATTTTTTTCTGCTTCTGCTAGTCATGGGGAGGAGAAGCAAAAAGCTATACAAGGCACAAGAGCTAAGCCATGCCTCACAGACACCGGAAATAGCTCAGCCCTCCTCTGGCTTGTTTTCTAAGAAAAAGAAAGGTGAAATGTTCAGGATGTCCAGGGCCATATTCTGCATTGACAAGACCCTGATGATGACTGGAATAGAATTACAATCAATATAGAATTGGTTGACCAATAAAGGTTGGCATAGTTTTAGGAGGAAATCACTCTCAAATAAAGTGTTTCTATTTTATTTATTTATTTATTTATTTGATACATTTTTATACTGCCCAATAGCTGAACCTCTCTGGGCGGTTCACAACAGTTAAAACCATAAAATACTATATAATATAAATATAGGATTTAAAACTACAGATTAAAAACAACAACAAAGCTAGCAGCAGCAGTTCAAATTACAATAACAGAGTTAAAACAAATACAAGATTAAAATGATTAAAATGCCTGGGAGAATAGAAAGGTCTTCACCTGGTGCCAGAAAGAGTACAATGTAGGCGCCAGGCAAGCCTCTTTGGGAGCTCATTCCACAACTGGGGTGCCAAAACAGAAAAGGCCCTCCTCCTGGTAGCCACCCGCCTCACTTCCTTTGGCAGGGGCTCTCGGAGAAGGACCGCTGAAAAGATCTTAGTGTCTGGGCAGGTACATATGGGAGGAGATGATCCTTCAGATACCCTGGCCCCAAGCCATTTAGGCCTTTGAATGTTAGTACCAGCACTTTGAATTGGGCCAGAAACAGACTGGCAGCCAGTGCAGATGAGAAAGCACTGGTATAATATGTTCACGTCGACCAGTCCCCGTTATCAATCTCGCTGCCCTATTTTGGATCAGCTGAAGTTTACGGACCGTTTTCAAAGGCAGCCCCATGTATAATGCATTGCAGTAATCCAAACAAGAGGTTACCAGAGCATGGATAACTGTAGCTAGGATATCTCTGTCCAGATAAGGACGTAGTTGGTATATCAGCCTAAGCTGATAAAAGGTGCTCCATGCCACCAAGTTCACCTGTGCCTCGAGTGACAGTTGTGGATCCAAGAGCACACCCAAACTACGAACCTGATCCTTCAGGGGGAGTGCAACCCCATCCAGAACTGGTTGAATATCACCTAGCCGGGCAGACAAACCACCCACTAACAGTACCTCCATCTTATCTGGATTGAGCCTCAGTTTATTAGCCTCATCCAGTCCATTACAGTGCCCAGGCACTGTTTCAGAACAGCCACTGCCTCACCTGGATTAGATGAAAAGGAGAGATAGAGCTGGGTGTCATCTGCATATTGATGACACCTCAGCCCACACCTCCGGATAACCTCTCCCAGTGGTTTCATGTAGATGATAAACAGCATGGGGGATAAAATAGTGCCCTGTGGCACCCCATGGCATAACTGCCAAGGGACAGAGCAGCAGTAATCCGCCAGCACCGCCTTCTGGAATCGGCCGCCCAAGTAGGATCGGAACCACTGGAGCACAGTACCTCCAACTCCCAACCCAGACAACCTATCCAGAAGGATACCATGGTCGACAGGTATCGAAAGCCGCTGACAGGTCCAAGAGAATCAACAGGGTCGCACTCCCCCTGTCCCTCTCCCGGCAAAGGTCATCCCGCAGGGCGACCAAGGCAAGTTTCTGTTCCAAAACCAGGCCTGAAGCCGGACTGAAATGGATCTAGATAGTCCGTTTCATCCAAGAGTGCCTGGAGTTGACCAGCAACCACCCACTCAAGCACCTTGCCCAGGAATGGGATATTAGCTACCGGCCTGTAGTTATTAACATCATCTGGGTCCAGGTTAGGCTTTTTGAGGAGTGGCCTAATCACCGCCTCCTTCAAAGAGGCCGGCACCACTCCCTCTCTCAAGGAGGCATTTACAACCTCCTGGACCCAGCCGGCTATCCCCTCCTTATTTGATGTAATAAGCCATGACGGGCAAGGGTCAAGCACACAGGTGATCAACCGGACTTGGCCAAGCACCTTGTCCGCATCCTCGGGCCTCAATAACTGAAATTCATCCAATGAAACCGGACCAGACGGTGCTCTGGACACCTCTACTAATGGTGCTGCACTAATTCTAGAAGATCACAGATGCATTGCTTCAAGGCCCAGTTTCTGTACATTTAAAAGCACATACAATAATCCTTAACACAATAAAAAGTCACTACTGAAATGGTACAGTATTTAGATAATTACAATGTGATATTATGCATGTTTATTTCAAAATCCCACTGTGTTCAATGGAACTTGTTCCCAAGGAAGTGTGCATAGAATTGCAGTTTAATAGGGCTATCTTGTACATGTCTACTCAAAGCCCCACTGAATTCAATAGGGCTTACTTCCAGGTAAGTGAATATAGGATTGTAGCCTCAGTGTTTAAGCAAATCATGACAAGCACAGTGTGACGGGACTTCAAGCAACATAGGGGGTCAGCAATCCAACACAAACAAATCTCTGATGAGCTTCCGTCGCTCATTAAAAACCTGGTTGTTCAGGCGGGAATATGGGGTGGGTTAAGATTTTAAAATTTTTATATTGTTTTAATGTATTTTATTGTATTTATGTATTTTATTGCGTGTACATCGCCCAGGGTGGCCGGTTGCCGGCCAGATGGGCGATAAATAAATATTAATAATAAATAATAAATAAAATAAATAAATAAATCCAAGATCAAACGCTTTAAAATATTAACCTGCACCTACATAATGAAACACTATCTTGGGCCACATCTGCAACCTAAAATAAGTAGCTATATTTATTTACATTGTTGATAGCATTTTTTAATCAACTGCTCCTTCTGGGACTCCTGTACTAGAAGTGCATCTTGCAGTAGCATGCAGTGGGTCATTACGAGCCAACTGGGCTGCCTCTAGGGATGCTTATATGCAGATTACATTTTCAGCAACAGTCCTGCAATTGTGTACTTGACTACCTATCATGGCTTCCCTTGCACAAAGGTGACTGCTTTTATTCTGTCATTTCTCATCATGTAAACTATTTGAACTGTTCATCTGTTGAGCTGCACGATGATCAAGAGAATGCAAACTTTATCCTTTGAACCAACTTTCTCCAACCTGGTGCCCTGCAGATATTTTGGACCACATGTCCTATAATCCCTGGTCATTGGCCATGGTGGCTGGGGCTGACGGGAGTTGTAGTCCAAAACATCTGGAGGGCACTAGGTTGGGGAAGGCTGCTTTTGAACCATGGGAATTCAGAACAAGGATGTGACAATTGTAATGTCCCACTCCGGCACAATTGCACAAATAAATGTGACCCCAGCAAGCAAGAATCTAAATACTCTGCGGTCTCTGCAGCTGAGACAAACAGTTACATTGAGACCCTCTGTGCAATGCCACACACACACACACACACACACACAAACTAAGCACATGTCCTGTCTCCTGCCCCTCTTCATACTGACTTGCTTTTTCTTCATTTCTGTGCTATGTATTTCTCATTCAGGCTTGGGGAAAGCTGTCAGTGAAGGCAAGTGAGATGGGGTGTTTTGTTGCTGCTTATACTGTTTAAATTTTTTAAGTAATAAAAATTGCCTATAAGAAACATTCAACTAGTGTGATTATGAAATCTCTGGAGAGGAAGGCGAGACCCAATTTTAGGCTCCTAATTCATAACCAACTATTACCGGTGGTAAGCGGAGAAAAGCTATTTTGGGTTCCTTCAGTGAAAAAACAACAAGAACTGGATTTTCAAGAGTTTGTAACTACTGGAGATATATAGATGTCTAGCTAGCAGTAGAAGTGTTTTCTGGAAGAATCGCATCCATACAGTCATTAGTATTTTCATAGATGAATATTTGGTCATGAAAATGCTTTTCTATGTAACTATGGCCTAGATCTCATTAAGGTGATTAACCTGTGTCTGGGCTGTGCCACAGTCCTGTGGGGTCCAATGACTGAATGCTCCCCCATGCAAAAAAATTAAATAAAAATCCATGCATATTGAAAAGTTGAGTTCAGGGAGAAGTCTAATTTTCTGTGTGTAAGGAGATATTGTATACATCACATGCAGTAACACAAGCCCTCTCCTTCTTTCTGAAGTGATTCACACAGTTACAGGTTTGCCATCTTAATGATTAGTAGCTCTTCCTAGCCACAGCACGGGCAGTCCAATCTATAGACCAGTTCTCTTAGAGTACAGGGGTTTCGGCTGACTTATTCCTCTTGTGTCACTGAGACCAAGTCATCAAACAGCACCTGCATGTCTAGTTACACAGTTCACAGCAGGAATGTAACTAAGAAAGGTAGAATTATGTGAACATAATCATAGTACAATACGGTGACCTGTGTGCTGCTCTTTTTGTGTGTGTATTAAGGAGTGCTGAAACCAACACCACTGGTATCCAGTTCGGAATGATGCCAACTTTATAACTAATACTGGAGGTACCCTCAAAATTATAGAACTCCTATAACTGATAGGACAGAAAAGCTAAAATGCTCCAGTTGCTTGGCTTCATAATAAAAGGGGAAATTAAGAGATTATAGTGCATAAAGAGAAATTAAGTGGAAAAGAAATACCAGGAACCTCTTTAAAGAAGAGAAGAAATGGTTATCAAAACAGCTGAGGTTGAAAGTTTGTCTGTTCATGTAGGAAATATGACACGTTTTAACCATACACAGCGAACATGCTAACAGGGAAAGACTGATTCGGCCATCAGTTGCAGCTTTCAAATCTAGACACTATTTTCAAAATATTAGGAAGATTGTCCACCAATTAAAATGTTTTAGTCAATTCACCATCTGGCTTTTCATCTATCAAATGTAAAGAACCCTGCATGTTACCAACATTTCTATATATAAGTGCCTTTTTGAGCCTACTGAAGAAAGCAAGAAAATTGACAATTCAATAATTTTTTTAAAAAGCCACCACAGTGCTAGAAGGAAAGACCATCTTTAATATTTTATTTTTCATTCCCTATTACAGGGACACATTTGAGCCAAAATTACTTTTAAAAATAAATAAATGTGCCCTTACTGTTAGGCTGAGTGAGGTAGCTGCTTCAGGCAGCTGATTTTAGGTGTTATGAAAGGGCAGCAACTGAATGGTTAATTTATTATTGTTGTATTTTTTACTGCGGGAGGGGGGGGGAGAGGTGCTTCTGGGAATGTCAGCCTCAAGTGACAACATAACTTGATAGGCCTTGGGTACTATGCACCTTGACTGGGAGGTGGGGGTGCCATTTGCTGCCTCAGGCAGCAAAATGTCTTGGGCCCACCAACTAAACAGCTAGGACTTAAAAGCAACTTCATTATTAGAAACATAGGCGGGAACCAATCATCTTGTACTAACCAGGCATAGTTCTGATTATTTCTTTGCCCGGGAAGTCCAAGCACCTATACAAGCTTTATCTTCTCAACCTTAGATCTCACTCCATGTATGTTGTATTCCTCTGGACAACATTGCCATTATTGCCTCACATTGTTTACAGAGCACAAGAGCTAATGGAGTGGATCACCCCATTACCTGTCCAGTTAAGGATCCAATCTCCAATTAGAACCTTTACTGTGACATTTTTGACAAGGTTCAAATTAGATAATGTTCTCATTTACTCTAAAGGACAAGACCCACTGACTAAGCATATGGTAGATCTCGATCTCTCTCTCCTCCCCCACCCACCAACATGACATTTGATTCCCAAAGATTAGAGATTGGCTTATATCTCATCCCAAAATATGCAGGCATTCATTATTCCAGCTCCAAATATTCTAGCATCACACATAACTGTCAAAATCCATTTTGGACCATGGCTAAGGTTATTTTTGCCTCGGCCACATTCCGAGGTGGAGAGTTCCATAAGTTATTTATACAAATACACAACAACCTTAATTATAATTATTGTTTACCTCATAAATAACTCTCTGCATCAAAAGAGATTCTCCAAACCTGCTCCTACTTTATTGATGGGGAAGAAGTATTCCTCTCCCTCACATAAGATAAAGGAGTTCTGAGATATGATCATTCCTCCAGCACAGCAAGTCCAGTGGTACTGACGATTTCAGATTAGCTTTTGTCCTGGCATGCAATATTGACCTAGGTGTATTCTCTACACCAGGGGTGGGTAGAAGGTAGACTAGGGTCCACTAATATAGATCTCTTGGTGATCTGCAGTAGATCAGCAAGGACTTCTGACTCCCAATTGTCTAACAATAGCAACAGCTAAAAAGCTTCCTCCTCTCCAGCCCTCCCCAAAACATGGGTGCTGAAAAAGAATGTGGGGGGGGGGGGGACAGGGGACACCAGGATTGGTTTTGTATGTGAAAGGACTTGGGAGCTTGGTCCTGATACTGATCACAAATTCCTGGGCCAACAATGTGCTCAGAGGCACCCTGTTGCTTCATTCTTAATTCTGTCCACGCGCATGAGCTACTATTTTACACACACACACACCCCAGCTCTAGTTGGTGGACTTCTGGGTTCTAGAAAAACAACAACGTAGATCCCACAACCCTGAACTCTGCCCACCCTTGCCTAGACTACTGCTAGCAATGCCAATTGTATGCCGACACACACCATACACTGTTCTCCCCGAATTACACCTTAGTATACTTGGCCGAGTGGAAGGTGAGTCATAAACAAGTCAGCAGAAAGTCAATCACCTGCCAGCCAATAGACAACACTGCTCCCTGTAGAGCCAGTTGTGTTCACCCACACCTTCAGTTTCAACCTTCCAAAGAAGTGATGGCACAAAACCAACTCACACACGAATGCTAAACTCTCAGCTCCACCCACAGTTGTCCCAGATCTCCCCCTCCTAAACAAGTGGCATGAGGCCAGTGCCTTTTTGCTACAAAGCCAACCATACCTGGTCCCCTCCCTCACAGAATGTAGACATCATACTAGAACACTTTCATTCCAACCTAATGATAGTTTGGGTGGCTCCTAAACTTGCTGTTTATCTGCTGTGCTTAGCGTTTATTGGACCGTTTTTGCTTTTAGCTTATTATACGATTGGATTTCCCTTATGCTGTTCCTAGCTGCCTTGAGCATCTTTGTCCCCTGTTGAAGAGGTGGGATATTATTAAGTATGTCTCCCTGGCGTTGTCAAACATTGCCTTTTCTTTAGCTGCATCGGGGACACGGTACATATGCAACTCTTTTAGCCATGGTCCTGAATTAAAAACTCGGGAACAGAGTTGGGGGTGTGGTGGGGGAAGAGAAGTCTTGCGGCATAGCTACTGGCACAAGCTGATAGGCAAACGTGGGTCATCACAGCCCACATGCTTTGCCCTGGAGTTAAGAAACAGCCTGCCCCCGCTACAGCCTGTCCCACTATCACCAGCAAACAGCAACCAAAACAGAGTTCCTCTGACAACCTGAGACAACAACCGCTGGAGGGAGCACGCACGCACGCGCGCACACACACACACACACACACACACACGTTGTCTTGAGTGCAACTACAACACCACATCTGCTTAGGACTTAAGGACCCAACTTTACCAACACGGCGGAGAAATGCACGAGGAGGTGAGGACAAAGGGGGTGGAAGACTGAAGAAACAGCTTACATAGTCACGTACACAAAGGCACGCCTCTGTAAGCTTATACTACTTCAGAAGAGTTACTACGCCTTGTTTCTATGCTCGCAAGTCACGAACACGGATGGAAATCCCCATTTCATTCATAAGCAGGCATTGAAAAAGTGGGGTGGGGTGGGCCCGTGGGGGTGGGAACCCCCCTTACCACTCTTTAACCACCCCGATTATGAACGCGGCAAGGAGGAAGGCGTTTCAAGTATTGGGGAAATAACTCATCCGTATGAGCAACCCTGACTTACCACCCTTAAGAAAAATTATTCGTACTGAGCCCCCTCCCTCTCCCTGATAGGATAAAGGTTCAAAAGAAGAGACCGCTCCGGCGAAGTCTCAAAGCTAGAACTTTTTCTGCGTCTTGCTTGCGGAGCCTTGTCCACAAACAGCAACGGATCACAGACGAGGAAGCAGCGACGAGGGGCTGCCCTCGGTGAAGGAAAGACCGCCGGCAGGAGAAGCTTCCCCAAAGAAGACAAGAGAAGATCCCCCGGCAGGCCTGGCCCAGAGACAGAGCCGGGAGAGCGACAAGGAGGCATGCAGGCAGGCAGTCCCTGCCTGCCCGGGGCTCAAGCGGTCCCTCCTGGAGCCGGGAAGAGCATCCAGCCTCACCTTGGGTCTGTGCAGCCACCTCCGGACAGCAGCGGGCAGCATGGCTCGGCTGGGGCACGCGGCAGCCGCAGAAAGCGCCCTCACTCTCTCGCGCCCTGGTCGACACACCTGAGCTCTCTGCGCTCTCCGCCCAGGGCTGCGGCTTAGCACCGCCCAGGGGCGGCGCGGCGCGCGGCGCGGGGCTTCTGCCACCCAGCAGGGCAGGACACTGTGGCGCTCGGCACCGCCCAGAGGCGGGGCTTCTGTCGCCCGGTCGGCACTGTAGCGCTGGGAATCCTGGGATAGGCTCCCCCGGCTGGCGCTCGGCAGGATTGACAGGACCGGCGCCGCTTCGTCGCGTGCGCGAGTTCGCCGTCTCAGAGCGGCCGGGTGGGATCCCCACCCAGGCCGACCGGAGGACGCCAGCGGCCCCCTGCGAACGCGCACTAGTCCTGCGGGGTGCGGGGAGAAACCGGATCGGCCGGGCAGGGCACCGTCCGCACAGACGTCCTCCACCTTCCGCGGGATCGCTCCGACTTTGGGAAGCGAGAGACTGCGCTGCCCGACCTTTTTCTACCGGCCAAGCTCCAAGCCCAGACGGACATCATCCAGCCTTTTCCTTTTTCCAGGAGGGGCCGCTGGTGCATGGTGTGGCTTGGCAGGGCTAGTTGCCCCGCTGAGTTCTAAGGGTGATCTCTTGGCAGGGTCGCAGCTCCTGGGATATAGATTAAGTGGAAATGAGAGGTTGTGTGTGCCGCTTTGACTGGCTCAGAGCCGCCATTTCAGATGGGTGGAGAGGATAAAACTAGGCGTGGTTATATCTATTACACTTTTCAGTCATGTAACCCAGCCTTCCCCAACCTGGCGCCCTCCAGGCCATGCTGGCAGGGGGATGATGTGTTGGGCTACAACTCCCATCTGGAAGGCACCGGCGTGTGGGAGGCTGAACCCATGGCAGAGGGTTGCCTAAGTGATCTCTCATCCAGGCACTGGGTGACCAGATTCAGCCCTGCTTAGCTTTAGGTCAGGCTATTGCATCCAGTGCGGTCAGAGTATGCCCTGTGACCTGCCTCCAGCATCAAAGTTCAGTTGTGTATTTTAAAACGTTTTTTTTAAAAAAAATATGCCCATCCTCCATTATGACTACATGAACATGTATTAACAGATAGTAAACAAGCATGGATACGTCATTTCAGTTTTTTATTAAAGGAACTGGATGTGTGCCTTTGGGATGCATACCTACTAGTGCACAGGCTTATTTCATTTCAACAATAGCCATTTGTATAAATTGCATGGAATTGGCCCAAGACCAAGGCTACTTATGCATATGTGCCTGAAATGTAAGACAGAGGAGCACTAGCACTAGCACTACCCCTGCCAGCCCCTCTAAACAGCTCCATTTGGGCATGGAGATGGAGCACTGAGGAAAGTGCACCTGTTGGATTTCTGCCTTGATTAAGGAAGTGCCAGAAGAAAGGCAAGATTGAGGGAGGCATGTGCTGGATTGCTGATCCCGTGGATGGCCCCACAGACCAGCATCAGAGGCAGAATGGTCACAGAGCAGGCAGGAGAGAGAGCCTGAGTGGGAAACTTAGTTGAGAGCCTACATCAGTGGTCCCCAACCTAGTGCCTTCTAGATGTGTTGTTCCATGTCGTTAGGTGGAGGGTGGCAGAAACGAACCTTTAAAAGCAAACATAAAGGCGAATTGGAGTCACATTTCAGTCAGCAATCTGCCCCCTACAGGCTTGTGTGAGAAGCAGCAACCCTAGAAAGTTTTTAGACATAGTGCCAGTCAGGCAACAGAAGGGTTGAGGTTCCCTTTTGAATTGTATATGATGTTTCTTGTGTATGCAAAACGGATGTAATGCAAACTTGTAAGCTTTTGCTAGCCTTCTACCACTAGCACACCTCTTCTCATTCACACACACACAAAAACAAGACAAAACGAAAACATCAAACACCAAAATGGCATCAAACAGTCAATCAAAAGCTTCTAGCCAAAGTAGCACATACTTCCACAGTATGCTAAATAGATGCTTGTATGCTAAATAGATGGGTACCTAATGGTATTGTTAGAATGTCAGGGCTACCCATCTCGGACCTTCGGGTAGGTGAAGTAGTCCTCCCAGGCAGCAAGGCTGTGCTGGATCCAACCCTGGAAGAGAACTGACCCCCAGGTAACAGAGTTGTGTGCCTGGGAGATATAGAGAAGTAGGTTTTGTTATTTTGTAGCTCTATTTCTGTGTACCAAAGTGTCTCTCTATTTTGTGCTTCTCTCATTTCCCTATCCTTGTTGTAAAATGCTACCTGAATAAACCTTCTTTTGGTTTTTTTACCCCACATGGGTTTTTTAGTTGCTCTGCTTGGTTCAGCATCTAAATCCAGGTTACAGACAAAGGGCAAGTCCCTGAACAGAGATTCAAGTAGGATTGCAGACAGCTGAGGCTGGCAATCTGGTACCTTGAGATCTCTGGGGGTCTTGGGTCCTTTGGGTAGGAAAGGGTGGGGTGTGGCGGGTCGGTCAGCCAGCCCCCCCTTCCTCCACAGTTGTACTACATGTTTGGCTGGGCTCATGCTTGCCTGCAGTTCTTGCCTCCTAATGCCAACTGTGTGGAGGTTAGCTGTAGACAGTCTGAACAAAAGGCATCCTCTGCATTGTTCTGAAGCACTATTCAAATTCTGTGGAATTGGCCTTCAAACAGGCTCTAGGGTTGAGACCTAGCTCAACAGATCCACTAGGCACAAGGTTCTTCTACCCATGCCACTGATCAATTACATTTTAAAAGCTAATCTGCAAGCTGGCACCATTTCATCCAGAGCCAGTGTGGCATAGTGGTTAGAGCAGGGGTTCTCAACCAGGGGGGAATTTTAGGGTTTCATGGGGGGAATTGGGACCACAGACTCAAACTGTTGGAATATTGATCTTTCTACAAATTACAATTCTACAGATTGTACATAATCTACAGGACATCACACCTTATTGTATGGCACAGATTAAGTCAGACAATCTTGGAAAGGGGGGAATGACATTCTGACATATGGTGAAAAGGGTGCATGGGGCAAAAACAGGTTGAGAACCACTGGCTTAGAGCTCTGGCCCGGGACTCGGGAGATCCGGGTTCTAGTCCCCGCTCAGCCATGAAGCTCACTGGGTGACTTTGGGCCAGTCACTGACTCCCAGCCTAACCTACTTCACAGGGTTGTTGTGAGGATAAAATGGGGAAGAGGAGGAGGATTATGTAAGATGCCTTGGTTTCCTTGCAGGAAAAAAAGGCAGGATCTAAATATAATAAATAAATTTCATCCAGCAACCAATCCTTCAGCATGCAATGGGGAGCAATATATATGCCTACAGAATGTTATTATACTCCAAATTATGACTGCTGATTTGTTTTGGTGAGCAACTATACATATTCTTTAACAATGCTAGGTAAGATTATGTAGTTTCAAAGTACTTGCTAATATTAAAGACTAAAACTGATATCTTTCTACCCTCCCATGTACACTGCATGAAAGCAAATTATGTAACATTTCCTCAAATTGTTATGCCATTTTTGCTTTGGGGCGGTTCTGCTGGCAATCACGCATTTGTTGGCTAATTGGATGTTTTACAGATAGGGGCAGGTGAAGAGAAGAGCTGGTGTTGCTGGTACTGTGGTGTTGTAAACATAGTCACTTCCACTTCTTGTTTAAACTGCCAGAGACACCTGCTCTCAGGGGTCAGGCCCTCAGAGAGCACAATGCATTGATAATACAGTGCAAGTTATAAGGCTTCTGGAGATGTTAATCTATTTTTATTTATAGTATTTATATGCTACATTTATACAAAATATCAAAGTAGTTCTATATTAATATGCCACTTCTTGTTTGCAAAGGTATCTAAGGTGGTAACATGTTAAAAGAAAAACCCAGCTCATTGGGCACCAGCTGGAGGAAAGGACCCATGAGATAAGGCAGGCTGTAAACACACACCCTTTCTGTGTATGTATTAATTAGAGCTGGAGAAAGATAGTTTTCCACAAGTCAAGTTTGAGAGTTCCTTTCCATTGTCTGTTTGCTCTTTGAGAAGTTCATAATCGCTTCAACTAGTTTAATGAATTCTTATTTCTGCAATATTTTAAAAAAAGCTTCACTGTGTAAAAACAAAACAAAAAAACTCATTTTAGAACTGTCCTGCCCAGCCCAGACATTGGGGAATAGTCCCTGGGCTAAAACACTGGCAATTTAAAAAAATAAATAAATCTCCCTTTTCCCTGGGGGTGCTTCCCGTCATCTTCACTTTCAACAAAAGCTTCTGCTCTAGTAGGTAAGAAGTTTAAGACATACCACCATAATAAATAATGTGATGTGGAGCTTACATAATACCACAGTCAAGACTAGAGCTGACATTCTAACAATACCATTAGGTACCCATCTATTTAGCATACAAGCATCTATTTAGCATACTGTGGAAGTATGTGCTACTTTGGCTAGAAGCTGAATGTAAAGGATACCAAAATTTGTTCTTAAATCTTGTTGCCTGAGGCTGTGGTGTCAATAGTCAGGATGTCAAGATGATTTGTGAGAAAAGATGCCATAGGACAGGCTTTCCCAACCTGGTGCCCTGTAAATCTTTTGGACTCCAACTCCCATCAGCCCCAGACAGCATGGCCAATAGTCAGGATGCTGAGAATTGAAGACCGAAACATCTGGAAAGCATCAGGTCAACTGTTAGGGCTTTACATCCAAGCCATGCTCTGTGCATCATTCTTCAAAATCTTTTAAATGTGATAACAATGTAGAAAAGAATTCTGTAACAGGAATTCTAGAATAAAATCATTCTGTTCCACACTGTGAGAAAGAACAAGATCATTAGTGTTTTGCAGAAGGGGACAGTCTTTTCGCGATCTGGTGACCAATGGCTCGAGTGCCCACAGAGAGGTCCCTGTGTGCCAGCTGTGGCACCCGTGCCATAGGTTCGCCATCACTGGTATAGGACCTGGGGAAGTGCACACATGTTAGGGTATGCTTTTTGAAGTAGTTTTTCTCCACTAATCCTACCCTCAAACACTTGACTTTAGCCATCTAACCATACTGAGAGAATGGGCATCAAAATGGCAAATTTGGTTCAATGTAGGCAAGTGTAAAGTGATGCACATTGGGGCTAAAAGTCCCAACTTCATGTATATGTTGATGGGATCTGAGCTATCAGTAACTGACCAAGAAAGTGATCTTGGGGTTGTGGTGGATAGCTTGATGAAAAGGTTGACCCAGTGTGCAACTGTTGTGAAAAAAGCAAATTCCATGTTAGGCATAATTAGAAAAGGAATTGAAAATAAAACTGACAAGATCATTCTGCCCTTATACAAATCTATGGTGCAACCACACTTGGAATACTATGTATACTTCTGGTCACTAAAAAAGGATATTGTAGAGTTGGAAAAGGTGCAGAAAACGGCAACTAAAATGATCAAGGGGCTGGAGCAATTCCCCTACAAGGAAAGGTTACAACATCTGGGACTCTCCAGCTTAGAAAATAGATGAGGAGACATGATATCATTTCCATTTCTGTGGAACTGCCTCTGGAGGTCCGGTCCAGCAGGCTCTGACATTGTGCTGCTTTCGGCGCCTGCTGAAGATCTCCTTGTTCTGGGAAGCCTTCTCTTCAAACACCAATGTAATTTTTAGGTTGGTTTCAATGTATTGCTTTTGTTTCTTTTATTTGTGTGGAGAGAAAGCCTGACAGAACACACACTTCGCACACACCCAGTCACCTGCATAATCTCTGCCCAAGGCAGAGTACCCTCTGTAAGGTATGCAGGCAAGTCCAGGACGCACATTTACATTTTTGTCCTCAATGGCCTTTTCCCCCAAGCAGTCTCAAAAGAGCTGCAAAATGTCCTACAAGCACCCGTGAGGAGCCATGAGCCAAAGTGGCACTGAAGAACCTCCGCACCCCCCTGCTGGGTCAGGACCGGTTCTTCCTGCCAACAAAGGGAGGGGCCAAGGGTGAGAGGGGGAGGGCGAGCGAGGATGTAAAACAGTCCAGGCTCCATTGAAGTTGTTGGGAAGAAGGTGCGAGGCTGCACGGAACGGGTCGTCGGCTGAGGCCAACCCGGGAAGCTCAACCCCCAAGCAGACTGCCTCGGTACTTTGTCGTAAGTCCGGCTAAATTACTAGCGATAGGCTAAGGTAGATTCTTCAGTGTTACATAAGTCTAGTGTAGGTTCTTTTTTGTTTGATAGATTCTGCCTGTGCTTTGCAAGCCCCATTTACTTCATTGTGGATTGCATTTCTGGGCTTAATTGATTTATTGACTAACTTCCCCTTATCTCCCTGACTGGTTTCGCTCCATTTAACTCTCTGTAAATAAAGGTCAATTTCACTCTGACTGAGAATGGCTGCATTTTGACCCGGTGCTTGATCCAGTGCGTTTGACCTGATTTAACCTAGGGAGCGCAAAAGGGAGTTCTTGGGTTGTCTGATTAACCACTTAGCTCCCAAACTCGCGGAAAAGGACCGGCGGCAGTCCTTCACAGTTTGTTTTTGTCTTTTTATTGTTCACCGCTCAGGAATCTGCTTGATATGAAGCAGTATACGAATACTGTAAATTATAATTAAAATTATGCATGGTGTGGAGAAACTAGAAAGTGGATAGGGAGACATTTTTCTCCCTCTCTCATAATACTAGAACCCGAGGTCATCCCATAAAGCTGATTAGTGGGAGATTCAGGACAGATCGGTTTGAACATAACATTTAAACTATTCTACCTGCATGTTACTGATTAGCCCCCCCCCCCATCAAATATTTCAGCAACTACCTTTGCCTATTGGAAAAACTTTCCAATTTATACAGCATATAAAACATGACACACAATGACTTTTCTTCACAAAAACAGTCAAACACATATACTAAATCAGATTTCTATTGATTTAGGGCAGCAGAAAACTTTTCAGAAAGTTTTCCCATTCAACATTTACCAGGAAACCATATCACTGCTTATGCACAAACCCTCTTATGCTGCAGCAGGATAACACAATAGACCTCTATCCATATTACTGGTTGAAAATCTAAATTACCCTAGCTGTGTAAAGTAAGCAGCCTTCCTGCATCTACATACTTTGCATCCCTTTGAGTAGCTTGTGAGAAAGTATCCTAAGTTAAAACCCACAGCACAGGTAAGAAACAATGGGGAAGGCATAATCAAGTAGTTTATAGATTGGACTTGTCCAATCATAGTAAACCCTTTAAAAGTAGGCAAACACACATAATATGTGGTAGTAAGGGATCAAGTAGTTGTATAGTCTCCTTCACTGATCCAGTTCAAGAAGTTTTTTAATCAAATCAAGTGATGGTCTCCAGGTATTCGGGCGCTTCCAGACAATGCTTTTATGGCACTATCGCCTTGCCTCGTTCACGGAATTTTATGGGGGGTCCAGACAATGACATCTTTCACTCCTAACACTCCCATGTTTCCCACCACTGCTTCTGCAGTTTTCCGTGCTGCAAAAAACCCAGTATTTTCTTTTAACGGAATTGCTGCATGGTGCCTTCTGATTGGTAGCACTAGGAGCCCTCCATCTGGAAGCACCTTTAAACTAGTAGTTGAAGGAGCTCAGTGTAGAAAAGTTGTAACTGTATTGCTAAGCACTACTGCAATTATTCTTCAGTACAGAGCAAGCTGGAGCCTGACAAAGTAGTTAAAATTTAGGATAAAGTAATAAAGAGACAACCTCCACAATCTATTTCTCTTCCTTAAATTTTTTTTTTTCAAACAATACATAAAAAACCGAAATAACAAACATACCACTTATATAGTGCTCCCGTCACCACGGGACCATAGAATACATTCTATCTCTATAATCTATAGTTATTCATTTTTCCAAAAATACAACATATCTTGACACGGCATACTCCCTTTCCCCTTATTCAAAATCCAAAAATAAACCCCAAATATCCTTAAAATTGTTTTTCTTTAATTGTCCCCTTTTGCATTTGATATTAGAAGTTAACATATCATTTAAAGCCATATCCCACACTTCTTTATACCAGTCAGTGATAGAGAAAACTTGCTGAACTTTCCATTTTCTTGTTATCATTAATCTACCCGCCGTTAACAAATTTACAATTAATTCTTTAACATTTTGAGGACCTTTTCAGTTATTGATAACAATGCTCATTTAGGACAAACCTCTAAATCAACACCAACAATTTCTGATATTTCTTCAAAAATCATTTTCCAAAAATCCATTACATTTTTACAACTCCACCACATATGAGCATATGTACCCAGCTCCTGACAGCCTCTCCAACACATTGGAGAACATTTATTATCTATTCTGTTTATTCTCGCCGGAGTCAGGTACCATCTCCAAATTAACTTATAGAAATTCTCTTTTATCCTTATTGACATATTTTTCAATATTCGCCTATCCCATATCTTATTCCACTCTTCCTTAATCTATTTCTCTTCTATCCTTCCACCACCAACTGACTTACAGGTTTATTGTAAAACAAGAATAATTATTCAATAAAGTATTGATAAAACTATAAGGGACCATCTGAGCTGTACTGTTTTGAAATAAAGCTCCAGTATTCATTATGTACTATTGTGCACAGGTCTTCCAGAAGGGTTACATTAAACTCACCCTCTTCCATAGCCTCCATAATTACAAGACTTCACCAGAAAGTGCAGGCAGCATTTATTTGAAAGTCTTTGCCTTTGGTTACGGCACTGAGACCAAGCCATCTTATAGACTTACCACTCAGGGTAAGGAATTGCACCTTCCTCCCCCTCTTCCTGGCTTTAAATCACAAAAATGTCCAACTCTCCCTTTTTGAAGTGCTGGCCTTCAGGTGGCACTCCTTCACTTTTCTTCAAGTAGAGGTTGTCCACTCCTCAGGAAGTGGCTCTCCAGACCGAGCTGCAGGTGAGACTTTTCAGGTGCCTCCAAGAAAGATGCCAAGCCCAGGCTTGGATATGCCTGAGGTCTTTCAGTAGCTGGCTGCTAACTGGGAAGCTCCAGGTCTCCCAGCAAAGGAAGCCCTGGGCAGTGGTTGCAAGTGAGGCCTTTCTCCAGCATCTGCCTTAGCAGGGAGCAAGTGAGCATCCGTCCTTGCGGGCAGCCCTCCCCAGCCTGTCTTCCCTTATTTTGCTCTTCCCACCACCCTCCTGCTCATGCCCCTTCCCAGAGCTTTATAGCCGCATCTTGATGTGTCCCAGCTGTTGCTGCTGAGGCTCCACTCTCCCACAGCTGTGCTGTGCTCAGCTCAAGCCAGGCAGGACTCCCTTTTAACTTTATACTCAAACCTAGCTGCCTGGGTGTTTTCAGCCAGAGAAGGAGGGTGACTCGATCTGGTGAGTCCTGGTGGACTGTTACAACTATGAAGGTCTGTAGTAAGCGACTCTCCCTTTTTGTCTTTAACATGTGCAAGCAGCAAAACCTTGGCTCTCTCATGCTGAGCCTGGCTTGTGTCTGTTTGAGGTGTCAAGAACAGGCTATCCAAACAGGGGTCCCTCAAGTAGAGACCACTGAACACTTTATAAAAATTTGCCCAACTGCTGTAGAAACCTGGAATAAGGTCGCACTCGCAAAAATGTTAGAATGGCTGGATTTGGCTCACCAAAGCTGGGAAACTATAGCAACAGGGTGTGAACCTGAGGGGGGGAATTAAAGGTCCAAGGAAAAAAATCATGAGAAAAAGAAGTAGTAGACAAATGAACCATAAAGAATGTTTTAGGGTAAGGGACTTCTGGGTCATTCCATGGTCAACTGTCCGGTTAGTAAACCTTTTTGTATTGATGGCTTTGGTTTTCCAAAGAAACAAAGAACTTAAAACTCAAAAACTATCTAATGTAGCGGGCTCTGTTACATATGTACAAAATATCAAAGCAATCAGTCAGTATGAGAAAGAAAGACTGCCTCAGATAAAGTGGAAGAAATTCTGGCCATGGATGTAGGAATCTACACCACCAATTACGTGACAGATTGATGGACACTGAAAGACCTCAAATGTAGATTAGGAATTACAGTATGTCAATGTATTAGTTTAAGTTAGTGTAGATCTGTAACTGTACTAGTTAGAAAATCTTGAAATTTGGGTGACGAATTTGTAAAGCGATTTCATGGTGGGTTGTAAAGAATATTGTTTTTAGTAGTATGATTTATTTATAATAAAAATCTATTCCTAAATATATATATATATATATATATATATATATTCCTAGAGAGCTAGTCATGTTTGTTTGCTACAGAAAAACCAGTAGAGGCCTGTGGTAACATAAGAGTACAGATTTAGGGCACAATTCTATGCATGTTTAGACAGAAAGAAGACTATAATTCCCAGCACTCTGCTTCTGTTGCCAATATTCAGGGGTGGGGTGGGTGGACCTTCAAAGGGAGACTCCAGCATGAAATTGTTGATAAAGTCTAGTTTAGCAAGTTTGATTCTATTCATTTAGGCCTTGATCAAGGAAGATTGTGTTATCAGCAATGACTGCTGTTGTGAATGTTGACTGTACTTATCTTGTATACATTTGAGGTTTGCAGAGAAAAGTTACAGAATGTACTTTTTGAACTTCATGGCTTTTGGCCCCACTGTTCTCCCACCCCCTTTCTTTACCCACATATATATATAGCTGCTGAGGACACTTCCAGGATTTGACAAAGTGGGCTCCAGAACATATACTACAACAAACATGTTAGTCTTTAAGGGTGCAATCGTATGCATGTTTAGGGGGGGGGGGAGTCCTTCAACTCCGAGCATTCAGCCAGCTTGAACTTTTTTCTGTCTAAACATGCATAGGATTGCTCCCTAACAGTACCACAAGACTCTCTAGTAAGGCAACATCTTTTAGTGGAAGCAGTCTTTTAGCAAAAAGCAAACGCATGTGGGTTTTACAGATCTGAGCTAGTGTCCTGGAACACTTGTAGGTATACCTTCAGTATATAGTTTTGCAGCAAGACATTTTTTAAAAGGCATTCTTTTTTGCTTTGTTCATTCAGCAAAAGAAGCCTCAACCAGCTCAAACATGCCAAGTCTCGATCGAGTCTGCCTGGAAGTCACACACCATGCCCCAGATACTCCCTCCCTTCTTATCCTAGCCATGTAGGGAATGATTTTAGTTCCATGGTGGAGAAAGAAATGCACTCTGCCCATGCTCAGAGATACTTCTCATGACTGAATCTCATATTCCAGAAGTCAGTCATATTATTGAATTCTGGATCAAGCAGAACCATCTTATCATTTATACTCACTGTGTATTTCTTACCAAATACATGGGGAGGACTTTACTAGGAATAGGTGGGATACAGCTTGTTTAGGCATGAGGGTGGCTCAGAGTTTAAAGCCAGCCTATTCAATGTTTTAGTCTCACTGAAACATTTATTTTAAAGGTGTTGCTGTAGTTGTCAAAAGGAGTCATAGGATAGCCAGCGTGGTTAGAGTGTTGGACTGGGACTCTGGAGATCCGGGTTCTAGTCCCCACTTGGCCATGGAGCTCACTGGGTGACTTTGGGCCAGTCACTGACTCTCAGCCTAACCTACCTCATAAGGTTGTTGTGAGGATAAAATGGAGAGGAGGAGGAGGAGGATCATGCTTTGGGTTCCTTGGAGGAAAAGAGGCAGCAGGACATAATAAAATAAAATAGATGTCTATCCCTACTGCAACCCATCCCTGCTCATATGACCAAGGCCTAATCATTATGGGCCAGTTGCAGATAAATACTGGAGGGGAGAAAAAGGAAGTCATTAAGTTGAGAAGAAAGAAGCTACGAAGGTGCAGGTCTCTTGGGAAATAAGCTTTACTATATATAGAAAGAGAAGTACTGAGACAAGTCACCACATGAAGATTTTTCAGACAAAGGAGATCTATCTGTTGTTTATCATGCTCAGCAGAAAAAGGTCTATGGTTGCAAGTGGTAAATTTGGAGGCATCAAAGAGAAATGAAATGATTAAGATCACAATCACATAGCCTAAATAAATAAATCTGGAAGAGCAGTAGAAAGCAGACATTAAACTATATCATCAAATAGACAAGTAGATATGTGTAGATCCAGCATGGTATTTTGAAGCATCTAAAAAAATCATGCTAGATAGCTCCATTTCGGATAGCCAGCCACCTCTGAAAATGGAAAGGGCAGTTCTCTTCTGCTTCAATCCACATTTTGGCCAGTGACCATAAAATAAATGCAGGTTGAATGATATACTGGTAGGACAAGTTATATTAATGCTGCCTGGAATGAAGGGACAGTGCCCTCTGCTGTATGCCAAAAAGGAAGCATATCATGAACATTTGGGGGGGGGGGGAGTTCTATAAACCAGGAATGAGCAGATGTTTTGGACTTCAGTTCCCAGCATTCCTTACCATTAGCCATGCTGGCAGGGACTTATGGGAGTCAAAGTCCAAAACATCTGGAGATCTACAATCTGCTCACCTCTTGCTGTACCTTCCCAAGCTGGTAAAAGGTGTTCCATGTCACAGAGGACACTTGTGCCTCTAATAACAAAGATAGATCTACAAGCACACACACCCCAACTATGAACTTGATCCATTAGGGGGATTGTAACCCCTTCCAGAACAGGTTGAGCACCATTAATACAGACAGATGAACTGCCCTCCAGTAGTACCTCCATCTTCTCTGGATTGAGCTTCAGTTTCTTGGACTTCATCCAGTCCATTACCATGGCTAGGTGCTAATTACGGTAAGCACTTCCTCCACTGCCTCACCTGAATCTGATGAAAAAGAGAGAGCTGCATGTCATCAGCATACTGATGGCATTATACTCTAAATCTCTGGATGACCTCACTCAGCTGTTTCATATAGATGTAAAATAGCATGGGGGATAAGATGGAACCTGTAGGACCCCAAATGCCATGGGGACAAAGAGGAATCCCATGGGGACAAGAGGCCATGGGGACAAAGAGAAATCCCTAAGCTCCGCCTTCTAGAAATGGCCATCTGTGTATGAGTGGAATATCTATACATTTGTACCACCCACACACAACTTAACCTCTCCAGAAGTATATCATGGTATTGAAAGCTGCTGAGAGGCCCAGCTGAATCAACAGGGCTGCACTCCCCCAGTCCCTTTCCCAACAAATGACATCCCACAAGGCGACCAAAGCAGTTTTAGTGCCAGAGACAGGCCTAAATCCCAGTTGAAATGGATCTAGAAAATCAATTTCATCCAAGTGGGTTTGGATCTAAATAGGCCACCACCTGACTTGTAACAGTTTTGTATAGTGATTTCCTTTTGTGAAGATCGGTGCAAGAACATGGCTTCCTCCTAGCTACACCTCCAAAAAGAAGTCCACAGCCCTCATAAGAAACATTGGGTAAGCAAGGGTTCAGGAGAAAAAAAGCAGCCTGTCCACCTCCCCAGCAGGGCAGAAGGCAAAAAGTCATGACTGAAAGTTTGAATAGAAGAGTGAGTGAAGCCGAGAAGCATGCATAGGCAAATGAGTGGCAAGCTTGCATTGATTAAGACCTGAATATTGCATATCGCCTAAAACACAAGCATCCACCTCTAGTTTGTGGTCACACTTGGGGCTGCTTCATATGTTACAGGCGTGTTTTTCAAGTCTTCTGTATGGCACTTTGGGACGGGGGAGAAAATCATTCAGTTCACATTTTAATGTGAACCTTATCCATTTTAAGGCTGACTTATTTAATTCCACTTTCAAACCACAGTGGAACCGAAACTCGAGTTGTCTTTTGAAATTTGCATTTCTCCAAAAATTTGCACTGGAGTTCTCCAATTAAAAATGTGCACAGAAATGTATATATTCAGAAAATTGCTTTCAGAAAATGTTTATATTAGGCAAAAATGCACGTATGGAGAGAAATGTGCAGAAAAATGCTGATGAATTTTCATGCATTTTAAATTAATTATTTTTTTACAAAATCTCAAAGTTCAGGATGAACTGAATTTAAGACTGGAGAAATTATCAAAGTTCGAGATGAACTGAAGATCGGAAAGATGAGAAACGGAGAGAAACCAACACTGACAGATTCATCTATCCCAAAGTCTGCACTGATGTGGTGCAGTGTCAGTGACCCTCCAGTGTCAAGCAGTCAAACCCCAGCAAATTTCAGATGTCAAAGATACCTCACAGCCCAGCAGCTGCACAACTACCATCGATGCTGCTTGAGATATTGGAGCTGGGGGTTTGTACGCAGTTGCTGTGCAAGAGAGTTACGGATTTCATTCGACATTTTTAGTTGTACATGCTAAAAAAAAGAAGTAAAGATAATGTGTTAACACAGCAGCTTTGGTACAGGTACTTACTGCTGGGAGTTCCCGATTGGCTACTGCCCCCTGGGATACCTATACAAGGCGACTTACGTACTTAGATGGGTATTGTGTGAAGTGGCTTTTACACTTTATTGGGCCAGAGTCTGTCTTAGTGTTAGAGCTTTCACTACAGTAGGATAATCAGCTAATGTAATAATCAGACTACCCCCACAATCGGTGACGGCCCAAGACGTTTGACTGCCTGAAGCAGAGTCCAAATGGTCCTCAGCCTACTGCACTAGTGCCAAAGTCCTGCTGCACCACTCAGGCACCAATCCCTCCTTCATCCATCTTCTTTGGCTCCTACCCCTTATGGTGCTGCCTGAAGCAGGTTGTTTCACCCTGCTACATAGCAGGGCTGGCCCCTGGCAACAATTGACAAGTTGCTTCTGTGACTGGCCCAATTCTATGCATGCTTACTCAGAAGTTCCATTGAGTTCAATAGGAATTATTTCCAAGTGTGCATAGGATTGCTGCTGTAACTGCATTACTAACATCCAATGTAAAAAGATCTAATTTTTGGATCAAGAATAGTTGTTGCGGCTATTCTGCAGATAACATTTCCCCCAAATATGTTTCAGTATTGCTGATTAACATTTGGGAGTTATTAAATATAGGAATTTGATCTATCAATCATCATAGTTTTCAGATATGTTGACTTCCTGGTCCTGTTATGATACATCTTCAATCTGCTGTTTAGATTTGTATTAATGAGTCATGTCCTCGCCCCCCCCCCCAATTAAGTTTGTTCTAGAACACACTGGTATATATTATTTCTCCCCCAATAAATCTTTAATGGGATCGTTGGTAACAATACTATAGCTATTTCGAGCACAGGAAAAAAAATAAGTATAATATATAAGAGGCTTATAACTTAAATACGCCCATTCAGTTGTTTAAATTTCCATCTGGCAACCCTGACCTGCTGCATGCACCTCTGTGCAGAAGTGATCTGCTAAGAGCTGGTGAGGCCAAGATTGACACACCCAGCAAGCAGGGTATATCTGTATACATTATGCACTGTAATGCTGATTATATTATTATTATTATTATTATTATTATTATTATTATTAGGTCAGGACGGGAGCGACAAGAAGTGGAGGCCTACATGGGTGGCTTCGGATCGCGGTGAACAGAAAGGCTCAGTTAGCGGAGCTCTTTCGAGAGACTGTGCAACAACGCAGAGGGTATAGGCAGCTTTTGCTTGCTTGTTTTAAACGGGAGAGATACTCCACTCTCGGGCTGGCTGCCCCCAAACGTCCCTTTCAGCAACCTGGGCAGGGTTAGAATATTTCAAGTGGAAGGGGCTTTGATCGGGGTCCTGCTATCGCTCCGCCCTGGGCAACCTAGGAAGCGAGCGGGCCCATCCTTCAGGCGCCTCCACCGGCTCCGCGCCTCTTCTCAACACGCGCTCGCTGTCAAGGAATGGCGGCGGCGCCTCCTCCAGCCGCTGGGGGGCGCGCTGCCCAACCACTGCCCGCTCCGACTATGGCGGCGAAGGCTTCCCCCCGCGGGCAGGGGCCGGACGGGCCGCGCCGCCATATTGGCTGTTGTCCTGTCTGAAAGCAGTAGCAGCGGCGGCGGCGGCGGCGGCAGCAGCGGGGAGCGATAGCGGCGTTAGCGGCGGCGAGAGCGCGACAGCGTGGGGCGCAGGAACGGCATGACTCGCAGGCGGAATAAGGCGGTAGGCGCGGCTGGGGCGCGACGGGAGCGGGCGGGGGGAGTAGCCCCCCCAGAGCCTCCCGCGCCCCCCGCCGGGCCCGGCCTTCCAGAGATTCCCGAGGCGGCGGCGGCGGCGGCGGCGGCGAGCAGCGCGGAGCAGGGCAGAGCCTCACAGGTACCGGGAGCGCGCGCGCGCCCCTATCCCGCCTTGCCCCCGGATCCAAGCCTGCATCCACACCCCTCTGCCCGTAGATCGCCTGCCCCGCAGCATCCATTTGCGGCGCGATCCACCCTTCACCCACATCCCTCCTGCACTGATCCGTCTGCGCTCGGATCGCCTACGTCCAGCCATCCGAGGGACCTCTTCGCCCTCACTTCCCCCACCTCCCGGAATCACCCTCCTGAATGCGGTTCCCGCAGCACATTGCTCGAGCACCCTCCCATCCCACCATGCATCTAGCACAACACCCACCGGGCTCCTTGCAGTCACTTCAATATCCACCTTGAATCCGGGCTCTCTAGATCATGACCCAGCTGTGTGTGTGTGTGTGTCCTCTATCTTCCCCCACCCCTCCGCTCAAGCCACCTGCTCCCCGTACATCCAGCACCCGTCAGGCCCAGATCCTCACCCGCTCATTCATGCCCAGTGCTGTCTTCATTCACCCAGCCCATTGTTACATACAGCACTCAACCTACACACCTCAAACCCTATATGCTGTACTTGGAGATAGCATGTCACCTTTTTACTTGCTCAGAACAGTGCATTGTGCACCTCAGCATGCAGAAGGCTGCTTGTACCTTTGCTTCCGTGTCCGTTTCTAGCTTCCTGAGGGAAGCACTATTCCATATGTTGGATGCACCTTGTTCTGTGCCACCCCACCCCAAACCTGGTACCTAGCGCACCCACACATTCTTTGTATGCTGCATCTAGTCGGGCTCCTTGTTACATCTTTAGCAGACCTTCTGAGACAGGCCTTCCTCATCAGTGCCAGCCAGTGCTCAGCACCTACAGCCCAGCCCTCTGTTTATGTTTTGAGCATTTCTCCCAGTTTCATCTGCTCCTCCATGGGGCCCTGCCCTGGGACCATGCTGCATCTTGCCCTTCAGATTGCGTCTGGGCCTGTTTCAGATACATGCATGCATCCCTTCCCAGGCTGTAGTAAGGGGTGGCAGCAGTTCAACTGGATCTTGTGCAGTCCAGGCTTTTACTAAACAATAAAGAGGTAATTGCATGACAAGGGAGTAGGGTACTATTGCTGCTTGCCAAGAAGAGAGGTTTAAGGTGGTTTTGCAGTAATGGAGAGTGGGGGGAGATGTGTGGATTGAGAACTCAGGAGGCTGGCAGCAGACAGCATTGACCAGTACACCACAGAAGGTCACTGTGTAAGTGATGTTCTGCCCTCCAACCAGAACTGAATTCTCCAGCTGGACCTTGCCATTAGGGTGAATTTGTAGAGCGACACAGAGTTCTTATGGGACAATTGGACAGCAGCTGTGCTGCAAGCAGAATGCAGTTTGAGCCAAGGAAAGAGCTAGAACCTGGCATGACCAAAGGAGGATGTGCAGCAGCCAGTCCAGTGTGCCTATTGGGCCTGGTTCTGGATAGGTCGCATCAGGCAAACAGTTCCTATCTCTGTACTGTTACCCATGTACACTGAGGTGGCAAATCCCCAGGACAGCTTTGTGTTAACTAAGGATTGTGGAATTAGCCTTCTGGGAAGCCAGGCTGCTGTTGGCAGACAGCAGACCTGCAGGAGTCTCAGCCAGAGTTGTACGGAATATGTGGAAGTGAGGGCTTGTCTACATACTGTGCCAATCGGCAAGACGTTCTCAGCCTTTTGAGGGGCCAGGCCGCTGTTCTTGTTTACACACATTTTCCAGCATGGCTAACAAAAGCTGTTTGGTTGGGATTTCAGATGAAACAAGCACAGAACCAGTTTTATCCACGGATAGGATGCCGTTCACTTAGAATGATATTTATGTGGCCTAGTGTGGGTAAAGAATGCCACACTGCCATCACAGAGTTGGTTGGAAGCAAGTCCACTGTGTTAGGAGGGCCACAAACTTTCTTGTCTGCTTGTGCCTCCTTGTCTTCACCTGCTGCAGGAGCTACTGTCTATCTGGTTTTTTTTATTATGTTTATATCCCTCCTTTTTTCCCTCTTGCAAAGAACCCAAAGTAGCTTACATGGCCCTCCTCCTCTCCATTTATCTTCACAACAACCCCGTGAGGTAGGTTAGGCCGAGAGTCAGTGACTGGCCCAAAGTCACCCAGTGAGCTTCATGGCTGAGTAGGGACTAGAACCCAGATCTCCCAAGTTCCAGTTCAGCACTCTAACCACTACACCACACTGGCTCTCTATGAATGCCTATGCTTTAGCACCTGATCCAGTGCTCAAATTATGGGTGAAAGGGTAGGGGGTCCCTTAATGAAATCCACAAGCCCCCAACTGTGACAGCCCAGTTGCATCTCCCCCAATTTTAGCCAAACCATACCCCCAACCTTTAGCCACCTGATTGCAGTCACAAGGGGGTCTAGCACAAAAGATAACAGAGCCAGGCCTTCTCTGGACCCTCTGTAATTTGAGCACCAATCGGATCCCCTGCAGAATATGCCATCTTCATAATTCAGAGAGTAGAAATGAACATGCGAATGAGCTCCTTGCTACAGTGTATTGCGTAGAGTTGGGAGTACTTAACTGGAGCTCACTGCCAGGTAAGTGGGTATAGGAGAGCATTCTGAGATGACTTGCCTTGGTGCTTAAGTGGTGCCCCATTCTTTGCCAAGAACTAAATTTCAAAAGCTGGTACAAAGATGTGCAACAGATAGGTCAGTTGAGATGCAGCACAGCAGCTTTGAGAGTTGGGGTGGGGGGTTGGCATTGGTCTGTCCCATCTATAGCAAGGATAGCTAACGTCAAGCCCATGCCCCTATTTCTCTGCTGCAAGAACGCATGACTTCTTGCTGCTTCTCACATGCATGCATGGAAAGACGTGGCACTGCATCCCACAATCCCAGTCTGGCAGGAGAGGCAGCTAGGGAGTTATACAGTTTCTTGCTTTCCATTGGGAAGTGGAGAGGTGTCACCCTGAAGTAAGAACTTTCCCAACCTCACCTTCCACTTTACAAACACCCTTCTCTTTCAACATCTTGTGGTGGGAGCTCTGTTTGCCAAGCTGCTGGGGCAATAAGGTAATGCCTGGAGCAGGGATCTGGGCCTGGAGCAGGGTAAATCCACCACTTTTTCAAGATATTGGCATGCCTCTCTTCATCTAAGTTGAGTTATGTGATTTACTTGTATGGTAAATTGATGGAGGTTCCAACCCATATTCAGTCATACTGCTGTGTCAGTGGGGTGTGGGATAGAACATTAGCAAGAAGATGTGGCTGACTAGAAGAAATACTTGTGCAAAAGGCCTAATTCCAAATGCTTGACGGGTGTGTGTGTCTAACACTAGTCACCACTACCAAGAGAGATGCTTTGAAATCAGCCGGCTCATGCAAAGGATATTGGAACATCCTGAGGAGACAAGTACAGCAATAGAAGTTAGGGGTGGGGCGCGGGGGGGGGACGACTTACAACAGTTAAGCACAGGATAATACACAACTTTCTTAAAATCCATTATGATTTACTGTAATCAGTTTTATAATTACCGGTATGCCATTTCTATATCTCCAATATTTTAAACAAAATAGAGTCACTGGAAACATTAGCTTGTTGCTGTCTTAAGAGCAATTGCTGTAGTGTTTTGACAGAGCTGCTGCACTAACAGTTCCAAGTGTAATGAAATGCGATTTAAAGCTGCAGTGGAAGTTGGAAGCCCAGAACAGGCTTCCAAATCCAGATGGATCAGGAGAGCTAGTTTGGGAACAAGGCCTCAAGTTGCAGCATCTGAAGTACCCAAGCATTGCAAATACATTTGCAGAGCATTGTCGATTAGTGAAATGGGAGGGGCCGTAGCTCAGTGGTTAGAGTACATGCTTTGCAATTCGCAAGGTCCCTGGCATCTCCAGGTAGGGCTGGAAAAATCTCCCGCATAAACCATGGAGCGGCACTGTCAGCCAGTGTCAACAATACTGGGGTAGATGGACCAGTGGACTGACTCAGTATAAGGCAGCTTCCTATGTTCCTAGTGAGCAAAAAGCAGTGGTACCTGAGCTATGAGAACAGAGGAAGAACAGCTACCTATCCCTAGTTTAGATACGGTGTGGCGAGGACCAGAGGGAGGGAAGAATAACTGAATTAAAGTTTCATCCTTTCTGCTTCCTGGACAATTCTCACGCATGTTATGAATATTCAATCCACTTATATGGGAAAGCGATTTGTGATTACCGGTATCACTTTGGTGGAAATTCCAGGAGAGCAGATGAGCTTTCTGCTGGTATGCATAGTTCTCCTCCAGAAGAATTAAAGTCCCAGAAAGGGAAGGCTGAGGGGCAGAGTGCATTAGTATAGATTTGTGCATTTGTTGTCCTTGTCCTGTCTCAATCACAGAGCCCTTGTTCTGAGCATAAGATGGAGATACACTGATAAATTCAACTAGGTAGTACACTTGCAAGCGTCACTAGGGATAAAGTTAAGCATTTCGCATTTATGTGGTGTTTTTAGATGTGCAAAGTGCTTTACATCCGGTTTCATTTATACTAACCAAGTGCTTCTTCATTTAATCAAGAAGTATAATGCTTAGTAGCTCAGGGAGTTTGAGGAGATAAATAAACAGAAGGTTGCCTGTAAGTTGTGGATGCTACAAGTGCTCTGTGAAAGGGACAGTGCACCTATATGCATACTTGATAGGCTAACTAGTGAGATTTTGGGACAGCATTTCCCCTCCCTCCACACTTCTCTGAGGCAGAGCTAAAATTTTGATAAGTGTACATAGAACCTGGACATACACAGCCCCACATATGTATACTCTGCACTGGCAAGCAACAAACTGGAAGGTAATTGTTGCCATTTACACCATACAGGACAGAGCTCCGGTGCCTTTAAAAGCTGTGTAGCAAGGCAAATCTGCAGGTGCATCTTCTCCCACAACAGCACCAAGAGAAACAGGACTATTGATCATCTCCCTTCTAAGCAGATTTTAAAGGCATAGTAACCTGCAGTGAAACTGACAACCCTACTTCAGTACAATGAGGCAAGTTTCTCTTGTCTACTCATATCTAACCAATTACGAGTGTAATGGCAGAGCTGTCCTTCACAGCACTTATTAGTGAGCTGTATGGAGGGTAACTTACAATAGTCTAATTAAAGTAATTAAAAAGAAAGTTAGTCCTCCAAGCAGAAAGAAGAGGGATGCTGCCAGACAGCACATCAGAGCTAGTATTATACAAGTGTTGCAAAACAGACTAGTAGTAGTAGTAGACGATCACTCGTGACCAAGTAAGATTGTCTTCCAGGAGAAAATTAAAAAATAAAATTATAAAAGGAGGAAATTCTAAAGAAAATTGTGTAGACTCTAGCGATGGGTCCGTAAGTGACTGTGGAGGCCAATTCTAGATGCACACAGCTTCCCACAGTGAGGACACAGGTTACCAGATGGAAGATGGTCCTGTAAAGGATTCGTTTGACGTACTTTTCACTTAGCACATTTCTCCCTTTCACCTTGCACTCGGGCTTCTTCAAAGTCCATAGAACCTTTGTGAAAGGCCAACCTCCAGTTAAAGCGTTCATGGGCCAGAGCTTCCCAGTTCCAAAACAGACTACTGCTGCTAGTACTAATAGTGACAGTAGTAATCCCTCAGGCTCTCAAGTAGGATTCTGATTTGCCATATAGCTTAGAGCAGGGAAAGCATACTGAAAGACTTGTCCATAACTTGATGTTGTTTAGCACCGCAGCCAGATTCTTCAGCTTTAATATACAGAAGGCAGTAAGATCTTTCCTAATTTTTGATACAACTTCTCATAGTCACTTAGATTCTAGGGTGCCCTAAGCAGTAAAAAGTGACCACTGTCATTGGAATTCAAGCAGCGTATAAGCTTCCTTTTGGAATACTGCCTTTTTATCGCTGCTGGTTCTTATTTGCAGCTGACTACCTGTGCACAAACTGATTTCTGCGTAGCCATTGTGCCATCTTTGTCCGGCTCCTGCTCATTTCCTGTTGTACTAGACCAGATTCTGTGCTAGCAAGACAGATTGACAACTTGAATTAACAGAGCTGCTTAACAACCCCCTCCCTCCCTCCCTGATTGAAGTACCAGTTGCAGTCTTGTTATCCAGGGCCATGATCCAGAGGTGCATTAAGTGGAGTTATTTTTGTATGTTTCTTTTCAGCAGCTGTCACACCCAGTCAGCCTTGCGGTTGGCAACTGCCTCTGGGTGAGCACCCAAATGGCCAACTGCATGCCAGCAATAGAGCATTGCATGAGACCACCACAGTGCTTGGTTGGATACAAAGCCACAATTTGGGGACAATGTGCTTTCCTGCTCTTTAGCATTAGAGAACTAACGGCTCCAACGCTGGTGGGGATAGCATGCGCTTGTGTACAATATATGAAACCTCCGCGTTGTGACATTTTCTTTTGCAGAGTCAGGCCATAAATGCCGCATGTGGGGATCTCCCCCCCCCCCACTACTGTTAAGAGGGTGCTGGTGCTCCAGTTTGCCATGATGGATGCTTGCTGCTCTTGCAATCAGTTATCTGAGTAGTGGAAGATACTGGCAGTTAGGACAAGATGCAAGGGACCCCATAGCCAGTGAGCCAGTGTGGCGTAGTGGTTAGAGTGTTGGACCGGGACTCGGGAGATCCGGGTTCTAGTCCCCGCTCAGCCATGAAACTCACTGGATGACTTTGGGCCAGTCACTGACTCTCAGCCTAACCTACCTTACAGGGTTGTTGTGAGGATAAAATGGAGAGGAGGAGGAGGACTATGTAAGCCGCCTTGGGTTCCTTTCAGGAAAAAAGGCGGGGTATAAAGATAATAAATAAATAAGTAGCAACCAGCTATGTGTAGCCAGCCACTCATCTGGGGGAGGGGGTACTACCCCCAAGCCAGATCCCTCATCTCTCGTTCTGGATAGTGGAAGAGGATAGCCCGCTGTTCTTCCTGCCACTCAGTTGGAAAGGATACCGTGGTGCTGGAAGCAGCACTTTGGTATTAGTGGATGTTCTTGACAAGGACAGTCAGGGATCAGATGACCTCCCTCAGACGAAGGAGGCAGACCATTCTGCTGCCACCACTGCTTGTCTAGGCTGCAGGGAGATGGCACAAAGCTGACTTCAGAGCAAACAGGACGCAGTGGCAGAGATAGGTAGAAATCCTTGCTGCCACTTGTCCCGACTACTAGAAGTTAGTCTATTTATTATTTGTTACATTTATCTTCTGCTTTTCCCCCTCCTCTTGCAAGGAATGCAAGGTGGCTTGCATGCTTCTCCTCTCCATTTTATCCTCACAACAACCCTGTGAGGTAGGTTAGGCCGAGAGTCAGTGACTGGCCCAAAGTCATCCAGTGAGCTTCATGGCAGAGTAAGGGCTAGAACCGGGATCTCCCTGAGTCCCAGCCCAACACTCTAACCACACTGGGTACCCTTGTGTAGCTTTGCCCTGCACAAGAGCAAGAAGAATGGGTTCTTTATCCATAACAGGTAGTGTAAGGCAAGGGGGCTGGGAGGAGAGAGAAGCAGACATCTCATTTTCCTTCCTTTATAGCAGTGCATGCATGTGGATGCACTCACCCCAATAGACCATACATACTTACGGGCCAAGAAGTGGGAGCCACAGATACAGGTCTCTTTGCACCCACCCCCTAAGTCATACCTTTTAATGTTGAGAGATATGCACAGCATTTTTTCCTTTCCAGAATTAAACAGCCAGTAGCCCTTTACATCTAAGACATTGGGTTGGAAGGGGGTTGGGGGCAGAGCCAAACTCCTGAACCACTTTCTAAATCCCCAGTTTCAAAAAGCAGGTCAGGTGCAAAATCTCCTGCAATAGGGATTTGCTCCAGTATGCATGTACAGGTAGCAGTAGCTCTTGTACCAAAATGCTTTTCAAATCCAGGGGTGTTCTAAAGAAGTGCACAGTTCAGGTATTCAGCTGATACCTGCTGAAAGGGAGTCCCCACACACTTCTGGATGAAAGCCCAGATTAGAGAGAAAGACACAGCAATAAAGCTTAAGAATTAGTTCTTAAGATCTTTCTCTTTTGTGTACACTAAGATTCCATAGTTACTAGCCGTTTTGGTCCATTCACATATCTGGGTCTTTAAAACCGCTCACTTGTTTCAGAGGTCCCATCACCGAGAGAATAATCAGACAGGTTCTGTGACAGCAGAATTATAACAAGGTACGTCTTAAATAGTTACCATTTCAGATGTGATAGTTGATGGAATGGTTACAAACCATTCTCCCCAAAGTGAGCATTTATAAGATGGTCGTTCCTGCTCCTCTCTCCTTCCAAGCTAGTCCTTGCTTAGAGAGGGTGCCAACAGAGCAGTTTACAAATATGGAGAACCAACAAGAGATGGACTTTGAGGGTGGCACTGGCAAAACACTAATGCGCGCTAATTTGTTATCTGTGTTTGGACTGCTCAGATATTGCACAGCAGTGCTGCTCCCCAACAATTTGTTAAACACGAGCTGGAATTCTTCCTTCATCTGAATCCCTTTGCCGTTAAGCTATGTGCTATGTTTAAAGCCAAACACTTTGCTCAGATTGATCTGGAAACTTACCTGCTCTAGCAGGAAACCAACAATCAGTCAGACATTCAGAGATACCAACTGACTTCATATAACTGTAGCTATTTTGGGGTTGTATCCAATGTTAGTTCTACTTGGAGTAGACCCACTGAAATGAATGGGACTTAAGTTAGAGTAACATTGGATACAACCATTTGTGTTAATTACCAAGACCCAAATAGGCAGATGCTGCTCCTGTTCTCCGATATGGAAAAATAGGTTTGGTTCCTATTATTCATTTAAAATAACCTGTTGTCTTAGCAGAGCTTTTAAAGCAGCTTATAGTGCCTTGCAGAAGTATTCACCCCCTTTGACTTTTCCACAATTTGTTGTGTTACAACCTGGAATTGAAATGGATTTAATTGGCATTGTTACCACTTGATGTACGCAAGCTACTCAACACTGTGAAGGTGCAAAAATATTTTTATTGTGGCACAAAAGTTAACAAAAACAAACTGGCACTTGTTGGTTGCATGAGTATTCCTCCCCTTTGCTGTGACATGCCTAAATAAGTTCTGGTGCAACCCACTGTCTCCAGAAGTCACGTACTGTAGTTGAATGGAATCCACCTGTGTGCAGTTCCAGTGCCACATGATCTAAGATTTAATACACCCATTTCTGGAAGGCCCCAGAGTTTGTTGGAGAGCACATCTAAACAAACAGCATCATGAAGACCAAGGAGCTATCAAAACAACTCCGGGATAAAGTTGTGCAGAAGCACCTATCAGGGTTGGGTTATAAAAACATATCCCAAACTATGAACATCCCCCAGAGCACCATTAAACCCAATATTACAAAATGGAAAGAATATGGCTTAACTGCGACTCTGCCTAGAGAAGGCCGTCCACCAAAGCTCAGTGACTGGGGAAGGAGGACATTAGTCAGAGAAGCAACCAAGAGGCCAATGGTAACTCTGCAGGAGCTGGAGAGATCCTCAGCTGAGATGGGAGAAACCATGCATGGGACAACTATCACCTAGATGCTCCACAAAGCTGGGCTTTATAGAAGAGTGGTGAGAAGAAAGCCATTGCTAAAACAAACCCGTATCAAAACACATTTGGGGTTTGCAGAAAGGCATCTGGGAGACACAGCAAACCTGTGGGGAAAGGTTCTCTGGTCTGATGAGGCCCACATTGAAATTTTGGCCTTGCTGCAAAATGCTCTGTGTGGTGCAAAGCCAACAGTGCTCATTGCCCTGAGAAGACGGCATCCCCACAGTGAAGCATGGTGGTGGCAGGCAGCATCATGTTGTGGGGATACTTTTCCTCGGCAGGGACTGGGAAACTGGTCAGGATTGAGGCAAGATGGATGGTGCCAAATACAGGGCAATTCTAGAGGAAAACCTGTTTCAGTCTGCAAGGGACCTGGGACTGGGGTGGAGGTTCACCTTCTAGCAGGACAGTGACCCTGAACACACAGCCAAAGTAACACTGGAGTGGTTTAAAAACAAGAACCTGAATGTCTTAGAATGGCCCAGTCCATGCCCAGACCTCAATCCAATTGAAAATCTGGCAAGACTTAAAAGTTGCTGTTCCCCTACCGTTCCCATCCAACCTGACAGAGCTGGAGCAATTTTGCCAGGAAGAATGGGCAAACATTTCAGGATCCAGATATGCAAAGCTGATAGAGACTTAACCAAGAAGACTCGCAGTTGTAATGGCTGCCAAAGGTGCTTCTACCAAGTATTGATTCAGGGGAGGTGAATACTTCTGCAACCAACAAGCACCAGTTTGTTTTTGTTTACTTAACTTTTGTGCCATGATAAAAATATTTTGCACTTTCACAGTGTTGAGTATCTTGTATACATCAAGTGGTAACAATGCCAATTGAATCCATCTCAATTCTGGGTTGTAACACAGTAAAATGTGGAAAAGTCACAAGAGGCTGAATACTTCTTCAAGGCATTGTGTATATCAGGGCACCATAATAAGAACCAAGTATGAAATCAAATAATTAATTGCCTGGACAGATTACTTGCCCTACTAGGTTCTGTTTTCTATAGTCATACTTGTTTCACTGTTCCGTTTAGGTTTGTCAGCTAAACTAAAATGTGTCTATCTGCCTTTCAGTAGTAGATTTACATAAATGTACATGTTGTTAGACCAGAATAGAGCTGCTTTAGGATCTTGACAAGCAAAGTAAATTGCCATTAATTTCCTTATTACAGTAATATAGCATTACCCTGTTACAGTAATACACCAGAATCAAAATAACCTTAAAAATACCAAATGTGATTTTGTCACAGCCTCACCAACTAAAGTTTCCCCCAAGTCAAATCAGCTAAAGGTTTGGTTGATTGATCCACAGGTTTAGGAGTTGCAGTTCTAATTCAGATGAATATCCTATCTTTACACCACCACACACACAAACTCCCCAATACTCTAAACACCTGTGTTCTTCCATTTTCTAAAGGGCAAGTGAATCATCTACATCTTAGAGAACACCCTTGTACTCAACTTTGAGATGTTAACAGGATACCTACAGCTGAGGGGAATCAAAATTAGTTCCATTCTCAAGAGATGGGAAGATGCTGTGTAGCCTCACCCTTTCAACTTGACCAACTGGCTCTTCCAACAAAATAGCATCTCATCTGTAGGAAAACAAGTCCTTTACTAGTTAACCAAGGGTCCCAGGGCAGTAATGCATCTCAGCATTCACTAACCAGGACTGCTACACTATAGAGGGGTTTCAGTTACTAGCTATAGGTGCACAAACAAGGAAAATAGACTCTTATTTTGAATCCTACAGGAAAAGCAGCATCTTTCAGCAGCAGCAGCAAAACTCAGAACTAGCTGTGTTATTTAGTATACCCTTGCTCCCCAAGTATCTAAAAGGGTTTCTCTAGGGACTCACCTGCTTTGCTTTCATGCGTTAATATAGTCTCAAGTGTTAGCCAGTGTGGCGTAGTGGTTAGAGTGTTGGACTGGGACTCAGGAGATCTGGGTTCTATTCCCCGCTCGGCCATGAAACTCACTGGGTGACTTTGGGCCAGTCACTGCCTCTCAGCCTAACCTACCTCACAGGGTTGTTGTTGTGAGGATAAAATGGAGAGAAGGAGGATGATTATGTAAGCCGCCTTGGGTTCCTTGCAGGAAAAAAGGCGGGGTATAAATATAATAAATAAATTAGCAAGAATAGCACAAACTAGCTACAACATGTTATAACCAGGATAAGTTTGGAACTGCATGTATTTGAGCCAACTTGTGGTTAACAAGCCTCATAATAGATTCTGAAGAAAAATAATAATCAATTCCAAGCACATATTCAGAGACTACAGAGGAGAGAGGAATATAGTACCTACCTTCATTTCTCCTTTACTATTATCCTAAAAGGTGGCTATCTCCTCAAAGCATTTGAGGATCTACTGCACATGCTCAGTCATTCTGTTTGCTGATTGGCTGCAGGGCCAAGAAAGGGTGGAGCTGAAATTATAAATACAACTCTAGTTAGGACTTTGGCTTTTATGTGCTGTGTTTTTGGGGCTGGGATGTGCTGGGGAAATGCTTTAAATTATAATTGTGTGAATTCTCTTTTTAAAATACTTTCCCCTGCTGAAGTTAATACTAATTCTTGTTTTTTGGGTTGTTTTTTTTGGCAGGGGTAGAGTATCATTTTCTGTTTAACATAAAACTGGTCAAAAGAAGTCTGGAGTTGATTCAAAGTATCAACTTGAATCTGCAGTTGATTCCATATGTTGCTGAGGGAAGTCTCTTAGTAGTCTCAATCCCAGTCTTACTGTGGTAGCTCTACCTAGTAGCTGCTATGGGTGGTGTTTTGATAGAAACACTTACCATGGGAGAGACTTTATTCCATGTTAAAGGTGTTTCTGGGCATTTTTACTCTGTGCAGGTGGGTTATTGTCTATGTGTCATGTTGTAAAATTGGAGCTGTGCCTTAGTTAGAGTACATGAAATTCTTCCAGGGTAGCTGTACCATGTGCCTGAAACCTTGATGTTGCTTGGAGAGAGTTCCATATGATGTTGGTAAGATTGGAATCCTTCGGAGCGGCTTTTTGTAAGAGGTGTTGTGAGTCCTGCCATGGGGGCAGGGAGGGCTCAGGATAACATTAGGGTAACATTAGCATATGTGGATAAACATATCCAGATTAGCGTTAAAAGAGCAAGGCTGCAATCTTATGCACACTTATTTGGGAGTAGGCCCCATCGAACTCAATGGGCCTTCCTTCCAAATAAACGTATACTGGATTGGGCTGTACATGATGTTGGTGGGCAGCAAACTAGGTGTGAGCTGAAAATGACTGAAGGATTGACAGGAAAGATTCCTGGTTGGGTTTTTTTCCTGAGCTCAAAGTTTATTACCTTGGAAATCCAAATACATCACTTAGCCTCTCTGATCCCTGGTAGCATCTATAATCAGACTGACATAGTAGCATGCTTGAGAACATCTATTACAGGGTCTTATGCATGGGCTGAGAGAGAAGCTTGTAGGACAGCCTAGTTGGTAAGAAATAGGATTTTGATGTTCTCAGTAGGAACAAATCTTTGTCTACCCAATGTCTTATGTGAAAGGGGTTCCCCCATCCCACAGAATGGGATGGATCAAAAAGAAATTGAACATAGTGGCTAGATATCTGACAACACCCAAGGGGAACTGGGCTAGTGTGGAAGCAAGTGTGTCACTACATAGAGCGGTTCTCATATTGTCAAATGTTACAGCCAAGGAGTAATCCTTCCAGGGAAATAGATGCAGTTTTCTCACAAATGATTACATAACATAATAAAAAATATGGAGAACACAATACAGCACACAATTTGCTTGGCCCAAGTCAGTAGGGTGAGCATGACGTAACAGGCTTTTTAAAAGTGATTCATATCCTGGAAACTGAGGCAACAGTCATGGTGAAATCAAGTCTCAGACCTTTTTCTTATCAAAGAGGTCTCTGACCCCATGACATATCAAAGATACATTTTAAAAATATCATTTCACTCTCCTCTACTATGACTAGGGTCCAGTACGAAGACCCCTGTTATGGGTGGTACAGTTCTGGGGGAACTATACCGCCTCAGCTTTCACAGGGGAGGATTACTTATATAAAAATGGTGCTCTGTTTTATTATTATTCATCTTGTTTATGTCAAGGGGCTCAAAGCAGTGCCCATGGGGCTATCCCGTTCGGTCTTATGATGTAGGGTATGCAAGGCTGCAAGAGATTGTACTCGGTGAGCTTCATGGCTGAGCAGGGCTTTGATTCTGGGGCTGTGAACGGATACAGGGCCGGATCAAGGCCAGGATGGGCCCCGGGGCTGGCCATCTGTACTCTGCCCCCCTACTCTGCCCCCAATACTGAATTGACACACAGCATTTGTGCACGCATGCACACATAGTCAACAATGTACAACAAAAATGCAAAAACATTTTTTACTACTTATTTTAGTGAAAATCAACTGGAAGCAAAAGAGTAATCTTTTCCATGGTAAGGAACTCAAATACAAGCATCCCCCTTTACAGCATGCCGACATAGAAAACACAAATATACATTAAAGCGTTTTCTCCTTCTCTCTCATACAAACATACACACACACACACACACACACACAGTCAGAAAGAGACACAGACTGCCTCACTCAGACACAGCAGCCAAACAGGACAGACACTGAGGAGGACCTGCAAATGCCTCCCATATTTGGGCCAGTCACTTCCTCTCAGCCTAACCTACCTCACAGGATTGTTGTGAGAATAAAAATGAGATCTTTAGCTCTTGGAGGAAAGGCAGAACATAAAGGTAATATAACAATGTAAATAATTTTAGATCAGAAAAACAACCTTGTCTTAAGCTGTGTTCATAATAAGCCTCCATAGCATGCACAATGACCAATTGTGCACTGCATGCTGCCTATGTGTGCACTCACTTTGCATGCATGTGCACTAGAGAGAAGATGCATCCAGTATCTCACTTGGAAATATATCTTATGGGGATCCTCAGGAGGGAGCCTGAAGTCTGACATCAACCCTTCTAACTCATGTTAAACATGAACAGTTTTGAAGAACAGCCTCTTGCTTCTCATATGCCCTACCCATATGCCTCCATCTTCCGTATGAACATAAACTCAAAGACTGGGTTTGCACTGCACGAGAAGCAACCAACGATAATGGACAATGGTTGCTCGTTATGTCATGCAAACCCAGTTGAGATTAGCAACCATTGGTTCTTATTGTGGTTGGCAACCACAATAAGATACAAACATTTATTGTAGGGTTTGTTTGACTCACAATGGATTGTCATGTTGTCCGAACCTGGACGATGGGTCAAGCCTCACAACAAGTGAGCTGCTTGGCAAGAGCAGCAAAATTCTCTTGCTGCTCTTGCCAAGCGGCTAGCCAGAGTGCAGCTGACAGCTGGTCCCAAAGTGCCCAGGCGGCACCTGGGGGCAGATGTCAGAGGCATCCTCAATCTCCACTCTGTGTTGCCGCCCCATGCTTGGGGCAGCGTTATAGAGTGGAGATGTTATTGACATGTCATTGTCAATGGCATCTCCGCTCCGCGCTGCTGCCCCGGGCATGGGGTGGCGGTGCAGAGCAGATCGGGTACCCCTGCCTCCTGCTCGAGAGGTCTACTCTCGAGCAGTAAGTGGGGGTGACCTCTCTGCTCTGTGCTCTGTGCTTCCTGGGACCCCAAAAAGCAGGTCCCCCAAATGAACCAGGAAGTCCCTTCTGCAGATAAGTGGTCCCTTATGACCAAATGTTGATCATAGCTGTCAGACTATGTCAGCTGTCATAGTCATAGTTTCAGACTTCACACACTGAAAGGTGGTAGCAGGCTCACTTCTCACAAAACGATTGGACAAAATGACTGTCCATTTCTCACAAAACATTGGAATGTGCCTGAACATTTTGTCTCTACAGGGGCTAGAGATTTGCCTTAAAAAATAAATTTGAAAGCTGAAAGTCTGGGCTGAGTAGTGGGCCTCCTCAGATCATGAGCTGGGGGCTGCAACCCCTTTAGCTCTCTGGTTTCATAGATTCATAGATCATTTATTTATTTATTTATTTATTACATTTATACCCTGCCTTTTTTCCTGCAAGGAACTCAAGGCTGCTTACATAATCCTCCTCCTCCTCTCCATTTTATCCTCACAACAACCCTGTGAGGTAGGTTAGGCTGAGAGGCAGTGACTGGCCCAAAGTCACCCAGTGAGTTTCATGGCCGAGCGGGGACTAGAACCCGGATCTCCCGAGTCCCCAGTCCAACACTCTCACCACTACGCCACACTGGCAAGAGATCATTGAGTTGGAAGGGGCCTACAAGGCCATCGAGTCCAACCCCCTGCTCAATGCAGGAAACTAGAGGAGGGGTCTCCCATCCAAGTAATAACCAGGCCTGAGCCTACTTAGCTTTCCACACTCAGACAAGCTGAGCCAGCGTGAGCCACAGGCCTGTATATTCACGTCATGTATCTGATGAAGTGGACTGTAGTCCATGAAAGCTTATGCCATAATAAATGTGTGAGTCTTTAAAGTGTCTGGCCATATACAGATATACATAACCTGAGTGGTGAACTTGCTTGGAAAGAGTGCTCACTGTCAGCGAGGCTCAGACAAAACTCATGTGTTCAAAGAAAGCATTGGGGGAAGATCATGGGGCTGTTTGGGCTAGCCCTGCTTCTCCCCACGGCTGAGGTGCCCGGTGGGCATGCCCTGCTGTCCATGCATTCAACATCCTGAGAAGCAGCTGTGCCTGTGTACCAATTTATCCATGCAAGGGGAGCTCCGAACTGGCACAGGATCTACCATGTGTACGTGGGTAGGGGCTCTTCTCATGTGTGACCAGCAGAGTGTGGGGTTGGCAACAGGGGCTGTGGCCACTGGGCATAACATTGCTTTCTCCCTCACTGCTTGAGGGGTATGTTTGACTTTCCTGCAGGAAGGATCCATCTCTGGGGAAGCCAACATTTCCTGTTCCTGCAGAAGCTGGCCACGGAGAATGCTGATTGGCTGGTCTCTGTGATATTACTGTCACTTCCTCCACTCACCCTTCAGAGTTTTTAATTTTATTTTTTTAAGGATTATATATATTAAACAAATAGGACCCTGAATGAATATTCAAGTGCCTGAACCTTCATGCTGTGCTTTAAAAACTTTAAAAAAAAAACAAAAAAACAAAACAAAACGCAGACAGCCTGCTGGAAGCAGGAGGAGGGCAAAATGGAGTCCTGAATCAAAATTGGATTCATTGATTAGTATGTCCATCAAAAGGGTTGCAAAGATTCGGGAAAGCTCAGCTCAAGCTGTGTGGGAGGGAAAAGAACAGTGAGCTCAGACTCTGAGGTACACAGCCTAGCTTCCGCACATCTAGCCCACTATCTCCCTGGCCCCTACCTCCTCCACCAGGAGGCTTGGAAGTAAGCGTTTTCTCAAGGGGGTACTTTGTGACATTGGGTGCAATTTTCATGTGGGGACACTCAAGTGACTCCCCCCCCGAAAAAAAACTGTAGTGGAAAAGCCCTGCAAGAGAAATATTCTACGCTGGACAGTGTATATTATTTGGATCAGCCCTGAGACAAAACGAAGAGTTTGCTTGGCTGGTGCTATTCAGCCTCATCCAAGACCTGAGAGAGGAATAATGGTGTTAAATGAAAGGGATGGGGCAGGGCCACCCAGGCTCCTCATGTCCTTTAAGGGAGTAGAAAACTGACTAAATTGGGGTGTGTGTGTGTCAGGGACACTACTTGATGGATATCCAGCATCATCAGCAAAAAGAGAGAGAGAGAGAGAAGGGACCCACAGCACTCCTGACCGTTGGCCATGCTGGCAGGGGCTTCTGGGAGTTGAAGTCCAAAATATCTGGAGATCTACCTTCTGCCCACCCCTATTTTAGATTATGTCAAAAGGAGAATTTTAACATGTTTTGTGTTTTGACATCACCTGGTCCGGACAGGTTTCCAATTGAGCAGTATAAAACATTTTCCAGTCTTTTGGTCCCAAAGTTTTATAATTAAAGTTTTGAATCGGGCTCTCTTTTGTCGTTGTTAAATGATGCTTCTATTACTGTGATTCCTAAGCCTGGCAAGGATCATATTTATTGTGCTAACTACCAACCTATTTTGTTAATTAACATTGATATTAAAATATTAGCTGCAGTTTTGGCCGATAGATTGCAACCAGTTATTACAACACTAGTTTGACCACATCAGGTTGGGTTTATTAAAAGTAGGGGCTGATAATCTTAAATTAGTTGTTGATTTGATAGCTTTAAATAGTGATAGAACGGACCCGGCTACCATTGTATATTTGACCGACAAAAAGGTCTTTGACAAAATTCATTGAAAATTTATCTTTGTTATGCTGAGAAATTTTGGCTTTCCTATAGAATTTTTGAAATGGGTCAATATTTTATATTTGAGCCCAAGAGCTAGAGTTATGACCAATGTTTTTTGGGGGTTTTGTTTTGTTTTTGATTTTTTAATACTTGGGAGAGGTACGAGACAGGGATGTCCACTTTCTCCATGGATATTTGATTTATGTTTGGAACCCCTGGCATGTGCTATTAGACAGAATAGTAGTATTCATGGATTGATCTATGATCGTTTAGAATTCAAAATTATTCTTTATGCTGATGATCTTTTACTGTTTATCTCAAAACTCCAGTCATTGTTTCAGCTTTGATGCAAGTGATTAATACTTTTGGTGATTTGTCTGGCTATTCAACTAACTGGTCAAAGTCTGAATTGATGCCAATTGGAGATACTATATCTCATAGTATATTAGCTAATTGGCAATTTCGATGGTGCCCAGATCTTATTACTTATCTGGGAATACTTATTCCCAGAGACATATCTCAAATGTTCAAGCTAAATTTGAGTAAGTTGATTAATGAGATCTCACAGGATATAGATCTCATAGGGTGTATCTAAAGTTGAATTTGTGGGGTAAGGTTAATACACTTAAGATGAATATTATAACTAGGATTGTCTGTGTTTTACATGGCATTCCTCTATTTATACCTGGCAAGTATTTTCAAAAACGTAATGCTCTGTTCCGTAAATTTCTTTGGGGTTCGTCTCCACCATGAATTTCTTTGAAAAGAATGCAACTTTCTATTAAAGGTGGTGGGTTTGGCCTTCTAGATCTTGTTTTATATAATAAGGCTTATTTGTTGATCAGTACTAAATTTTGGTCTTTTCCACTTAGATTAGATTATCCATCTTGGTCAGATTTTTTTATGTCTGGATCCTCTCTCCAAATGGATGGCATTAGGTTCTCAACACACTAAAATGCATAGGGTTTCTCCTACAATTACAGTGGTCAGAGAGGTGTAGTGTATAATATCATGTCAATTATAGTTTTATCCATTTTCTCATGCGAAATTGACTCTACAGGGAAATCCAGATTTAAAAATTGGAAAGAAAACGTTCATGTCATGGACTTGGACGGATAAGCTGATTTTTACCTTGGATCAATTAGTGAGTGCTGATGATGAGTTTTTGTCATTCTCAGCTTTGCGTGCCAAATACAATTTGCCTTCTATGGCTGAATGGCAATATTTGCAATTGCAACATTCGTTAGAATCTAGGCTTGGCCCTGCCACTTTTACAACTTCAGAATCTCCTTCACTGTTGGAAGCACTTATTGAGGTTGATCAGTTATATCGACGCATGATCCATGTTTATAAATACTTATTATCGGTGAATAAATATGATATACAAGGTCTTAACCAGGAACGTAATAGGGAACTGGACTGTCCTATTTTGCCTATCAATGGATTGTTGTTTTCACGACTGTGCCAGAAGTGTCAATGGATCTTCGGTTATTTCTTATTCAGCAAAAATGTTTGTTTCGTGTTTATTGGATGCCATAACTTCTTTTTAATAAGGGTTTGTCTAAGTCGGCTAACTGTTGGAGGTGTACCAGTAATACAGCTAATGCTTCTCTTACCCGTATGTTTTGGCAATGTCCCGTAGTTGCCTCTTTTGGAGAGAAGGTCATAATACGGATAAACTTAGTATTGGAATGCTCTTTAATATTTACTGATGCACATGCTCTCTTAAATTATTTACCTGTTGCTTGGAAGTTAATGCAAGGTCAAAGTAAATGGATTTTCTGCACTCTTTTGACAGCTAAAAGACTGATATTACAACATTGGAAAGATAAATGTCTACCTCCTGTAACACAATAGATTGAGGACCTAATGATGCTTTCAACATTTGAACTGGTGGTAGACACCACCTGCAAATGGATAAATATATGGATATTTGGTCTGCCTTTCTTGAACCTTATGCATAATTGTTTGTATTGATAGCTGTATTTTCATATACACATATATACACATAGGTACACATTTCATATGCACCTATTGTAAGTGGTTCATTTCAATTATGCAAGATTTTTTTTTCCTTTTCTTTTTTTCTTATGGTTTTGTTTTGTGTTCTTTTGTTGAAATTCACAATAAAATTAATTAAAAATGTTTTGGGTGGGCACAAAAGGGGGGTTACAAACATGGAACACCTGCCTTCAGTGCAAATACTTTAAAACTGTTATCATTCAGCCATTCTTCTTGAGACTTTTCTGAACTTTGGTCTTGCTTTTAAGATGAATAGACTATTCAGGGTTTATAATGAAAAGGATGCTGAAAAAGCCAATCATCTTACCTACAGAGCCAGGGGATGGATTTATAATAATTTCCCCTTCCCATGTGCTGGCATGTAGTTACATCTGAGTTTCTTTTTACCCCGTATGGGGTGTGTCTGATTTACTGGGAGTGGTCTGATAGTGCCAGTCCATGTCCTGGTGTGGAACTTTTCCTTTGTCACTTTTCTTGCTTCGTCCCACCCCCCACTTCCCAGTACACCTGTTCCTGCTGTGATTGTGAGAAGGCCAGTTTTCCTTCTGTCTGCTCCTAGTGCTCTCTTTGCCCCCTTGTGCTTGCTTTGTCTCACCTTGAGTCTGAGAGAGACCATCTGCTTTACAGCAGCAGTTAGATGCACGGTCCATTGTCCCGGGCTTCTCGGTTGGTGGGGGAGACAATGCGACCCTGCCCTTAACTCTTCATGCCTGTCACCATCTCTGAGCAGAGTTGAGGCCGATGCGTCGCCTGGCTTCCGCCCCAGAGCCAGACAGGAGACTGCAGGCCATGCCTCGTTGTGTGGGGAGAATGAAAGGAGCAGCAAGGAGAAGGTCTCTCTGCCTTGCGTGTTGCAGCTGTTCCTCTGTCCTTCGCTCACACAAAGTGTCGGACAAGAGACAGGCTGTCTGCCTGCCGAGCCCACAGGGCCTTGGGATAGTGCCGAAAGTGTTCGGTGGGGAAAGCAGCATACTGGGCTGAAGCAGGAGTTGAAACTTGGGTAACAGTGGGAGGGGGCAATAAAAGGAACAGAAAGGACTGGGTTAAAAACAGATGCCCTTCTTGTTTACATGCCTCTCCTCTGCTGTCATGGGCTGTTTGTTCTCTCCACCCACTCCGGTATCTGCCACTCTGCTAGTGTGCAGATGGATGCTAATTAGGCTTTGATGGGGTTGCTCAGTGTGAACTGTCTTGTAGCAGAGACTGCTGGGGAAGGGGTTAGCTAGGAAGGACTAGAAAATGTCCCTGGGGCCATCTAGCTGCCTTCTGAGAGCCAGCATGGCGTAGTGGTTAGAGTGTTGCATTGGGATTTGGGAGACCCGGGTTCTAGTCCCCATTCGACCATGAAGCTCACTGGGTGAGTTTGGGCCAGTCACTGACACTCAGCCCAACCTACCTTACAAGGTTGTTGTTAGGGTAAAATGGAGAGGAGGAGGAGGAGGATTGTGTATGCTGCCTTGGGTTCCTTGGAGGAAAGGTGGGATATCACTTTGAGAGAGATATTAATACTGGGCATTTGGGTCTGGGTGGCCTGTCGGCAAAGTGTGCCCACGGCTCTGCAAGAGCCTTGTCTAAAGCTCTGGGAGTTAATGTGCCAGGCAGGCAGCGATGGGACATGCCTTGGCCAAGCAACTGCCTGTGCGTTTCCTGTGAGCAACATGCGCCGTGTATTTGTGTGTGCCCCGCTGCAGGTGCTGCCTACTTCCAACCAGTCGGTGCAAACGTGCTGCTTGCTGTGCCACCGGGAGCGTAAAGACTGGGGAGGGCCATCCCACAATGGGTTGGTATCCCCAGGCGAGCGGCTGCCCCCAGACTTCGTACCAACGCTGGTACAGAACCTGCTGGGAGAGATGCCGCTGTGGATCTGCCAGAGTTGCAGGCAGAGTGTAGAAGAGGAAGAAAGGAGGGCGGTCCAGGAGCAGGCACTGGCGGTAAGCACTGAACCCCCGTGGAGTGTATTCCAGCCAGGGCCCGTCACAAATGCCTGTGGGTAACAAGAGGGCAGAGGTAGCCTCTAGATTGGTCTTCCTAGTCTTACTCAGCACCCCTAACAAGAATCTCAGATGGCTGTATTGTGTATTGGGATGCTAACTGCTCTGGGCCCGAAGCGGTGAGACTTGCCAACTGTGGCATTAGTGAATGTGTTTGTTACAACAGCAGGGCCTTTGAACCTTTTCTTCCTTGCCACTGTCACCATTTGTGGTGGTGGGAAAAGGGGAAGGGGGGGCACGACTAAGCAGGGCAGTCTCTCCTTACCAAGAATCTACTGCCTTCCTTCTCCTGGGCAAATGCCATGGTGGGCCAAAGACAGGAATTGATTGGGGCACAGGTTAGTCCAGGGTTCCTTAGCCCACACAGATTAGTCATTGACCTGGTTCTCATGACACCACAACCCATTGTGGGTAACTAGCCTTGGTGGGTCATCGGGTCGTCTGATACCAGACCGCTTCCTGCAAGGTGGCTTGTTTTTTTCCCAACAAGTCACCCCGAGAACCCATGGGCTGTTGTAGGGGTTGTTTTAACCACAATGGGTTGTCACGTCGTCCGAACCCACGCAGCCAATCCCACCATGGGTAAAGGGAAGCGGTGAGTGAGGCGCTCAGCAAGAATGGCAAAAAAAAAACCACAACCTTGCCGCTCTTGCTCGTGCTGCCACAAATGACAGCTGCTCCAAAGTGCCCAAGTGGCACATTGGAGGGGCACTCACTGGTTAGCTACATCTTAAAAAAAAAAAAAAAAAGTTTACGTGCCAAATGTCGCTCGTAACTTTGCTTTGACTCGACAGCTCGCCTTTTGACAGTTGTCACGTCAAAGCAAAGTTTAAAAACAACAACCCTATTTGGAGCCTCTCTGGGTCAATGTCCAGGATCGGTACCTGCTGCACTTTGACAGTAGGCACCCCACCCACCCACCCCAGGACATTGCCCAGGCAAGGCTTCCCATTCCAGAGCCGCGGAGGTGCGCATCTCTGCACTTGCACAAATCCGACTAGAATTTTTTTTACAAAAAATTATGAAAAAATTGCACACATTTGGAGCACGACTTTTTTTTTTTTTTAAAGGGGGTGGTGGCTAACCAGTGACAATCCCTCTAATGTGCCGCTTGGGCACTTTGGAGGGGCTGTCAATTCAGAGATCACTGTTCATGATCTCCACACAAAAAAAGGGTAAAGGGGGGGGGGAAGCTGCAGTGAGCTAAAAAATGGCTTGCAATCTCGGCGGGGAGGGGGGGGGACAAGGCGGCTTCAGCTGCCAAGTCCCCTGGAATACTGCCTGGAGGACCAAAGGGGAAGGAAGGGGCGAACAACCCACAGTGAGCCTGATTGTCTGTTGGGCTCACTGTGGGTTGTTTGCGAAACAACCAACCCACCGTGGCTTATCGCCAGGGTGGGTTAGTGTGACGTGTGAAGCCACCGCTTTATTCTTCCAAGCAAATAGGATGGCTTGACTTGGCTGTCTGAGCCACCATCAACTCTCTCTTTCCAGGTCTCACTGTCGCATACAGCCTGCAAGTCACAGTCCTGCGGGGCAGGCTCCCACTCCTCTTCGTCTTCGTCGTCTTCATCCTCGTGCCACGGAAACTCAGGAGACTGGGACCCCAGCTCCTTCCTCTCTGCGCACAAGCTCTCGGGCCTCTGGAACTCCCAGCATGCCAATGGGGCAGCTCAGGGGAGCTCCCTCGGGGGAACACCTATTGTACCAGGTGAGTTTATGTTGGCACTGGGCTATGGAGGCTGTTATGACGGTCATGGGGGTGGCAGTTGCTCAACTGTGTAAAGAGAGTGCTAATATCTGCCAGCCCCATGTGAGTTCATTCTGTCAGGGAAGAGGAGGCTATAGACAAGCCTCTATCTTGCTCTTCTCCTGGGGGTGAGCAACATTTCACAGGAAGGCCCTTGCTTACTGGGCTCCTCACCAGAGGCCTACCTACCGGAGGCCTCTGCAATCTCCATCCTCTTTCATGGGCCCAGAGGAGGTGCCACAAATAGGCAGGTGAGCAAGGGGCCTGGAGAGCAGCCAGCTCCATCTCTGACTCCATTTCAGGTGACAAGCACCCCGGCCTCCCTCCGGAGTGTGCCAACCAGGCCCCTGCTGTGGGAGGCGGGCTCAAAGCCTGTCCTTACAGCCACGCGCTCTCCCCAGCTCCCAGCGGCACCCCAGGCTCACCTCTGCCTACCTCACTCGACTTCTGCAAAACGCTTCCCAAGCAGTTCAAGAGCATGTGCCGGAGACCCACCCCGCCAGGTCTGTATGTGCGGGGCCTGGGGAAAGGCCAACAGACCAAAACTGCAGGGCACCACATTGCTGGGCTTGCTACTGAGGGCTCTTGTCTCCTGCTGGGCCCCCATAGGGGGTCCACCCCCTCTTGCTGGGCTGCACTGCCTTGGGCTTTAGCACGACAGAGCCAAATCGGCAAGGGTTGGCGGCTGCTTCTTCCTCCTGTGGGTGTTCAGTGGGCTTAGAGCTTGAAGCATCTTATACACATCATTGAGCTTGGGGTTCGTGTGGCTGGGATTCCCAGCATGCACTGAGGGAATGCTTAAGTCATTGTCCCTTGTGGAAAGTACCACAGCCACGAGAAGGCTGAGAACGTGAGCACCACATTGGGCTGGATTGAGCTGTGGTATGTAGGTATTATGGGTCTTAGAGCCTTGGAGGTATTACAGGAGGGTGAATCCTCATGGGGAGGAATCGGTAGTTTGTGGTGGGGAGCGTTCACTGTGTGGGACGTTTGGCCCCTCACAGTAACACATGAAAGCTTCTGCTGTCAAGGATTGGACCTAACATGTCTTTGCTCCTGTCTGGCTGCAGGAGAGGCCTTCCACTCCTCGGAGCACCACCGGCACGTGGACCTCACCGCTCCTCCCAACAGCCCCACAGGCCTCCCCTCACAGCCGCCAGCACTCCTCCCGACAAAGCAGATGCCTGCCCACCCTGGGCCCTTTGGCTCACCTCCTCACGTCCACCTGAGCTCCTCACCGCAGGCGGCCCCGTTCCCTGCACCAGCCCTCAGTCCACACGCACCAGCCCCAAAGCCAGGAGCAGAGTCCCCTCCGACTGGATCTTGTAAGAGCCCACACCTGCCCACCGCCAATGTGCCACTGCTGAAGATCCCGCCTCCTGTAGGCTGCACTCACCCATGCAATGGCCATTGCAGTGGCTCCTTGGGTCCTCCTCCTGCCTCGCACCAGCTGCCCAGCACCAACAGGTGAGTGGAGCCTTGGCTATTGGGGGATCCCCGGTGTTGCTAATGGGAAAGCTCCCAGCATTTCCCTGGAGTAGTTTGCCAGTTAGTCCAGCCTGAGCTGGCAGAAATCCTTGCTGCTTCCATGGGATGCGTGTTCCTCAATGGGTGGTGTAAGTTTTAGAATAACGTTCTGCGGAGCATTACCTCTGCTTGCTGTGAGCGAGCCCTTAGAAACACTAGGCCGACTGATGGCTCCGAAGGCACAGTCTTAGCCCATGTTCACCTGTGCCCTACAGGCAGCTTCATTGGTAACCTTGATCTTCCCCTGCTGTGTTTCTCTGATGCCAAGCGCTTCCCGTCCTCAATTGGAACGGGGCATGGACTTTGTCTAGGGGTTATTGCCACAGTAGGACTTGAGCATGCTTCTTAGATTTCGGCTCTTCCCTGCACATTTGAATAGGTTCTGTCCAACTCCTGACCAGTGCACCAGAGATTGATGAAACCAAATCAGGGTCACCTGGTGCCTTCCATCTGCACTCCCTTGCGGCAGCCAGCATGCCAATGGTCAGTACCGGGGAGTTGACAAACTGGTGGGTACCAGGTTGCCTATCCCCCCGCCTTAAACAGAAGTGCCAGTTCTGGACAATTGTCTTTTGTGCATAACTACCCCACCAATGTTTGAGTCTTCAATTACTCCATCAAGGATTGATGGTGACATGACATACTCTTCCATAGAGGAAAAATAAGTGGGAGAAGTTACGCAAGAATGCAAAATCATTGTCGTTTGGAAGGAAAGATCTGCGAACTAGAGTGGGCAGGAATCTTTTGTATCCCAATGTAACGTTTTGCTTGTTTATTCCTCCATGGATAACCATCCATGAAGGAAAGAGTTATATCAGAACTTGTTGTAAGTATCACAGGATAATGGAATTGGGCCTCCTCTGAAGAGGAGGGTAGCAGGATGAGAAGTGCTGCAGGGTTTGATTCCTCTCCTCTGTTGCAGTTTGTATTCTGTTACTGGCCATATTATAGCCCCTTTTAATTCTTAGCATTGTAGCATTCCTACGTTGATGCTACAGTTTCATCTCCTGCTTTTCTAATAATGAACTTTATTTATTTATTTATTTATTTATTTTGCTGGGCGGCATGTTGCGTCCTCTTTGCAGGAACGAGGGGGTGGGTTTTGTTTGTCTGAGGTATTTGTATTGCATCTTCCCATGGAAATATCCAAGATGGCTCACAGTTTAAAAGGCAAACCAAAGTGATTTTTTAAGAACCCCATCAAACATACTGGGCGCGTTCGCACATAACGCCAACCCACCCTGGCAATAAGCCAGGATGGGTTGGTTGTTGTGTGAACAACCCACAATGAGCCCGACAGACAATCGGACTCACCGTGGCTTGTTGGCCCCCTCCTCTCCCCTCAGTCCTCCCGCAGGTATCCCAGAGGACCCCGCAGGAGGAACGAGTCTTTTCGCTCCTCCTCGTCACCACTGTGAGCCTTTTTGGGCTCGCTATGGCTTCCCCCCCCCCCTTTTAAACATTTTTTTCCTGTCAAGCTGGCTTTCGCGATTCCCGTTTCAACAGCTATGAGCAGTCCCTCCAAGTGCCCCAGTGGCACCTTGGAGGGGCTGCCCATAGCTGCTCAGTATTTTTATTTTTCTTAAGTGCACACATAATTGTGTTCCAATTTTTTTTAATTTTTTTTTAGCACAGTTGCGCAACTGCAATCTTTCACAGTAACACGACTGCAGAGATTTGAATCTGGCTGGGGCTCCAAATCCATTTTCCCTCCTTTGGTTCCACTTGATAGCTCGCAGAAGGCATGCTGTCAGGAGAACCCAAAGGCACAGGGGATCATTTTGCCGGATGCTGAAGCTAAGCAGGTATGAGCCGGGTCAGTGCTTGGATGGGTGACTCCCTGGGTTGCCCACATCTGTTCTCCTGCATTGAGCAGAGGGTTGGACTCGATGGCCTTACAGGCCCCTTCCAACTCTACTATTCTATGATTCTTTAGGTGCTTGGGAAAGTGCAAATGTGCACTTCCCCCTTTTTCTTGGGAAAAGGGTTTTGACAGCTAGCAGTCAAAACCTTTGGTCCCTTTAAAAAGGGGATTTTCAGAAGGAAATGAATGGTTTTGGACTGGTACAACGACCCCTAGAACAGCCCATGGCTTGTTGGGGTGGCTTGTTGCTCACACACATGCACAAGCCACACTGGGGAAATTGGTGCGGGTTTGCACAACACAACAGCCCATTGTGGGTAGCAACCCATGATGAGTTGTCGTGCTATGCGAAACCAATCACTGGCTGGGGCTGATGGGAGTTGCAGTCCAAAAACATCTGGAAGAGGGCCACACATCCCCCACCCCTCATTTAGGGTTTTGTAGGTCAAAGCCAACACTTTGAATTGAGCTTGGAAAACACACTGGAAGCTGTTGAAGACCAACACTGGCGAGCTCCTGTTAACCATCTCGCTGTAGTATTCTGAATGGGCTGAAGTTTCCAAATACTTTTCAAAGGCAGCCCTACAATACAGTGCATTACAGAAATCTAGTCTGGACATTACTGAAGCTTGGCTAGTGAGGCCACCCTTTTCCAAGAAGGGGTACAGCTGGGGCACCAGCTGAAGTTGGTGAATGGCACTTTGTGCCAGAGATGCTATTGGAGCATCCAAGGACAGGGGAGATCTGAGAGTACCCTGCAGGTGTGAACTTCCTCTTTCAAGGGGGGAGTGCAGCCCCTTCCTGGTCTTGTTGACCACCAGCACCAGGCAAACCTCCCACCAACAGTATCTCCAACTTACCTGGATTGATCTTCAGTTTATTGGCCTCCATCCAGCCCATTACCAACTCCAGACATCAGCACATCCACTGGGAGTCGGGAGTCTGTGGTGAGTGTTTCTCACCTGCTTGCTCTTTCTCTGTCCCAGGGACCCTGCCTGCAAAGGTCACAAGTTCCCCAACGGTACAAGCTGCCACGCACCACAGTCCTGCGAGGCGGACGAAGGGCTGGGTGAGGATGAGGACAGCAGCTCTGAGCGCAGCTCCTGCACCTCCTCCTCCACCACCCAGAAAGATGGGAAATTCTGTGACTGCTGCTACTGTGAGTTCTTTGGCCACAACGCGGTAAGTAAAAGCATGGCCAGCAGCCATCAATGACCTTCGCCTGTATGCTCGTTTGGTTAGATGTGGGTGGCGTGGTGGCTTGGGAGAACACCATGCTGACAACATAGGCATGGCATGCCTCATTGCTCATCTTTGTTGGCCTTTGTAGCCTTGAGATCTCCCCCAGCCCCACCCTGGTCTTCTAGCCTTGGACGTCCTCACAATTCTGCCAACTCTGTCCTGACTTGTTCCTCTCCTGAGCTCTTGAAATAAAGCCCCATGGTTGTACCCTGCGCCCAGCTGTTTCAGCTTTGGACCTCTGCGGAACCGAATGTAAATGCTTATGTGGAGGAAACATTCTGGGGATCTCTGCAAAGCCTTGGGCTAGCGAAGGGGAGAGCATGAACTGCCTTGGGGAATGGTATCTGCTTGCAATAACTGTGGGGTGGCTGCTCCGCACTATACAGTCTGCTGTATCTACAGCAGGCCAATAGCCCAGCTCTGTCCACAGCCTCCAGCTGCCCCAACGAGCCGGAACTACGCCGAGATCCGGGAGAAGCTGCGCTCTCGGTTGACCAAGAGAAAAGAGGAGCTTCCCCAAAAGCTGGGACATAGCAGCAGCTCGGGCGAGCCGGCCGTAGATCACCGGGACGTGGATGAGCTCCTGGACTATATCAACAGCACTGAGCCGAAGATCCCAAACAGCGCCAAGGCTGCCAAGCGTGCACGCCACAAGCAGAAGAAGAAGGTGGGCCCGGGTGTACTTGCAAGAATGTGCGAGAGAGAGGGAGAGCGAGCGAGAGAGTGCCGCACACACATTGATCCAGACCTCCTAGGAGATGAGTGTAAGGGGATGGGATGACTCCACAGATGGGAGGCCATCTGAATTTCAAGTTCTGGGCCCAGTCAGGGGTGGGGCGGGAGAGAACTTGCTCAGAATCTGAGCTGGTATAGCATGCCATTTCTGCATGGAAATGGGGCAGTCATCCATCAGTCCCTGCATGTGTATGCATTTGGGTGAGCAGATGGATGCAGATCAGGGGTGAGCAACTTGTGGCCTTCCAGATGTTTGGACCTACGGTTCCCATGATCCTTCACCACTGGCCATACTAGCTAGGGCTGATGGGCGTTTTAGGCCAAAGCATTGATGTAGATAAATGGGTTGAAGGTAGAATGAAAACATCTGTATTTTTCACATGTCCATTTGAACCCAGTTTCATAATTGATACAGAGGCCAAAAGGTGTCGTAAAATAATTGGCTGACAAGTTTTCTCCTTGCAAATGGGTTGTGCAATTTTGCCTTCTTTTCTTCTACATACTGCAACTAGTAGAATTGCAAATAGCGACAGCCTGATCTAAGCTGTATGGCAGGGCTCTGCCTTACAGTAAATATACATGTGAACATGACAGGCAGGTATCTTGGACCCTTTGGGAAGGGATTCATCCTGGAGCTGGTCTCTGCAGTTGGGGATTGGCCAGCCTAGCCCAGCAGTCACTGCTTTGACTAGCAGTAGCTTTCCCAATCTCAGGAAGAGGTCACTCTGGTCCTTGCTAACTTCCACCTGGCGATGTCAGTGGCCTTGTGCTTGCAAAGCCCGTGCTCCACCACTGAGTTATAGCTCACTGAGGTTTTCTGAAAGGGTGCTGACCTGGCTGTTAACCTGTATCAACAGGCTTTCCCCAACCTGGGACAAAAAACAAGAGGAGATGAGCATCCAGTAGCAACGAAAAAAGGAGAGAACTAGGTTCTCAGGATGCAAAATCTTTATTAAATAGAGGAGCCTGACGTGTTTCGGCCTATGTTTTTTTCTAAGGCCTTCCTCAGTGAAATTCTGCAGACCTTTTTACAACCCCCCGAGGAAGGCCTTCGAAAAAAACATAGGCCGCAACGTGTCAGGCTCCTCTATTTAATAAAGATTTTGCATCCTGAGAACCTGGTTCTCTCCTTTTTTCATTTCCCCAACCTGGCACATTCCACGTGTTGAAATAAAACTCCCACCATCTCCAATCGGCCAGCCAGGCCATTAGCCTGGCAGGCTGGCTGGGCTGGGCTGGGGGTGGTGAGGGAGTTGTAGTTGTAGTTCAATACATCTGGAGGGCACTAGGCTGGGGAAGGCCAACATAGTGTGTCTCAGTGACACTATTTTGCCTGCCATCTTGCATTGTTCGCAAGTCACTACGTCAGGGCGGGATACAGCCTATGGGCCCGCCCCACCCAGCCCGCAGCATCCCCCCCACCCCCATGCAGCAGTTAGGCTTTTAAAAAGTTTCTATTGGCACCCATGGAAGCTTTCTTTTAAACGCCTAATTGCTCCATGGGGGATAATTGCAGGGGGTGGAGGTGGGGAGTCACCGCTGGGGAAGGAAGGGTTAACCCTCTCCTCCCCACACATTGTGACCCCCCCCCCCCAACCCCAGATTTCCCTCATGCAGCAATTATGTTTTTAAAAGAAAGCTTCCATGGGTGCCCAATGGAACCTTTTTTTACAAAGTCAAATTTCTGTGCAGGGGGCGAGGAGGAGCGAAAACCAACAAAAGTGGGAAGGGTGTGTGTGTGTGTGTGTGTGTGTGTGTGTGTGTGTGTAGGGGCTCCAGCCTCACCCACCACTGGTTAGTAGCCCCCAACAAAATTCCTGAAAGGGAATGCAGCCCTCGGGGGGGGGGGGAAGATTTCCCATCCCTACCATGTATTTGATGCAAGGAACGCTCGTTTCCCTGCTACCTTTGCAAAGAGGAGATGATGAGCCTCCTATGTGACCACTTCCGATAGATCAGTGTTCTCCAACCTTGGGTCCCCAGATGTCTTTGGCCTACAACTCCCAGCATGCCCCAGCCAGCTATGCTGGCTGGGGCATGCTGGGAGTTGTAGGCCAAAAACATCTGGGGACCCAAGGTTGGAGAACACGGCAATAGATAAACAAAAGAGCTCCTGATCTTGCCACAGATTCAGATTCACCTGCCGTCACGTGTAAACAGGTCGGCAACTGTTAAGGGGGTTATTATCTTTGGATAACTGATCAATTGAACAAGCCCTTCAGTCGTTGTCACCTGGGTTCCTGAGTTGCTGCTGAGCTGGGCCAGACAGCCTGAAAATGTCTCTCTGTGTTTCTCCGCTCACACCCTTCCTCCTTTTCCCCCATGCTGCAGTGCCATGAGCTGAGTTTAGGGCTGGGGATGTAGCAACCTTGCTGGAGCTTGTACACCCAGGGAAATTGCTGAGGGAAATTGCTGGCAGTGCATCTCTTCCCTAAGGTTTGTTACCATAGCACAGGCCTTGTGTATGCCATCTCATTGGTTCCCAGCACCAATTCCCGGGTGTCCAGTGTGGCTTTCTGGGAGTGCCCATCCAGTTGCATAAAAGTAGTGACTGTCAGCCGGAAAAGCAAGGGCCTCTTCATCCAGCTTAGACTGAGATTGGCTGCCCCCCCTTCATCCTTTCCACGGCCCTACTTTTCCCGGTTGCTAGTTGGGCATGCAGGAATGACTGATGGCTTCATGTTGCTAATTTCTGGTGTTGCAGGAGAAGGAGAAGGCGCAGCTGGAGGCTGAGGCCCAGAAGCGAGTGGACCGAACTCCACCGACAGGTCAGGACCAGGAGCTGGCCGAAGAGAAGCTTCTGGAGTGGCCCCAGCTGGAACTGGAGCGGGTGAACAGCTTCCTGAGCAGCCGACTGCAGGAGATCAAGAACACCATCAAGGATTCCATCCGTGCCAGCTTCAGCGTCTACGACCTCAATCTCGACGTCAACGACTTCCCCAAGAAAGCGGCCGTGCTGGAACAGAAGAACCTGCTCTCCCATCTCAATGGCTCCTCCGAGCTGCAGGAGATTGACCTCGACCTGTCCCCGCTCAGCCTGGGCACGCCACATAACCATACGTTGTTGCGGAGTGAGGTGGGCCCCCGATGGGCGGAGGGCTCTGGAGAGGTGCCGCCGCCCCCGCCTCCTGCCTCCGAGAATGGTGTGGTGAAACGGCTCAACGCTGTGCCCAACCTCTCCCGCATGATTTGGGTTCAGTCACCCAAGCCGACAGACTCTCCACAGGAGAGTGGGACTGGCTGTGAGTCCAAGGACTCAGCACCAGGCAGGGGAGTGGAGCTGCAAGAGCCAGTGCCTGCCACAGGAAAGCAGCGAAAGGGCAAGCGGCAGGGCTGCTTGGCCAAGAAGGGGGAGGCTATCACGACTGGTGAGAACTCTGGCTCCAAGGGGGCGGGACAGAAGAATCCCCCTAAGAGGGGCACTGCTCCTGAAGCCCCGAGAGGAAATGGTGGCAGTGCAGAGCAAGGTGATGGTGCCAGAGGGCTGCGGCAGGGCCAGGGCTGGGGTTGCAGTGGCTCTAAGGCCGACAAAGAGAAGAGCACTGACGGGAAGAGCCGGCGAGGTGAAGGCAGAGCTGATCAGACAGAGCAAGAGCCTGCTCTTTTGGGGACTGGGGACCGGCATCTGCCCCACACAGCCACACCGGACGACTTGCCCCAGCCCAAGGGCAAGGGCAAGAAGAGTAGGAACAGACCAGAGAAAGCAAGCCCTTCCATTGGTGAGCATCAGGCAGGCTTTCCCCAGGGTCTGGTGAATGTTCTGCTCGGTAGCTTTTTATGAAGAACAGGGCGGGCCATTTGGGCAGTGAGGTTTGGGCCCCTTCCTGTGCTGCCTGAGGCCCACCCAGTGTCTGCCAGTCTTGTCAGGAAGGCCAGCAAAAGAGGCCAGCCGCCAGCTTTCATCCTGATGGGCATAGAACGGTGTTGTCACTGCCATGGCCCACCATCTGTTTCAGGGAGGACCTGATAGTACACTGAGAATAAACTCTGCACACGTTTTGTGCCTCACTACTCCTTTTGTATAGGATTTTAAAAGAGAATTTTGAATGTTTTGGAAAGGGGCAATAAAGTTAGGAGGGCAGTAGGGCCATGGCTTATGAGGTAAGGAGAGTCAGGGAGCTGTGCAGGGCACCAAACCTAAGGCCCAGACCAAACCTGCCTTTGGTTTTGGCCTGGCTGTGTATTTCCAGACTTCCTTCTAAGAGGGCTAGAAACATGCTGGCCTGGTTATTACTTGGATGGGAGACCCCTCCTATAGTTTCCTGCATTGAGCAGGGGGTTGGACTCGATAGTCTTGTAGGCTCCTTCCAACTATGATCTATGAAATCTATGATTAAAATTCATGTGATTCCCATGAACCCAGATTCTGTTGTGTGGGATCTTGCAGAGCTTTTATAGTATTTGCTTATGTTTCCAATGGGAATTCTCTTTTTGGCCCTCCAGCATTTGCTGCTGCATCACAAAGATGGGATAGAGTACAGTTAGACCCTCTGACATGCATGCTGCTCTCTCCTTTGGCCTGCAGGTCGTGGACTTTGGCACATTTAGCATCATTGCAGGGAAGCCTCCTGGCTTGGGCAGCTGCTGTGTGGTGTAAGGCATATGCCTCATTTGGGAAGGAGGGAGATCCCTGTCACTGACTTCTTTTTGAGAAGCGCAGTGGCCCAGCTAAGTCTTTTGCTGTTGTGCTTTGCCAGATGATGTGTTCCTGCCCAAAGACTTGGATGGTGTGGAAATGGATGAGACTGACAGAGAAGTGGAGTACTTCAAGAGGTAAGACATGGCCACTTATGCTAGACTCCTGTGCTAGGCTATGGGGTCCTGTGACTTGGGTCTTGCACATGGGAAGGAAATTAGTGCCATGCATGGAGGAGACTAGCTCATGAGGGATGGGAAAGAGTGTATTTCTTTTTGCCTTCTCCATGATTTGCAAGTTGCTGGGGAAGGTGTATAGGTGTATACACACATACACCAGCAAGGCCACACCATTTGATGTTGTACTGGGCAGAGAAGGTGTCATCCATTAACATGTTGGGGAGGGGAAGCTCTGCTCCAGTGCATTATGGGAAGGCAGGTACTAGGCAGGCTGTTCCCATTGTGGAGATCAGGACTGAAATTTGCAGGTGTGTCTGTGTGAGAATGAGATCATAACTGCCACTTCACTCCCTGTTGCATAGTATTAAGAGAAGTGCTATCGCAGCTTTTCTGAGCCATTATTTAGGCAGGGCTTGAGGTCCTTATGTCAGTATGTTGCTTGATCAATATGTGAATTTATTCTTCTTTTAATTTGCCTCGGCTTTCCATCAAATTAAAGTTCAAGATTGTTAACAAAAAATCTAATACAAAACTAAGAAGAAAATCAAATAAAAATATAGTACACACATCAATTCACATTGCACCAGCAGCACTAAAGAAATACAACCTAACAGCTGTCCACAGTTAAAATCCACCGAACTTATTTTCCCCCAAACAATTTTCATCTAGAATCCAAAAGATGTCAAAATTGGTGTCAGGAGAATCTAATTCTACAGTTGGCATGTCACAACAGAAAATGCCCTGTGTCTGGTACCCACTCATTTAACCTCTGAAAGTGGGTGTGCCTGGAGCATAGACTCAGGAGATGATGTACATGTTTGGGCAGGTTTATACCAGAAAGAGCAGCCCTTTAGGTACCTTGGCTCAAGTTGTTTTGGGCTTTATAGGTCAAAACTGGCCATTTGAATTATGCTCAAAACTTTCAACACCAGCCAAATATGATAAATATGGTGGGTACCAGTTAAATAATCTGGCCCCACCATGTTCCGAACCAGTAATATGTTTCATAAGATGCTCCACACAGAATATACTACAGTAGTCCAACCTGAGCATTACAAAGTCATGGATAACTGTGGCAAGATGAGCTTTCGCCGCTCATTAAAAACCTGGCTGTTCAGGTGGGAATATTGGGTGGGTTAAGATTTTTTTAAAAAAATTATACTGTTTTAAATGTATTTTATCTTGTTTTTATCCTATGTACATCGCCCAGGGTGGCTGGTTGCCAGCCAGATGGGCGATTAATAAATGTAAATAAATAAAAAAAAAAAGAGCATGTTTTTCCAGGAGAAACCACGGCTGATATACAAACCAAAAGTGGTGAAAAGTGCTTTGAGCTGCAGACACCACTTGAATGTCCATGAGTAAAGCTGGATTTAAATTAAAAGTACCCCTAAGCTGCAAACCTAATTCTTAAGGTGGAGTGCAACCCCATCCAGAACAAGTTAGATATCACCTCTATGGGCAACCATATCATCTACCAATATTGCCTGTCTTGTCTGGATTTGAACTTGTTTCTTAGCCCTTATCAGGCCCATTACTGACTCCAAGCACCTGTTCAGGACATCCATTGAATCTGGATTAGATTAAAAAAGAGAAGCAGAGGTGAGCATCATCCACAGACAGATGACACCTCACTCCAAATCTTCACCGTGTGGTCCTATATAGATGTTAAACAGTACAGGGGACAAGAGAAATCCATACAGCACCCCATAACACAAGTGCCATGGGGTAAAGAAGTAGTCCCCTGGCACCTTCTGGGATCATCTCACCTGGTAGGATGAAACCACCAGAGCATGCTACCCCAACAAGCAATCTTAGTCAAGCAATCCAGGAGAATACCATAGCTGATGGTATCAAAAACCCCTGGGAGGTCCAGGACAATTGTGAGTCACACACTCAGTTCTTCTCCCATTGGAGGTTGTGTACCAGAGCAACCCAAGGGAGTTTCAGTCCCAAAACGGAGCCAGAAGCTATATTGAAATGGTTCTGGTTCAGAGGTAGGCAACTTGGTGCCCTCCAGAAGTTGTGGACTACAACTCCCATCATCCCTGACCACTGGCTATGCTGGCTGGGAATTGTAGTCCGAAACATCTGGAGGGTACCATGTTGCCTATCCCTGTTCTAGATAATCTGTCTCATTCAGGAATGTGTGAAGATGGACAGCTGCCACCTACTCAAGCAACATGCCCAAAGGGGGGAGGTTAGCAACTGGCTGCCAGTTGGTAAAATCATCTGGGTCCAGACTCCAGAGAAGGTTTCTTCAGTAGTCGTCGCCCAGCCACCACCTTCAAGAAGGCTGGAACCATATCCTCTCTGAGCAGTGCATTCAACCACCCCCCTGTATCTAGCCATTCTCTCTCTCCCTTTTGATTGTTGTGGCTCTCACAAAGAAACTTGGGCATTATTGTTTTCTGAGGTACTGAAAATTCTTGGTCAGAGAGCTCTAGTCAGCCTTCCCCAGCCAAACGCCCTCTAGATGTGCTGGGCTATAACTCCCATTACCCTTCTCCCACTATTCTTCCTGCAAGCTTCCACTTTTTAGCTCACTGGCTGTTCTGCCCCCTTCCTTCAGTTGCCCTGGTTTGCGTTCCTTGTCCCTTAGCTCCTGTTATCTCTGAATCCAGGCAGAAGTCTGAAGCCGACTTCTTACTTAGTGTCTTCATCCTCAATGTCCTTGTATGCCAAGCATCTCTTCCTGTGTAGCCCCTTTCTGCCAACAGCACATACCGCTTGTCTTTGTTCTGTAGCCTATTTTCCAAACTAACCTTTTTATTTCCTCACAGAAGTGGCCCTGCCTGCCACCATTGTATTACGAACCATTTCATAGAATGCTAGAGTTGGAAGGGGCTATCGAGTCAAACTCCTCCGCTCAGTGCAGGAAGCTAGTTTAAAGCATCCTGGATAGATGGCTATTTACCGTACTCTCTGCTTGAATACCTCCAGTGACAGAGAGCCCACCACCTTCCAAGGCAGTTGGTTCCATTGTCTGATTGCTCTAATTGTTAGGAAGTTTTTGCTGATGTTCAACTGAAATCTGCTTTCCCGTCACTTAAGCCCGTTATTTCATGTCCTACATACAGTCTTGGATGATAGAGAAAGGCTTGTGGCCCTCAGTCTTCTCTCCTCAAAGCTAAACATGCCCCTTCAATCATCTTTGTTGTCCTTCTCTGAACCTGCTCTAATTTATCTGAATCCTTCTTCTTGCCTCCCAAGTATTAAAATGTTTGGACATTCCATGCCATGAAAGCTGCTCAGCTAGGGAGTTGGAAGTTCACAGGAGACAGGAAGCATGGTGTGTGTGTGTGTGTGTGTGTGTGAGAGAGAGAGAGAGAGAGAGAGAGAGAGAGAGAGAAGGTGAATGCGTGGGCTGGTTTGCACGACCACCACAGTGGGTTGCGGCATGAGTGGGCAGCCATTTTGAATATGCAATCCATTTTGAATATAGTTTGTTTCATCCAAATCCAGGCAGCAGGGGCCATTTGAGGGTTAAACAACCCTCAAAGAACCCTACAACAGACCATGGGTTATTTGAGGGTTCTTTAACCCTCCGACAACCCATGCTGCCCAGATCTGGACATGCCAAGCTGCAGTCTGACTAGGTAATTTGGTGCCTTTGGGTGCCGTGGCTTAAATAAGCCACACTGGGCTGCAGTGATTATGCGAACCAGGTCAGTGTGTAAAATGAGCATCCAGCCACGTCACAGCCTCTCACTGTTTTCTCTGTACTTGCAGGTTTTGCCTGGACTCAGCCAAGCAGACCCGGCAGAAAGTGGCTGTGAACTGGACCAATTTCACCCTGAAGAAAACCACTTCGAGTGCAGCTCAGTGAGGTGTGCGGTGTGCCCCTGGTATATGTGCAGGGCCCCACACTTTGGCTCCCCGCCCCCAAACCCATAGACAGACACTTGACCTCACCTATCCTCGACCCTCCTCCTTCCCCCTCCCCATGGGGCTCCCATTCCAGCCCATAGGCGGGGCTGGGACAGCCCCTGTGTCCCTCACCTCTCAGTGTTCGACGTTCGGGGAGATGCTGACTGAGCCGCCCCAAACCCAGGGGCAGTCTTGATCGGCCAAGGCCCAGCGTGGCACAGGGACCAGGCTGCACCCAATAAAGGACTTTTTAATTTTTTATTTTATTTAAAAAAACCAACTTTTCTGTTGTTTGTTCCGGCTTTTCTGGTCCCTGCGGGCAGGGGGGCAGTGGCCCCCATTGGTGGTGGTGGGCAGCTGCAGCAACTCAGCATGATGGAACCTCCACCCTTCAGCTCTCACTCAAGTTCTAGTCGGATACTGTTGATTTGTATAAGGGCAACAGGCACACATGGCCCTGCCGTGACTAGAGAACAGGGATTGCGCTCTCGGGTGTGAGAACCCCATCATCTCCTTGCACAATCACGGAAGCAGAGCTTTGGGGTGTGATAGAGCTTTCCTCCATCTCCTGGTGACTGCATGGGTCATTCGGTCCTTGGCTGCAGTACCCTCCTTCTCAGGGAATTTTATTCTCTTGGCTGAAATGCCACACCATGCTGTGTGCAGTGTTGTCTCAAGGAGCCTAGTGTCAGCGGAAGGACTGCAGTTTCTTCTCAAGCAGGCACCCTTTTCCCTCCTGAGCAATGGAGCTTCCATCTGAACATTGTGGGCATGTTCCACAGGAGCTTAAGTTCTCTTCCCAGAAGACTCACTGCTTTCCTGTGTGGGTATCACTTCTGTGTAGGCAACTCTGCTGTCCATGTATGATGAGTGCACACCTGTCTGTCCTGCCATGATTACACACAGCAGGACACCACCGATTGGCTGCAGGCTCCTTCAACAAAATAAACATATCTGTGCTCCTGATGCATGACTGTGTATAAATGATTTCCTACAGGGAAGTGATACCCACATGGGAAAGTCCTCTTGTGTAAAAACAGCCCTATGAACAACGCTGCAGATTAGCTCCGCCGGAACGTAAGTATCTGAAATCAAGTGGGAACCGTGACTCCGTCCTCTTTTACTCCACTGAAAGCCCACCATTCCATCACTGCTACCCTTTCTCTGATCACCGGTTTGCAGACTCAAGCCCTGCCCTAGGTCTTGGTTCTTCCCCCCCATTGGAATGGCCTGCATATACAATGCCCCCGTAGCCCTGATGAGTGACCATCCTAGCTGGCATCTCAAAGTGCCTATGACTTCATAGCACTTGAGTCTTAACAATCTGACACCTGACTCAGCAGAGCTTTATCACCTTTCAGTTCTTGTGCTGGTAAAAGGACTGTAATATCTAATAATCACAACCTATCTGATGAAAGTGCCAATGAAAAAGCACCTTCAGGATGAGCAGGACTATACGGAAAGCCCTAGGATGCTTCTGGGCAAAAGGGTAGAGCTGTCCTACTGCTGTTACCCTGGACCCTGCCCCATTGCAGTTAAGCCCATGGGTCTGACTTGCACATGTGTGAACTTTTCTCCTTAAAACCATGGCAAACAACAAGCTAACTCTTGAGTGGTACTGGGCTTAGCTGTGTCCTTGAATTTTACTCTGGCACCCATTGATACTGTTCATCCCAGTAGACCACTTGGGATGCTCAACTTCCCTTATATGGTACTGACTATCTTGCCAAACCAACCAGGCTGTTTGCCTTTGATTTTCCATTGTCTCCACTGAAGCACAGAGGGGTGGACCCTGAATTGCTCTTCTTCCTGCAGAATCTTGTCTGCACGATACCCCCGATCATTTGTCACACATACTTGACTTGACAACGGTAACGCCATCTGCGAGCCATGGTGGGTCTCTGACCCTGATTTCTGGTGCTACCCAGGCTCTCTTTCTCTCCCCCCTCCCACCACATCTGAGGCTGGTGCCCACCCTACTTCCCAGAGGGCTTGGACTATATGCCATGCCACTGACCATCAGCAGATCAGCTTTTCTGGGTTTCTTCTTAATCATTTACTTTTTGATACTGTGAAATCTTTCGTGCTGAAAGATAAAACTGACATTTGGACACAGAGTGGCTATGTGTGCTGTGTGATTGCTGCCCATGGCTAGCACCAAGGGACGGGGATCCTCTGGTGCTTGGTTCACACTAGAGAGACATCTGGAGAGAACCTGATTTGGAACCAGACAGGCTGCTGGCAGTGGGCATCTACATAGGCTGCAAACCATGCAGTCCCCCACAGTGCTTGACCCAAATTGCCCACCTACGTAAATTTCCACCCTGTTTTCATTCTGTCAAGAACCTCATCTGTGCTGCTCAAACAGGGTGTGTGTGTTAGTTTTGTACTCCAGTCCTCAATGCACAACAGGATTAAGTCCCGTCAGTTTCTAGCCATAGCAGAGGGGGCTCGCTATCTCTTGGGACTCTGTTTATTTTAGTCAGCTGTATAATAAATGGGATTACTTGCAATTTGTAGCACTTGGTAGTGTGCAAGGCTTAGTGCATTCATCTTTACAATACATAGTAAGGCAAATCATCATTCCTACATCAATCCTACTGAAGAATTGAAAAACGGATTAGCTTGTCTTAAGGCCACCCACCAGGTACATTGCTAGCTAGAACTGGAGTGCAGGTCTCCCAGTACAATGTTATTAGACTGCATTATTGACTTTGTAGACTTTGATGGCTGCTATAACAATGAAATGAGAAACAGGAGGGTCAAGTGAAATGCAGATGGAAATCAGCCTATTCCCACATGCACCCAATAGACAAGATGGAAACAGGAAAAGCAGAATCCCCTTGTGATCTCCTGATCACTAGCTCCTTCCCTATTGTAAGATCTGCTAGCTTTGTTTCAGTAGTTAAGCAACCCTGGTATTCATCTCAGGCTGTATAGGCTTCATGATAGTGATTTACCATAGTATTACACAGATAGTATCAGCAAAGCTCAAAATCTGCATCTAGAATAAGTCAACTCACATCTGCATACTTTTATTCTAAACATGCTACTTGAATGCCTATAGCATTTGGAATTTTGTTGACTGTAGTGGTGGCGGCTGGAGGAGAGGTATGGGTTCAGAAGACACAGCTGGAGCAATGAGAGAACTGATCTGGAAAGCACAAGAATTGAGTTGTCTTGCCAGTTTAGACCAAACATCCATCTAGTTCATCAGCATTCTGCAGCCAGACAAATGCCTCAGGGAAGATCATGAGCCAGGCATGAAGGCAACAAATCTTCTGTTTATCCTCAGAATCTGATACTCAGAAGAATAGTTGCCTCTGAACATGGAGTCATCAACAGAACTAGCCTGTATGAATTTGTCTAATTGTTGTGCTTGGGTTCTTTGAAGTTAGCTGTGGTAACAAATCCCATGTTACTTACCATATGTACCATATGGAATTACTTTCATTTTTCCTGAACTTGCTGCCAGTCAGCTTCACTGGGTGACCTCAGATACTAGTATTATAAGAGAAATAGGTTTCTCTCTTTTGATTGACTCTTTCAATACTGCTCATAATCTAAAGTTCTATCATGCCACAGCCCCAATGTCTTTTTCTGAACTAAAACCTCCAGCCACTTTAGCCTTACCTCCCATGTAAGGTGCTCCAACCTCTTATCAATTTAAGCTGCAATCATACCCATTTAGATGAGTGTAAGCCCCAATTAACTCACCGAGACTTACTTCTGAGCAGACATGTGCCGGATTGCACTGCAAGTTGTTCTTTTCTGAACCTTTATACCTCTACAATGTCCTTTCTGAGATAGTGGTCAGTATCCCAAATGTGACCAGGCCATAAATTGATATAATACAATGGTGATATTTGCTGTTTTATTGTCTAACTTTTTAACTGCCAGAACATACTTTTTAGCAAGTTTTCTACAACCCTGAGATCTCTTCCCTGTTTACTCACAGCCAGTTTGGAACCCATCTCCTTATATGTGAAATTAGGGATTTTATTTTTTTGCCCCAATGTGCGTAACTGTATTGCTTTAAATTGAATATAATCTCCCATTTTGTTGTCTATTCAGGTAGTTTGGAAAGCTCCTTTTGGATCTCTTCACAGTCTCCTTGGGACTACACCAACTTGAATTAATTCACAGTGCAATCCTACTCACGTTTGCTTAGAAATCCTATCGTGTTCAATACGGCTTGCTCACTAGTAAGTGTGTTTAGGTCTGTAGCCTCAGTCTTCTCTAATAGCTAAATAGCTAAATAGCTCCAAAACTTCCTTTCTGGTCCAAAGCATAGCAAAATACACCAGTTGGTTTTCTAAAGCTCCACTTCTTATACATCATTCTACACTTTGGGAGGAACAAAATGATATAGGCTGCACTTGTGCCACTCAGAACTCTAGCCAGAAATTGCTACATGTCAGTATCTTGCATATACCTGGAACAGTACATGTCTTTCTGGTCCTGGTCTGAGACCCTGAAATAGGATGGTACATATAATGCTGCCATATGCCAAGTCAGACTAGCCCATTATTGTCAGTCCTAGCAAAATAGATTGCTGGTTTTCAAAAAGCTTTACTGCTCACGATCTTCTACATGTGCACAAGCTTGTTCCACACTTAGGGCCTAGCAAAACTATATGTTCTGTACTTGTGCCAGACTCACATATTGTGATAAATGGCTATGCATCAGACCCTCATGCATGATGCACTGACCCTCTGGGCCAGGTATATATAAGATACATATGACAGGAGGGGTTATCAAAATATGATGCCGAACGCCAAATAATTGTTTTAATAAAACCCAAGGAATTGGGTTTAATTATAACATAAACAGCTTTCTCAAGCTTAAGTGCCACATTTTCTTTTAAGATCCCAGGTGTAACAAAATAATGCTATTTTGCAGAAACAAGAAAAGCACTGCTAGATCAGTCCACTGGTTAATCAGATGCCTTTGGGAAGCCCTGTGCCAGGGTTGGGGAAAATATGGCCCTCCAGATGCTGGTGGAGACTGCAACTCCTATCAGCATAGCCAGCGGTGAGGAATGATGGGAACTGCAGTCCAACAACATCTGGAGGGCCACACACTCCACCTCCCTGTCCTAAGCAGTGCATGCATGGAACAGCCCTACCCCAAGAGGTATCTCATTGCTCCTGAATATGGAGGTTCCATTTAGCTATTATAACTAATAGCCAGTGTCAGTCCTATCTTTGAGTATCTGATCTCCTTTTAAAGCCATGTAAAGTAGTGGTCATCACAACATCTTGTGGCAGTGAATTCAACTTCTCCAACCAATGTCTCAGGTTTACTCTGTCCATCAGGATTAGCAAAACTAGATATTAGTGTCAGCTTCATGTTGCAAAAAGTTGTTACATGTAAGGACCTCATATTTATAACACTTTGGTCCAGGCAAAGCAAACTATGATAGCCACCGTCCAAGAAACCACATTTCTCCAGATCTACTTGTATGTTGTCTCCTTGTCTCATTCTCTACTTGAGGAGAAGCAATGCAATATCGGCTGCACTGCTGCCACTCTCTTGAGTAGCAAGAAATTGTTAAATTTATTTATTTAATCTATAGCCAGCCTTTTAATATAGATTTTTAAATCCTCCAAAACGAAAACCCTATAAATAAATACTATAGTAAAACAAAAGCAAGAATTAAAATAATTGCATGGAGTTAAATCAGAAAATGTTAAAAAGATATAAAAGCTATTGTTAATTAAAAGCTCAAGGAAACAGAATGGTCTTAGGCTGGTGCCTAAATGACAAAACCAATAGTGCTAGGCAAACTTCTTGAGTTGCAAAACCAGTTGCCACCACAAAAAAGGCCATATCTCCAGAAACTGCACATCTAACTTCTGAACCCGAGAGAAGGGCCTCAGTTGATTATCTTAACTGATGGACAGGTTCATATAGGAAAAAATGGTATACCATTTAGGACATAATCCTATGGCCTCCTGACCTTGTCAGGAGTGCCATGGGATAAGTTGTAGTCCCCGCTCCGACATCGGAAATGCCTTCAGAGATTGCAATGGGGACTCTGCCTGTGGAGTGCCCTCCCCACCACCCTCGCAGCCAGCAGGGTTCTTTCCGCACCAGCTGGGCTTTGAAGATGGAAGACTGATTCAATGTCTTTGGAAGACAGTCTTTGGAGCCAGTGCAAGGGGGGGGGGAGTTCCTGGAGGAGGGAAGGGGTGAGGCACTGCTGTCCTCCACTGAATCCAGGTGGTGCCTCAGCCTTTCCTCCTTGCAAGGAGGGGGCAAACATTTAGACACCCGAAATCAGCCATCCAAGTGTTTTGGAGGGCAAAGGGAGCACGGAGGCAATCCTAGCTGGCCACACCTGCCTTCCATTGGATGCCCGTAATCCTCTGAGTTCAGAGGGTTACAGGCACCCACACTGGATAGGGCTGCCCGAGAATTAAAGGTGTAAGACCCTGAGATATGCCCATAAACTTCCAGGGGGGGTGGCGGCACAACCTGTTTTGGTCTGGAGGTCGGATTGCCCCCCCAGACCAAGTCTGACAGGCCGGATGATGTTAAGAGGGTGTGGCCCCACCTTTCCCATGACATCGCCCACTTTTTTCTGTGCAGAGAGAAGCACAGAGCTCCATGCCTCTCTGCATGGAAAGCAGCTTGGCCTCTTCTCCACCTTACAGCTAGTGGTGATGGGGAGAAGCGGTTGTGATGAATGAGGGTGATTCATTGAAAGGAAATTTGTTTTGAAGCAGGATCTGTGTGATATTAATTGGGAGGAAATTAACTGAGGAACTACAGTGATGTGGGAGTGTGGTACAAATTAATTGAAGAATTTGGCATGATTTGGATGAGAAATTAATTGGCTTGCCTTCTGTGAAATTTAAATTCTAGCAATGATTTCTACATTTGCATCTATACATATAAATTAGCATATTAGCATTCTTCAGTTTTGAACCTTTTTGCAAAATGTTAGCATACCTAATTATTCTCAAGGCAGTCTTTTGGGCCTGTGCCCCAAATCTTTTCAGTGGGGCTTTCTGAAAACCAGCTGTAAGTGCAGGGGAACCCTGGAATACTTGGGGCAAGCTCAAGTATTCAGATTTTTGTTATTTTTGGAATTCACCAGAACCCCAGGGCCAGCCCTCCCATGAAGCAGGGTGAGGCACCTGCATCAGGTGGCTTAGCGGGAGGGATGGCAAACTGCCCCCGCCTCCTCCCCTGCCAGAGGTATGCCTGCCGCCACAGCGACCAGCGGGTGTTCTTGAGAGCTCCACTAACTGCTCTCTCACTATGGCGTTTGCCACAGCGAAATACAGGCAGTTCCCAAGTTACAAACGAGTTCCGTTCTTAAGAATGTCTTTAAGTCGAATTTATATGTAAGTCAGAACAGCGTAGCGTTCTATATGTTAAAATCGGCATTTATGCAAATTGCGTACATTATGCAAATTTATTTATTTATTTATTATATTTATGCCCAGCCTTTTTTTCCTGCAAGGAACCCAAGGCGGCTTACATAATCCTCCTCTTCCTCTCCATTTTATCCTCACAACAACCCTGTGAGGTAGGTTAGGCTGAGAGTCAGTGAGTGGCCCAAAGTCACCCAGTGAGTTTCATGGCCGAGCAGGGACTAAAACCCGGATCCCCCGACTCCCAGTCCAACACTCTCACCACTATGCTACACTGGCTCTTATACTATGCCATGTACTCTACATAAGTGACATAGCGCCTGGGAACCCAGAAGTCCGTTCTTATTTATTTTATTTTATTTATTCGTATAAGTATGGGTTGTCTGTAAGTCGGACGCTCTTAACTTGGGGACTGCCTGTAATGGCCAGCAGGGCTCTTTAGAGCAGCTGCCTGCCCTCTCCTTCCCTTGTCGCACCTGGCCAGAAGCAGCAGCTGTGGAGTTCTCACTTGGCTCTCCGTAGAGCTGACGCCATAGCAGAGGTCAAGGTAACGGGGTTTTGGTGGCACAGCTTCTCTCTTGCCTCAGGTGGTAAAAGACCTTGTGCTGGCCGGCAGAACCCTATATATCAGGAATTTAGGATTGCACCAACAAAGATAGCCGTGTAGTGACTGAGATGTCTTTTGTCCCAGCTCGATTACCTCCCAGACTGCTTTTTTGGTGCCACATGACATGTCTGTGCGACACCCTCAGTTGCATTTGAAGCATGCCAATGTGTCTGGCACAGTAATGCCAACCCACTGAGTTGTGTCGCTGCAAGTCTCTTGGGTCCATTCACAATGCTACAGGTTGTGATGTTGTAGCAGCACAATCTTTAGTAACCTCATCCTGACTGCTTCTTCGCTGGTTCAACCCATACAACAAGGACTTAGTTACTCATGAATGCAAGGCAGAAGCAAGTGGCTACCTCAATTTTGCCATTTGCCACCTATAATTTTATTTTTTCTATGCTTATTCAAAAAATCCTGTTGCATTTCCTACCAAAGCCATTTTTGCATGCTTTTGATTTTTGCTGACATACTGATACACACCTACACTTGTATCTATTTTTGTATCTAGTTAATCTGAGCAAGATACACTTTAAATGATACACTGGGATAACACTGGATTCAATAGCCTTTTTGCTAAATAAGATTTTTGATGTACAAATTAAAATTGATAAAATTAACCTTGGATACAGTCTGCCTGATAGAAAATAGGGTACTAACAGGTGGCACAAGACCAGCATCACATGTTTTTGTATTTGTATGGCTACATACAAACATACCATAAAAACACCTGTTGCCATCTTGCATGAAATCGGGTTGAATACAAGAGAGAGAAAGAGGAAGTAGATCTTTGTTGCCCTGTTTAAATCTTCAGGGCTAGTTTGGTCAATCCTAAATTAGTTATATGGAAGTGGGGCATGTATTTCAAGTTCTTAATTTTATCTCTTGTGGTTTTGAAACTATTTTTGAAAATTTTAATGTTACAGATGAGAAGCTCCTCTCCATTTTGCACTATTATTGTACAATTCAAAGTATTGGCAAGCCCCTCAAGTGATTCCATCCATGCTTGAAAAAAATCGTCATCAGCTGCATCACGCTGGCACTGAAAGAGTGTTATAGTCAGGGAAGTGGTACTAAGCCAGCGGTGTGTGATTGAAAAGCAAACATCACACACCCAAACACCACAGCAGCAGTGCTTGTTGTGGAGGCCCAATGAGAAGGGCGCTCTGCATATGCTATAGTCCACGAAAACGTATGCCAGAATAAATTTGTTAGCCTTTAAGGTGCCACAGGACTCTGTTGTTTTTGCTGCAGCGGACTAACGCGACTACCATCTGGAAATCGTCTGTATGGGAAAGACATGTTGTTTGGTCTGACGTCAGCCCTTGAAGCAGATTCCAGGGGATAAAAACCGAGCCCCATCTCAACTAAGCTACGGCCGAGTAATCCCCAACCTTTGATCTAGCAACACGTTTAAACGGTTCCCCTAAAACGCCTTTCATGCGCCTACGACCAGTTCCAGAAAACACGCACTATTTCTCTCGTAAAGGCTTCCGAGAAAAAGGAAAATAAGTTTCCCGTGAAAGTTAAGTCGGCGTCGTGGTTACCAAGCCACTAACAGCGCGATGCTCCTATGCATGTTTACTCAGGAGTAAGCATTAGGCTGCAGCCTAAGACAGAAAAGCCACCTCACCCGTTTCTCACAACAACCTACTGCAAAGCTGGGAAGTCGAGTCACGGATAAAAACTCGCGAGCAAACAAGCGCCTTCGCGCGGCGGCGTGGGCAAGGTCATTGGCCCAGTGTAACCCCCAGATGGGTTCTCTTCCTCTCCGCCTTTCCGCTAAGTTTGTCCTTCGGCGCTTCCCATCTTGCGCACATCCTTCCTGCCCCGAAAGCGCGGTGGGTGGGTGTGGTTACCGTTGCTAAGCGACTGAAGCCTTTCCAGACAAACGTTCTAGTACCTGCCAGTTCTACTTCCTCTTATTGGCTACGTGCGTGTTTGTCACGTGTGGAGAGGCAGTGCGAGTGGAAACATGGAGGCCGGAAGCGGCAGGAAGGTAAGCCTGAATCCGACAAGTATCTCCCCTCCTCTCCCAGCCTGAAATATTAACCTGGGACCCCCGCCGGGAGGAGGTAGCATCTCCCCGCCCTCGACGAGTGACTCGGATCTCTTACTCCCCGCAGAGGCAGCGCGAGGTGGAATCGGAATCGGAGGCGTCAGGCCTGTCCAGAGAAGAGGAGGAGGAGGACGAAGATGACGATGACTATGAGCCTTACGTGTCCGTCAAGCAGCGCAAGCAGCAGATGGTAAAGAGAGCCGGGACCGGATGGTGGTGGACGGGAAGCCGTTTGCCACTGCACCCCCCCCCCCTTGCTCTGAGGCCCGATGCTAGGCATGGCTATTTACTGGGGAAACAAGACCCCACTGAGTTGATTGAGGGGTGACGCGCAAGGATCGCAGCCTGAATACTTCTTCAGTGTCCATTCTCTTTTTGACTTTGTGCTGGCCCCAGCTTCAGTCTGCTCCGCTCCCTGCTGGTACAGTAGTAGATTTCCAAAACAAACGGAGAGGTGTCATGGATCAGACCTGCCTGCAAGCACTGTCCTCTTAAGCCCAGCTATGTGGGAACAGGCTGAGAACAAGGAACTCCATATATTTTATTTAATTTATTACATTTCTATACCACCCAATAGTCAAAGCTCTCAGGGTGGTTTACAAATATTTAAACCCTAAAAATACATTATAAAAACGTGTGTATAAAAACATAAAACAATTTTGCACAATCAACAATAAAGATCCCACGATCCATTAAACATCTTATCATATGCTGTCAAATACCTGGGAGTGGAGGTAAGCCTTAACCTGGTGCTGGGAAGATAGCAGTGTTAGCACCAGTCGGACCTCACTGTGGAGAGTGTTCCATAATTGGGTGGCCACCACCAAGAAGGCCCTCTCTTCTATATGCTTAGAAAATGCTCGTAATTGTTACTTAGGTGGGCCCAGTGCCAACCAGTGGTGTTGATAAAAAAAAAAAAGTAAGTGTTCCTAGATGGTGCTTCCTCCCACTCCCAGGTAAAATTTAGCCCTGGTTTCTAGTCTCGTGCCAAGCGCCTAAAGCATTGGAGGTGGGGAACCTATGGTCCTCCAGATGTTATTCGACTCCAACTCTCATTAGCCCTAGCCAGGATGGCCCAATGATCAGGCATGCTGGGAGTTGTAGTCCAGCTACATCTGGAGAGCCTAGCCTAAAGCAATGCTGTTTAGTTAACGGGCTTGTGCGGATATAACCACTCTTATTCCCTAAAAAGAATGACTGGGGGAAGGGTAATTATCAGTACCAGTGGCTAGCACCTGGGCAGCTGAAGTTTTGAGTTATAATTCACCAGTGCGCACTACATGAAACAACTTATATGTGGGCACCATAATAGTGAAAAGTATTAGGGCTATGCTACACTATATTGTGTGAGGCCCCACTTAAGAACACATATAGCAATATCAATTTCCTGTCCTAAGTCCAGACTTGACTTGCCACTGCATTACAGTTCTTCTGCAGTTCATTCTGGGTAGGGTATCAGCTTTCTAATTATGCCTCTTCTGGGAACATGAGGAGAGCCCTGAATAGATCAAAGATCAAATAGATCAATAGATCTATTTGATCTATTGATCAAATAGATCAATAGATCAAAGACCAATTTAGTCAAGCTTTCTGTTTCCACATTGGCTAATGAAATACCTATGGAAAGTCCACAAACAGAACCTGAGTGCAATAGTACCCTCCCAGCCATGCTCCTCAGCAATTGGTATTCAGAGACATACCACCTCTGATACTATGAGTAATATATAGCCATTACTTACTTATTTATTTAAAATATTTCTTGGCCACCTTTCAGGGCAGGAGCCCACCCAAGGCAGCATACAGCAATAAAACATAATAAAAACCAATGTGATATTAAAACAATAAAAACAGTAAAAACTGCACTAAAACCAGAAAATATATCAGAGGAAGACCAAAGTAAAATAGTATGTTTTCAGGGCCTTCTTAAGACCCTGCAATGATGGGGCCTGGCAGACCCCGAATGGCAACTTATTCCAGAGGTGTGAGATCACTGCAGCAAAGGCCCTTTCTGGTATGGTCACCCACTTTACTGCTCTCACAGGTGGGCAAATGAGAAGCACTTCTCTTGCTGATCTTAAAGTGTGGGGAAGCTAATCAAGTAATTTGGTCCCAAACCATTTAAGGCTTTAAAGGTCAAAACCAGCACTTTAAATTAGGCTTGGAAACACACCAAAGCCTGTGCAGTTGGCACAGTATAGGCGTTATATGATCGAATTGCCTCGCCCCCACCAGCACTCAGGTGGCTTCTGTGACAAGTAGCCATTGATGGCCTTATCCTCCATGGATTTGTTTAATCCCCTTTTAAACCTGCCCAAGTTGGCAGCTAGCACACAACATCTGGAACCAAATTCCACAGTTTTAACTTTTAACTATGCACTGTGTGGAGAAGTACTTCCTTTCATCTGTCCAGAATCTCCCAACATTCAGCTTCGTTATGGAATATGCTTCCTGCTTCTACTTCTTTGTAATATGATAAGGAAAGAGAAAGGCTAAGACTCTACATTAGATTGGAAAGACAATAATCACAAATCTCTGAAGTTCTTGGATAGCATATTATATGCATTCGGTATGCCATTTTTGACAACTCCATTTCTTCATAAACTGATAAGGCACTAATAAACTTGTTCTGGCTATAGATGATCATGGATGCTAACAAGACTTTTAATATACGGTAATTATGCGCTTGTATATTATACAACCAAAGTTATTCCAATGCAGGGGTGGGTTACTTATGACTCTTCAAATATTTTGACCTACAAATCCCATCAGCCCTAGCCACCATAGCCAATGGTGAGGGATGATGTGAGTTGTATTACCCACCCCTGCAATAAAAGGTAGCACCTTAATATTTACAAGATGACTATCCTATACCATTCTACTCTGGTTTTCTGCTCTGCCTCTGTGTCCATTCTGCTTTCCCTGGGTAGCATTCCTGTTATTTTGACAAGACCTTTGCTCCTGGATTTCTGGGATAAAATACACTATAGGAATCTCATTCCTGTTGATTCTTGCTTAATCCTTCCTTAATCTATGAAAAGCTGTTTCTTGATTCATTAATCTGGGGAGATTTCCTTTGGGGACTTCTTGCTTGCTCTGTACAGTACTACTTTTCCATACAGGTTGAACTGTCTCGCAAGACTGAGATCCTGAAAATGTGATGGCAAATATCAGGTTATAGTCTGCAATTTGTGGTTGGGATTTTGTGGCCAAAAGGGTAGGACTTTATTGGTCTTTTTTTTATTTTTTTTTATTTTTAAAAGCAATGTCTGATAGGTAGGACTAAGTTGTAGAATTCAAATTAATATGGAAATAGATTAGGGGAGAAGCAAGTGGATAGATGCATGGAGAAGGTGAGGTTGGGTGGGGTGGGGTGGTTCATGAAATACTTTGCCAAATATGCACAAAATCATGGACAAACTTTTGAGATCCCCACGTCTCTTCCTCAGGAAGGAAGTTACAAAAAGCAGGTTGGCCCAAGTTATTGCCTGACTGTGGATTTTGGAATTTTTGTTATGGACCAACATGGCTTACTTTGTTTTATTTGCTGAGGGTGCAAGTCTTGAGAAAGGCCCTGAAGGAGATGAGAAAAGCTTATGTTGGGAGTGGGGAGCTCTGCCAGTTAAGGCCTCAGTTCCAGTGGGTCATTCTAAGCTCTTGACTACATTTATATATTTAGCTACAAAAGTTGCTGCAGACACGCTGCAAGGGGGTGTTGGAGGAGGAACAAAGGGACAGCGGCAGTGAGTATCATGGTGATGAAGATGACATTCCCCTGGGTCCACAGTCCAATGTCAGCCTCCTGGATCAACACCAACACCTCAAGGAGAAGGCAGAAGGTAGAGTTGGCAAGCTCAGATTGATTTATGGATGGGTCTGGGCTTCCCCATTGGCCCACCAGTTTATTTCCCAGGCCCCTCCAGTGCTTCCCAGGCAGGGAAAATCTCGTATCTCTGATCAGCAGCTGATTGGAGGTAAGAGATTTTTCCTGCTGTGCATTACACTGCGCTGCATTTAGGCTTTTTAAAAGCCTAATTACTGTGCTGGGAGGGGGTCATTTGGGGAGGGGGGCACTGCTGGGGAGGGAAGAGCTAACACTCCCTTCTGCAAATGCTACAATGATCCCTCAAAAATTGCCCCCCATGGCTCCATCAGGCTTTGTAAAAGCCTCCATTGGTGTCAATAGAGGCTTTTAAAAAGCCAAAATGCCATGTAGGGGAGCATTTTGGGGAGTGTGTTCTATGTAAAAAATGGATGTGTGTGTTGTGTGTGAATGGGGTCTGAGCAATCATATTGGGGGGCACATGCCAGAAGTGGGTTGCCCTGCCCACTTGGGATGTGGCCCTGCTCACTGCTGGCATGTAGCCCCCAACTTGCTTGCTCACATCAGCCCTTGACCTGGAAAAGGTCCCCCAGTTTAAGAGATGTATCTGACTGCTCTGTTACCCTCCCCAGCACGTAAAGAATCGGCTAAAGAGAAGCAGCTTAAGGAAGAGGAGAAGATCCTGGAGAGTGTGGCAGAAGGGCGAGGTGAGTGGCAAGAAAATATTACCCATAGACTCTTTTACAGTCCATTGGTGCTGGGCAGAAGTGATGGTGGTGGTGGTATGGAGGAGGATGGAAGCACTACAGCAACAGTTAATCACTTTAAGCACAAGCCATGCAATGGATCCCAGTGCCTCCCGCTTCTTGTTGCTATCACAAATAAGATCTTTTCTCATGGGACAGTGAAATCCCCTATACATCCCTTGCCCTGATCTCCCTTTTTCTCTGACAGCTGACGAGACCACATGCTCCTTGGCCTTCAAAAGTGCTCACTGACTGTTGTCTTTCTCTCATTCAGCTCTGATGTCTGTGAAGGAAATGGCAAAGGGCATCACATATGACGATCCCATTAAAACCAGGTACATCTTGCATGCCATTAGTACAATTTACATGATGTTCTGGCTTATGTAACGCTCTTCTGGAGACACATGCCAGGAATACTTTTCTTGCTAAGATTCCCAAGGAAAAGGACTAATCTGTATACTGTGAATCCCTAACCTAGACTCTCTCTTGAAGCTATTGATGTTAGTGTGTTGTTTTTTCTTTTTCTTAACCCTGTCAGATTAGGGGTGGTTATCGAGACTGCTGTACCATGCATAACATGGACTGCAATAGTCATGATGCTCACATGGAAGGAGAGAGTAAAGGATTAGGCAGGCAGTTGATATCTCTAAGGAATCTTCATGTTGCTTCACAAAATGATTATACTTATAATCTGCCAATATTGGCTTAGTAGAAAAACAAATATCTTCATTATCCTTTAGTAGACCCAACAACTAGTCAGCCTCATAACCCTTCAGCATGAGGAAGAATGAAAACTAAATGACAATTGCACTCAAGTTCTTGCAGCAGTAATCTTTAGAGAGCTGACCAGAGGGCTAAGTCATATTTAAAATATTAATAAGGGCAAGATACATTTTGTGTTGCATTCCATATCCTGATCATGGATGAGTAAAATTCTTTTTATGTCATAGTTTTATCAGCATTGCATTGTGATCTTTTATCAGCCATTTGGAATCTGGCACTTCCAGAAAGGCTGGAACCAGATTTTCTTTCCTTCTGGTTTTGGGAATAAATAGGTATTGGCCAGAGACCTTTATCCGTCTGTTGTAACTTTCTTATATTAGTGGTGATAGCCGTTCCATGTACAAAGGAACTAGTCTCATAAAATATGATCAAAACTAGCAAACATATTTTTTTAAGAGTTATGAGAGGGAGGCGGAGCTAGCACGCCTAAGAAATGGCGGCTTAGAGGGAGAGCTCCTCACCCTAAAACTAAAAAGGAAGACTCTACAACACTTAAAAAAGCCCAACAAGCAACAAAAACTTAAAGTTCTGATGGGGAATGACAGAGGAATCTAGCAAAATGAAAAACAGCGAGATTACACACTACTTTCCCTACAAAGAAAGAAAAACACTGCACAAGGCAGTACAGCATACTCAGAGAGAAAAAATGGCTACCGGAGAAGACAGAGGAGAACACACAGAAGAGCCAGGATCAAGCGCACAGATATCGAATAACGAAATGAAGGAGGCAATATTACAACAATTAAAAACATTAAAACAAGAACTGATGAACCACTGGGCAGAACTGCTGGACACCAAACTGAAGGAAATAACAGAAACGGTGGAGGCAGTAAAAACAACAGCAAATAAAGCTGCAGAAAAAGCTCAGCAACAGGAGGAAAAGATAAAAACCTTACAAAGAGCGATAGCGGAAAATAAATCAAAGATTGAAGACCAAGAAAATCGCAACCGAAGGTGTAATCTGAGAATAAAAAACTTGGAAGAAGAAGCAGAAGGTGAAAACATTAAGATTTGTATAGCAAAATGGCTGACCTCATTAATTCCAGACTGCCCGATAGAAGCTGATGACTTAGAAAGAGCTCACAGGGCACTAGGACCCAGAAGAAAAAACTCCAGCTTTCCAAGAGACTTGGTAATATGTTTCAGCAGATACAACAAGAAAGACAAATTCTTTAAAAAGCTAAGACTTTTAAAAGAAATAAAATATAATGACAAACCTGTAATGATTATGCAAGACCTGGCACCAGAGACGCTGCAGAAAAGAAGACTCCTCAAACCCTACACATTGAAACTACGATAACTGGGGCTTAAATATCACTGGGGATTCCCCTTCAAGATAATAATCCCCAACAAGGGACACACGCTGATTGCAGCCTCCCCATGGGAAATGACGGAGCTATTCAGAACGCTAGGCATCAAACTCCCGGCAGAGGCTACTCGGGGAAAAAACAGATAATGGAGAAGATGCAGCAGGCCAAGAGCCACAAGGAGGAGACGGCTGGAACACTGTAAACAGACACCGAAAAAACAGGCGGGAAAGAAATGACTATGAAAATCCACAGACCCCAAGAATCCTGAGAGCTCTACCACAAAGGAAGAGATGAGAGAAACTGAGTAACAGTGAGCCACAGGAGGGGACAAAAACAAAGTGAAAGACAATTGAAGTGTAAATATTCAAATGCATAGCAAAGGGAAGGGGGAGGAAAAGGGAGGAGGGAGACTAGCCCCAAAGGGGAGGGAAAATATTCTTTGTTTGTAGAGTCACGCTGTTTTAAACCATTGATAAAATATGGGCGGCGGGGGGGGAGAAACTCTTGCCTCTATGTAGTCAATCTATGAAGGAATAGATTGACCTGCTCAGTTATAGTTTTAAAGGAATCTGAAAAGAACAAACCATAGCCTCAAGGCAGGGTGAAGAACATGTGAATCACACTCTCTGTAAGGGAAGGGGAGGATCTCACCTGCATTCGCAGCTTTAGTTATGCTAAGAGAGAGCTGCAAACAAGTTTTAAAGTTGGGGAAAATGAGAAGGTTGGGGGCTGACGGGAGGGAGGGAGGACACGACTGAGCTGGGTGCAATAATGGGCAGGGCAGACAGAAACTGGCATATACCATGGGAGACCTTAAGGTGCTAACTCTAAACATTAAAGGCATGGGGAATCAGTTAAAAAGGGCGAGGCTACATAAACTAATAAGAGATCTAAAACCAAAAATACTATTTCTACAAGAGACACATAAAGCCCAAAAAAGGGAAGGAATTTTTAACAGTAGTCAATGGAAAACTGTACATATAGCAAAAGGAACAAACAAATCAAGGGGAGTAGCAATATTAATACATAACACAGTGGACTTTGCAATACCGCAAGTACAGAAAGACCCCAATGGCAGATACGTATTTGTAGAGGGAACACTAAATCAAAACAAACAAATAGTATTAGCCTCATTATACAGTCCAAACAAAAGACAGCTAGACTTCCTATATAAAGTTTTGAAAAAGTTGAGAACCTTTTCAAAAGCAGAGGCAATAATTGGAGCAGACACTAATTGGAACATGCAAGGAGCTGAACCTAGAAAAGTACAAAAAGATATAAGATTATATAATAAAACAGACTCACATAACACACGGGCAGGAAAACTCTTAAACATAATTCACAAATTTAATTTAAGGGAGGTATGGGCAGAACTTAACAACAAAGACTACACACACACATTTTGTTCCAGGGTACATGGAACTTTCTCAAGGCTAGACACAATTATGCTAACTAGTACACTGATGCAAAACGTCACAGTGGCAGATATAGGACCCATAAAAGTGACAGACCATGCACCGGTATCTGTCCAACTCATAGCAAACAACTATACCAAGAGCAATTATATATGGCGATTCAATCCCATCCTTTTAACAAACAAAGAAAGCAGAGAAAATTTACAAAAGGGAATAGACAACTACTTCACAGAAAATAAAGCAGGGGACACAACAGAAAGGACCAGATGGGAAGCAATGAAAGCGGTTCTTAGAGGACTGAGTATCAAAGAGATGAGCCACATGAATAGAAAGAGACGGACGCGAACATCAGAAACAGAATTAGAACTAGAAAGACTTACTATACAATATAAACGAAAAGGGGAACAAAAAATCAGACAACAAATGGAGAAGAAAAGGACAGAATTAAATTTATTGGAATTAGATCAAACCATGATAAATTTACTATATATTAAACAAAAACATTACGAATTTGATGGAAAGGGATCCAAACTCTTGGCAAACAGGGTAAAAAAAAAGGAGGGACAAAAACAAAATAAACGCTCTTAAAAACAAACAGGGGAATAAAACATATGACATAGAAGAGATGGGTGACATTTTTGTAGATTATTTTGAAAAACTATACAAAGGGGAAGAAAAAGACAGGAACACAATTAGAAAGTATCAGAACAAAACAAACATCCCAGGACTAACTGAAGCAAGTAAACAAATCCTAGAACAAAGGATTATGATAGAAGAAATAACAGAAGCCATTAAAACACAAAAACCCAACAAGTCACCGGAACCCGACGGTTTTACAAGTGAATTTTATAAAGCATATACAGAATTATTAGCCCCAAGACTATTGTCATTATATAATGAAATTCTAGATGGAGCCTCGCTTCCCAACACATGGACACAATCCAGAATCATCTTGATATTAAAACCAGGGAAAAATCCGGAGCTCCCGGAATCATACAGACCCATCTCTTTATTAAATATAGATTATAAAATATTTACCACCATATGGGCTAATAGATTAAAATTTGTGATAGGAGAAATAATACATGAAGATCAACATGGTTTTATTCCAAAAAGATATATAGCAGATCCTATACGCAGGCTATATAGCATAATAAAATACAGTAAAAAAACAAACATAATTAGCCATAATTGCTCTAGACTTGTTCAAAGCATTTGACAGTGTTAATTTACAGTTCTTACTGGAGCGCACATCTGTGTACAACTTTGGCCCAAATTTCTCTCACATTCTCAATGCCATATATAACAAAACAACAGCAAATATACGATTCAATTCTTATGATTCACGCCCTTTTCAACTAAATGCAGGAACCAAACAGGGCTGCCCCCTATCCCCTCTGTTATTCAATTTAGTTATAGAATTTCTAGCAGACAGACTCACATAATGACGCTATACAAAGTATACAAATTCAAGATCAACCATATTTACTCAGCATGTATGCTGATGATTTGATATTAACAATACAAAACCCAATAGAGGCATTGCAGCCATTATGCCAAGAACTGCAAGATTACCAAGCAGCGTCTAGCTTAAAAGTAAATTACGACAAATCTGACTTCATGAGTTATAATATAGGGGCAAACAATCAACTTGACATTTCTAAAAATCTACAAATTCCTATAGTTCACAAAGCCTTTAGATACCTAGGAGTTCAAGTCGCAAAAAACCGAAACAAAACCTTCACACTAAACTATTCCAAATTATGGGAAAATATCAAGAAAGACCTCAAAAGATGGAAAAGATTGAACTTAACCACAATGAACAAATTAGCCACCATCAAAATGATAGTCATACCTAAATTCACATACTTATTTTATGTTCTACCCATAGAAGTACCTATGAGATGGCTTAAATCATGGCAAGACACCCTAGAAAAATTTATATTTAATGGTAAAAAACCACGTATGGCAAGAAATCTCAGATACAGACCCACCATTGATGGAGGGTGGGGAATTCCATCACTAAAATTATACTATGAAGCTTACCAACTGAGACATCTATTATCATTCATGGCAGATAATAAAAATATTTTGACCTATTGGGTCAAAATAGAATTTTTTTGTTAGAACAAGATAATCCACACACAATACCCTTTGTCAAAAAACGAATAACACAAGGTATACAAAATCAACACTCCAACATGGAAATAATATTAAAGATATGGAAACGAAGAAAGGAGACGCTGATGCCAGGAATTTCACCATTAATACCACTCTATGCACACCCAAATTTTCCCATTAAAGACATACAGATATCTAGAGAATCACTGAAAAATAATAACCTATTGATATTACGAGACTTATATAATAACTCACAACCACTACCAAGAGACACATGGAGAAACACATTACGAAATACGGCAATTACTTGGTTACAGTGGTACCAAATAAGCTCATTCATTAGACTAGAGAAAGTGAAAAAACAAGGCACCAGAGATCTGACACAATTTGAAAAGATTTTATTAACTTTTACAGATCAGGAAAAAGGATTAATGTCAGACTTATATGCACTTCTGATAAAAACAGACATGGGAAATAGCCTTCTTCTTAAAAGAAAATGGGAAAGAGAATGGGGAATGCAAATAGAAGATGAAGAATGGGAAAATATATGGGATGAATTCCCATTTAAAGCGATTTCAACAAAATTCAAGGAACTCTCACTGAAAATAATACAAAAATGGCACTGGACTCCTCACAAAATCTCTCATATTAATAAAAACTACTCTCCCCTATGTTGGAGAGCCTGTGGAGAAATCGGATCACACAAACATATGTGGTGGTCCTGCAAGGAAGTATCCCGCTTCTGGACAATAGTTTTCAAAGAAATATCTAAAATTGTAGGGACAGAGATAAATAAAACTCCAGAATTAGCAATATTAAACATCTTTCAAAGAGATAATACAAATTTATTGTACAAGAACCTAATAAGATTTCTATTACAAGCTGCTAAATTATTAATAGCAAGAGGATGGAAAGATGCCAAAGGGCTAACCATCAGTCACTGGTATAATGTGGTATGGGAAATTGCATTAATTGAAAAACTAACTCAGAAATTGAGAATTGCAGGGGGAAAAAAGAAAACAAACTCTTTTGAAGCAGAATGGTGGCCTTTTATCCAATTTTCATACAGAACATCTACAACAAAAATACCTCAAGCCTTCCAGCACATTTGGATGCAATAAACTTACAAATATCCACCTATCACAAAACGGACTACTTTATGGACGAAAAAGACTCCGGAAAAGGCGCCCAGCCAGATTTGTTCCTTTGAATTTTGGTTCGGGGGGTGGGGGATTTACTTTGTTCTGATCTAATACAATTTCTGTAATGGATTAGATGCTTTGTTGGTTGTTCGGTTGTTTTGTATATGTTAAAATTCAAATAAATTTAAAAAAAAAAGTTATGAGTGAACTATTTGCACTGTGTGCAGTCACTTCTACTGCAAGTGGAATGTAAAGTGGCAATGGTTTTCTGAAAGCAAGGGGAACTAGCATCTGTATTTATACCAAAAAGTTAAATGGGTTAAATGAATCTCAATTTATTGTCTTGCATATTGCTTGAGCATCTGATCTACACTTTGGAGTTACCATTGCATCAAAATGGTTAAATCTTTATACATTCTTCAGCTAAGTAAAGCAGACACATGTATCAATTTTAAATATATATATATCAAGGCTTTTGTGGATAGCAGTTCTGTTACTTTATTTTGTAACTGCCAGGGAGGAAGATGGAATTCACATGCAGCTGAAGTATGGGGCAGGCAGAAAGTAGATTGGGATCTACAGGTGATTTGCAGGAGATCAGCAAGGGATTCTGACTCTCAATGGTTTAACGATAGTGACAACAAAAAGATATTTTTTCCACCTAAACTAGGCTACTGAAATCAAGAAAGCTTGGGAGGAAATAGGAGTAGATTTGTGTGCAAGCCCCAGTTCTATACCGAAATCAAATTCCTGGGCTGAGCATGTGCTCGGAGGCACCATTTTCTGCAATTCTGTGTCTGCCTTCCTGAGCTGCTATTTTGCATTTGGCTCCAGTTGGTGGATTTCGGGGTTCTAGTGAAAAAACAAAGTGGTTCCTGCGAGCCTAAAGTCTGCCCACCTCTGTACTAATGGGTATGCTAACTTCTTTCTCAATGAGCAGCCCATGCAATCGAGTACTGTTGCTGGAATCACTGTTTAGGGGATCGTGTTGAGGGAGGGGTGCAGCACAGACACAGCTATCCCTGGCTGATTACTGTATTTGATTTCAGTGCAAGTGGCCTCAGCCTGGTATTCATGTTCCCTGCCGATATTTCCTCTGTGTTCTCTCGCCAGCTGGAAGGTTCCCCGTTACATCCTGGCTATGTCAGAGGCACGGCATGACCGTGTGCGTAAGAAGTACCATATCCTTGTGGAAGGCGAAGGCATTCCGCCCCCTATAAAAAGCTTCAAAGAGATGAAGTTCCCCGCAGGTAGGTGATTATGGTTGTGATTTAAGACTAAGATCCCTGCAGGGCTCTGTTTCACATGGGAGAGTTAAGGAATCAGTCATACTTTGGTAAGGGCTCCAAAACCAGTTTCTCTCTCTGCCCAGCTACATATTCCAAGGGCTGCTGCTTGCACTACCTTTTATACTTGGGATACACGTAACAAGATCAAAAACAAACACTGATCACATCAAATATTAGTGGTAGATGCGTGTGTTATGCCATTTTCCCCTTCTAAATTATTGTGACTGGGGACACAATTTCCCATTCCCACCATCATTTGCATGTATTTGGAAGAGAGAAACAAGTAAGGAAGCATGCATGTAGTGTTATATTTGGCCCGACCTGTGTGAATGTTGTATTGGGATATGTTGGTGTTATCTTTGAGCAGAGTGTGTGCGAGTTGGGAGATTTATAATCCTGTCTCTGTGTGCTAGCAGAGGCCTGAAATTCCACACACAGATCTTCCAGATCTCACCTCCCCCCTTGCGCAGCGTGCAGCGTGTTGTGTCAGTTTCTCCAGCCCAGTCAGCCTTGTTGTCAGACTGCTTCCAGCTTCCCCGTTGCAGATTAATCCATGGAGTCAGGAAACACTCTGGAACACCACAGGTCTAATTCTACCTGTTTATTCACTTAGCAAGTAAAGTTCTACAGAGTATACATTTCCTAGTTACAGTCCATGTGCAGAGTATAAATGCATAGCAAGCATTACATCCAGTGGAGTAAGTTGAGCTTCACTCCACCTCAGCAAAGACGTTACATTGTTGCAGTAACAAAGTCCAGCAAGAAGAACAAGAAGAAGAGAGAAAGCAGTCCTGCTTCTCTCTAAGATGGCTTCAGACAGAAAACAAGTTAGCACATCATCAGAACATACAAACCATGTGACTAGCTCATATTGCTCTCACGGTCTAGCTTCCCATGCGAAAAACACAGGAATCCAGAAAGACATAACAAACCTGTTTACAGCCATTCTGTCCCTTCCATGTGTAAACAGTGTGCTGCAGCTGGTGAAGTGATACATATCACAACAGGATATACGTATCCAAGTGCTAAAAATAAGCATAGAAAGTACTCCCAGTGTCCACACCCTTGTTATAGGGGTGTGGCAAGAGATCCTCTGTTTTTAGTGTGCCGCTTAAACTACTAACCTATGCAAATTCCTTCTTACAGCAATCCTACGAGGCCTGAAAAAGAAGGGGATCCAGCAACCAACCCCCATCCAGATACAGGGTATTCCCACCATGTGAGTGCTGCAAGAGTATGTTGCTAGTACCTCTGATAGCACTTGGACACTACCCCTCTATGTAAGGGGCTGACATTGTGTACTAATCATGCTCCCCCCCTCCCCTTATATACAGCTGTGGTAAAACCACAGAGGCTCCTGTGGCACCTTAAAGTCTACCAGATTCATTATGGCATAAGCTTTTGTGGGCTGGAGCCCATTTCATATGATGCCAGTAAAGTGGACTGTGGCCCACAAAAGTTTATGCCACAATAAATCTGTAGATTTTTTAAGGCACCACAGGACTGTAAGAGATCAACACGGCTGCCCCTCTGGAACTTGCAGAGGCAGGGACTGTCTTACTTCTGATCTTCGTAACCCACTCCTGGAGACATTTTATTTATATTTATTTATTTATTTCATTTTTATACCGCCCAATAGCTGAAGCTTTCTGGGCGGTTTACAGCAATTAACAAGACAGTCCCTGCCCCGCAGGTTTACAATCTAATTTTGGAGCAGAGTAAAAATGAAGAGCAGAGTAAAAATGCTTTAAGGGTGCAATCTCATGCATGCATTCTGGCTTGGACATGCTAGGAGTTGTAGGACTTTTTTTCTGTCTAAACATGGATTGTGTTCTAAAAAAAATACATGTACCGCCTGTCAAGGCAGCTTTTAATCAAATCATAATACATCAGAAATCCATAAAACCGCAATCTAAAACATTAAGACATTCCAATGGCATCAGTTAAAACAATGTAGAGTGCTGTACATTAAAAAGCAGTTTGAAATAAAAGGGTTTTCAGGGTCCATTTAAATGCCGGTGGAGATGGGGACATATCTCCCTAGGGAGGAAATTCCACAAGCATGGAACCACTTCCAAAAGGGAAGTTATGCCCTTATGCCCACCTGTGTAGTAGATCTTGATGGTGGACCCATGAGGAGGGCCCATCAGGCCAATCTCAACGCCTGGACAAGTTCATATGGGTGGTACAGACAGTCCTTCAAATAACCTGGTCCCAAACTGTTCAGGGCATTAAAGGTCATTACCTTGAAATTGTGCCTGGAAACAAATACGTAACTTTATCCTCTGACCGCTTGGCTCTTGCAAGCATCTAAGAAGTTGCATTCTGTACCAGCTGAAGTTTCTGAACCATCTTTAAAGGCAGCCCCACATAGAGCACATTACTATAGGCTAGTCTGGAGCTGGGCATGTGTAACTGAGGCAAGGGCCACTTTCTCTAAAAGGGGTTGCAGTTTGCAAATCAGCCTAAGAGCTGATAAAAGGCACTCCTAGCCATCAAGGCCGCCTGCACCTCCATGGACAGCACGGAGCCCAGGAGAACCCTCTAACTGTGAGAGCTGGACTGACCCGGGTTCAAAAGCTCCCCTAGCCAATGACCCTCAGTCCCAGTCACGCAGGCGGAAGGAGGAGATAACAGCAGTTAATAAAGATTAAAGAGTTTATTTGTAAGACCCAATTACATGGGATTAAGGCAATCAATGCATCTCTACTCACTACATCATTGCAGACTCAAATCCTATACCCCAGTGGTAAGGCTAGATGAAGTGAAGTCCAGAACAAGTCAACATGTCGAGTCGAGACAAGAGGAGAAGTGAAGCTATCAACAAGTGTGTTAGCTTATATAGCACAGACCCTGCACCTATAAATAGGATATTACTCACCCCAGTTGTATAAGAGCTGATAAAAGGCACTCCTAGCCATCAAGGCCGCCTGCACCTCCATGGACAGCACGGAGCCCAGGAGAACCCTCTAACTGTGAGAGCTATTCATCAACATGTTGATCTGCTAAAACCTGTCCAAGGTTGCTGAGTCATATCACCTCGAGACTATGTCTCATGACCAGAGACCTTGTATCTCAAGGAGCGCCTCCAGCAACATCAAGCAGGCCGCTCAACAAGGTCTGCCACGGACGGCCTTCTCCTTATCCCATCAGCCAGAGCAGCCAGGCTGGTGGGGACTAGGAAGAGGGCCTTCTTTGTGGCGGCCCCCACATTATGGAACTCCCTCCCTAGTGACCTTCGCCATGCCCCCTCCGTGATGAGCTTCTGCCGTGCATTAAAAACATGGCTGTTCAGGCGGGAATATGGGGTGGGTTAGGTTTTTAATGAGAATTTTTTATATTGTTTTAATTATTATGTTTTATTGTGTTTTATTGTATTTTAATTGTACATCGCCCAGGGTGTCCGGGTGACCGGCCAGATGGGCGATTGATAAATATAATAAATAAATAAATAAATAAATACTTGAACTCAAGAGACACTCACCAGGTCAGGCGATAATCTCGATGTCAGGTGGTAATCTCGTTCTGCCTATGCAAAACCCAACAGAGTTTGGTCTGGAACAGAGTACTTTGGTTGCTGTTCTGATTTTATTGGATCTATTTGTAATGTACCAAGGAGTGCAAGCCATGGGTAGAAGCAGGGGCTGGGGGCCATGCAGAGGGTCTGGGCCCTTTGCTGAGTGAAGAGGCTCCACATCCAGGCTACTGAAAATCCCACCAAGGCCCTCTAGACCTTCTAAGGTGCTCATACGTTTAGGTGCTCATACAATCTATGGGGGTTTAAACAGAGAAAAGTCCTACAATTCCCAACATGCCCCAGCCATCCATTCTGGCTTGAGCGTACTGGGAGTTGTAGGGCTTTTTGTTTTTTGGTCTAAACGCACATGGGATTGCACCCTTAAAGGAATTTTTTTGTTACCATAAACCAGAGTTGGTAATCTGTGGCCTGCCAGGTGTTGTTGTATTCTGACTCCCATCAGCCCCAGTCAGCATGGCCAGTGTTCAGAGATTATGGGAGTGATACAGTCCAATAACATCTGGAAGGCCACAAAGGCTAGAAAGACACTTTATTTCAAACAAAAGCTCATGTTCTCTCTGTGTTGCCATAGTTTGCAATTCATGGCCATTCAGATCCCTCATCTTTCCAGTTCAATGCAGTATTTGGGCACTGAAAAGCAGCAGATTGTAACTGGCAGTAATGGGAAGCTTCCTTCCGCTCCACATACATCTGGGTTGGGGAACCTATGGCCCTCTGGATGCTGTTGGACTACAACTCCCACCATACTTGCCCATTGGCTATGCTGGCTGGGTTGATGGGAGTTGGAGTCCGACATCTAGAGGGCCACAAGTTTCTGCAGTCCATAAGCACATAATATATCCTTCCTATTGTAACCACATTCCTTCCAGCCTAAACAGCTGCCCTCTGCTTGCTCCTTTGTTTTCCCCATAGCCTTTCTGGCAGAGACATGATTGGCATCGCATTCACTGGCTCAGGCAAGACCCTTGTGTTCACCCTCCCTGTGATCATGTTCTGCCTTGAGCAGGAGAAAAGGCTGCCGTTTTCCAAGAGAGAAGGGCCATACGGGCTCATCATCTGCCCCTCGGTAAGTCCCCTGGCCTCTGTCCTGTGCTTAACTGACCTTGTGCACGTGCATGGCTATGAGGGAGGGGTGTGTCTGTGTGGGGCGGGCAGCGTGAAGTGGTTGTGACCAATGGTAGAAAAGATGTCAGGAGTACACACCTAGGGATGCAGATGCTGGCTAAGAGGCTCTTTATTTCTGCAGAGGGAATTGGCTCGCCAGACTCACGGCATTCTCGAGTATTACTGCTGCCTGCTGCATGAGGACGGGATGCCTGCCCTGCGCTGTGCCCTTTGCATTGGAGGCATGTCTGTCAAGGAGCAGATGGAGACCATCAAACAGTAAGGGCGGCATTGAGGGGGTAAATTAAAACAGAATTGGAGCTGCTGCTTTTCTCTTCCGTGGATGTTAAGAAAGCAGGGCCTGTGTTCAGTCCCCATCCCTTATCAGTCCCCTACCCTTTGTTTCAATCCCCATTCGGCTGCCTTCCCCCAACCTGGTGCCCTCCAGATGTTTTGGACTACAACTCCAAGCATTACTGACAATTGGCCGTGCTGTCTGGAGCTGTTGGGAACTGAAGTCCAGAATACCAAGAGGGCACCGGTTTGGTACAACAGCATTTGCTTATTTGAGGACTTTGTAGTTCCTTAGTGGATGAATCTTATTTTCAGGCACTGCAACTCCCAACTTCCCCTTTTAAAAAGATCCTGATCTGACAATCCTACTGACTGTGAACGCACACAGTTCTGAATTACTCTGGGTTACCACCTTGCTGTCCTCTCTGGTAAAGCAGTGGGTCTGGAATGAAGGCCACATTCGCATGAGTAATTACTCAGTCTAACCGCTCCTTAAGGCTGCTGAAGTTCTGTTCCGTTCTTGCATAGGGAAGAGGTTTTAAAGGTGAAGAGGCAGCAGGATATAGATGCTTTGAAGGGAACTAGCTATACCCCTGCTCTTTGTTCACGGGAATGATACCAGCATAGGGCCCGTGACAAACCCGACTCCTTCTTTTCCCACAGCGGTGTGCACATGATGGTGGCAACCCCAGGCCGGCTGATGGATCTCTTGCAGAAAAAGATGGTCAGCCTGGATGTCTGCCGCTACCTGGTGCTGGATGAAGCTGACCGGATGATTGACATGGGCTTTGAGGGAGACATCCGTACCATCTTTTCTTACTTCAAGGTACCAGGCAGGGCAGGCTGTGCTCCAGACAGTCAATGAATATGGCCATTTGTGTGAGTCTGTTCCTTTCGCCTGTGTGCTCCATCGGCTGGGCAGGCTGCACTCCTCCAGCTTGCTTAAACTTTTTCCTTACTTTGGGCTCTGTTGTTTCTGGCGGTGTAGATAAAAACTTGCAGGCTGGTGCTGGGGGCAGGACTTAATGTGAGCTGACACATGCTTTTAGAGCCAGAGATCTGCCCTGAACATGCAAAGGAGTTCTAAAGAAGAGAAGAGTGCCTTTGCTTCTCCCTTACCACTAAGTCACCACAACTTGGCTTTATACCTGGAATTAGGAGGAAAGGCATCCAGGTTAAATGGTGCGATTTGAGGCCTGGCCCATGTCTCCTTTTTAGAAATTAAACACTGGGTGGAGAATGGGGTTTCTGCCCAAATAAATAACTTATTGCAAACACCTATTTATCTTGTGAGCCCATCTTTCTCCTATTGCGTTCTGGATGCTATTTGTTGTGGTGCAGTTGATTGGTTGGTTATATTTGGGACCTGCATACTCTGCAGTAAGGTGACACAAATATTCTGTCAAGAAAACCCAAATCCCATTACCCCCATGACCATACATTGTGCAAAGTGAGCAAGGTTTGCATATATTCTTCTGCATCTTTTGCTCTGCTTCTGCTAATCGTGGAGAGGGGCAAGGAGCTATTCAAGGCACCAAAGCCCCTCCTAACTGCTAGAAATTCCCTCATCCCATTCTTCCCTTCCTGCCCTTCAGTATCTGAGATTTTGCCAGGCAATGTCTATGCCTTTTAAGCCCATCGTTGCAGCCATGAGAGTTAGCAACACCCCTTTTGGAAATGAAAGCTGAGGTTCTCAGCATGTTGAATTCTTTCCCCAGTGCAAAAGTTGTTCCATTTTCAGACTTGTAAGATGCTCATAAGATGGGTGAGCCTGTCTTACACGTACAGTTTCATTGACTCACTTCCTAGCAATTCCAGGGACTGTTTGGTAGCAGGATCCTTGCTGGTGCGACCTCTTTGAATTGGATGTCCCTAGTTGCCCACCTCCTAGTCTAGATCTTTTTTCTCCCCTTAGGGCCAGAGACAGACCCTTCTGTTCAGTGCCACTATGCCCAAGAAGATCCAGAACTTTGCCAAGAGTGCTCTTGTGAAGCCCATCACCATCAATGTGGGACGTGCAGGAGCTGCCAGCTTGGATGTCATACAGGTACATCACTAGCTCATAGAGCCCTTTCTTGGCCTGACTATGGCTATGGCTGCCTTAAGTTGTATAGGTAGCCCAAGTGATGACAACGTGTTTTTACCTGTAGCTCTTCTGAGGGTTGTGTTTAACGTTCCCAACTAATAACAACCCTACTCAGTAGGTAGTTAATAACTTGACCAGAAACATGCACTTCATGCCAGCATAAGGCAGGAGTGGGGAGCCTGTGACCCTCCAGAGGGTGTCAGACAATAACTCCCATCAGTCCTGACCATTGGCCATGCTGGCTGGGGCTGATGGTTGTTGGAGTCCCAACAGCAGTGTGCTGTAGTGGTGAGAGTGTTGGACTGGGACTCGGGAGATCCGGATTCTCCCCGCTCAGCCATGAAACTCACTGGGTGACTTTGGGCCAGTCACTGACTCTCAGCCTAACCTATCTCACAGGGTTGTTGTGAGGATAAAATGGAGGTGGAGGAGGAGGATTATGTAAGCCACCTTGGGTTCCTTGAAGGAAAAAAGGCGGGGTATAAATATAATAAATAAATAAAACATCTGGCTTACATAATTGGATTTGACCCTCAATTTCCCTCTTCCAAACCCAACACTGCCTTGCACTAGGTCTTCTGAGCCCTGATTGGTTAGCTTGTGCTGTCTTCTGCTTCCACCCCACTGCCTTTGTCACACTGAAAGTGCTGCCACCATTTGGCTCTCACCATTTCTCTCTGGTTCTATCTAGGAAGTGGAGTATGTCAAGGAGGAAGCCAAGATGGTGTATTTGCTTGAGTGTCTACAGAAGACCCCACCACCTGTGAGTGCAAACTCAACCTGTGGTCAGTCCCAGAGTCTCGCTGTTCTGACTTTCTGTACTCCTCACATAAAAGGAAACATGCCTGAGCCAGGACTGTCTAATTTTCTTCTGAAGCAGGAGATTTTAGAGCAGCTACAAAGTGGCTGCTCCAGCGTTTGGTGTTGCATCCTGGTTCTGAAATTGGGGGTGGACCCTGCTTAGACTGAGGGATTGATGCATGTTCCATTAAGGCACTAGTTATATATTGGTACCTTCACTTTTCTTTGACAGGTTCTTATTTTTGCTGAGAAGAAAGCAGATGTAGACGCAATCCACGAATACCTGTTACTCAAGGGGGTGGAGGCTGTAGCCATACATGGTGGAAAAGGTCAGTAAGAGTCTTGATTTGAATGCAGTCTTTAGATTAGACCTTTTCTTCTTCCTCCATTAATACATGGAGCTATTCAGTTAAATGGAAAGATAATCGGTTCCAAACTGACCAGAAGGAAAATCTTCTGTTAGGTTATGTCAAAGATTAGAAGAAGATCTAGATCAGGATCTAAATGAAACAGAAGGCCCAAGGGTCTTAGCAGACCTTTAGGGATCCTCAGTATTGCCTGTGGCATATGCCATACATGCTCAGTGCAAATCACTTAACTAGCTTTTGTAGCTAGGGAGATGTCCTAAGCAGTGCAGCTTTCACTGGCCTCTGCCTAGTGGAGATTTTGGCCCCACATTCCTGGTCTTGAAGCATACTTAACACTATTAAACTTGGATCAAACCCTCCCTGCTTTCAGTTTTTAACCCTGCTAATGAGAAACTTTCCTGGGGGAAACAATATCCCACATCAGCCAGCTTCACAAGTTTTCCCCCTGCCTTTCTTGCACGTTAGAGATGTTGCCATTGGAAATTAGATGGGCTTGAGAGGCCTGTGGAAGCTGTTCACTTCATATATGTGTCTGTGGGGACAATTGGCCTTTTGTCTTGGGGTTGTGACTGACTCTTAATAGAGAATGGAAACTGTTGTAGTCTTTGGATTACGGTTGGGGGGAAATCCCGCTGCTGCTGCTAATGCTTTGTTTCATCTTGCAGACCAAGAGGAGCGGACTAAGGCCATTGAGGCCTTCCGGGATGGAAAGAAGGATGTTCTTGTTGCCACTGACGTTGCCTCCAAAGGCTTGGACTTCCCAGCCATCCAGCATGTCATCAACTACGACATGCCTGAGGAGATAGAAAACTATGGTATGGAAGAGAAGCTAGCTTGGCCTGGAGGGCTTCAGCTACCTAGTTGCATCTATTAGGATCCTTGCATGTGCGAAGAGCTTCTCCTGAGAGGGAGCCATATTCAAAAACCCTTTTGAGTGGAAAAAGTGTAACCTAATAGGATTTGGCTGGCTGTTCTGCAGCACATGTCTATGCCTTATATGAGTCCTGAAATTAAAGGGGCTAAATTAGGATGGCCGCCCCTCAGAGAATAAGATAAGGAGCAGCTACCAGCTTCTCCCTATGTTGATTTGTGGTCTGACTTAGGGGTTGCCTCCCCCCCCCTTCTTTTCCAGTTCATCGAATTGGGCGTACAGGCCGCTCGGGGAATACTGGCATTGCCACCACCTTCATCAACAAAGCCTGTGGTGAGGAACCGAGAGGGACTGCTGTGGAAGTTGGGTGGGCTGTGTGCGGGTGTAAAGGATGCATAACTGCTGACCCGTGCTGGCAGGGCTGAGCACTAGTGCCACGGGGGGGGGGGATGCTGCTGAGGAGTCTGTCAGGGAGTCCTTATGAGTCACTGCTGAAAATAGAATCCTCAGGGAGCCAGGGTATGGCTTGTGGGCGGCTTGGGTCTATTGTGAGTGCCTTCCTTATGGAAACTGCCCACACACGAGTGAGTAGCTGTCTCAGCCTGCTTCCTGTAATTGAAGTCCATAGTCCCTTGTCTGAGAAGCTGACTTGTGTCTGATCTAACTTGCTTCTCGGTCCCCAGATGAGTCGGTGCTCATGGACCTGAAGGCGCTGCTGCTGGAGGCCAAGCAGAAGGTGCCGCCTGTCCTTCAGGTGCTGCATTGTGGAGATGAATCCATGTTGGATATTAGGGGTAAGTAGCTGGTTCAGAAGGAGCAGGATGGGAGGCATCCATCTTGTCTGAGACTACAGAGAAGGCTGGGATGGTTTCACTGGAGAGGCAGCTCAACGTCAGCCAGGGCTGGATTGGACAAAAGCATCCAGGAAGATGTTCTGGTCATAGTTCATCAAAAGTCATGAAAGGCCATATCTGATAGCAGGAGAGGATCAAAAAGGAGAGGATCAAAGCACCACCAAGCAGACAGTAAACCCAAACCAAGGCTGGGTATTTTCCATCTCTCTTGCAAATGGTGAAAGTTTTAAAGTTCATTTCTAGGCCGCCTGGCATAGGCATGGTGAGTGCTTAGTGCCCCTTAGACTAGAGGTGTCGAATCCCTTTCACCCCAAGGGTCCAATTCAATTTTGAAGTATCTCTCAGGGAGTACATTCCAGTGGTGAGGGGGCTGAAGGCAAAAGGGTCAGGGCCAAAAAATACCAGCATATTTTAGCATAAAGCTCTTAGTCTCAGTAATTAAGCCTTGGGAGAGGCATTTCAACCTTTTAGAATAGAGGGGAAATGCACAAAAACCAGGAAACCACCAAAGGATTGGTGGCTGGGGGAAAGGGGGTGGGGAATGGGGTGTGGCCATTGAAGGAAAGGGGTGGGGCATAGGGAAGGGGCATGGCCATTTGGGGAATCCCAGAGAGCTGGATTTGGCTCCCAGGTGGACCAGAGTATCAATAATCCTGACCTAGACTATATCTGAGTGCTGCACAGGAATATCTCTCTGCTCCCATCACCCCCTTCTTTTCCCCATGTTGTGCACCAGTTAGAAGACCTGCCCTCTGGCTGATGCTCACCTGTTTCTCTTCCAGGAGAGAGGGGTTGTGCCTTCTGTGGAGGCCTGGGCCATCGTATCACAGACTGCCCCAAGCTGGAAGCCATGCAGACCAAGCAAGTCAGTAACATTGGGCGCAAGGACTACCTGGCACACAGCTCCATGGACTTCTAGATGCTCTCTGCCTTTTGGCTAGCCACAGCCAGGCACATGAATGGACCTTTCTGCCCTGGAAGGGCAACTCTTCTCAAATGCCACTTCTGCTATAGCTTACTGGAGAGACTGTTGTCAGCTGGAGTGAAAAATAGGATAGCAGTGGACCTTCTCCCTTTTGGGAGCCTGTTGTTACTTCGCTGCTGTAGCAGTTGTAGATCTTGCCCCAAAATGGAGAGCACGATCATTGTGCTGTCTTCCAAGCTCCCGTGGATTGGGAGATGCAGATCATAGGATGCCTTGTCTACTTTCCAGCAGTCACTTGGCTGGGCATATCTATGTAGGTGGTATGTCCTATCCTCTTTTAACACGTACTCTTCTTTTTAAGCTGTTCAGCACTTCTTTCATGAAAATGGCAGGCCAATGCTGCAATAGTCCCATTGCATCAACAATTGCTCTCATGCGGCATTGGGCAAGCCCTGTGCTCCTTGGCCAGTGACCCTGAAGAGGAGGCAGGGAATGGTGGATAGTCAAAGGTTTGTTGCTACATTCTCCGGCTCCAATAACCCTTTCTGAGGTTTTATGTATCCCCGTCCCCCGTGTGACCGCACTTGTCTGTTTCCAGCCATGTTGCATGCCTCGAGCAGCCTTGCTCCAGTGCGACTTCTGCAGCTGCAGGACAAGAGTTCTGTTTACCCCACCAACGGTCATTGAGTCAAAAGCCCCCTGGGACTGTCTGTGTCTCCTGGGACTCCTCTGCCTGTTGTAACTCCCTATGTGCATGCAGGCCCAAAAGAGGAAGTTGGCGGGCAGAGGAAGTCACCAGTGCTATCGAACATACTGACTCATTCCTGTGGCAGCCACAACAGCTTACGGTCTCAGCAGTCTTTTCCTCACTCCTTTTGGGTTGCCTGTTTGGAGCCTACCCTATGGAGCACCCTGTGAAAGAGGGGATTCTCTATGTACAGCACCCCAAATTTGGGAAGGTAAATGGGGGTGTCTGATTTGGGGGAGGGGGGCTAGAAGGGTGGATTCAGTGGCTTTTGTGAGTCTTGTCAAATTCAGGGAAGCAGGATCCTAGCACTTGCGATGCCGTCTCTAGGGGCCGAGGGATGCCCTCCGTAATACAAGATGGAGCCTGCAGTACCTGCAATGACTTGGTATCTGTTTCCCACCATCCTACTTTTTCATATTACTGCATTGTGAGTTTACAGCTGAAAGTTATGTTGTCTCTGACTGTAAATAAATTCAATAACAAATTAAAATGAGTTACTGTATGAATTAAGGGGTGTACCTGAATGAAGCATCTGTGTGTGTCTGTTTGTGTTGTATGCGGAATAAGCATTGTTGGACTGAAATAGCCATTCTGTCTTGAAAGTGCAGGGCTGGCTCTATTGGATTCTGCCTTTGAATGTGTGAACCCCGGAGTCTGGTCTTTGTCCTGCTGTGGGAGGACTCTGGAGGACTAAGGTGCTTTTAGCCTGGTGCTGAGAGCAAGAGACTTGCTTAGTGGATACAGCCATGTTGTTCTGCCCTATCTCTTGGGGCTGAGGACTGATTTGGATCTCTCACTCTCTCCCCTCCGCCTTCCTTCCCCCTCTTATCAACTGTACTGCTGCACATGCCAGCAATTGCAGGTGAAGCCCCAGCCTCCCCAAGGGTGGAATTGGCTGTAGCGCCAGAGCCAGGCCTGTGGCTTACGCTGGCTCAGCTTGTCTGAGCATGGAAAGCTAAGCAGGGTCAGGCCTGGTTATTACTTGGATGGGAGACCCCTCCTCTAGTTTCAGGGGGTTGGACTCGATAGCCTTGTAGGCTCCTTCCAACTCTATGATCTATGAAATCTATAAGCTCAGGCTGGTGCCTGCCCATGTGGAGCGGATATGGTGTGATCGCTGCAATGAAATGGTTCAGTGGTTCTCTCATTTTCAGTCACCTGCCTTAAGACCCATGGCCAGCAAATGTCAAGTGACGCCACCCACACCGAAAGTGGGTCCCAACCAGCCATGGATATTTTAGCATTTATTACTAAGTGTGGCAGCGACTCTGTAGAGTAAGCCAGTGTTCTTATCCCCACAATGCCCAAGGTCAACTAGCGAGGGGAGACAAACTGGGGACTTTGGCTCACAGCTTACACTCTTAGCCACTGCCACGCAGATGGATTCCAAAACTCCTTTCCTGTCCCTGCTTGTGGCCTAGTGTTTGGCAAATGGCTACTGGTGACTGAGATTGAAAGTGTTTGTAGCGGATGTATACTAGGCTATCAAGGGGTCAGGTTCTATTGCTGACCTGACTTGTTTTTATTATGGACTACTCGGCAAATCTGACTTTATGGAAGAGGCTGTAGCCTGTGGTTAACCCCATGGGTGCCCGGAAGGGATCCTCCTTCCCTCTGAAATAAATGCTGCTGTGGAGAGAGAGAGAGCAGACAAGCAGCCCACTGGGCTTATTCAGTATTTGGCGCTGCACTCCTTCTAAGCCCCTTTGATCACTGGAATAGATTGGGGAGGAGTGAGAACATCTGCTCTTAATATCTCCAGGCCTTTCTTGAATTCCCCTATACTGGTGGTGGGGGGGGATCTCTTGTACTAACCTCCCCCCTCCCCTTCTAAACTGCCTTGTGGTAACTAGTGGTCCATACATTTTGGTTGGGCTTAGTAGCCAACCCAACCATGGTTTCTAACAGCCAGAGAAGCTTTCTCATTTCCTGCTTCACAGAGACAAAGTGTGTCCTTTTTGAACCTGCTGCCCAGTGAGGGGTTTTTACAGGGAAGAGCAGCAGACTGTGTGTGTCTTACAACAGCCTTCCCCAATCTGGTGCCCTTCAGATGTTTTGGACTACAATTCCCAGCATTCCTGACCATTGGCTATGCTGACTAGAGCTGATCCAAAACCTGGAAGGCACCAGGTTGGGGAAGGCTGTCTTATAACAACCCTTCTGATCCGTTACACAGAGGCTGTGCCCCAGAGACAAAGCTTTTGAAAGAGGCACACCCTACCTCCCTGTGTTGGGTGTCTGGCGTTTAAAAACATTTGTTAACCTACAGTATATACCATAGGGGTTTCTCCCATAGTTTACCAGAATTAAATTTCTCATCCCCACTGACAACCTGGTGACCATCTTTGTGGACCCACAGAGGACATCCAATTTGTGCATTTGGAAGATTTGCTTACTGTGCTTCACTTATCCTGTTGCTAAGCTCCAATTGTGAAATAAATGGGAATGCCTTGAAAAGGAACTGAAAGAGAGAAGGGGACTGAGACTGGTGTTAGGTGAGCTAGAAGAGATGAGGACCAGCAAATACTAGCTGAGGTAGCCTGAAGCCATTCCCTGCTTCTGGTTTTGCATTTGTCCTCTTGGTCTGCTGAGGATTGCTCCAGACCCTGCCCACACATTTCCAGGCTTTCTTGTACTACGTCCATGACAGGTTAGAAATCTGCTTTTTAAAAAAGAGAGGAAAGGGTATGACTAGAGGCAAAGATGCTAACTTCTGTGCCAGATACCAGATTCTTGTACTTAAGTGGCAATCCCATAAATGCTGTGAAAGCCAGTGTGGTGTAGTGGTTAGAGTGTTGGACTGAGACTCGGGAGATCTGGGTTCTAGTCCCCACTCAGCCATGAAACACTGGGCTGACTTTGGGCCAGTCACTGACTCAGCCTAACCTACCTCACAGGGTTGTTTTTAGGATTACATGGAGAGGAAGAGGATCATGTAAGCCATCTTGGGTTCCTTGCAAGAGGAAGAAAGAAGGAGGAGGAGGATTGATAAGCTTGTAATGTATGCAGAACCATGGCTTATATGGAGTAAATGCCTCAGAGTGGCCTTGGAACAATCCCCAAATTTTGTCGTCTTTGATTCCGTAGACTACCTCCTAGTCTTGGCAAGTAGTCTGGGACAGTTCATCCCCATGGCAATCATATTTTGGTCTGGGTAACTAGCTAATTTTGACAAAAATGTTTCCATCAAAATATTAAATGAGCTACTTTCCTATTGCTGCTGCCTGTGTGCAAATTTTCCAGGGTTAACTTGTTTCCCAGACTGTTGGTTCACTGCTAGTGCATGTCCCTGATTGGATGCTGTCATCCTTTGCCTCTGCTCACAGAAGACCTGGCGGAAAGTGTGGGCCCAGCTCTTTCCTGACAGCCCCTCCGGCGTCGCACGGCTCGAGTACTTTGAAGGTGTCACGATGGAGAAGGCCACCCTGCGGAAGGGGGAGCGCAAGGTGATCCGCCTCTCGAACTGTGTCTCTGTGGAACGGGCTGCAGAACACAGCTCCCCCAAGGACACAGCCCCCTTCTGCTTGTGCATGATGGAGCGCAACTGCATGCTGGCAGCAGATCAACCAGATGACTGGATAGAATATATCTGCCAACTGGCTTTTCAGGTACTGACCTAGTAACACCTTCATGCAATAGGAGAGCTCTGAGCCTCATTGAATCACACAGGGATGATACCTCATGCTTGCAGATCAGCCATAGAAGCCCTAATGGGGGAGCTGAAACTCAAATGCAGCTGCTTCCCCCAGTTGCTGCTTGTAGTTGGAGCAGCGGGTTGGACTTGTTGACCTCAATGGCCTTTTGAACTCTAAAATTCTATGAATCTAGGTTTCCTATTATCCCAGGGGTTCCTTATGGCACTGTGTGAAGAGGTCCTGGATTAGACTGTTATGATGGCTAATGTTCCCTGCCCACTTATTGTGTGTGTGTGTGTGTGTGTGTGTGTGTGTGTGTGTGTGTTTTAAGTAGTTGTATCTTCTTAGTTTGGTTCTGGATATAAAGATTTCTATGCTCTTGCAAAAATCTTTAAAAATAATTTCCTCTGGGAACCCAGATAGTGATGAAGCACTGGACATTCTGGGCATGGCCTCATTTTATAACCTGTTCCTAAGCCATATTATTCAGAAGTTAGCCCCAGTGATTTTAATGGGACTTATTTCCAATTAAGAATGCACAGGATTTCTAGCTTAACGTGCAACGTGTTTTACAATCTCCCTCTTTTAATTAACTCTGGCTCTTCGTAATTTATTTTCATTCCCATGTAACATGGAGATAATAGCTACCTAGTTTCAAAGGTTGCTGCATGACAAACAAGATAATAAAATCTGCGGTGTTATTTGCACAGTAAAGCACTGTGTTAATGATGGTAACCTTACTGATGGTAAAAACAGGTTAAGTGAAAGCAACTCATGTGGGGAAGTATTATTACTTATGTAGCATTTACAATTTGGCTCCTTAAAAATAAAAATTAACTAGATCCCTTGTCCTGCAGGCTTCGAGTTTAAAAACATAATAGACAAAGAGAAGTGTATGTATCTTGGAGTTAGATAGGAGAAATTGTGGTTTTAGTTCCTAATAACAATACTGTAATAAGGTTTGGAGTGAATAAATGTATTTTACCAACATTGAAGAATGGAGTATGGGTTGATGGGTACGTCGGTAGAAATTGCGTAGTGTTCAGGTTGTAGTTCAGGTAGGGGAAGAATGTTTTGTTTTGTTGTGATGCTTTCACATGAGAAATGCTCTCCTTGATTTCGTCTTCTCCTTGCTCTGGTGCGCACAGAGGACACCTGCACCAGCCAGCACAGCTGGAAACACTCCCGGTCCACAGCCCCTCATGGAGGAGAATGCCATCTATTCATCCTGGCAGGAAAGTATGTATATTACTACTAACGGCCCAAGGGCTGGGGTGGAGGGCCTGGAGTGAGTCAGGACATCGAGGATGTGATACTAGTTTCATGTGGACTATCTTTGGGTACAACTGGCAGCTGACCGAGGAGAAGCCATCCTTGGCTTGTGAGCAGCTTTGCTGTAGATGGAAATGCTATGCAGCAGGCATGGGGAACAGGCGGCCCTCTAGATGTTGTTGGGTGTCTGCTGGGGTGGTGTGCATGTGTGGACCCCATTAACATACAATTCACATACAACACACACCACTCACTCTCTCACAAGCGATAGACCATCTGATAAATTACCAGAGCACAGCTTCCTAGGACACTCCAGGCATACTCTAGGAATGAGACTTCTATGGCAGGAACCACAGAGCATCTTCCTAGAGCGTTCCCCCTTTTTCAGTTTTTATTTTTTTATTTTTGGCAGGCAGCAGATGCTGGGGGTCTGTGGGGGGGACACACACCAGACAGGGTCTGGGGAGCCGCTTGTGGCCCACAGGCTGCACTTTTTGCATCTCTGTTTTACTGGTACCTCACAACCTGACATCTGAGGCAGAGCTGGCCCAAGTCATTTTGCAGCCTGAGGCAAAGGGCAAGATAGCACCCCACCCCGCATACAGAAGCTGACAGGACTGGCTGTTAAATCTTATTTCAATGCCAGCAACAGGACAGTATCCTCCACCACACCTTAGAGCAGCAGGCTAGCTTAGGGGGCACAGGCCTCATGGCACTCACAGCTGTGTTCTCCAACAACTTGCTCCTACTGCCCAGGATCTGCTACCTGAGGTGGCTGCCACACTTTGCCTAATGGTAGGGCCGGCCCTGATCTGAGGTAGGATTCCCAAGCCCCCTTCCCAAGAGTGAATCCATAGCTGAGCTAAGGATTTGAAACTAGGTATCCAAGTTTAATGTTCCAGTAACTGGACTTGCCCTGCTTGCTTGAGCTGAAAGCTTCACCCCACTCTTCGAGTGTGTTGCACATGCCTCTCAACAGGCTTGATTTAGGTAAGAGAGACAGAAGCCCACTAAAACTTGGACAATAGGAGGAAAAGCACTTTGACAAGAAGGGCACAAATGTTCTGTTTAAAGAAGAAAAGAAAAAAAGGAATGAACTAATACTTTTATGAAGAACTATGTGTCTTCCTGTAAGATGGGAATCGCCTTTGGAAGGATGTGAATTCATAGGCACCAGTGGACGTTCTGTGAGGCCTTTATGGAAGGGGGGGGTAGCTGTTTGAAGGAAAAGAGCAGTTCTAAAATAAGGTCACATCCTAACCATTGTGCACTTCATAAAGAAGACAGGATAACGTGTGGGGAGAAAGCTGTCCCTAAGCTGCCTCAGTGAAATTAAACCAAGTTGACTCTAGCAACCATCTGAGATGAGCAAGGAGTATATGGGTGAGAACTGGGGATTTGGTTGAAGGAGTAACATAGGACAGAATAATAGCCAGGGCTATACGGGTGCTGCGGAAAGTGCAGCAAAAATACGGGATCCCCTTCAGAATACCTTTTCCAGTGGAGCGTCAGGGTTCTGCATATCAATTTGCCTTTTGCTATGACTAGCTGAGGCAGCAGGATACATTTTACAAAATGACATTCCAGTTTATTTACTCTTGTTTCCTGCAAGCAGTACAAATCTGTGCAGTTTTTCATGGTGCAGAATTTTGGCTTCACTGGTGCGGAGTGTTGAAGTGTGTGTGTACGTGTGTGTGTGTGTTTAAAGCCCAGAGTATACAGAGCCATAGGGAGAAACCAATAGCCTTGAAGACATCTGTGCCTCTGGAGAGATTTGGTGACTTCTTCTTGCAATATCTTCTTCTCAACAGTACGTGAGTTCCCAGTGGCAGTGTTCCCGACAGAGGCATCCGCCAGATGTCACCTGAAAGGGAACTACCTGATGGCGCCTTTACTTGAACAGTTGGTGCTGAAGGACGTGCAGTCTGGGCACGTTCTCTATAGCTGGCCTTATGCCTTCCTCCGAAGATTTGGCCAGGAAAAGGTATGCAGCGGCTTCTTCTTCCCATGGCTGCAGGGCAGCCTGCTGCACACGGTTTAGGCCAGACAGCAAGTGTGGAGAATATCCTGTCTTGTCTTGCAGCCTGAAGGCAGAGGGGGCCATCACTCCCAGCTGACAGTGCTAGCAGGCCCTGGTCACACCTTGAGTCTGCAGGCAAGTTTCAGACTACAGTCATGCCTTGGATTGAGAGCATAATTCGTTCCGGAAACATGCTTGTAATCCAAAACACTCTTATATCAAAACAAAATCCCCCCCAAAAAATTTGTACAGAGATTTTTAATTTAAGCCGTACTACAGTACTTGTATTGCAAGACGTCGCTTGTATATCAAGTAAATAAATAAATAAATAAATATTTAAAAATTTGCTTGTCTTGCAAAACGCTCTCAAACCAAGTTACTTGCAATCCAAGGTATTACTGTACTCAGACCTGCACAGGGTCAGCAGAGATGTCTGTGTTACCTTCCGGATGATGCTTCTTGTAATGTGAAGAGGAAGCGCAGCCAGTTGCTAAGGGAAGGGAATATTCGTTGCTAAACTCTCCCACAACATCCTTTTTTCTTTTGGCCTCGTTGAATTGGCTTAGGAGTTGAAATGCTCACCCTCCTATTCCACCCCCCCCATCCCCAATGATTGGAATATGAAAATTAAGTACCCCCACTGTTTTGATTTGACAATACTGGTGGTCAGTGTATCCCTGCACCCTTTGCCACCTCCTCCTGGGACTTTCACATAGGCTGATTAGGTAGAACTACTGCATGCATAGGGCCCAATAGCTCAGTTGTTGAATGCATGTTTTGCATGTTGAAGGTGCAAAAGGACCATAGTTCAGGGGCTCGTGTGGTGGGTGTATTTGTGTATGTGTGTGTGCCTGTGCAGGGAGCCCCCCCCCCCCGAGCCTGTATCGAATGTGGACCTCGGGGCTGAAAAGGATGTGCACCCGTCTTAGATGTGTTGAGGAAACTTGAACAGAGACGTTCATGGTGGCAAAGTATAAGAACCCTTACCCTAAGAGAATATGTTTGTGTTTCTTTCTCCCCTCCCCAGACTGTGTTCTCTTTTGAGGCAGGGCGCCGCTGTGATTCAGGAGAGGGCCTCTTTACTTTCAGCACGGTACGGGCCACAGAGATCTGTAGAGCTGTCTCGACTGCCATAGAACACCAAAAAAACGTTCTTATGGAGAGAGACAAGAACACTGGAATTTGCTCAGCCCAAGACTGTATGCAGAAAGCAGGGCCCTGGCCATGGTCCACCAGCATGGAGAGCCAAGAGGAAACGCAACCGCTGTATGCCAGGACCCCAAAGGGAACTGTGGAAATGGGCTTCCCAATGCTGCATGTTAGCAACAGCTGCTCAGTTTCCCCAGAGACAGGGGCTCCTGAAACACCCATCATCTATGCGTCCATTGGCAAGAGCTTCCCACTGTTCCAGCCCTGTGGCAAGATGGAGGCAGAGCCCAAGCCACAGGGAGAGCCACTCTCTGATCATCTCTACGAGAACCTGCGTGCTCTGGAGCAGCGCCCCCTTTGTTTGGAGTCTCTTGGCTTCAGTTACAGAGACAACCCCGAAGGCAGCAGTAACGAGTCGTCGCCCATCTACGACAACAGTCCTGCAGTGGCGAAACGCTCAAGTAGCCACCCGAGCCTCAACCCCAGTGCAGAGGCTGACTCCTGTCCAGAGAGCCAGTGCCCTCCTCGCCTGCTGGATTGCCAGGAAGCAGCAAGTGGAGGTGAGGGGAACGCCAAGCCCAAGGTAAGAGGGGCTGGTGCTTTCAAACACAAGCTGGTCTCCATGCTGAGCCGGGACGGAGGAGGCACTAAGACAGCCAGCAAGAACACGAGTTCCATGGACATGTCATAATGGGACTTCTCTAGCTTTCCTAGGTCCTGGAGTTCTTCCCCTCCATCCTCCTCCTCCTCCTCCTCCTCCTCCTCCTCCTCCTCCTCCTCCTCCTCCTCCTCCTCCACCACCACCACAACCTTGACGGAGAATCTTTGCAACCTGAAAATGCAGCCTCTCAAATTAGATGAATGGTGGCTCTGGGGCAAAGCCAGCTTGATGCCAACTTGACCCACTGTACTCCATGGAGCCAGTCCTGGATAGCTAAGAGGCGGGAGTGGGGATTGTTCTCCTAACCACATCAGTGGATATCAAGGAACCTGGAAAACCAGATGGATGTGTACGTTTTGGGATTTCTTTTTCCTTTGTGTCTCAATAAATTGAGTTTCTTGGATTATTAACTGTAGTCTTGGTTCATCCGGACTCTGGCTCTACACTTGCTGCTCTCTCTCCACCCTTTTGCTTTACAGCAGGGGTGGGCAATTTGTGGCCCTCTAGATGTTTTGGCCGATAACTCCCATGATTCTTCATCATTGGCTATGCTGGCAAGGGCTGATGGGAGTTGTAGGCCAAAACATCTGGAGGGCCACAAATTGCCCACCCCTGCTTTACAGACAAGTATCCCTACTGCTATGCTGGAGTATCCTGTGGCTCACGCTGGCTCAGCTTATCTGAGCGTGGAAAGCTAAGCAGGGTCAGGCCTGGTTATTACTTGGATGGGAGACCCCTCCTCTAGTTTCCTGCATTGAGCAGGGGGTTGGACTCGATAGCCTTGTAGGCTCCTTCCAACTCTATGAAATCTATGAATCTATGATTCTTCCCACAGCAATCCCCTTGGTACTTTGCAAATGCAATGGGGGCCATAGCTCAGTGGTGGAATACCAGGTCCCAGGTTCCACCTGCAGCTTAATGGAGCTCTACTTGCAGACATGGGGGAAACTTCTGTGCCAGATCTTGCAGAACCACTGCCAGTTAGTACTGGGCCAAGTAGACCAGTGGTCTGACCTGGTCTAAGGCAGCTTCATATATTTTTTATCTATTTGGGATCCCAGCTAGGGGATCTCACCTTTTTATTGCATGATATATCGATATGGCAAACTTCTTTGTCTTGAGCCCTTTCTTCCACTAGAGGGCAGTCCACCCCTTGCATTTAACTGTGCTCACTTCAGCAAAGATTCTATCCAGTAAACCAGTGCTTCTCAATTATTTTCTGTCATGCCCCCCCTAGGAAGAAGAAAACATTTCGCGCCCCCCCGCGCGACTGTAAATAGTATCATTTGTCTATAAAATTGTTATAAGTACACCTCTGCATAACACTGTATCCTTATTAACGTATAAGAGAATAAAAAAAGAAAGAAATGTGGATCAATTTACAACAAAGAATAGCTTTATTAACTGTAGCAGAAAAGATTTAAAGGAGCACAGGATTTAAAGGAACACAATATTAAAAAAAACTTTTAACTGAGGTCAAACAAGCACCCCTTTACGGAGTCTCGCGCCCCCCCTGGGGGGCCCGCCCCACTATTTGAGAAGCACTGCAGTAAACCTAGGATGGGGGTGGGGTAAGGGACCCGCCCACCAGTGCTTTCGTGTTCTCTACTGGCTGGCTAGTCGGATGTGGATGGATGGAGTCCTATAGTGAGAAGGGGGTTCTTTCTGATGTCCAAGAGTGGCCATTTCCTATTAAATCCTATTACACTGAGTAAATTCCACTGTTTTAAACAGTGGATTGATGGACAATAGAGTTCTTCATCTCAGCCTCTATTATCCTTCATCTCTATCCTTCATGGCTTGTTTGGCATCTCTGCAATCTTGGGTGTTGAGCATCAGGCACAAAGCAGCAGCAAGAGTATTGTTCAATGTGTTTCTTCATTGTAGCAGAGATGCTATGATTTTGTTAAGGGCTCTCCACTTCCCTGAGTGGTAAGAAGCTCCAGGGGCAGCCCTTACCTGGATTTGACTTGCCTGGGAGGAACAGATCACTGGAGACTGATGGTCTTTTGTAATATTTGATATACTTACAAATATATACAAGCAGAGCACAGGAAGAGGCAGACAGCATAAGCACTCCATAGAGTAGATAATACCTCACATCAGGCCTCCACAGAGAGGCACTCCCAGATGCCTTCAGCATACAGCTCAATACTCTACCTCTTTCTTTGTGTCTCCCAAGACTAGCTTTTGTTCTTCACGTGTGCACCAGCCTCTTCCCTTTAGATGGGGTGGTAGTGGAGGTTTCCAATGCTGTGATGGCTAACACTGAAGAGCGATCCTCCCATCTTTTCGCTCCTTTTGGAAAACATTTGATCAGCCTTCCTGAGTTACTAAGAGTGCAATCCTATGCATGTTTAGACAGAAAAAAAGTCCTACAACTCCCAGCATTCTCCAGCCAGCATGGCTGGCGAATGCTGGGAATTGTAGGACCTTTTTTCTGTCTAAACATACATAGAATTGTGCCCTAACAGTGTTTTGTCAAGTCCCCAACTCTGATCAGCTATAGCCGTAGGGAAAACCATAGTGATAGTCCCAACCACAGTAATTAGATGCTGATTTTGGGAACAATGTCATTTCAATTTTGTAAAAGTATATGGAGCTGATGGGGCTTTTTTTGGTGCAGAGCCAGCCCATCCACTGAAGAGATAGGACAGTTGTTTTAATTCAGTAGTTACATTAATTTCTTTTTAGGCCAACCTTCCAATCATATTCCTGAGGCGGTGTACAAAAAACAATAAAACAACTAAAATGTAAATACAAATGGATGTAAAGTAAACAGGCCACCAAATAATAAAAGCAACAGAAAAGAGTCAGCAGGCTTAAAACTGGGGGAAGGCTTGTGCCTGGTGCCATAAAGATGTTAATAAGGTTAAGCAGTGTGGGTTTCTGCAACTAGGATGCCACCATCAAGCAGGCCCTCTCTCTGGTAGCCATGTGCTCCCGGAGGCCCAAACAGGGGAAGTGGTGGTGGTGTCTGGATCAAAGGGAAGGTGCAGAACGTGTTGCGGAGCCATGCTAGAGGGAAGTCATGCAGCCTTATAGCCTGGATAGTTGAGTCTGGTTTTAGGGGAGCAGCTGCTTGTAAGTGCAGGATCCTGGTCTATAGTTGTGTGTTGTACATCATCACAGAGAGTCCTGTGGTGGGCACCTTTTAAAGATGCACAAATGTAGTGTGGGCGGCGTAAGCTTTCATGGACTAGACTAGAGCCTGCTTTGCCAAATGCATGCCATGGCGTCCTAAGTCAGCAGGTATATGTATCCATGGGTACAGAGGAGGAAATGTGGTTAACAGTGGGGTCAAAAAGCTGTGAAATGCAAGGGGTAGTGGTCAGGCTGTCACGTTTTTCTATGCGGAGCCCAAATGTATACAAGAACACTGCATCTACCTATGTGCCTAATTGTATGCTGTGAACTGCTTGGATTTATTCAAAAGAGAGGTGATTTAAAATAAGATCTAGAGCTGCACCATTCTGAAATATTGTCCAAACTTTAAAATATAAACCATCTGTCAGTCCCAGAACAGAGGGGGGCAGGTCCCTTTGAGAATGAGTGAGCTCTGTTAACAGGCAGCATTGAACACATGGGGGTGGGTGGAAGGAAGGATTTCCCGTTGGCGCCATCTGAGGATAATAACAGAGCCACTTCCTGCTTCACTTCACTAAGCAAATCCAGATGTGCTCTTTGAATATAAGCAGCAGGCAGCTTGCTGTAAACAACTCCAGGCCTCAGTCAAAAGGATGGACCGTGCTCTGCCAAGGCAGTAGCCTAACCCTCTGGTTCAAGGGGGAAGCTCAGCCTCAAGAATCCATCACAAAAAAACAGACTGGACAAATCCAGGCTCCCAAAATGCATTGTGTGAGGCAGGAGGGTGCAAGTCACTCAGATATATTACTTTGGTGTGATCTTTAGGCAAGTGGGTGGGGTGTGGGAAGCCTAGTTGTTGGCTCTGAGTCCAGAGAGAGACGGAAACATTTCAGTTCAACGAAAAACGTTTTTATTAACAGGATGGTTTTCATTTGGGCGGCTCTGAAGCATAAAATGCAGGCAAGGCCACCAGGCTGTTGCGGTACCAGCTTCTATCCAGCAGGGGGCATGAGCTGACCAGCTTCCTCTGCTAGTGCTTATCAGATGGTAGCAGACAGAAGGTAGGCATTGGGCAGCATCCATTAACTGCTTGCATTTTAGGGCAGCATTTGACAAGGATGTAAACAATGAATAAATTCAGGCACTCATGGCCCAGGCGATTGGCACCTGAGTTGTTGAAGAGGGGCAGAATAGGTTTCTCCTCCTCCCTAGTGCTCGAATTAGGGAGGAGGGTGCTGACCTTCCTTAATTTTTGTGACAATGGGCCCATTCCTTAGCTACTGTTTTAGAAGGCTACAGGGAAGGGATGATTTGGCTAACATTGGTGGGAGTGGGGTTGTGGGTTTCATTACGCCCCCTAACCCTCCCCTTTCCCCCCCAAATTTGAGCATTGCTCCTCTCATGGGCACTGCTGTCTGTAGGCCTCTTTCCCTCCCCTTTCTAGTCTTGACAACTTCCTTTTCTCTCTCTTTAGTTACCTCTTTCTGTGGAAGGAGGGCTTAATTTGAGGTAGAGCTTTTCAGAGCAGTTCTGAATCCAGAATCTCACTGAGTGGTAGGACTTACCTTTGGTAGGTATGTCAGGCGATCACTCGTGACCGAGTAAGATTGTCTTCCAGGATAAAAATGACAAAAAGGAGATTTTTAAAAGGAGGAAAATTCTAAAGAAAATTGTGTAGGTATGTGCTAGTAATAGCAGCAGCAATAACAGTGGATGCGAGCATATGCAAAGTGCAGAACCACTTCTGATTAGCCAAATCTGGGAGGAAATTAGGCTTGCTCTTAGTTTCTTCATTACTGGGATGCTTAGCATAATTTTCATCCATGTCCTGGATGACAATAGGATTCTGAAACTGGTCTAGAGCTGGTTCCCCCAGGCATCAACAGTTGGTGACTTGCAAGTGAATATGTGAGTCAGCTTTCCCCAACCTGTTGCCTCCAGATGTGTTGGACTACAACTCCCAGAATCCCACAGCCAGCCAAGTTGGCTAGGGGATTCTAGGAGTTGTGGTTCAACACATCTGGAGGACACCAGGCTGGGGAAGGCTGGTATGAGCTGTCGCCATTGAAAAGCCCTGCATCTGAAGTAACACAACAGTTTTATCTGTGTTGTTTGATCCAGTCTATTCATACATGCATGTCCCTGTTTGATACTGCAGTCATCACATGTTGAACATTTATGTGCGAATCAACACTTAGCCTCAGATATTTATGCTGACATTTCCTACTCCTAAGACTATTGGTTTCACAAAAGACTTAAGCTCAGTTCTGTATTCCCTGTGAGTCTGTGATGTTACACTGACTTGTATTTTATACATATTTAAAATTTAACCTTTTCACACACCATACCCAGCTACCACACCCATCATATATATTACAAGAGAAGCTCTGTTTCTCTGTGGACAATCAGATGCAAAGATGACTTTATTTCCATCAGTAACAGGCCTAATGTGTTTTGTTCTGTAAACTTGGCTCTTCATCAGGGCAATTAGTTGTAACAAGATTTTTCTGTTGGATTAAATGGTTTTATCAATCATCGCTGTGAAGCAGATCTCTTGCTGAAGAATAAGCAATAGCTTAATACTAAGCAACAGCCGATTTCCTGGGAGAAGTAAGCAATCCTAGGTGTAGCTATCCACTAGCCTTGTTTGCTACTTTTTCAGCATGTTTACCTGGAAGTAAGTCCCACTGAGTTCAATGGAACTTATTCCCAAGGAAGTGTTCCGAGGGTTGCATGTTTGGAGGTCAACCCTTCTGTCATTGTCATCGTATGGATTGCTGGCTTGGAATGCTTGTTTCAGTATTCATGGAAAAGCTACCCAATTTGGCTTTCAATTGGCTTCCTCTTTTTACCTAGTACAGTACAGCATCTAAAATAATCTCCATCTTGGTTAATATAGACTGCCTAGTTTCTCGCTCTGATCCACTGGTAAAAGTGCCCTATGCGCTTTACCCAGGACAGGAACATGTCTGAGTAACAGCTGGATTCTATATTTCTAAAATGCTAAAATGGGGATCCAACACTTTTTCCTTTCTATTTCCCAGCAATCCTAGAGCAGCTCCCAGTCCAACCATCTCATGACCTGCGGAGCCTAATTTGAATGTCAGCAGACCCCACCCCCCAACCTTCATTTTGAGACACTGAACATGCAGACACCGTGAATCGTAGAGTTGGACAAGGGGCCTACCAGGCCATCGAGTCCAACCCCCTGCTCAATGCAGGAATCCAGGTCAAAGCATCCCCGACAGATGGCTGTCCAGCCGCACCTTGAATGCCTCCAGAGTGGGAGAACCCACCACCTCCCTAGGTAGTTGGTTCCACTGTCTTATTGCTCTGACAGTCAGGAAATTTTTCCTGATGTTTAGGTGGAATCTGGGTTCCCGTAACTTGAGCCCATTATTCCGTGTCCTGCAAACTGGGATGATCCAGAAGAGATCCTGGCCCTCCTCTGTGTGAAAACCCTTTAAGTACTGGAAGAGTGCGATCATATCTCCCCTCAGTCTCCTCTTCTGAAGGCTAAACATGCCCAGTTCTTTCAGTCTCTCCTCATAGGGCCTTGTTTCCAGTCCCTTTATCATCCTTTTTGCCCTCTTCTGAACCCTCTCCAATTTGTCTACGTCCTTCTTAAAGTGTGGTGCCCAGAACTGGATGCGCAGTACTCAAGATGAGGCCTAACCAGTGCTGAGTAAAGGGGAATTATGACTTTACCATCAAGTTAATTTTTGTTTTTTCCCTTCCCCATTCTTCCCTGCTTCCCCCATCCCCCCACCCCATAAACCCTCTAACATCCTGTCTGATTAAGAGATCTGGAGATCCTGAAAGCTTGCACATTTTTTGTGATGTGATGGTTGGGCTAATAAAGGTATTTCACTAATAAGGATTTTATAGTAAAGGTAGCTTCCTTTGCGTGCGTGCGTGCATGTGTGTGTGTGTGTGTGTGTGTGTGTGTGACATGGGAAAATACATTATTCTATGCCAGATACTTAAAAGAAGGTAAATTGGAACCTTTATGAAAGTTACCAGAGCCGGAATTACTGTCAAACCATGTTAAGGCATCTGAGCCAGAGATTCCAGAGGGAACCATTTTCCACCTTCCATCTCTCTTGTGTTTTTAAAAACACCACCCATAAAAAAGTGTGTGTCATTCTGACTATTTTGCTTCAGGTGCAGAAATGCCTATCATTCACCCACCTAACCCCATGATTTAGTGTGTACTTCAGTCTCTGTTTTCTGGCAGGTCACAGACAAGCTTTTAGTAGGACTAAGTAGCATTATCATGTCCTTTGAACCCCATGACCAAACAACCTGCAAGCCAAGGGCTTGCACATGGTATGCCTGGGGAGCATGTGTGGTTTCCATGAATACTGTAACTGTAAGGGTAGCTACCTACCTGGAGGAACTGTGCTCATAAAGCTGTCAGCTTGCTATTGGTAGTATTCCTGTTGCTGTAAAATCAATAACTTCTTGATAAATTCCCCATGTGCATATTTGCCAGCAATTGAAACTCCAAAAGAGGGAGCCATAAATTGCACTCTTACCTAGAAGTCCATGTGCTCTATCCACATTGGCCAACCTTTGACCTATGTTGAAAGTAAAGCTAACAAATCTAGTTTAGGTATTTAAATATTTGCATTCATTTAGATTAAATTCCTATTTTTTTGCTAAAAGGAAAAACACCAAGGCTCTGTAGAGGTTCAGACTGAACAGTAAACTTAACATCTCTCTCCCTCTGCCACCCCCATTTTGTTGTTCTTGTTGTTCTGCTCTGGTCTAACCTATCAGCTCTTTTAAAAGCATATTTCATCTTTTTTAAAAAAAATGCTATTATTTAGGAAACCCTGTTCTAATAGCAAACTTGGTTCTCTGAGTGCCATCACTTGTGTAGCCAAAATGGTACCATGCCACCATCAATGACTAAGAGGGAGGCATCAACGGGCTTGTGGGAAGCCCAAGATTTGAACAAATAGAAAAAAATTAAGTGGGGCACACACCCACCCATAGCCCAATGAAGACTGAGCATGCTCAGTGGCTGCTGAAGGGAAAAACTGGGGGTGGAACGGAGTATCCTGGAAAGGGGCATGGGTGGCGGGCACCCTGAACAGGAGCACTTCATACTGCAACATTTTGTGCAGTTCCCATGTGTGTTATACTGGTACGTTCCTGATCTCTTCCTCTTCACCCGCCCACCCACACACACTATATGCTGACTCAGCATGCTGCTTAGAGAGTTACTGTGGTGATAGAAGGAAGCACTGAGGTTTAGTTTAAAAGTCAATAGTCTGCAGATTTGCCAAAAATAACCCTAAATGAAAAAGAAGAGGATGACATTTCAAAGATCAACTGACAAGGAAGTGAACAGAAAATTGGGGTGGGGGTGGGGGTTGGTTTGTCGCTTTGACTAGATTATTCCAACAGCGATACTCAGAGTAGCAGAGGTTGAGCTCCAACACTGTTGTGGTTGGGGGAGGGGGGACCCAGTAGGCAGGGGTGTTAGTAGGCATTTAAAATACTTGGGATCCAGTCTTTCCATTAAGCTTAGGAGAACAGTGTACAGGGAAGGGAGGGCTAACCCTGCCTTCTCTCTGATTCCCCTGGAAATCCCCCCCCCCCCCCCCCGTGCATTGCAGCTAAGCTGAGGAAAAACCTCCCATTGGTACCAATGGAAATGTTTTTTCTATCAATAACTGAAAAGGTGGCTGGTCCTCAAAATGTTACAGAATTACAGTCATGCCTTCGATTGAGAGCATAATTCATTCCGGAAACGTGCTTGTAATCCAAAACACTCTTATATCAAAACGAAATCCCCCCAAAAAAATTTGTACAGAGATTTTTAATTTAAGCCGTACTATAGTACTTGTATTGCAAGACGTTGCTTGTATATCAAGTAAAAAAAATATTAAATAAATATTTAAAATTTGCTTGTCTTGCAAAACCCTCTCAAACCAAGTTACTTGCAATCCAAGGTATTACTGTAATTGTAAATTTGTTAACGGTGGGTAGATTAATGATAGCAAGAAAATGGAAAGTTCATCAAGTTTTCTCTATTACTGACTGGTATAAGGAAGTGTGGGATATGGCTTTAAATGATATGTTGACTTGTATCAAATATAAAAAGGGACAAGTTAAGAAAAATAATTTTAAGGATATTTGGGGATTATTTTTGGATTTTGTGTTAAATAAGGGGAAAGGGAGCATGCCATGTCAAGATATGTTGTATTTTTGGAATAATGAATAACAATTGATTATAGAATGTATCATTTGGTCCCGTGGTGATGGGAGCACTATATAAGTTGTATGTATCTTATTTTAGTTGTTTTATATATTGGAAATATTTTTTCTAAACATAAATTGTCCTGCAGCAGGGGTGTTGGGGGTGTTGCAGCATATGTGGAGTGGGAGGGTGTTAATGTTTCCCACCCCAGCTGCAATCCCCCTTGAAAATTGCTCCCTGCATGTCAAATGGAGGGGGGAAAAACCCTTTCCATTGGCACCATCATGGACACTCAGGGCTCTGGGGGACAGACCCAGAACCGTGGGAAACAAATTTGGGGCAATGCCTCCTGCCAGTAGGTCTGGAGCTCGCTGACTCCTTCACCAATCATACCCCACTCCTTCAAAAAAAGAAAACAGTCTGGTCTGTGATTTTTTTCCATAGGTTTCTGCTTTTGACAAAACCATCAGTTGATAGCACTTGGAATTAAAAATGACTTAAAGGAAAGCAAACTGGTAAAAGGTTTATAGAAAGGTAACTGCCAACAGGGTTTAGAGAAACAGATTTAGACCAGGGAGACCTGGGTTCAAATTTTCACTCAGCCATCTCATTGGTGTTGGCTTTGGTCCAGTCACTGTCTCTCAGACCTACCTCACAGGGCTGTTGTGAGGAGCAACTGGAACGGGAGATGCGTATACATCACCCTGAATTCCTTGGAGGAAGCATGGGATTAAAAAAATAACAAATAAATCTGGTTGTTTACCTCCCACAAAGAGAAACTTGGCAGCCGCTTCTGGTTAAGGTATCAGAGCCAAACACTGCTCTCAATCATCTCCGCCTTGGTCTTTCCCCCCTCTACACTGGAGCAAAATCCTCAAGCTGAGGGCTCTTCCTTGTCCCACTAGCCAAACACCTTTAAATAATAAATGTGCCAGGTAATAAGTATTTTGGAGATCTTCCTGGAAGAAATGGGCTTCTTCCCAGATTCAGGTTTTAGCATTGTTTATTTTTATGACTTACAAAATCCACACAATTTATTTGTCAGGCCCCTTCTCAACATGAGCGAAGAACTGTTTATGCCTGGGAGATGTGAATCACTGCATTCTGCCTTAAATAGAAGAGAAAGCGATAAGATTTCCACACAGAGAGAGGTTGAGAAGTTGCCTTATTCAGCCAGAGTTACTTTGGCTCAATTACTTCCTCTGGCTTTATGCTGGGTTTTAATAGTTACCCAAAGAGGCAACTCATGAAACACTTGCATTGATGTTCTCTGATGACCTTGAGAGGGAACTGGTGTGTGTGTGTGTGTGTGTGTGTGTGTGTGTGTGTATACATGCATGTATGGCAGGAGTCCCAACCTTTTCGGATCAGTGGGCCCATTTGGAATTTTGAGAGAATGTCGTTGGCATTCTCACAAAATGGCTGCCATAAGGGGGCTTGCCCATTTATAAAATGGCTACCATGGTGGGCATGGCTAGTCACAAACACTCATTTCCCAGAGGGCAAACTGGTGACACTAAAAGAAAAGTCACTTGCCCAAGAATGCAAGTACAAGGCAAAGGTGGGGTCTGAGCCCAAAACACAAAACCACTCTTTTGAACCCAAATAAAGATGGCGCTGGAGGGCAGAACTTCATTTTGTAGCATACCAGCCTCCAAATTATTATTATTTTTTAAATGTTAAGAAATAAAATAAAAATCAGGAGGGACAGGGAGCCTGGTAGACACCAAGAGAGGGGGCCGTGGGCATATTGCTGCCCAGAGGCATTATGTTGGAGACTCCAGATGTACAGTATGTACTGGTTCCATACACGGGACTGTTGTTCACCCCATTCTATTATAGTGATGTTTTCTTTACAGCTCTGTGTACTAGCAAACAAAAATGTTGAAAACACATGAAAGCTTCCATGTGTGAGAGTAGAATGCTTTTTTTTCTTTAGCAAGTTAAGAATGACAGTCATGGCTTTCGAGGATATAAAAAAATGCAATACCTTCTACAACATAAACAAATCTCTAAAGAAGATTTTACTCAGTTCTTCAGCCAAAAGGGCTCTCTAGAACTGCATCCAGGTCAACAAACAAAGACAAGACAGACCCTGCTTACAATCTAAAAAGATATGCCACAGAGAGGATGGGGAGGGAAAAAAGAGAACTCAGGCACCAGTTCTTAATGCTTATGGTTCTTATAATGACCACCTGTGATGGAAATGGGCTGCTCACAAAACCAAACCTTAGGACTATTCAGTTTTGAATCTAGGTGCCTTTTAAATGGAGGCAGTCAAACACAATCCTTTTCCTCATTCTTTTTATTTTGGGAGTATTTTTGTTTTTCTCTAAGCTTCTGGGAAAAGGGCTGACTGATAATGGCTATAGCAAGGAGTATACAATTCATTTTATCAGGTAATGTGTGGGAGGGCAGGGGAGAGTACTTACAGGCATACAAGTTGAGCAGTGCAAGAACTTGGTGCTGCTTAGAATTTCCACCAAAACCATTTTTACCCCTTTAGAAAAACATTTCTCTTGGCAGATTGCCCTAGGAGTGTAAGCATACAAAAACAGAGCTGGCACAAAACCTGGATCAGGCTGAGCTTTTGTAGACAGGGCAATATATGGTATTAAGAAGCCAAGAAGCAAAAGAGAAGGTTGGGACACATCACCATAACAAACTGAACTATCTGGTTGAAGCTGGCTTAACTGTTGCGGCTCCCACAAAGAAACTTGGGCATTATTGTTTTCTGAGGTGCTGAAAATTCTTGATTAGAGAGCGCTGGTCCAAACTTCCCCAACCTGGTGCCCTCCAGATATGTTGGACCTCAACTCCCATAATTCCCAATGGCCATGCTGCCAGGGAATTATGGGAGTTGCGGTCCAACACATCTGAAGGGCACCAGGTTGGGGAAGGCTGACCTAGTCCCTTAACAGAACTTAAGATCCCTGTGTTTCCTGGCTGACGGCCATGACAGCTATGAACTGCTGGGTTCAGACAACACAATAACCCACACTCAAGGGATGACTATGGGTTGAGTGCTGGTTGTTGTTGAAACGTAGGTTGTTGTTGAAATGTGTGTTATCGTGATGTCTCAACCCAGCTGCATTAACAAACCATGGTTTGTTAACTACAAACAACCCACAGTTCACAACACAACAACAGAACATGGGTTCTCTTCATGAGTTGTTTGTGATTAACAAACCAATGGCCATGTTGGCTAGGAATTATGGGAGTTGCGCAGTCCAACGCATCTGGAGAGCATCAAGCTGTGGTAGCAAACGGCTCTATGGCATGATGTCAGCCCTGTTGCCTGTGCTCATTCTGGCATGGGAGTTTCCTGTGCTCCTCCTGGTTCAGTGTTCTATCGAGTGTGTTCTGCCGTCAGCTTCTACAGGGGAAATGACTGCAAATCTGAAAGTAAAACAGAAATACTGTACCTGCTGTTGTCACTGGCTTTATGAGGGGGCCAGGCATGTGCCATCTGGCCTGTGGATGTTCAACATGCTGGCACGGCAGGCTGCTGGTCACGCAGGAGGTACTTTGGTCACCAGAGTAAGCTGAGGCCACAGAGAGGGATCATAGCTTAGTGGTACAGAATGTGCAGGTTCCAGGTTCAGATTCTAGAGATCAACAAATTAAAAGGACCTTGCATAGCAGGTCTGGGAAACTTTTCCTGGAGATTGTCTGTCAGTCACAACTGGACTTAGATCAGGGGGTGGGGGCACCTATGGCCCTCCCAATGATGTTGGGACAACAACTCCCATCACCCGAACCACTGGCCCTGCTGGCTGGGGCTGATGGCAGTTGGAGTCCAACAACATCTTGGGGGATGCTGGTTCCCCACCCCTGAGCACTGTTCCATCTAACTTGGGCATAGGGTAGCTTTATATGTATGATACCCAGAAACATTATTCCCAAACTGAACGTGTGCAAAAGTAAGGAGTGGGACTATATCACAAGGGGAAAAGAGGCGTCCATCCTTTGCCTTTGTGGACTGAATTATTTATACTGCCTCCATAATTCTACTTGATTTGCTGCAATGCTACGTGGACGGCTGTGACATCAGTACAGGCTCCTGTGGTGGTGTGTGCGTTGCATAGTATGGGAGCTGGGGCGGGTGCAGGGGGGATGTATTGAAAAAGCACTTCTCCAGTGTCCTGAGTCCTCCCCCTTCTATGGACATGAGCTTTATCTTCAGTTTCCATATTTAGGTACAACTTCTCACTGAAGAGAAGCTGTGTGCACACAGGCTTAAGTTGCTCAACCCTGCAATCTGGGTTCAAGCATGAAGTAATTGCGAATAATGATTCTCTTCTTGTGCATATGCAGAGTGAACTTCTTTCCAGAACAAGTATCCACAAAAGTAGTCCTCACCTAGTATTTCCAGGAGAACATATGCGTATTCACAAGACTGCAATCCTATGCACACTGATTTGGGAGTGAGATTCATCAAAATTAATGGGGCTTACTTCCCAGCAAACACAGGCATACAGAAGCGGGCAATTAGAATTTAAGCTCTGCGTGTGTCTCCCGTCCACACACACCCTGCCGCCCTCTCAAATGGTCCTTTCTGTATGTTGTTCAGTTAGTAGCACTATTGCTATTAGGGCCAGCATAAAAGGCAGCCTGGTTGGGCACCTGCCACACCTCAGCACGGGCCCACTGACAAGTGTCCCCTGGCATTGCTCCTCCTTTTCACCATGGCAACCTGCTTGTTCACCTGCCTCTCGCTCTGCCCCAGACAACGGTTGTAGTGAGGAGGAGCAGTAGATGCCACTGCTCCACTGTGAGCAGTGAGCCTACGTGCTCACTGGTTCTCTGCCTGTCAAGAAAGCAAGTGGTAGCAATGGTGAGAAAGAGGGCGAGGAGCAAGAGCAGTTGGTGACAATGGCGGTAAGAAGGTAGACTCAATGAGGGAGGGAGGGGGACCACTGAGGGTATCTTGCGCTAGGGCCCTCCAAAACCTGGGCCCGGCATTGATTGCTGTTCACCTCTGTTGCTGGGGCTTCGGCCCGGTGCACAGCGGGGAGACGCGACACCAAGCGGATCTCGGCAGCCCAGGCGGGCACAACCACCGCCGCAGCAGCTGAACACCCCACCCCTCTCCCCTTGCCAGGGACGAGAGGGGGCGCCCTTACGCCGAGTAGGCGCAACCGCGGCGCATGCGCTTCGAGCAGGCGGCGCGCTTGTTGAATGGGTGAGGGGAGGGACTTTGCGCCGAACTGCTTAGTGGGCGGAGTCGGTCAGCCCGGCCCGGGAGCGCGAGAGATATATAAGGCTCTCGCTGTTTCCCGGCGGCGCTCCTGCGGCTGAGACGGTGCGGCGGCGGGTCGGTAGCTCCGCCCTGCTCTGAGGAGGGGGGGTTGTCGCGCGGGCCCTACAGGTATGAATCCCATTTCTGCCCGGTGGAGGGGAGCAGCAGCAGCAGCAGCCTTCCTGGGGGAGGTTTGGGGCTAATGTAGGCAGAGAGGGGCGACTGGCCAATAGTCTAGCAGCAGGGCAGGCGTCCGGGTGACATGCGCCTCTCTTCTATTTGTCCTCTCGCTCGCCCCGAATCGTGCCTCGGCAAAGCAGTTCCCGCGTCCAGACGTGAGCCTCCCTGAGCAATTGCTTGAGGGAGGAGAGGGTAGGTGGGTGGGAGGCTGTACCTTCCCTCTCTTTGCTTTCTCGTGCATCTCTCCCCCCACGCCCCCAGGTGTGGGAGCGTGCATGGCAAACGGTCCGGGTACCTCATGCCCCCTTCTGTTGTGCCACGATCGTCTCGCTGTTTTGGGCATTACTGGGGGCCGGTGCCAAAGGGCATTCATTCTGCCTCTCATTCCCGACTGGGGCGGGCATGTTGCCGCCGCTCGGCGAGTGTGGTATGTTGCTCATGGCACCAGGATGTAACTGGCGTTGTCGGCTTCCTGTGACGGGTCAGAGCAGGAACGTCACATTTTGTGGGAGTGAGTGTGGCTACATGCAAGAGCTGTGCGCTCCTCTCTGGATTTGGGGAAGGGGCTGATAATATAGGCCAGCCTTTCCCAACTTAGTGGCTAGGGGATGCTGGGAGTTGTAGGCTAGGGGATAGACTCCATAGTATGAGAAGGCGTGGGCTTCTCACTGAGGGTCTGAACCTGTACATGCATGCTCTCGCACACGTACCTCTTGGTTAATGTGCCTTTCTGTACATCTATTCCTGTCATTCATCTAAACCGGCCTCTGAACTGCTGTAACCTAATATTGCAACATGTTCAGGAGGAGTTCTAAATTCCAAGAGGGCTGTGAACAGCATTGCTCCCCTGGTGGAGCTCTGCCCCGGTCGTTTTGAAGATGGCAAAGCATGCCTGTTCCCTGGCGTTTGAATTTATAGGATTTCTTAAAATTAAGTGTCATGTTCCTGACCTGCCTGCTCTTTTTTTCTTTTTTTTTTAAATTGCGGCTTCAAGAAGCCCATCCAAGATGGACATGTCCTGCCATGCGCCAGGGAGTTTCATGGCCCTGCTTTTGAGACCCGTCTCTTTGAGATCAGATTGTGAATATGTTTGGAAAGGAAACTGTGATAGAGAAATGGAGCTTCCATGTTTGCAGGTGGTGATTGGATTCAGACAACATGATAACCCACACTCAAGGGCTGAGTATGGGTTGAGTTGAGTGTGGGTTGTCATTGAATCATGGGTTGTTGTTGAAACGTTTGTTATCATGTTGTCTGAACCCAGCCGAGATAACAAACCATGGTGAACCCAGAATTCATAACCCTACAACAAACCATGGGTTCTTCATGGGTTGTTTGTAGTTAACAAGCCATGGCTTGTTAGCATAGCTGGGTTCGGACAACACGATAATCCATGTTTCAACAACAGCCCATGGCTCAACAACAACCCACATGCAACCCGTACTCAACCCTTGAGTGTGGATTACTGTGTTGCCTGAACCCAGTTAGTATCTTGCTGCATACCAAATATTAGGGACAAACCACGGGGGCTGCCCTTTTGTGCCCTGATTCTGGGCTTCCAGAGGCATGTGGGTCGCCATACTCAGAAATAGGATGCTAGCCTGGACAGTTCCTGGATCTAATCCAGCAAGGCTCTTATGACCACCTAAAGCAGCCTTCCCAACCTGGCACCCTCCAGATGTGTTGGGCTGTAACTTCCATAATCCCAGTGGCCATGCTGGCGGGGGGTAATGGGAACTGCAGTCCAACATGTCTGAAGGGCACCAGATTGGGGAAGGATGACCTAAAGAAATTGGGAGGGTTTCCTACCAGCCTCCAAACCTTTTTGTCTGTGTATTTAGAGCAAGGATGGCTAGTAATGAAGAAGATACATTTATCCTGCTGTCCTACTTACCTCATAGACTGCCCCTTCACTCCATGATCAGAAACTGAGCAGCACCTATCACTGCTTTGAAGAACCTCAAAATAAGACAAGGGGGCAGTTTCTGAGGTGTTTGGCATTTTATTTCTCTCAAGGACAGTGTGGCTTGGGTAGGTCTTTTTACGTTGTTAGTTCAACTTCAACTTCCTTTTTTAAAAAACAACAACCAAAAAACGAAACAGCAACAGGAATGAGGTAAAAGGAGTTTCCTAAGGAGCTGGTGTGTGTGTGTGTGTGTGTTGAGGTAGGGGGTGGGTGTGGGGAGTGCAGCATTTTCCTGCTGGGCTGGTCTATTTATTGCTCATCTAGCTCTTTCATTTCTTTGAGGGCTGCCAGCTGAATCCACAAAACAAAAAATAAACTTGGTCATCTTCTGGAGACATGCAGGCATGTGGTAGAAAGGGGAGAAATGGAGCCTGGCCCTTTGCCATAGATCTCCCCACCTACCCCTGTCTCAAGTGACCTTATTGAGAAAGGGTGAGAGGAGAGATCTCCTGATGTTTGCCAGCTATTGCAGATTGTAATGTGGCAGCTTCCTGGGGAACTTTCTTGAAGTTCAGCGAGAGCTGTTGTGCAAAGTGGAAAACTTTCTGCTCGGTGACTCTCAGCCAGCCTTCCCCAACGTGGTGCCCTCCAGGCAGGCCTGTGGCTTACGCTGGCTCAGCTTGTCTGAGCGTGGAAAGCTAAGCAGGGTCAAGCCTGGTTGTTACTTGGATGGGAGACCCCTCCTGTAGTTCCCTGCATTGAGCAGGGGGTTGGACTCGATAGCCTTATAGGCTCCTTCCAACTCTATGATCTATGAAATCTATGTTTTGGACTCTAACTCCCATTATGCTTGACTATTGGCCATGCTGGCTGGGGCTGATCAGAATTTATTGTTACATTGATAGTTGCAACAAATTGTTGCAGTGCAACACATTGAAGACGGCTACACGTTGTTCTGGTTTGTGTTGTGTCTATGGATGTCTCAGGCCAGTGTTTATCTTTATTTGCTTTATTAGGGATGAGTGTTCATAAAGTGTTCAATTCTGCAAAGGAGTTGGTGGCTGCTCCTTAAAAATGAGAACTCAGCAGGCTTTAATTTTGGTGCTGGCAAGGGTGCGGAAATGTGTCTGGGCTTTTCAAAGTTGCAGCAGGGCTTGCTGTGTCATTTTATTTTAGTATGGTATTCATTGGGCAATTCTTGCCGCTGAGTCCTGTTCAGTTGTCCCACTATGGCCTATCCCCCTTTCTCTCCCATTTCCTCTATTCTTTCCTGTTTTTCAGTTCATGCATGTATTAATTAGATTACAAATGCCAGGATGTGTGCAGTATCAACATTGCTACATTAATGATCACTGTAATAAATGTAAATACATTTAAGCTCTAACATAATTGGTATAGTCTGCACTCCCCCCCCTTTTCCATGCCCCCTCTAACCTCACTGCTTAAAATCCCCCCCACCCCCCAAACCCCATGTGTTTCTATACCTGGCAACTTCGGATAATGCTTCGTGCAACTGATCGTGTAGACTCTAGTCCACAAAAACTTAAGGTGTAATTACCGGTATGTGTTTTAGCCTTTTAGGTGCCACAGGACTCTTTGTTGTAGGACCCTAACATGGCTACCCCTCTGGAGCCTCTGTTCTTGTTTTCCTGCCCACCAGCCACTTCCTTGAAGTGCCTACTGTGCATGTAGACTTCTTAACCAGCTAGATCGGCTCCTTGCTTCCAAGTTTGGTCCCTTGCACCGGAGGGCTGGGGTGGGGTAGCCTGTCTCTTCTCACTTTTGCTGTCCTGAATCCAGCCTGATCTCTGTTGCTTCTTCTCGATGCCTGAGTGCCTTGGTTTGTTACAAACCCCGTTTCCTTTCCTCATGTCGGCTAGTGTGGGAGTGGCAGTGACAGTGTTGCCCCATTCCTTTAGCTGCGCAAGAGCCACCAAGTGTTGCCTGAGAATGCCATGCCTATGTAGTGCCAGGATGCCCACACTGGTACTGCTTGGCTGGGGATGCCACAGTCTGGAGATCTTGTTGGCACTTCAAGCCAGGCGAAGCAGCTCCAGAGTGAGCTCTTGCTGTGAGAACGGAGGCCCAAGGCATTCCTCCTGCTGCTGCCGGTGGCATAGGGCCCCGTCCAGGCATGTTTTGCCGACTCAGCCTGGGGAGGAGGCAGGAGAAATCAAAGCTCTTAGCCTCGTCCTAGGAGAGCACATTCCTCCGCCATTCCCATGGAGAAGGAGGCATTAAGCTCCTGCTGAAATCCTCCAAACTGAAGCATCCCAGCCTGCCTGGGAGGGATGGTACAAGCTGGTATGCTGCTGTGAGGGGTTACTCCTGGTGTGTGGGTGCTACACCTCCCCTGCCAGTCTGTCTGGTAGAAGGAGCTCTGAAGGCCCTTCAGGGCCTCCTGTTGCAGCTTTCTGATTTATCCATGGGGATGGGTGTCTTAGATCCCAGCCCAAGAGAACATGATGTTTCTGATGGGTGTGTTTTCCTTCTGGTTTGCCCTAACTCCCTCTAGACCCAGCCAGGAAGTATTTGACGTTTGCATCTGCATCTCTCCCAATCTTGATGAGCAACTAGTGGAATATGACAGTGTCGTCTTGCATGCCTTATATAGGCAACAAACTGCCTGGGGGAGATTGGGGGAGGGCGAAGGAAGTGCTTTGTGTCCAAAGGCAATCTTGCCTGCCTGCTTGCTATATGGTGGGGATGTTTCAGCTGGCATGACCTCAAAGTAGCTAGGGGATAGAGATGTCTAACAGAGGGCATCTCTTCCTAGATAACTAGGAGGAGCGATTCATGGCTTTGCCTCTTGTTTTCTTGGTCAGCTGGCAGCTGCCTAAAGCACAGGCCATGGGAACAGAGCAGTTCTCCTGTCTCTGCATCCCAGCCCGGGAGCTCCCTGTCCCTGCATATTCCCAAGTCTGAATCTCCTCTGCTAGCTGTGGCAGTGCAGTCCATTAAAAAGGTCACCTGACTGACCACAGAGCCACTTTGTGAGTTGCCACCGATTGTCATGGGGGCCAGGCTCTGCCTTGTCCAATTAAAAATAAATACATTCAGGTTCTGATAGCCTCTATTCTTGAGGAGGAGAGCTAAGTCATGTAATCTGGGGTTTTTGGGGGGAGGGGAACACTTAAACCAGGTTGGTTTGGAGGAGGGAGTCATTTTGAATAGGCATTGATTCGAACACTGATTGGGTGACTAGGTTTGTCATCCATGACTGCCCATTGGACACTCTAGTGCAGTGTTCCCCAACCTGGTGCCCTCCAGATGTTTTGGACTTTGAACCTTTCTACACAAGGCATTTATTGTGTGCTCGTGATTCCCCACTCACAGTAGTTTGTGGATGCTTTACACAACGATGTCATCCCCCAGGGCCTCTCCCATTCTTTGCAACCAGTTCCACGGCTTTTTTTAGATTGAGGAAAGTCTGGTATATCTGTGAATGGCAGCATGAAACCCTTGTGTATTTCCACAATTCTGCTGTACCGCAGCACCACCTAGTGGTTGTGTAATGGAACATCTAGAAAGACAGAGAAAGAAAAACCCGAGAAAAAAACATGTGTAAAGGAGCCGATTTTAATCCTGCAAAGAGTCCAGAAGCTGAAGCCTTGGTAAAGTGGTGGGTTAAAAGCCTCAAGTGGAAAAGCCCGTTGACTCCCATCAGCCCCAGCCAGTGGTCATGAATCCTGGGAGTTGTAGTCCAAAATATCCGGAGGGCACCTGGTTGTGGGGAGGCTACTCTAGTGCAGCAATTGGGCATATGACAATCTATTTACAGATGCTTTTATTGACATAAGCCAGGCTGGGCAAGGTTTAAAATAAACACACCCAAAGGCTGTGTGAATGGATGCATTTGATCTGGGGTTCCTGAGCATGGGTTCCTGAGATGTTGTCAGAACTGGGAAGACCAGCTTTGCTGAGATATTGCTGTGGCGAGTCCTTTGAAAGCTGAAGTTGGAAGGCACCTCCTCTGTATCTTTGTGTGCTAATTTTTGTCTCTACCAGTTGTCTTTTAGTACACTGCTGTGCCAGCACGACCTCTGAGTCTGAGGGCTTCCTATAAAGCTGCAAGCATTGCTGTGGGGCAAACTGGGGAAGCACTGATGGGGAGAGCGTGAACAGCAGCACTTGGCCCCAGATGCGCACATCAGTTGCAAATCTCTGGGAGGAGCAGGGTTTGCACTGCCCCTTTGTGCCCCAGAGCCTCTCCTGTGGGGCAGGTGCTGTCCTGTCCCTACACCTGTGACTTTAAGCTAATGTTCCCTTCTCCTCCTCAGAAATGAGTGACATGGACTCATACAAGGTGCTTCTGGATGGGCCGGCGCCATGGGGGTTCAGGCTGCAGGGTGGCAAGGACTTCAACATGCCGCTCTCCATCTCCAGGGTAAGTCACAGCACCTGAAGCCCACGTACGGGGAATCATTCCCCTCCTTAGCGCCCCCCCCCATTCTGAAGGATGTTGGCCAGTCTTGGTTGCTCTATTTTGTCACCACTTCTGTAGCAGGTATTTCCTAGGCTAGACCGATCACTTGTTCATGCCTGGTTGTCCTTGGGCGCTTCAGACGAGGCTTTTGTGGCGCAGTCGCCCAGCTTCATTCATGGAATTTTACAGGGGGGGTAGAGATGACATTGTCTTCCATTTGTAACCCTGGACTGCCCACCTTCCTTACACTCATGATGTAACGAGCGGGCCCTTCGCATCCAGGCTGTTACTTGATAGCGGGCTCCTTGAGGCTCCCGCAGTCTATTTCTGGATCTGTGGCAATGATTCTTGCCTGTGGCTGGGTGGAGATAACTCTCCACAGGAAAGGGCTGCGGTAATGTGAATACGTATTCCTGCTGTTCCAAATGTGATGCCAAGAAAGGTAACTTAGTAGATCGTAATGCCCGCTTCCAGAGGGCAGCCATCTGGTTTTGACTTGTCGTTGGCAGCTGATTCTCTTGGTACGTAATCAATCATGTCTCTGTCCAGATGATGCTTTCTTTAGGTTCCCTTGTTGCATATTCACGAGCTTCCTATGTGGGCCAGGGTGGGCTGACTTCTGCAGGGTGGGGAATAAGATGCACAGCCTCTCCCCTCTGGGTAACATCTTTGTTCTCAACCTGCTCCATGCTGCAGTCTGTGCTGGGGCAAAAAGGAAGTTCAACCCCGCCCTCCCTCCAGTCCAGTCAGCATGGGCGTCCAGCACGCTCTCTGTTCATCTTCTTAATGCTTTCTCCCAGAAGGCCAAGAGTTGTACTAGCGTAGCCTTCCCCATGCTGGCTGGGGACGATGGGAGTTGTAGTCCAACACATCTGGAGGGCACCAGGCTGGGGAAAGCTGTGCTAGAGACTAGAGGGGCAGAGTATTGGTAAGAGGACGGTACAGGGGAGGTATAGACGGAGGCTCCAAATGAGGGTTGAGGCCCTGTTGAGTCATGTTCTCGGGGTCCTGGGGTCCTAGATTTCATAGATTTTATAGATTTCATAGAGTTGGAAGGGGCCTACAAGGCTATCGAGTCCAACCCCCTGCTGAATGCAGGAAACTAGAGGAGGAGTCTCCCATCCAAGTAATAACCAGGCCTGACCCTGCTTAGCTTTCCACGCTCAGACAAGCTGAGCCAGCATGAGCCACAGGTCAAATCTCAGCTGATTTATTTATTTCTGTTTATTTACAGCATTTGTATACCACTCTGTATCTAGACAATAGAAAGATAAATCAGATAAAAGAATAAAAACAATACATTAGAAACAGGATAACATTAAACACGCTTAGCCGTAAACACGCAGGGCAGCTTTAAGGATGGCTGCTGTATAACAGCCTCCGCTCTCCCATCTGTGATGCAGGGATTATTGTGGTCCAGCACTAAGGATGTGTGTGAAGTGTTTTCAGCACTCGGGACAGGGGTGGGCAACTTTTGGCATGCCTCCAGATATTGTTGGACTGCAACTCCCATCATGCCTAGCCAGCGTAGCCTGTGGTGAGGGATGGTGGGAGTTGCAGTCCAACAGCATCCAGAGGACCACAAGCTGTCCACCCCCGACTTAGGGAAAGCACTACGTAAGTACAAAGCATTCTACTTTATTGTTAAAACTGGCAACTCCCTGCGCCTCGGTGTTGACAAGAATTTTCTTGAGCCCCCCTCCCACTTTTCTTTGTTGGTGGACCCCTGGCTTTCCTTCTGGGCCTGGAGGAGACCCTTATTGTCCCAGGCTGCCTCCTCACAAGAGCCATTCCTGACCGGAAAGTGCCCCTCTCGGTTGGTTTTGGGTGCTCGTGAAGCTGTCACTGGATGCCTTGCAGGCAACTCCTCCTCGGCTTGGAATTGCCTTATAAGCCTTGGAATGCTGAGCGCTGCTGCTGCTGCTGACGCTTTGCTTGGCAAAGCAGAATGTTTCTCTATAAACTAGAAGCCCCGAGGGCTAGAGAAAGGCACCACAAAGCCCCCATGCTCCTGAGCCAAACATCTCCCTCCAAACCCCCCATTCTCACTCTGAGGATGCCCTGTGTGTTTTGCACCACAGTCTCAGCCCCACCCCCAGCATGGTCTTATTTCCCATCCAGTGTGTTTTGCTATGAAGGCGGTTCTGTTTGTATTTTCTGCTGCTCCGTTCCTATGAAGCTGTTCTTCTAGCCCATCTCTGGGGATGGAGCTCTGCTTTTCTGCTTTGGAGGGCTTTGTGCTGAGACAGCCTCTGCTGTTTTTGTTCTCCCCCCCCTCATTTCCCCCCCTTAAAGTTTGTCTTGGCTCCTGGCCAATTCTTAACAAAGCCCCTGCCTAGACAGGGGAGGGCCTCTCTGCAGAGAGACCCCAGCTAGTGCCTCCTGCAAACATACCAGACGAGAACAGCAGCCCCCTTTCCCTTGCAATAGCATGCCGTAGCCCATCCCTCTCGCCTGCTGTATGAGAGCTCCCTTTGTGGTCAAGCCTTGGAAAAGCTTTCCTTCCTGTGTTCTTGGGTTAGGTGGCTTGTTGTGTTGGCCCATGTGGGCATCATGGCTGAGGGTGGCCAATGTTAGTTGCACTGCTTCTTGGGCAGCTGCAGGTGGCAGAGCCCAGCCTGTACTCCTGTGGTTTGGCTCTGTCCTTCTTGGCAGGTCTGTGGGCGTCAGTAACAGCTCCAGTGAGAGTGTTGTGCAATGCTCACTGTGCTACAAAACATATGGGAACCTAGCTGTTCTGGGCTTTTATGAGAGCCACTTAGGGTACATCCTCGTCCTCTTTGTCATCAGTTTATTTGTATGCTGCTTTTCCAAGTTAAAACCGTGCTCACAGCGGCTTACAGCAAGATCGGAAAAGAATTTGCATCATAAAATACAACAGTGTTTTCACAAAAGTCACTTACCAATTACAGTACAAGTCTTAACAAAATCAAAATAGTCATACAAATAGGCTAAGCATCTCACATTAATAAATATACTGTAAGATTAAACACATACCAAAGCCTAACAAAAGAGAAATACAAATCAGCATCATCGGAATCTAAATAACAGCAAAAATAATACATCCTATCCAAGCTGAATGTAACCCCAGCTACAAACACTAAACTACATCTAGACCATGTGGTCATGGTCTCGCTGCTGCTGCACTTGAAGTGGCCTGCTTTGGCGCCGGAGCCAGTCAAGGCCCCTGCCCCACAGGCCAGGTGCAAGGAACCCAGGTAGAGGAACAGGGACTAGGTCTTGCAGGATTCACAGCCAGATGGTCCCCTGCTCTCGCACTTCACCTCATTTTAGTTTTGTCCTTCACTGTCCCAGAAAAAAAACCTTGCATATTTTACCCCATGTGCATGTTTTCTCTCCCTGGATAACAGACGTGGGTGGGATTTAGCTTTTCCCTTAATAAGTACGGGGGGGGGGGGATCATGCAATATGCCAGAAGAAGGTGGACAGGTGTGAGGATTGTGAAGTAGCAAGAATAATAAAACAGCAAGTTTTTTCTTCTGCTAAAATAAATTAGCGGACACCTCCAAAATCACGAAGGCATATGGGTGCATTGATATAAGGCCGTCATAAGGAGGAAAAAAGGAAGGTTTTTTTCAGAGGTATATGTGGGTGGAGGGGGGGGGACACCAAGAAGTAGGAAAGCGGGCAATGTGAAACTTCCATCTAGCCATACGATGCAAACGTTTCTATCCCTTCCTTTAATTAGGTAAAAGGTCTTGCTTGGAAAACGAACAGGATGCAAAAAAATCCTATGTCTAGTGGTGACTGCACTTCTCTTCTCCCATCCGTGCAAATATTGGTAGCAGACTGTGTGAAACACTCAGCATGCCTGTAATCATATGTGTCTGCCATTTACAAAGCTACCAACAGAATTGCCCTTTAGTAATATCTAATGAGTTTTGGAAACTCTCATGCAATCTAGAGAATGGTTGCTTTCATCATCTAAACAAAACAAAAGAAAAACACCAAATAAAATAGTTACAGCAAAATACCTGAAAATATGTGGGCAACAGCAGGTGAATACCTAGAAACCAAGGAGGGCCTGCGTGATATTTCAGTTGTGGGGCATGGCTCCTGCACCATCACATTTTTCTTCTGCTGACGCTATTGCCCCAATGTTGCGGGAGTCCTAACCTTCCTCAATCTTGGCCCTTATTCTGGTCCATGATGACAAATGTGAAGAGAAGAATACTAAATTCAGCACTCTTGCAACTTCACAACCAGAACAATGCTCGGTACAGTAACTTATTCCAAGTGTAACTTGTGTGTGCTTAAGCATAGGACACCAGACTTCCAACTTGGAGGGCACAATGGGTTTTATCCAATATTGCTCTAGCTTAAGTCCTTTCCATTTCAATGGATCTACTCTTAAGTAGGACTAATATTGGATATCAGTGCTGCCTCCATTGGTCAGGGGAATGGTGTTTGCTTTTTGCTGGGCTAGTAGAAGCAAGGGAGAAAGAAGGCAGAATCCACATTCTTCCTTACATGGAAGCCCACTGCCTTTCAGGTTTGACTTGGGGAAGGGGAGTGCCTTTTTTTTTTTTAAACCTGTGGCAGACCCAGGGACCCTCTTTCTTTGTCTGTGCCTGAAGGTTATGGCTTGTGTGATGTTTTCCTCTGCAGAATGCTCTAAGCCCAGCCCAGGTGCTTAGGCTGGGTCAGATAACTTGGGATGATCATTGTAGCCTTTTCTCAGCTATTCAGACTGTGAGCAGCGGGTTCTGAAGCTGCAGTGGGGATAGAGCTCCCTGCTCAGCCTCTGTGGTATGAGCTACCGTATAAGCTCTGAGGAGGCTTCCAGCCAAGGCTTTTATTGTGCTATCATCCTGCCTCGTTCACAGAATTTACTAGATCGCTGTGGATGACCAGATGGGTGGCCAATTACCAGTGGGTGAAAGTGAAGTAAACCTTCTCTTAAAGTCGTCAGAAGACCTCTCCTCTTTAGAAGCGGCAGCCCTAATGATTTATTGAGGAGCTCTTGGCCCAGGATGGCTGATAACTGTCCTTCCACAGAGCCCAGCTTCGCTCTGTGATGTCTTTGAGAGTGGAGATTGACCTATTTCGCTCTGCATGGGGAGTTCCAACTGCCTTGATAAGGAACTATGGCTTATCTAGGGGTGCAGAACCTCAGGACTCGGGGCCGAGTCCAGCCTGCCAGAGGTCCCAATCCAGCACTTTGGGGTTCCCCAGATGGCCACACCCCCTTCCCCATGCCACATTCCCTTTCCCCTGACCACCAATCGTTTGTTGGTGGTCTGGCTCTTGTGAAGTTTTTTCTCCGTTGTAAAAGATTGAAATGCCTCTCCTAAGGCTTAGTTACTGGCAGTGAGAGCTTTACGATAAAAGATGCTGGTATTTTTGGCTATGCCCTTTTTGCCTTTGGCTCCACCCACCACTGGAATGCAGCCCTCACCTGAGAACCTTTCCAAAATGGAATTTGGCCCTCAGACTGAAAGAGTTTCTGCACCCCTGGCCTATACTGTTGGTGGAAGTTCAGAGAACACTGAGAAAAGCCCATAGCCCAGGGCTGGGAAACCTGTGACCCTCCAGATGTTGTTGGACTGCAATTCCTGTCAGCTTTAGCCAGCCTGACCAATGGTGAGGAATTATGGAAGTTGTAGTTCAAGAACATCGGGGTGGGGGGCACAGGTTCCCCAGCCCTGCCTTAGCCCCTTGGTGTCTGAGCGAGTGTTTCTACACAGGGGCCTTCATGGAGAGAGAGGTTTGTGTTCTTTCAGCATCCCCGCCCTTCCCTGCTATGTGTGTGGGCTCTAGTCCCACAGTAATTGACATAGCTGACTTGCAGCGAGAGAAGGTAAGGATGCTGGGAAATGTTGAAACGGACATTCTTTTCCAATGACCGATGCTGGATTTCTCATCTGTCTGCCATTTTGGCTGTCTTCTGTACACCCCCCAAGTATGAGCCAGTTTGTTGTACTTAATGTTCCAGTGTTGTAGTCCATGCAGAAAGGAGCATTGCTCACTGTTCTGGTCTTTCGCAGGAGCTAGAATCAAGTCATCTTTTCTGCCTACCTGTACCTCTAGCTCAAGGAAGGCCAAAAGGCTTTGTTGGCCCTCAAGACCAGGTTTAGACAGGAGCAAGTAAGAAAGTACAGCTGAGTGGGATTAAAAAGAAAAGTCTTGTGTACTGTGTCCAGTAAGGTTTCATTCTGTTTTTCCTTGACTTCCCAGGCATTGCAGGCTAACTATAGATGTGCAAATCTCACTGCAGTCACTGTGATGTCAGAATTCTGCTACAGGATAAGGCTGGGCTGGTATTCATTCAACTGTGTTACCCAGAGCATGGCACCTTGGCTGCTAGGCCAGGGAAATGTACAAATGGGGGGCTGACATGACCGGTTTCACCTGTTGGTCTGCAGTGACACTGTGGAATCCATATGTATGTTTTGTTTCTTATTCCACCCTAGTGGATTTTGTGGGGTGTCTATTCTTGTTAGAAATTTGATTCTTTGTGATCTGGGAAATGTGCAGAGGATAAAATGACTCCACCATCACACCTAGGTTGTCTGTCTGAGCCGTGTGACCTCACTGTCACACAAGGACCTCACTGACGCGGATTAGCAACTGTTGGCTCCTGGGCCAAGCCTGCCCCCTGGAAGGGTGATGCCTGCCCCCTGCAGTTGTGATTCCATAAGCCAAGGAGGGAAGTGGAAGGAGTAATCACTGCAGCATTAAGACTGGCCAATAAGCCGCTGTAGGCAGATTGGGTTAGGGCTTTAGCCCACTGCTTTCTTAAAGCAGCCCGCTAGCACAGTGGGTGGGGAACCTGTGGCACTCCAAATGTTAAGCTACAGCTCCCATCATTCCCCACCCTAGGCCAGGGTGGCTGAGACTGATGGCAGTTGGAGTCCAGCCACATCTGAACGGCCATTGGTTCCCCCAACTCTAGCAGAACTAGCTGCTGGCTAGGCTCCTGTGGTAGGGAGTTGGTGGCGCTCTTTTATACCGGACAATAGAACTCCAAATAATCAGGATCCAGTGCGTATTCCAGTGTGTGGGATGCTCTAGAATTCAGGGCTCTCCAACCTTGGGTCCCCAGATGTTGCTGGCCTACAGCTCCCAGCATCCCCAGCCAGCATGGCTAATGGCAAGGGATTCTGGGAGCCGTAGTCCAGCAACATCTGGGGACCCAAGGTTGGAGAGCCCTGCTCTAGATCTACCTGGCACCCTTTCGATGTACAGTAATACCTTGGATTGCAAGCATAATTCATTCCGGAACCGTGCTTGTAATCCAAAACACTCTTATACCAAAGTGAGTCTCTGGCGGGCGTGAGCAGGGCCAATTTTGGCCCGCTCGAGGCGAGCGGTTACATCCCTGCGTGACTTGTCTTGCAAGACCTTGCTCATTTATCAAGTCAAAAAAATTAATTTTTTTTGGCTTGTCTTTCAAAACGCTCTCAGACCAAGTTACTTGCAATCCAAGGTATTACTGTATTGGACTTCAACTCCCATTATGGCCAAAGGCCATGCTGACTGGCGATGATAAGAATTGTAGTCCCGACACATCTGGAGGCAAGGGCAAGGCTGATCTAGAGTATCTTCCTGGATTGGAGTGATGGAAGAGGATGTGGGACAGGAATAGGGAGCTTAACACTTGTCTGGTCTCAACACCGCAGGCTGGGGCACTAACTAAATGCTGGCCAGTTGTAGCAGAGAAGAAGCTCCTGGCTCATTAGCTCAATGCCTCCAAATTAACGGTTCATGGAGTGTGTGACCGCCCTGTGCTGCCAGGCTTCCTTCAGCTCATTGTGAACTTGCGACTTCTGCATGGCTCTTGCATACAAGCAGAAAGCTGTTGTGTGAGTCACACACTGGCAAGTAGGTGAAATAGCTGGGGTGGTGACGCAAGAAGGAAACTGATGTGTCAGAGTGGTCCTGCAACTCACGTACAGCTTGAGGAGCCTGAGGGTGTTTTTTGTTTGTTTGTTTTTATACCCACATATCTGGACACGGACAAACTGTTGGGGCCAGAGCAGGGAGACGGACGGACAGAGGAAACTCCTTTGCTCAGTTTCCTGGCTCTGCCTGTAATGGTCAGATGACCTTCACTTTTTTTGCGCCTGCTGCCTGTGTTCGGACAGATAGGCTGGAAGATCCTGTGAGGGGCCCACCCAGAGATGTGGGGTCGGAGTAGGGTATTGCATAGGGCCAAGGTGTCAGGTGCCTGTCCTTGCAGAAGGATGAGGCTGCAATGGGTGATGGAAAAGAGCAGGTGGGCTGATTTATGCCTGAGTTGTTCAGCTGTCCTGAGGCTGAGTTCTGAAAACCAAGGAGAACTGCTGAGGTCAGGTGGAGAACAGGATAAAAATATACCCCTTGCTGTTAAAAAAAAAAAAGAAAGAAAGAAAAAGGACGGAGCAAGGTGGGTATTGTCCACGGAAGCCCATTGGCTGGGTCAAAGGTGTGTATTTCCCCCACCCCTCATGCGCTGCAGTCTGACTGTGGGCATTTGGGGCCAACTTGCCTGGTATACTGGGAACTTGGTGTAAGGCGGGGCCGTTCACTGGGCTTGGGGTTGTTGAAGTTTTTCCTAAGGCCCGAGTTGGCTAAAATGGATTCCCAGTTCTCTTGTCTAGTATTCATTTCCAGCACAACTGGGGTGGGTGGGTAGGTGGGTGGGGACTATTGCAGGTTTCTAGAACATCTCTGAAGCATAGTTCTGTATATTTGGTGCCCAAACCAAATATTAGAAATCTGTGCTAAGAAATGCCAGATCCTCTGATCTCTCTTAAGTCATGCAAGTCAAGCAAAGCTGTATAATCTTGCCATTTTTGTTAGTCATGATGAGGGGGGCAAAGAACTAAAGTCCTTCGTGACCACTGGAAACCACCTCCACCACATCTAGCTTTTTGAGATTTCACTGGATGTTACCTGCACCCCAGTCGTGTGCTTCCATCATCTCTGACCACTGGACATGCTGGCTGGGACTGATTGGAGTTGTGTTCCAGAACATTTGGAGCGGGCTGTGGCTCAGTGGTAATGCACCTGCTTTGCATGCAGAAGGTCTCCGCTCCGGTTCAATCCCTGGCATTTCCAGGTAGGGCTGGGAAGGAATCCAGCCTGAAACCCTGGAGAGCCATTGCTGCCAGTCAGTGTCGACAATACTGGGCCAGGTGGACCAAGCCTCTGACTGACTAGAAGGCAGCTTCTTAGATCTTTGATTGAGGAAGGCTGCATTCTGGACACTTGCCTACAGACGCACACAAAAAAGAAGGAAAGAAAGAGCATTGACATTCTCGGGATGCTTGCTGATTTCTGTACCAAATATCAATTTCTGTGTTTCTGTGACTATGACTGCAGAACACAAATAACACCATCCTGGAGCAACAACAAATGAGAGAAGTTGGGCTGGATTAAAATAAAATGAAAAATACTTTGTTAAGCCTCCCTGCTTGGGTGTTAGTAACACTGGGGTAGCTGCCTGGACCCTGCCTTCTTCCCAGCAAGAGAGGTGTGTGTGTGTGTGTGTGTGTGTGTGTGTGTGTGGAATTGGCTCAGGTTTCTGTTCCATGTCTCAAACTGAGCGGCAATAAGCAGGTGTGGATCTTCCCAATGTAAAGGTCATCAAAGTTTAGGAAGGTCGGGGAAGAAATCTCACGAAATGCGAAGGGTTACAAAAGGAAAGGCCAGAGGGGTGGAGAGTGAAGGAAGGAAGCTGTTTCCCTCCCTTGGTGGAAGCCAGACCCTGTTTGATGTTGTTGGCTTCAGGATTGAAACCCTGCCATAGGCAGGAAGTGCTTGTTCCCAGGAGGAGCACTGACCCTCCTGCTTTTTCTGCGGTGGAGATTGTGGGGCCTCAGCAAAGCTGCATGGATGAGAATAGATCGGCTGTCCTCAGGGGCAGGGAACTGGAGCCCTGAACTTCCTGCATGGCCTGGTTAAATGCACGGCCCAAAGGGGGTGGTAGCTTGTAGACTTGCTCGATGTGTAATAAGGAGGAAGGAAGTGGTGAGGGAGGGAGCGAGGGAGTTTAACTCTGCCAGAAAATGGACGCTTGCTGCATTTCTAGATTAACTGTGCTGCCCAGCCTGATGTGTTGTGCTCTTTCTCACCAGAGTTGCCAGGAAGCCCTGGCTCTCTTTCCCTGCCATTCAGCGCTTGGGATGATGCAACTGTATAAATTGTTCTGCCCCCCCAGGTGTGCCTTCTGCGTCATAACACACCTGGGATAGGAATGAGCAAGCCCTCTTACTATTCCAGGTAAAATAGTGGCTTCTCTTCCTCCTCAGGGAGCCCCGTGCATGCCGGATCAGACGTCCCCCATCTTCGTCCTGAACAATAGAACAGTTGTTCTAATTTCTAGACTCTCCACCACCTTATGACTGTGAAGCACTTGCCTCAGAGGCCCCAAGAAAGGAATACGCTGGTGCACCATATATGTGTATGTGTGTGTGTTGGCCACATTGTGCCTAGTGGGCAGGGCCCATCAGCATTGCCTGGAGGCATGGCCTGGACAGGTTAGGGAGGCTGTAATTTATTTATTTATTTATTTATTAATCGCCCATCTGGCCGGCCACCCGGCCACCCTGGGCGATGTACAATTAAAATGATACAATAAAACAATACAATAAAATATGATAATTAAAACAGTATTAAAAAATTCTTTTAAAATCCTAACCCACCCCATATTCCCGCCTGAACAGCCATGTTTTTAATGCACGGCGGAAGCTAATCACGGAGGGGGCATGGCGAAGGTCACTAGGGAGGGAATTCCATAATGTGGGGGCCGCCACAGAGAAAGCCCTCTTCCTAGTCCCCACCAGCCTGGCTGCTCTGGCTGATGGGATAGGGATAAGGATAAGGCCGTCCGTGGCAGATCTTGTTGAGCGGCCTACTTGATGTTGCTGGAGGCGCTCCTTGAGATAAGCTGGACCGGAGCCGTGTAGGGTTTTAAAGGTCAAAACCAACACCTTGAATTCGGCTCGGCAAGCAACTGGTAGCCAGTGCAACTCATTAAGCACTGGCGTGATGTGATGTAATTGTTTGTTTGTTTTATATACCGCCCAATAGCCGAAGCTCTCTGGCCGGTTTACAACAATCAGTAAAAAACACATAATACAGTATAAAATATACACAATTAAAAAAAATTAGAACCAAATTTTAAAATTTTAATTTTAATTTAAAATGACATAAATAGCTAAAACAAATTAATGCAACGTGACCAGTAAAAAAGTTAAAAATAACCACCCCACCATGCACTATTTAGAGTTGTTAAAAGCCTCAACATAGAGGGCAGTCTAAACCTGGCACCGAAAGGATTGTAGAGTTGGAGCCAGGCGGGCCTCGGGCGCTTATTCCAGAGTTGGGGGGGTATCACAGAGAAGGCCTTCCCCCTTGTTGCCGCCCTCCGAGCCTCCCTCGGAGGTGGCAATCGGAGGAAGGCCCCAGATGTTGAGTGTAGTGTCCAGGTAGATTGTGGTTGTCCATCGACTTCTGCACCGATTGCCTCACCTGAAGAGTCAAAGAAATTTCTGACCTCACTGCTCCATTCCACAGGAGCCCGTAAATTCCACCTAAGTTTCATATATTCCTCTCCTCATCTTCTGTGTATGGATGTCTCAACAACAAAAACCCAGTTACGTGGAGTAATTACCTTAAGAACATAAACCTTTAGCTAGGGCAGTGTTCTCCAACCTTGGGCCCCCAGATGTTTTTGGCCTACAACTTCCAGCATGCCCCAGCCAGTGTAGCTGGCTGGGGCATGCTAGGAGTTGTAGGCCAAAAACATCTGGGGACCCAAGGTTGAAGAACACTGAGCTAGGGTGTGGGACCTCTTTCAGTCCAAGGGCCGAATTCCATTTTGGAGCAGTTCAGCAGGGAGGGGGCAGCAAAGGCAAAAGGGGAGGGGCCAACATGCCAGAAATACCAACATATTCCAGCTTAAAGCTCTTCCTACCAGTAACTAAGCCTTGGGAGAGGCATTTCAACCTTTTAGAATGGGGGAAAAACCTCACAAAAGCTGGAAAACCACCGAAGGACTGGTGATCCGGGAAAAGGGGGCCAGAGCCAGGGGAAGGGGTGCTGCGTTAGGACCCCAGGAGAGCTTAACTTGGCCCCTCGGCCTGAGGTTCTGCACCGCTGGCTTAGGCGACAGCAAGTTCCAGTACCAGTGCCCCTTGTATTATGGGAGCATATAGTGGCATGCGGTTCTCTCAGTACTTGACCTTTCATTGCAGTCAGCGTGAGCTGACAGTGCATCTGTGTATGCTGGGGGTAAAATGATTTGCTCTGAAGGGTTGCTACTACTGCTACGCGTGGACAAGTCTCTTGGCACAACTCCTTTGTAGTTCTGCCCAATTAGGGCTGCTGTTCTTATTTCTCCAGCCCTGCTGGAGCATTCTGTCCTCAGTCTTTCACACAGGTCTCTTGTGACGTGTTGTCATGGTGTTAAGGGTGATGCATACAAAGCCTGGATTTTCCATCCTGACTCTGTGTCGAGAAAGCCCAGCAGCAGCAAGCGCTTGCTTTCCATAGGGATCTGCCAGCCCTCTGAGCTGCGCTGAGATTTGACAGCAGGCTCTCGGTCCTTTTTAGTTCATGTTGAGCTGGACTTGGAGGAATACTTGGGCCTTCTTCAAGTGCCAGGAGTCCTTAATCCCAAAAGAGCTGGAATGGCTGCAAACTGTTTATCACTCCTGTGCTCTTACCCCAGATGCAGTATTTTTCTGGCCTTCCAGACATCTGAGAGGACGTGTCAGCTGAGACAGGGAGAGTAAAGTGAGAGAGGGTGGCTGGCTGGAGTCATGGCTGAGACACGGTGTGGAAAAGTGCCTGGGCAACTCATTCCAAACACTCGGTTGCCTCTTTGCCTTTATACGCCAGTTGTTAGGGTTAAGAGGAAGAGACGGCTACTGAGAGCTGCCGCTGCTGCTACTTTAATAGATTTATATACCGCTGACCATATTTAAAAAGGTCTCTAAGCAGTTTACAAGAAAATTAAATATATTAAAATACATTGTGATATACATTAAAATACATAAAATTGCTAAAACATTTATACAAAACATTAATGAAAAAACATTACAACCAACATAATACCATATCCAGAGGGGTTGCCAAGTGACATAGCAGCACTACTCTCAGGAGTAACTAGCCCTAGGGAGAGATGTTGGCAACATCTTTGGGAACTTGGCAGTCACCCCAATGTGAGTTGATTTTGAAGCAAGCAGCTTCTTGGCTTGTTTTATCCAGAGCCAGCTCCAGCTTTTAGGGGATGGGAGGCAGGCAGGAGACCCACGGTGGGCCCCCTTCCCACATGTCCTAATCCGTGTTGCCTCCTTTCCCACCACTGTTGCCTCCTCAACCCCAACCTGAGCTGGATCCAGAAGCTGCTCCTGGCCGGGGGCTGCAGAGGTGGCAATGATGGTGGCCGGAAGGGAGGAGGTGGAGTGCGACACTCTTGTGTTCCTTTTAGCCCCTCCAGCAATGGCCACGGCTGTACTAAGGGGGCTGGTGCTGGTGGGGCTTGGGGAGTGTGTGTCGTGTTCTGTTTCCTCCGGGTGCCCCTCCCACTGGGAAATTGTCCCAATGAGTCCTGCATAGTTGCAGGGACCTCTGGGAGAATCTTGAATTTCCCACTGGAAGGAAGAACATGGATATCTTTTGAGTGCCAGCCAGGTCAGGCAAATCTGTCAAGTTCAATTTTGCTTAGGTTCTCAATTTTCCAATGCTAAACTCATTCTGTCCCAATTCCCCATCAGATTGCGATTTTATTTTTTTTTTAGCCTGCATGAAATTTGTACACATTTTTGTGCACATGCGCTTAAAGCCCGCATTTTGGTACGTATTTCCCCCCAGATTCTATGCATTTTTGTGCACACTTTTGCAAGTATCTCTTGTATACATTTTTTGGTAAACTGCAGCACAACAATTTGTCAATGCACAGATTTCTGTGGCCAATTACATTCCAGTTCGTGTTTAGGTTGAGGAAGTGCGAATTCGGCAAGTTTGCACTGAAATGCAAACCAAACAAATTTCTCACCCATGCCTCTTTCCTTTGCTTCTCTGACTGATGGAGGGGCCCCTGCCAGTCCATGGACCTCAGCAGGCACCTGACTTTTCTGATGCCAGGCCTATTTCTGGAAAATTAGTTGCTCTCAAGTGAAGCCTACTCACACTAGGCTGGGGCAAGTGGGTTTTTAAAACACACACATGGCCCTAAAGAAGCCACTTGTTCACCTTTCTTCTAATTGCCTTTGTGGATTGCTGTACGCAAAACTTTTAGCTTAGCCTTCTGCTGACCCATCTCCCCCCCCCCCCAGCCCTGCTGGTCCTGAACACCGCTCAGTGCTGGCAGCGTGGTGCAGAAACACTCCTGTTTTCCTCTACTACCGCTGCTGCTTGGGGCCAGTGGAGCCCGGAAGTCTCTGGGTTAATGCCTCACTGCCCCCAGGGTGGGTATTGCATTGCTGCTGATGAGCTAATGTCTCTGTCTGCTGACAGAGGGAGATGAATGGGAGAGGTGAGCCTGCGGAGAGGTGGTGGGCCGAGCAGACATAAGGAATTCCTGTGGCTTTTGTAACTCTGAGAGGCAAGAGTATGACACATGGATTGTGTTATGGGGAAGGTGTTGATTCACTCCAGGCTCCCTGCTTCAGAGCCCTGCTCCCTTGTAAAGTCTGGTGAAACTCTGAGGATGCTGGAGCCAGACACACACCCCTCCCTCCGGGGGCCTCTGGATGAAGGAGGTAGAAAGGACACCAGATCAAAATGGCTGACTTCTCTTCTATAAAGCTTTGCAAATGGATCTTTCACACCAGGGGAGCTTCTCCAGACGGAGGGTTCCTGCTAATCAGAAGGCAGTGTGCAAGCTATTCCAGTCTTCCCCCAACCTGGTGCCCTCCAGATGTGTTGGACTACAACCTCTTTGCTGGGCGGTGGGATTCTGGAAGTTGTAGTCCAACACATCTGGAGGGCACCAGGTTGGGGAAGGCTGAGCTCTTCCATTTTTTTCTCCTTAATGGATTTTCTGCAGTGAAAGAAAAGACGTGTGGAAGACGACATCATCTGGACCCCTTGTAAAATTCCGCGAATGAGGCAGAGTGATGGTGCCATAAAAGCCTCAACTGGGAGCACCTCAGAAGTGTGAGGGGCTTCTGCCATCTTTTTGGAGGTAGCATGCTGTGGATGCCAAGCAGAAGATGGCCGGGCAGGGGGCACACTGTGGCACATGCAGTTGTTCATCTTGTGTATCTGAATCTGCTTATGCAGCAAAAAAAGGAATGGGAGGCGAAGAAGGAATTTTGCAGAGCTGGAAGTTCTGCCCCAGTCAGTGCCATGTGGCTTCTGTAAGGAGGAGTGGAGGGCCTGGATCCCTTTCTGGTTGTGGTACCTGGCATTTCCCCTTTGAGCTGTGCTCTGGCTAGCTGTTGAAAAAAGAGAGCCTGATAAATCCAAGTTCTTAGTGCAGTCACTGCAGTGCACCGTCTCCATAAGTGGCCGTCGGGCAGGCAAGATGTCAGCCGTTGCAGCTTCTGGGACTTGCTACCCGGATGATCGGATGGTTGTATGCGCCAACCCGCAAATAACCCTTTGCTGGTGAGCATGCAGTATCCAGTCCCCCTGCAGTGGAACTGAAGTGGAAGATAGCTGAACTGCTAATCATCCCTTTGAACGGTGTCTGTGTATGCACTCCAACACTGGGTATACAGTTGGTATGCAGCCTTCAGAGAATTAATAAAATGAAAGCAATAGGTTCTCGTGTTGGGGAGTTGTTCACAAAATGGCAGGAGGTAAGATGGGCAGGGTCATGTGTTGGTCACAATTACATCAGCAGCAATACTTGGGAGTGGCCACAACATTTCCCACACATCAGCTACAATAGCAGTGGAAATGTTATCTGGTGGGGAGACACACATTTTGCCCAGAACAAAATGGAACACGTGTGCAATAAAAAGTGATTACCAGAAAATATACCGGTACATGTTTACTCAGCGATATGTTCAATGGGTCTTCCTCTCAAGTAAGTGTGCATAAGGCTGAAATCTATGCGTCTAAACACAGTGGGACTTACTCCCAAGTAAATAGGAGCGGGGGATTGGGTGTTTAAGCTGCAATTCTAGAGAGTAAAATCCAATGTCTGAGTCACAAAACCCCCATTGCCCTGTCAAAATCACATTTTGGAGGGGATCCCTTTTCCCTCAGAACTCGTTTTCCCCAGAAGAGTGGGTGGGGTACACTCTTGCACTTAAGAGTCTCAGGGGAAAAGTGCAAAATCTGCTCCACCCTGGGGACTAGCAGGGCAGAAAAGAAAAGAAAAGATGCGGATCTCGCCAGGAACGGAGTGTAAATCTCACCCCCTTTTCGCATGCAAAGATCACTTGCGCCTTTGCTTTCCCCTGATAGCTTGCCTTTGGACAGCTATCAAGAGAAAGCAAAGGGAAGAAAACCCCTATTTTTACTCTCTTTGGGACAATGTCCAGGGTTGGCGCCTGCTGCACTCTGACAGCAGGTACCCCCCAACATTTCCCAAGTAAGGGTCCTGATTTCTGCACTCATGTAACTGTGGGGCTGTGCAGGTGTGCCTAATTTTTAAAAAATTAAAAATATTTGCACACATTGTGTGGGCAAAAAAAAAAAAAAAAGTTTGCCAACCACTGGCAGCCCCTACAAGGTGCTGCTCTGGTGCTTTGAAGGTGGCTGTCAAAACGGAGATCGCGAAAGCCAGCTGTCAAGCCAGACTTCATGATCTGGGGAGGGAGGGATAAAGGGACAAAAAGCTGCAGCGAGCCGAAAATGGATCACTGCAAAGTGGGGGAGACAAGTCGGTCCTAGTGTGGTGGAGGGAGGGGGCAAACAACCCACTGGTGAGCCCAGTCGTCTGTGACGGAGGAAGGCAGTGGTGGCGGCAGCAGACTCAAATGGGCAGGTTTGCTGGGCGCTCAGTGCTGCACGCCTCTCGCCCATTGCTCTGAGACTCTGAAGGATGGAGATCAGCAAGGCTAGTGAAGGGCGCTGTCCCCTGCCTCATGTTGAGGCAATGCAACAATCTCCTGAAGCTCCCTGTTTTCCTCCTTGGATGGAAGTGGCTGCTGTGCAACTTCAGTCCATGAGGTGGGGAAAGCCGGCCACTGTTTCGGCCTAAAAGCTGGCTTCCTGGCGGGGGGTGGGGTGGAACCTCAATGCATCAGTGGTGGGCAATCCAGCAAGTCGGTTGCAAGCTGTAGGGGGGGGGGGCACATGTTCCCTACAGGAGTGCCCCACAATACTCCTCCTGAGCGTGGGGGCTCTTTGCCTTGTGGTGGGATGCAAGTGGGAAAAGGTAGAGGCCCCTGACACAAAATGGAAGGAAAGCAAGTGGCAGCAGCAACAGTGTACTCCACTGAGACAACGGGAAATGGCTGCACTGGGAAGGAAGGAGGGACTGGCCATGATCCACTGCCTTTCCACAGTCTGCTGCCTGAACCGTTTGCCTCACTCTGCCTAATAGAAAGGCTGGCCCTGTGAGGGTGGCCTGCACCGACGTTTATGAATTTTCTTGCCAGTCTTTCTTCTGTGCTGTATGAAGTAGGCTAAAAAAGACTTTGTCTTATCAGCAACTCTTTTGTAAATATTTGACCATTAACTGATACTTTTCTGAAGGTTCCTGGATGTACCAGTTCTTATGCTCAGTATCCAAGCAACAGTTGCATGAATGCAGTATGGATGTTACCCAAATAAGGGTTACCCTCTGGAAATAGTCAAATGTTGAGTCTCCGTCTTAACTCAGTTGCCTTCATCAAAAGTTAGTAAACGTAATGTTTTCTCTTCTTCCACCTCCCCTTTCCTGCCTTTCTAAATAAGGTACTGCAGCTTTTCTATTGCACTGTGCAGACTATGTCATTAAGAAAATAAATCTCCCTGCGACATCTATAACATTAACTTGTAGCAGCATGAGCTTTGGTGACCTGGAGCTTGCCTCATCAAGTTCATGAAAGACCACAAGCAAGAGCAGACTTGCTACCTGGGGTTAATGGATTAGGATCATGTGCTTCCTCTTCCCTGCGCCTCCTGTTAGGCAGTTCCTCCCTTCTCCTCCTCTCTGTGTACATTATGTCTGCCCATTAGTATCCCTATTTTAAAACTAACTTGGAGATGCTCCTAAGCCTCATTCCACAACCCTGATTAAACCTGATTCCATGGTCTGCTTCCAGCCCATTAACCCTGGTGGTATGTACTTCTGCATTAAGGGTGCAATGCTATGCATGTTTAGACAGGAAAAGGTCCTACAACTCCCAGCATTCCCCAGCCAGCCATGCTGGGAGTTGTAGGACTTTTTTCTGTCTAAACATGCATAGCATTGCAGCCTAAGCCTATGTACTAGACATGCTTTGTGTATCAACAGAGCTGGGAAAGCTGCAACTAAAATGATCAAGGGGCTGGAGCAACTCCTTTGTGAGGAAGAGTCACAGCATTTGGGACTCTTAGTTTAGGGGGAAAGCAAGTATGTGGAGACATAGATTTCATAGATCATAGAGTTGGAAGGAGCCTACAAGGCTATCGAGTCCAACCCCCTGCTCAATGCAGGAAACTAGAGGAGGGGTCTCCCATCCAAGTAATAACCAGGCCTGACCCTGCTTAGCTTTCCACGCTCAGACAAGCTGAGCCAGCGTAAGCCATGATAGAGCTGTATAAAATTAAGCATAGTGTGGAGAAAGTGGATAGTTTTTTCTCCCTCTCCCATAACACTAGAACCCAATGGGGTCATTCCATGAAGCTGATTGGTGGGTGATTCAGGATGGATAAAAGGAAGAGCTTCTTCACACAGTGCATAGGTAAGCTATGGAATTCGCTACCACAAGATCATGTAGTGATGGCCACCAACTTGGACAGCTTCAAAAGAGGCTTAGATGAATTGGAGGATAAGGACGCAATCCTATGGACTGTATCCTCGCTGCTTGGAAGCCTCTGAACTCGGGGGCTTCCGAGATTCCTGTGCCCTGCCGGGCTGAAGGAGGCAGGGTGGGAGGAGCGGCAGAGGGTGCTTCAGAGCCGGAGGGAAGGAGGCTCTGGATAATTCGTATCCTGGCTTCTCCAGTCTCCTCCCCATCCACCGGGATGCCCCCTTTCCTCGGTCACTTTTCTGACCGCGGAGAAGCAGCAAGTGCGGTCCTTTGTGCGCCGGTGGGGAGTGGGTGGGTATCGGATCTATAGAACCATGCTATTCACTTTTGAGTAGTGTTGCCAACTTATTTTCTGGCAGGGTTTCTGTGCTTTTTAACAGCATGACAAGCAGAAAGGTAGGTGAACCATTACATGTCACTGAAGACAAGTTTACCTGCTGTATTTCTGCTTGGCAGGAAGCTGCTGAAGGCATACAAGTCCTGCCAGGGAAGAAGGAAAGAACCAGTTGGTAACTCTACTTCTGACTGAATAAATATGGCTGTCTCTGGTACCTCAGTGTTTCATAGAGGCTTCCAAGCCTGGGGATAGGGAAGGGCCCTTATTTCTTTCAGTCAGGGTTTCAGTGCCTGTGACTGTCTGCCATGGCTCCAAGCAAAATTGCTCTTCAAAGCTTTGTTTATAACTTCATTTTTCTGAGGTACTCCCAAATAGTTTCGATGTGCGGCTTTGCATGTACATGCTGCTGCTTTCTGAAGGTTATTGCTGTCTACAGATCTGAACATTTCTAATACGATCCTGGATTATGATGAATGTACATAGTTAGCGCAGAGGTGGAGTGGACTGGCACAGTGCCACCCAGGGCCCCTGGAAGTGTTTTTACGGATGGAGGCCCTCAAGGCAAGTCCAAGGTTAAATTAACAAATTAAATTCCAAAGGGATTCCAACTGTACTATTCATCAATATTATAGAATGGCAGAAGAACTGGAATAGCTTTCCCTAAGCTGGCATTCTCCATATGTATTGGACCACAACTCCCATCATCCTCACGCAGCATGGGCCGGGGCTGATGGAAGTTATAGCCCAACACATCCATAGGGCACCAGGTTGGGGAAGGCTGAACTAGAAGCTCACCGTTTGTTCGGGGCTTGGCCTTTTCATGCTCAACCTCACCTCTGCCTCCACTCATTAGCCCTCATCTCAGCGTAGGCATCTTAGGAACCGGCTGAAAGGGCTCCTCCCTTCACAGCAAAGCTCTGCTCCCAAAGTATAGCAAAGTATAGTTGCTGGGACCTGGGAAACAGGATCTGTGTGTTTCCGTTCTTTATCAGTTAGCCATGACTACAACAGCAGTATCAATTTGGCGGGGCGTGGGGGGAGGAGCTGATCATTCTCAGGGATGGGGACTCGGACTCCAGGACTCGACTCGTGAGTCGGACTGAGTCCCCCCTCTGACTCGACTCGGACTCGAGTCCCAATATTTTTAATGGGACTCTAGACTCGACTCGGGACTCAAGACCAAGGACTCTTCAACATCCCTGGGCTGTGCCAGAAGGAGTGGAGAGAAGTGCGATCGCCTGCGAAGATTTTATTTTTTAAAATCATTTTCCTAAAATGCAACCTTTCAGACATTTTGGGTTTGGCTGCCTCTGCCTGCCTGTTTGGGGTTCCCAGCCTCCTCTGCCTGCCTGGTCTCTTCTTAACCAGTTCCACAGTTTGAATTGTCCAAGCAAACGCCTCTGCCTGCCTGCTTTGGTGTTCCCTGTCTCCTCTGCCTGCCTGGTTATTTTTATTTTGGGTTTGTCTGCCTGGTCTGTTCTTGTCAAAATCAGTTGCAGAGTTTTGAAATAAAAAGGCACACTTGTGCCTAGAATTTATTTAAGCCACACATCTGAAGTAGCCTTATTTTGTTGGGAAAAAACCCCATTGATTTTAATAGGAACTCGTGGAGTCAGCTTTGGGAGTGACTCGTGACTCGTGAGTCACCATTTTGGACCAAGGACTCAGACTCGGACTCGAGACTCGGGTCCAAAGACTCGTGACTCGAGACCAAGGACTCTTCAACATCCCTGATCATTCTTGAGGGAGCTAAGCCCGCCCATCTTAGCGGTGCTCTGCCCCCCATTCCAAGGTCCCTGAAGCCACTAATACAGGCAGTCCCCGGGTTATGAACGTCCTGACTTATGGACAACTCATACTTAAGAACGGACCGCCATATATGTAAAAATCTGAGTTAAATACAATGGTTCGTACTTATGAACGCATGCACTGTACTTTGCGACACTTTCAAACATTGCACGGCTTCTGTTCCGACTTACATACACATTTGACTTAAAGACAGACTTACGAATGGATCTCGTTCGTAACCCGGCCGGGGACTGCCTGTATTGTGTTTGTATGATCTAGTATGGGAGAAGCAACAAAATAGATAGTAGGGTTACACCGGATAGTTAAGTGCCCTTTGAAGAAATTAATTTTGAAAACCTGGGTGAAATTGATTCAATCAATCTTTTAATTCCTGCTGTATGCCAAAGGACAGTGCCTCTGTGTGCATGCTTAATATGGGGGGGATACAAGCAAAAGGAGTACAAAGCCAAACGGCTTGGTGTGGGGATGCATACTGCCAGGTAGGAATTTTTTCACTTACCTGCCTTTAACAGGTAAATGACAAGCCTTTAATAGCCGAATGACAACATGAGCAAGTGCAGCATTTCTGGCCGCTGCAGCAATGTGGCGAAAATCGCCATGCTCCCATTTAAAGGCCCAAGGAGTGCACTTTGGGTCAGCAGCCGACAACTGCGAAGCTGTGTTGAGCTTGTTCTGTCTGGTCTGCTGCATTCATCAGCAAGTCTAAACTCTCCCACAGGCCCTGGGCCTTTCCAGAGAATGTGTTTTTGTTGCACAATAAATATACAGTTGTTGCTCAACTTTTTGCAGCGGATCTAAATAGGGTGACCGGATGCGCAGGTCAGGGAGGGCTCCTTTATCACCAATGAGAATAAAAGGAATTTCTGCAAGATGCAACTTGTTGCGCATGGGTGAGAAAAGCAGCACCTGCTGAAATTCCCACTTCGATACAACTATTAAATACAGAAGCCCAGTTATGCTGTGATTATTTCCCTTCTCCCACATGGTATATAAATTCATTCTTAATCCTTGTCTGAATTAGTTTTATGCTTCTTATATTTCCTGCTCTTGAGTCTTTATATACTAGTATCTTTTTATTGTTTGTGGTGTGAGTCTTTATATTGATTTTGTTGTTGTATACAGGCAGTCTCCAGGTTACGAACGAGATCTTTTCATGAGTCTGTCTTTAAGTCGAATGTGTACATAAGTTGGAACAGAAGCTGTGCAATGTTTGCAAAGTGTCGCAAAGTATAGTGTGTGCTTTCATAAGTATGAACCATTGTATTTAACTCAGATTTTTACATATATGGCAGTCCATTCTTAAGTATGAGTTGTCGGTAAGTCGGGACGTTCGTAACCCAGGGACTGCCTGTATTCTGTTTGTAAAGCTGCCTATTTGAAAGGTAGCATAGTGTAGCTGTGCCTACCAACTGCCTTGTGAGGTAGGCCAGTTGTGCACACTTCTATCTTGATAGTATTGTTCCGCTGCTACCACCGTTGTCCTCTAACCATGGCCAGAGAAGGAAGTCCAAAGCTTTGAACCAATTATCCACCTGGGCTCAATAGCCACCAGCTGGACCCGTTCCACTGCCATGGGTAAGGACAGCTGGCTTTCCTCGTACCTCCCCTTAGGCAAAACGTGTCCAAGCAACTTGGGCCGGGGAGTGGAATCCAGCCTCTTGGGCTTGTCACAAACTCACAACAATCCTCAGGTCCAATTTTTTAAAAAAGGTTTTATTAGGAATCAAAATAAGGAATAAAAGGAAAATCAGAAAGAACATAAGAAGAGCCCTGTTGGATCAGACCAAGGGTCCATCTAGTCCAGCATTCTGCTCACACAGTGGCCAACCAGCTGCCCACGGGATCCCACCAGCAGGACATGAGTGCAATAGCACCTTCCCGCCCATGTTCCCCAGCTACTGGAGTACATAGGCATACTGCCGCTGATACTGGAAAGGTACCTTAAGAGAACAAGACAAACATTAAGAAGCTTGCTATCTTACACTAAGACTATTGGAATGTATGTATGTATGTATACTTACATACATATGTATGTAAATATGTATACTTGCACATGTAGGGGGGTCACCCAGGGAGATTTAGCATACAGCACCCTCTGATGGTCAAAGGAAGTGCCAAAAGAATGGAGAATCTTATTCCATATTTATTATGCTCACTCAAGATAGCCAGGGGTGATAGGCCAATGTGCTCAACCAATCAGATGAGTTATATGTAAGCAGGAAGGCACTCTTGGCACCTTTTGGAAGCTAGGAGAGGAGGCCAGAAAGGTGTTAATTAAAAAGGAGATTGCTCTATCCCTGCACCCCCACCACAGTAATCCTGATGCATCAAAGGAGTTCTCTGTGTGTTTGAAAGTGCCATCAATGGAGTCTACTTATGTGAGCTGAGAATGGTATCATTTTTAAGAGACATCCACTGGAATGGCAGGTTCTGCAGCACAGGCAGGATAAAAACCCCTTAATTATTTTTTTTTTAATGGAAGCACATGTCTTTCTACCACCTATGCTTCCTCTCCCTGCCCCCAGCACACACACGTACAACGTAATACGCAAAGATGGAACTATTGCACCACTAGAGCTGGACCGGCATTGGCTGTAGTATAATACAAAAAATGCAGGGTTTTGGAAAGGGCTCTAGTGTTCGTTTATTTTCTACAAATGTATATTCCGCTGAACATAAAAATACCACAGTGGTGTACAGCATTAAAATCACAACAGTAAAAATACAGAATAAAGATAAAATAATCTCATAATCAATGGTTTTATTGATTACGTGATTGCTTTATCTTTATTCTGGGTCACACTATAGGGAAAGCCTGAGTGAACAGGTACGTCTTAAGCAGGTGCCAAAATGAGAAAGTGTCAGCGCCTGCCTAATATTAACAAGGAGGGAGTTTCACAAGGTGGGAGCTACGACACTAAAAGCTCTGTTTTTGGTAGCCATAACGTGGACCTCTGGAGCATGCGGCACCACCAAGAGTGCCTCTCCTAAGGACCGCCGTGACTAGGCAGGACTATAAAGGGTCAACTGTCAAGGCTAATCTAAAAAAATGCAATATAAACATCAAAAACTGGGAAGCTCTGGCCCATGAACGATCTAACTGGAGGTTGGCCTTTCACAAAGGTTCTATGGACTTTGAAGAAGCCCGAGTGCAAGGTGAAAGGGAGAAACGCGCTAAGCGAAAAGCACGTTAAATGAATCCTTTACAGGACCATCTCCCATCTGGTAACCTGTGTCCTCACTGTGGGAAGCTGTGTGGATCTAGAATTGGCCTCCACAGTCACTTACGGACCCATCGCTAGAGTCTACACAATTTTCTTTAGAATTTTCCTCCTTTTAAAATCTCCTTTTTGTAATTTTTATCCTGGAAGACAATCTTACTCGGTCATGAGTGATCGCCTGACTGACTGAGTCCCAAGTTGTTTAGAACTTTATACAGCAATAATAAAACCTGGAATTTGATCTGGTAGCATATTGGCAGCCAGTGCAGTTCTTTCAGTAATGCTACATGCTGTTGAAAAGATGCTCCAGGCAACAGCCTTGTAGCTGCATTATGCACCAGCTACAGCTTCTGGACCAATCCCAAGGGAAGCCCCACACATACTGCGTTGCAGTAGCCCAGGCTTCCCTGACCTGGTGTTCCCCAGATGCATTGGACTGCAACTCCCATGATTCCCAGCCAGCATGGCCGATTGCCTGGAGGGCACTAGGTTAGGGAAGGCTGCAGTCGTCCAGTCCTAAGATTACCAATTCCTGGATTACTGCGGTCAAGCTATCACTGCCCAGGAATGGTACCAGTCAAAGCAGGTAAGATGTGCTCCTAGCCACTGAGCTCACCTGGGCCTCAAGTGACACAGGTGGATCCAGGCACACCCTCAGGCATATGATGCTTAACAAAACTAAAGCAGCCCAAGATGTGCTAAGGATGGCTGTGTTTGCTTGTGATGGGGGGGGGGGGGCACATGCTGCGGGACAATGTCAATCCAGGAAACTTGTCCAAGTTGCTGATTGAAGACGATCTTCTGTGAGTAGCTATAGTATTGTGTGGAGACTACATTAGGCATTTATTGTGTGCTCGACATTCCCTACTCATGATTGTTTACAGGGTCTTTAGGTGACGTTGTGACCCTCTAGTTTCGCTTCTGTGTCTAAAGAGCACTTACTCTTAGAGCTATGGAAAATGTGGTATTTAATTGTAAAAGCAAAAGGAAAATGTGGTTTGCGCTCATGTATTTGTGCTATTCCGCTATACCACAGTGCCACCTAGAGGTTATGTAGCAGAAATGCGGGAAAAGAAACACTCCTCTTGTAGTGCTTGGATCTCAATTCTGCAACAAAAATCAAAGATACAGCAGATTAACAGTCTCATGTAGAAAAGTGCAGAGAGAGGACCCATGGTAGGAACATCCTTGCATTAGGCTTATCAAGAAACTATGTTCATCAAACTATGAGTTAGGTGTGAGTAGCCTCTGAAAGTAAGTTCCTCTGTAAATATATATTTTATCTGTATTCTTCCCTTCCTCCATGGGTATTCAGAGGGGCAGTTTAGTTTTGCCTTGTCCCTGTGAGGTAGGTGAGGCTGAGAAGGAGGGGGGGGGGAGAGAGAGAGAGACTCAGTCATGACCACCTAGTGAGCTTCATGATTGAGCAGGATTTGAACCAAAGTTTCCCACAGGACCATCTCCCATCTGGTAACCTGTGTCCTCACTGTGGGAAGCTGTGTGGATCTAGAATTGGCCTCCACACCCTCCACAAGTTCTGCACCCTGATTTAGCAGGAGCTACAGGGGAATCGAGGGAGGCAGAACTCTTACTCCACTTCTCTAGCTCTTGCTCCACTGAACCTGGGGCTAATGGTGGGAAGGGAATTTTTGCTGCCTCCTTTTGCCTCTTCATATTGGGCCCTACTCTGTATAACTGAGTCCTCTTCCTTGCTTCCTTCCTTTGCAGCTCACCCCTGGAGGCAAGGCAACCCAGGCGGGTGTGGGAGTAGGTGACTGGGTGCTGAGCATTGACGGAGAGAACACCAGCACCCTGACCCACATCGAAGCGCAGAACAAGATCCGCGCCTGTGGGGACAAGCTCTCCCTCAGCTTAAGCAGGTACGAGGCTCTCGATCCTGATGCTTTGCGTTCTGCTTCTACGAGCAGAAGGTGTGACATAGAACCACGTGCTGGTCTGAGCCCACACGCTCCTTGCCCTCTGTGAAGGATTGAGGCCTACACAGGCCTGAGTTAGTTGAAGCCTGTAGGCCCAAACATCTCCTGATGGGGGGGGGGCATTTGTGAGTTTCATTTTCCCCTCAGGGAGTTAAGTTTCATTTCTCCAGTTTGAGGTCACACGATTGTAACCTTCTAGGTCTGGGCGGCAGGGGGGAGTGTATATAAAGAGTGGATCTGGAGCTGCAGGAGGTGGCAGAGGGAGAGAGCAACATTGGAGAAAGAGTGAAGCAGACAGAAGAGAGTCTGACTATCACTAAAGAACTGCAGAACAGCTAAGAGAAAGGCTGGGGAAAGGAATCTCTACTAAGCTTACATGGGCCACAGTGTAGCTAGGTTAGAGAACCTTGCGTTATTTTTCCTTTTATTTCCGTTATACTTGCTTTTTGTAATCTTACAGCTCTATTTGTGTAATTACCCTAAGTTAATGTGATTCTACTTTACCAATAATTACTACAGTAAACAGTTATTGTTAACAGCAAGTTGTTGGAGTGTCTTTTGCACCACGCCTAAGGCCTAATCCCACGTTACTGGGAACAGGAGGTAAAAAGGCAGAGAACTGGCATCCTGAGACAGGAGGGGCTCTTAAAGAGGCAGATATCTTTAAGGAGCTGATCAAGGTGTCCTGGTACAGGTGGAACCTTGACACCCTCAAACCCAGTTCTTGGGGTGATTTAACACACAAGTATAGCAGTAGGCCAGCCTTCCCCAACCTGGTGATTTGGACTGCAACTCCAAGCATTCCTGTCCCTGGACCATGCTGCTGGGGCTGATCAGAATTGAATTCCAAAAGATCTAGAGAGCACCAGGTTTCGGTAGGCTGCCGTAGGGCAACCAGCTGTCACGTTGAATGGGAACTGCCACCACTTCACTGCGTATTTCTGTCCAGGTAGGTAAAGGTACCTGGCAGCAGACAGGACTGATGTGAAGGGTAAGCATCCTTTTCTGTTTTAAGGCACAGGGCCTCCTCCATGTCCTCTGTTTAAGAATAGAGTCTAGGAAGCCTAAAGCAAAGCAGTGGGCAGTTTAGGAAGATTTAGGCCAGAGCATCTGAATTCTCAGGTTTATTACTCAAGATTATTCCTAACATATATGCACTTGGGTTGGCCAAAGCACTACAGAAACGAGCTTTCTGGACTAATGTAATACTCTCCGTTGGTTTGCCTTTAAAGCCTGCCTGGAAACTAGTGCAGAATGCAGCAGCCAGGATGCTGATTGGTGCTCAGCAACCTGAGCCGCTTACCCAGATTTCTCTGTCAGTTGCATTCGCTGCCTATTGTTTCCAGGCCCAGTTTAAAATGCTGGTATTGAGATTTAAAGTCTTTTAAAAGCTCAACTTCAGGGGTGACCTTAAGGCAGGGCTGGGGAAGTTGTGGCCCTCCTCCAGATGTTGCTGGACTACAACTCCCATCAGCCCTAGCCTGTATAGCCAATGGTGAGGGATGATGGGAGCTACAGTCCAGCAGTATTTGGAGGGCCGCCCCTCCACCCACCCACCCGGACTGCCTTCACTTCTATGAACCTGCCCAAGCTTTATGATCAGCATAGGAGGCTCTGCTCTCTGACCTGCCACTGTTGGAAGATATAGTTGGCAGGTACCAGAGACGGGGCCTTCTCAGTGGTGGTGCCACAGTTGTGCAATGCCCTCCTAAGTGAGATCCAACAGGCTCCCTCTTTCTGCCTTCAGACAAGCGGTTAAAAGTGACATCCCATATTTACACAGAAAAAACGGGCTACAACTCCCAGCTGGGAGTTGTAGGCCTTTTTTCTGTCTAAACATGCATAGGATTGCGCCCTAAGATGTCTTTGTTCAGACAGGCGTTTAGTGTTTAATTTTTATGCTGTTTTAGCTGTTATGTTTTCACTGCTGCTTTTATGGATTATTGTGTTGCTTTTAAGTTTGTTTGCCACTTTGAATATATTTCTTATATAGAAAAGCACTGTATAAATACAGAATGAATAAAATACTATGTTTGCCACAAGGTGTATGCATGACTGGTGAGAGCCATACATCCTTGTCATCTCGAATGAGGGAATTGGTTGTCCACAAGGTGCTACTGGAAGGATATGATGTAAGCCTATTGATCCCTGCACCTGTCTGCCTGGGATCCCTTGCTGTACACTGAGAGTGTGACGAGACTTGTGTGTCTGATCCATTTTGGTTTCATCTCACACCACTTGTCACCATCGCTGGGCAAAAGGCAGGCCAGGCTATGGAGACTTTGCTCCTGGCGGGGCTTTTGCGGGGAGGTATGCACAAATATGGAGACTGGCAATCTATCAGAGAACTATCTGAAGTGACTAGCAGTATCCTGGTGCGCACTGCACACGCACACACACACACACACACACACACACAGGTTGGGGTGGGGAGGAGCAAGGAGAGGGCTTTTAGCCTCGCACTGCAGGGGTTTCCAGGCAACCTGGAGAGGACTAATCCAGTCATTGAACCTCCATGGCTAAACTCCCATCACTGTCCTCCCCAAAGCGTCCTTTTTTTACATTCCTGATTCCTCATGGTGTGAAAGGGGCCCGGCTGCTTACCTTGGTTTGCAGTAGCCCCCGTGATATGAGAGTTGCCTCTACCTTGGTGTGGATCTGTTGTAGCAAGCATTTGACCTGAAGAAGTCTCTGCTTGTAATCCTACACTGGAACAGTCCCAGCCAGACGGTGCTTTTCTGCTAACAGCAGCCTTTTCTCTTTGCAGAGTCCAGAACCTCCTAAGCAAACCTCAGAAGGTACGTGCTCCGCCGCTTCTTCTGGGTGCCTCTTCTCTCACTGATATCAGTGGGTAGTAGTCCTTCCACCTGTCTAATAGTGATCGTTGGGGAAACGGGTGGTGGTTGGGATGTCCTAGCTTGTTAGGTGGGAAAGAAAAAAAAGAAAACTGCAGTCTATAGAAAACTTACTCAAAAACCCAGGATATTTAAAAAATCCCAATGCATTTTGGGCTGCACAGCGCTTCTTCAGGGGAATATCCCAGTACTGATTGTGCTACATAAGCAGGAAAACCTCAGTGGGCACACCTGTCTTAGGCTCATGGTGAGCCCTCTTTTAAGTCAAAGGCAGACATTCCTGTTGTGTTAAATATTCCCCCAAATTAAGTAATGCACAGCTTGAAACCTGTCGGCATTTTGATTGTTTGCAGTTTCTGAACAATGACTTTGCTACACACACATTACTGCAGCCTCCCCCAACCTGGTGCCCTGCAGATGTGTCAGACTGCAACTCCCATCATGGTGATGGGAGTTGGGAGTCCCAACACATCTGGAGGGCACCAGGTTGGGGAAGGCTGCATTCCTGTCTCCTTTTTTGCATCTGTTTTTTGGTGGTATCTCCCCCTCTCGTAGCCCTTCCTTAGAGCTGTCCAGGCATCTTACTTAGTCTGGGTCTAGCTGTGCTGTTTCTCTGGTTCTGGACTGGAACTAAAGGAGCTGTGGTGCTGCTGTCCCCGCAGCCCTCCTGAATTTCTGGTGGCTTATTTCTTGCTGCTCTCCTCTCCTCTTGGCTGTGCCCCAGAACTTCCAGCAGGCAGGAGTTGGAAATGGCTATCACAGTCTGGAGGTAGTGTGTGATTACTGGAGGCAAGCTGGGGATGATCCTGGAGCTGCCTCACCTTCCTGGGTTGGCACAGCGAGCACACTTATTTGCTTCCCCGGACCCCCGCTTTCCCTGTGCAGTCTGGACTATCAAGGTTTATCCTGGAACTGAGGATTTGCCTCTCAAAGGAAGTGGAGAAACCTCCAGATGGTCAGACAATGGAGGGGAATAGCTTCTCCAAGATCAGAGATAGGCGATCTGGTGCCCTCCAGATGTTTTGGACCACAAGCTCCATGACCCCTGACCATTGGCCATGCTGCTTGGGAATGATGGGAGTTGTAGTTCAAAGCACTGTCCAAGATTGTGGCAGGACTACCTTCTAGTTAAAACTCTACTCTCTCCTTGGAAGTATCTCTCCTGTGTTTTTGGTGTGGTCAGTGGCAGAGAGCTTGCTGTGTATATAGTGGAGGGTGGGGAACCGGATGAGCATGGTTTGTTTTTGGTACTTAATGCCGCAGCATGTGCTCGTGTAAACTGTTTTGCCTACCCTCCTTCCAAGGCTGGAAGGTATGCTGGGCAGGAGTCCCCACCCTCGCCACCGCCACCCCTGTGCACCACCCATTCACAGGGCAGAAGTGGCCGCTCTAGGGGCAGTCCTAGAGCGGCCACTTCTGCCCTGTGAATGGGTGGTGCCGAGCAAGTGAGGGCAGTGGTGCCTGACTTTGGAGCAGCCGTCAGGCACATTCATAGCGTTGGCTTGTGTCTTGGCTACTGCCGGCCAGGAGTGTTTGTCGATGGCTGTGCTTATTGCCGTGGAACTCAAAAGAATTCTCCCGTGGTCGAAGAGCAGCCTGGCCTCCACCTAGAGCATGCTGGCCCCTGGCATCATTGCCTGGCGATTGGGTGCTCTCGCTTGCTGCCTGCCTGCCGCGTCAGCTTGGGTTTGTGTGTTTTGTTTCCTGCTCAGGATGCCTTCCCTTGCTCCGAGCCCCTGAAATATAACTTCGCTCCCAGCTCTGCCCTCAACAAAACGGCCCGGCCCTTTGGAGTTTCCTCTGCTCCAAACTCTCAGCCTGGGCTGGTGACGAAACCTGTGCCGTACACTCCCTCCGCGTCCATCTGCACCACACAGCACAATGGGTATGTCGCCGTGCTTCTAGCCACCCTCTGGGTTGTGGCTTTTGGAGTGGGGCGAGGGTGGGGTAGTGTGACTTCACTGCAGAGCCCTGTCACATGATCCTGCCCACAAACCCGCCTATCTGCCCACACTCTGCATGTCAGGCTCTGCATGTGTGGCTTTCCTTGGGTGGGCACTGTGTGGGCGGTAGTACTTAAACACCTGATGTTGCAGTGACCTCTGGTGGCTGGAGCTAGTATTGCAATGCCTAAATCCAACCAACAGTCCTGTATGCTTGATGATCTGCCCAGAATATCTGATCGAAAGCAAGACTGCTAGCAGCCCCATCTTCAAACATGTTTCTTTTCTTTTAAGTCTCCTTTCACTTCTCCTGAGCAAATTTATAGACAGCAGTAAGGCGCACAGAGCCCCACAACTTAAAGTTCTCTTTACCCGCCAACACAAAGTGATGGCTGGATTCTTTAGACTGAATGGCAAGTGATCTACATCCATGTGTTTGGTGTTCCCTGCTTGTGGGCTGTATGTGGATGACTCGCTATAAAAAGAGTGAATGTGGTTTGTGGATCTAGCTGTAATTCTCCCCATCCCCTGGTAAGCAACAACATAGTTATACCCAAAACTGGTAGACAGGTTTCTGTGCTGTTCATTTCAGAACAAAAAGTCCCAGGCTAAAGGTAGCCCACTGCTTTTCTTGGATCAGCATTCCCTGAAGATTAGCAACACAGACTTTGGTAACTCTGGGCTTCCAGTTTATGAAGAAAAGAGCTAGGATGAAAGCATATGTTAGTTACAAAGAAAATGCCTGTAAAATATACTTGTGGACCACGGCAGGTTCTCTAAACCCTATACTGGTATCTTTTGTCTATCTTCTGCCCCACTCTTGTGTTTGTTTTTTACACCTCCCAAGGCTATGGTCTTTGGTTTTCTGCCCTCTGCCAGTGTGTATCTGGAGGAGCCCTCCCAGAGAAGAAGTCTGGGCACTTGTTAACAAGCCTGTGGATTCTCCCCAGACATTACCTCTGCAAAATGTGAAGGGACCGCAAGAGTGCGGGATGGGGATGATGGCCAGTTAACAAAGAGAAGCCAGCACAGTCTCTTCCTTCGCCAAACACTGGGTCCTGCTGGGTATACAGGAGGGCAGCAGCTGCTACATCACATGCATTGTTGGTGGCACAAAGCACCCCCTTTGCTCTGCCGGGGAATTGGGGAGGCCTGGTGGGTGGGCAGGCTGGTTCCAGCTGAATTCACTGATGTCAGTGAGCTTCAGAAAGGGTGAGCGGATACGCTTGGTACTGGCAGCACTGACCAGCTCTCTTCCTGCCAAGATGGGCTTCTCATGTTTGGAAGGCAGCCCTGAATGCTTGACTGCATGCAAGTCATTGCCAGCCTCTCTAGGCTTCGGATGTTGCTGAAAATAGTGCTGCTTTGACAGGACTCCTTTAATTTGGTGCATTAAGGTGGCACTGGCAACTTTTATTGTGAAGTTCTGTATCTGTGCTAGATGTACTTGAGTACTGCTCTCTCTCTCTCTCTCTCTCTCTCTCTCTCTCTCTCTCACACACACACACACACACACACACACACACACACACACACACCACTGTATATACTGTGCCTATCTTTGGCCTGCACTGGCCCCCTACCAGTCAGATGCTTCAGATGGGGCAGTTGTGTGAGACCTGTATAGCACTCTGCATGCTGGCAGGAACAGTGATGGTGCTTAGTTCTCTCAATACTATTTCATTTCCTGTTCCTAGTGTGGAACAGCTTTCCGTACTACAATGTATAGTGAAGCAGAAGTGGTGAAAACGCTGTGTGAACATGCTATTTGTTGTTTTTCAAAGCTTTTGGTAAAAAGCTTCCATGAGCTTCCTGTCACCAGAATATACGTGGGTGGGGAGGTGCTGTTCAGCTAGATTATTAACACGCACTCTTAGGGGTCAGGGATTCTCCCATTTGGATGATGATGTTGGTTTTCTTTCATTACAGAGGCTCACTGAAGCTTTATTACACGTGCGGAAACGTTTGATGCTGGAATTTCAGGCATTTTAAAAACATTTTCTCAGTTTGGATCCCTTGTTAATGGAATGCAGCTTTCCCCAACCTGGTGCCCTCCAGATGTGTTGGACTACAACTCCCATCAACCTCAGATATAGCACAACTCCCATCATCCCCAGCCAGCACATCTGGAGGGCACCAGGTTGGGGAAGGCTAAAGGTTGACTGTGCAGGGGTCCTCCCCCCCCCCCCTGAAAGGATAGGGAAGCATTTTTGTCACACTCTTGTGGCTCTAACCTGGCTCTCCTGTCTGTCTTTCCTCCCCTCTTCCCCTCTTTCTCTTTCTTTTAGGTGCAGAACCCTGACAAGTCAGTAAGCTTATATATGCCTTATTGCTCACTTGCATGACCTAAACCCAGTTCTCTCTTACATCTAGAACACTCTCCATTCCCTGATTCCCCACTCCCTGCCTCGTCTCACCTGAGGAGTATGTGGCGATGTGGGTGAGGGGGTATTCCCCACCCCCAAATGTGACTGAGGGGGCATGTGCTTGGGAGGAGGGGAAAGGGAAAACCAGAAGACATCAAGGCCTGTGACGGGCTTGGATGGTGGAAGCCTGTGTTCCCATAGGAAGAAGGGCACGGTTATTTGTGCCCTCTTGAATAGGCCCTCTCGAGTTGTGCTAGAGCCCATCTGAAAGATATGGTGGCATTTGCAGTCTTCCTTGGGGGCTAGTCTGAGGTAAAAAGGCCTGTTCATGTGGAAGGAGCCAGCTGGGACATGAGGTGTCTGGTGTCCTGAGGCGAAAAGTTGCACTTTGGTTTCTGCTGGAGCGTTCTGGCACTTCCAGTCTGGTGTGGAACTTCGTAGGTGCAGTCATCTGTCACTGTGACTGCCTGACCCAGATAAGGGGAAATGGAGCTAAATGTGGCAGGGAGCCGTGTGGCGCCTCTTCTCCGCTGTATGATGAAGGTGCCGGTGCCTCCAGTAGCCACTGCCTGTTCCCTCTGAGCAGCTGCAGCAGAGATGTGCTTTCCTGTGATTGGGCAATATTTCTTAACCTGACCTGTACTTTCCTTTCTGTTATTCTCTCTTGCTACTCCTGGCCCTCAGGGTTAATGCTCACCCCCCTGAGGTGAAGTCTCCACCCCAAAGCAATCCCTTGCCTGATTATGGAGATTACTACCTGGAGGACCAGTAAGACTTGGGAGAGGAAATGTGGGGGGAAGGGTAACAGCATTTAGAAGTGTTTGGCTGTGTTTCTTGCATGATGTACTGTCGCTTCTGAGTATCCTTTTCTGTCATGTTGAGCAGCCTTGAAAGATGAAGGGAGCAATCACTGGGGCTCCCACAGATAGGATTCAAACTCTTCTACGTGGGTAAAAATCATAGTTTGAGGGGCTGTCACTACAGCAGTACAGAAACTAGGGGTACTGCTACAGCTTGACATGGGAGGCCAGGATTTAAGAAACTGCCTCACACAGAGACTGGGTTCAAACAGCACAATAACCCACACTCAAGGGTTGAGTATGGGTTGAGCATGGGTTGTCATTGAACCATGGGTTGTTGCTGAAATGTGGATTATCATGTTGTCTGAACTCAGCCGAGATAACAAACCATGGTGAACAACCTACAGTTCACAATCCAACAACAAACCATGGCTTCTCTTCATGGGTTGTTTGTGGTTAACAAGCCATGGCTTGTTAGCGAAGCTGGGTTCAGACAACATGATAACCCACGTTTCAACAACCACCCACACTCAACCCATACTCAACCCTTGAATGTGGGTTATGTTGTCTGAACCCAGTCAGAGTCAGGCTATTGGTCTGTCTAGCTCTGGGTACTACCTATTTTAGGATAGGTCTGTCAGTGGCCATTAACCATGCTGGCTAAACATATCCTCTGTGTTCAGAGGCATGATATCTCCATGTACCAGATGCTAGACAATGGCTGTAGCTTTACAGCGGGTGTGGGGAACCCACAGGCCTGGGGGCCAAATCCAGCCCTCCAGGGTTACCCAGGTGGCCACACCCCCTTTCCCCCAACCACTGATCATTTGGTAGCTTCCTGGCTGTTGTGCCGTTTCCCCCTCCATTCTAAAGCATTGAAATGCCCTTCCTAAGGCTTTATTTTTATTTATTTATTTATTTATTTATTTATTATTTGCATTTATTTATCGCCCATCTGGCCGGCAAACCAGCCAGATGGGCGATACTGTTACTGGCAGTGAGAGCTGTAAGCTAAAATATGCTGGTATCTTTGGGTTTTTGGCCCTGCCCCTTTTGCCTTTGGCCCCGCCCTCCACTGGAATGCTGCCCCCGAGAGCTTCTCCAAAATGGAATCCGGCCCTCAGGTTGAAAGAGGTTCTGCACCCCTGCTTTACAGCATGGGTAGGGAACCTGTGACCCTCCACGTGTTGTTGCATTGCAACTCCCATCATCCCTGACCACTGACCATGATGGCTGGGATGATGGGAGTTGGAGTCCACTAGCATCTGGAGGGCCATAGAATCCCCACTCCCAATTTACACCTTCCTTTGAGCTTCCTGGAGCCATCAGGCTGTCCACTGTTGGAAACAGGATGCTGGGCTAGATTGAATTTTTGGTTTGACCCAGTTCTTACTCTTCAGTGGCAATGGCTCACCACAGTCCATGGTAGAGGTCTTTCCCAGTTCTGCTCTGAGTTGTTGGGGATTGAACCTGGGTCCTTTTTATATTTGCCAAAACATGTGTTCTACTATTAATATATGGAAGCACATGTGGGGTTCACACCCCTTGTGACCCTAGTTCGAAGCTCTCCAACCTTGGGTCCCCAGATGTTGCTGGACTACAGCTCCCAGAATCCCTTGCCATTAGCCATGCTGGCTGGGTATGCTGAGAGCTGTAGGCCAGCAACATCTGGGGACCCAAGGTTGGAGAGCCCTGCCCTAGTTGATGGGGTTGATTCTCTATCACTTGCAGAATAAGTGCCTTCTAATGTGTGTCTCCACCATTAATCAGACTAGACAAGGCAGTCGTGGGGAGGGAATCCAGGATCTCTCATTGCCTTTCCAGGGGAAGTTGCTTACTTGCAGTTATTCAGAATTACGAAACCGTGGCCATGTCCTGATTTGTGGCTGGCTTGCGGGTGCTGATGTCTCTGGCTTTTTGCTTGATGCAGAGTGTGTGTGTGTGTGTGTGTGTGTGTGTGTGTGTGTGTGTGTCAGTCATGCATGCCTGGCAGCTGCTCTTTCTAGTGCAGCCCTGGCTGAGTGCCCTTGTCTGTTCGTAGGCACTCTCTGCGGCTGGTGAGCCTGCCGGCCTTCCTCCCCAGTGACTCCAGCAAAAAGAGACTTATTGAGGACACGGAGGACTGGCGGCCACGGACTGGCACTACCCAGTCCCGCTCTTTCCGTATCCTGGCCCATCTCACAGGCACAGAATTCAGTAAGTGCCTCCTCTGTGGGGACCAGTTTGGTGGGTGCATTATGCCAGTGTCCCGCCAGGCTAGCTCCAGCCAGGGAGCAGCAGGAGGTAACAGGCATTCAATACTGCCACCAGCTTCATGGAGATGTTGCAGGGGTACCTGAGCTCTTACAGCAGCTCTGCCCATCTTCCACAAGTACTCTGCACCCAGTGCCATTCAGCACTGGCCAGTTTGCAGTCAAATTGTCCTACAGCCAGGTTCAGGAGTGCTCTCTTTCTCTCTCTCTCCCCCCCCCTCTCCCCCCTCCCCCCCCTGTGATGCTCTGTTGGCCTCGTTCAGTCTGTCCGTATGCTGCTGAGAGCTCTGCAGCCACCTCACTCTGTTTCCCTCTTATCATTGCGGATGCCCAGGCCCCGTATCCTCTAGGGAATGTTCTTATTTTGTGCCCAGAGTTTCCTTTCCATTTCTCTGCTCAGAAACCTAAAACAGCTTGGCTGGCTCAGACCATGACACTCTCTCTTTCTCATTTTCCTCTGCCGCTGCCAGTGCAAGACCCGGATGAGGAGCATGTTAGGAAAGCCAGGTAAGAAGGGCCCCTTTTTTCTGGGCTAGGAGAGCAGGCTCCTGCCTGACATTTCCACCCTACCAGTGCCAGGGCTTGACGTGAGCTTGCAGGCCTGCTTCTGAGCTTGCGCGGATGCCCTTGTCCCTTAGCAGGGCTGCTGTACCGTTTCTATCTGCTGGGGTGGAGGGGATGAAGAGCAGGTTTTCTTATGTCCTGCTGTTTCAGTAGCTAGAGCAGTGCATGAAGTGCTTTTCTGTCCCCCTCTATCTCAAACTTTACTTTTTCCTCCCACCTGTCTGTCCTCCTTTCGTTTCTCTTTTTTTCCAGAGAAAAGTTTGTCTCGGACCTTCAGAGCCCCCGTTACACTCGCCTGCGCGACTGGCACCACCAGCGATCGGCTACCTCTCTGAATGTGCTCTCCTAGGCATTATAGGATGGCCCTGTCTTGCTCTTCTGACTCCACCTCTCTGTTGCATGCGGATGTTACGGGGAGGGTGCATTTCTGTCTGTCTCCTCCTAACTGTTGAATGAAACTTAAAAACGAGAAATCCACAGCGACTCCTGAAACGTAGTGATTGATCTGTGTTGGGGAATGACTCTAGGGGAAAGTGGAGGCCTCCTGCTCAATAATTGCTCACTTTGAGCTTCATGCCCCCTCTCCAGTCATGTATGGGAAGGGGCTTCATCATGCTCCAGCTCTACCATTGGGCAGGAGAATGGGCTCTGCCAACTCCAAAAGATGTCCTGGCACTAGGAAGGTATTCCTACTGTTTTTTGTTCCCTGAATAAAGAGAAGCTGTCTGCAGAGACCTTTGTATGCTCCTGGGCTCCATATTTTAACAGGAGTCGGCGGGGGGGGGGGGACGGGACGCTACCAATGCAAGGTTGCCTTGAAAAACAGGGAAAAGGCCTGCTGTTTTTCCTGTGGATTGGTGAGACTTGCCTTGTTTCATGAGCTGCCAATGTTTCCCTTCCCGGTTGAGCATTTCAGAGAAAGGGAAGCCTTTTCCAGCCACATGTGCGTCTGGCTGGAAACCCTCCTTGAGCTGCATGAGGTTTTTTGTTGTGCACTGTTCTTGGCAGTCGTGTTTGCTCAATTTCCCTTTGCCCTTGCTTGGTTATAGTTTCTCAACAGCAGGTGAAGTGAGTAAAAAAGCTCCTCTCATTTCAGCAGCTGAAATAAGTTAAAGCTCCCCTCCTGATGATATTCTCTATCTTACTTGCTATTTACTTTGCAAGTAAATAGCTGCTGCAAATGACCTTGCCCCTTGTTTTTTCATTCTGCCTGGCCATGATCTGCCCTTTTTCCCTCTTCGTTCTAGCAGCCATGCGTGGCTTTTGTGACTACCCCCTTCAGGAAAAGGGAGAGCATTCCTCTTTTAGAGGGATGGTAACGTCATGAGAACTTGCAAAACTATCTTGCCAACCATAATGCTGTAAGTCATAGATAAATTCTTCGTATCCTTACACTTGAATCACACCAATGTGCCTCAGTTTTGCAAAAGGCTCTCTAGTTTGGGTGATACAGATACGGATATTTGTACTGGGGACAAAGCAGACCCTTGGAAATGGGGCTCCAAGCTCTACAAGCACCCTTGACCATGCCTGATGTGTCCTTTTGCCTGGTGCAGGGGATGTCACATGCCCTTTTCTCTAGAGATGGTTTTTATCATTGTTTTGACTACAGGCATGACACAAAACTCAGCTGCTCTCTGTAAAGTGCTGTAATCCACCCACCCCCGAGCTGCCTGCAACTTAATGCCCAGACAAGAGTTTGCAGTCTGGATGGATGGAAACTGGCTTACTACCCTCTATTTTGTAGTAAAAATAAATGCTCCTATTCTCGTAACTGTCTCCTGTCTCTTTTATTGTTGCATAGGCTGCTAGAACTAGGGAAGCCGGGTTGGCAGTGGGGGCAGACTCTCCTAAGGTCACTCAGGACATAGCTGAGCAGAGTCAGTATCTTTGCCCACCTGTGCCTTTCAGGTGCTATTGTACCCTGGGTTCCTTTTCCCAATACATTATTTCCTAGGCATAAATGTGGGGAATCCTGAACTCCTTGTGCCAGGCCTACAAGGTGCGATCGTGAGCGAGAAACAGAATGATGGTGCAAGAGCCTGTCAGGATTTATGCCGGTCATGGGAGTATTTACCCTATCGTTATCTGTTTGGCGTGGCTGCATCTTAGGCAAACTCCTTGGGGAGTTGGGTGAGAGGCAAGCATGCACAGTGGAGTATCGTTATTTGTTTTTACTAAGTTCCTTGGGGTGCTTCCGGCTGAAGGGCCCCTAGCTCTATCAGTCTAAAGACACTGTGCAGCTATTCTGTCTTTTCCTCCTTAATGGATTTTTTTGTGGTAAGAAAAACTGTGGAAGTGGTGGGAAAACACAAGAGGGTTGCAAAAGGAAGATGTCTCGGTCCCCTGTAAAATTCTGTGTTCGAAGCAGGGTGATCGCAGGATAAAAGCCTAGTCTGGAAGCCCCTTTAGTCTATACCAAGCTTACTACCTCATGTTCTCTGTAGTGAAGGGGTGGGCAACCTGCGGCCTTCAGCCGAATTTCACAAGACCTCTGTGTGTGCGCGATCAGTTCAGACCTCTGGCAAGAGCGATCTCATCCTTCCCTGGCAATTCACTGCATTGGAAAGGAAGAGGAAGAGAGAGGAAAAGGGAGTGGCGAAAGGGAAAAGAAGTGACGTACCAGTTTGGGGTTCCATCCTTGCCCACCGCTGGCTTCAGCCCCGCTCACCACCGACATGCGGCCCCCAACAGATCACCCATGAGGGAATGTGGCCCTCAACAGAAAAAAGGTTGCTCACCCTTCCTGCAGTGTATAGTATCTCTTTGTTCCTTCCTGCCTGGGAGAATCACTTGGTGCAGATCTGGCTGAGCTATGCAGTTTCTCGTTCCAGGTGAGGGATCTCATGTATAAATGAATACTCCCACATGTTAACAACAACACCCCACCCCGAAAAACCCTTCTTTGCACAGATAATACAGTTATGGTGAGACGAGTGATTCCAGCGTAACCTTTCCCCTAACATGACAGTCTCCAGGCAGGGAGATTTGTGTGTGGAATTCACCTGCCCCCAACCCAATGTTAAATACACAGAGAAACATACAATCCTTCACTTGCAGTCTGAATGGTAGAGTTCAGGAAAAGTTGCACACTGCAGTTCTTGTGTCAGGGGAGTGTGCCTCTTGCACTCCCCTGTAGGTCCCTCCTTCTGGCCCAGCTGGGTTCCCAAGGCCTTGGGAGGGAAGGGACCCGCACTCCTTCTCTTCCTTGTTTTCAGGCTTTCTCTAGGAGCAGCTTAGGAGACCCTTCTGCCTCTTACAGGCAGTCTCCACGCCCCACACATTTCCTGTTCTGCTCCCCACATTCCTACTTCTGCTTCTGAGCAGGCTCTAGTTTCTCGCTCTTTGGAGGAGTGTTTCGATACGATCGCATCGTGCACCCTTCGTCCTGGGTTGTCTGCTGGAGGATGACTGCCTGTACAGCTGGGCTGCCATTCCTGCCACAGTTCACCGCCCAAGACATCCCCTTTCACCCTCTTCCCCTGCCATCGGCCCATTCCCGGGTCCGGTGGCTTTGAGAGGTACCCCTAAAACCCTACACCCCTAATGGTGTGTTTCCTACCTCATGTGCCGTGGGAAGGCTGGGGAGCCCTGTATCAGTCGGAAGGCTTGAAATGGTGCGGCCCTGTTACACTGAACCAGGTGGCTTTTAGGGATTAGGCTCTGTATGGCCTAGTTGAGGCACCATTTGCCAGAGCCCTGCGTGAGGCAACCTGGGGCATATTTACAGACAGTAATAGGGCATCCTACCTCCCCACCCCCTGCCTTCAAAATCCTTTAAAAGATGTTGCAGAGAAGAGAACCTTCATGCAACCCTAGAAGCAAGGATGAGAAGCAAAATGTTTGTTACAGGAAAACAGGATGGGGTTAAACTTGAGGGAAACCTTCTAAAGTCTTAAGAATATGGTTTAGCAACACTACGATATGGCAAGGGGGCTCATGGAGTCTCCTCTCTAGATGTTTTAAAGCAATGTTGGGACAGGCCCCTGACATAATGGCCTGACAGCTCTGGAAAGGAGGTAGGACTGCACAGTTTATCAGAGTAGGTAGTGGAATTTGGTGGTGGTGGTGGTGGTGTGTGTGTGTGTGTGTGTGTGTGTGTGTGGACAGTTTAGTTTTTAATTTGCTATCTTACGTGACTCTGTGCCGGAGATGAGCATTAAACCTCTCAGGTTTAAATGGCTGCCCACTACTTGCCGAACTTACCTCTGATTGCAAAGCAGATGGATGGCCAAGCACTGGAACCACCTAGCCTTATTTTTCATGACATTCCCAATCCTACCAACTGTCTTCTGCAGGCCTGTCTTACTGCCTGCAGCAAGGAGGCCTTGGAAGGTACGCTGCTCCTTTGTTCTGATAGGATCACAGTGCCTGTTTTTGCACCATTGCCCAGGTTTGGTGACAGTAGGAACTGTACCAGGAGCACTAGGAAAGCAACTCACTGGTATGTTCAAGAAAGGGACATTTCCTCTAACACCCCCCCCCCCAAAAAAACCTGCTCCCACTTTCATCTGCCTCTGATTCAGATCCTGGCTGTGTTGTAGTTAAGTGGGATGCTTTTGGTGGTTTTGGTGATCCCATGCAGAACTCGTTCTGGTATCCTATCTCCCCCCCCCCCTTTTTAAGGAGTGCAAACTGAACAAAGAAATCTTTGGCTAAAGAACAAGCTTGTTAAACTGGACTGTCCCTAGTCCTATGAAGAGTGGAAGATGAATGTTTCCTTTGCATTCATGGGGGGAGTATCTTGGGTTCTCGTTCTCGTTCTCTCTCTCTCTCTCTCTCTCTCTCCCTCTCCCCCCCCAGCCAGGTTTTGTCCTTGCATCCTCAGCAGCAGGGATTGTAATAACAGGCCTGAATTCCTCTGATCATCCTGGATAGCCAAACCAGCCAATAGTGGTCACTGCTACACAGTGGGTCTGGGTATAATTTTGCCCCCACACCAATGATACTCTGTTCTGACTGTCCTGAACTCATCCCTCCTGTGGGCCCCTTGAGGTCTGGGAACCTATTTATCTATGGTATCCCCCTTCATTGACTTGTTATGCCTGCACAAGGTACCAGCCTCTGCTTGGGTGTGGGAAAAGGGCCCAGTTGCCTGGAACTAATTGGTTATTCTGTAGCCAGGTCTCCATACCGGATCTGTCTCCTGCGCCAACCTTGAAAGTGGAGCCTGGATATGGTAAGCTTGGAGGCTGAAGGCAGCTTGGGATGGTGAATCTCTCAGCGGGGTGCTTGCTGGGGACAGCTTTGGGGTGCTGGTACCTACCTTTCCTGTCTATAGAAGCCTGATGCAGCTTTTAACTTCCCATCGCTGTGAAGCAACTGGCAAACTTTAAATTTTCATGTGCATGCATGCAAAGGGCAGAGATTATTCTTGGTGGTTTGCAGACCCCACATTCTGGGCCAAAACATAGCCCACGCAGGTCTTCAGATCACGCCAGGGCCAGCATATCACTGCAGACATGAAGTGCCAGATGCCCTTGTGTTACTGTTCCAGGCTCTGTTGCTCCAAAGCCTGCACCTATCTCTGGCCCTGCCAGTCGTCCACCCTGGGCTGTGGATCCTTCCTTTGCTGAGCGCTATGCCCCAGATAAAACCAGCACGGTGCTGAGCAAGCACAGTCAGCCGGCCACACCAACACCCATGCAGAACCGCAACTCCATCGTCCAGGCTGCGCAGCAAGCACCTGAGAGTGCCAGCAAAACACCCATCTGCTATCAATGTAGCAAGATCATCAGGTGAGTTGTACAGCTGTGCTGAGAATTCTCTACTCCAGGGCTCTCCAACCCTGGGTCCCCAGATGTTGCTGGCCTACAGGTCCCAACATACCCAGCAAGCATGGCTAATGGCAAGGGATTCTGGGAGCTGTAGTCCAGCAACATCTGGGGACCCAAGGTTGGAGAGCCCTGCTCTACTTCCTTTCTCCCCCCCCTCCTCCTTGATTGACTGGTGGGATATGTGTGAACTGACTTCACTGATGAGCATTGGGCCTGTTTGCAAGTAACGGTGGTAAATCGTGGATTAATTAACCCACAATTTGTTGCAGTGTGTGCTGGGTGCATTCCGCCACCATTTTGGATATGCAACTTCTGATCAGGCCGATCGGAGGTTGCTATGTGACATTCGAACCCGGACATTATGGCCTGGTTCACACGTAATGACAACCCAAAATATGGAGGAGAAGGCAACTAGTCCTGATTGGCTATAGGCTTCCTCCAGTATCAGAGGCAGTACTGAGGTACCTATGTACTGCAGTTGCTGGGGAACATGGGCAGGAAGATGCTGTTGCTCTCATGTGCTGCTGGTGGGATCCTGTGGGCAGCTTGGCTGGCCACTGTGTGAACAGAATGCTGGACTAGATGGACCCTTGGTCTGATCCAGCATGGCTCTTCTTATGTTCTTATGTGTTATTGTTGAATTGTGGATTGTTGAATCATGGGTTGTTGTTAGGCCACAGCAACACCCATGCAGAACCGCAACTCCATCGTCCAGGCCACGCAGCAAGCACCTGAGAGTGCCAGCAAAACACCCATCTGCTGCACTATAGTTTACCTATGGGTTGCTAACCACAAACAATCCAGGAAGAGAAGTCATGTTTGTTGTCAGGTTATTTCATCACAGCAGGAGGAATTGTCCTCTGGCAATTCCACATGGGTGACAAAAAATGTCCATATTATTCTGTCTTTCCCAAATTGACAAGAGGAATTCTGATTCCTGGCCAGGTTCATTGCTGACTCAAAGCTAACCCTTTCTCTTTGCTTTCTGCTAGAGGGCGTTACCTGGTGGCACTGGGACGTTACTACCACCCTGAGGAGTTCACCTGTTCGCAGTGCAGGAAGGTGCTAGATGAGGGTGGCTTTTTTGAGGAGAAGGGCTCCATCTTCTGCCCCAAGTGTTATGACATGCGCTATGCCCCCAACTGTGCCAAGTGCAAGAAGAAGATTACAGGGGTGAGTTCAACTGGAACACAGTCTTCAGGGTATGCTGTAGGTCAGTGTTCTCCAACCTTGGGTACGCAGATGTTTTTGGCCTACAACTCCCAGCATGCCCCAGCCAGCATAGCTTGAAGGCCAAAAACATCTGGGGACCCAAGGTTGGAGAACACTGCTGTAGGTATTCCCTAGCTTAGAAGGAACTCGTTATTGCCTTTATACCTGGTCCCTCTGAGGCAGCCAGAAAGACCTTGCTGAGCTTACCTGGTTTGTGGGTAGGGAAGCTATGGCCCTCTGGCTCTTGCTGGCCTACAGCTCCCATCATCCCTGCCCATTGTCCATGCTGATGGACTGATGGGAGTTGGAGTCCAGCAGCATCTGTAGGGCCATGGATTCCCCATTCAAGCATTATGGTAACTCAGATGCTGATGCCCTAAAGCTCTTGCCCAAGGAAATGTTATGGGTGAAGACCTTTCTATTCTCCCAGGCATTTTAATCATCTTAATCATTTTAATCTTGTAGTTGTTTTTAACTCTGTCATTGTAATTTGAACTGCTGCTGCTGGCTTTGCTGTTTGTCTTTTAATCTGTGGTTTTAAATCCTATATTTATATTGTATTGTATTTTATGGTTTTACCTGTTGTGAACCGCCCAGAGAGCTTCGGCTATTGGGTGGCATAAAAATGTATTAAATAAATAAATAAGGTACAAACCTTGTAGACTTCCGTTTTAGCTCTGTTAGGGACTTGGGAACTGTTTCATTCTAGTTTGATATAGCGAAGAGCATGAGCTACATGCTGGAAATCTCTGTTTCAAATTGTACTTCAGCCATGAGCTCATCAAGAGGCCTTAGCAACCTGCTCCTTATTCCAATCTCCTTCCCTTCCCAAACATGTAATGTGAGGATTTCTGTTGCCTATCTTACAGGGTTGTTAGGATTACTGAAGTAGTATAGTCATGACGTGATGAAAGCTCAGTGTTTCACAGTCTAGAGCACTTTTTTCTAAACAATCCTGCAGTGTTGGCCCAGAACATGCAGCCTTACAGTGGAGTGACTCATGTTCTTGTGTCTGCTATAGGAAATTATGCATGCCCTGAAGATGACCTGGCATGTTCAGTGCTTTATCTGTGCAGCCTGCAAAACACCCATCCGCAATCGTGCCTTCTACATGGAAGAAGGGCAGCCCTACTGCGAGAGAGGTATGGAGGAATCTGGTTGTAGTACCCTAGGGCACCCTTCCCCAACCCGGTGCCCTCCAGATGATTTGGACTACAGCTTCCATCATCCCCAGCCAGCATGGCCATGCAAATCGGGGGTTATAGGAGTTGTAGTCTAGCACATCTGGAGGGCACCGGGTTGGAGAAAGCTGCCCTAGATTAATGTGTCTCTGTTGGAAGTCTAGGTAGCCTTTAATTACTGTCTTTATTAAATTGACTGTGTACCGAATGTCCCAACCTCCTCTTAGCACCAAAGCAGCCTTCTTTGGAAAGGAGTGGAGGGCTGGGTGGAGAATACATCATAGAAAGTGTTTCTAGCCCTGGCTCTCCTATCAAGGGCAGCAGGGAAGAGCTTGGGTAATAAAACACTTGTAATGGCGTCCTCCTCTGACCCTGGTCTGGGTGCTCCTTGGTGATGGTTGCCGGGCAGTGCCAGTTCTGCTAGGTTGCTATGGAGATAGAGTGGTACCTGCATCACATAGCATGCTGCTGAGCATGCTGGGAAATGTTGTTCTCTTACTTCATTCCAGTTCTGACAAACACTGCCCTTTTCTGGAATATTCCATTGGGAGGTTTGTAGGGGGAGAAAGCCTTCAGAAATGAAATAGTCTCCCTCTCCACCCCCACATTGTCTGATGCTGTGAAAGGATCTGGAATTCTCCCAGATGAATGAACAGCTGCCTTTCATCATAAGCCGGGTGGGGTGAGGAGAGGGTGTGCAGGATTCTTAACAGCATGTGCAGCCTTGCTTAACATGACTGTGAGAGTTTATCTGCCATCTCCTCACAGAGTCTTTGGTCTTCCAGCCCAACAGGCTCCAGAACAATATTAGAGGATCTTCTGCTTAGCTCAGGAAGAGCCCTGATTAAAACAGTAGGGAGATGCAGCGGGACGTGGAGATACAGGATTGTGGGGCAGAAGAAGAAGGGGCTACAGAAGCAGAAGGAAACCCAGGGAAGGAATAACAGAACTGTGGATCAGAGTGAGAGGCATTAGCCAAGTGGGTGCAGGATGGAACCAGTCCTACCTGGGGCACTGGCAGTTGAGGTCTGGGCAGAAATCCAAATGAACCCTTTGAATTAATTTTAACAGTTGCACACGCGAGCTGCACAGAGAAAAGGCTGTGGCTCAGTGGCTGAGCACGTGCTCTGCATATGGAAGGTTCCCAGGTCCAATCCCTGGCATCTCCAGGTAGGGCTGGGAAAGGCTCCTATCTGAAACCTTGGAGAGCCACTGCCAGTTAGTTTCAACAATACTGTAGGGGTGAGTGAGAAATTTGTTGGCTTTGCATTTCAATGCAAGCTTACCAAATTCACACTTCCCAAACCTGAACACGAACCAGAACTCAGTTTGCCATCCAAATCTGTACGTTTCCAAAGTTTGCAATGCAGTTAACACAAAAAGTACACAAAATATGTATATTTTAAAAATGTGCACAATAAGGCATTGTATTTGAAAAAATGCGCACAAAACTGCTTTATTCAGTGGACAAATTGATTGGGGAAAGTGCATACATTTTAAAAGGTGCACGCAAAAATTAATCATTTTTTAAAACATGCGCACAAAAATGTGCACAAATGTTCATGCAGACTTTGAAAAAAGTCACAGTCTGATGCTCAATTGTGACAGGGTGAACTTCGCATTAGAAAAATGCTAAAAACCTGAGTGAAGTTGAGCTGACGGATTCTCCCAGAGCTAGATGGACTAATGGTCTGACTCAGTATAAAGCAGCTTCCTATGTTCTGAGCTGCTCTTTGGGCATCGCTCTTCAACCAAGCCAGACTGCCCTTTGCAACCATGGTTTATTAATTCTATGGAGATGCCAATGCAAGCAGAATCTTTCTTCCTAGCCCAGCCTCCAGTTTTTGAATGTCTTAGCTGAGCATAATATCTCCTCCTCCCTCCCTTTGCCTCAAGACTATGAGAAGATGTTTGGAACCAAATGCCGTGGCTGTGACTTCAAGATAGATGCTGGTGATCGATTCCTAGAGGCGCTGGGCTTCAGCTGGCATGATACTTGCTTCGTCTGTGCGGTGAGCACATGTCTTCCCTCTCCCCCTTGGCAAGTTCTGGCTAGTCTAACCCTACAGGAGTCTTGCTCTGTTAACACTCCAGGCAGTGCTCATGATACAATGTCCCAAGGCATTGCTCCTGGGCAGGGACGAGATTTGCTAGCATAAATCTTGTTACCAAAGGTGGATTCTTTTCCTGGTGGCATCGAGGGCGGATCTGCTCTATTTCAGCCACGCTGGCCTCTCTTTCATTGCCTTGTGCCAAGCGGTGTCAGTGCCTCCTGCTGACTAGTGCCAAATCCACCAGACAACAGGCGTCCAGGTGAATCTGCTCATTGGGCAGCTTCTGTGACATTGCCCCTTCATCTTCGTCCCTGTGAATGAGCCGAGAGTGGGGGGCAAGTGTGACTGCCTCACTGGTGCTTGCCTGACTGAGCTACTTCCTTTCTCCACAGATCTGCCAGATCAACTTGGAAGGAAAGACGTTCTACTCCAAAAAGGACAAGCCCCTGTGCAAGAGCCATGCTTTCTCCCATGTGTGAAGGGGAGGACGGGGAAGAGAAGACGTGAATGCCCAAGCTGCTGGCCCACCCTAGCCCTGCACCCTCTTTCCCCACATCCTGCCCTGTCCTGAGAGAGAGAGAGAGAGAGAGAGAGAGAGAGAGAGAGAGAGAGAGAGAGAACTGGGCCCACACCCCTCACTTGACAATCATTCCCACTGGGGGTGCAGTGCTCAGGGCTCCCTTCAGTACTTTGGGAGGATTCAGTTACATGGATTTAGACCATTGCTTCCTGCACCCAAGTAAAATTCCATTCTGCACAAGCACTAAGTGATTGGGGCAGGATCATCACTACCCTTCCCATGCTGTGAAGCCATAGTGTCATTAGTCCAAAGGACTTGTCCATACCTCTGTTTCTGTGCCAGCTGCAGCCAAAGATGGGAAGCCCTGGGAATGCTACTCCCTAGCTGAAGGATCCCAGATAGCAGTACTCTTTCAAAACAGGCATCAATTGAGACCAAGCCTTCCCTAGGGGTCATTATCTCAGATTATGTGAATTGCTGTTATGCCTTTGGGGGCAACAGGTTTTCACAAAGCCTGACTCTGGATGGGTCTCATTCTCATTACTTCCTGTCTCCTTTGCAATGTAGCTACCAAGTTCTCCGTGCCTTCCTTGCCCTAAGAAATCATTGCAAAGGATTTCTATGATCCAGGCTGTCTCTGTCATTCCAGTCTGTTTGCCCTCTATCCATAGTATGTATTTCCATGTTTAGTGGCAGAAACCCATGCCCAGCCATATTGCCCCCATGAAAGTACTTTTCCCAAAGTCCAGACCAAAAAAAAAAGCTTTTTCCCCAAGACGTCTTCCCTGTTAACAAAAGTGTTTGTAGAGTGGGAGACACCCCACCACCAGGAAGCCAGTGGCTATCTCCAGAGAAGAGCATTGTGCTGTAAGTTGCAACAGACTAAGTAAAAATAATGTTTAAATGCCATGGAGATCAGAGGTGTTGCAGGATCCGGCCTCTTCTCCACACCAGTCAAAACTGCTTCTTCCACACCATGAGAGGGACATGCAATTCACTCCCCGAGTACACAATGCTGCAACTGCCTGTAGCTCACAGCCCCTGGGCCAGATGTGGCCCCAGAGCATGCCTACCAAAGAGTTATTATTTCTATTTTGCTCTAAATGTGTTTCCCAGAACCGTGCTGTCCGGCTGGGCATCTGTCATTCTTTGCCACCACAGTGGTGCTTTTAATGCCTAATAAAATATGTCTTTTAATTTTTTTTGTCACCTATGTGGGCTGTGGTTATTTCTGAGCTCCCACAAAGCAGTGTGTGGGATACTGGATGTGGAGAAACTGGGTACAAACTATGGATGGCCTAGGACAGTGATGGCAAACCTACTGGCACGGGTGCCACAGCTGGCACGCAGGGACCTCTCTGTGGGCACTCGAGCCATTGGCCACCAGATCACGAAAAGACCGTCCCCTTCTGCAAAACACTAATGATCTTGTTCTTTCTCACAGTGTGGAACAGAATGATTTTATTCTAGAATTCCTGTTACAGAATTCTTTTCTACATTGTTATCACATTTAAAAGATTTGGAAGAATGATGCACAGAGCCTGGCTTGGATGTAAAGCCCTAACAGTTGACCTGAGTGCTGCATGTGTTGCTCTCAAACTAACGGAGTATGAGCCAAGGTTTGACAAATTATCAGCATGCAGGCAATAGCAAAAATCACATTAATTGTGCAAAAGCATGCCCAATGCAAACTTTTACCTAATGCAGTGTTTGCAGTCCAAGACATAAAGTGTTTAAAATGTGTTAAGCACGTCTAGTTTTCTTGTTTATCTTGCTCATTCTAGTACAGGTTGACTTTTACTTTTACTAATCCGACACCTGTAGAAGCAGGGAAAGGACCCGGGGTAAAGCTTGCCCCATACAATTTCAGTCTGGCATATAATCATATTACAAGTTGAGAATCCCTTATCCAAAAATACATGTGCCTAATTATTTAAAAAGTTTGTATAAATTCCCTTCAGGCTATGTGTACAATGTAGTACTATAATAATTTTTTGAGTTGATTTTTCCCCCAACAAAAAACTGTTTGTATCATTGAAAGCTCTGTTATTGTGTTTTTCTTTAAAGACAAAAGATGCTAATTAGTTCGGACAACTGTATGAGTTGTTTTTCTAAAACTAAAACCTCGGTATTCAGGTTTAATTGCAGTGTTGGCACTTTGAAATAAATAAGTTGGTTTTGTGTTGCAGTTTGGGCACTCGGGCTCAAAAAGGTTCGCCATCACTGGCCTAGGAGGTGGGACAGACACTTTAAAACAAGATTGGTCCTATTTGTTTCTTCCCAATCTGAGCCTTCTCATCATGCTTGGAGAAAAAATCAGAGGCGAATGGTTTCATGGAAATATTAGATCCATGGCTCAGGAACTCAATCTCACTGTAACCCAGTGTTGGAAAGTGACAGCTGCAGAATGCCTTTGGGTGGGAGTGGTGGTGTTTCAGCTCATAAAATCCTGGGGGTAACGGTGCAATGAAACAAACTAGAATTGCCTGGCTAGGCAGGACATCTTGCTGTCGCAAGTGGCCAGGAGTTGAACTTCATAGATCATAGATTTCATAGATCATAGAGTTGGAAGGAGCCTACGGGCTATCGAGTCCAACCCCCTGCTCAATGCAGGAAACTAGAGGAGGGGTCTCCCATCCAAGTAACAACCAGGCTTGACCCTGCTTAGCTTTCCACGCTCAGACAAGCTGAGCCAGCGTAAGCCACAGGCCTGTATTCAATATTATACCTGTATTGCTGATGGAATTGTGTAATGAAAAGTGACCAGTCTTGGTTTGGGGGGGCTGTAGTCAGCATAAGTAAGCAAAGTCCTTTTACTGCAATGGCAGTTCAGAAATTTAAGAGTGATGGAGGGGATGGCCACAGTGGGATTAAATGGAGGTAGATATTAGTGTTGGCAAGACCCTGACTGGGTTCACACAACACGATAAGCCATGGTGGCTTATAAGCCATGTTTGTCTCATTGTGGCTTGTTGTGTTGTCTGAACCCGGCCAGAGTGGCTTGCGCATGGTTAACAAACCATGCTGCTGGGTTCAGACAACACAACAAGCCACTCTGAAACCAACATGGCTTATAAGCCACCATGGCTTGTGTTGTGTGGACCCAGCCCCTATCTATGAATGAGTGTTCTTTCGTCAAAGTTAATTACAAGTTCCAAAGAACAAAGCATCTGCTTAAGGTAGCGTACAATTGCCTTGAGACTTGTTAGTGATGGGGAGTGATATAAATTCAGGGACAGTATTTCTTTGTCCAGTGATGGACACAGTGCTGCTTCCTCTCTCTGGCCCCCTCTCCATTAACTCAATTCAGGCATTGTTTCTGCTTTTTTATTTTTTTGTAATGAATCATTGTTGTGCAGTTCCTGACAACTTGGAGAAGTCTTTCATGCACTTCCTTCTTTGAGACCTTGATGCCTGCTGTGGTTGCTTATTTTGCTGGCAGCGCCGTGGTTCCTTTCTGTGCCTGCCATAACTTTTGTGCCTTCATTCTGACTTCTGTTTTGGTGGTGGTAGTTGCTGATCCTATATTTGATGAGAGACACTTGCTTGCTGTTTACAATTCTCATGATAGTTGAGAACGGTTTTTCTTCTTTCAAGGATGTTATGTGTGCATGTTTGTTTGTTTGTTTGTTTGTTTGTTTGTTTGTTTAAAAAATGGAGCAGATTTTTTCAGGCAGATCATCAAGGCCGCAGACTAGATGAATTCTTTGAGGCCATAATTGCAAGGAAAGTAATTACGGTAGTCGATAATCTATAAGCAGAGCATAGGACAGATGGAAGCCCCAGCCAGACTCCATTCATAAATTGCTGCTTAGGGGGAGCAAGGCCTTATGGCAGGGGCAGGCAACCTGTGGCCCTCCAGATGTTTTGGCCAACAACTCCCATCAGCCCTAGCCAGCATAGCCAATGGTGAGGAATCATGGCAATTGTAGGCCAAAGCATCTACAGCAGGGCCACAAGTTGCCCACCACTGCTTATGGCATGGCACATCACTACCAGAATTCCTGTTTTTTAAGAGATTTGATACTTTGAATAATTCTGCAGAGGCCTGTTCTGGCAGGTGTTGTTGAAGCCTTGTCCATTGAGTTTTGGAAGCCCCAGACAGGAACTGGTGGACGGTATTGGAAGTAGCAGGGCTGACTCCTGCCACACACACACACACACACACACACTTGGTGAGGCTTCTGTGCCACCTCCTCAGCTGGTGCATTGCTGCTAGAAACCACATGGGCTTTGGCTGGTGGACCCAGGTGACTGAGAAAAGAAATGCAGTGCTAAGGGCAGGGGTGGGGACCCTCACACTTGAAGAATGTTGGCACCTACTTTTCAAGGTGCTGTGACAGCCCAGCTGCTGCTCACCCACACAGTATGGGAGTGAGACTATGTCTGACTTCAAGGTCTTCTCTGAAAATGACTGGGAGAAACAAAGCAGTAGCTGGAAATCCTTCACAATCTCTCCTGATTCCTGTTCGCATGAGACAACTCAGTGAGATTGCGGCGTGTGCCAGCCACCATTTTGCATATTCAACCCCAGGCTGGGAGTTGTCATGTTGTGCAAACCCACCCACTGTGGGTTCAACAACCCTTGCCATAACCCTACAACAGACCATGGGTTATGCAAAGGTGAGGTTTGAATATGCAAAATGGTGCCAGCAGGTGCTGCGGCTTGTCATGGGTTAAATAACCCACGGTGAGTCACATATTGTGCTAGAGCAGGGCTAGAGATGATGCTGTTCTTGCCAATATACTTACTTGAGGTGAAATCCCGCTGAATGGCTTAGGCCTGTTTTTGTTTATTTTTAGTAAAGTGCATAGGAGGAAGCTGTGTCAGTTGAGAAAACTGTGCCTGAAGTGGCAACAGAAATCTTAATGCAGTTGGGAGTTTTGATGTAAATTAACAGCACCAGGGCTGTGGTACCTACCTGGCGCCCTCCAGATGGGAAGGACTACAACTCCCACCATCCCCAGCCAGTGGCCTTTCAGGGTGGGATGTTGGGAGTTGTAGCCCTTCACATGTGAAGGCTGCCATGCAGTTATTTATTTAAATACCGCTTGCTATATCTGTAAGCGGTTTACATACCTGATGGAGAAGGCACACTTTGGGGAAGGCACTGCTTGTTCCTGCTGTTGGCTTCTGCCATACTCTGGTCTGGTCTGGATGGTGAGTTGAGATGTGGAAAAGCCTAGCCTGGGATGGGGCAGGATTTACAGTCTGTTCCCGAGCTATGACTATATAACCCTATTGGGCAGTCTTAACTATGGACCATGTAAATCTTGTGTATGCATCTGATGAAATGGACTATAGTCCATGACAGCTTATACCGTAAAAATTTGCTAGTCTTTAAGGTGTCACGACTCTGTTCTTGCCACAACAGAAGAGCTACCCCTCTAGGGAGTTCATTTGAGCATGTAAAGAGTGCCCCCCCCTCTCCCCTGCGCGAGGCCATCACCTGAACCTCTGTATTTTGCTTCAACAGCTATAATCAGCAACTGGGCTGAGAAAAGAGGGGCTTTCTTGAGAAAGCAACAAATTTAAGCCCGGCTGGGCAAGACTGGCTTAGTTTAATTTTCGTCTCTCCCTTTCCTCCTTCAGCAGAAAGCCGCGGGTCCACCGCACCGCTTCTCAAGCAAAGCGCCTTAAGGGATCCGACGCAAGATGGCTGATCCCCCAGGCACCCCCCACGTGCGGGCAAATCGGGAGGAGGTTGATGGTACTGGAGAGATGGCCGGGGGAGGGTGGGAGGGGGAGACTGAGCCCGGCCGGCCGGCGCTAGGACCTGGTGCGGCGCTCGCAGGCGGAGCCTCCGCTCCTCGCCCGCCCGGTTCCCTCACTCGCTGCTCCTGCTGCAGTATCTCCGAGGCAAGCAGGCAGGCGGCCTGTCTCCATCCGAGCGCGGCCCCTGACTCGTCCCCGGAGCAGCATCGCCGCCGGCATGGCTGGCGTGAGCTTCAGTGCGAACCGCCTGGAGCTGCTGGCCTCGTATCAGGAGGTGATCGGGGAAGACAGCCCCACTGACTGGTAAGCGCCCCGGGGAGCGGGCGATCCAGTTCTTTGTCCCCGTAGTGGGGAGGGGGGCGGTGGCCACCGCCGCTTTGTGCATGGGGGCGTGGGCGGTGTCTGCCCGCCCGCTTTCTCTGGGAAATCGCAATCCTCCCCCCTCCCTCCCAGCTCTCCACATACAGAGACCGAGGATGACCGAGGGAATTCCGCGCCTCCCACCGGCAAGATGCCCCCAATCCTGGGGCGGGCGGGCACAGCCTGGGAGAAGAAGCCATTAGCAGCCCAAAATGGTGCATTGGCAACGCGGCCAGGCCGGGGGCTGCTGGGGCGAGGCCTCTTTTTGTGGGGCGTAAGGAGGGCACTGGCTGCAGATGCTCCGGCAGCCTTTTCGTAGTCTGGAGCGGGGGTGGGGGAAATACAGTACGGCTCCCCGTCCGGCGGAAGCCCCTGTTGCTCTTTGGGGAGGGGGGCAGCTTATGGAGGCCTCTATAACGTTGTCTCAAAAAATAAATTAAAAAAAAAACCCGCGACGTGGGGCTCGAAGGCGTGTCGCAGGCGTCTGGAAACTGCAACCGTACCAGGACGACGAACCTCCCCCTCCCCCATGCGCGCGCCTCTGCCGCCGTCTCTCTTCTCTCCCCCCACTCCGCCTCCCCAGGCACATCATTTCGGATGCGGCGGGGGCGGGTCCCCACCGTCCTTTCCACCTGCTCCGCTCCCTGTGGAGCAGCCACGAATCCCCCGCGGTGCCCCATCCTGGCGGCCCCCGTCCATCCAGCTTTGGATTCGGTCCTAATCCGCGCTCCGCCCGGGGCCCTTGCCCAGCCGTGGCCCCAGGTTCCAGTCTTGCCTCCCTCCCTTTTGGGGGTGAAAGTTATCTGATAGAGACACGCTACACAAAGGAAGGTGGGGCTGGTCTGGGAGGGAGGCGGGGGTCTGAAGGCTTGAGAGGAGGGGCTGGTGGGCTGCGGGTAGGATGGGAGGGAGGGGTGAAGAAGGGGGGGCTCTGTGAGAGGAGTAAAGGGGGGGCATCGTCCTCAGGCAGCCATCCCAGCGCAAGGAGGGCAGGGCCCCCAAGTGGTGCATCCTTTGATTAGAGCGGCTGAGGCCTGGATCTGCAGAAGAGCCGGCTGCCTGTGCGTGTCTTTGGCAAACGGGCTGCTCTTTCTCTTTCGAGGATGGGGCAAAGGCCCGTCCCTTTCACACACCGCGCTCTCTTTGAGCGGGGCCCTTGTCATCTCTGGGCCCGCCACTGCATAGCGAAGCCTTGCTTTGAGGGCTGCCAGTGAGAGAACCAGAGAGAGAAAGAGAAAGAGAGATGAAGCGGGAGCCATCTCCTACAAAGCCTCCAAAACAATAGGCATGAGCTCCATTTTTGCAGCCACCTAATTGGGGGAGGGGGAGGGGAGGGTGTTAATAATGAGGCCTGCTTGTTCATGTTTCCAGCTAATGGATGTTCACACTCCCAGGCAGAAGGTCCCTGCTATCTCCCGTTCCTTGATAATGCGTTGAGTCTTGGGGCAAGTGATGAAGTCTGCCCATGTTTGCAGCTGCCTGGCACAGGCAGCTGAGGGTTATTCCCAGGTAGTTTCAGTGTGTGTGCCTTTATTGTGGGGACAGAACTGGATAGAGGGTAAGTGATGCCCAAGCTAGCAGCATCTCTGTTGCCAGCAAGCGCTTGGCCACCTTGTCTTGGAATGAGATGAATTCACCCTGCTATTATAGAGCAGTTAATCAGGGACCTATCATGCAACACCCCAAGGAAAAGCAATCCCTTACAGCAGTGGTTCCCAACCTTGGGTCCCCAGATGTTGCTGGCCTACAGCTCCCAGCATACCCAGCCAGCATGGCTAATGGCAAGGGATGCTGGGAGCTGTAGTCCAGCGGCATCTGGGGACCCAAGGTTGGGAACCACTGCCTTACAGTGTTTAGACCTGGAAGGAATCGATGGCCACCTATAGCCTCTGTGTATGGCTTTGAATAAATCACTTTCTTTCAGCATTGGTGCCCCATTGTAAAATTGGAGACCACCCTTACTTTGTTATGCAGACAAGGAAGTTAAAGAACAATAGAAAACATTGTACAGAAGTGTGATACATAGATGACTAGCAATAATTGGTATGTTCTGGGGCACCTCTGTGGAGCTGGTTTTGTTGCTGTTTGTAAAAAAAAAAAAAAGACCCTACATGATAGGTACTTTACCTACCTTAGAACAACCTTCCCCAACCTGGTGCCCTCCAGATGTGTAGAAGCTGGGGGATGCTGGGAGTTGTAGTCCAACACATCTGGAGAGCACCAGGTTGGGGAAGGCTGCCTTAGAGACCAAATCCATATTGTGCTTAGATTTTTATTATTTTTTTAGTTACTGACTCAGAATTTGAAACTTGGGAGACGATTGTTCTAACAATCTTGTGAGGTTTTGTTTACCCTGAGTTACTGAGCCTCCCTCCCTCCCTCCCTCTCCCAATCTTCACTGACATGCAGGGCTTTCACGCTTTGCAAATTGTTTGTCAAATCCCTTGGGTTCTCTCCACACTATCCCTACCACACCCTGCCCTTCATACTCTGCCTTTCTCTGTGCCAGGAATGCTGCTCCCTGTATCACTTTTGTGGTTTTCTCTTTCCACTCAGGTCGCTGAAAGCTCTTTTGTCTCCAGAAGGCAAAATCCCTGTGAAAGTGCTGTGCGCTCTTGCGTGGTGCCATTTCTGAATCCCCCCCCCCCTTCCTGATCTGGGATGGTGAAGGCATGTAGCATTATCCCAAGGCAAGGGCTTTCATCTTCTAAGAGTGGTCCTCTTGGCAGGGTCTATCTTTTGGTTCTGAACCTGAAACCAACCCAATTGTTTCTTTTGGACCCGACGATCCACTCCTTCCCCCTCTGCTACCATGGTGTCTCTGGGGCTGCCCACATCAGCAGCACATGGGTCACAAGGGGACAGAGCTCTTGTCACCTCCTGCTGAGCCACTAGCTCCACACTGGTTTGTGGAGAGCCATACAGGTGTCCATGGCTTCTCTTTGGGTATTAAAAAGCTTCATCAATGCTTTACCCCACTCTGCCTTGACAATAATAATTGTCTTCCCTTGGTAGTACCAGCGCAGCAAATTCTATGCTGCTGTCTACTTTCCTTCTGCCCCCACCCCACCCCATCAGTGCTTCAGAGCTCAGGGGAGCTCTGCTTCTTTGTAGCTTGCCCCCTCCTCTTCCCTCCGAAGCATAACGTCTCCAGCTGCTCCTCTTTGCCTACTTCCTTCCCTTTCAAGACCCAGGCACTGCAAGACACCCCTCTGTTTCCAGCTCAGAAGCCAGGGCCTTGTGGCCTGTTCGACATCCCTCAAATTGTGCGTGCACTTGCAAACAGTAAGAAAGGCAGCTGGTTTGAGCACATGGTATGTATGGAGTTTGTGGTAGGAAGTGGGGGTGGGGCAGGACAAATGGGAACTGATAGCACAGCAGTGTGTGTGTGTAGGTGCAGGTTCTGTGCTTTGAAAGGCATGAACCTGAGATAGGAGGAAAGGTCACCCACAAAGACAAAGGCAAGTGAAGGGGATGCAGATAGTGAGTGAGAAAGAGAGACAGAACGTAGTGTAATCTGCCCTCTCTTCTCTCCCCACTGTCAAACTTTAGATCAGCCTTCCCCAACCTTGTGCCCTCCAGATGTTTTGGACTACAACTCCCAGCATTCCTGACCACTGGCCATGCTGGCTGGGGCCAATGGGAGTTGTAGTCCCAATCCACCTGGAAGGCACCAGGTTGGAGAAGGCTGCTTTAGACTGTAAGCTCCTTGGAGCAGGGACCTGCCCTTCTCTCCCCCTGCCTTCTTCCTCCCATCCCCCAAACACACATACATACAGTAAAATACCATGTACATCGGGGTGGGGAACTTCTTCCAATCTGGGAGCCAAATTCAATTCCAGAGAAGCTCTTGGGGGCTACATTCCAGTGGTGGGTAGGGCAAAAGGAGTGGGCCAAAGAAACACACACACACACACCCCGGAATAATAATGTAGCTTAAAGCTCTTATTGCTGGTAACTAAGCCTTAGGTGAGGCATTTCAACATGAGGGGAAAACTGTGGGAAAAGGAGGAAACTACCAAATCGTCAGTAGCTGGGGAAAAGGAGTGGGGCCAAGGGAAGGGGACGTGGCCACCTGAGGAAACCCGAGCACCGTATTTGGCCCCCAGGCCTCAGGTTCCCCATCTCTTATGTACATTGATGATGCTGTATAAATGGTTGGACTAATGGGGAGAAGGAAGAGAGAAGCAAAATGCACGGGGGGGACGGACCCATCCTGAGACAGCTGAAGCTCTGGGACAATGGACCATTATTGTGGGATGCCGGATGGCAACAGATCTGGGCCACGGGCAATCAGGGAGGAAACTGCTGCTGTGAAGGGGCTCAAAGAGTGTCAGGAGCAGTGGAGGAAAAGAAACAGGCGGAAAAGGTCAATGTGGGAGAAAATCCCTTGAATAGAAAATGGGGTCATTCCTGGAGTCGTCTGCTACTAGAGGTAGGCTGAGTGCTCTGGGCGTGCTAATGGATTTTGTTTCCAAGGCAATGTTCCTTGTCTACGAAGAAGAGAGCACAAAGGGGAATCCAGCTTGAGTGGAGCCTGGTGCCCCTTTGGTGAACTGTTTTGAGGGCAAGGGCTGCCCTCAACTCACCTGCTCCTGATGCCTCCAGAAAGATGGTGTTTGTCTGGCGCTTGCCAGGGTGAGGACCAGCCTGCAGCCAGTAAGATTTCAAGGAGGAAATATCCCTGGTGGCTTATGATTGGTCTACTGGCCTTTTATGCCTTGACATATTTAGTCTCCAGCTCCAGTTTCTGAGTGGCTTGTGTAAGAGATGCCTGGATCTTCCAAGTGAGTAGGCAGGGCAAGGGCATGCTTTAGCAAATCTTGGGTTAGAATAAAATAGTACTAATAATAACCCTGCCATTGCATGATGATTATTCACAGGGTACTCTATAGCAACATTCTGAATTTAGTGCAGGGCTTTCCCCTAGGTTGGTCTTGAAGAGGAAGGAGCTAAAACACCATCACCAACCCCCTTCAGAGATGCAAAATATAAATTGCAAAGGTGTATTGCCCTGCAAGCTGGCCAGAGACTGGATAGGGAGTCTAGCTCCAAACCAGCCTTGCTTCTTCACTGGTCCAGCTGACCTTACACGTGCTGATGTTCTAGAAAAAAATAATTAAAACTTCCCCCACACCTACCTTGCCCCTTGGAATTGCCCCCTCCCTGCCTTGATCATTTATGGCTTTAGTTACAATTCCTGTTTCTGCTGTTGTGCTTGCCAGCTTATCTGTCATAATGGCCATTTTAACCTGTGCCTCTTCCAAAGAGCTCAGGGTGGCTTACAGAACTCTTCACCATCTCCATTTTTATCCTCACAGTACCCCTGTGAGGTAGGGGAAACTGAGCGAAAGTGTGGTTGGCCCAGTAAACTTCATGGCTGTGCAGGGATTTGAACCTGGGTCTCCCTGGTCCTAGTCTGACACTCTAACCACTACACCACACTGGCCCTCCTTACCCTGTGCTGGTTTCTCCAGATACTCCTCTCTCCCTTCTGGTACTTTTTCTTTTTATGCAACTCAGCCAGCCATTGTGCCTCTCTGCTGGCTGGCTTCTCTTTGTCCCTTCTTGCTTCCAGAGCACCAGGAGTGCTACCATCAAGCTTGCCCTCAGAGAGAGAGAGGGAGGGAGGTGCTGCATTGAAAGTGCTTTCCCTCCGGCAACGTGCTGTGCTTATAGGCTATCCTTGCTTCCGCCCAGCAATTGCCACTTCTGAGCCCAGTGTTTGCTTCTGATCCATTTCCCTGTGCTTGAATCTCATAAATGGTGACTCTCAAAATGACATAAATGGTGGAAAGGAGCAGCAGCGATTGTGAGGGCTACAGCATGTAGAATGTGTGTCCCCGTCCTGGCCACACCCCTCACAACCAACCCCGCCCACTCATGCAGCCCCCGAAGAATTCCACAGCCAATGTGGCCCCTGACTCCCCAAAAGTTGCCCACCCCTGAAGTAAAATAACACTGAGGTGGCAGCTGGAAAGATCTGGGAGGTAGGCGAGGGTGCCAAGAGTCTTCTCCAACCTTGCTTGCTGGGTAGGATGGGATGTGTTTGTCCCAACACCTCTGGAGGGTGACAGGTTGGGGAAGGCTTTGGTCAACAGCGTGGGATGCAGGAAACTGCATCTGGCTCTGGAAAAGTGGAAGTGTAGCGAGACCATAAGGCTGTGAACCTAGAGCGGGAGAGGAGATTTTGGGGGTAATAAATTCTAAACATAGAATTTGCATTGTCCCCACTCACCACCCTCTACTTCCCTGTGAAGAGAGAGGGTTGTGAGACAGCCAGGGCTGGCCCTTCTGTTAGGCAGAGTGAAGCAGCCGCCTCAGGCAGCAGATGCTGGTGGGGGAGCCATGGCAGCCCATCCCCCCTGAGCCTCCTGGTCTTTCCCCCCACTTGAAGGACAGAGCTGGATATGCCTCACAGCCTGTCCTGCACCCTCTAAATTAACCTACGCCCTCAGGTGAGGTGGAGGACCCTTTCCCATTGTCAGTATTGAAGTAAGATTCAACTGCCAGTCCAGTCAGCTTTTGTACGTGGAATGGAGGGGTGTGTGTGTGTGCCATCTTGTCCTTTGCCTCAAGCAGCAAAATGTCTTGGGCCAGCCCTGGAGACAGCCCCCAATGCCTGACTGTAAAATAGTCTTGCAAGTGGAGGTTCCTGGCTGCCTCTGTCTCCTCCTCTTCTGACTGTTTTCTGAAGGGCTTCCTTATTTCCCAGCTCCCGTGTGGTTTGAACCTGCAAGAACTGTGGCATGGCGTGGGCTCTGTAACTTCAGGGTTCATTGTACATGGGGAGCCATAGTACTTATTTGGAGATCAAATACTGCACTGTTTCTCCAAGGGGCCCAGGCAGTTGACAAAGATCAACCTCTCTCAAGATGTAGCATCAAAATGCAGCAGCAGCAGCAGCCACCGCTGGCAGACGCTGTGATTGCCCTGTGCACAATGCATATAGCTTCAAGGAGTCCAGGCTGACCAGGAAGCCATGCTCCCTCCTAAATGTCTTGGGAGCGGCAGGGTGTGTGATTACTCAGTTGTGAAGGAACAGCACTCTGCACTTGCTCAGAGGCACTGAAAACAGAATCTGGGACTGACTCCTGGCTGGCACCAATCAAGCCTTGTGTGTGATTTTAGGAAATAGGGTTCCAGGAAAGTTTGCTCTTCCATTGCTTCTGGGTCCGGTTCCCTGAGAGATGCTGCACAAGCCAGCTGGGGGTGGGGTGGGGTGGGGCGGGGCTGAACAATAACTTCTTTATGCAGTGAATCCCACCCTGGCGGGCCAGCAGCTGTCAATGCACTCGGACATGTGGCTTGAGTAATTCAGCCACAGAGTGGGGGGGGGGGGGCGCCTGACCAGTTCCTGCAGCTCAAGGTCATTGGGGTTAGAGACTTGCCTATCTTGGGAGAAGGCTGTAAATCCCCAGGCAGCATTTGCTCGCTGGGCTGTGGGGCATCAATTCAATTACCTGGCAGGAGCGACTCCTGACTGAGAGCTGCAAAAAGTGCTGAACGTGGCAGAAATCCGCCTGCTGATTGGGAGCGAGAATGGACAAAGGCTCTGGGTGGGGTGGGAAGCGCTGGTGCGGCTTTGGCCTTCCCTCCCATCCATCCGTGACCTTTTATAGCAACCTCCCCGTGCCCTCTAGATGTGTTGGGACTACTGTTCCCAGCATCCGGAATGCTGGGAATTGTAGTCCCAACACATCTGGAGGGCACCAGGTTGGGGAAGGCTGGTTTACAGAATTAGCCTACAGGAATGGTCCCGGGAGTAGGTTTGGAAGGGTTGCGAGCGAGGCCTGCAGAACAGGCAGCCCTGGAGGAGCCGAATCGGAATGGTGTTTTCCCGAACCCTTCCAGCAATCCGAATCGCGCATGGTTGCTGCTTGTAGATTGGAGCCGCGAGAGCCTGGGGGAGGGAGGAGTGTGCTAGATAGCGCGGGGTGGGTTGAATTGGACTGGGCTTGTCTTCCGATTTTCCCGTCGGCTGGCGAGTTTTGTGCTAAAGGCGAGTGACCTCCCGGAAAGCGCGCGCGCACTCTGCAGGGCATGCTCGGCGGCGCGATACCGCCGGGACGACGCGGGCGGGGATTGGAGTTCGAGAGCGCAGTTCTAGCTGGGGTCGCGGAGGCTGCAGGATAGATAGGTGGTGCTGGAGAGAATCTATCGCAGCCGAGTTTGTGGTGGTAGTGGGGGCTGGCGGACAGAGCAGGGCGGGAGTCCCCGAAGTGACGGCTTCCTCCCTTTCCCCGGGCCAAGCTTGTTTCCCAGTCTTTCCCCTTCCATCCAAGCGAAGGTGTCGCGTGCTTCTTCCCCGCCTCCTCCAGGCCTAGGGTCTGGCGGCCCAGGCGGCCCCTCCCCCGTGCGGAGGCTGCTGGGGCCCATTACTTGATCGGAAAGGAATTTGGTGCCGTTTTCCGCACGCCGGCTCCCTGGGGCTGGTGATGCATTAGAAACACATGTGCCTGCTGGACCCGGGGCTGCACAATGGTGTGGGTGGGTGGGTGTGCTCTCCTTTCCCCCCATGGAGGGGGGCGGCGCAAGGATTTGCGTCCCGTCCTTGCTGTGTCTGCTGCAGAAACCTGGGGTTACTCCTCAGGCTCTGCAACGACGGCTTCCAGGGCGTGTTCTAAAAGGTTTCTGCTTTGCCCCGTTTGGTCAGACCCCTCCCCTGGTCCTAACTCTAACTACCAGCCGCTTGGATAAACCAGGCCTGTGTACAAAGCTTTCGTTTTTTAATGGGGGCCTGGTGGGGAAGGGTGCAGTGATATGGCGCCCAGCTTTTTAGAGAAAGCCTGGGGTGGGGTGGGGGGTGTATGTAATTTTTTTAAAGAAAGCAACCAACGAGAGGGAAAAGTACAGATGAGGTCAACAAAGCAGAAGAGAAGACATTCTCAAGTGTTCTGAAACGGGAAGTATCAATATGATTTTTCAAAATATATGTAGGAAAGATGAGTGCCCCCACCCAGGAAGGAAGTGTCTTTCCAAAACACGTCAGGCATATTAAAGCATTTTCAGGCACTTGAGAATATCTTCTCTCCTGTAATTATTTTTAGACACACAGATAGATGTGGTGTGTGTATGTGGAGAGAGAGAGAGAGAGAGACTTTTGTTGAGAGGTGGTGGGAACCAGCCTACGTTAATCCCATTTGAGGGGTATATCTACTATTAGGAGAATCTCATGCACCCTTTTGACAACATAGACCAGCCTTCCCCCAACCCAGCGTGCTCCAGACGTGTCGGACAACAACTCCCGTCGTCCCCAGCCAGCAAGGCTGCTGTTGGCTGGGGGTGATGGGAGTTGTGGTCTGGCATATCTGGAGCCCGCCAGGTTGGGGGAAGGCTGACATAGGCATTAAAAGTGCTTTTAAGTCAACAAGAGCCCAGATGCTCTTGGGTGGGGTCAAGGCAGAGGCTTTTCCCTGCTGTCGCCGCCTCTCCTTTTGGAAGGCCTAGCGAGGGCTGAGCATCAGGATCCTCTTCCCTTTTGGATGCTCCCGTCATGGGAAGATCACATGCAGATGCCCAGGCCTTACGGCTTCACTCAGACTTCGTTCTGGTAGGAACCATAGCCCCACCACCTTTGTTGAATGAGTGAGCGGAGAGCACAGGTAGCCCTGTGGAAGATGCTGGTTAGCAGTGCAGGAAAGAGAGGGCAGCTGGTAACGGGAGGGGAAGCCCATGCGCGCTGCCCACCCACAGCACTGCCTGCTGCTGCCAGAGCTAATAGTTGTGCAACCGGGAGGACTCTGCTTAGTGGAGAGCAGCAGCTGCTGCTGCTGCTCCGCTTCCATTCCCACCCGTGGAGAACAATTATATTCCAGGGTTAAGTTGCGCACAGCCCCTACCAGCAGCCTGATTGCTGAGTTCGGAAGGGTTGGGTTGGGGATGGGGAAAAGGCTCTCCTCCCCGCGGTCACAGGATGGTACTGCCTGACACCCCGGGCCATTTGTGAAAGGCTCTGTCCCTTTCTGTCCACTCATGTTCTGATGCCTGCAGGTGCCCGTGGCAATTTTTGATTCCAGCACTGCACCACTAGCTTAGGGCCAAGCTAGCAGAGGACAAAGGCTACTAAAATTAGCTACCCATTGTTGGAACGAAGGGCAGCGCGGGTGGCTCTGATCTGCGCCAGAACTGGGCTGGCGCAGATCAGAGGGACATGATGTAGCCACTTTGGATCTACAGATGGCTAAGCACCCCCCCCATACCAATTTGCCCCCGTTCACCCAGGGTTATAGCAGGATAGTAATGAAGAACGTCTCATGTGCTGCACCCTCTTCAACACTTCCAAAATGTAACACTACATTTTGTAGTGTGGTGTAATGCCACCTTTCCCAATCTGGCGTCCCATAGATGTGTTTGACTACAACTCCCATCATCCCTCACCAGCACATGCAGCATATTTTTTGTCATATTGGCCTTTACTACTGCCTCAAGGGTACCGCAGCAAGATCTGCCCCAGAATGGGGGGGGGGACTTCACAAAAGCCAGGAAACTACCAAATGATTGGTGGTTGGGGGGAAGGGGGTGGGGCCGTATGGGTAACCCTGGAGGGCTGGATTTGGCCCCCGGGCCTGAGACTCCCCACCCCTGCTTTAGACAGCGAGACCCTGCAAGGTTGGCCAGTCCACTGCAATTCCTCACACCTTTTCTATGCAATGTGCTTCAAGCCCAGTTGTAATCAAAGGAAGCTGTGTTACATGGAACATGAAAAATAGCAAATTGCAAGATAAAACGGAATGAACTGTTTCCAAGCTGTTCGGTTAGTTCCTCCTGGGAGAGCCCTGTGCAAGAAAAGCTAGTGTCTTTCCTGTGTCTTCATTCTATTCCCCTATGCTGATCCAAGACTCAAAAGACCAGGAATCTTTCCCACATGTTTTGTTTTATTCCAGCTCAAACCCACTGTCTTGTCCCATCCCCAGATTACGGGTGCTGTTGGTTCTTCCTGCTGAGCTGGTTGCACTGCTGTATGCTGATCTTGTGCTGCCTTCCCGCCCCCCCACCCGCCCCAGTGTACATTGCAGCCCTCAGCATGGTGAACCAGATATGGTTTGTGTTGTTAGCCTGGCCTCTGGGCGTGCACATCTTTGCCAGCGTGGAGGTTTCTCGGATGAGGAAAGAACCCATTTAACTGAGCCATCGGGAACTGGGGCGACCACCTTGGTACCTGGGGTTTTGGACATGACCGGTGCGTGATGTGGAGCCTGACATACCGAGGAGCATGGTAGAGCATGTCATGGGACTGGCATGGGTAGGAACTAATCTCTGCCTATGACACCTCCTGCATACACCTAAACTACTAATATGGGCTAATACTCCTATCGCTCCAGTCGCTAATACTCCTAATATAGGCTCTTCTCCTACATCAGGAGTACACTCCTGATACCCCTAATCACTGCCTCTGATACTCCTGCAGCCGCCATCCACACAGACAAACTTCCCAACACAGTTGGCGTGCTTCCTGGGGAAAGAACCTTGGATTCCCAGCAATTGAACTGAAGTGGGTTGAGTTCTGGGAAACTCCCCACCCTCCGCAAGGGACACGTTTGCTGGGGCGACATCATCTGGCTGGTGGCCAGCAAATTGCTCACCGCCCCTCTGCAAACCACATTGTCTGGAAGGCCCCTAAATCCCCTTGCTTTCTGATGAGCCCACATCCCCAGCTGGTCCACGGCCTGCCATTCCTTCATTTTGAGCCACGTGCTTCGACGTGGTTTTTGTGGACGTTCAGCTGCATCTGTTAGTTCAGCCTCATTGTTACATCAAAGCAGACTCCCCAGTCTGCCAGGAGGGCATTCTGACCTACTAATATCTAGCCTTTGTCTTATGGACTAGATGCCCATAAGAAGTAATAGAGCCCAAGGGGAGGGAAGGGCATATAGGGGTTCTATCTATAGATGGGCTATGAGGATACTATCTAATGAAGCGGAGTCACCAGGCCAGGTTTGCAGTGGGCAACTGTTGTCACTTGGCAGCCTTGCAGCTGTAAACCAGCCTTTCCCAACCCGGCACCCTCCAGATGTGTTAGACTACAACTCCCAGCATCCTCTGGCCAGCATGCTTTGGCTAGGGATGCTGGGAGTTGTAGTCCAACATATCTGGAGGAGGGCACCAGGTAGGAGAAGCTGCTGTAAGCAGTTGCAGAGCCTCCTTCAGGAAGGGCTGTGACCCCTTGGCATGCGGTCTGGTGAGTGGCCTCGGGTCCACCATTAGGCTGCTGGGAGCTCCTGGGCATGGCAGGTATCTGTGGACCTCCGTAGCCAGTGAGGCACAACTGAAGGGCAGTTTCTCCAAGCAAAGCAAAGGCAAAATGGTGGATTCTTCTTTGCTGGAAGTATTTAAGCAGAGGCTGGAGGGCCATCTCTCAGGGCTGCTGTAGCTGCCTCCTGCAGTGCAGAGCCTGCATTGAGCAGTGATTGGACTAGATGATCTCTGAGGTCCCTTCACTTCTATGGTGCCTTCTCCCAGCTTCCTCCGCCTCTCTTGCCTCAGAGGCGTGGCCCACCTTGCCACCCTCTGGAGCGGTTGTGAACATCCCAGCATGTTTGCCAGCACCGTCTAAATCTGTGCGGGCCAGACCAGTTGCGTGCCCCTGAAGGCCACTTGAGTTCAGGGCCTCTCTTCCTGTGTTGCTGTCTGGGACCAGAGGTGCGTCTGAGTGCAGTCTCCTCCGACAGCAGCTGCATTCCAGGAAACAGCCTTGTCCTGAGCTGCCAATTAGAGGATTTGGCTTTTTGGATTAGAGTCGGATCTCATTTGTGCCATTATCTGTGTCTGGCTCCCTACAGCGTAGCTGTTGCCTTGCCCAGCCCACCATGGGAAGGGCATTGCGTGCACATGGAGCACTGTGCCCTGGACTCTGGCAAGCTTGTGTGCGCGCAAGAACCTTGCAAAGTGAATCATGAGTCAAGAGGTTTAGCACTCCACCATGCTGTTGCTTTCTCTTGACACTTCTCCTTCAGCGCTCTGCTCTTCCCACCTTAGCCAGCTTTGTTGATGCCTTTGGGTGCCAATCCCTGCTCCAGCTATGCCACCCTCAGTTCTCTCCCTGAAGTCCTTCCAGGGAAGCATGAGCATGTGGAGGCTGAAGATCGTGGTGTGGGTGGATTCTCTTTTGTCTGTGGCTAATTCCAGGCCCCAGGTTGAATCTTCCTGCCTTCGTACCCTAGGGCTCTGACAGGATTTCTCCCAGCTTGGGTTCCTTCTCTCCTGGGCTGGGCTGGGTGCAGCGCCCACCTCCTCAGAAATGCTTAGCCAGCACATTCTCTGCACACTGAGCCAGCTGGTGCTGGTGCTGCAGCTTTTCTGGTGCATTCACTGGAGGTAGGGAATGAATTATTGCAGAGTCCCTCAGAACATTGCCAGTAGCACGAGTTGAGAGACCCCTGCCGAAGCAGGGGCATGCTTGTTCCTGAATGGAAAAAGAGGAAGCCACCAGTTCTTCAGAGACTTGTGGTTGGTGTGTGTGTGTGTGTGTGTGTGTGTGTTTCTTTCTGCTGCTTCCAGTGAGGTTGTGAAGGTTTAGGTTGGGGTGGGGAATGTGTGGCTGTCCTGATGTGGAACTGCAACACCCATCATCCCTCATCATTGGCTGTGCTGGCTAGGGCTGATGGGAGTTGCCGGCCAACAACATCTGGAGGGCCACACGTTCTCCATTCCTGATTTAGGAGCTACAGTTTTGGCAGGGATCATGATCTCTCAGCTGGATAGGTTGCATCGGGGGTGGGTGGGGTTCTCTGATTTATTTATTTATTTCAATGTTTATAAACGGTCTTTTGGCCCTCCCAAGAGCCTCCCAAGACGGTGTACAAAAAATAACATTAAAATAAAATAATGCAGTAGTCTAAATTCAAAACAGCAGTCTAATATGTGTCACTGTGGCCAGATCTTTCTTCTCCAGGAAGTGGCACAGTTCGTGCGCCAGACAAAAATGGGCAAAGACACTCCTGGTCACAGCAGCCAAGTAAGCATCCAAGAGCACCCAAACTGTGAACTTAATATTTCCGAGGGTGTGCAACACCATCCAGAACACACTGTACTCCCAACCCCAGAGTAGATGGTCTGTTGACCATCAGGACCTCTCTGCCTTGTCTGGACACAGCTTCCAACTTGTTAGGCCACATCCAACCCATCTCTGCATCCAGGCATCAGTCCAGGACTTCACAGCCTCCTTGGCATTACCTGAAAAAGAGAGGTGGAGCGGGATATCATCAGCATAACCCCAAACCCCCAGATGACCGTTCCCAGTGGCTTCATGTCAATGTTAAAAAGCAAAGGGGGTAAAATAGTGCCATGAGGAACCGCATGAGCCAGCCTACCTCAACCTGGTGCCCTCCAGATGTGTTGGGACTACAGCTCCCACCATCCTGAGCCAGCATGGCCATAGTCCTTGCTGACTGCGGATGATGGGAGTTATGGTCCAACATGTCTGGAGGGCGCTGGCTTGGAGAAGGCTGCCATAGGTCAGTGGCCAAGGTGGGGGGGGGGGCGAGCAATACTCCCCCAGCACCACTTTCTGGGACTATTCAACCAGATAGAACTAGAGCCACTTCAGACAGGTGCCCCCAAGCCCCATACCAACCAAACATCCCAGAAGAGGACCATGGCTAATGGTAGCAAGTGTCACTGAGAGATCCAGGAGGGATGCACTCCCCCCTATCTAGCTCCTGCTATAGGTCATCCGGCAAGGTGGTTTCAGTCCCCAAGCTGGGCCTGAACCCAGACTGGAAAGGATCCATGAGACAACAGGAGTGAATTTGGTTAAGGGGTCCTAAAGGTGGGAAATGCATGTTACTTCAACAAATGCCTGTCCCCAAACTCTTGTTTGCAGAGTGGGGGCGGGGGGGGGGGGGCTAATGCTTCCTGAACCTGCCAATTACTCCCTAATCCCCTGGGGGTGCAGAAAGGGTTGTTTTCCCTTCAGCTGGGCTTGTCTGGCTTGGGGAGGGCAGGGGACAGGTTAAAATTGGCTGGGGAGTAGAACTGGCTTGTGTCAAGTCAGCACCAAAACACTGGTTTGCGGGGGAGAACTGATGTCATGCAAGAAGGGTTGAGTGCCCACCGATTCCGCCCTGAAATGCCCCCACTTTACTGTTACAAGGCAAAGATGGGGCTGAGCTACGGTCCCTAGTAATGTTCCACCCTGAGTCACTGTCCTATGGGCTGGTTGGTAGTACTTCCATATAATCAGTGGGTTACAGAATGCGACAGCCCACGGTCAAGTTTGAGGATGGGTTGAGTGTGGGTTTTCATTGAACTATGGGTGGCTATGTTGTGTGAACACAACCCAGCTGCGCTAACAAACTATGGTTTGTTAGCCACAAACAACCCACAATTCACAGCCCAACAACAAACCATGGGTTCTTTTTGTGGGTTTGTGGTTAACAAACTCTGGTTTGTTGGTGCAGCTGGGTTCACACAACACAACAACCCACGGTTCAAGGACAGCTGACACTCAACCCATACTCAACCTTGAGTATGGTTGGTCGTGCTGTGTGAAACCCAGTCATTGTCTTGTGATAGCCAGGGCTATGTGCACTCAGTACCAAAGAAGTACAAATAATGTGCTTGGAATAAATTATGCAAATTAAATGGTTTTCATACCTTTATTTTGCATAATTCTGCTTCTATAATGATCAGGTTATCAAAAGGATTTGGAGTCCCGAGGCAAGCGCTGGGGTGGCAGGGGAGGGAAGGGAAAGGAATTGAGATCAGGGGAAGGGCTTTGAATAAGTGGGAAGGAGGATGGGGAATAGCAGCCACAAGGCAGAGAGTGGCGTGGGCAGGATACCAGAAGCTCACCAGTCAGCAGAAGCCCTGGCTGAACATGAACATCAAACTCTGCCTAAAAAGTCAAGTTCATCCCTACGAATCATGAGAGCTAGAATCTTGATCAAACAACAACAACAACAAAAATTTGAGTTTTAGGAGACCCAAGTTTTCCATTGCCAGATGACTAATTCTGCACTTGTACAGAATATATGTACAGTATTTTTCCATGTATAAGACTATACTTTTTCCTAAAATTGTTAGAATAAAAATTGAGGGTCGTCTTATACACGGAAGTAAGCCGAGGAGAGAACCGCGTGGTTGCAAAACTGCCCAGTGGGGGGCGTCTTGTAGACGGAAAAATACGGTATGCTGTCACGTCCACAGTTCACATAGCCCAGTATTCCACACAGTGCTGATCCAAGACATTTTGCTGCTTGAAGCAGAACCCAAATGTCACCACCCATCCCTGCTGGGATCTACACTTGGGGGGGGGGAATATTGCTGCTCAGAAACCCAAGTCCTGCTTCCATCCCCATACCCCACCCCCCGCCTTTGTGCCAGCTGAAGCAGGTTGCTTCACCTTGGTGCATAGCAGGGCCTGCCTTGAGCACACAGATATGAATGAAGAGAGGGGTATGCCTGAGCACTGCAGCTCCTGGTCCCTACAGGTCTGGCGTATTCTTGTGTTGTTAGTCTGAAGGAAAATACATTGACAAAGGCCTTGAATGCTGGAGATTGTAGAACTTTTTCTGGTCTAAACATGCATAGGATCGCGCCCTAAAGTAATGAGTGGGCCAGGAAAAAGTGGACGGATTTGCCCTCTGTACTCCCATCCCAGAAATTAAGGGATCTTCAAGTGGAATTTAAGGGATCATAATATTTAGTGTGCTGGGAAAGGAAAACAAGGGTGTTTTTGCTTTAGGAAATAAATGGGATGGGGATTTTGCTGATAGCGGTATTTAGTTTTATCATGTTTGTGTCCTCCTGTCTGTTCTCCAAGGAGCTCAGTATGGTGTAGGGCAGGGTTATCCTGTTTTATCCTCTCAACGAGCCTCCTGGGGTAGGTTAGGTAGGGACCAACTCAGAATTACTTGATACAGGATGATAAAAAAAATAGAATACAGTGTAGTACCTCCCATGTCTAAATGCCAGTCATCCAGCTCATCTGAGGGTCTAAACTGAGAGCCAGTGGGGGAGAATGCTGGACTTGGACCAGAGAGAGCTGGATTCAGATCCCTGCCCAGCCATGGTATTCATTGGGTGGCCTTTGGCCAGTCGTCGTGTCTCAGCCTAATGTACCTTCACAAATTCATAATGAGGGTGACATGGCACAGGCCCCGTGCCGCGTATGCAGCTTGGGCTCCTTCCTCAGAGCAGTCTTCCCCAGCCTGGCGTGCTCTAGATGTGTTGGACTACAATTCCCATCACCTCCAACCAAGGCTGGAGTAACAATATTGGGACAGGTGGACAAAAAGCCTTCCCCAACAGAGTGCCCTCTATATGTTTTGGTCAGCAACTCCTACCATTCCTGAACATTGGCCATGCTGTCTGGGGCTGATGGGAGTTGAAGTCCAAAATATCTGGCGAGCACCACCTTGAGGAAGGCTGCCTTAGAAGAAAAGCAGGCCTAGGAACCTGCCTTATACAAGGGCAGTCTCTTTGTCCATCTTTCCCAGTATTGCCTGCTCCAGTTTCCCCCGAGCAGCTGTGCTGGTTTGGGATGATGGGAGTTGTAATCCAATACTTGTGGAGGGCACCAGGTTGGGGAAGTCTGGTCTACTCAAGACTGGCCGTGATGCTCCACAACCTCAGGCAGGGACCTTCCGCATGCACGGTGTGTGCTCTGCCACTGAGCTGTGCCCCACTCCACAGAAATGTGATGGATAAAACACTTTCAGCAGATGCTCCATGTGACTGCATGTCGGTATGAGCCATGGTTACCAGATGTCCTTTGTTTCCAGGGATGACCTTTATATCGGAACATCGTAGCTCTGTCTGTTGAGCACCACAGAATTGACGCCACAGTTCCCAAGTCTCTCTTCTCTTCTCTCCCGCTCCCCTGCTTAAAAAACACAAACCCTCTGACAAATCAGATGCAATATTGTGTTTAACATCATTCTCATTCAGTCTCATCCAAACATTTGGAGTGTCCCTCCAGGATGTTTGGATAAAAATATGCTATTCTGAGAACCAGCCGGCAGCTGGCTTTCAGCTGATGGAGGTGCTTTCAGCACACAGAGGATGACCTGTCGAACTATTGGCTATATGGAAGGCAAGGCTAGCCAGGAATAAAACTAGGTTCGTCATGCAATGAACCGCCAGTGGCTCTGGAAGGCCAAAAAGAGCTATAGGCACGGATATACAGAATTTCCCAATTCTGCAAAGTCCATGGATGCCCCCAAGCCCCTTCATAGGATCATAGAGTTGGAAGGGGCCTGCAAGGCCATCGAGTCCAACCCCCTGCTCAATGCAGGAAACTAGAGGAGGGGTTCCCATCCAAGTAATAACCAGGCCTGACCCTGCTTAGCTTTCCATGCTCAGACAACAGGAGGAATGAACAAAGGTGAATTACTTCTTGACCATCTTAAATACCTGTCTAATATACATTTGAGTGCTTCAAATAATAGGTTTCTTTTTTTCCACCTGTGTCAGTGAAAGAAGAGCCCAGCCTTCCCCAACCTGGCTGGGGGATTATTATTATTATTGTGGCCGGCCACCCTGGTGGGATGCTGGGAGTTGTAGTCCAACTCACCTGGAGGGCACCAGGTTGGGGAAGGCTGGAACAGCCAATCAGCACATGTAGGGATTTCTCAGTTTGGCCCTAGCAAGCTTCCTTGATCCTGAGTCAAGAAGTAAACATGATGCAGAGCATCCCCCAGTGTGACTACGACAAAAGGAAGGCAAGCCAGCTGGCAACCTCATTCCATGCACAAGGCCCAGTAAATCAATGGGGAAACCGTACTGCAAGCCAGCACCCCACAACTACAACAAGCCCCTCCTACAACAATTCAGCAAATGGTGTGCATGATGTCCTAAAAGAGACGCAACTCAGCAAACTCCCACTATAGCACCTCTGTCTACCAATCACATTCCTCCTAGGAACCCATAGAGCCATTGATCTGAGAAATGGGAGGCAGGTTTGCATCCAGTCAAGATGGACACAAACGTTAGGCGGGGACAGAGCTCAAGCCTTCCCTGGCAACTGCTCAGCCCTCTGTAGGGGGGCCATCCGACATTCTGGGAATCCTGGGCACAAGTGACTGGCGGCCGTGGGGGTGAATGGGGCATATTGCAGACAGGCAGCTTTCTACCTGGTTTGGATTCTTCAAAGAATAGATACTCAGTGTGGTGTAGTGGTTAGAGCAGGGCTCTCCAACCTTGGGTCCCCAGAAGTTGCTGGCCAACAGCTCCCAGCATACCCAGCCAGCATGGCTAATGGCAAGGGTTCTGGGAGCTGTAGTCCAGCAACATCTGGGGACCCAAGGTTGGAGAGCCCTGGGTTAGAATGTTGGACTGGGTACTGGGGAGACCCGGGTTCAAATTCCCACTGAGCCACAATGCTCGCTGGGTGACTTTGGGGCCAGTCACTGATTCTCAGTCTGACCTAACTCACAGGGTTGTTGTGAGGATAAAATAGAAAGGAGAGGCATCGCGTATGCCACCTTGGGCTCCTTGGAGGAAAAGGTGGGATATACATGTAAGAAACAAATGAAAGGCCAAACACAGCACAAGAGGTGGGCCTTTCATGCTGCATCTGTCTTGACCTTTGCTTGCTCCGCACAGGGTGACAATAACCCTTGGTGGTTGGCTGACTGAGGGTGAAAACATGATCTTGAGCAGTGCTGCTTTGTCAGTTCTTGGGCTTGCTTGTAATACTCCCTCTTCCAATATCAAACAAAGGACTAGAGCAGCCTTCTTCAACTTGGTGCCCTCCAGACATTTGGACTACAACTCCCAGGATTCCTGAGCACTGGCCATGCTGGCTGCAGAAGTCTGGACTAGATTTATCACTGAGCACCAAAGGGGTACGGTAACTGGTGGTGTGAGAAACCTCTGTGGTGAAGCCAATGTTTTCAGGAAATGTGACTATTGAGGGGATGGGATTGGGGAGTAAATGCACCCAGTCCATGCTGGAGTCCTTCCTGTGACTCCAGTAGGATTCTGGAGCAAGGGAAGATGGAGCTCCAGTCTGCACTGGAATGCGAACAGCAGAAGAATTTGGCAATTCAGCAAACGGCGTGCATGATGTCCTGAAAGAGACGCAACTCAGCAAACTCCCACTATAGCCCTGGAAATGCACAGTGGGGAAGGTACCTTCTGACCTGCGATGCGATGGTGGCGCTGCACGTGGTAGGAACAGCACACGGCCAGCTGCCATTGAAATCCCCCCCCCCCCACAGCTCCCCTGTAAATCACCGTCGTCGTCATCATCATCCGGACTGTGTCCCAGCTGGATGGCAGTGTGGTTGCCATGGTGACAGAAGGATGCTGGTTGCCATGATGAGCTGAGATTTCAGTCTCCACCCACACAGCCTGGACCAATTCTCCTTGCTCCTTCCTCCTCCTTCCCAGGAGGGCCTGAAATGAGGTGGCAAAGAGAACAGAACCCGGCGCACTTGGGTAGGGTGTGTGAAAGCATTCGGAGCTGACCCCTGCTGGCTGATTGGCAAGAGTGGGGAGGGAGTGGACTCTCCTGAGTAGATATGGAGGAGAGGGCGGTATCTTAGAGACGGTCTCCATGGAGGCCCCTTCACACAAACTGGGATGCCTCACTGATCTGCTGCTGCTGCTGCTTTAATGTCACTATTTTCTCTCTCCTCCCCCTCCCACCACAGGCTTATTGGCCAAGCAGTTCACTGCCAGAAACGTGCGTGGGTCTTACTCTCCAGGTGGGCAACCATGCCAGAGGGGAAAGGCTTCTCTCTCTCCCCCCCCCCATCGTTAATTTGTCCCCATTAGATGGAAGGCCCCCCCCTCCACCGCGCAGCTTCGCACGTGACCTGCGGAACGGTTCATGTTACCAATGCAGCGTTTAAGGAGGCAAGGGTTTACCTCGCAGTGAAGCGATTTATCTCCATTTAGGGGACAGCCTCCCGCAACCCGGAGCACTCCAGAGGTGCTGGGCTACAACTCCCATCATCCCCAGACCCTGCTGTCTCCGTATGATGGGAGTTGGAGTTTGACATAGTTGGAGAGTGTCAGGTCGGCACAGGGAAGGCTGGTTTAGGAGAACACGGCGGCAGGGGTGGGGATTGCGCGGAGCAAATGTCTTTGTTGACCCTGCCCTGCCCTGCCGGGTTGTTGCTCACCTGGAAGTGCAAGAGGGGCAAATGTGTCAGCTGACACCTTAGGAAGCCCCTCGCTCTCCTCACAGCATGGCCAGATCAACCCTTCTGCACAAACCAGTCCCAGGTTCTGTCATCTATCTACCGTAGGTCAGTGTTCTCCAACCTTGGATCCCTAGCTGGCTGGGGCATGCTGGGAGTTGTAGGCCAAAAACATCTGGGGACCCAAGGTGGGAGAACAATGATCTAGGTCTAGGTTCTCTGAAATAAGGGATGTTCTTTTGACTGTTGCCCTTTAAATTAAAACGAAGGCCCTCTATCTAGCCTTCTTACTCAGGAGGATTCAAAACTGACATCAGAAACTGCAATATTCAAAGACCCACAGGTCAGCCTCCCAGGATACCCTTAACACTGACCTTAAAGTGGCTATTCTTGGGTAAAGACATTTCAAAGGGAGATTAGAATGAGAGGCTGCTGAGTCCAGAGGTACGGTACATTCTCATCTACTGCAGCTTGAATTGGGATAAAGGGTTTGTTAAATTGAATAATAATAATGATGATGATGATGATGATGATGATGATGATGATGATGATGATGATATACGGATGCTTTCAGATAAGGCTTTTATTGTGCAAACAGGAAAAATCCATTGAGGAGGAAAAGACAAGATAGGTGCCCAAGGCCTTTTGATTGGTAGTGCTGGGAACCCTCTGTCTGGACGCCCCTGCATGTGATAATTAGCTTTCCCAATGGCAGAAAGTTTGTGTTATCTGCAACAACTCTTTTGTGAATGGCTGCTATTAATGATGTGATGTCACTGTCTATACTTTTTGCATTTCATTTCCCTCTGATCTCACTGTTTGTAACGCCCACCCAGCCACCCACAACCGTGTGTGTGTGTGTATACCTGAAACTCAGGATAACACTTTACGCATCTGATGAAGTGCAGTGCAGTCCACGGAAGTTTATACCATAATTAATCTATTAATCCTTAAGGTGCTACAAGACTCTTACGTTTTACTCAGGACTGTGTGTGTTGTGTATCCTGTGCATGCCCCATACAAATGCAGAATTTGGTATTGGGTACAATTCGACATCCAGAGACTCCGCTTTCATTTAAAAGGAAGAAGAAGAAAGAAACCCATGTTTTTAGGTCTTGTGGGCTGCGAAGAAGTGTGTGTGGATCTCTCCTGCCTGAGATCCCTGAACCCCCAGTGACTAGGTGGTGGGGCTTCAGTGCCCTACAGAGTTCCTTGCCCTTCCTGAGGACTTCAGCAGCAGAATAAAATGTGCAAAATAAGCCAACACATGCAAAATCTGCTTTAATATCCCCAAATTTTACAGATCCTAGTATTCAGCTTTTCATAGCACTGAATCTGGGTTTCCTTTGTGCAGAATTGGGATAGCAGAGGATTTAGCCCTCTCTCCTTACTGAACCTGTTTCTCCCAACCTGTCTGCATGATTCTCTGTCTTCCAGGGCTTTGTACACCTACGAAGATGACTCTGATAACCTGAAACTGGCTGCCTCAGGAAGTGAGTATTTCTGCCTCTGCCCGTACCTCCTCCTCTTCAGGCAACCCTATGTTGCTTTGGCTCTCCAGTCCTAGCCATTTATATTTGCCCCTGTTCTTCAAGAGGACAGAATTGAACTAACAATGGGGTTTCATGGGGGAGTTAGATGGATGTGACCTGTGTTTCTTCCCCATCCAAAAAAGAAAAAAAAGCCAGGCAGGTTTGGAGCAATTGTCTGTATCCCATGAATGTGTTGCTTTCTTTCCCCAGCTGGTGGCCTACAAGAGCTCTCCAGCCATTTTGTGAATCAGAAGGTGATGTACGGATTCTGCAGTGTCAAAGACCCCCAGGCCACCCTACCCAAATATGTCCTGGTTAATTGGGTAAGGCCCATGTCTAAGGAGACTGGGGCGGGTGGGTGGGAGAGTTTGCCCTTCCTTAAGGGGAACCTGTCATCTCTGTAGAGGACACAAGATCAAAGTTGACCTGCCCACACGCTGGGATGATGTCTGTACCTTTAAGAGTTGTAGGGGAGGGGGAAATTCTACCAGATGCAGCTTTTCCTGTCACTGTGGGCCTCTGGTGGGAAAAGCCACACAAGGTGAAATTCTCCCTTCTGTGCAACTCATATAGTGCAGGGGCCTTTCAGGGTCTCAACCCGGTAGCCCCATACAGACTAGGGTTGAAAATGCGCCTGGGTTGGATTTGCTGAAACTTACGTAATGGTGGAGGTGGTCTCAAGCTTAGGGCTCAGTCACACGTGACTTTTTTCCTGCATGAAGATTAACCTCCGTGTAAGAAAGAATGTGTACCTGTGGCCTGTGGCTCACGCTGGCTCAGCTTGTCTGAGTGTGGAAAGCTAAGCAGGGTCAGGCCTGGTGATTACTTGGATGGGAGACCCCTCCTCTAGTTTCCTGCAGGGGGCTGGACTCGATGGCCTTATAGGCCCCTTCCAACTCTATGATCTATGAATCATTTGTGAGGCTTGGCATGAATGTTTGCCTGAGTTCTGGGGCACAGTGATGCGGAGATTGGTCTTTCTAGCAGAACTTTTGCTGACTGTTGGACTGCCATTAATCGGGCTGTACTGCCCTCTAGTGGAATTAGTTTGGACCCTCCCAGGCCATCCAGCAAGTTGACCCACACGCACTCCCTGCCCGCCCCCACTTCCTCCAAGACTTGCTCCCTACCCATGCTTGCGGCACCTGACTCATATCCTGGTTTGTGAAACTCTTCGAATGCTGCTTTGTTTGGAAAAGACCCGTTTGTTTGTTTCTTCTTCTTCTTTTAAAGTCTCCATAAAAGTATGGTTTACAATTAAAAAGAAGAAATGCACCATTCATTTGCAGCAGCAACAAAATGAGCCACGGAAAGTATGAAAACCTCCCCGCCCCGCCCCGCCCCACCCCGGCTCAAAAAAAAAAAACTTTTCTGGCAGGGAGGACTGAATGAAGGTATAGTGCCTATTCTCCCAAGAATTCAGCAGGGGCCTGTGAGTTCTGAATCGCTGCTTCCTGTTGCCAGGGCTAGGCTCTATAGCCGCTTCCCGCAATCTGGTGCCCTCCACGTGTTTGACTACAACTTCCATCCTCCCCAGCCAGCAGGACCATCGGGGAAGATGGCTCTGTAGGGTCCTACTTCTGGTTTATTCCGCTGACAGGTTGCACGTGGGTGGGGTTGGGCTGCCTATGCATTAAGTCCAGGGTGGCTGCAACTGTGGAGAGGCAGCTGAGAGTAACATCCATCCACATGGCGGGGTGACCATTACCCTACTATTGCTCCCCAGTCCCCACATGCCTGTTGGGTGGCCTGGGATCAGGGGAGGCTGGCGACTCCTATGTCAGTGGAGCTCCTCATCCATTGCAGGCTTTATTCTGAGCTTTATAGGAGCTATCCATGGTGATGGACCTATTTTGGGGATGGAGTTGAGCACCATAGATAGCTCCTATAAAGTTCAGAATAAAACCTGCAATGGATGAGGAGCCCCACTGACATAGGAGTCGCCAGCCTCCCTGACATGAGGCGGGATGCCACATAGATGGATGTGCAGGGAGCTGGACCTCCACGTAGATGCCGCTGCCTATCTTGCAGTGAGTTTCTAAGAGGCCACCATGTAGCAAATTGTCATCTGAATTCAACCCCCCCCCCTCCCAGCTAAGGAGAAAGGGGAAAGGCTAGTAGCCCTAGCAAGAGCCCCTTCACTGCCCCTGTGGCAGCAGGATCTATTGTGAAGCCAGTGGCCCCCTTCCTTCTAAGCATTGATTCTCCGGGACTTAGGAGAAGCAGCAGAGACAGGGAGTTTGCTTCCCTACATTGTTGGCACCATGGTGCGGCTTGTTTCTCTGCATCTCATCTGATCTCGCAGGGACGAGCCCTTCTGCAGGGCAAATAATTGCTGGACCTGCTTCCAGTTCTGAAATCCAGGGAAAGCAACTGTGTGTGTGTGTGTGTGTGCGTGCGCATGCGCATGTGCGGGTGCCACCCTTGCCTGTGCCGCTTCTTCTGGGCCATCCAGATGCTCTTCCGACTGTGTGTGTCTGTGCATGAAGAAGATGCCTGCTGTTGTCAGAGCACAGTGCGGCATCGCCCAGCACTAACGTTTCCCATCGCTGTGCATCCTTACACTTCACAGGTGGGAGAGGATGTGGCCGATGCCCGCAAGTGTGCCTGTGCCAGCCATGTGGCCAAGGTTGCAGAGTTCTTCCAGGTCAGTGAGAAGCTGTGGGGGAGAGGTGTACAGATGGCAATGGGGGAGGCTGCGGCTGTTACAACCAAATGCTGCGGCAACTGCCAGCTTACGTCTTGTGGAGCAGTACTTGGGCTTCATGAAACAGGGCGGCAGCAGAGGGGGAGAATTGCTCCACATAAGGCAGGGGTGGGCAACCCCCACTGCAGGCTGCATGCGCTCCCTGCCCTGCTGCCCCCCCCACCACGAAAAAAAAGTTTACAAATTCTTTTAGGGGGAAAAAATGCCATCTGTAGCACTATGGAGTGCCAATTTTTTTTTTAGTTTGTTTGCAAGCTAAAATTGACACTTTTAGGTCCATAGCTGCTACAGAGCCCTAAAAGTGTCAAATTTAGTTTGCAAAAAGCTGTTACCTTTTTGCCACTCCATGGTGCTACGGACTCCATTTTTGTCCATAAAAAACCCTTCATCTTCAGGTCACCCAGCAGACTGCAGCCCGTGGAGGTTGGGGAGGGATCAGGGACTGAAAATTGCCCAAAGTTGCCCACCCCTGATGTAAGATGTACTGATAACGAGCAGATGGCCTCTGCCAGTTGCTGGGTCTTTGCAATCATCTCTCCGGCCAGCTGCCTTTATTTCTTGTCCTGATCCCATCTTTCTGTATGATTTGACTGTCCTAACAGGGTGTGGATGTAATTGTCAACGCGAGCAGCGTGGAAGACATTGACCCTGGAGCTATTGGGCAGCGGCTTTCCAATGGCCTGGCCCGCATTGCCAGTCCAGTGCTGCACCGCCTTCGCCTGCGGGAGGATGAGAATGCCCAGCTTGTGGTAAAGCTCCTTGCTCCCTCTTCAGCAAGCCAAGCTCATGTTCCCTGGTTGGCAACACCAGCTACCTCTGGGCTTTGGAGTGAAAGCTGTTTATAGCTAAGGGCGATGCCAGTGGTGTTGCAGAGGAGTGACAGTACACGTGGTGCTACACCGATCGCATGTGAACTGCCGGTCCTCCAGAAGAAGTGATGATCCCTCCTAAAGAGTTTCTGGGGGAATTTCTGGCCAGTTACCCCCATAGTATTATTATACATTATGAAAAAATCTAAATGCCAGAGCGGTCCAGTGAGAACCTGGCAACTGCTTTTCAGCTGAGTTAGCAAGCATCCCCTGCTTGTAATCAGGGCTGATTCCAAGGGTAGGCCTGGTGGGGCACCTGCCAAGGGCCCACACCCCATCAGGGGCCCACCGACAAGAGCCCCCTGCAGTTGCTCCTCCTCTTCACCATGGCAACCTACTTGTTCACCTGCCCCTCACTGGCCCAGGAAGCAGTGATGCTGGGCAGGAGGAGCAGCAGCAGATGCCACGGCCTGCTCGCTCACTGGCTCTCTGCCCATCAAGCAAGCAAGGGGTAGCAATGATAAGAAAGAGGATGAGGAGAAAGAGCAGCTGGTGGCAAGGGCGGTAAGAAGGTGGAGTCACTGAAGGAGGGGCGGGCCTATGGAGGGTGTCTTCCCCAAGGATCTTCAAAAACCTGGATCTGGCACTGCTTATAATGCACACAGACACCTGCATGCACACCTTCTCTGACTTGATTTCTTCATTCCAGGGCACCACCTATCAGAAAACTGATGCAGCTGTGGAGATGAAACGACTCAACCGAGAGCAGTTCTGGGAGCAGGCCAAGGTAGGTGATTTTAGCAAGGGAGCTCTGGACAGGTCAAACCGCCCCCCCCCCCCCCACTCCTGGCTCTCCTTGTTTTCATGCCTAATCAGCCTGCGGTGTGATGGCGTGATACAAGTGGAGCTGGCCTCTACAGTCCCTCTTCCTTCCCCTGTAGAAAGAGGAAGAGCTGCGCAAAGAGGAGGAGCGGAAGAAAGCCCTGGATGAGCGGCTGCGTTTCGAGCAAGAGCGCATGGAGCAAGAGAGGCAGGAGCAGGAGGAGCGTGAAAAGCGCTACCGGGAGCGCGAGGAGCAGATCGAGGAACACAGGCAAGGAGCAGCTTGGGGGTCTGGCAGTGGCGGTAGCAGTGTGTGTGAAGGAGAGAAAGAGAGAGGAGACCGCATCAGGATTTATTGGCAAGCCAAGATAGACAGATGTTGCTTCATCCCACAGGATCAGTGGCAGCTGCGGGTCTCATTGTCCACTACTCTCTGACAGTGTCACATGCTAAGTTTGGAATATTATGAGCTCCTCTGTCCTTTTGCCATTCATGATTGGGCTGCAGGGTGCTTTTTGTTGGGTTTTGCCTTGATAAGATGTTTCCCTGCCTCCTAGAGTCGGCTATAGTTTCTCCCCTATCCTTTGTTGAAGAGGTGCCATCCTGATTGTTTCTGGGGGAGCCGATCAGGACCAAATTTAGAAATCTGGCTGCTTGGTCCTCCCAGACACTCTGCATGATGCCTCAAAAATTCATGAGGGTGTTAGCCACAGGAGGAGGAAGGAGGAGACAGAGAACAAGTACGTAGGCATCTCACAAGCATCGCCCAGCCCAGCCCCATTCCAGCCAGTGGCAGCCCCACTGGAGGTTGGGAGGAAAGGAGGCTATGTGACCTTCTCTTCCCTGGGGGAAGGGAGAGAGAATGGGTCCTGGTGGCGGGGCACCACTCCCCCTGCCCTTAGTAAGAAATCACCCCTGCTAGCTGGTAATGCAAGGATGTCTCTTTCATATGCTTCCTCATTGGACGATGATGTTGTTCTATCACGTTGGCTGCCCAGCTGCTCCTCCTGCTGTTTGGGCTGTCCTATGTGCCTCCTCATGACTACTGAATGTTATGCCACCCATACTGATTTTAGTGAGAGTAACTCACTGTTAACATGATAATTTGGTGTGGTGGGAGGTCTGGCCTCATGCTGTTTTGAGTCTTAATTGTCCCATGAGCCATAGCCCTGTTTGATAAATTTATTACATTGGTCATAAATGTTTCCTCCAAGGAGTTCATCCTCCCAACATACCTGTCAGGTAGGTTTGGCTGAAAGACAGAGACTGGCCTACAGTCACCAAGTGAGGTTCCTGGCTGAGTGGGGATTTTAACGTCACAATCCCAAGTTCATTGTTCTATTCAGTATACCAGTTATTCACTATATTCACCATTCACTATAAAACCTGAGTGAGAGCACTCTAGAACACTACCCAGAATTCTCTGAAACATACAGGGGTTTTGTGGCAGGTGTGGTGGGGTACCTCAGCAGTCAAGTTGATTTGGAAAGGCTTCCCTCCCTGAAGCTAGTAAGATTGAAAGCCACTGCGCTGCACCACAATGGCTTCCTGTTGGTTGGTCTGCTCTTCTTTGTGTCAGAGGTCGGAGCGATTCATAAAAATGGGTTGTGCGATGCTTTCATTTACTATGATTTACTTTTTTTGATAGCAGGCGGGTTGGTTTCTTCGGTCAAGGCAGCAACTGTTGGCTTGTGCCCTGACAGAATAGGCTGAAAAGATGTCAAAAAGGATAGACCTTTGCCATCTCCATGTTTATTTGGGGGCAGGGAGAAGCATCTGCCAGTAGCCACTGAAGATTCCATTCTGAATTCCATTTGTGTAATGAACAGTCCATGTTTTTATGATTTCCTAGGATTAAAAAGACTTTGGCAGCACTGTTTCATAACTGTTAAAAAATTAGTATGGCTGCAGTCCTAGACATACTTATCGGGGGGGGGGGGGGGAATAAGTCCCATTGAACTCAATGGGACTTACTTCCGAGTAGATATGTATAGGATTGCACAATGTGGCTGTTAAGTGAAGAACCTAAAGCAAGTAGGTCTTTGTTTGTATGGGTCGCAGTGGTGGAATTTTAATGGAGAGGTAGACTGAACTCAGCCTGGATGGGACATATATGTGCATATGTTGTTCATTTTCTGCTATGTATCTGAAGGACTATGGTAGGGTAGATTGAAAGAATAAATATTTTGTCATTTTTTCTATGCAATAGTGGATCTTAGTTAAATTTACAAACAGGAATTAGGTAGGATGGTAGAATTAGCTTGGATGTCAAGCAGTAGGATTATAAACTGGAACCGCTTTGGTCAACCAAATGTAATTGGTTTGCAAGTACCAAGGTAAGAGATGTAATAGACTGACTTGCAAAGTGTAACACATAGGGAAAGAAGATCAGATGTAATAACAATTTTAAAATGAGAGGCACAAATTGGATGCTATTCAAATGCGATGCTCTTGACAAAACATGCAAAAGCTCTGGGGGCTTTGGTTCTTCATCTTCCTTGTTGGGTTCAGTCTACCTCTCGGTTAGACTGTAGCAGGAATGTTGTTTAGCCTTCCTATAAGTGTATGTATATATATATGTGTGTGTGTGTGTGTGTGTATGTGTATATATATATATATATATATGTACAGAGCAAGTTTTAGCATGGGTTTAAAAGAGACCCGTGAAAATTATTCGGAGTGCAGGGGTTAAGAGCAATAGGAACAGTGGACCATGGTGCACTTAGACCTGATAATGGAAACTGAGAGAGGATGCAATAGCGACTTTCAGATGTGCACAAGTTTGGAATAAAGGAGCTAGAGTTTGGATTGTTCTCCATGGTTCCTGAATGGATACAGATATTAAATTAAGGGAGGGGGGAATATTAAATTAAATTTTAAGGAAGCCAAGCCAGCATGCAGGTCTGCTCCATCATCGTGAACCCAGCGCTGGGATATCTCACATTTTCTTCATTCTCTCCCTCTAGGCGAAAGCAGCAGAACCTGGAAGCAGAGGAAGCCAAGCAGCGGTTGAAGGAGCAATCCATCTTTGTAAGTGGTGCTTCGAGAGCTGGGGGAGGGTTGCCCAGTTTGCTACTGGCTCCCCCAGGTTGTTGGCAGAGGTAGGAATTAAGCACCAAGGCTGGCTGGTGACATTGGGGACCGACTCTGCAACCAGGGTGATGAGGGCATTGCTGCCCAAGAGCTCTTCCTCGCTCCAGCTTTGTGCTAGGTCAGGGAAAGCAAACTAGGGCCTTCCGGTGTGGTTGAGGTGCCCTGGGGCTGACGCTGACCTCTCTCCCTAGGGGGAGCAGGAGGACGACGAAGACAGGCAGCAGCCCAAAAAGTCTGAGTCGGAGGTGGAGGTGAGTGCGGCCCCGGGGCACAGCATGCATTGTGTAGGCAGCTGTCCACCATGCACCCTACAGGGCCATTGCTGCATGAGGATTGTCACGTTGTGTGCAGAGTTTCAGCGGGAGGGGGCTTCAGTTTGGTGACTGTTGTCATGTGGCGAAGCTGGAGTGTGACGTTGACGACTAGTGGAAGTCTGTGCTTTAGCGGGGCTGGGGATCAGCTTTATCTCAGGGGAGCAAGGCAGGGCCCCGGCTGTGTCTGTCTCTTCTCCTTTGTTACGTCTCCATTGTGTCCAAAGCCAGTTTGTGGTGCTGTCACTATTTCGTATCACTGTGTGCCATTGCTGCTGGGGGGCGGGGCATGGGGGAGGAACGCCCTATGTGTGCGGCATGTATCATATTTTGTCACTGTTGCCCTGGCAGCTGCATGGGGGTGGGGAGCGTTGGGGTGGGGCAGTTCAGGTTGTGTTTATGACCGGCGGGGGGTGGGGTGGGGTGGGGGGGGTCTGTTTATGTTGAGTGACTGGGCCTGTGCTTGACCCTTCTCGCTCGCCTCTTCCCCTCGCATCCCGGCAGGAGGCGGCTGCTATCATTGCTCAGCGTCCCGAGAACCCCCGCGAGTTCTTCAGGCAGCAAGAGCGAGTGGCTTCAGCCAGTTCGGAGACCCCCCCGCCCTTCAACAGAACAGGTAGGGAGCACCTGCCATCACGCGGTGGAGGTGGAGGAGGTGTGTCTGTTCTCACTAGGAGCATGGAAAACCGGGAGGCTTTGGGGGGGGGGAGCAACGGTCAATGTTGAAGTGGCATTTTGAGACGGAAGGCGGGTGAGTGCACATCTGGGGAGGTTAGGCAGTGGGGATGATGTCCAGACTCGCTTGGAAACCTCTGCGACAGTGAGAGCTATGGGCAGCGTGGGATTGCGTAAAGCAGCAAAAAGAATAAAAAAATAAATCCAAATGTGACCCAAAGCCAGTCCGATGGAGAAAGGGGCAGAGGAGACAGTCTGGCTGTCACTGTGTCTCCTTGCAAGGCAAAGTGCCAGCCTCCAGTGAAACCTGAAAGGTGGCAGATTTGTAACTAATGAAAGGAGGTGTCCTTTCGTACTGTGCATAGCAAACTCTTGGAACTCACTGCTACAGGATGTGGCCGAGTCCCAGGATTCTGTAAGGTTCTTGTGTGCAGGTGCGTGTTTTGATTTTGGAAACCGCTACAAAGAACTAGAATATCCGAAATGGTATAGTTCTGGTGAAGGATAGAAATGCTACCTTCAAGGTTAAATTAAGTTACTGACCTGGTTTGCACGACACAGCATGGCTCGTCATGGGTTATTTAACCCACAATGAGTCACAGCGTCCATGAGCGCCATTTTGCATATCCACCCACCACTCGAGGTTGTCGTGCCATGCGAACCCAGCAAGTGTGTGTTATGCAAGGGTTAAACAACCCTCACATAACCCATGGCCTGTGCTAGGCTTATGCAAGGGTTATTTATCCCTCGTATAACCCACACTTGCTGGCTTTGCACAACACGAGAACTCCCGAGCTGGGGGTGGATATGTGAAACGGCAGGTGCAGGTGCCCCCACAGCCGCACCGTGGGTTAAATATAACCCACGGTGGGCTCTTGTGCCGTGTGAACCGGCGCAGTCTCTAACACATGGGCTTAGAGTGAGACATCTGTGGGAAGATTATCCTACCTTTCTCCTAAACAAAGATTATGGGGTTTTTTTCTTGGATCATTGGATGTTGCTACTGCTACAAGAGGGTTGGATGCCTGGACTATGGATCAAAATTAATAAAGCTTGATTTTAAAGATGGGTTCTGGGGAAGCATCTGTCTTTAAGGATGAGAAGAATTGCTACATTTATTTATGTAAAGAATTTTACCCTGCTCTTCAGCCAAAAAAGTCTGCCAGAGTGGCTTACAAAGATCCACGATAAGACAGTCTCTGCCCGCAGGCTTACAATCAGGGTTTTTCTACACGAGGCATTTATCATGCGCTTGTCATTCCCTACTCATGGTTGTTTACAGGTTCTGTAGACAATGTCATGACCCTCCAGTTTCACTTCTGTGTCTAAAGAGCACTTTTGGCGAGTTTTTTTAGAGCAGGGAAAATGCAGCATTTAATTGTGAAAGTGAAAGAAAGCTGCTGTTTCTACTTGTGTATTTGTGCTATTCCACTATAATACAGTGCCACCTAGAGGTTATGTAGTGTAGAAGCAGAAAAGGAAATGCTTCTAGTGTAGTGTTTGGATCTCAATCTCAAAGTAGATGCAGTGGATTAACAGCCGATTAACAGCTTCATGTAGAAAAGCTCTGAAAGACATGACACAAAAGGAAAAGGGATTGGGAGGGAGGAAGAAAAAAGCAAACTCAGGCACTAGTTCTTCGCACCAAAGATCTTATAACATATACCAGCTGGAGTGCACACAATTTGAAAATTTAATTTGAAAGCAGAGAGGACTGTGCTATCACATCAACACTGATTTAGGAAATGTTCCACTCTGAGCTATAATTATGTAGGGAACCATACCCTGCTTTGTGATGCCTGGATCCTATGGGTTGATCCTACAAATGATTGGCTTCCCAGATGGAATGTTTCCATGTGGCGACCATACCGCAAGTGGTCATCCTTTCCCAATCTCTGTTACATCTCAGTATGTGGGTAGATTGGTAAACTTGGGAGCAGGGATGAGGATGAAGATGAGGGTGGCCGGCCTTGGAGCAGAAGTGATGCAATAGCAGTCTGGTTAATGCAGTCTGAGGAATAGTGTTGATGGGGTTGAGTCAGGGGCGGTGCTAGGTACCAAAAAGATCTGGGGCTCAGGCCCATAGGACAAGAAAAAAATTGCATATGTTAATTTACATATGCTCTAAAATGTGTGTGTGTGTGTGTGTGTGTGTGTGTGTGTGTGTGTGTCTTTAAAGGACTCTGTCTCCTAAGGACACCCCTATTCGTAAAACGGGATGCATGGACAGGGGAGAGGAGGCCATTTGACTTTAGGAAAAAACCTCAGGCAGAAAGATTCAAGGGCGGGGGGCAGCAGAAGGAGAAGTACATGTGGGTGAAAAGCCAGCTAATCCAGGGGGATCCAATGCCACAGAGGTCATCAAGGCCCCTGTACCTTTATTTCAGCAAGTGCCCACGGACAGCAGGGTGGTGGGGAAGATGGCCTCCCAGAAATTCAAGGCTCCAAATGAAAGATTTGGGGCTCCAGCCCTAGTGGGCCTCCCCCTAACACCGCCTCTGGGTTTTGCCGATCATCTTGATGTCTGTGTGGGTGTGAGTGTAGGTGTGGGTGTTGTGTGAGAGAGTGTGGCTTATTTGCCCCACTGCACATGCCGGTCACATGCTGGCCGGATTTCTCAAATCACCCTCGCTGGCGTGGCTTGCCATGTTGTCCAAAACCGGGTGGCATGGCTTGTTTTTTTGGGGGGGGGAGCAACCCTCAAATAACCCTTGGGCTGCTGTTGAATTATTTGAGGGTTGCTGCTCCCCCCCCCCCCCGAGGAAGCTATGCTGCCTGGGTTCGGACAACATGGCAAGCCACGGCGGCGAGGGTGATTTGGGAAATCCGGCCAGCACGTGACCGGCATGTGCAGTGGGGCAAATAAGCCACTGTGGCTTATTTCCCTCTCTGTGGTGGTGTGAACTAGCCCAGTGTGTGCATGTGCAAAAGGGCACTGGGAGCAACCCTGTGTGAGTAGAGCAAGGAGTCCAGAAATACTGCTTGCGCCTGAATCCTGTCAAGTGGTCCCATGACTCTCTGGGAGGCTCCATGTGAAACAAATGGGAAGGGAAGGGCCGGGGCAGCAGCAGGCAAGGTATTCCACCCCCCAAATCTAGTTGTGCCATAGGACACACTTGCTGCCTGTGGGCTCAGGAGCTAAGACCCAGAGATTTGATACAGTCAATCAGGCCTGGGTGGGTGAGGAGAATTAAGCATGTCACCGGCGCTCAGGGAGCTGCTTCTGCAAGAACTGGTGGGCTAGGCAGCACCCACAGGTACCCACACTGTTGCTTCAGGCTAGGGAACTCCTTTGCACCACTGCATTACTCTCCAGAGCCCTGTGCATTATAGCTTTGGGGTTGGGCTTCTGTATTTTTAGTTTGCGTTGTGTTTAGGTGGTCAGCTATTGTAGAAACATTGGCATGAGCTCGTTCCCCAGCACCGGTTGTGCCTCCTGGCTTCCTCTTTCCCCTCAACCATCTTGCACTCCTTGGCCTTCCCGATGCCGCCCACGCCCCTCACGCTGCTCCACCCTGGCCCTCCTGTTCCCAGGCCCTGCCTTTGCCTCCCCCGCGCTGCTGCCGGCGGTGCCCGCCTCCTCTCCTTGCCTTCTCAGGGACCTGCCTTGCCTCCCGCACAGTCTTCCCCTGCCTCCCCAGCCCCTAAAGTGGGCACCGATTGCCCAGTGGCATGAGAGGGGGGGCGGGTGATGGAGTGGGCAGCTGGAGGGGAGACTGACCATTCTCTTCTGCTTTCTCTGTCTCCGTCCGTCTGTCTGTCTTTCTCTCAGCAGGTCGTCTGCACTGTCCTTTCATAAAGACACCTGACAGTGGGCCGCCTTTCTCCTCCTCTTCCTCCTCCTCCCCTCCACGGACTCCCTTCCCCTATATCACTTGCCACCGCACACCAAACCTCTCCTCCTTCTTCCCATGTAGGTAGCCAGGCCCAGGCCGGGCTTTGGGGAGTTGGCTTGGGGAGGCAGCTGCTAAGGGGGCCAGCCCCTTGCCTCAGCCACGTGCCTTTCTTTTGGCCCCCGTGCCCCATCCAGTCTCACTCTGCAGGCGCCTCTGAAAGGGGGAACTAGAGCCAGTGGCTGGGTTCAGGCAACATGATAACCCACACTCAAGGGTTGAGTGTGGGTTGTCATTGAACTGTGGGTTGTCGTTGAAACGTAGGCTATCATGTTGTCTGAACCCAGCCGCACTAACAAACCATGGTTTGTTGACTGCGAACAACCCGCGATCCACAACCCAACCACAAACCATGGGTTCTCTTCATGGGTTGTTCGTCGTTAATAAGCCATGGCTTGTTAGCGCAGCTGGGTTCAGGCAACATGATAACCCACGTTTCAACAACAACCCTCAATGTTCAATGACAACAGTTGGCTTCATGCATCACAAAGCAGAGCCCCAGTGGAGCTGGGAAGATCAGGGCTCTTGTATATGCAGCCGCACAACTACAATGTTGAGGAGGACTGACTTTGTACATAATAAGAATGTTTTCCCCCTCCTCAACCCGCACCCCCCCAATCCCCATTCAGAAAGAAATCCGGGCAAGTGGGCTGCTACAGGAACCTCTCTGCATCAGCAGCTGGACCCTAAATCCATGCATTGGTTCAACAGGCCAGCATATTGATGCTACACTGGGGTAGAGCCTTCAATATAAGGCACAGTTAGGCTGGCTACATCTGTTTCGGGGAGCATCTTTTGCCCGCGGATTAGAAAAGGGCGACTGGGAGCCTGAATCCATGCAAATAAAAGATGAGCTGCATAGACATTCACCAGGCTGCTGGGGGGCCACGTCTGTGCTGGGCCGTGTGTACACAGCAGTCGTCCCGAGTGGGGGAGACGTCCCCGAACTGGACCATGGTGGCTTGGGGTGGGGCGTAGGGTGGCAGTGCTGGGCGGGCAGTCTGGGTATATGATGGGGTATGTGCGTCTGGGGCAGAGATGACCTGGCAAGCCTGTCCCCGTTATCCTGATGCTTGCTGCGGACTGTGCTTCCAAGGATGGCAAGAGGAGTGGGGGGGCGGATGTTTCCTATCATTTAAAGGAGGGGTGCAGAACCCCTCTCAGCCCAAGGGCCGCATTCCATTTCGGAGAGGCTCTCGGGGGCCTGCATTCCAGTGGTGGGCGGGGCTGAAGGAAAAATGGGCGGGCCCCCCGAATGCCAGCGTGTTGTCGCTTAAAGCTCTTCCTGCCAGTGACTAAGCCCTTAAGGAGAGCCATTTCAACCTTTTGCGATGTGGGGGAAAGCCGGGAAGCCCCCAAACGATAGGCAGTCGGGGGAAAGGGGTAGTGCCAGGGGAAGGGGGCGCGGCCATCTAGGGAACTATGGAGGGCTGGACTGGGACCCCAGGCCTTAAGTCCCAACGCCCCTGATTTAAAACGCAATTGTGGGTCCCAGGGTACTCTACAGTCCCAGGGCTGTGCCTGCCCCCACAGCAGAAGTGGCGGGGGGTCCGCTGCTTCTGTTTCCAGCATGTTTTTCAACGAAGATAATGGGAGGGCAGCCTTTGTGATGGACCTTGCGGTGGGGATTAGGGTAGTGTCTGTGGAGTAGTTTAAGGACAGTGGGCTTATTTGGATGGTCAGCTAGGCTGGGAGGTGGCGACAGGATGTTTTGTTTTCCCGACGAGGCTGCCACGTCTTGTGCATATCCGGCTGGCGGGGCCGCGGGGCTCTGTGGGTCGCGGCACTTGGGCTTGCCTTGAGTGCCCGTGTGGCTCATTCGCAGGCAGCCAGACGGAAACACACAGAAAGGTATCCGCCTCCGCCAGCAGCCCCTGCGACTCCAGTTCAGCCTCAACGCCTGTCGGTGAGCAGATTGAGCGTGCCCTCGATGAGGTAACGCAGCAGGGGGCGTTAAAAGGTAGGTGCCGCTCCCCCTCCCCAAACCCTGCACCCCCAAACGGCTTGGCTGGGCATTCAAAATGCCTGCCTCTTCCCTGCCGAGTCGTGGATTCCCTTGCCTTCGTCCGCCCACCAAACGCCTCCTCTCGCTTCCTCCCTATCGCAGACTCCTCCAGCCCAAGCAGTGAGGAGACGGCAGTGGCTTCTGCTATGAGCTGGGCTCCCCCCGGCGTGGAGCAGCCCATGGAGAAGACGGAAGAGCCCGCCGGGGCGTCAGCCTGGCAGGGAGCTGGCTGGACAGAGCCGCAGCCAGGCGGGACTGGCCCCGCTGAAGACCTGGTGTTCCCAGAGTCCAAAGAGGAGGAGCCTCTCTTCCCAGAAGCCCCGCCTCCCAAAGAAGAGCCTCTGTGCCCCGCTGCCCCGCTGCCCGCGCAGAGTGAAGGGGCACTGGATCTGGGGGAGGCCTTCGGCTTTTCCCAGCCACCCGCCCCCCCGTCAGAGAACGTCCTCGACTTGTGGCAGAACGACAGCGCTGCCGCGGAGCCCACCCCTCCCGAGGCCCGGGAGCTCCAGCGAGGGGGTGGCCCCCCCGCCCCCGCCCCCTGGGACCTTCACGATGGGCCTCCCGTGCCTGCCCCCATGCTGGTTGAGGTCGATGTCCCTCCCGGGGCTCCCGAGCCCCCGTCCTCTGCCGGCCTTCCCGAAGACAACCTGCTGAACTTCAACGACCTGCCCGAGCCACCAGCCACCTTCTGCGACGCTGAGCAGGACGAAGAGCCGGCCAGCATCATCGCCATCGAGGGGCTGCATCAAATGACGCTCAGCTATCAGCACGCCCTGCAGGAAGCCTCCGGGGTGCGCCAGGAGCCCCAGCTGCTCACCAACGGGGAGACAGCCCAGAAGGAAAGCACGCAGGTGGGCAACGTTGCTCCGGCCAATGCCGTCCCGGGATACGTTTGGCCAGGGCTCCCTGCCCTGCCCTGCCTGCAAAAGCAGACGCCGGCCCAGCACCCCGCCGCTGTGCCATGGCTTGCCAGCGCACACGCTCACAAAGGACGTCTTCCCACCCTGCCACGGGAGCAGGAACAACTCCTTTCCTGCAAAAAAACAAATCAGTTAAATGAACTCGTTTTGCGGGAGAATACATAAAAATCAATCCACCTGTGTGGATTCATTCCAAAATCTGTATCAGTGCCGTACCTGTATTAGGCCAACTCCATGGTCACAAAAATGTGCACTTTTAAGAATGTGGATTAGTCGCCCACCTTTCAGTACATTTTTACCATCTTTTCGTACGGGGAAGGTGAACGTAGGAAGCTGCCTTATACCGAGTCAGTCCATTGGTCCATCCTGCCCAGTACTGTCGACACTGACTGGCAGCAACTCCCCTGGAGATGCCGGGGATCAAACCTGGGACCATCTGGTGCTCTACCACTGAGCTGCGGTCCTTCCCCGATGGTAGTGGAAGGGTGGGCTCCACCCTCCAGTTTTCAGTGCATGCTTATGAGTGGCTTGAGCAGTATACTCCAGCGGCATTAATGATTGGGAGTGCAAAACCAGAGGTGAACGTAAACTCTGAATTCATTAATGGAGAGTTAAAGGGGTGGATCTCTTCTGAAGCACAGCACTTGCAATGGCTTGGTTTTCTCTTCCAGACCAGTGAGGGTTATTTCAGCCAATCACAAGATGAAGACTTCAACCAATCAGAAGAACCATCTGCTAAAGCTCCTCCTCCAGTGTTCTACAATAAGCCCCCAGGTGAGTGGGGAGGGTCAGGGATTGGTGGGTGGCCTGAGGGGAACCACCCTTGGCCAGAGGCCTCACTTTGGCTCCTGCTCTTCCGGGAGACCACTGCGAGCGAGCGGAGGCTTCTGGGCCTTCCTCTTTCAGAGGGCTGGCCCAGGCAGACGGGGCCCCTCCCCTGCCTTCACTCACAGCTAATGCCTTTGGTTTCACCCACAGAGATCGATATCACCTGTTGGGATGCTGACCCAGTGCCAGAGGAGGAGGAGAGCTTTGGGGGCAGCGTTTAAGGCTGGCTCCCTAGTCCAGCTCTGGTATCCTGCACCCAGCAAGCCCAGCGTGTGCAAGCCTGGAGCAACCGCAGTGAGGGCCTGGCGCCTGCTTGCTCCGTATTGTAGCCCTGCGGTCCAAGGCCTCCGATTGTGCCCCAGCCAGATAGGATATACTCCATGGTACTCCGGGGTAACTTTTTCCAAGCGCGCGCTCTCTTTTCTTTCTCTCTCTCTCTCTCTCTCTCTTTTTCTAATGTTGTCAAATAGGAAACGTGTAAATCTGCCTGGTCCCCTCTTTGTTGGTAGCTTCCCTGCAGACCCCTTTCCTATTTCCTCTGCCCATTGGGTTTTTTCTGTTCCCCCCCTCCCCCAATGCCTTTTATGCCATCTGGGTTGATCTCCTGCGTGTGCTGCTCTTGGGGGGGGGAGGATGGGGAGGGGCCTTTCCTCCTCTCAGACTCTACCCAGAGCTTTGAGTATTTTGCACGAATTTAAAATAAAATATGGCAATAAAATGGCCCCATGTGGGCAAGGCTCTGGTTCCCCATCCCCCACCTTCTCCACTTGGTCCCCAACACACCCGATCCCCAGGGAAGCAACAAGAGCCCCGTCCAGCTCTGGTCTACAGCAGGAGTTAGCAGCAAGGAACTTTTTTCCTACCACAGTTCAGCTCCACGGCCCTGTGTTTGAGAGCGAGCCCATTCCAGACGCTTCTCCTTAGGCCTTACTTGCCCTGAGAGCCTGGGACAAGGGGATACTCTGGCTGGGCTCCCCACTCTCTTTCCCCTTCCTTCTTTCCTCTTCCATTCCATGCTTGGTTTCCTTTCTCTCACGTACAGTAATTGTTTTTTTTTTTTTTTTGGGAAAGCACAAATTCTGTAACAGCAATGTGCTTATGTATGTTAATAAATAAATTGATTCCAAGTGGGGCAGCCGGCTTTGCAGCACAGGGTGCCTTTTTAATTTTATTTTAAGGGAGAGATTACTGAAGGAGCAGCAAGCTACTGGGTGCGTGGGGTAGATTCCACAGAAAACCACTGAAGACGAGTCCTGCCTGCCTCTTGTTTTGACTTTTTTTTTTTTTTTTTGGTAACTTCCTTTACTCTACAACAATAAAAGGTTAGAAATTTACTTTATGGAGGGTGGGGGAGGATGGAGAATAAGAAAACTAGGCTTCTTTAAAAAAAAAAAAAATAGATTTCAGAGTTTATCCAGCAAGTGGAAGGGAACACAGAGGAATGGTTGTGACTTGTGACAGGGCCGGTGCTACCATCAGGCGAACTAGGCGACTGCCTAGAGCGCAAGGCTAAATGGGGGCAGCCAGAAACGCGGGGAAGAGGAGGCGAAAGAAGCGCGCCCCTTCCTCTCTCTCCTCCACCTCAGGGCTCCGTCTCCAAGCTGGCGCCCGCTGAAGCTTCAAGCTCCTCCTCACAACCAGCATCAAAAGAGGCAGAGAAGGTGACAGGCTGGAGGAGGCGGAGGCGGGCAGGGGCCAATGATGGGAGGCTGGTGGGCGGCGGGAAGGATGCACCTGCAAACACCTCCTTCGCCTTCCCTCCCTCTGGCTCGCGCCTCAGGTTCCTCAGCTCAACGTCCCCTGAAAGCAGTTACTTTCCTGGTATTTCCAGCAACCAGGGAGGGAGGGAAAGGTATTTTAAGCTAGCTGGAGCTCCAATGTTTCCTTCGCCTTCCCTCCCTCCAGGAAGGATGCACCTGCAAACACCTCCTTGGAAGGATGCACTTGCAAACACCTCCTGGGGGGAGGATGCACCTGCAAACACCGCGCGCCCCTCAGGTTCCTCAGTTCAACGTCCCCTGAAAGCAGTTATTTCCAGCAACCAGGGAGGGAGGGAAAGGTATTTTAAACTAGCTGGGGCTCCAATGTTTTAATTATTTACCATGCTGTTTCTGTGTTTTGGTTTTAAATGCTTTTAGGATGCAATCCTCCTACGCATGTTTGGAGGGGGGGAAGTCCTACAACTCCCAGCATTCCCCAGCCAGCCATGCGCAATCCTATGCCCGTTGAGGCAGAAAAAAGCCCCACCGGGCTTTTTTCTGCCTCAGGCTCTCTCTTTGCTATGTTTCTACTACATGCATCCCGCCCGCCCACCCCCGCAACCCAGAAGATGTATGAGTCAAACCGGTGTCTCTGCACCTCCACCCTGCGAGGTAGGACAGGCTGCAAGACGCCCTTTTGTCTCTATTCCTCACAGGTAGCGCCACCACACCTCTCTCACATCCTTTTTTCATATCCCTTGTGCTGCCCACAGGAGGAGACAGGCTTTTACATATATATGGAGTAGGAGAAGGCCCTTGGGAGTTTCTGGCATAGCTGGGCTGATGTTGCTTCTTTGCTTTCCGCGAACACACAAAGGAAAAGTCTCAAAGTCCACAAAGTTTTTCTATGGGGCTTGGCAGTTCCTAGGGAGGGAAATTTATTTTATAATGGGCATAGGGCTGGAGGGAGGGAGGGCTCAAGTGGGAAGGGGGGGCGCTAAATATCTGATCTTGCCTAGGGCACCAAACTGCCTTGCACCGGCCCTGACTTGTGAGCATCAGTATGCAAGTCGGTGGTGGGACCCTGATGAAATCTTAACTTGAGATGGAAAAGCACCACTAGGTGGAGCTGGTAACAAAGGAATGCATTATTCCTGGAACACCCAGCAGGCAACTCAAGCCATCATCTGTGGGATGGGATTATTTAGGAATGGGGTTGCTTCACTTCCTACCGCCATACATGTGGCACTCTTTAAAAGCGGGGCGGGGAATCTCTTTCAGCCCAAGGGCCAAATTCAATTTCAGAGAAGCTCTCAGTCTCAGGAGCTGCATTCCAGTGGTGGGCAGGGCCAAAGACAAGGAGCTGGGGGCTCAAAATACAACCCCCCCCCCAGCCTATTGTAGCTTAGAACTCCTACTGTCAGTAACTAAGCCTTGGGAGAGGCATTTCAACTTTTTAGAGGGGGGAGGATGCACAATAGCTGGGAAACCACTAACTGAGCAGTGGTTGGAGGGAAGGGGGGGGAGGAGGTGTGGGAACTCTGCAGGGCCAGACTGGGATCCCAGGAGAGCTGGATTTGGCCCCAAGGCCCGAGGTTTCCCACCCCTGCTTTCAAAGCAAATCACACCCACACTTCTCATGCAGGGACTCAGCCACCCAGTACCAGGTTTGTAATAAATCAGGTTCCACAAACTTTATTATTCTCAAAATGTAACAAACAAAATATAGGAAACAAAAGTTCAGGCCAAGCCAGAGGGCCCCTTGCAGTCAGCACCAACAGAGCCTGGAGTGGGCCCGGAAAAAGGGAAGTGGGTGAGATGGGGAGACCAGCCCCAACCTCACTGGGGCCAAGAAGAAGAGGTCAATAGCAACGGGAATCTTTGCACTGTGAAGGCCTGTGGCCCAGGCATGGCTGGAAGGCTCGGACTGAGGGACTGGGTGGCTCCCGCAGGCCCAGGGAACAGGCGGCCAGTATCCAGCTCCCGTGTAGCAACCACCGTCCCGCACCGGTTGTGGCGCAGCCCACTAAACCGCCGTAGTCCTGCCCAACAAAGGCACTGAGACAGGCAGCTGCCAGGGGCCTGGCTCATAGCTGTCTCTGGTGCCGAGTTCTGAGTCTGTCCAGCTGGGGAAGATGCGCTGTGTGTGCTCCGACTCCAAGTAGAGGTTGGTGCAGGTGGAGCCCCGGCTGGTCGAGCTCGGCAGGTGAAGGGCTGAGCCATATCCCCGATCCAGGAAGAGGGGCTTATAGCTGGGGGGCTGCTCCTGTTTCTCTGGCTGCTCATGGCTCAGGAAGGGGGCGTTGATCTTGCGGTACAAGCCACGTGTGTCTGTCAGGACTTCGCTGTAAGGCGGCGGCGGCTCGGCCATCAGCACTGCTTCCTCGTAGCACGGGGGCTTGGAGGGATCCGGCTCTGCAAGCAAAGTGATCACAGCTATTGAGCGTAGGGAACGGGGTTATGCGTGGAGAGAGGTTCCTACCATACCCATCCTTGGGGGGGCCCAAGCAATCGTCTTCAAAACCCTAGTGCGGCCTTCCCCAACCTGGTGCCCGCCAAATGTTTTGGATGTCAACTTCCTTACCGTTGGCCCAACTAGCACGGCCAGTGGTGAGGAATGCTGGGAGTTGTAGTCCAAAACATATGGAGGGCACCAGTTGGGGAAGGCTGCACTAGTCATATGAAACAAAAGCTAGTCCTTCCCCAGCAAGGTTTGGAGCAGTGGTGGGCAACGTGTGGCCCTCCAGGTGTTGTTGGACTGCAATGCCCATCAGCCAGCTTAGGCAATGGTGAGGGAAGATGGGAGTTGTAGTCCAACAACTGAAGGGCCACGTGTTCCCTCCACTCCGGGTTTGGAGGCAGGTCCCCATGAGCTCTGTTGTCATAACCCAAGAACTCACCACATGCACAGAGCCACATTGAGCGGGCAAGCAAATAGGATCAAGGGCCGGTGAGATGGTGGCTACACATTGCTGGAATGGGACTTCCTTCTCCACCACCTGCATTCGGTGTGATCACTGATCTAATCCCTTAAACAACTTAAGGGTCATTTCCTTCCCCATGCTCAAGCAACTGAAACTAGGTGGAATATTGGAGGAATAATAGTTTCGGCTGGCTGAATGCAGCAATGGGCAATTTCAGGCCATCAACACATCCAAAGATAGCCATCCATCCGGAGCAACCCTCCTGCCAAGTACTGGCTCAATGACCAACCGTGTGCTCTTAAGGCCCTCTCTTTGCCCTTACCATGCCTGCAGCTCCAAGGCCTTGGGGGTGGAAGGTGAGGGCGGTGGGGCTCGAGGCGCAGGCGCTGGGGCACAGCCATGCCTGGTGGGCTTCTGATGTAACCCCCCGCATAGGCAGGGCCCCCGTAAGCAGGGCCCCCGTAACCCTCATAGTGAAGGGGCTCCATCTCCAGCGTGCGCAGGTGCTGCTCCCGCAGCCGCTCCTCCTGCCGCCGTTTCATGCGCCGCCGCAGGTAGCTGCAGAAGCAGCATAGCAACACAATGAGCCCCCAGATCAGCCAGAAGCCAGCAAAGCAGGTGAGGAAGGTGTAGGTGCCGTGGGACATCACCATCTTCACTCCAGGGGACTGGTGGAGGGCCCTAGAGCTTTCTCTCGACACGTGTTGAAGCCAAGAACCTTCTTCAGTTCCGGTTGAGTGAGGAGACTCAGATTCTTTCTGCAAAGAGGCAGGAACAGGCTGACTTCTGTAGGTGAATTTGTCTCCGCGTCTCCCACTGCCCAGTCATGTTGATGGGATCACATAAACCTCCCTTTCAGTCTCCTTGTATGTATTGCCTCACCTTTCCCCCAAAAATGGCACAGGTCCCTCTCTTAGCCACGCTACAATCCAGGGGCCGCCATTGGCGCAACTTCAGTCAAGGGACGGTGCAATGGTGAGCCCAGGCCCGCGTGCTGCGGCAGTTTGGCCCCTTCTAGTCACGCAGCCTTCTGCATGCTCTCCGCAGCTGTTGCCATGGAAATGGTTGACTGGATGCAGGGACAGACTTGGGCCTTTCACGGAGATGGCGGAGTTCTGACCCCTGAAGGAGCCCAATGGAGGAAAGGAGAATGTTGGAGAAGTTCACGGGCACGGCCTGTACTCTCTTCCTGGAGCTCCCGAGTTCTTGGATACTTGGGGTGACACGACCAGTAACACCAGCACCCCGCCCAACTTCTTCCCATTGCTAGGTCAGGGCTTTCGGGGGCCAATGGCAATGCTGACAGGAACTCTGGCCCTGCAAATAGACAATGCCAATGAATGTAGTCAACATAACAAGTGTTAATTTGCAGAACATGCCCCATTTTCTCCAACCTCTTCCTCAACTAGCATGAGCAAAGTGCCAATGAAAGTTCAAGGTGAGGAGTGCCATCATGCCCTGGATGCAAACACACACACACACGCCCCAAGACACGTGAGCCTACCATGGCCTGGATTTTCAAACAGGTACAAAGGAGAGGGGAAAGCTGCTTGCTCAATTAGGTGTAAAATGTTTAGGCAGACACACACACACACACACACACCAAGCAAAGCAACCTCATTGCTTCAGCGATCTAAGCCAGCACCTACCACATGGGCATCCCAATTCATGCAGCCACAGTGCTGCCCACGCACTCGGTTACATGTGCTCACACACATGCCATACACTGTGCACAAAAGACCAGGCCAGCATATGGTCTTCCAGGTAAGAAGACGGGCCTCATTGCCCTAGCTCAGCCTTTCTCAACCTGGTGCCCGCCAGGGGCTGGATCCAGATTGATGCTGGGTCAACTGCACTGGTAGAGGTGGACTTCCCCACCCCCTCCGTCAGGAGCCACTGCTGAATGGATCGAGATGTGGTGTTGTGGGGAGAGGGATCCCAAAAACTGGGTGAAGAGACTTTCCTCGAGCTGAGCCTTTCCTCTTGGGGAAGGCAGATTGTGGATCTAACCCCAGATGTTTTGGACTGCAACTCACCAGCTCCAGCAAGCATGGGTTTGGGTAAGCTGCCCTAGCTATTTTCACCAAGATGATGAGTGCCAGGGAGAGCTCCAGAAAGCCAAAACCCCTGACATACACTGCTCTGGCAGGGAAGAGTCGGCCGGGGCTTCAGAAAGCCACAAAGCACAAAACATCCAATCCGGCAGCCGGAGAGGCCAAGAGAACAGCAAAGCTCAAGTGCCCAAGCACTGCCTGATGTTTCCTCCTGATGCCACTGGCAGCCCAACTGCATGCATCTGCTCTGCAGCAACCACCACAGAAGCCTGCTACCCACACATCTCACAGCTTCACCCCTCAAGAGCCTGCTTGCCACATGGCATAGCAGACAAACGTTGCCAAGAATTTGTTTGTTTCGTTTTCTGCTTTCCCTCACCCCAAACGGGGGAATGGATGCTACTGACTGACCACCAACACCAACGTCCCTTTTATAATAAAGTGGCTTGCAATTTAGCTTGGGAGCAAGTTAGTGTGGAATCATAACACCCTGAGCTAAAGTGGACTTTGACACTTGCAGGGGAAAGCCTTGCCCTCACATCCTCTTCTTTGTTATTATCAGTTCTTCTGATGTCTGCTAGTAGCTAGGCTATGCACATTATTTTCAGGATATGTCAGTAAAGGACTGCTCCTCAGACCACACTCTCAGGCACTCCAAATGGAGAGTTCCTCCAGTGCATATACTGCAAAGGGCAGCCACAGGGTGTCTGTGAATTCAAACAGGGTACTGTATCATCACTGGGCTTCCTCTAGTTTTAATATCCCAAAGGCCTAGCCTTTTGAGTAATACATGTGACAACTCTTCTTCCTGCAGCTGCAGGTTGCTATCTCACCTTACCATTTTATTACCGATGCATGGGTTAACAGCACACCCTAGGCAGCTCAACTGTGGCGACTAACTGGGAAAAGATATATCTATGAGCCCTGTTCACATCATGGCCTCTGATAGTATAGCCTAAGTCAAAATGTAACAGTAGCTGTTTGGATTAAACTGTTCTTCTGAGCAACTCAGGGGTAGGACACCCCTTTCCTGTAGTGGGTGGGGCCAGAGACAAAAGTGGGTGGAATTGTGGATGTAAGGCTTACCAATTACATTACAGCAGGGGAGGCAGAGCAAGAGGCAAAGTGGTCCAAAATCTGCATGAACCTAGTTTGAGGTCTTCATGAGGTCCTTGGGCTGCAAGTTCTCAACCCTGTGCTATACTGAGGGGGCTGGATTCGATTTAGTCAACAGGACTTAAGTCAGTCATGGCAAACTTAAGTTCCATTGATTTCAATAGGTCTACACAGGCCATATGCCGAAGCTAAGGCTGCCCACATCTGTTCTGCATTGAGCAGGGGCTGGACTCGATGGCCTTACTAGGCCCCTTCCAACTCTACAAGTATGATTCTACTCTAAATATGACTAAATCTTTATCCAACCCAGGAACAACTAGTTACAACCTCTGCAAAACAGGGCCAGGCCTGTTTCCTCTCACTGATGAGCCTCCATAAGAACATAAGAAGTGCGGTGCTAGATCAGGCCAAATCCCAATCCAGTCCAACATTCTGCTCCCACAGTGGCCAACCAGATACCTCTCAGGAAGCCACAGACAGGACATGAGCACAATAGCACCCCCACCCCACCCTCACTTGTGTTCCCCAGCAACTGATACCAGAGACATACTGCAAGAAACATCCAGCTTCTGCTGTCCCTTCAAGCCCGGCTTCCAGTATTCCCCAGACTATCTCACGGCATTAACAGATCAGCCATGCCTAAAGAGAAATATTCCCCACTGCCACCCTTTTTACTATTGAGACTAAGCAACCTCCTCCTGATCATCAGAGCCCAAGCCAGCCACTAAAACTGGCTTCAGAAGTGGACTGGCTTCAGTCTTGTGTGGATCTACTTCATTTTTACTAGAATCTCTGCAACCCACCAATGTGGAGGTAAATTCACAAAGCAAGAATGCATAGTCTGGATCTCTTAATAATTAAGGCATATGTAATTATGTGATCCTGAAAGTGCTCTTTTCCTTAAGAACATAAGATGTGCCTTGTTGGATCAGAACATGATCCACATAGTCCAGCATTCTTTTCAAGAATCCCAGCAAACACTGGGTAATCTACTATACATCTCTGTATATAAGACTATTATAAAACACACAGACAGACTGTCAACTTTAGATACAGAAGTGGTGATCATAAACTAGAAGAGTGAAGAACAACTAGGTCTGCACTTGGTTGGCCAGATTCCAATATGAAGTGAAGCAGACTCAACTGAATGGGTTGGTCCTGATCATATTCTTTGAACTCACTCGTCCAGTTGGTAGTTCCATCAAGAAAATATCACTGAGCTGCAGAAAGCTCAGGAAGAACAACTTTGCTGCTGCCAATATGGCAGGAACAGGGGAGACCATCTACAGTTGTCCAAGACAAAGCATTTTCCTTTACTATTTCCAAATTCTGTTCATTAAAAAAAAGTACCTTATTCCAGAAATCTAAAAAAAAATTCAGCTTGAGGGGTTCAACATCAAACTGCCATTACCTAACTGCCACATTGTACGAGGATGGGATTTGGTAATGGGCACAGAATCCAGCTTCCCGGGAAACTCAGTATAAAACACACAGACATGCACATGTGTTTCTAGCCCATATAGCTGTGAAGGAAGGCTTGTGAGCATGTGAGCAGCGTCTTGAAAGAGCCAGTGTGCGCGCAGTGGTTAGAGTATCAGACTAGGACCAGGGAGACCTGGGTTCAAATCCCCACTCAGCCATGAGGCTCACTGGGTGATCACAGGCCGGTCACTATTTCTCAGCCTAACCTACCTCACAGGGTTGTTGTGAGGTTCAAATGAAGATGGGGAGAGCCAGGTACTCTGGCCTGAGTTCTTTGGAGGAAAGGTGTGATATAAATGTAATGAACAGATAAATTTGTGAACTTTCAAAAGCCAGGGTGAGAGCTGGGCAGGATGTTCAGTTGCGGGGGTGGTGGTGTCGCAGGGCCCTGCATAGCTCTTTGCCCCTCCCCATAGGCAAGAGAAAAAGAACTGTGCAAGATTACCAAAGATTCCTACTCATAAACACACACATCTAAAAGAATCTAAGCACAATTTGTTGCCATTTAATGGTACCTTAAAATACATCCCGAGAAAGGCCCCCTCAGTGGCCTGCCCAGGCACCTGTTTCGATTTGCATGGTCAACATACAGGCCACAAAACATGCCTTTCCTGATAATCAAATTTGAGTTACCTTAGTCAAAAACAAAAACAACTCCTTGACTTTTTAAAAAGCTTGGTGCAGATTATAGCCCCAGAAGGGGCCATTTCAGAAATAGGATAGGATTGCAGTCACTTTCTAAACACAGTGCAGAGAACTCTGGGACAAGGACAAGGCCTCTACCAAGAACAACCTTGATTTTGTGAGATTGTTGGATGCCGGCCAGAAACAAGAGGTCACAGAGCGGCTTAGATCTGCTGTACATGGGAACAATACAACCCCAACTAACAGAGACCAGAACAAGATTAACTCCATGCCCACCTACAGAGCCAAAAGCTCGAAGTACAGGTGGTCATAAACCAGTGAGTGATATGCCTCTGAATACTAGCTCCTAGGAGGCAACAGAAAGAAAGGGCCATGGCCTTCAAGCCCTCCATGTAGGCATCTGGTTGACCATTGTGGGAAGCAGGGTGCTGGAATTGATGGGCTTCCAGTCTGATCCAGCAGGCCTCTTCTATGCTCCTAGTGATCCTACTGGCGCACAGCAAAGCATTGCTGTATGGGGTGCCCTTCCCCAATCTGGTGCCTTCCAGATATTTTGGACTACAACTCCCAGCATTCCTGACCATTGGCCATGCTGGCTGGGGCTGGTGGGAGTTGGAAGTCCAAAACATCTGGAGGGCACCAGGTTGGGGAAGGCTGTTATGGGGTGTCAACGGTGCTAAGGCCTTTTCAAGACAGCCGCCTTAACATTCTACTCAAAGATTTTATTTTTCATTTCCATTTGTGCAGATAGCAAAACAATACCTTGCAGCGAAGAAGGCCAGGATGGCTCTTCTGAACCTAACTCACCTTTACATAGAATATCTTTGAGTGTTTTTGAAAAGCTCATAATAATTAAGATGGGGTTCGATATACAGCAGTGTGCTATGAGGGTTTCTGTACATCACCAATTGCAATGCTTTTCCGAGGGGGAGGGGGAGTGCGTGCGCGCGTGTGTGCGTTCCAATGCTTCCCCTCCCCCTGAAATGAAAGGGAGCAGCAATGTCTGTCTGTGCCGGGCAATGCAGATTCCAGCACCAGATCACGACAATAAATGTCAAAGTAAAGACTTAGCAGCAGCACCTTGGCAAGGACCTCCTCCTCAGCACGAAGCTGGCCTGGAGTACAGCTTGCATCTAGGGAAGGCAGAACAGAAGGACGGGCGTGTTGTGTTGGCTGCGGCTCTTGGAGGGGAGGGGGAGTCAGTAGCATTGCATCAAAGCACTAGCCCACCTTCACAGCCTCCCTTAAAAGCACCAGTGGTTAGAGTCAGCTGCCCCCTCAATCCAGCTAGAAAAGGGGCTGCTGACCTGCAGCCAGAACCTCTGAGGGTTCTTGGTCACTGAACTTCTTCGGCTTTCCAGCATCATTCCCTTTGAAGTGGTCACTAGGCATATGCTGCCCAGCTCGGCTTCGGCCTTGTGCCCAGACCACATGTCAGCTCCTGGAGATGTGCTGCCTTTGCAGCTCACACGCTCAGACCAGCTGGTGATAATGTGCTGCCTTTCTGCAGCTCTCTATCCCCCACTCCTGCCCCCAATTCTCATTGTGGCTTCTCTTCACACATCAGCGTTGCTCATCCATGCATATAATAACACCGACGGCCCTTGCGTACAGGCAAGTAGGTTAGGCACATCCCAGGCTGCATGGTGGGGGGTGGGGAAGCAGGGCCGGTGCTACCATTAGGCCAACTAGGCGGCTGCCTAGGGCGCCGGGCTAAAGGGGGTGCCAGGAGCATAGGGCTGGAGGGAGGGAGGGCTCAAGTGGGAAGGGGGGGGTGCTAAATATCTGATCTTGCCTAGGGCACCAAACTGCCTTGCACCGGTCCTGGGGGGGAGGGGTGGTGGTGTGGAGTTCCAGACTAAGTGGGGAAACCCTCAAGCCCTCAATATTCTCTGACAGACTACAGAGAGCAGCTGACAGATCTCAAATCCAAGGCAAGCAGTCTGCACACAGAAATTTTCCTAGCCACCAACACACACACACACACACACACCGTCAAGGCTTAACTTAAGCCAAAGGTCCGCCCCGATGTACGTGAAGCCAAAAAGCCCCCTGAGCATGTGCAGAGTGTCTCCACCTCACCCCTGGCGACATCTAGGAATAGAAGGCAGTGGCACGTGATTGATAAAGAGAAAGGTGCTGTGGTTAAGTCCTGCCTGAAAGCTACACCTAAAGGTCCTGTCTGTCCCTTCATTCTCATATTGTGGGGTGGGCACATATTGCCCACCCCACAATTCTCATATTGTGGGGTGCAGTCTGTGCAGGCTACAGGTGCTCTACACATAGAGGCACGTTTCCTTTTTATTACTTTCTATATTCCAAGCTCCAGTCCTGGTCTTGAAAGCAAATCCCAGAGCTGAGCCCTGGCACAAGTTAAGCCCTGGAGGGCAAGTTCAAACACTGGCACCTTCTTAGCCACTGCATGCTGCCAAGAGGAATGACAGATGCCTGGCTTTGCACAGGCAGGCACAAAGGGGGCAACAGCTTTCCACACCCGGTTGTCTTCCAGATGTGTCGGACTACAACTCACAGGATCCCCAGCCATGCAGGGGGCACATCTGGAGGGCGCCAGGTTGGGGAAGGCTGCTGAGGACAAGACCAGGCCTTATCTCTCATCTGAGTTTTGACACTATTACACCCGTGCCGTGACGGGAGTTTACAACGGGAAATTTCCCCGGATCATTTTTCCAGAAGGCAGATTACCCCCACCCCCCATCTACCCACCTCCTGCCCTTGCTGCTGCATCTGAGGAGCTAACTGGGCCTATGTGGGGTCCGGCGTCTCCCTCTCCTCTTTCATTGCCACAAACACCAACGAGGATCCCCTGATGCTCAGCGCTCGTACCCAGCTCTCGCAGTGGTGTTTCTACTGGGGCCGTTCCCCAACCGCCTGCCCAGCCGAAGCAGAGCGGTCCCCGCAACAGACGATGGGCCGGTCCTGGACTCAATGCATCCCCCAAGCTTGCGGCGGGGAGCGGCGGCGTTTGCACGGGAACCAACACGCGCACACACAAGCGCTCCCCAACGCGAAGATGAGCGCGCGTTCACCCAGGCAGACGAGAGCGCGCGACGGTTTTTTCCGCCTCTCTCCTGCCCCCCTTCTTCTCCCCCACCCCCCGTTATCCAGTTCCTCCCCCGTACTGCCAATCGCCTCCTCCTAGCAAGTCCATTGCCAGTCACCAGAAATCCTGCCACGTTCCCCGGCTATGCCAAGTCCCCAGGTGGCCAAGCAACAGGAGGAGGCAACGAAGCTCCAGCCCCACATGGTCTTCCCTGCCGCCTCGCTCGGGGCGCGATGGCAAGGAGGAGATCCATCCTACGGCCAGCACCTTGCGGGGCAGCTGCACGTGGAGAGGGCAGGCCGGACGGCTTTCCCTTCCTTCCGCCAGTTGTAGGGCGGGGTGGGGGAAGAAGAGAGCGGGGCACAGGCGCCTGAGTGCGCAGCCCTGGCAGGTCGCCGCCGCCGCCTCGGTCGGACCGGGCTGGAACAGGGGTCCTCCTCCTCCTCCTCCTCACCGTCACTTCCAGCGCCGAGATCAGGGATCGCCCGTGGGAGCCCCATCTCTGGAAGGCGGCAGAGCCATCCCCCAGCCTTCGTCCCGGCGCGGTGGGGACGTGCAGCCTAGGAGGAGCGCTCGGTCTGCCCGCGATCAGGGAGCGCGGTGGTGACCGGCGTGCCTGCTCGCTTCCGCCTTGCCCGGTGCCCGCCGCCGCAGCCACCACGCGGGCGGTGCCGGGGCTCTCCCTTTGTCTTCTCCGCTGCAAGCGCTCACGCGTCTCTCTCTCTCTCTCTCTCTCTCTCTAGCTCCTGCCTAGCTCGCTCTCCGCCGGCCCCGCCCTCTGGCTCCTCCCTCCCTCCCCCCCCCCCCCGTGGCACTTGCCAGCCTCTCCCTGGCGCCTGGCCGCTTTTGGGGGCTCGCAGCCTCGTGGGGCTTTCCTCGGAGAAATCCCGAGGCCCCGAGGCCATCCGGAGCGGGCTGGATGAAGCCGGATGATCCCACTGGCGGAGGTGGCTCCACCACCACCATCGCACGGGGAGGCTGGCTGAGGATGATCCCGGCCAGGGGGCTCCTTTCTACTCCTGGTTGGAATTTCCTGCCGGGCTTTGCTGGGCTCCCTCCCGGTCCTTTCCGATCCGGGCGGTTCTCTCGCTCCCGCTACGTCACGGATGCAGCCTCGGCACGGGACGCGGGCGCGCCAGGGCAACCAGGGGAAAGGGGGCGCCAAGCCGGAAGAGTCCGGCAGAAGAACCCGGGCGGCCTTGTACAGTACTCCCAGCCCCCAGCGCGAAATCCGTGATCTCTCCTTCCACTCTTTCCGAGCCAAGAATAGTCCCTAGAACGGAGGCCTTGATTCATACATAGCCTCCTTCCTCCCACCTCCGCCACCCTCCACACAGACGCAAGAGGAGAGCTATTCCTAGATGCTATCTTGGTGAACAGAATAGAGCGAAACCTCAAGAATCCAGAAAAGGCTCGGGCTCGGGGGAGAGGCCCAAATCGCCTCAAGCTGCGCGTGCCCACTCAGGGATGTGTGGAGGGTGGGGGCATGCAGACTGCGGAATTTCGGCTATTCTTTTCAGATAATCTGCTAATCTGGATTCTAGAGGCCTTCGGATAGATAGAGATCCTATACTAATAGCGAATTTAATTATCCGGGTGTGGATCCTTACGTAGCCCAAACAGCACCATCTACCCACCACGGAGGTATTAGCAGGCTCGGTGGAAGGTTCCTCCTGAAATGTTTAGGGGGGTGGTTGGGGGGAATCCACAGGGGCAGAAAAACCACCCTCTCAGATCAGTGAGGAAGGAGCATGTTCAGCAGCCATGGAACTGTTTGCGGGAGGGATGACGACGACAGAAAACCAAGGGGGAAGGAGAAATAGAATGAAGCATCTCAGAAAAGAGCATGGCTGGCTGAAACTCTGAACAGGAGCACTCACACTACAACAGTTTGTTGCAGGCCCTGCTTGTATCTTCTTCATTTGGGGAGATCTTGCCCCCTGCCTTTAAAATAACCAGTGCAGATGTCTGCCAGGGAACACACCAAAGAGCTCATTGCATGATGTGTCAGTCTCTCTTCTTCTTTAAATGGTGTAAGGTAGTAATCAGCAACTGAAATCCCCAGGGCCAAATCTGCCCCTTTCCAAACAAAACCAGTGACTGACTCTTTTCACCCTATCACCCCGCACGTGGCAGAGTCTGAACGGCCTTTCACCAGTAGTACACCATCAAATTCTGAGGTTGGAAAGACATAAATAGCTTTGCTGTGAGCTGCTTGTGAAGGGCAATGCATCACCGCCTGTGTGCTCTGTTTCGTTGTCGGCGCCAGCTCAGAAGAACAAGCACCAACATGATGTTAGTGCCTACCTGCCCTGCCCTAAACAGTTCACCCTGTGAACCATAGGAAGCTGTCTTCTAGTCACTCAGACCCTTGCTCCATTTCGCCCAGTGTTATCGACACAGACTGGCAGCCATGGCTCTCCAGGATTTGAGGCAGGAGTTTTTCCTGCCCTACCTGGAGATGCCGGGGATCGAACTCGGGGCCTTCTGCATGCCAAGCAGACGCTCTGCCTCTCTACCAGGCACAGCCTATGGTAGTGCCTAGAGGGGCTGCCTGGCCCTATGTTTTCAGAGGAGGGGTGGGCTGTACAGCGTGCTGAGGAGCCTGGGCAGAACAGCATGTCGCCTCCCCTCAGCCATGTGCTCTCTGCAGAGCTGACAGTTGGCATTCCTGACTGCAGAGAGAGAAGCAAGTTGGGGCGGTGTGCGGGGAGGGGGGGGGGAGAGACAGTTGGAACGACAACGCCAGCAATAATGCAGCCTGCAGGCCTCTCTCTGTGCTGCTGTCATGGTGACAGAGCTGGGAGAAACACATGAAGCCGCCACTCAGTGGTAGTTAATGAAAAGTGTCGTGCCTGGCCTGGCAGAGCCTTGGAAAGTGGCGGTGTGAGGAGCTCCGTCAGGGAAATTTAAGGGGACAGATAACCTTGTCCACTTCACCGGGGGTGGGTGGGGGGCAAAACAAGGGCATGGGGGCTTGGGTAGGCACAGTGGTGCAGCTAGGTAATTTTAGACCCTGGACTTACTGAATGGGGGGGGGGGATGGGCTCCTTTAGACAGCCTTATTTATTTATTTATTTATTATATTTATACCCCGCCTTTTTTCCTGCAAGGAACCCAAGGCGGCTTACATAGTCCTCCTCCTCCTCCTCTCCATTTTATCCTCACAACAACCCTGTGAGGTAGGTTAGGCTGAGAGTCAGTGACTGGCCCAAAGTCACCCAGTGAGTTTATTAATACACCCTTGTGTATTACTTCAGTTGTGAAGCACACAACCAATGTTTCTCTTCCCCCCCCTACAGCTGCCAGTCCATGCTCGAAAACTGCTTCCACATTCTTTATGTGTTAAAATGTTTGCCAACCCCGCTATTCAAAAGCCAGTACTTTGAGCATGTGCAGTTTTGCATTTTAAGCTCACTCAAAGCATGGCACCCTCACGACTATAGGAGTAAAATGGGAGTTTGCTTCTGATGCCCTCATCACCTGCCACTCTCTGGGCGACATTTTGGTGGGGGGATGGACTGTGGGCCCCTGGACGTTGGCCACAAGATCCAGCCCTAGCTGCACCACTAGGTAGGTATCACCCTAAATAAAATAGAAGACGTGGAGACAGTGAACGCAGATGAGCAGCTGAGGGAGGCAACATAACCAAAATTGGTAGATCAATTAACCATTTCATCATTTATCAAAATTCATATTAATGTAATACCTTTATTAGGTCAACAAAAAGATCACAAAAAGTGTACTAGCTTTCGATATCACCAGGTCTCTTCCTCAGGGCAGGCAAGATGTTACAAAAAGCAGCATGAGTGGGGGCAGGGAATAGAAGAGGGGGAAGACATGGCTTGAGAGCCAGTGTGGCGTAGTGGTGTGAGTGCTGGACTGGGACTCGGGAGATCTGGGTTCTTCTATTCCTTGCTCGGCCATGAAACTCACTGGGTGACTTTGGGCCAGTCACTGCCTCTCAGCCTAACCTACCTCACAGGGTTGTTGTGAGGATAAAATGGAGAGGAGGACGAGGACTATGTAAGCCGCCTTGAGTTCCTTGCAGGAAAAAAGGTGGGGCATAAATATAATAAATAAATATAATAAATTGATGGTGAAGTCAGAATGTCTGCATGTTTCGAGTCCCAAAAAGAAGTGTGTGTATGTGGGGAGGGAGGTCTGTAGACACTCAAATTAGGCTCTGCAGATCATGAGATGGTTGGACCTGAAGCTGCTCCTAGGGTTGCTGGGAACCAGAAGGGGAAAATGTTGGATCTCCCATTTTGGAAATATACAATCCAGCTGTTACTCAGACTTGTTTTCCATCCTGCCCCTTTTACCAGTGGATCACAGAGAGAAACTAGGCAGTCTCTATATTAACCAAACTGGAGATTATTTTAGATACTGCACTAGGTAAAAAGAAAAATGGGAGGAAAGTCAAGGGATCTTGTTAGCCTGTTGCAGTAGTCATCTATATTCACCCACAGACGGCCTCTTGGAGCTGGAGTTTGGAGTTGTAAGTCCCAGCAGCGTGAAGGCCTAGAATCAGAAAGAAGGAACAAGTGTTGGGCATGGCCATTTCAGTCTTATAACTTGTGCCGGCACACTACTTGGGTAACTTCGGACTTTGCTGTTCTCAAGCATCCAAAGTCACCAGCTGTATCTGCACACGGTGTTCCTGTCCTTCCTTCAGCTTTCCCTCCTCATGCTTGTTTTCAGTGGCGTTGACCCAGCCTGCTGCCATGTGCAACGTCCCTCTCATTTCTCATTCGCTGCTCCTATGTGCTCGCTGACGCGTGAAGATCATGTTTCCCTGACTTGTGTGAAGATCACGTTAGGAAAGTTCTCCTTCCTTTGGTGGTGGTGGTGGGGGGTAAGGGAGTGGGGAGGTGGCGGTCAGCCAGACAGTACTGCCAGATCAAGCTTCTTTTAAAAAAACGCCAACAAGAGACACAGATTGTGCTAGTTCTTCATGACATTGTGGAACCAGGGTGTTCTGGGGATACGTATGTCTCAGAACCACAAGAAACCTGGACAGCAATGTGAATTAGAAGGGAGCGATGTATCATGTCAGCTCCTGTGTGTGAGGTGTGGGGTGTGGGGAGCTGTGTGATGCAAGAAACAGATGCCATGGTTCTTCAGCTGCTACAGGTCTTAATGTATCTATAGCAGGCATGGGCTGTTGGGTTGCCCACCTATAGGATAGGAGTACCTGTCTGTCTGCCACCTTTGTCATGAAAGAACAAACGCTCCTTCCCAAGAATGTGTTGTCTGGGGATCTCAAGGTGCTCCATGGGATGGGATAGAGCAAAGGGTTACTTGCCATGAGTCAGCTCCTTTGTGCTGTGGCCATTGTCCCCTGTGGAATGTGACCCAGAATGGCGCTTCCTGTGTGTGGGCAGGAACTGGGGCTTACTCAGCACCAAGCATGGGAACATTGTATTCCTACTGGAACAGGCCACTTACGGAATCTAGGTACTTCGCACTGACTACCCTGTTCTCCTGGTTTTCATAGCATAATGGTCCCTGCCTCATACTCAGGGACTTTTGCACCATCTGGTAACACATAGAAGTCCATGTAGGGTGTAAATCATGTGATAAGCTTTTTGCAATGTGGCTTGTGGCCCTCACTGTGGAAAATGGGGCCTCTCTATCCCTGTGGTAGACAGAGAGAACCTCTACTTTCCCCCCTCTAGCTCATGACAATTTCCTTCCTACAACTTCTCCTGCCTCCCCTCACACAAAATGGGGCACTGACCCCCCATGAAACTTGAAACATTTGTATTTTGTGCTTCTGTGCTGTTGGTCGCCAACCTGTGTCATGGGCAGCAGGGAAAATGGTACACCTGGGCAAGAGATGGACCTGGCTATGGTATAAAACCAGGCCTCCTGCATGCCTTTTCTATGCTGCATTGTGCAATGCTGCCTCATCCCCATCTCAATTTAAGCCCCGAAGGAAGATCGCACCAAGACACACAGGAGGACAATGGGTCGGATCCAGACTTAGTCAGAGTAGACCCATTGAAATCAATGGGACTTGAGTTAGTCATGACTGACTTAGGTCCCATTGGTTTCATCGGGTCTATTCTAAGCATGACTAAGACTGGATCCAACCCAGTATATGTATGTACTGTAGTGTACAACCCAGTATATGTATGTACTGTAGTGTACATTAGAGTGGCACACATTCTCATGCATTCTGGGCTCGGCTTGCAGAGTTAACCTTGGCATTTTAGAACACGGAGTTTGTGACTGCCACTTTCCCCAGTTAAAAAAATTAAGCTTTCTGCTGGAGTCATAGCTGCCAGGCCAAGGCTAGCATTGAGAGAAAGGAGGTACCGTAGTCTCCAAGCAGTAAACTGCTGCCATCAGCCACGTGCTGCGCAGGGCGAGGAGCTGTTTCCTAGCAACAGCTGAGAGCATCGCTCACCCCTGCAAAGGAGCCTCCCACAGCTCATCCCGGGGAAGCAGGACATCAGGTCGCTGCAGAGATACGAGGGTAGCATAGGCAAAGTCCAAAGAGAAGTCAGAGAGAAGGGAGCTTCGTTTTCAGATCCCATAAGGTGAAGCATATTCCCAGCAGTGAACAATAGCCCAAGGTGGAGTCAGTTGGCTGGACTTACAGCAGCCTTCCAGGCACGTTGGACTTCAGCTTCCATCATACCCAGCCAGCATGGCCAATGTCGGAGGGGATTAACCTTTGCCCCAATGAAAACCAGCCCTCTGAAGGTGCCGCCACCTACCAGGCTGTCCACCACCTTCCGAGTCAGCCTGTTCTGTTGTCGAACAGCTCAGCAGCTCGTAGCATCAGAAAGTTCTTCCTAGCGTTTAGTCAAAACCTCCTTTCTTGTCATTTGAACCCATTGATTGGGGTCCTACCCTCTGGAGCAGCCTTCCCCAACCTGGCACCTTCCAGCTGTGCTGGACTACAACTCCCATCATCCAGCATGTCCCTGTTGACTGGGGACCATGGGAGTTGTAGTCCAACACGGCTGGAGGGTACCAGGTTGGGGAAGACTGGCTTAGAGTAAAGTAGAATCAATATTTTGGAAGATTGTGAATTTAACGTTTGGATTCTGACTTCAATACTTCGTCAGAAAATTCAAACTGTGACAGTGAGAGCTTTAGACTTTTAAAGCGGCCTGTTGTTAAATGCTGATCGATCGTCAGACATTTAATAAGGATATTACATAAACTGGCAATCTAACCAAGAGAATGTAAGCCCTCTGGGTATGAACTATGGGAGTGGCTTGTGTTTACCACTGTCAATTCTTACCCTAGGGCAGAGATGTTGGCTCTTTCCATTGTTTGCTGTCATGGTTATGGGAAATTGCATATAGTTCTGACAATAGAAGATCAACTTTTCTCACACTTCTCCACATTTGGCACATTCTGTCAGGAAGTGGCTTGATTCAGACAGACCCCACTATCCAGTGTCATGCCAGCTGCACCTTTGTCCCTCCATTTTCAGCCAGATTCAATCTGTCTAATTGTACTGTGGTGAGAATTTGTCTTACTTTTACACATTTTACTATTGTCTGGTATCTTGCTAATAAAATAGCTCTTGCAGCATTCTAACTTGGGTCAATCAGACATGCTGCATTTATTTGCCGTAGTGACCTACATACTTTGGAGGTCAGGGAATAATTTTATCTGTATGGGGCAGCTGAGGGAGCAGTGGTATTGTGCTGGCGTTTCCAGTGCCCATTGACAGGGCACAGATTTCCTTTTATTCTTCCCTACATTGTACCGGTTCTAGTAATTTCCCTTTATGGACTTGGGAATCCTGTAAAGAATGTGTTTTAGGAAAGAATTCCAGTCATGTAAAAAAACAACAACAAACCATCTTCCAAATATTGCAAAGAATTAACTGGAATCCTTTAAATCCATCAACCAGCGTTGATTTGAAATATGAGTATCTGTAGAGTACTATGTAATGATATTGAATATAAGCTATCAAATAATGAATATATAAAATAGAAATATGAGTAGCAGAGAAAATAGAACATGTACCACTGACAATTATGTATAGGCTATCAGATACTGAAAGTGGAATATTAAACAGTGTTTGCTGTCAAACATACAGTAGTAAGGATCAAATATAAATACTGTAAAATATCAACTTCAAATATTAGATATCAAATATGCAGTGGATTCTGACACCAACACCCACAGAGAAGGATTTATTGGGACAAATTAATTTCAGCTCTAGCTCTTCCTCCCCCCAGACTGGGACTGGTTAGGTTTATATATGAGAGCAGAGGGACAATTTCCTCTAGGATCAAGAGAAAGTAGTTAATGCAAAGTCACACTTGGCTGTTCTTTTCAGGATTCTTTACTAGATCCTATGCCCTTTGCACTTCTTTATTTAATAGATCCACAGCCTGATAACTATCTTCTCCAGGGTGTTCCAACATCCTTTTGAGATTCTGAGGAGGCATTGCTTTGGGTGCCATTACATTCAAAGGGAAGGCAAAGGACAGCAAAGATCAGGGTGACCTCTTTGTGGAATGTTCTGCCTACAGAAATTCACTTTAAACCTTTTAACAGGAGGATATTTGGATGATTGGTCCATTGCAGCTTCCATGACTTCTTCTATTGCTGCCAGGGTTTTTGGAGTGTGTTTTTAGGTGAATTTTATTTGGGTTTGAACTTGGTGTGTGTTAGTTGCCATAAGAGGCTTTTGGCTGAGTGGTGAGGTAACATTTTTCAAAAGAATGCCTAGCTCAATGCATACTTTACAGTCTGTGTAGAAGCGGGTCACTAAGAGAAGCACAGAAGGAGCAAAGATCATTGGGTGTGGTTTGGTTTTGCATTAAGTCTTCAGCTTAGCCATGTTATCACACCCTGCTGAGGATGGGCACTGGGCTCAATGGAAGCCCATTCATCTTGCATGCTCAAACCCCCCCCCCCCCAGGTTCAGTCCCTGCTATTTCCAGTTAAAAGGATAGGTTTGGGGTGCTGGTGGGAGGAACCTGCCCTGCGACCATGGAGAACCAGTCAGGACAGACAATACTGGTCTATATAGACCCCAAAGTCCAAATCATCATAAGGCTGCTTCATACATTTGACCCCCATCAAGTATGATGCATTGAGGCCAATGCATGTATGAGATGATGGCTTCCCGAGAAGTCTCTGGGGAAGAGAAAGGAGTGGTGGGACACAATGAGGCAATATGGTCTCAACCACTCACTGCAGAGATCCCCGTTCCTCACTTGTGCTGCTGCTGTGGAGGGAGGCATTGTTCCTCTTCAGGATGGCAAGTCTCCAAGGTTGGACTATGCAGCCTTCCCTAAGCTGGGGCCGTGCAGATGTGTTTGACCAGAGTCCCCATCATCCCCAGCATGCTGGCTGGGGGTGGTGGAAGTTGTAGTCAGGCACATCTGGACGGTGACAAATTGTGGAAAGCTGGACTGCAGCGTCAAGTCTTCACTATTGAACTGAGATCTTCATTCTGCCAAGGCTCCACAGTTGAGATAATCCAAAGGATTTTAGCCTAAAATGCCCCTTTTTCCTGCTGGTGGGGAAAAAAAAAATCCTCCCACCTCCGCCTGTTTCTATAGCAACTGTTCCCAAGATAACAAACTGCACTCACCAGTCTCATGCAAAGGAGTGCAGAAAATGTAGCTGGGACACAGTCCATAAGATTGGCATCACCCTCCTTTCAAGCCAAAGGCCCAGGGAAGAGCAACCATTGTTTATCCAGACCACTGTTAGTAAGGAGTCTTTGACATGGCTTCAGACAATCAGAGAACTTTGGCTTAATGTTAAGCACTCCATCCTCAAAGGTAGCAGCTTGTGAGGCAGTAGGCTGCAGATAGAAAGGATGGAGGCCAGGAAATCAGTGGGCTAAGTCCAGAGAAAGTTCAGCACATCCAATCCAATTGAGTTCAATGGGACAGAAGTGCTTATCTCCCACTGACGGCATCGGGACTAACTTCTCTGAATTGGGGCTCATGAGTGGTCACTCCATGCTTCCATGGCTGGACAGGTGACATGTTCTCCCTCTTGAGCTTTCAAGGAGCTTGCTTTTCAAAAGTTGACAGACGGGCTCCATCCTCCCCCTAGTGTTTGTGAAGATCTCTCTTCTCTGAGCGCATGACCACTTTGTCCAATCTGCAAGAGTTCCAGCTGTGCAAAGGCACAGCGTGCACGACAACACTTCCCTGGGGTGTTCCATTTTCTACCTTCTAACCTACATCCTTGCGAACTAGGGCCTTTTTGCTTTAGATGCAATCCCAAAATTTCTACATACAAGGTGGTTATCAGGCCAGAAGGAGAAGCAGCTGGGCAGAAGAAAAGTTTCAGGGAAGCAACAGCTAGCAAGGGAAGGATTAAGCACCCCTCTCCATCGCCATGGCAAAGCTTTGCAATGGGGAAGAGGCCTTCCAGTTCCAGTGTAATGTGTAGTTTGCGCAAGGTGAGGAAAGCCAAAGTGATCAGGCAGTGGCACTCCGTGCTTCTAGGAACATCGGAAGCTGTCTTATACTGAGTCAGACCACTGGTCCACCTGGCCCAGTATTGTCAGCACTGACTGGCAGCCATGGCTCTCCAGGGTTTCAGGCAAGGTGTTTTTCCACTTCCAGCCCTACCTAGCGATGACAGGAATCGAACCTGGGACCTTCTGCATGCAATGCAGGTGCTCTAGCACTGAGCTACCACCTCTCGTACATAAGCGTCCTTTTGCAGCTCATCAAATTCCTGTATCGGTCTTTTAAATATTGCAGTTTGAAGCCAAAATTTCCACAGGACAATGCTTAATGAAAGGGCCTCTCTCTGCTTTTGGTGGGAAGCATTTGTGGTGGATGAAAATACCGTGCTACTCCTCCTCCCTGTATAAAGTATAAAGCCCACTTCCGCAAGTGAAGGAGGAATGCCAAACTGCTCCTCGTTTTTCCCTTCATCTTTTTTTTTCCCCCAGCCGCAGGTGGCAGATCTGAAGTCAGTGTAAATGATTCCAGAATTAAGCAGACAGCTTTCCACCCTACATACTGTCCCCGATTGGAGAGGCGGAGCTGTCACTGGGAAGAAAGCGAAGTTGCTAAGCACCGATTTAGAGATATGTTGAAATGACCCACCCAGACTCTTTCCTCCTATAACCTCAGTTCACCTTCCATTTTCTTTCTACCAGGGGCTCCCCATGATCCCGTCTAGGAGGGATTGTGAAGTGTCTGCATGTATACACACACACACACACACACACACACCTATAATATATTATATATAGTTGGATCCAGAATCTGCTTTCCGTGGACAGAAGGGCTCCACTCAAGGAACGTACCTCCACCTGATTTTGGGGGATCCCCTCCTCCCACATCTCACCCCATTCAGCAGGGCCCCCCAATCCTCTGTGTAGTATTTTCAGGGGGGTGGAGGGGCTGCTGTTGGGAGGATCAGCCCAGCGGTAGGTCCTAAATCTAGATCCAACCTGGTATATAAATGGCACGAACAGAAAAAGAAGATGAGGAGGAGGAGGCCGAAAATACCATCCCATCCCATTTGTATAGCCTAGCCCAGAAAAAGAAACAATGGTTTTAAACGACAGGAAGCTAGATTTAGATTCAAGATTAGGGAGAACTTCGTGAGGACAAGAGCATTTCAACAATGGAACAAAAACTGCCTTTGTGAGGACGGTGAAGAAATGCCCTTCTTTGGAGATTTCCAACCAAGACAAGATTGGGCGGACTCCTGCGGAGGCACGTACGCCGGCAGGACAGGACGTCCCGTCTCCAGCCAGGCCAGGGGTGGGGCTGGACGAGGGAAGGGTCCGGCGACTTTAAGTCCTGGCCTATGCTCACGGATCGGGGAGGGGGAGAGAGGGGGGGAAGAGAGAGAGAGAGAGAGAGAGAGAGAGAGGAGCCAAGAGAGAAGGAGGGAGAGGGCGGGAGAGAAAGAAGTCAGGAGGGAGGGAGGGAGAGAGAGAGAGAGAGAGACGAGCCAGGAGGGAGGGAGGGAGATGGAGGAAGAAAGAAAAGATCCAGGAGAGGAGGGAGAGGGAGAGAAAGGGGGGGAAGGAAGGAGCGAGTCAGGAGAGAAGAAGGAAGGGAGGGAGGGAAAAGAGGAAAGATCTAAGAGGGAGGGAGAGAAAGAAAGAAAGAAAACGAAAAGATCCAGGAGAGAAGGGGGAGAGGGAGAAAGAAAGAATGAATCCAGGAGGCACGAAGGGAAAGAAAGAAAAAAGATCCAAAAGAGAAGGAGGGAGACAAAAAGAGAGAAGGGGGCGAGCGGTGAAGAGAGAGATCCCCGTCTCATCCTCCACTTCCTGCTTCTTTTGGACGCGCTTCAGCCTCACCTCTGTTTACTTCCCACCCTTCCCGTTGTGTAAGCAGGCCCTCCCTCCCCGTCTTTGATTGAGGCCGCGAGGTAAGGGGGTGTCGTCTGGAGACGAGCTAGGATCTTGTTTACAAGACGCCGCCGGCTCCGCTCCTTCGGAGCGACAATGTGGCCAGCGCCGCGCGCGTTCTGGCGGGGCTTCCTGCGAAAATCTGGAGGAAGCCGGGGGCGGGCCGGACCGGTGTTGCAAGAAGAAACAACTTGGGTTTCATTTCACCCCAGCACCGCCTGTAGGAAATCTGACGCCTTCCCAACAGAGCCGCATCATATAAGGGTAGCACAGGAATCTCTGCCTCAGGAATCTCGCCGCCCATCCACGCGCCCTCATGCAATGCAGAGCATGGCCAGGCACCACCCCACCCTGGTAATTCCCCCCTTTAAAAACAAAACAAAACCCCAAAAAGCATCCCGGTGACGGCAGCGCCGACTCCCCGCCTCAACAATGAGCAAGCGGCCCGCTGCAGAGCCGCGCTTCCATCACGAGCAAGCGAGGCCTGGCAGAGCCGAGTCGCGCGCCCCCTGGCGGGAGGTGCCTGCTGCTTTTGCTTCCACAGCTCGCTCTTGCTCCGAAATTCTCATTGCCTTGGAAACGTCGCCGGGAGAGAAACAGCAGCACAGAAGACCGCGTCTCGCTCCTTCCTGGCAGGGCGAAAGGGGCACAGGGAAGAAGCCTTCCCCCGCCCCACAACCCGTTTGTAGCGAGCTTTTTCTTATTTAAAAAAGAGCCATTGGCGATCTTCAAGCATCGCTTGGGGCTGGAAAGTGTCTCCCAGTTGGGACCCTCACTCTTGTCCGATGGGAAACAGAGGATTCGATCTCAGCACATGGGACAGCTCCCACTTTCATGAGCGGCCAGGACCAGCACAGCCCTGGGCCAAGCAATAGGTGAAAAATCTATTCCTGCAAAAATAGAGGCGGGGAGACATATAGACAGAGAACCTGGCTGCGGTCCTCGCCGCTCATTCCATGTGCTCAGTGTCGACGTCGTCGTCCCCCACCGCCTGCCAATCCCACCTTCGCCAAATTCATCTGAATTCTGCATCTCCCAAAATAGTACAAGAATGACATTATGCAAATTAATTAGTTTCGGGACTGACGTCATTTGTTTAAAGTGCAAAATGCAAGTTTCCTTTGCTCAGAAGATTGGTTTTTCTCTTCTTTTTTTAGCCACAGTCAACCCAACAAGACACCACATCATCATAATGACTTCTGTAGTGTAATGTTCCCACATTAGTAATTATGTTATAGAGCAGTGTTCTCCAACCTTGGGTCCCCAGATGTTTTCGGCCTACAACTCCCAGCATGCTGGCTGGGGCATGCTGGGAGTTGTAGGCCGAAAACATCTGGGGACCCAAGGTTGGAGAACACTGTTATAGAGGGTAGCAGGCTTACACATCCATCAACTCCCCCCCCCCCCCGCCCCGCTGAGATGTCAAGGGCCTGTTAGGGAAAGATGGTTTAAGGAGCAAGTGTGTATTATCTGCTAATCCAGCAATGGGAGAACATAAATGCAGAGAACAAGCATCTATTGTATAGCACAGCCAACTTTCTGAATGCAATGTGCAGTCAGATCCTATGGACTGAAATTAATGGGTTGTGGTGAGAGCGGATCGGGTTGTAAAATGTAATGAAAACCCAGACTCTGAACACAATAGAAGCCAGGCAAATTATGCAGTGCCTGCAAAAGGGTGTGAGTTATGTTCATCAAGAGCACACAGACCAATCAAACTTCAGCTGAGAACATTAGATGAAGGATGTCACTGATCAAAGAAACTTCACTTGATTTAATCACATGAATTATATAGTCTATCAGTTTAGGCTGCATACGTTTCTAATGGGGTGGCGGACACACTCATTTTCCTTGTTTTTTTAGATGATGCATTTGTCACAGCAGGCATCATCTTAAAAGAGGCATTTCCCATTATCTCTCACACTGCCTTTTCTACAATGGTGCTTGCCATTCTCTCTCTCTCTCTCTCTCTCTCTCTCATATTGATATTAGAAATAATAAGTTAAAAACAAACATGTGTTGACTGGTTAAAATAGGGCAAGTTAGTAACTCAAAATGTTCTTTATTCAATTAAGCACCTAAACATTTGAACCCCAGTTAGAAGTTATGTTCCTGCAACTGTAATGGGCAAATAAACTATTTTGGGCAGAGAGGTTTTAAAATGTACTCATCTACTGTGGTCAAAATGGCTGTTTCCTCAACTGCTTGCCCCCACCCCCTTTCAGCTCCAGTTTGGAGGTTCTTCCTGTGTTCCGCCATTGAGAGATGGGGGCATTTGTAGGGACTGGATCCTTTCTACCAACTAAACAAAGAAAGCTGGGTGTATGAATTATCTGATTAAGTCCAGAGTACCTTATAAGTATGACTCTGACTCACACTTAACAAGAACACTGACAAAGCACAATGGGTCATGTATGCTACTCAGTGCCTCGATCAGTCCTATCGGGGCAAGGCAGCAGTTCTTGCACTGGGTCAGGTTGGATGCAAGCAGCTTAAACTCCTAGCATATTTTGTTACTAATTCCTGGCAAGACGGTCTCTTACATATGCATGTGTGTAGGGCCAGCTCTACAATAAGGCAGTGAGGCAATTGCCTCAGGCGGCAGAGGTGGGCAACCCTCTGCCACCCTCCTCTCTTGGAAGACAGAGCTGTGGGCCTGTCCTGCACCACCTAAACTAGCCTGCTCTCCTTAGGTGTGGTGGAGGATGCTACCCTGTTGCCAGTGTTGAAGGAAGATTCAACTGCCAGTCAGGTTCTGTAAGTGAAACTTGGGGAGGGGGAGGCGCCGTCTTGTCCTTTGCCTCAGGCAGCAAAATGCCTTGGGCCAGCCGTGTGTGTGTGTGTGTGTGTGTGTGTACACAACATGTGCACACATGATCCTTTAAGCTGATTGTGGCCTTTGTAGATAAAGGTATATTCCTTAGCATACAGGGTTAGAAGACACTTTAGCCTAACATTTTATGCTAAATATAATGGACAGTTATGTTATTACACAATAAAATGCAGTTATAATATTTAGGCATTGCAGGGGACTCCAATAGGCTTTCAATAAAATATTAATATAGGGACATGTTGGGTTTCCCAAACCTGAAAACTGCATCCTATCCCCTATATCAGGGCTCTCCAACGTTGGGTCCCCAGATGTTGCTGGCCTACAGCTCCCAGCATACCCAGCCAGCATGGCTAATGGCAAGGGATTCTGGGAGCTGTAGTCCAGCAACATCTGGGGACCCAACGTTAGAGAGCCCTGCCCTATATTGTTTAACACAGATGATCCAGAGTGAGCAAACAGGAGCAATGAAGAGGGAGTTTTAAATGGGAGCACTGCCATGTGCTCTAAAGCAAGGGTGGGCAGAAAGTAGATCTCCAGATGTTTTGGATTTCAGCTCCCAGGATTCCTGACAATTTGCCATACTGGCAGGGGCTTCTGGAAGTTGAAGTCTAAAACATCTGGAGATTTGCCTTCTGTCCACCCCTGCTCTAACAACAACAACTCAAAGAAACATAAGGAGCTTTCTGATGAGCTCAGAATTAAAATGACATATAGGAAATGGAAGGCGGGGACCACGTACTAAGAATGAATACAAACAAGCAGCCAAAGATTATAGGAATAGTTTGAGGAGGGTTAAAGCTCAGAATGAGTTTAGGCTTGCAAGGAATGTTAAAAATAACAAAAGGGTTGGACTATGTTTGGAGGGAAAGGAAGAACAATGAAATGAAATAATTCATCTTCAGGGCCTGATGAATTACATCCTGGTATTAAAGGAACTTGCTGGTGTAATCTCAGAGCCTCTCTCTATAATTTTTGGAAATTCTTGGAGAACAGATGAAGCGCCACAGGACTAGAGGCAGGCAAATGCTGTCTTCATCTTCAAAAAGGAGGTGCGGGAGTCTAGGCAACTTAGTGTGAAATTGATACCTGGAAAGGTTCTAGAACAGATTAAGCAGTCTGTCTGTGAACATTTAGAGGGAAATGCTGTGATCAGAAAGAACTAGCATGAGTTTCTCAAGAACAAGTCACGCCAGTCTAGTCATATCTAATTTTTGAGTTACTAGTTACATCAGGGGAAAGATGTAAATGTAGCCCATATTGATTTCAGCAAGGCTTTTCACACTTGCTGGCAAACTGGTAAAATGTGGGCTAGATTATGCTACTGTGTTCGGTAGATTTGTAGGGATTGATGGACCACTCCCAACAAGTGCTCATCAATGGCACCTCGTCAACATGGAGGGAAGGTACAAGTGGGGTGTTGCAGGCCGGGTTCTATCTTGGACCCAGTGTTAATATCTGCATTAATGACTTGGACAAAGGAGTAAAAGGGATGCTCATCAAATTTGCAGATGACACCAAACTGCATAGGGTAGCTAATACCCTAGAAGACAGAAGCAGGATTCAAAATGATTTTGACAAGATGGAGAACTGGGCCAAAATGAATAAAATTCATCTCAAGAGAGATAATGTAAAGTTCTGCATTTAAGTAGGAAGAATTAGTTGAACATATACAGAATCGGTGACACCTGGCTTGACACAGTACATGTGAAAAGGATCTAGGAGTTTTAGTAGATCACAAGCTAAACATGAGTCAGCACTGCAATGCAGCAGCTAAAATGGCTAATGTAGTTCTAGGTTGCATCAACAGAAGAATAGTGTCCAGACTGCAAGAACAAATGGTACTGTTTTGTTCTGCTTTGCTCAGACCTCACTTGGAGTACTGTGTCCAGTTCTGGGCACCACAGTTTAAGAAGGATAATCAACAAACCGGAATGTGTCTAGAGGAGGGTGATGAAGATGGCGAGGGGGCCTGGAGAACAAGTCTATGAGGAAAGGTTAAAAGAGTTGGGCATGTTTAGCCTAGAGATGAGACAAGATTAGCTACCATTTATTTATTTATTTAAATTTTATTTATACCCCGCCTTTTTTCCTGCAAGGAACCCAAGGTGGCTTACATAATCCTCCTCTCCATTTTATCCTCACAACAACCCTGTGAGGTAGGTTAGGCTGAGAGTCAGTGACTGGCCCAAAGTCACCCAGTGAGTTTCATGGCCAAACGGGGACTAGAACGCGGATCTCCAGAGTCCCAGTCCAACACTCTATAGCCATTTGAAGATGGCTATATCATAGCCATCTTCAAATATTTGAAGGGTGGTCACATAGATACTGGAGCAAAAATGGTTTTCTATTGCTCCACAGCAGCCTCCCCCAACCCCCTCCAGATGTGTTGGGACTACAACTCCCATGGTCCCCAGCCAACAGGGACCTAGTGGGTGATAGGAGTTGTAGTCCAACACATCTGGACAGTGCCAGGTTGGGGAAGGCTGGTCCAGAGGGAAGGACCCCAACCAATGGGTTCAAATGACAAGGGGATTTTGGCTAAACATTAGGAAGAACTTCCTGATGGTATGAGCTGATCAACAACAGAACAGACTTGACTCAGAATGTGGTGGACTCTCCTTCATTAGAAGTTTTTAAGCAGAGGCTGATAGAAAGCCTCCTATCAGGGAAGCTGTAGTCCGCATTGGCAGGAGGTTGGACTAGATGATTCTGAAGTATGGTGTCACTATCTTGATGACACCCAATTATCTCTGCTTCTCGAATTGCAGTGGGATGCCTAAGCAGGTGCCCCAAAGTAGTGAAGGACTGGATGAGGGCTAATGAATTGAAGCTCAATTCAAATATAAGCTAGAGGTGTTGGTAGTGGCAAATTTGTTATGCTATTAGAGGTTTAGCTTATTTTAGACTGGATCTCTTTCTCCCTCACAAGTTTTCACTCTGTAGTTCCTTGCTACTTTGTGCACCAGCTGTGCCCTTTACAAGACAACAAAGGTTCTAGCCACCATGATACCTACCGTAGCAACCTCTGGATTGACTACTGCAATGTGTTCTATAGAGGGTTGCCTTTGAAAAGTTTTCATTAGTGGAAGGTGTGGCGGCCTGATGGATATTGCCCACAGAGGCCATCTACATCTATTTGGAAATATTTGCATGGTTGCCAGTCTCCAGTCTCAATCCAAATTGCTAGTTTCAACTTTTAAAAATGTGAAGTATCTGTGGGGCTAGGGTATCTGAAGGAGTGTGCTCCCATATATGCATTAAGGAGTAAGGCCTGCCTATGTTTCCGTGGAAGTACAAACTGCAGGGCGGTGGTATAGATCTCAAGGCTTCTCTGTGCTTGAAAGAGAAGGGGCAATCTCCCTTTGCTAAAAAATTATGCCTTCTTGACTTCCATTCAAGCCATCACGTGTTAGCCAGTACCTTTTTTTTTAATGGAAGGCCTTTTGAGTTATAGTAATGAGTGGCAGCAACAGCATCTACTTTAAAAGTCTGGTTGGTTTTATGTATTTGCATTTAGTTGGTGTATGCTTTTTAAAAAATTCCCTTTTAAAAATTGTGTGTTGATTTCATCAACTGCTTTAGGAGACTCTGTATTGAGCTGCTACATAAAACTTCAAAAATAAATGACATACCGGTAGTTAGTGATAACCTATCCATACTATTTCATGAATTTAAGACACGTTTATTGTTTTACAATGCAGAAAAATATGGAGGTTAACTCCTCTGTCACTTTAGCACTCAATAATAATTTATATAGCACTTTTTCAATATTCAGTGTGCTTCACATTCACTACTCCGTATAGTCCTTAGAAAAGGAAGGTATACACAACAGTATTCCATCATGTCATGGCTCCCCACCCTTTACCTCTCCGAAAAATGTGTGCTGCCCTTCTCCAGCATCTTGTTTAATGGATGGGGGTAGACACCAACACATTATTTCCCTACACTATGACTCTCCTTCCTTACCCCCCTGGTCAATAGCAAAGCTCCTTCCTTCCTTCCTTCCTTCCTTCCTTCCTTCCTTCCATGGAATAGGATATTGTGCTGCAGAATAAGACCAGGGCTAGTGCAGTGTGTGTGTGTGTGTGGGGGGGATGTGGTGGGAGAAATCTGATCTAGGGGGCAGGGAAGACAGAGGCCATAGGCCATGGCATAGACTATGTCGGCCTAGGTCAGATCGTGGCTTTGGCTTTCTATAAAGCTTTAATTAACATGACACCACAGTGTAAAGCAGAGTTTTAATGTGCTTTACAAGCCTCAGCAAGAGTAAGCATCTACAGCTTGTTAGTCACAGCAAGTTGGGCAGCTGAACTCTTACGCATTTCACATTCACATACCTTATGTGCAAAGTTACCTTTTAAGATAGATGAAGGTACAATACCAGAACCATGATACAGCTGCAGCTCAGTGCAACATCATATGCATTGGAAGACTCAAGTTGATTATTTTCTCCAACAAGTAACGTCAGATCTATAATACATTTATGCTTCCATGTAACTTAAGACAGGGATGCCAGTCCCAAAAGTACATCTTGAGGTACACCCACAAAGCATGTTTATAACTGTTATTGTACTTATGAATGGAGCACACAAGAGTAATTTTGAAGGCGGTCCTTTTATTCCTGGAGTTCCACTTGAGGGGAAGGCAGAGGAGAGGAGGGAGAAAAACAGTTCCAGAAACATGGTTGCTTAGGCAATGAAACTAGATAGTAGCATGCCCCAATTCCCAACTCTTCCGGTGGGCATATCTGCATTGTACATCACATACTATCACCATTATGTATAAACTTTCCTCACTGCTGCTAAGCAGAGACAAATGAACAGGAGTTTGGCAGGGCTCTCCAACCTTGGGTCTCCAGATGCTGTTGGCCTACAGCTCCCAGCATACCTAGCCAGCATGGCTAATGGCAAGGGATTCTGGGAGCTGTAGTCCAGCAACATCTGGGGACCCAAGGTTGGAGAGCCCTGGACTAGAGCAACTGGAAAGAGTACAGAGCTCCTCAGAAGTGCTAATAGAGAACAGATCAGGCCCATTAAGACAGGAGAGAATCTAAGAGTAGATACAAGTTTAAACAGAAGTGGGGGAAATAAACACAGGTAGGGACTGGGTTAAAAAGGGGGAAGGAAAAAACGAGTCAAGACAGGAATGTAGACCAAAGTCCTCAAAAGGCAGGGAGAACAAAGAGAAGTGACCCAGGTCAACAAATCAGGCTGGAGTTTTGGCAATCACAAAGGAAAAAGCTGGGGGGGGGGCACACAGAACTGAGTACAACTGCTCCTAACCTTAGGAGCACAGTGCTCCAACCATAGTTTTGGCAAGACAGGAACCTGCAGATATCATAAAAAGAGAGGACCCCTCTCAGCTCTCAAATATTTAAACCAGAGCTTAATCAAGTACACTTTTCAATGTCAGACAAAAATTTGGTTGTCAATTCATTGGAGGGGCTGCCAACAAGGGAGGGACCATAGCTCATTGGTAGAACACATGCAGAAGGTTCCAGTTTCAATACCTGGCATCTCTAGTTAAAAAGATACAGTGGCAAGTGATGGGAAAGACTTCTTCCTAAGACACTGGAAAGATGCTGCCAGTCATAGTGGACAATAATGGGCAAGATAGACAAATAGGAAACTGCCTTGCAACAGCTTAGACAATGTCCTATTGAGCACCTAACACCACACAGGTCACAGAGACACAATGAACACCCTGTTCCAGTTTTGATGAAAAAGATGTTTCCAGTTTATAATCAATGCTAAAACACAAAAATGTGTCACTGACAGCAACATTACTGTGCCTTTCTGTCTAACACTTAGAGCTACACTTAAATATTTATATCTAAATCTTATCTAATACTGATGGAACTTGATTGCACCCGAGTTTTTACTATGAGAGAGACTATTCCACATTCCCAAATTTGATGAAATATAAATTAAAAATGGCTTTCCCTTCTAGCAACAAGTGGTAGATTTTATTAAATCAAATAGCCTTACACTTGAGAAACGGTCCCTTTCATTGGTGTGTTTGCAATACGTACATTTAACAGATCTTGGGGATAAATCACACTTTAAAAAAATTACAGAAAGGACTCTACCTGCAATATAACACAGAACTGGGACCCACAATTAAACTTGCCCACGGTCTATTCATACTTGCAGTGCATTCTCCATTTTTAAACTGTATTTTTCAAACTGGGTCTATATGTCTGAGTCAGCTCTAGGATATTGTTTGGGACCAGGTCACCTTAATTCATACATGGTATATTCTCAGCCAAGTTTTTAGTCTTAGACGGCCAGAAATTTTTAAAAAAGTTTTGAAGGTGGAATTGAGTTAATTTAAAAAAAGGGGGGGGAAGACATACACATCAACAAAGTCTGTAATTAGCATGCCATGTTCAAGTAGAATTTCCAAGGGAGGAAGGGGTAAGAAAGGTACACTGGTATAATCCAGAAGTTAAATGACAGGCTTTCAGAGGCATGAGAAGGTGCAGAGATTGGCCAAGGATGGAAGGCAGTAACAAACACTCTATCGGCCACATGGAAACCAGTGAAGAGATGCTGCTCTTTCTAACTTGGGGCAGGCTGATGTCCCACACTCAGCCAGAGCATTGGCATGAAACTGCTCAGCACCTGGTGATGTATGCACATGCATCTACTTCTGCACCACAGCAGTGATTAGTCAGGACTTCCAATTAACAAATGAATTCAAAATAGTTTCAGTATTACCAAGAACAGTGCAATACTAACGTGAGGTACCACAGTTGAACTGAGAAATGAGGTTAACTGTTCTGCAGCAAGCCAGCCCACCACCACCACCCAGAGCACATGAGGCTGGAAATAACTGCTGGGAGACTGAAGACATGCACACTAGACATAGAATAAGGGGAAGGATAAGACTGGAAAGCTTTAGTCCAGGCACTGAGTAGAACTGGAACATGCTCTGCTCTGCAGAGCATCATGCAGGTCTGTGCAGGCCCTGGGCGCCCAACCATGGAAGCCAATAGAAGAGAGGAGCAGGACCTTGGACCAAGCTACATGAGACACAAGGCATATGGAACGAGATTTCCCAATGGTTTCATTTTTACTATGCTCTATTCCACACTAAGAGGTCCCCCAAAGCTGCCCCACAGTGTAATAATACAGCTACTCACATTCCCCCCCCCCCATTGGGGGGGCTAACAGCAGCTTCAGGGCACAGTTTAGTCTGGGAAAATTGAGTGTGGGAGGAAAAGGTTAACCCCATGCTTTCAGTGCTGCTATCAAAATTCAGAGGCCTCACACCTGCTTTACAATAAAGAGTATGCCAGAAGATTTGATCCCAGAACTCCCACTTCTTGTGTGGTTTGCCCCTCTGCCGAGGGTGCAGAGGGCTCAAGATTCCAGGCTTGAGTATGTGCATGCTTCCCACATCAGCACAGTTGGCAGGTGATCCCTTCAGAGTCATCCCTTTGGAAAACATTACTCGGACAGCCAACAGCATCACTTTGTTTCTTGAAGGGTATAGTGGTACAGGGGAAGGAAGAAGATAAAAGATGGTCTCAGTTCCTACAGAGGCTCCCAGCAGAAGACATAAACACACCCACACCTCCAGTTCTCCTAGTCAATTCATATCAGGTCCTATTGGAGTTTCACAAGAGAAATTAAAGCTAGAAACCAGTATGCTACCACCAGAAGTAGTGGAACTGCCTCTGCTACTGCAGTGTTCCAGGTTTTCCTTATTCCCATCACGCCACGTCCCAGTGATAAAGCTCACAGTCTGTCATCCCAGAGAAACCTGTGGGCGTTGCCTAGACATGGTCTACAAGTCTAGAAGGAGCCTTAAAATGTTGCCATCACTGCTACAGTGCATTGTGGTAACACTGCAAGTCAACTGGGGTGGGACGGATAAAGGGGCAGGCATGCACAGGGCAGGTACCAATTGCTTCCTAACGGCTACTGGTGGTTGCTCTTGCATTTCAGCTGCCATACCTTATCTTCTCCCAGTCCCCATCTCCACTAGCAGACTGGATGGATATTACACAGGGTCCAGAGAAAGATACTTGAAAAGACATTAAGAAGGCCAGGATCCATTGCTTGGGGCAGGGGAGAGAGTTGCTTACTTGTTTCCTAGAAGTTACTGGTACACAGTGTTCACCAGGGGGAAGCAAGGATGGTGGGGTAAGGAAGAAAGAAAGAGAGAGAGAGAGAGGGAGAGGGAGGAGCGAAATGCAGAAGGACCCCCTCCCCAACCATTAAAAATGTACATATGCTATTTACATACATTCATAGATATATCGTTATAAATATATAAAACAAACTCCAGTAGGTGAGCAGATGGGAGGGCCAAAGGCTGGGGCCAGGGCCAGCCCTGGAATGTTCCAGCAGCTCCTGCCACCATAATTCTGCCAGGGAAGAGGCGTGGCAGGGTGATCCCTCGGCAGTGCCCTGAAGGTCTTTGCAGAGTCGCCTCCTGTCCCCATTCCTGGAGCACTTCCTCTGCAGGGTGGGGAGTCTGCTGCCTCCCTGAAATGACGAGCCCATACACATGCAGCCAGGATGTGCAGCTAGACTGTAAGCCAAGCCAGGGCTAGGCCAGGACCACCTCTTTGGTTGAGTCAGCTCACGGCTTGGCCCGGCTTATAGAAATAATGGACTGGCTGGGCCTATAGGCGAGTGGGTTCCTCTTCACTTTCACTGCAGTTCCCACAACAGTCCTGGAAAGTGGAGGGAGGGAGGGAGGGGTGGAGGAAAGCAAGGGGAAAAGGGGAGCACACAGCAAGCACAGAGTGAGTACAGTTATTATTCCAACACACAGGCAGGGATAGGATTCTATCCCCATCCCCCTCAGAAAGGCACCACCGCTCAGAAATAAACTCTTGGGCCCAGCACCAAACATGCTAGTCTGCTAGTGGAACTGCTCCCAAGACTGGTGCCCTGTGGCAGCCAAGCTACATGACAGGAGAGAGAAGCTTGCTGGACCTTCGACCACACTTCTTATTCACAGCCAGGCTGTGCTTTTTTTCACACCCTTTCAGTGCATACTTATGGGCTGTGGCCATTAGTGGCCCAGTGCAGAGCCAGGAGCTGGAAGTTACTCCACATTAGCGAACCCAGTACAAAGGTGGGATCTTACGTAGGTCCAGTAAAACTGCAGCTGGAAGAAGGTGTACAACATGGAACTATGAACCATGGAAGCATCTGTGCAGTACATTAGGCCTAACTGTACAAAGTGGGAAGCGCCCAGAGCACCAGCAAGCTCTCAGAAAGTGCTTAGGGTCTTTGGGTGCAGGATGAAGAGGGAAAAACCCTTCCGCTTACCAATAAGAGGGCCACATAAAGGAGGCTTGGCAGCAGGAGAAAAGGTGTGTTTAAAAAAAGATCCTACTGCCTCCATGCTGGAAGAAGGCAAGACATTCATGGCGCTTTGCAAGAAGCAGGATTAGTGGCTTGAGGGGCTATTAATGCACACAAACAGCATATTCTTGAGGGGGGAGGAGAGGGGAGGGAGAGGGAGGTACTGGAGAGGTAGAGTCCTCATCCCCTTGTCTTGTCATGTCCGCAGGGGAGTTTGGGGCACCAGGTAGTCATTTTCCTGAGCAGAGCAGCCGGGAGGGAAGAGGTTGCTCACCTCTGGAAAGAGAAAACATGCGGTGAGAGCCCCAGCCAGAGACAGCCATGCTGTCTCATAAGGCTTCTCCTGGCCTACAAGGATAGCTACCACCAAACAGAGCCACCAAACAGGGCCCAGGGGAACTAGGAAACTGAGCTGTGTTAGAAACTGACGAGCCCAGGTAGAAGGGGAAGATGCCAATTCAGATGGGCTTTCACTGCTATGTATAAATATTGTAAACATAAATGAATAAAAATAATGTACACAGGATGCTGGTAGAAAGCTAGGCCCCTGGCATTGGGGAAACAATGCTTCTTCCTAAAAGACCCTGCAACAAGCACAGGCTCTGTGCACAGGGCTACACTCTTAAATCATGGAGACGTAAGAGGGAAAGGGTTAAGTTTCAGAGAAGAACAAATTAAACTTCCCAAAATGTTCCTAGCTCTTCTTCCACTGCTGGCTTAGAGCTTTCCAAAAGGAAAACGACCAGTCTGGGCTGGGCTGGCCATGTACAAGAGGCCTTCCGGTGGTGTGAGATGGCTTTTCCCTTACTTGCCCAGAGCCACAGGACTAGTAGAACCAGGAGGAGCAAGGCTGTCTGTGAATTAAAACCCAAGAAGCTCAGAATGATTACAATCTGCTGCCAGCCAAGTATCAGGCACACAAGACTGGGAGCTGTTGGGTAAAAAACCACCAAGATGAGCTGCTGATTATGCAGGGGAGAAATTGCTGTGGATGTTAGGTGCTCACATCTGGAGCACTTATGGAGCTTGTTAGTTGACTGAACTAGCTGAGCTCCAGGGACGCTATGGTAGAGGATATTGTGGCGTAACCCCACAATTCAGTTCCCTGGTGTATGTCTGATTAGTATGTTTAGTGTGTCTAGAATGTTGAACCCCGTGGGTGTGGTTTGTGATGCCTTGGAAAGGGTGGGAGGAGGAGTATATAAAGAGTGTTTGAGTGATGTCAGAGTTCGTTAGGCAGTTAGTCGAGTTGAGGGAGTTAGTGGAGTGTTGGTTAGTGTGTTATGGGAGAGTGTTTGGAGTGTGGGGAGAGTTGGGGAGTTAGGTTAGTTGGATTATTTGTGTCTTGTCAGGAGTTTTAAGAGGAATCAGTGATTGTACGAGGAGTGAGAGTATTTGGAGTTATAGGGACTTAGGTTAATTATAAAGTGTTTGGTGTAGGCAGGTTTATTTTCTGGAACTAAGATTTTGAGAATTAAAAGAAACTTATTTTTATTTTGTTTGCTACCCAAATCCTACGTGTCAGCTTGGTGTTATTAACCTGCATTACTTTCAAATCTACACACACAGCTTTGTACCCTCAGTATCATAAATTTAAAAATAGATCCTTAAAAACCAGAATTAATCTTTTCCCTCATTAGTAGGGGAAAGGTTTCATTTGACCCTCCACTCAGGTTTTTAAGTGTTGATGCTTAGCCTGAGAAGGGTTTATGCGCGTGGTCCTAAAGTGTAAGGGACTATGTCGTCGCAGATATACTTCCAGATTTACCTGTCGGCTGAAGAGACGTTGGAGTAGACCCTTTTTGGGCAGGACAGGCTGCTGCCCCTTCCAGTCCAGGTCAGGAGGTACGGCTCCGTCTGGCCCAAAGACATTCAGCTCCTTGAAACACTCCATGTCTATCATCTAGGGGGAAAGAAAAAGATGCAGAATGCACCATTGGCCTTCTCTGCTGAGGGACCCCACTGACAGGATGCCCCCATGGCACTAGTCCCAAGTTAGCTGTTTATACAATACTTCAGCCAGCCAGCTGTGGAACCGTTTTGCACCCACCCTCTGGCAAGAGCAGATGACCCGGTATATATTCTCCTTTCTGAAGCACCAGTCCCCCTGGAGCTCAGCAGAACACCTACCTCATTTTGCCAGGGAATAGGGACACTTCCTGTCGCAAACTTGTGGTAGAAGTCATGGTCCGTGGACTCCAGTTCTACCCCCTTGACTGTGCTGAACTGCTCAATGTCCAAGACGTCCTTGCAATAAATAGCTTGGGGCTAAGCAGAATGCAGAAAAGAGCACTATAACGGGCTTATTCTCCTACGCTTGAACACAGCGAGCGTACGCTGGACATGCATTCTGAACTCACATCGGGTTTGAATGGTGGATCGAGTATCCCTGCTTCCAACCGCTTGAAATTCAAGTGTTTAAAGAGTGAGTGCTCCTTCACCTCCTGGGCACCAGCACCTCGACATCCCAGCCGTTCCAGTGGGTCTTTGCACAGCAGCTAGAACACAGCACAGTAAGTCAAAGGGAGGACTCTGCACTGCTATATGGCTAGAGCTACAATCCAGAGAGACAAACAGAACCTAAATTGAAAACTGCTTCAAAGGGAGGGGCCATAGTTCATTGGTAGAGCACCTGCTTTGCATGCAGAAGGTCCCAGGTTCAATCTCCGGCATCTCCAGGTAGGGCTAGGAAGGAATCTTGCCTGAAACCTGCTGCCAGTCAGTGTCGACAATACTGGGCTAAATGAACCAGTGGCACTATGCCCTTCCAAATCCCCACAACTGTCAACCCAAGTACCTTGTAAGTTCAGGGACAAAATAAAGCTGTGAATAAAAGAGCCTTTGGGGGTTCTCTCTCTCTCTCTCACACACACACACACTCACCTCATGTGTGAACCGGCTGGGGTGTGTGGGGTGTGCATAGTTGGCGTGTGGAGAAAGAGGCCTTTGGGGGTTCCTGCAAGCATGCACACACACACACCCTCATGTGTGAGGGCTGGGGTGTGTGTGTGTGCATAGTTCCTCTTGAATGGGTGGCGCCTGGAAGTCCGGAGGAGCCAGGCTGAAAGCTTTCATATGTAAATGTAGTCAAACCCAGTAAGTCATGAGTTCCCTTCCCCCTGCCTGGCCAGGTGAAGTGCATTATGATCGGCTAAGAGGCAGCAGAGCTACAGGGAGGAGGGGAGGGGGGAAAAAGGTATATTTCCCAAAGCGTAGGTTTTAGTCTTTGTTCTTTGGTCTTAGATCGCATGGCTACCCGGCTGTGGAGTGATGGCGGTAAGCCAAAGACCCCAGGTAGCTCCTGGTGAAAATTAGCTGATTGAGGGCTCCAGTGAAAGCATGTCTTGTGGAGGGCTATCCATCTTGGACCTGCGGGTAGATGGTATAGTTCCCCCCGGGTGGCAGGGCTGTGCTGGATCTAACCCTTGAAGAGAACGCCCTCAGGTAACAGGTGTGTGCCTGAGAGATATTAAGGAATCAGGTTTTATTGTTTTGTAGCTCTATTTCTGTGTACTAAAGTGTCTCTCTCTTTATTTTGTGTACTTCTCTCATTTCCCTAATCTTGTTGTAAAATGCTACCAGAATAAACCTTGTCCTGGTTTTACCCCACATGGTGTTTGTGGATTGCTCTGCTTGGTTCAGTATCTAAATCAAAGTTACAGAATTAAAGGCGAGTCCCTCAACAGAGATCCAAGTAGGATTGCAGACAGCTGAGGCTGGCAATCTGGTACCTTGAGATCTCTGGTGGTCTTGGTTCCTTTGGAGTAGGAAAGGGTGGGGGTGTGGCGGGCCAGCCAGCCCCCCCTTCCTCCACAAAAGCCACTTAAACTAAGTGTTGGGAAAGGGTCTAGTGATGATAACTACAGACTGCAGCATCCTTAATATCACATGCAGACAGACTATAGTGTGGTGAGGGGATATCTAGATTTCAAGCAAGCGACCTTCCTCTCAACTACTGCTTATCCAAGCCTGGTGTTGGCAGAGCAAAAGGAGGTACAGTGTGGAAAGATTAAATTGACTGGGGGGCAGGAGAAAAAGAGGGAAATGAAGCCTGCTAATTCTTTCTAATGTTTGTGATTGTTATGTGTGCCACAACACCTATGAGTGGGACTGGGACACACAGTAAGTGACATTTCACATTCCACCCTTAGTACTTCCACCTTTACTCAAAAATGTGGAGAAGGGATTCTTGAAACTATTGCTGGTTAATTAACCATTTACTGGTTAATTAACAATCCAGAGGCCTCCTATTCAAATGAAAACCTCTACATTAAGCTATTCACAAGGCTCTTTTCCTAGGGCCTTAGCCCTAGTAATCTAACTGGAGTATACGAGTTAACAAGGTGAGACAATGAAGGACTTAAAGTATTTGTTATCTGCTTGATGCCGGGTATATGCTGTAGGTAGGAATATGGATGTTTATGGCAGAGCTGCAGCTAAGCCATATTGCACCACACATTAAGTCTTGTTAGGAAGCTATAGTTGCCTTGAACTGGTTTGTAATGGTGTACTGGTTTGATTCCCTGGCTTTGGAGAGGGCCCTGCACACAAAACCAGCTCCAGAAGCATAGCAAGAGTTGTGATGCTCCTCGTGATAGTTACTTTCCAGGGAGCAGCTTTCCCCTCAAGGCACCCACAACCCACTCTGAAGAGGGCAGCCCCTGCCAGCCTTTGCAATGGTAAAAGGAGGGTGTCTGGCTTAAGCCTAAGGAGGCAGCCTGTGTACCATGGAACAGAGAGAGCGTGAAGCGGGTGAGAACTTCTCAGAGTACTCCTCCTGCACTTCCTTCACCAGGCGCTCCACTTCTTCACGCTTGATCTTCTTCCTGCGCTGCTGGAATGGAGACTGGCCCTCAATCATCTCATAGAGAAGGCATCCTAAGGCCCACCAATCAGGGCTGAACATGTACCGCTCATTCTTCACCACTTCAGGAGCTGCAAAAAGAACCATTTAAACAAGACTGCACATATTTTTCAAATACACAGAACTGGGTATTAGGGGAAGGTTTTTAAGTCAGTGGTAGAGCACATGCTTTGTATGCAAAAAGTCCCAGGTTCAATTGCTGGCGTCTCCAGGTACAGCTGGGGAAGACTCCTGACTGAAAACCTGGAAAGCCACTAACACAAACCAGTGTAAACAATACCGAGCTAGACAGATCAGTGCTTTGACTCAGTTTAAGGCAGCTTCCTTTGAATCCAACATCCTATGGTAAGAATTATGCTGGTTTCCCAGCCTTGTGTTTACTGTGGTGGTGGAAGATGGGGCGCTTGTTGCAATTGCCTTAGGAAGAGCCAGCAGTGAGAGTACTTACCATCTTCCCCTCCCGCCGCCCGCTAAGGTGCAAAATGGACCAAAAAGAGGAGCCATCTCACCCTGTAGACCTGTGTAAAGATGGCCTCTTGGCTTTCATACACATTGACCATCAGTGTCTCATAAATCCTGTGCATTCTCCTCCTCCACCCAAACAGCACATGGTAGAGGTCATGTTTATAGAATGTCTACCAAAATACAATTTAAGTGAATGTAGGCCAATTTGCATCATCTGAATATTTCATTTCAATCACAATCAGGTTTTCAGACTGCAAACTTGGATGGTGTGGGCATAGAATGTGCCACCACAAATCAACAGCAAAATTGAACTACACTTGCTTTTGCCAATTCTAATGAATTCAATTCATCTCAGGTTAGACCTTCTGATGTTTCGAAGAGAAGGGTGCAAATGAACTTGCTTTTGTTTGGGCACTGGAAAATTGCTCATCCCAGACCTTCCTAGCAGCTGCCTCAGCTTCTCCAGCATGGAGCAAACCAAGGTACATCTTCACAGAAATATTAGGGATATTTGTTTGCTTTATGAGCCATTACTTCACCTCCATCTAACACCACAGAAAGCAAATAGGACTTGGGACTCAAATGTAATAGCAGAGGGGGGGGGAGGGGAGTTTTGGATACAATAAGGTATTGTCAAAATAGAAGCAAATGAAGTGGACTGTATAGTGATAAAAGATAAATGCAGTTTCTTAGTCTGATGTATACTTTGACTTCTTATTAGTGTGCTAAGCCTAATCTTAGGGTTTAATTTTCACTGGATTCCCTGCCCATTACAATGGCATCAACTTCTGTTCTGTACTGCAAGCTTTGACCAGAGATTGCTTTTACCCTGTCCTTGGTCTGATATGCTTCATGGCCTCCATGTTGACCCCAGTCAACTCACCAGGGCACTTTTTGGATACTCACCCATGTAGCCAACTGTTCCCACCCGACCTTTTATCGTCTGTCCCTCCGGAACATAGACAGCGAGCCCCAGGTCAGAAATGCGGATGTGACCTTATCAAAGGAAAGTGAGTCATGCGAGTGTCCAGTCTGCAGGTTTCCCTCCACCCACAAAGCCAGTTATAAAAACTGGAGAGGCATTGAGTTGCCTATGAATGGAGCCAGAGAATCTAGGACAGACATTTTACTCACCATGGTCATCCAGCAAGATATTCTCTGGCTTCAAGTCCCTGGGAGAAGGTAGATTTTGTAAGACACAAACCTTATTGGGTTGCTCCTTCAGGACTACCCCATGAGGAGCATCGGAAAACCTTAAAGCAAGATTTAGGAATGCCAAGAGAATTCCCTCTATGGCTCATGCTGGCTCAGCTTGTCTGAGTGTGGAAAGCTAAGCAGGGTCAGGCCTGGTTATTACTTGGATGGGAGACCCCTCCTCTAGTTTCCTGCACTGAGCAGAGGGTTGGATTCGATGGCCTTGTAGGCCCCTTCCAGCTCTATGATCTATGAATCTATGAACCTCAAATCTCCGTATTCCATGAGAAGATATGAGCTATAGCCATCTCTTGCATCAACAGGCCATTTGTCAGGCAGGACCAGCTTCCTAGCCCTCACCAGCAGTTTTTCCCCACTTCCTCCAACCAGAGAATCGAAAGGTACCAGACTTTTGTCAGCTTCTGACCAATAACTTTTACAATGCGGTAGCAGCCCTTGAGGCATTGCACAAATCCTTGCTGGAACAGAATCCCAGCCTAAGCCCCAGCTATGCCTAGGAGAAAGCTCTGTCCTCACCTGTACACTATCCTCTCATGGTGGAGGTCTTCTAAGCCACAGCAGATTTCAGCAGCATAGAAAATAGCCCGGGGCTCCTCAAAGCCTGCTTCTCCCATGTGGTAGATGTGGAACTTCAGGTCCCCGCCATTCATGAGAGTCAAGACCAAGCACAGGGCATCTTTAGTTTCATATGCATAGGCCAAACTCACCTACAACACAAGCAGGCCAGTCAACCCCTAGGAAAGCAGCAGAATAGCCTCACGCAGTACAGTACCTACACACAACATTGTGCCAACCTTTACAAAAACACCAGGTATGTGCAGAGATGCTGCTCCAGCAGTAGTTAGAACTTTCATGTACAGGAAGAGTGAGTTATCATGTGAGCTATCAAACTTAACTTCACATTAAGTGGTGAGGAAGAGCGGAGAGGGATGGAGGAAGTAGAGGCAAAAGAGAAGGGACTGGACATGATGGGGAGCTGCAATGCCAAGAGGAATGGAGGAAAGGTCAGAATGCAGTTGTCAGAGCAGCAGCACAAAACAGAACACAGCATGGTTTTCAGTACTCTCCAGACTGTGCCAATATTTTTATACAGTTCGCAACACACGCAGAACTGCAGGGGACACACGTGCCTCACACTCACAGCCTGTCAGATCTTTCCCAGCTAGAAAGAATTCCCTTGCTCTGTTACTGCTCAGCACTGTAACAGCAAAGTCACGGCTAGGAGGACCGACATTCAGGTGTCTCCTGGCTGGACTGAGAATTTCAAAAGATCCCCCAGAGTGCACGCTCATGCACAGCTCTATTTGTGCTCTATGTGTGCTCTATTATGTGTGGTCTATGAAACTCACTGGGTGACTTTGGGCCAGTCACTGACTCTCAGCCTACCCTACCTCAGAGGGTTGTTGTGAGGATAAAATGGAGAGAAGGAGGATTATGTAAGCCGCCTTGGGTTCCTTGCAGGAAAAAAAGGCGGGGTATAAATATAATAAATAAATAAATAAATATTTGGGATTGTTTTTTTAAAATGACCATACTGCCCCACTTCCAATATAAATCCCACCCAATCTCAGAGAAGACTCTGTTTGCACTAAATACACAGACAGTCCCTTCCCTTAGTCCCATACTGAACTCAGACACGAAACCAAGTATTATTCTTTATAGACCAAGCTCCCCTTAAATATCTTTCTAGCCTTTAAGTCAGGGGTGGGCAACTTCAGGAGGTCGGAGGGCCATTTCCCCCCTCCCCCCAATCCCTATGTGGGTGCCAAAACGTTGGGGGGAGATTAGAAAAATGGAAAAAAATAAAAACAAAATGGCATCCGGAGTTGCTATGGAGTGCCAAAAGGGTCAAAATTAGCTTGTTTGCAAGCTAATTTTGACCCTTTTGGTGCTCCATAGCAGCTCCAGATGCCATTTTGTTTGCCTCCCCAAAATAGTGTATTAAAAGATTTTGGGGAGGTCCCCTAAATTTCAGCGGGTGACATGGATTGCACTGAGAGGCTGCACTGGAGGTTGGGGGGGCTGCACGTGCCCCATGGGTTGCATGTTGCCCAGGCCTGCTTTAAGTCAAAAGATCTCAGCAAAAGCTATAGCTGCTCCCAGGGTACCTTTCAGACACTACAGAAAGCACAATTTACTTAGTTTCCCTGCAGTAAAAAAAAGACAACTCCAACCAAGTAGCGGATCTCCGTCTTGCCATCACAATCCCTTAGGGGGCCCTTCATACAGCTGGTTTCATTCCACACTGCAGAAGTAACGTTTGAAAGCCCAGCATCATGCGACCAAGGCCAATGCTTGCCTGGCTAGGAAAGGAGTGATACAACTGAGTGGGAAGGGCCCACACAACTGGCCCTGCCCATATGGTCCTAGTTTTCAACGGTGACAGTGGCAGTGTGGAATGAAGCCAAGGAAAAGCAGGGCTGGCACCTCTTGGGCCATGTATAAACATGCCTTAGAACAGGGGCGGGAATGTGTAACCCTCCTGATCTTGCTGGACTGCAGCTCCCATCAGCTTTAGCCAGCATAGCCAGTGGTGAAGGATTATGGGAGTTCCATTCCATCATCATCTGGAGGGCCACTCATTCCCCATGCCTGCCTTAGAAGGATGGGGGAGTGGGGAGGAGCAGTGCTGTACATAATACTGTACATCATTCTCCAGACCTTGCCCCCAACATTTTCTGGCAATTGAAGATCCTATTTCTTGTCACAGAGGCCCCCAGAGAGTCTGATACTAGCCCGTAAATGCAGCACTGTGGGATTAAGGCCCAGAAGGGGAAAGCCCAACAGCCATATCCTCCTCTTGTTGTCTGGAGAAGAGAATCCACGTATTGTGGCCCTGTGCAGAATGGGGCACGGACACAGTTTCACCAGGGTGGGCAAGAGCCAAGGGCACTGCCATGCCCTGTGTCAACCCTAGTGCAGAAGTAAAGCAGTTCCTATGTACTTACTACAAACCTACTGTTCACTTTCTCCAGTATCTGCTTCTCGTTCAAGGCCATGGCTTCCCCTTTCCGCTTTTTTATCCTCTTCTTCTCAAGCTTCTTGCAGGCATACATCTTCCCGGTGGCCCGCACCTGGCAAGCGCATACCTTGAGGGAAGAAGAAAAAAAATAAGTATTATAGGGTTGGCAGCTCGTTTTTTATCAGCTCTCTATCAGTTAAGGGGTTTATTGGATCCTGAAAACATTACTCTTATTTTGATACCTTGAAGGCAAAAATGCACCTTAGAGATAAAATGGTTTGTTGCAGTACACCTTGAAAGCCTCAGCTTTCACTGGAAACACTGGTTCACAGCTCTGTTGCTATGAAAAGAAGAATGAGATAAACCCAGAGCTCAGAATCAAACAGACAAACAAAAAGAATGGTTCAAGATCTCACTCCTGGTGAATCCCTTGTTTTTGCAACCCTAGCATCCACCTGCTTATAAAGGGCTGTGTATGTCTCTGTGTGTGAAACTTAGGAAGCAGCAAGAATAGAGCTTCAAAATGCTCAGCACAACAGCAAGAAGAATGCCACTCGAGATTCAGAATGGTACTTCTAGGCATCAGCATCATGGGTAACCAGGAGTCCCTTTTTGTAGGGCTCTTATTCTGAAACAGAGAAATATTCCACACTATAGACTCTTGAAAGCAGACAGGGGAGCTACCTCCTCAGGGTTGCTCAGGTTACATACCTCTCCAAAGCCTCCCTTTCCTAGTACACGATACTGACGGAAAGTGTTCTTGGTCACATGCCGCCTGAGAACAGAGCAGAGGAAATGAGAGTGAACTGGAAGTCATCCACTAAAAAGGTGAAATGGTTCTCCTGATCCCCATGCATCCAGAGAACAAAAGCGCTTCTGTTCTGCAATTTATGCAAGCCACATTACCTACATGAGCCTGATCAATTGGAATAAAGCAGGGACTTGGACCTCATAGTTAGCACATTTCAAGGCTAGGCTAACGATAGGAAAAGCCAAAACAACTCTATGATCTATGAAATCTATGACATCCTGAAGAGGACTCCTTTCCACTGTCCTCGAGACTCACCACCAGCCAGTATCTTTCCTCCCACATAACAGACAGCAAAAGTGTTAAGGGCAAAAAATATGCTCTCACACCACTGAGCCCATAGCAAAGTGGGGTTACCTTTCCAAATATTTCCATTGCAGGAAGCGGTTGAAGTAAATGCTGTCAAGGTAGTCAGCAAAAGGTGCCACACTAAGGTAGTCATGGATAAGCCTAGGGAAGGAAGCAGAATCTATCAGAGGTAGTGAGGTTTTCCTATGCAGGAAAATAAGGGCACAGCCCAAGGCTCCTCTGGACAAAGGACTGAATGCACATCAAGCCTGAAACTCTCCAAGGGCTTTGAAGAGCTCTTGGTTCAAGAGGCCAGGACAGCGCCAAGGACAGCAGGCATTGTGGAAAGCCCAGGCGACATAATCTCCAATCTGGAGAGCAATACATGAAGGAGTATGATGGTGACTTCCCTTTTCAGTGCCTGCCAGAGAAAGCAGAGCTCCAGACCAGAGGCTCTTTGTTCACACACCACCAACTAATTACACTGCCAGAGCTTTTTGTACAGCTGCAGTAGTAGCAAGACCTGGGACCAGAAAACTAAATTATACTGGCCAATGCAGCAAGATGAAGAGCACAGAGGGAGGGCACTCTAGGCCAGGGGTGGGCAGACATCTGGTTTGTGGGATCTACTTTGTTTTTTGCTAGCCCCCAAGTCCACCAACTGGATCCAGATGCAAAACAGTGGCTCAGGATGGCAGGGGTGGCGGCGGGGGACAACGACATGTAGTAGTATCAGAATTTAGAAACAAGGGGTGCCTCTGAGTAAATACTCAACCCAGGAATTTGTTTTCAGTACCAGTACTGAGCACACAGTCCTATCACACAAAAATCCACTCCTGGTTCTCCCCTCACTCCACTTTCTTTCATCTTAGCAGCCTAATTTAGAAGGGATGGGCGGAGCCTTTTTGTTATTGCTCTTGTGAGTCACAAACCCTTGCTGGTCTACTGCAAATCGCCCAGACATCTATCAGTAGATCTCAGTCTATCTTCTGCCCACCTCTGCTCTAAGCAAGGCTTGCTCTGAAGAAGCCTTCTTTTAATACTGCCACAGCTTCAAGTGCAACCACTACCACCAGTGGCAAGGGCCAACGCAATCTTTTCCTGCAGCCCTTTCTAGATAAGCCTGCACCAATATTTGCCGCCAAGGTAATGCAAGAAGTTTGAAACGTAGGTCCTTCTTACTTCTTTATTTATATTCTGCCTTTCAACCGTTGAAATCAAAGTGGTATATTTATGGCGCCCAAGCAGTCTCTCAACCAGATGCAAACCTGCTTAGCTACAGCAAAGGCTGCGGCATCATGTGCCTTCAGACCATGAAGGACTTCTAATGAAGGCACTCTGTTCCCAGGAGTACAAGTCAAAAGAAGGCTTCTTGCTCTGGAATATCTGAACAGGCTGCAATGACCGTTTCCCCACTCACCATCAAGAGTTGATTAAGCCAGCTAGCAACCTAAATATGATGATGATGGTTATTTATAAAGCCAGTATATATAGGCTGCCTTTCCGCCATACAGCACCCATCTGGAAATAAATAATACCTATGCAACCAATTCCAACACCTGCCAGGGACAAATAGTCCAACTACACATGAACTGGATGAACAGCACGGTTAGGCCCTGCTGGGTAACCAGTGACTACTCTCCTGGGGAATGTGCATGTCATGAAACAAATTCCTCCCAATCCCCCCACTCACTTGGTAGATTCCTTAAAGAGCTCTTTACCCGGTTCCTGCTCCAGTCGCTCAGAACACAGATTTACTAGCTCCAGGGGCACTTCAGGCACATGGTCCACACCCTGAGGACAAAGGGTCAGGGTCAAACAGGGGAACCACCATTCTGCAGGCACTAGGAGCTGGCGTGGTCAGGCCTGGTGACAGGCTTGAGGGCGGTCTGGGCAAGGTGCCCTCCAGCCGCCCCCCTCCCAAAGCCTCACCCTGGTGGGCCCCTCAGCACGTTTACCCGGTGGCAGGGCCAAGCGGCAGGGAGAGGCTACTGCAGCTGCCTGGCACTTCTCCTCCCAGCACTGGGCTCTTAAAAGCAAGTCATGCTAGGCTTGCCAGGGGCACTTTGGGGAGGCAGCAGCACCGGCACAACTCCCACCACCCACTTTTGTGTTCTATGGGGCTGGCAATGAAAGGAGAAGCAAGGAAAGGATGGTGCAGCTGCCACCATCTTCTTGCTCCCAATGCAGCACTGCTGTGTTGGGGGCAGGGTCCAGGGGAATTGGAGTTTTAAAAAAAAGTGGCATCTGCCCAAGCCAGCACTTCTCCTTTCAGCTCCAGGCCCTTAAATTTGTGAAAAAAATAAAAATAAAAAATGCATTTAAATTTAAAAAAATCCTGGAGTCAGTCCAGATGGGCCCTTTGAGGCTCTGGCATTTGCCCACTATGCCAGGTGCTGACACCAGGTCTGGGCACAGATGTTTGCTTCAGGTCAGTAATGTTCAGGCATATATGCACTAGGGTCACTGCTGCTCTCACTAAGGCAACCGCTCTGTATCAAAACTGTGTCTCATCAGTGCAGACAGTAACCTGAAGCTAGCCATTCAGTGGCTTTGCTTGGCTTCTGCAAACTGAGAAGATTCTCACCTTAGGGGTCAAATACGTCTCAATCAGGCACTGCCCACTCTCTTTCCGTTTCTCATCAGGGGTCACGTCATACTCTGCCTATACAGAATGAGGAGAAGAAAGCAACACCATGTAACTTACTCTACAGACCTATACGTGGAATAAAAGATGAGAAAGGATCCAAACCAAACACATTTTCTGTTACAGCAAAACAGAAAAGGGAAGTCATCATCTGTCTCAGTATATCTTGGGGGGAATTCAATATCACAATCCATTTCAGACATTTAAGTACATAACACCATTTTGATTTATTTTATTTAAAATATTTCTACGGCCACCAAGAAGCCCTCCCAATTATTTTATTTTTATTCCCTGCCTTTGTGCCAGGAAATGGTACTCAAGGCAGCTAACAACAGCAAGGCTAACAGAAGACTCTGCTCTGAGTAGAATATAAATACTGGGAAAGTATCAGGGCTGTACACTCAGCTTTACAAGAGGCTGTATGTCAGGGTCCCCTGATCCAAAAGTTGCAGTTAGCTACCGCCCATGCATAACCCCAGGAGGCGGTTCTCATGCAGTTGTGCTCACCACAGCATCCAAGAATTTGACACAGCGCATAAGCTCAAGTCGTGTTTCACAAAACTGACGGAAGAGCAGGCGGCCAATGGGCTGCTTCTCACACAAACTGTGGTAGTCTCGCTCTGGAAAAAAAAGCAAGCATTAGTCTACTAGCCCATACCACAATCAGGGAAGATTCAAGAGAGGAAGGTGCTAAGGCCATCTTCCAGAGAATTCACTTGGTTTCACATCACTGCAAGGTTCTGGACTCATTGTAGAGAGTCTAGAACTTTGCAGCTGATCTTCCCAACAGTGGAAATCAAAGATCCATTCTTGCCCTGAAAAAGCTATTATCTTGAGCTGATAACCTCTGTGTTGCTTCATTTCCATTTCTAGTATTTTAATTTCCAGCCACAAACCCCCCCTATCACACTTTCATCTTCAAGATTAAGAGCTCTCTTGACAGAAGTATTTAGTTCTGTTCAACAAGTCACCCAACAATTTAGGAACCTTCAGGGCTACATCTGCATCATGAAATGTAGAATGAAATCTCCAAGCAAGGGATCTGGTAGGTCCTATGGGATCCTAAGAAGCTGCTTACAGCAAGTGGAGATGCCTACCACTATATATCCTCTCTCTAGCAGCATCTCAAGAAAGCTTTCTTTGCAAGAGAGAGAGAAGAGGAGAGAATCAGCTCAATTCATTGCTCCCAAGGAAGTGGTTGTTTTTTTAAAAAAAACTGAAACATGGGCTATTTAACACTTCCTAAAAGGTGTGTGTATGTGTGTGTGTGTGTGTGTGTGTGTGTGTGTGTGTGTGAAAGAATCTTATCAGACACCAGCTTGAGGTTTGCCTCTCTTCATGGTGTTGATTTTTGGGAGCTCCCCTTTCTTTTTTTGCTTCTACATTAAAGACAGTCCAGCCTACCTCCATCACAGCAGTGGCAAAACTACAAGTCCAACATATCAAGTCCCTACTTAAGGTTAATTGCTCATTGCTTGCTTTTCTGCCCTCAACCTGACATCTATACACCAGAGGTTTTATTCCTCTCTCTATTAAGTCTGAAGGACAACCTTCTTCCCAACTCTGCCATAATTGGAGGGCGCATGGAGAAGAAGAGGAATGACATTTAACTCTCTTATTAAATTGTGTTGCCAAGGTCTTTGTAGAAGTCACTGCTCAAGGCTTGCCCCTTTCCAGTTGGGAGACATGCCAGATCAGTGAATCATGCAGAAACAGAGAGGCAACAAGGCAGCCTCCTCAGAATAGAGGCTTCTGCTGCATTAGGTGTAACTGAATGATCCAAATAATACGAGACGTGTCAGAATTACATGCCCTCTCATCAGACGCTAAGCAAAGTCAGCAAGGCCAGAACAGTGACATCATGCCGAGAAGCAGTAGGCAGCCTCATCTGTAGGTGAATACTTCAGGACTCATGGGAGCTCTTAATTTTTAATTTCTTGCGGCACACAAGGGTGCCCCAGTTGTGGTTTGGGAATTACTGATGCAGAAAAACCACAATGGTGGCAAGAGGAGAGAGAGAATGGCTTCAAGTAATCCAAGGATAGGCATTGTCCAGTACAGCGAACAATCCCTCTGCGGTTCTCCCCCCAATCAGGAGATATGCCCAGATCAAGTGACTTGGGGCAAAGCACAGGGGCCTTGTCCCTGAGCAAAAAGAAAGCCAGCCATCATTCCTCTTCTCCCAACCATACCTCTATACTTGTGCCACCCTACTTTTGGGAACCTCAGATCTTCTCCCGCAGGCTCTAACCACCACAGTGTCAAAATTAGGACTCATGTGAGCTTTAGTAGAGCCCAAAACTTCATTTAATGATGCAGAACACTTTACAAGCTTTTCTACACAAGGCTGTTAATCCACTGTGAAATAATGCAATTACACAAGTAGGAAAATAGTTTTCTTTCAATTTCACAAATAATACTCCATTTCCCCCCACTCTAAAAAAAACCCCGTTCTTAAAAAGCAGAAGTGAAACTGGAGGGCCATGACGTTGTCTAAAGAACCCAGAAACAACCGTGAGTAAGGGATTACTAACAATGCACAATACATGCCTTGTGTAGAGAAGCCCTACATCAGTGCTCTATCCTTCTAACCCAATAGTATAATCTGTTACAGTCGCAAAGCTGTACTTTATTTTGCATCACCAAATAAAAACAAAAAACAAGTCAAAACAAAATCTGGCTGAACAAGAGTTGACCCTCTCCCATCAACCCCACCACCCAGTACCATCCCCATCTCATCGATAATTAAGACTTCATATCTAGGACGACCTAGCCTCAGGGACAGATACACCAAAGCCTAGTGGGACCATTTGTTCTTGGGGTATACCTGCACCAACACAGCTATGGAGCAGACATAGTTTCAGAGTACAGTTCTAAGCTGTGGTCTTGAGGGGAGAAGGAGCAATCCCATTCTGGAGCAAAGCCACAAATTTATTTATTTATTTATTTATTTATTATATTTATACCCTGCCTTTTTTCCTGCAAGGAACCCAAGGCGGCTTACATAATCCTCCTCCTGCTCTCCATTTTATCCTCACAACAACCCTGTGCGGTAGGTTAGGCTGAAAGTCAGTGACTGGCCCAAAGTCACCCAGTGAGACAGATGGCTGTATGTCCATTTTCTAAAATTTAACATTTAATGTTTTTGCAATAAAGTATTTGGAAAGGAACACTGATACTGCTTGCTATTTATGGTTTTTTGTTTTGTTTTCCATAGTATCCCATATCTCCAATGAACCTAAGGTCGTACCTCATAGTCCCACCCACCTTGCTGGAATCAGTTTAGTCATCATTTCCCAGGAAGCCTCTCTTCTATAAATCACCCCACCCCAACTTGCTTATGGAGTGTGTTGTAAGTACTCTCCTCTTCTGTGCGGCAGTTTCTCTAAGGAAGCTGTGGTTTCCTGATTTGCGAATACACTCGAAGAAAACAACATCAACCCAGAAAGACATGGGGGGAAGGGAAAGGGTTCATATGCAAGCGGCACCATTTCCTTTCCTAGCAGGAAATGTGTGTACTGAATGAAGGAAGGTGAAGGATTCAGAGCCTAGCAAGATTACAGGATTCTTCATGGCTCTACTGGATCGAGGGCACCGCTGCTGCGGAGGAGGAACTCTTGTTCTAGAGGCAAGAGCTTTGCACCAGGCAGGCAGCTTCATGATAGGCAGGCTTGGCCCAAGGGCTCCATGACGGCACAGAGAGAAATTAACACATGGAAAAGTAAAAAGTAAGAGTTCCCCCAGCTCCCTGAATCCAGAGAAATGCCCCCACAGATTGCTGCTCAGAAGAGAAAGCACGCCCACAGAGGTACTTCACACATCCCAAGAGGCAGCTGTGTGCTTTTAGACACGCACAACATATCCAAGCCAACCAGAGGCTCCTCAACCATTGTACACCATCCTTACAAGCATCTGTTTCTCTAGCGCATCCCAGTTCTAACCTGTGTGTCACCCGTACCAACTAAAGACAGTGACCAAAACAGCATTAACTGTGTCAGCAGTGGATTCTGGGAAGCTGCAAACTGGGCATTTTAAAGAGATGGGCCACCTCACAGGGACCATTCCAGTAGCAAAGATGGTAAGAAGAAGAAAAAAAATGTTATCCAAACTAAGTCAGGCCAGTGCTCTAACTTCCAAGAGGTCAAATGGCTAGGCTACGCAGAAAATATCTGAGTTTCAAGAGTCAGCACTGGAATCCTGCCAAAGCACCAGCACTGAATTTTCATCTTCCATCAAACACAGGATAATGCACATCGGAAGGAATAATTAAGTGAAACCACTCAAGGAAAAAGCCTGGGCGTCACTGCGGGCAGCACAAGGAAACCCTAGCCTAGTCCACAGTTGGGACCAGTGAGGATGCAGGACTGGAGGAGAAACGGAACTGAACATTGAGCTCAAGGGTCATGTTAAGCCCACGTAGGGCTGGGAAAGACTACTGTCTGAAACCCTAGAGAGCCACTGCCAATGTAGAGCAGACAGTGTTGAGCTAGATGGACCAGTGGTCTGACTCTGTATAAAAAAAAGACTCCCTAAGGGGCTAGATAGGGATGTAGAACCAGTGTGGTGTAGTGGTGAGAGTGTTGGACTGGGACTCGGGAGATCCGGATTCTATTCCCCACTCGGCCATGAAACTCACTGGGTGACTTTGGGCCAGTCACTGCCTCTCAGCCTAACCTACCTCACAGGGTTGTTGTGAGGATAAAATGGAGAGGAGGAGGAGGATTATGTAAGCTGCCTTGAGTTCCCTGCAGGAAAAAAGGTGGGGTATAAATGTAATAAATAAATAAATAAATAGAATCAAGTGTTCAGAATGTCAGTTTTCCAAATAGTATTGCAGAAGTCAGCATGACTGAAGTGCACAGCAAATCATCCAGTTTAAATGGGATGAACTTCTCGCCCTCAGCTCAGTAACATCTTTAGGCTAAAAGCCTGGTTATGCTCAAGATGCAATGATCAATGTGAATACTGAGTGCTGATCAAAACCAGTGCCACATCTCTCAGCTTCCCTACTCAAGACTTAGAACAGCCCCATCCATTCTCCTGAAAGCACCTCCAAACTTCTTGCAAGCAAGACACCCAGCACCACACAGGTCCCTACCCGGGGATTCCCATTTCCACTGCTGTTTTCAAGCAGGTAAGGAACAGTAGCATTTTCCTGCTGAACAGCAGCAGAGGCTCCCACCATTTCTTACTGGTCTCCACAGGCCACACAAATGAGAAGTCCCTGCCTTTCTCCCAAACCCTCTATGAGGAGAGGGGATTGGTGGCAACCACAAATAACGGCCAGCTACTAAGCCAAGCCAACATTTGTGGACCCCTGCTCTGCTCATCCAAACTGCCAGCATTTCCAGCTCTTCCTCAATGCAGCGATAGTGCAAGAAAATTCTCTAAAAAGATTACTCCAGGGGAAAAAACACTACCCCTGGAGTAAATCTGAATCTCAAACCAAAAATTTCTTTATTTATTACATTTCTATACTGCCCAATAGCTGAAGATCTCTGGGTCGTTCACAATAGCTAAATCTGGGTTCACTGTACGAAGAAGAGTGGAATTCAAGTCAAATGTCAAAGGTTTCCTTTAAAAATATATATATAACGCTAGCTTCAGTATCAAGGCACACTATCCTGGGGAAAGAATTGCCTGCCACCTGTGAGGAAGCTTGTATTTCTACCATACATTTAATAAGGGCAGAGGTTCTAAGGGAGGCCTGGCTGAGCAAGTCTTGCAAGTGATTAGAACTTCTGAGCTGCTCTGTGTAACATCCTTTTCTGCACCCGAGGCTCTTTGTATAAGCTTGTCATCCCAACAAATCCTTTAATGTCAATGACTTAAAAGGGACGGTCTAAAGAGAAAGTCAACATTTTTCATCTTGGTAGATCCTTGGGCTGGCACCCTGACTACAAAAGAGAGCCTAGCTAGCACATAAGAAGAAATTGGTACAACTACAATTTAGGGATTAGGCTTAGGCTAGATGGCTGCATGATTTCATCTCACTGGGAAATAGTTCAATATTCCTGTTACCTCATCCATCAATCCATCAGTCTACTATCTTCTCAATAAGTTAAATATCATTAGCAGTGAAGAGTTGTATAGTGAATGGGGTGGGGGGGTGGGGAGAAAAGGTAAGCTGGTCTACTTGCAGGTGAAGGAATGCAGGCTCTAAAGCAGGGGTGGGCAACTTGTGGCCCTCCAGATGTTTTGGCCTACAACTCCCATCAGCCCTAGCCAGCATAGCCAATGGTGATGGGAGTTGTAGGCCAAAACATCTGGGGGGCCACAAGTTGCCCACCCCTGCTCTGAAGAGAGCATAATTCCTAATGCTTCTTATGCATCTCAAAGGACTGGGATCATGGAAGACATGGTGGGTGTTCCACAGGAAAGGTCAGGCTAGTACAAGAGGGGAGAGAAGCAGCTGGATTCAAAACACTGATGCCCAGAAGAGAGCAAGTGGAAGCTAACTCAGGCATATTTGGGGAGCAGAAAATCAACTGCTTCAGATAAGTGAATTTTGCAAGGAGAGATGGGCATTACTGAACATATGAAGATGCGTTACATCAAGGGTGGCCAGGTTGTGGCTTGGAATCTACACGTGGCTGACAGTTGCAGCTCTTGAGCCAACAAAGATGTCCATGCATTTTGCAGCTCCCGGAGTCTTCCCTGAGATGCTGATAGATTGGGCAATCCCTCCCCTCTGCAGCCACTTGGGCTGTAAGCACCACTGAGGGCAGAGAGACAGGAAAGTAATTGAAGAGGCATAAGACCGCATGCAAGAGAGAAGAGAGGGACGAGACTGCTGAAGAAGCATGGAGGGGACAGAAGCAGCTGCCTAAGAGGTGTGGACAGTGTGAAAAAGAGTTACCAGCTTCCAAAGGCTGCTGAGAGCTGTGAACAGCACGGAGAGGAGAAAGAACAGGCTCAGCCAAAGAGAACAAACACAAGCTCAGGGCAGAGAGAAAACAGAGGCAACTCAGGCCAAGCGAAGGCCAAGAGGTCAGTCAGTGTTGCCCCTTTTACATATCCATGGTTACCTGGCAGGAGTTATACAGCCTATGGGCCATGCTCTTCAGCCTTCATCTAGGAAGGGGGTGCCAATCTGCTACCCCCAAGGCCTTTTCCCTTCTCAACTGGATTTTCAAAAGACTTACGGCTAGCACAAAGACACACAAAGCCTCCACTCTAATTAGTTGTGACATGGCAAGAAAGTTAGTATTGTTTTATATTATCAGTATAAAAATGAATGTTTAATGTGTGTGCGAGGGTTGTGCGCATCTTGTGGCTCTTGAACACATCTTGTGGCTGGCCACCCCTGCCTTACACGAAGTCAGATAATCTAGGCCAATAGCATCTACTCCGATTGGCAGCTGTTCTCCAAAATCTCAAGAAGAGGCCTTTCCCAGCCTTGTTACCCAACCTGGGATGCAATGCATGCAAAGCATGCGCTCTACTACTGGGCTACATCCCCTCACAAAGTTGACAGCAGGGCATGGTGGGATGATGCAACATACAGCAAAATGTGTTGGAAGTTACAAAAGACTCCCAACATGGAAGAACAACACTACCACAATGAAATCCAAAGAAATCAGGCATGCACATGAACAAGCACAGCTCACAAAAGAGCAAATGAACAAGATCTTGTGCCAAGCACTCAAGGCTTCTTCGTTTAGACCCAAGCCACACCTGCCCCATATCCAGGAGGGTAGGGAGGAGAAGGTAGCATTCAATATCCTGCCATCACAGGTGTGCTCCTCACCCAGTGTATGCCGAAGGTCTTCACACTGGCTGATGTGGGGGAACTGCAGCATTTGGCGCCATTTTTTACTCTTGCCCTTCCGGCTCCCTCCTCCACCTGCAAGAGACATAGAATGAAGGGGGGAGGAGAGACAGTGAGAAAACCAAGAACCGGAGCTGACCAGAATATACACCACCCTATGAAGACTTTTCATCAACATTTGCCCTCCATCAGAACTCAGTTTAAAGGTGGCTAGAAAATAATGCCCCAAATAATCTCCAAGACATTTCCTAGCATTTTTTTTGCATCCACATTTCAGAAGAAAGGACCATCTGCAATCACAGATGAGGAAAGTAAAGTTCAGAATGGGGGAGAAGAGCTTGCTTAAGGTCATGGAGTGTTTCCCTGTAACTAACCTTCACTGGCTGAATACACAATGCACTGAAATATAATCTTCAGGATTTTCTTCCATATCACAGTTACAGGTACGCATTACAGTCTAGTCACTTAATACCAAGTCTGTGTATATATTAAAAGAATTAACCTGCTCTAGAAGAATAAATGTTAACAGGCAGCCATTCCTAAGCTCCTATTTTGTAGGATTCTTAGGGCAGCCATAAGTTAATAACTTCAGTTTGAGACACTAAATAGGGATATTGCTTTACTTCTTCCCTCCAAAGGATGGAAGGACAGTTTATTAGCATTTTGAAAGCAAAAGGACTAGCAGAATTACAGAGTTTACAATATTATAAGAAGTATTAAGGTTAATTGCCCAGTCCTTCCAGTCTGCCCTCAGGCGCCATTATCGACAGTAAAAATGAAAGATTCAAAATACTGCAGGTTCTATACATACCACCTACTCTTCATACTAGGTAAGAAGAAGAAAAAATTACAGCGCAAATACCTCCTTCCCACCCAAACCAGTCACATAACTGGACCTTTTTTACTTCCCCGAGCAAAACCTTCCAGACTGCACAAGCCTACTCAGATCCATTTTGGGAAAAGGATATATTCCTTTCCCACAAAAGAAAAAGGGGGAAGAGCAGTTAAAGTCTTAATATCCTCACTGCAAATGGGTTAGAGCAGTGTTCTCCAACCTTGGGTCCCCAGATGTTTTTGGCCTACAACTCCCAGCATGCCCCAGCCAGCTACACTGGCTGGGGCATGCTGGGAGTTGTAGGCCAAAAACATCTGGGGACCCAAGGTTGGAGAAAACTGGGTGAGAGGCTGAGAAACAGTGACATGCAAGACCACCCAATTAGTTTCATGGCTGAACAGGGATTTAATTAGTTTCATGGCTGAACTGGGATTCCCACATCTAATCCCAACAGTCAGTTCTTCCAGCCACACTTACTCCGAACATGTAAGCAGGAGCGAAGTTTGTCAATCTGTTCTTAAGAAATATCTGTCAGCAGCACAAGGTATCTAAAACAACTCAGTCCTCAGCAAAGAACCAACCGTGGTTAAACTGTACTTTGGCAGACAAACTTCCTGTGAAATCCTCCACAACAGGCTACTCAAATGAGTGTATGGGGTGGGTGGGGAGCAAGTAGAAGCTGCACAGGAGGTGGCAATCATCTCATTTACTTGGTATTGTACAGAATGAAGAACCTTTGGTGGGCCACTGGAAAGCTGCTCGCTTTTTTCAAAGTCTATACAGAAAACCAATTTTCTACACACCTAGGATTCAGTCCAGCTCCATTATAATCAATGGGGGATTGGCTGAATGGAAGGTGGGCAGCACCTCTAGAAAACAAGTTTTCAGAGACACTGCAGTGTGGATAACATTATTATATTGGAAATAAGAGCCCGAGTGGTCTCTGTTAGGCACAGCATTGAAGACTGAAGGCACAACGGCTTTGTGACAAGTTTTACTGTAAAATATTTTAAATGGTCAACTTGACCATGGGGTAGAGAGAGCAGGGAGGAGAGAGAAAGAATATATAAACATGGTGTATAACAAACTCTTGCCTATGGGGTGTTTCTTTTTTTCTCATTAAAAAAAAACAGGCATTGCCTAAACAGGCCAAGAGTTGTGCCATATGACTCTACTGTACAAACCTAGGAAGGAAGTGAATCAAGGCAGCGGGCAGCACAATACGCTCAACTGCAGCTATATGAAGGGAGGAGCCCACTGGTGAAGGAAGAAGGTATGCCAGAGATCTCTGCTCTAGAGAGATTTCAATGATGGGAGTCTACCAGCTTCACTTCTCACCAAGGTCAGCGCCAATTGTTTGCTTTTTCTTCCTCCAAGAGAGGAATCACAAAGAGAAAGACCCACAGCCACAGCAGCTCAGCCACTCACTGCAATCTTATCTCTGCTGAACACAGCTAGGAAAGCAGAAGCACTTTAAAAGGGAAAGGGCAGAGGGAGGATCTCCTCCTACATTCCCCCCACCCACCCACGCCAATAAAATCACAACCAATCCCTTTCACAAATCTAATTTGAAAACGAGGTTCAACATCCTAAGAAACTCAGCTTTTAAAAAAGAAATAAAATAAACAAAGCTTTAGACTTCTATTTCACTCTCTCTACATATGCTGTGAAGCAACAGCCAATTGCGGGGTGGGGGGATGTTAGTGCACATGCTGAAATATCTGTGCGTTCTCATTAAACGTGACAGTCTTACAGGCACAATACACACTTTCCCCCTTACACATACATTATTTCTGCATAGGAAATTTGTCAGATTTGAAGTGGCTCTAAGGGGCCATCTTGGAAATGTATGATGAGCTCAAGGGCTCCACCTCATTTACATAGGTCCTTAAGTTCAATTACAATCCAGTGCATAAAAAATGCATGGAAATGGCAGCTCTCAGTGGCTAGCTACTGGACATAAAGCACTTATTCTAGAATGCTATTGTAGCAATTCCGAAATAATACAAGTAATAGTTATGCATACAAGACAAGACAACAATCTATACATGGCAAGCTAATGTTATGTGCCTACTTTAAAATTAATTGGCTCTTCTTCCTGCTGTTAGCCTTAATATACTCAGTATCCACAAGACTGTACATCCAGGAAATAATTGCTGACAGGACTAGAAGGGAGAAGAAGTGATAAAGTTTTGCACAAGATTTCCAGCCATCTGAGGTGATGGCTGGAAGAATTCTAGTCTGTTTTGCCTCACACATTCATAATTATGAGCAAGCCCACCCCAGATGAGATGGGTTTAGAATCATAAGACGTGAAATAATAATATTGTTTGTGCCTTGAAGATTCACTGCCATCACACTTTCAAGAGGAGTAGAAACATATTTAAGGCTGCAATCCTATATACTTACCTGGATCTTGGCAGGAGCCTATGTGCAGCGTTCTGATGTCTGGTGAGCCACATCTTATGTGGACTGGCCTAATGTAGAACATTTAATGGACAGAGTATAAACTGTACCCAGTTCAATTTGGGCAATGACTGAATAAGAGAAATAGAGGAATCCTAAACTTGTGCCCGAAAAGTCTTTCAGATCTAAGGGCCCGGTAACTGCTCTAAAGAAAGGTCAGTACTTTATGGCAAGGAATTCCTAAGCTACCATTTCAAACATAGCTTAAAATAACTCCTTCCCTCTTTATAACAGCCGTATGTTTATCAATGCTGAATTCCATTTCCATCTCTTATCAAGAAAGCCACTCCCCAATGGTTAAGAGGTTCTCTCATCCCAACTCAATTGCTTTAGATATCTTTGAACTGTTCACATTTTTCACTTCATTACCCACCCATTTATCAAATACCACAGGACTTATCTTGAATCAAGAACCCCAAATCTTTCACCACATTAGTGTATCCTAACTCTTTGCTTCCCATGATTCATATGTATTTTAATCCATAGCAATGCTCAACCCTGTGAATTAAGTTCTTGAAAATCTGTTTCTAGTAATTCTAGATTTTAGGTATTTTACAAGGCCTTTAACAAGGACAATTATTGGAAATCCTAACTTTTAAACAGCTTATGTCCATCAAAGAAGCTACCGAATGATCAAGAAACACCTGTTTCACTGGATGAAAGAAACCCAAGTTCCTTGCCAAATAGCCTGGCAGTACAAAGCTCTTAAAAGCTCTCCTTTGGTTGCTACTATGATATAGCTCTTTCATGCTTGGGCCACTTCCTCCATAAAATGCTTTTACATTTAAGACTCAGGGCACACTCCTATGCATGTTTAGACAGAAAAAGGGCCTACAACTATGCTGGGAATTGTAGGACATTTTCTGTCTAAACATGCATAGGAGTGTGCCTTTAGGCTGCCTTTTACCTGGGAGTAAGCCCTATTGAGGTCAATGGGGCTCACTTCTAAGTAGACATGCATTGCATAGGATTGCATTGTTAAACTGCAATCCTATGCACACTTAACTGTGAGTAAGCCCATAGAACACAATGGCACTTACTTCTGAGTAAAGATGAATAGAATGGGGCTGTTACTAAAGTCTGGATGGTTTCCTCATTGCATACAAACAATGCATTTAGACAAAGAAAACTCAAAAAACAAAAGAGCTTTTAGGAGAATGGGGCTGTAAGGCTGGATAAGCATAGATGGTAAGCGAAGAAAATAGGGTGATGGTTTATTTATGCTCTCCTTAGACTGAGATGCCAGGACACTCTAGGCAGCCAATTTGGAATCAAAACCTCTAACATCACCTCAGCCTACATCATACTATCCCACCTATATACACGCATGCTCACAGCCAGAAGAGCATCTTCCTTTCAATCAGGAATAGCCTCAGAAAGGAAAGCTCTCGTGCACAGCCTTTAATGCAAAGTCATTGCCCTAGTAGAAGTTAATCTAATGCCCAGGGGTGCCCGCATTCTGCTCTTCTGCCATCCATCACATTATATGGAATTTGGTGCTGGGTTCAAAATTCAGCATCCTGAGATTCCTAAGCTTTCATTTCCATGTGATCAATGCCTAGTGAAACCCCAGGAAGAGGGGGATAGAACCTCCATGAGTCCAGGTGATGTGGCTTCAGTGCTCTGTATAGTCCCTTGCCCCTTCTTCATGACTAGTAGAAACAAAAACAAATTTACATTTTTTTTAAAAAAGCAGATCTGCACAGATTTATATGGAACTATACACAATCCTATCAAACCCCTTCACAGGGGACAGAAATTCTCACAAAGGTCCCAAAGACAGTGGCAGATTTGCAATGGCAAGTACCCAGGCTTTAAGTGACTATCAGAAGGTGGCTTAGGGCACAATCTTATACATGCTTAGAAAGAAAAAGCCATGCTGACTGGGAAATGCTAGGAGCGAGTTGTAGAACTTTTTTCTGTCTGAACATGCATAGGATTGCGCCGTTACATGCTGAAATCTGCAGCTTTTCTAAAAGAGTTAAAATAAGAGTAAAGAAATCAATTTGGAGATGGCAGGGGGCAAAGTTAACCTGCACCTCTGCTCCAGGATGGCATCGAATGCTGTGGAAAAGAGCACAATCAGCAGTGACAGAAAAGATTGCTTCATCTTCCACCTCATTAGCTCTCCTCTCCATGTGTAGATGATTTTTTTAAAAGGCCACACAAGAGGCTCTTTTCACATCTTTACACACATCTCCACCAGCAATCCCACTGTTTTGTAGACTCTCAACACATATAAGCCAATGTTAGAGCATACATAAAAATGACAAACTACCACAAGGTAAAGCCTGGTAACAGAGGGCCCCATCCAGAGCACTGCAGACTGAGGGACAAAAATAAGATTCCAGAACCTTTCAGCACCACCCAGCTCTACCTTGCTTGACACAGCAACCCACTATGGAATCAGACACACACAAGCGGAGTCAAAAGCCAATTCCACAACATCTCTGCTACTGTATGGTAAGAGAACATTGTTCCTATGGGAAAACCCACATCAAATGCACTACAATATAAAAAAAAACTTCTGATGCTCCACTTAGAGTTAAGTTGGATGATGCATAACAAGCTGCTGCTGCTGCTTCTGCTGCTGCTGCTGCTACTACTAGCATCCAGAATCCTGAAGGAAACTCTTGTTGCCATTTCCTAGCTCCTCTCAGACTGGAGAAGAGGTCAGATCACATCCTTAAGTTTGGGTTAAAACTTCTAATGTTCGTTTTTTGAAGAATGCAAGCTTCATCTGATCTCCAGATGGGCACGGGAGTCCAAGAAGGCTGCAAAGGCTTTATCAAGAAGAAGCCACACCACTGCCAGATCAAAGCAACTATGGCTCCCTCCAACAATGATCACCCCCAGGCAACACAAGTCACTTCGCTCCATTTCTCAGATATTTGTGGGCTCACCTTCGTGAACAGCTCCTCTACCAGGCCTCTTAACACCCGCCCCTGTGTGCTTGCCGGTTTGTGATTCAGAAGCTCTGCGGTTTTATACTTTCAATACCCACAGGACTGTGAGGGACAGAGAGAGAAGAGAGCTCTCTGGCCGGGTCACAACAACCCCTCCTCTCTGTCACTCACCCACGGCTCGCTCATGGCTTGGCCCCACAAGGAAGCGGCACCCCCAGCGCCGCACCCCATATCCGCCTGCTCACACAGGCAGGCGTTCACGCCGGGCTTCCAGCCTCACTCTCGGCTTGTGCCTTCTCCTCGTGCAGCCCGCCCCGTACCTCGCCCACTTCCCCAGCCCGGGCACAGCAAAACCGGCCGCCGCTCCTCCTGCTCCTCTTGCAATTCATTCGAAAGGGAGTACACGCTCCCGGGAGAGACGCAGCCCTCGACCAAACCGGAGGGTAGCCAACAGCGCGGGGGCTAAGGGGGCTCCTTCCTCCTCTCACCCGCCCGGCATTTCGTAACCCAAAGAGCGCCGCCGCCGCCGCCGCCACCGGCCAGCTTCTCACCCTCGCGCGCCTTGAGCAGCACAGTGTTGGCCACGATATTCTCGAGCTCCATTGAGGCCCGCCCGAGGCGCCGCCGCTGATGCTAGTACTACCGTCACCTCCTACCACCCAGCCGCGCTCCCTCTCTTGCTTGCTCGCCCCCACCTCCGCCCGCTCGGTCCGGCACCTCAGCTACCTCCATTCTAACCCCGCCCCACTGCCTGCGCGCCTCGACCAATCCCCGCGCGAGCAAGACCCGCATCGATTTTTGATTGGCCCCAGGAGCTCCTCTGCCCCCTCTCTGCCCTTCTTTTTCATTGGCCGCCCAAAAGAGAGGAAAGAAAAGAGGAATGGAAGGGGCGGGCTGCGAGCGCCCAGGGTCCTTCTCGCGGGCTGATTGGTTAACACTGCCTTTGGGGGGGAGGGGGAAACTATTGAAAAGAGAGCTGCCAATCGGATCACCGCGGCAAGGAATTGGACAGCCTTTAGTGGAGGTGCTGCCCTTATTCCTCGCACCCTACCTCTTAGCTGGAAACCGCCAGTGCAAATATGTGATAGGTTGAGAAGTTGCTAGTGTCGTGATGGGAGACGTGATAAGCAGTTTTGGAGGGCATGAAGGAAGATTCCTACACGTGATTCTTGTACAGAGGAATCAGAATGGGGTCTATTGGATGAAAAGGAGTTAGGGTGATAAGGGTACGGGTAACGTTTTTGGGTAGGTCAGGAGCAGCCCAATCCCATATATGGTTACTCGGAAGTACAAGCCCCATTGAATTTGATGGGAATTACTTTAGACATAGGGTTGTTGTGTAGCCCAAATCTGCTAAAGAGCAGGAATTCGAAAACCAATTTTTTCTTGAACCCTAATACTAGCCCGTATTATAACTGTTAGGCATTAAGCCAGGTGACAGGCCAGATGGGCGATTAATAAATATAATAAGTAAATAAGCATAATCTTGCACAGGGCAGATTATCTTCTTGCAGCCCCTGGGATCGTGCACATCGTCTGATGCATCAGTTGCTAGCTGCTGCTTTTATAGGATGCTCCTTAGCATCGTAGTAACTTCCCCCTGCCTCAGATATGAACGTGCCTTTGCTGTAATCGCATATGCATCTTTCTCCAGGCCTGGTTCTGAAATGGTGAATGTGGAGAAAGCCAACCTAAGCCCCCTGCCTGACACACACACACTCACCAAGGAGGGGGGAAGGAGACCCAGGGGGGGGGGAGACAGCCAGTCTCCACAGATGACAAAAGGGACAAACAACATCTGCATAGAATCACCCCAGGGGGGAAGGCAGGAAGCATCACCAGGTTTGTCAATGCTCTCGCATATCAGCCCCATCTACATAAGACTTGAATACCTCTCCAGAGCAGACACTTCGGCACCCCTAAGAAATGGCCACTCAACACCATAGGATGGGACCATTAAGCAAGTGGCTTCAAAGGGACCCCATCCCACGGGGGGAGGGCGTCACCCCATCTGACCCAAAAGGCCGCCCCTCAGGGAGGGTGTCAACCCACCTGATCACAGAGGGAGGGGCTACCTGAAACACCAAGGTATAAAACACCCTGCGCAAGGGAACTGGGTTCTTGGACCTGATCAGCAATCTTGCCCCATGCCTGGGGTAAGGGAACGAAGGATCGGCAACCCCAGGTAGCCGCACCCGGCACGCTCCAGCTAGCCGCTTGGGTTGCCCGGACCCCCGGGAAACCAAGCTGAAATCACTCACAAGCCGCTTGGGTTGACCGGACCCCCGGGAAACCAAGCTGAAATCACTCACAAGCCGCTTGGGTAGACCGGGCCTCCGCCGGGAACCCAGCTAGCCGCTTGGGTAGACCGGGCCTCCGCCGGGAACCCAGCTAGCAGCGTGCGGTTGACCGGGCCTCCGCCGGGAACCCAGCTAGCAGCGTGCGGTTGACCGGGCCTCTGCCGGGACCCGAGCTGCTCTAACTTGCTGAGAGCCCTGAAATCACGGTGTCCTTGAGACTTCTTGCTTGCTACTTTGTACCGCACTGATAAGCTGTATTGCCGGCATGTGTCTGGGTTTGTGAAGGTAATGTTGTAAATAAACTTGTTTTCTAAAAGATACTTCTGTGGCTATAAGTTATCCCTTTGTTCTGGGCTAAGGGTGATAGTCGCTGGGGATCTCGGAGAAGGCCGCCCCAGGACTCGCTACCCCCTTAGCATTGAACCCACGCAGAAGACCAGGTTGTCGGTCTTCCACTGTGAACCTATGTCTGTGCTATAACATTTACAGACTGCATTGAAGGCTCATATAATTCAGTGCTCCTCCTAATATATAGATACATATTTATCTATAAATCCCTGCACACAGCAAACAAAATGTCAGGGAGAAAGATTGTACCCTAACCTTCTCCCCTGCCATGCTAGTTTTCTAGGTGCAGTGAATTTAGAATGGCAAACCATTCAAATATATGTGAGCGTCACCTGAAGTCTAAAGTGGACGTGGTACACTCTTGTCTTTCCTTTCCTACCACAGTTTCATACAGTTTCCCCCAGAACCATCAGAGATAATTAAGAGGAGGCAGAAAAAAGTATGTATGTCCATAATGTGAAACTATAAAAAATGGGCTGCTTCTGCCCATTCTTGAGTTCAGCTGACACACAGAGGGAGGCTGCAATCCTATGCCCACTTAATTCTGAGTGAACATGCACAGGATTGGTTTGTTACTATAGTTCAAACTTTGTGAGCAATCAGGACAACTGAAACCTTGTTCGGTGTGGGGTGAGGGAGAAAATTCAAAAGTTTATGTGAAAATGGGGAAAGTTTACATTTTTAAAATGGGCTCAGTTACAGTATTCTAGCACACATTCTTGAGCACATTAATAGCTTACAGTGTCTGACTTGACAAAAGTCATAATATGGGAGGAGTGTGTCAGAATTCAGAATTGGTGTGTGTGAAAATTCAAGAGCTGGATGAGCTTCTACCATTTGAAGGTCCCGTGGGTTCAGTCAGTCTGATCTAAGGAAGAAGCAGCACGGGACAAAAGGGAGGGGGAAAGAAGGATGGTGACAGATGGTCCAGTGAGAGTTCTGGGATTCCAATGGCTCTTGCATTGTGTACACGTGCAAGTGTGAGGACTGATTCATACATTATGATTTTAATGTATGCATGCAAAACATTTCTGTGGAGAAACGAGCCTTTGGGGGTACACACACACACCCTCATGTGTGAACCGGCTAAAGGCTGGGGGTGGGGTGTGCATAGTTAGCGTGTGGAAAGAGGGGCCCTTGGGGGTTCCTGCATGCATGCACACACACACACACACACACACACACACACACACCTCCTCATGTGTAAAACATAAGATGGGGCCTGGCGCCTGGAGGTCTGGAGGAGTCAGGCTGAAAGCGTTCATATGTAAATGTAGTTCAAGCCATGAGTCATGAGTTCCCTTCCCCCTGCCTGCCCAGGTGAGGTGCATGGTGATTGGCTAAGAGGCAGCAGAGGAGGGGAGGGGGGGAAGATATATTTCCCAAAGCGTGGTTTTTTGTTCTTTGTCCTGGATCGCGTGGCTACCAGCTACCCTGGCTATTGGGGATGGCGGCAAGCCAAAGAGAGGCCCCAAGCCTTTGGGGGGGGCATCAGGATCCAACCCCAGTTAGCTCCTGGTGAAATGAGCTGGATGAGGGCTCTAGTGAAGGCAAGCCTTGTGGGAGTTTTACCCATCTCAGACCTGCGGGTAGATGGAGTAGTTCTCTCGGGCGGCAAGGCTGTGCTGGATTTAACCCTTGAAGAGAATACCCTCAGGTAACATAGGTGTATGCCTGAGAGATATTAAGAAATCAGGTTTTATTGTGTTTTAGCTCTATTTCTGTGTACTAAAGTGTCTCTCTCTTTATTTTGTGTGCTTCTCTCATTTCCCTAATCTTGTTGTAAAATGCTACCAGAATAAACCTTGTCGTGGTTTTACCCCACATGGGTTTTGTAGTACTTTGTGAGTTCAGTATCTAAATCCAGGTTACAGAAATTGAAGGCGAGTCCCTGAACAGAGATTCAAGTAGGGCTGCAGACAGCTGAGGCTGGCAGTCTGGTACCTTGAGATCTCAGGGGGTCTTGGTTCCTTTGGGGTAGGAAAGGGTGGGGGTGTGGCGGGCCAGCCAGCCCCCCCTTCCTCCACAATTTCATATATGTGAAAAATTAATACGTGTGGTCAGTAACCACATGTTCACTACTATGTGTGGAGAAAGCCAACCTAAAACCCCTTTCTGACACACACACACTCACCAAGGAGGGGGGAAGGAGACCCAGGGGGCAGAGACAGCCAGTCTCCACAGAGACCAACAGGGACAAACAACATCTGCATAGAATCACCCCAGGGGGGAAGGCAGGAAGCATCCCCAGGTTCGTCAATGCTCTCGTATATCAGCCCCATCTACATAAGACTTGAATACCTTGCGAGAGCAGACATTTCGGCACCCATAAGAAAGGGCCATTCAACACCACAGGATGGGACCATTAAGCAGGTGGCTTCAAGGGGACCCCACCCACCTGAGGAGGGTGGCAACCCACCTGATTGGCCGCCCACCTGAGGAGGGTGGCAACCCACCTGATTGGCCACCCACCTGAGGAGGGTGGCAACCCACCTGATTGGCCGCCCACCTGAGGAGGGTGGCAACCCACCTGATTGGCCACCCACCTGATTGCAGAGGGAGGGGCTACCTGAAACCCAAGGTATAAAACACCCTGCGCAAGGGAACTGAGTTGTTGGACCTGATCAGCAGTCTTGCCCCATGCTTGGGGTAAGGGAACGAAGGGATCGGCAACCCCGGGTAGCAGCACCCGGCGTGCTCCAGCTAGCTGAAATCACTGGCCGCTTGGGTTGACCGGACCCCCGGGCAACCAAGCTGAAATCACTCACTAGCCGCTTGGGTAGACCGGACCTCCGCCGGGAACCCAGCTAGCAGCATGCGGTTGACCGGGCCTCTGCTGGAGCCCGAGCTGAACTAACTAGCTGAGAGCCCTGAAATCACAGTGTCCTTGAGATTTCTTGCTTGCTACTTTGTGCTGTACTGATAAGCTGTATTGCTGGCGTGTGTCTGGGTTTGTGACGGTCATTTTGTAAATAAACTTGTTTTATAAAAGATACTTTTGTGGCTATAAGTTATCCCTTTGTTCTGGGCTAAGGGTGATAGTCGCTGGGGACCTCGGAGAAGGCCCGCCCCAGGACTCGCTACCCCCTTAGTATTGAACCCGCGCAGAAGACCAGGTTGGCGGTCTTCCACTCTATGTATGATACACATGGTACATAGTATCATATATATTGTATGATAAAGTACATGAGCAGGGAACTGGGGGGCTGCACCTGCGTGTCCAGAAGCATCCTCAATCTAAAAAGGAGAAGTATGATCCCATCCAGAACGGGCAAGTCTATTCCAAGGTGAATTGGATCATAGGATCATAGAGCTGGAAGGGGCCTACAAGGCCATCGAGGCCAACCCCCTGCTCAGTGCAGGAAACTAGAGGAGGGGTCTCCCATCCAAGTAATAACCAGGCCGGACCCTGCTTAGCTTTCCATGCCCTACATATCAACATCAGTGTCCTTATCGGAGTTGAGTTTAAGGGTGAAACTATGTTCATGCTTACATGGGAGTAAGTTCTACTGAATTCAGTGAGACTTATTTCCCAGTATGGACGCTACCAAAGTTTGAAAATACTGCACTCACAATGTGAATTTACCCAGCTCACAATACACAAATATCTTTATAGGCAAGTTCTCTTTCCCCTGAAAATGGTCTTCTACTTGTAATTTGAACAGCAGATGAGGGTTATGTGCCTGCGCAATCTCTATTCCTTGTACTAAGTTGCTCAATAAAGCAGTTGCTGTGCTGGTGATTGGCCAATGTTAAATACTCATGTAATTTGCAGAACAATACCCTGGCTCCAAGTCCTGGCTTGAGCAATTACCATGCCCCAAGGGTAGGGCATGCATCAAATACATGTAAACTTTACAAATGCAAATCACAAGTCTGGTGGGTAGGCACATCACTTTAAACCCACAGGGTTTAAAGTGGCCCTGGGCCCCAGCTGCGCCTGGGCACAGCGGGGGGTCCAGGGGCTCTGCATCTCCCCATGTCCTCTCTCAGTTCCCTGTGTGGCGCCGTGCGGGAGCACTGGGGGGAGCGAGAGGGGATGACAGCTGGGGGGAAAGTGCCCAAGTGGCACTTTCACCAGCTGTCATTTGCCCTTTCTTGGCAGGGCCGCTACTCACCAGAGTTGCAGTCCTGTCGAGCAACGGCAACAAGCCCCATGGCGCTGCGTTTCCTTGAGACCTTTCCCCAGGCCTTTCTTGGTCCCTCCCCATCCTGCCTCACTGCCCGCCACTGCCCCCTGCCTCGCCACCTCACTACCCAGGTGCCCCCCTTCACTTATCTTCTTCTCGGCAGTGCTGGCGGCTTGGCTTGGGTAATGGGACTGGCCAAGGAAGAGGTGTACGGCCGCGGGCAGCAGGCTCTGCCAGGTGGCTCCCTCCCCAAGTGGGAGCAGGCCGCCCGGCAGACCCCCACCATGGCCCCCTGCTGCTGCTGACTGTGAGCCGGCCGGCCATAGCAGAGGAGGCCATAGCGATGTTGGGAGGTGCACTTTGCCCGACTGGCCGTGTGCACTGACGTTGGCAGTGTTGGGGGCAGCGCTTAGGCCGTGGCCCCCTGCTATCGCCCCATTGGGGGCTGGCCGAGGAATAGGTGTGCGGTGACGGCAGCCACCACCGAGCCACCGCCGAGCTGCTGCTGCCGGAGAAAGAGGTAAATGAAGGGGGGCGGCTGGGCAGGGGGGCAGCGAGGCGAAGGTGGAGGTGTGATCCAGCCAGGCAGGCTTTGCGAGGCCTGGCCGGCTGGATCGCACCACCACTGCTGCTGTCCTTTCAGCAGAAAGAACAGCAGCAGCGGCAGCCGTGGCACAATCCAGGGAGGATCCAGGTGCCCTGGCCTCACTCTTAAGAGAAAGCGAGGCCGGGGCGCCTGGATCCCCCGCACTGCAGCCAATGCTGGGAGAGCGGGATCGCTTGCAAGCAGTCCCGCTGTCCCGACATTGGCCCTGGCGCAGGGGGGGGGGGAAGCCGATGACAGCCGCGCTAAGTGCCACTTGGGCACTTGGGCAGCTGTCACTGGCCAGAGCCCTGTGCCCAGAGCGGCAGCCATTGTTTGCCGTGCTGGGCAGGGGGCTCTATGCCCCTTTTGGCTTGCATCAGGGTTAGCGTTTCAGATGACCTGCCAAACCTCAGTAGGTTTAGCAAACCCTACCGCAAACCATGGTTTAGTAGGGTGGTTAAGGAGACTCTCCTTAACCACTTTAACCAAACCTTCCTGGGTCCGCACGACACTTTACTACACCTTAGTAGGTTTACTTGCGCGGTAAACCTACGGAGGTTTAATGTGCCGTCGTGCAAACTCAGTCGTCTAGTTCTTGATCAAACGAACTCTGACCATTGGGGTGGGCAGGAAACTTGCCTAATTAACCATAAATGGGCCAACCAATGTTAAGCAGCATGGAAGACAAGCTGGAGCCCTGTGGATAATTCCTGTGGGGATGAACAACAGTCTCCCTCCCAGCACCACCATTTGACACCTCTCTGCCAGGTAAGGTAGACGTAAAGCTACTCCAGAGCCCCCAATTTGCCCAGGTGCTCCAGAAGACTGATGGTATCAAGAGTCACTGAAAGGCCCAGGAAAAATAGCATACACACTTCCCCGACGCCAGACATTAGCCAAGAGAACCAAAGCAATTTCATTCCCAAAACTGGGCCACGAACCAAATTGAAATGAATCTAGATCAGCCTTCCCCAACCTGGTGCCCTCCAGATGTTTTGGATGACTCCCACCATTCCTGAACATTGGCAGTTTTACTTTAAAGCCACCAATTTGCACAGCTTTAAAAGGGGATTGGACAAATCTATGGAGGAGAAGACTGCTAGTCCTGATAGCTATATGTTACCTCCAGTATCAGCGGCAGTGTGCCTGTGCACACCAGTTGCTGGGGAACATGGGTGGGAGGGTGCTGTTGCCCTCATGTCTTGCTTGTGGGTTTCCCCGTGGGCAGCTGGTTGACCAATGTGATCAGAATGCTGGACTAGATGGACCCTTATTGGACACAATAAAACAATGATAAAAATGAGAATAGAACAAGAATACAATCAGAACTAACAATTAAAACCAGCTAACGCCATATACAAAACAGCAGCCAATGAAGTCCTGCCTCAATTATTGCCCAAGGTCTTTGGGGGCCCACTTGAAGGCCTGTAACAATGAGACTTGGTGAATATCAACTGGAACAGAGTTCCACAAACGGGAGACCACCACTCCCAAGAAGGCACTGCCAGGAAAGCCCTTTTTGACCATGTTATGCCTGTGCTTTGTCACTTGCAGTGGCTTCCAGTCTATTTCCGGGCCTAATTTAAAGTGCTGGTTTTAACCTTTAAATCCCTAAACAGCTTGGGAGCAGGTTACCTGAAAGACTGCTTTCTTCCATATGTACCTACCCAAACCTTAAGATCTTCTACAGAGGCTCTGCTCTGAGTACCCCCACAAAATGAGGTGGGCCAGCTGGCCTCTAGGACTTTTGGTGATGGCATCCTGGTTCTGGAACAGCTTCCCCAAAGAGGTTCACATCACCTGGCACCACTTTGTGGTCTCTTTGGCACAGTCTCCAAACAATTGCCCCCAAAATGCCAGGACACCCTTAAGCCATCACAGCTTCTCACTTTGTCATGCAGAATCCTGAATTCCCCTGGTCCCGCAACTGCAAGCTACTTAAAGGGGCCATGGGCAAAATTGCAGCTAAACTTGCAGTTTTAGCTTAGCTGCAATTTTGCCCATGGCCCTTTTAAGATAGGTAGCTCTGCTTAGGCTCACAGCAGTAAGCAGGGAGGGAACATATGCTGCTAAGCTGGGAGGGCCAGATGAGGATATGTGCGTGCGTGCGTGCATTTATTTATTATTTTATTTATTTATTATATTTATACCCCGCTTTTTTTCCTGCAAGGAACCCAAGGCGGCTTACATAATCCTCCTCCTCCTCCTCCTCCTCTCCATTTTACCCTCACAACAACCCTGTGAGGTAGGTTAGGCTGAGAGTCAGTGACTGGCCCAAAGTCACCCAGTGAGTTTCATGGCCGAGCAGGGACTAGAACCTGGATCTCCCTGAGTCCCAGTCCAACACTCTCACCACTACGCCACCCTGGCTCTCTCTGTTGGACTAGGACTGGGGATTAACCCTTACCCCAGTGAAAATCAGCTCTCTGAAGCTGCTGTTTACTCCATGGGGATGGGGGAGCCATGTGCAACTCAAGTATGTTTTTCCTAAGAAAGCAAATAGCAGCTTCAGGGGGACAATTTCCATGGGGGAAACTGCAGTGCAGAAGGGCTAAACTCCCTTGTCCCCCCCGCCCCATGCCACAGTCCCAGTGTAGATCCCCACCACCTCCACAGCTGCTTCTGCAAAAACCTTTGAAAGCCTGAGATGCACCCAAGTATCTCTCCATCACCCCATCTACTTTGGACCGATAGGGTCAGGAATTCCAGAATTTGCCAGGGCAGGGACTGCAATAAAAGTCAATGAACCGTGGTGCTGTTCCATGCTGTGGCATAACCAGAGCAGCAGGTGGCACTGCAGGAAAGCAAAAAAGAAAGGGCAGCCTCAGTCAAGTGAGGAATCTTTTTTTCTTGGACCGCCAGTGCCTCCTGCCTGCTCCATTTTTAGTTCCCATGTAGACAGCTGTTAGCAGCACACCGTTGTTTGCTACAATAAGCTTAGCGCATGATTATTTGTGGTCTATCAGAGGCTTCCCAGAAGGGCTGATGTGTGGCAGGAACAGGAAGTGTTCCTTTTTTAGACAGGAGTTCCTCCCCAGAGATAAGATAGTTTCCCAGAGGTTCTAGCTAGAGGGAAGAAGATGATAAGTGGTAATAATAATAATAATAATAATAATAATAATAATAACAACAACAACAACAACAACAACTACGATGACGACTATGACTATTATTATTATTATTATTATTATTATTATTATTATTATTATTATTATGCATCACTGAGCAGGAGTAGAGGGCTGGGCAAGGCAAAGCAAAGTAATATCACCATGACTTATACTGATGGGGAAATAGAAACATTTCAGTTAAGGTCCGCAGGACTGTATGAAATGATAGCAACACTGCAAATACAACCCTAAACTACAGCTGTGAGCAAGATAGCAAGATCTTGCTCCCAGCTGTAGTTTAGGGTAGAACTCTTACAAACCCTTGCCTGGGAGTAAGACTCATTGATGGGACTTATTTCTCAGTCAAGTTCTATATAGGATTGCACTGTTAGGGTGCAGTCCAATGTATGTTTAGACCAGTGTTCTCCAACCTTGGCATGGCTGGCTGGGGCATGCTGGGAGTTGTAGGCCAAAAACATCTGGGGACCCAAGGTTGGAGAACACTGGTTTAGACAGAAAAAAGTCCTAGAACTCCCAGCAGTCCCTAGCTAGCCATGTCATTAAAACAGACTGGAACTGCACGGCTATGACTGCGTACTTCTGCAATGCCCTTCCAGCCTTTACCCACGGTGGGGTGGGCATTTGTCCCCTAGACCTTCTTCATCTTGTTTACTTACCGTAATTCCCCCCCCCACACACACACACACACTGCTATGCCAGCAAGCTGACTCAGACTATGGTAAGAACAGATGTGGCTCTGTCTTAGAGCACCTCACAGGGCTAAATCTAACAAAGAGTTAAGCATGCTTCGTCCCCCATTGATTTCTTGGCAAACTCTGCGTTGGACTTAGGTCATAGTCTCCAGGATCCTTGTGGATTATTTATTTATTTAGAATACTTTTCAGTTGCCCCCTCCGTTTAATGAGTGCTCAAGGGGCAATGTACAAATAAAAACAATAAAGAAAGGAAAAAGAACAACAATGCAAAATGGGATTCTCCTCCTATCCTAAAATGCCTGTGCTCTTAATTTATGGTTGCTGCTGCCACAGGAATGGGTTTGAGTAGTAGAATTATCATGATGTAGGCATTGGTAATGGCCATCCAGCGCAGAAGTGGTTCACATGAACAAACAGTCACACAAACCATGTAGGGTTACCAACTCTTTTATTAACAGGATGGGGGGGGGGAATGCCCTGTATATAACTGTTGTTCTGTAATGTTTATTTTGTGTGGCCTCTGAGAGGTTATAATGCAGTGTTCTCCAACCTTGGGTCCCCAGATGTTTAGCTGGCTGGGGCATGCTGGGAGTTGTAGGCCAAAAACATCTGGGGACCCAAGGTTGGAGAACACTGCTATAATGGATCTGAGTAGACCTGAGACCTTGCTTTGTTACTGTCAAAGGCCGCAGACTGAGCAAGGCACACAGGTCACCTCGAAGCATTCCTCCCTACTGTGATGAGATGCACTATATTTCCATATAAATTTAATAATGATTTCTAAATTTCCATCTACACATATAAATTAGCATATGCAAATTGTATGCAAACCCTCCCCCCCACCCTTTTTGATGATGCATGTCCTCTTTTTTTGGTGACTCATAAGTGGCCACCCTAACCATCATTAAGAGAAATGTCTTCTTGATAGTAAGAGCAGCAAAAATGCAACCAACTATCTAAGGCAGGGGTGGGCAGAAAATAGCTCTCCGGATGTTTTGAATTTTAACTCCCAGCTTTCCTGACCATTGGCCATTCTGGCAGGAGCTTCTGGGAGTTGAAGTCATAAAACATCTGGAGATCTACCTTCTGCCCACCCCTGACCTAATGGGCTGGTGAGCTTTCCCTCGCTGGAGGTCTTCAAGCAGGTGCTGGATTGCCATCTGTTGGGCATGCTCTAGCATGGGATTCCCCACACTGAGAAGGGAGTTGGACTAGATGGCCCACAGTCCCCCCCCAACTGCTAGTACTACAACTATGAGACGGCATCATCTACTACTTACGACTACTACTGTTGTTATTTTTAAGGCAAAAGGATTTAGGGACTGTGACTTCCAATGACAAGGACCAAAACAAGGCTAGTCACGAACTTTTTTGACACGCTTGAAGAAATTCAAGTTTTATAGGAATAAAAATCAGAAGAACTTCTAGCCTCTTTAACTGCATATTTTATTCCTCAAGGCAGGACCCCAACCTGCCGGCACAGTGTAAGCAGTGCCCTAGTCTCTTGCACACCGTCCAGTCTCGTAGGCACTCCTTCAGAAACAATTTGCTGGATCTAAAACAGGGCTCTCCAACCTTGGGTCCCCAGATGTTTTTGGCCTACAACTCCCAGCATGCCCCAGCCAGCATAGCTGGCTGGGGCATGCTGGGAATTGTAGGCCAAAAACATCTGGGGACCCAAGGTTGGAGAACACTGATCTAAAAGTTCCAGGGTCTGATTCTTTGTAAATATATGGGATAGGGTGAAAAAGAAAATAAGAATTAAAAAATAAACAACCACAATCCTGAAGACCAATCTGAGTCTTAGACAATGGAGGCAACAATATCCTATATACACTGCAGTCCCAGCAGTCACGGAAATTACCTGTGGAGGAAGGGGGGGCTGGCCCACCACACCCCACCTTCCCATACCCAAAGGAACCAAGACCCCAGAGATTCAGGTACTGATTGCAGCCTCAGCGGTGCAACCTACTGGATCTCGTTGAGGACTCGCCTTCAATTTGTACCTGGATTAGTACTGAAGCACAGAGCAGTCCAAAACGCTGGGGTAAAAAACCGGACAGGTTTTTCTGGTACATTAAACAACAAGATAGGGAAATGGAGAAGCACCAAATAAAGAGAGGACATTAGTACACAGTAAAGCTGCAAACTAAAACTGATTCTTAATATCTTCAGGCTACACTATGTTACCGAGGTATTCCTTCAGGGTTAAATCCAGCCTGTCTGGCCCGATGAGAATTACCACACCTACCACAGGTCTGAGATGGGTAACTCCCACAGGCTGCTCATAGAGCCCTATCAGCTCATTTCACCAGGAGCTAACTGGGGTGGATCTGATGCTCCACCACACAAAGGCTTGGGGCCTCCTTTGGCTTGCTGCCATCCCCAATAGCCAGGGTAGCCAGTAGCCACGCGTCCAGGACAAAGACCAAAAAACCACGCTTTGGGAAATATACCTTTCCCCCCCCTCCCCTCCTCCTGCTGCCTCTTAGCCAATCACCATGCCCCTCACCTGGCCAGGCAGGGGGAAGGGAGGGAACTCATGACTCTGGCTTGAACACTTTACATATGAAGCTTTCAGACTGGCTTCATCAACTCGGGCGCCAGGCCCTCCTATGTTTTATGTACTTTCGCTTTCCTCCCGCCCCCCCAACTGGCCCCCAGTGGTTACACTGAAGGAGGCGTGTGTGTGTATATGGTGGTGTGTGGTGTGATCATAGCTTATGAACCCCCAAGGTCCCCTTTCTCCACACGCTAACTTATGGCACACCCCACCCCCAGCCTTTAGCCGCGTTTCAAATGAGGGTGTGACAGAAGTAAGGTTGGTGTGTGTGTGGATGAACAACCAGGACAGCTGATATGGTGCTACTCAGCTTCTGAGTACGTTTCCACTCACCCTGATTCTCCGGCCCCACAGACCGCGGGGAACAGGCCCTCGGATGATTGGACCAAGGAGATGCAGAGACTCTGGGGTTTGCATTGGGGGTTCTGATGGTTTCTAAAGATGGTAGGCTGGGCAGCAGGGGTGGGGGGAAAGAGGCATCCGCAAGCAGTCCCCTACACAGGGTGGAGAGTCCTTGTCTAGAGTAGGTCGGTCAGAGCTTGGACCGATCTCGAGCAGTCTGTCCAAATGGTGACTCACGGTCACGGTACACACCCAAGCTGATCCCGAGTCCTATTATAGTGGGGGGGTTTCCCCCACAAAATAGCTACTTCAGTGTGGGCTTAAATAAATCTGGCACAGTGTGCCTTTTATCTCAAAACTCCCATGATTTGACAGAACAGACCAGCTGAAACCCAAATAACAGCAGGCAGGACAGGGAGGCAGGAACCCAAAGCGGCAGGCAGAGGCTTGTCTTGGACAATTCAAATGTGGAACTGGTTAAGAGAGCAGCAGGCAGAGGAGGCAGGAACCCAAACAGGCAGGCAGAGGCAGCCAACCCAAATGTCTGAAGGTTGCTTTAGGAAAGGATTTAAAATAAACTGGTTGTTACTGCAACGGTCAGGCAGCACTGAGGTGCATCAAGCAGGATGTTGACGAGTCCTTGTCTGGAGCAGTCAGTCTCGGTCCATTAAAATATTGGGACCGAGTCCGACTGGTCAGGGGGACTCAGTCGATCACGAGTCGAGTCCTCGAGTCCGAGTCCCCATCCCTCCCCTACACCCACCGCAAATGGATCCTCTGCAAAGCCCCCAATGCTACCCAGAAAGAGGTGTGGTTTTGTTTTTTTGTTGGTTTCTTTTGCATTTCTGAGCTCATGCAACCTCTTACCAGCTCAAGAGGTCCCTGCCGGAGGCAACAGCAGGATGGCAGACTGAGCCTCATCCTCTGCTAAGAAATGCTACAGACTCCTTCAGCCAATTAATTAAGTATACCACGGGGTGGGGGTAGGGAGAAACCTGAAGGATCTCTTTTGGTGACTGAAGTTAGGGGCATGGGAAACTTTGGCAGGGAAGTGTGGCAAGCAAGGGAGGAAATGCGCTGTCAAGACTACTTGGGGGAGGGTGGCATAACTTTTGCGGGAGGAAGTGGAAGCCTACTACAGCAGCAAGGGGATGGAAGATAATATCCCTGAGAGGGCAGACAGAGGGCCCCCAATGGATAAGAGAGAATTCTTTTGATATTGGACCAGGGATTTCTGCTCAAAAAAGAGCTCCATGCAATTCCAAAGCCCAGTGAAATGTATCATCTGAATCCTTCTGAATCCTTGGGATGTGCAGTTTCTTCAGAGCCATGCCGGCCGGTAGGAGCATGGTGTTGCACACACAGGGCGAGACTGTGCCCTGCTCTTGCAGATCGCACGTTCTTTCCTCGGGGACCCAAGTCTAGGTCCCGGAGGGTTCCAAAAATAGTCCATGTGCCGGGTTAATCTGACACGCAGCTCTCGTTTTCACTTTGCAGATGTGGGGAAACGGCACGCAGGCTTCAGGGGAGACCTCAAGCTCCCACCCAAACCGTTCAGCGCCTTTACAGTGTGCGGCCGAGGCAGAGTTCCAGCACCTGCTCCTGCCGATCACGTACAGCCTGGTTTGTGTCCTGAGCTTGGCCTCCAACGGCGTGGCCTTGTGGAGCTGCTGGGCCAGCCGGACCCGGGCCCCGCCCGTCATGGTCTTCATCTACAATCTCATTGTCATCGACCTGCTCTTTGCCTTGTCACTGCCACTGCAGGCTGTGTATCATGCTAGACGCAACGACTGGCCCTTTGGCGAGGGCCTGTGTAAGGCCACCAATGCCCTCTTCCTAGCCAACATGTTCAGCTGCACCCTTTTCCTGGCCTGCATCTGCCTGGAGCGTTATCTGGCCATCATCCACCCTGTCCGCTACCTGCGCCTGAGGTGGCCCCTCTACCGTGTGTTGCTCTCCATGGCGATCTGGTCTTTGGTAGGGATCGGGCTGCTGATACTCTTCTCTAAGAGCACTGTGACCCGGCGCTTCCCAAATGGGAATACAGCCTGCATGGAGAATTTCCCGGCACAGGTCTGGAGTGGAGGTCTGGCAGCCATGATCCTGGCCTCCTCGGCACTGGGCTTCTTTGTGCCTTTCCTCACCATTGTCATCTGCTCCATCGTGATTGCCCGGCGCATTATGAATCTGGCCCACAGTTCAGCCCAGGCGTCTTCAATGCGCAGGCACTCTCTCCACACCCTCCTGATGGTGACTGGCCTGCTCACCCTCTGCTTCCTGCCTTTCCACACCATCCACACGCTGCACACACTTGGCCGGATTGGCGTCTTGTCGGCTCCGGGGCTGCTGCACTTCACTTGTTCAGCCCAGCGTGCGGCCATGGCCCTTGCGAGCATCAACAGTGCTCTTGACCCTCTGGTGTACTACTTCAACATGAAGCCTGCCAACCGGAAACTGCCTTGCTGTGGCACAGTCAGTCAGATCCTCATGGATTCAGGCAAAGTTGCTAGCCCAACAATGGAGGGCCTCAGGAGCATGGTGTAGAGACTAAGAGCTTCTCCACATGAGGCTTTTAACCCACCACTTTACCGAGGCTTCTGCTTCCGGATTCTTTGTGGGAGTAAGATTGGCTTCTTTACACTGGTTGTTTTCTTCTGTGTTTTTTCTTTCTGTCTCTGCTTTCCTAAAGGTTCCATTACACAACCACAAGGTGGCGCTGTGGTATAGTGCGAAAATACACGTGTTTGCTTTAGCGCAATGTAGCGTGATTGCCAGATGATAGCTCATTTTCCTCGCTCTAAATAGAAGCGCGGAAACATTTGGAAAGCATGGGAGAGGCCCTGGAGGATGACGACATCATGTAAAGCACCCGCAAACTACCATGAGTGAAAAATCACGAGCATACAATAAATGCTTCGTGAAGAGAAGCCCTGAGGCATTTTACCTCTTTCAGCCTGAGGGCCAAATTCAATTTCAGAGAACCTCTTGGGGTCTGCATTTCGGTGGTTGGCAGGGCCAAAGGGACAGGGCCAAAATACCGGCATATTTTAGCTTAAAACTCTTCCTGCCAGTATCTAAGCCTTAGGAGAGGCATTGGAAGGGGGTGGGGAGACATGCAAAATTTGGGAAACAATCGACAGCCCGGGGAAAGCGGGTGAGGTCTGGGGAAGGGGACATGGACATTTGGGAAACCCCAGAGGGCCAGATTGGATCCCCAGGCGGGCTGAATTTGGCCCACAGGCCTGAGGTTCAACACCCCTGACCTAGAGACTGAGGTCTTGCTTAAGGCCACTCCTCAGATCATCATCTGACTTCTTTTGCAGTGCACACCACCAACATGTATTTACCCATCACTCTTTGAACATGAACGACCTCTAGAATGGCATGCTGACTTAAAGAAGGCAAAAGGATGGAATAATCTTTAATGCCAGCCAGGGCCATTTTGGTACACCTAAATTCTACTGGTATTGGAGGATGGGATAAGATTGTAGATTGTATACTCGTGCAAGGCGGTGTAGTGGAGGAACATGGAAGAGTGGTGCTCTGGCACTTTTTTCAGCTGATCCTAATAAATGGCATATATGGTATGTACTGCTGCTACTGCTGCTGCTGCTGCTGCTGCTGTGTGTGTGTGTGTGTGTGTGTGTATAGAGGATCAATATACCTGCCTGCATTTTTGGACTGTCCTTAGGAGTGTGGCTATGGGGGCTTCCATGATGAGCTCCTGCACTTCAAAATTTACCACTACACCAAGGCCTACAGCCTGGGCCTGGTTGGTCCAAACCAAGATATGGGGGGAGAGTGTTCTCAGACTTACAAGACCAAAAGGGCTCCTGGCGGCAGTAGGGAGCAGGGATCGCTTCAGCCCGCTATCCATCCAGCCAAAGCAATCCCTGCTCCCCCCGCTCCCCGTTACGGTGGTGGGGAGCAGAGATCGCTGCAGCCAGCTGGATAGTCGGCTGAAGCAATCCCTGCTCGCCCACTCCCTGCCACCACAGTGAGCCCAAAAGATCCCTGCTCCCCTGCTCTTCACCATGGCGGCGGGAAGTGAAGATCACTGCAGCTGGCTGTATAGCCAGCTGAAGAGATCCCTGTTCCCCCACTGCCAGCCCTTTTGGGCTCGCCGCAGCAGCGGTAAGGGGGGGGAAGACTCTTCCCATGGTGTCCCCTGGGATACTTGTGGCAGGACTGAAGGGGGAGGAGGTGGGCACAGACCCACAATGTGTCCGATCGTCTGTTGGGTACATTGTGGTGCCATGGGCGACTAACCCACACTGCATGGCTTGTGCTGCAGTGTGGGTTAATGTGTCGCCCGAACCTGGCCAATGAGACTTATTCCTGAGTAGACAGGCATTGGATTGCATTGTCATGGTGGGATTTAGGGATTGGGCATAAGAACCAGTGGCTCTGGATGTTTATTGAATGGTCAATTCACCTGCAGGGGTGGGGTCTGGGAAAAAAAAAAAAGGTGTGCTTGGCAGTGCTTCTCTACACTAGGCTTTTAAAACTTGTTTTAACCCACCACTTTACCAAGGCTTCTCCCAGATTCTTTGCGGGATTAAGATTGGTTCCTTTACCAAAAAAAATAATAATTAAAAAAATTCCCCTGGGTTTTTCTTTCTTTCTCTGACTTTTTATATGTTCCATTTATACAGCCAAGAGGTGGTGCTGCGGTATAGCGGAATTGCAAAAACACACGACCAACTTGTAGTGTTTTATAGCGTGCTATCCCTTTAATAATTCATTATCCTTGTTCTTAAAAAAAAAAAAGCCTCAGAAATATCATCTAAAGCATCCACAAACTACTGTAAGTGAGGAACCACAAGTGCCTTGTGTAGAGAAGCCCCCAGGTATGCAGGTGACAGGCAGACAAGAATACAATCCTGCTAGGAAACAGATTTTATAGAATGCATTTTAATTTGTTTTTCTGTAATAACAAAGAGTGGGGTGTGGAGGGGTGTGCGGTGGTTGCATGAGTTGAGCTTTGTTTCCGAATACTTCAAGAGCCAGTGTGGCGTAGTGGTGAGAATGTTGGACGGGGACTCGGGAGATCCGGGTTCTAGTCCCCGCTCGGCCATGAAACTCACTGGGTGACTTTGGGCCAGTCACTGACTCTCAGCCTAACCTACCTCACAGGGTTGTTGTGAGGATAAAATGGAGAGGAGGATGACGACTATGTAAGCCGCCTTGGGTTCCTTGCAGGAAAAAAGGCGGGGTATAAATATAATAAATAAATAAAAATGAATAAAATGTATCTGCTTCATAAAGTACAAATTGCCCTTAGTTAACTTGGGGACTTGTCTGCCCCAGCCTTTGTACATGAGACAGTAGTTGTCATTGGCTTCATGAGAAGGACACAACAATCCCATGGGCTTACTACACTGCGCCAGAGCTTGGACCTGAGCCAGAGCATCTTGATTACTAATGTATTCATGCTCCCTGGATGCACACGCCTGCTAGGGTGGTGTTACCACTGGTGCTTCTTGTGCAACATCATTGCTGCTCTTTGTGAGATTAAGTACCCGCTTCCTGCCGGCTGCCAAATTGGAGGACAAGATGCATGAACACCACATTATTTCAAGTTCAAAGTAAAAAAGCAACACACATTCGTAACACATGCCGTCATACTTATTTGTATATGCATTTCACTGGCTGACAGAGCCCAGTCCACTGCTGGAGAAAACTAAAAGGACTGCTTCACACAAGTAGTAGATTTCCTACATGGATACCACTTCCATATAAAACATGGCGCATGCTCTGTGTATGATAAATGCATATCGTGTCTATTTTGCTACATGCACATGCATCAGGAAAAAACAACCTGTCCCATGCGGGGTAGGCTGTGAGAAATGCCCGCTCCCAAAACCAGCCTCAGGGACCAGGATGCTTCCAGCTGTTCCTCAACTGAGTTGCCAGCCTGCCTACTCTAGACAGGCTCCTGCACCTTTGCATGCTCCATGAATGAGACAGCTATGCAACAGGCAATGTGATCCTGTACACGTCTACTCGAAAGTAAGTCCCACTGAGTTCAATGGGACGTACTCCCAGGTAACAGTGCATAGGATTGCAGCCTAAAGCGGGAATCATAAACTTACTTACTAGGGAGTAAATTCTACTGAATCTACCCATGAGACTGACTTCTGAACAAAACACGCACAAGATCCTATTATAAACATCTTTGGCTTGCCAGTCTCAAAACATATATGCCATCCTTCGCCAGCCTGGTGCCCTCCAGATGTATGAGACTACAACTCCCAGCATGCCCCCACTAGACATGCTGACTGGGGCATGCTAGAAGTTGTAGTCTGACATATCTGGAAGGCACCAGGCTGGGGAAGGCTGATAAATGCCACTCTAGCCAGCCAGATTGTATAAATCATGAAGAAGAATCACCCATACACAGTATTTATTTATTTATTTTACATTTATACCCTGCCTTTTTTCCTGCAAGGAACTCAAGGTGGCTTACATAATCCTCCTCCTCCTCTCCATTTTATCCTCACAACAACCCTGCAAGGTAGGTTAGGCTGAGAGTCAGCGACTGGCCCAAAGTCACCCAGTGAGTTTCATGGCCGAGCGGGGACTAGAACCCGGATCTCCCGAGTCCCAGTCCAACACTCTCACCACTATACCACACTGTAACAACAGTAATGAGAAAGTGTGCAGCTTTGAGTGGGCACCAAACATTTGGCATGATCACAGTAAACACAAAGGTCATGGGCTTGGTCACATGTTCCTGAATATTATGCACACCTGATACTCATCAGACTGAATTGCAAATCCCAGAAATCAGTGGGGAGCTGGTATTGTTTTTGCAGCAAACAAAGCATCCATGTTATTTGGTGGAAAGAGTCTGGGGGGCCGGAGTCTTTGCTCTCTGGTTGCAGTGCCATCATTTGTATCCAAAACAGACACAGTCAGGGTGAACCTGTCAGACCTAGCCTGTTCTCCTCTTTCCACTGCTTATTGTTGTACTAAAGGCCCATCAAGTTTGACATGCAAAAAAACAAAGGCAGCCACCCTGTTGGCCATAAGAAAAGTCAGCCTTCCACCAACCCCATTCCTCCCACCAGCAACATGCTTTTTGTAATACCTTGCCTGATAAAGAGATCTGGAGATCTTGAAAGCTTGCACATTTTTTGTGATCCTTGTGTTGGCCTAAGAAAGGTATTACACTCTATGGATTTTGCAAGTTTGACAGGTAGCTAAAAGCACCTTTACATTTGACAGGTGTGTGTGTGTGTGTGTGTGTGTAGTACAGAAAGTCCCTTTCTGTTCTTTCCCCTAAACCCAATCATCCCCTGTGCTTACCATCCCACTCACCACAAAAACGTGATCTAGATGAAAGATTGTTGCATGCCTACAACAAATGAGTAACAAATGAGTATATATTAGTGCTGTTATTAGAAGGGTAGAAGCACATCTTTTATGAAATAAGGGTTCAAATGACACATGAGATCTCATGACATGGGAAGTGATTGGATCAGGGATGCAGTACAGGGGGATTGGGGCTAACATTTTCCCCTCGCGCTGATTCCCCGATGCAAATGACATCTCTCCTTCCATTTGTGCCTTTGGTTTGGCTTGACAGCCCGCCTTTTGACAAGGGAAAAAGGGCGATTTGGAGCCTCCCTGGGTCAATGTTCAATGTTGATACCTGCTGCACTTTGCCAGTGGGTATTTCACTGGACATTGCCCAGCTGAGGCTGCCCATTCTCAGACCTCTGTAAGTGTGCAGGTGCGCACTTGTGAAAGAATGGGGAAAAATATTTTTTTAAATGTGCGCAAATATTGGCACACTTAGGGTGTCCTAAATTTTTTTTTTTTTTTTAAAGTGCCATTTGGGCACTTTGAAGGGGCTGTCCATGGCTGTCAATAGAGGAATCATGAAAGCCGGCTGTCAAAATGGCTCGCAATCGCGGCAGTGAATGGGGAGACCACTCAGTCCTGCTGTGGTGTCCCCTGGGATAGCCGTGGGGGGACTGAGGGGGAGGGAGGGGGAGAAAAACCCATGGTGAGCCCAATCAATTGTCAGGCACACCATGGGTTGTTTGCAGAACAACCAATCCACCGTGGCTTATTGCTAGGGTGGGTTGGCATTACATGCAAATGCACTTGACTGTTGAACACACAGGGCGCATTTGCACATCACGACAACCCACCCTGGCAATAACCCACAGTGGGTTGCTTGTTGTGCGAACTACCAATGGTACATCTGACGGACCATTGGGCTCACTGTGGGTTGTTTGCCCCCTCCCTCCTTCCCTCTCCTTCCCCTCAGTCTTCCCGTGGGTTATCTTAGGGGACCCTGCCACAGGACCAGCTTGTCAGCTGTCCCCCTGCCACAATTGCAAGCCCTTCTGCACTCGCTGCGGCTTTTTTGCCCCTTTTACACATTTTTTTCCTCTTTTTTCAGAGATCGCAAAAAGCAGCACATTGGAGGGTCTGTCACTGGTTTATCACCCCTTTAAAAAGAAAAAAAAAATTACAGGCCAAATGTACGCAATTTTTTTCTTATCTTTATTTTTTAGTTGGACTTGCACTCGTGCATACTTGTGCACTTTCCCGGGTCCGAAAAGGCATGCAATAGCCACCCCTCATGGGCATTGACCCAGAGAGGCTGCCAAGCCCAAGACGTTTATTTTTGACTTTGGTTTGTCTTGACAGGGCTCCCCATGATTTTTTCACAGGGACATACGCAGGCATGAATGTCTGTCGGGCGCACCGTGGGTTGTTCACAGAATCAACCCACTGTGGCTTATTGCCAGGGTGGGTTGGCGTGACATGTGAACGTGCCCATTTGGTATATAACTGCAAGGACATCCTTTAGCTTGCAGCGATATTACCACAGCTATCTTGTCAGGCAAGCTACACTTTCTGAAATCCCCTCTTCTACACAACCATTAAAGGTGCAGCAGCCCTGTCACCTTCTGCATCTGGCAGGGCCGGATTAAGAGCATTATGGGCCTGGTGCTGAGGATTTTGGTGGGCCTTTTTATGGAAATAAATAAAATGAAGACGCAATTTTATATTAAAACAAATTAAATATTTTAATTACCATTAAAGTGCCAAAACTCAAAAACTCCTGCAGCTCATCAGTAAGGGTCTTCCCAATTTCCCCCAAATTTATTTATTAAAAAAGAAAAAGCAGCCACAACAAAAAGCCAGGAAGCTTTGCTTGACCAAGAATAATTGTGTTGTTCTTGTTGCTTTGTTTCGTTTTCATTTTTTTGTTAAACTAGCATTTGAACAATTGAGCTGCGAATCAGAAAGATCTTTTGCTCGAGGCTGGAGAGAGAGGTCCCTTCTAAATCTGAATATTACAGACCCTAGCAAGCCCCCATGTGCTTCAAAGAAATGTAGTAACAGTGATTGAAATGCAAAAACCTACCATGCTAATTTGAGAACAACAGTTCTTGCTAGGTCTTGCCTCAAGCCTGTAATGCAGATGTGCTTAGAACACCTTTCTAATCTTGAAAAAATCATTAATTATGCTGAATGATAACGATCAGAGCTAACTCAAATCGTGCCCCGTGTCCCTATATTGTGGGCCTATTGTCTGCTTTGGGCCTGGAGCGGCCGCTCCAATCGCCCCTATGTTAATCCGGCCCTGGCATCTGGCACCCTATAACCCAAGCCAGAAGCCAGATACTGAAGCCAGATTCAAATACCAGCTTTTTAATACTGTTTTGTTATGTCACTCCCGGCAATATTTTAGGAAAAATCTTAAATCTGGAGCTGAAGAAACAGAAAGTGGTGCTGTTATTTGAGGGATGGAAGCACATCTTTTGGGAAATAAGGGCCAAATGACACATGACATGAGAGATCTCATGACACGGGAAGTGACTTGGATCAGGGATACAGTACAGGGGGGATTCCGGCTCACATGTTTCCCGTGTGCAGATCTCTCGATGCAAATAACATCTCTGCCCCCACCTCCACATCAGCCACAGAGAGGAAACATACAGACACTGCATGGACAGGTGGGGGCTAGGCAAAGGAGTGAGACAGGTAGACAAAATCCGTAACCACCAGAAACCTCTGTCAACATCAATCCCCTTCAATAACTGAAACTTCAGACAAAAGTTTCCCCTTTGGAAACAGATACCTTTTTCTACTCGCAGGCATTTGGCAGCATACGATAAGGATTTTAATTGGGTCCTGGGATTTCTTATTGTTGATTGTTAAAAGTGTGTGTGTGTGTCTCTGTGTGTTTATACGTCTGTATGTAACTGGTTTTTATATTATGTACAATATTGTATTTTTAAGGTTTTTAATCTTTGTAAACCGCCCAGAGAACTTTGGTTATTGGGCACTACAGAAAGGCAATAAATGAAATGAAATGAAACTTCGACAGATGCACTTTCAAGCTTTTCTGTGCATCGTTCTCACAAAACTGCAGCTGAGCTGACATTCTCACAATACTTACCATTCTGCACGAGAAACTTGATTAGAAGTATCTGGTGGAAGGATGCTGTGGACACACAAGGAATACAAGAGGTTCTGTTGGGGGCACCCATAAAACCTTTCTATTCCAGAGTCTCTCAGTCTCTCCGTTTTGGTGTAGTGTTTGTCCTGGCGCTGCAATCCCCACACTGCTGATTAACTCCCTCCCAAAGACCTTTGCTTTACGTTGTATCGATCCGGGACTGTTTGCTTTGCTTGAAGAAGAGAGAGAACAAACCTCACCATTTCATCCTTGTCTGGGCACCGCCATGATATCCCTGCCGCTGCCGCTGCTGACACTCTTTGTGGTTCTTCTGAGCCCAGGGGAGCCGTTCCGGGTGAGATCCCAGCAAAATCCATTTAATATCTGTTTGATTTCTCCCTTCCTGCTTAGGTCCCCCCTTAGGTCCATTATATTTATACCCAGATCCCAGGCCTCATGAAAGCATTCACAATTGAGATATGCAGCTTGCCCGCTAGGCAGATGAGACATTTGTCCTTGGTGTGGCGGGCATCAAAGAGGAAGGGTAGAGGGAGGCGGCAGTGGTTGGTAAGGTATGTAAGATGAAGAAGGAGCGAGGAAAGGGCCAGAGTCCCACGGGATAAGGTGCAAAGCTCACTTCCTGCCCCCAAAATGCACCCTAATAGTCCAGGCCCATTCTTGGGGCTTGGGATTTGCACACAGGCCCAGTGAGCCAAGTGCAGGACAGAGAACTGTAATGCACGATTCTCAGCAGCCTTTCTTCCTAGTCTATCGTTTTATGACACAAGGAATATATAGTTCTTACTCAGTCGTTCCAGGGAACCCAAACATCCACTGAGGAGAAATTGCGTAATTTTGGTCATTCCCCTGCACTTCTATTGCTGTTTGACGTCCTGTATGACACTGCGCGGAAGCTCTGTGGGCCAGTGCCCTTGACATACTGAAGACCAGCAGCATGTTCCTGTCTCCCTCCTGAGGCATACATAATTTCAAAAAAAATGTGAAAGTTTTTTTTTAAGTGTTCACATTTAGATTTGTGATTACAGAAGCTGAGCATTCTGCTCCGTCCTACTGTGGAGGCCCCCATGTAGCCTTTTCAAATGTCAACCTCCCCACCCCGCAAAAAAACCAAGACAAATATACACAATCCCAAATAACGCTGGGAGAACATCTGCAAGGCTACCTCCTCTCCCACCATATTGCCTCACCATTTTGCGAACTTTTGTTGTTGTTGTTGTTGTAATTAAGATACCATTCTAAGATACCGTACCTATTTCCCTCTCCTGCACAGGAGATGCATCTATGGTGCTATTTAAAAAGCAAACAAGCAATCCTGCTGCAAGTAAGGCCACTACCTACTGCCCCCTCCCAATATTTTTTATGGGCCATATAGTATTGGGATGGGGACTCCCAATCTAGTGCTTGTTCACGTGTGTGTATCCATAAGAGGTAGAGCTGGGCTCTCCAACCTTGGGTCCCCAGATGTTGCTGGCCTACAGCTCCCAGCATACCCAGCCGGCATGGCTAATGGCAAGGGATTCTGGGAGCTGTAGTCCAGCAACATCTGGGGACCTACGGTTGGAGAGCCCTGAGCTAGAGCATCCCACCTCCCTCTTGTCCACCATGCTGTGGGCTGTATCTGTGAGCATCCTATGGTCATCATCCTGTGAACAGTAGTCATCTCTTCTGCTCTGGTCTCTGTTGTTTCCCTCTTTCAAGCTCCCCTTTCAAGCTCTTTTTGAGCTCAGCTGGGATTCTGGCCTTCAGCGGAAGAAGCTTTCTACTTCCCTGTAAGCTTTGCTGTATACGCCTTCCACCATGCTCCTCCCTCCCTACACCCCATCACACCACCAATTTACAAGCAGCCCAGAAGGCTTTACAGATAGATGCATTTGTATTTGCTTAAACCAGGGCTCTCCAACCTTGGGTCCCCAGATATTGCTGGACTACAGCTCCCAGAATCCCTCGCCATTAGCCCTGCTGGCTGGGTATGCTGGGAGCTGTAGGCCAGCAATATCTGGGGACCCAAGGTTGGAGAGCCCTGGCTTAAACCAAGAGGGCATGGCAAATGACAAATCAATTACAAAATCAACAGTAAAACAACTACAAAACTAAAATACAGGTTATAGACAACATGAATCATCTAAAAACAAAACAATAACAAAAGGTATGCTTTTGGCATCAGAGCTACTGTTTCATGCAGTGCCAGCCCCAGGTTTTGGAGGGTCCTTGGGCCCTCAATGGCCCCCCCTCCCTCAGTGAGTCTACCTTCTTACCGCCATTGTTACCAGGGGGCTGTTGTCAGTGGGGCCCTGCTGAGGTGTGGGCCCTCGGCAGGTGCCCAGTCCTGACGACCCTTCACACCGGCCATTGTTTCATTCGTATGCCAACTTAACTGGTTAATCAACTAAAAACCATATCATGAATCAACTAAGATTTCTTTCAACAGGTGATGCCTCTAATTAAAAATCAAATAAAAATTGCTATCAGGATTTGTTAAAAGAATTACCCATCCATCAGATTATATCTACCCCCTTATAATTCAGAGGTCTGGTAAGAAGTAGGCGGGATAGACGTTTGATAAATAATTTATATTGCTTTTTTTGCGGGGCCGGTGGATCGGACTGAAAGCTCTTAAAGATGTATAGGTAGATAAACCTGCTGCAGAGCTGACTGCAGCCTTTGATGAGGTATTTGTGCTGTTTGAGGTCAATTAAATGCAAGCCCATCAGCGGCCTTCAAGGGTTTTTTTTTTTCCGTTCCTGGAAACCCTCTCTTCAATATGGAGGCTGGTTTGCAAAGAGTGGGAACGGACGAGACACCTGGGCTGGGATATATGGACTCTGCTACAAAAAGTGGCCTATGCTGCTGCAACACAGCCATTAAACTTTGTTTTTTTGGCAGGGCCCACATCACAAGCCACACAGGAGGGAGCATGAAGGTGAGTATTTGTGGAGGAAGAGGGGGGGCTGGCTGGCCCGCCAGACCTCCACCCTTTCCTACTTCAAAGGAATCCCAGCGCTTGCCACCATGTGGCCCGGAAGGGGGGGCTGGCTGGCCCGGCACACCCCCACCCTTTCAAACTCCAAAGGAACCAAGACCCTCTGAGATCTCAAGATACCAGACTGCCAGCCTCAGCTGTCTGCAATCCTACTTGGATCTCTGTTTAGGGACTCGCCTTCAATTTCTGTAACCTGGATTTAGATACTGAACTCACAGAGCACTACAAAACCCATGTGGGGTAAAACCAAAGCAAGGTTTATTCTGGTAGCATCTTACAACAAGATTAGGGAAATAAGAGAAGCACACAAAATAGAGAGACACTTTAGTACACAGTAAAGTTGCAAAACAATAAAACCTGATTCCTTAAGATCTCTCAGACACACACCTGTTACCTGAGGGTGTTCTCTTCAAGGGTTAGATCCAGCACAGCCTTGCCGCCCGGGGGGAACTATTTTATCTACCCGCAGGTCCGAGATAAATAGCCCTCCACAAGACTTGCCTTTACTAGAGCCCTCAAACCAGCCAATTTTTACCAGGGCTGCCTGGGGTCGATTCCTGAGGCCCCCCCCCTAAAGGCTTGGGCCCCTCGCTGGCGCGCTGCCATGCCGGGCACGCTACCAAAAGGACTAAGACCAAGAACAAAGGCTACACGTAGGGAAATTGCTCTTCCCCCTCCCCCTTTCTGTAGCCTTCTTGCTTCAGCCAATCAATTTGAATTTCACCTGTCCAGGCAGGGGGGGAAGGAAACTGGCCAGGCAGAGGGAAGGGAACTCATGAGTCATGGCTTGAACTATATTTACATATGAACGCCCTCGTCGTCTAGGCGCCACCCATGCCATCTGAGGCCCTTGCCTCCTCCCAGCCCCCACCTGGTTCACACATGAGGAGGCGTGTGTGTGTGTGTGTGTGTGTGTGTGTGTGTGTGTGTGTTCTTGCATGCATGCATGCAGGAACCCCAAAAGCTCCACAGTATTATAACCTATTTCATAGATCATAGAGTTGGAAGGAGCCTACAAGGCTATCGAGTCCAACCCCCTGCTCAATGCAGGAAACTAGAGGAGGGGTCTCCCATCCAAGTAATAACCAGGCCTGACCCTGCTTAGCCTTCCACGCTCAGACAAGCTGAGCCAGCATAAGTGCCGGACAAGGAACAGTAACTGCCACAGGATGAACTCCGAAGGCAGCCTCCTCCAATACATCCAGTGCCCTCCAGATGTGTCGGACTACAACTCCCAGAATCTCTCAAGTCAGCTCGCTGGAGGTTCCGGGAGTTGTACTCCAACACATCTGGAGGGCACCAGGTTGGGGAAGTCTGTCCTAGGTTTTCCAAGGCTGGGACTGCTGGGACCCTCCCTGCCAGGCCTTGCCGGATCACCAAAGAAAGCGTTTTGTTTCCCCACTGACACATCGCCGGAAAAAGGATGTGGCCGCCCTTCTTCCCCTCCCCCTTCCCCAGGCCCAGCTCCTGATTTGAGCCCCCTCCCCGACAAAGAGCCCTCTGGTGGCCCCCACCGTCCTGTGGTAGGCCCTAGAAGTGGGCAGCAGTGACAGGACTGAGCAGCACCAGGCCGCTGGGTCCAGCCTCCGTGCTGATTTCTCACTGTATCCCCCGATCAGTGTTTGGGAGCATTGTGTGAAATTATCATGGCCGCTGGGGCCAGTGCTCAGCAACTGGTTGGAGTGCCAGGCCAGGAAAAAAAATTTTTTTAGGTGCACTTGTGGCAGGAATGAGCGGTAGGCCCTGCTGAGGTCCTGGGGTCCTGGAAGCTGCCCAAGAATGGCAGCAGCTGATGCCAGTCCCGTTTCCTCACACATGCACACACACACCCGCAGTTAAATGGTGCAATAGTCTTTTGCCAATCAAAGATGTGAAGAAGTGGGAGCCTCCTCATCGCAGGACTGGCAGCCATGCTACGGGAAGAATGGATGATTCACAGCTTCTTTCGTTTTAGACCGGGTGGATGTGTGTGCTTGAGCACTGGAGAGGTGAACTCACATTTTAGAACTGAAGTGTGTGTGTGGGTGGGGGGGAGTTTCACACAATGGTAAAGAATTGCTGCAGGGAAGGGAGTATTCTGTTGGTTTTGGTTAGTTTTTGTTTTCAGTGTAACAGGCTACATAAATACTGTCGCCGTGGATACTAGCTTGGGTGCCCGTGACTCTCTCCCAAACACATTACCCTGCAACCTGCAATGGCTACCCTAGCTTGAGTAGAGAAGGGAAATCACATATTCCGAGGCAGAAATTTTCATCTGTTTCTGGGAAAATGTGATCTCCCTGCAACAGAAGTGCTCCTTTGAGGAAAGAAATCTCGATCCCATGAAACAATGATGCAACAATTGCATGAAAAATGTAAGGCCCTGAGAGTCTTCTGTCACCTTCAAAGGTACTTGAGGGTGACCAGAAGCAGTACCACCAGTCCTGCCAGGTGACCTGCTGGTAGGAACAGGAGAGAGCTATATGTCAGTCTTGATATTTTTGCCCTTTTCGAGCCTGTATGCAATGCAATGGAAGCAGCCCATCCACTTTTGCCTTGCAGAGGATGCATTCAGTGAGGAGCCCTGCCATTTCCCTTTCCGCTTCCATCGTAAAATGCACCGTTCATGCCTCCAGAGTAACAATAGTTCTCAACACTGGTAAGCATCTATTCACCAGAAAGAGCTGAGGTGATATGGAGAGTGAGAACTATGGAGCATGCTAGGAGGGAAGAGGGGACACGTTGTGCCTTGATGGGCCTTTGTGCTGAGGTATGCACAGGAAGTTATGACTTGCAGCTTCCCATTTTGGCTTTGGCCTAGCTTCCATGTATTCCTTCCTTGACATGAGACTCTTCTTGATCAGGTGCGCCACCACAGAGAACTACGACCGAGACCAAGAATGGAGGTACTGTGGAAGAGAGGAGAAGCCAACAGGTGAGTCAGTGGTGGAAACTGGAGAAGCCAACCAGTCTTCAAATGGACTGGAGTGATGGGACAATCGCCACCAGGATGTGTATGTTGTGCCCCAGTTATTGAGGACTACAGTGAGGTCTCCCAAAAAACAAGTCTCAAATTGCTTTGGCCACCAGCAGTGTCAGGCTTTATGGCCAATGGCGTGGGTTGCACAGTCCTTACAGTCGTGTCTACATAGCCCAAAGCCTGAGACTTCTAGGCAAGCATGGGTGAATCTTCTTGGCTTCTTTTTGCAGGACACTGTGACCCTAACCCATGCCAGAACAATGGGGCCTGTGAAGCTCGGCGAACTGGGTTCCACTGCATCTGTACACCTGGTTTCCATGGGAGACACTGCCAGAAAGGTACCAGAGAATAGGCCCTGGAGCTATAGACCTGGCCATGGATAGGTGTTCCCCTTGGCACCATGACCAACTGATAAGCGTTTTTATACTGGGGCAAACATGGCATGCTCCCATCACTCTCCCAACTCTATGATCTATGAAATCCTCCCTGAGGCCAAGAGCCCAGCCTATAATGCATTGGGTCAATTGGCGGAGAGCCGTGCCTCCATTATCAATGGGGCTGCTGAACCTCCAGAAGCTCACACCATCAGTCAGGGTTGGTAACTCAACTCCTTATCCTTCTGGTACCAAATAACTCAAAATCAGCATGGAGATTTTTATGACATGATACTGGGACTTACAAGGAGCCTGAGGGCCATTTTCTAAGGTATGTCAATGTCCTAGTGATGGCCATGGAGGCCTCCTATAAATGGAGGGTTGTGGCTGTTGCCCTTTTTCGCCCATTTCCAAAAGTTAGGCTGGCTGCACCAGGTATGATCGGAGTCCATATAGTCACCCAATGACCTTGCTTTGCAGAAGGCTGCTTTGGAGCACGAAGATGGCTACATGTTGGCAGGAATGACACCTGGCAGCGGTACCATCCGCTGACTGGACTGGAGGAGTGCCATTGCAACAGGAAGAAGATGAACTGCAAGCCGGTTCATGGAAAGGGTCAGAACTGGACAGAAGCAGGCTGCAAACAATGTTGGAACAAAGGGGAGAGATGGGTGCACTCGTGCAGCTCTCTCGCCAACCTAGTGCCCTCCGGATGTGTTGGGACAGCAACTCCCATCATTTCCAGCCAGCATGGAAATGATGGAAGTTGCAGTCTAACACATCAGAGGGCACCAGGTTGGCGAGGTCTGTATTATTGGGCGGGGAAAGCAAAACTAGGCAGGGCTCCTGACAGATGAGGTAAGGCCTCTATTGTAGGCAATAGATATCCTGCGCTTCATTGGGAACAGCTGCCTAGCCTACCAACGAAAGGTAGTTGCTCATTTACACTCCTACCAAAGTCTGACAGCACAACGTTTCATCGCTGAGTATCATCCGCTATATATCATATTTATATTTCTGATTATTTTCAGGGTCTAACTATAGATTGCATGTAAGTGCATGTAACAAAACAGTAACTGCTTTTTCTAAAAGAGAAAAACCTGCCTGGGATACTTTGCTTTGGAGTGCAGATGTGTGTATGGGGAGGTGCTTAATCCTTTCCCTCCCACTCTCTGGGCATCTCACAAGCAATCCCACTCTCTGGGCATCAGCAGGAGTGTGGGGCAGGGAAGCAGGGAAGCAGATGACAGCTGCCGCAGCTGTCATCCCTACTCCCCTCAGTGCTCCGGCAGTATCTCCTGGGATAGCAGCAGGAGGACTGAGGGGGGAGGAGGTGCCTCAGGACCCTCGCTGTGCCCGATGGTTAGGTGGGCACAGTCGGGGTCCCAGGCAACTTTAAGGCCAAAGTGGCTACAGAGCCATTCTGGGCTTAAAGTGTTGTCCGAACCCATATCTTCCTTATTTTAGAGCAAGGGTGGGCAACTTGTGGCCCTCCAGATGCTTTCGCCTACAACTCCCATCAGCCCTAGCCAGCATAGCCAATGGTGTGGGATGATGGGAGTTGCAGGCCAAAACACCTGGAGGGCCACAAGTTGGCCTCCCCTAGTTCTAGAGTCTATACAGTTTTTAACATAAAGACCATCATGATATTTGTTTCATCATAACACGATGGCTTCCTTTGGGTCAGGGTTCACAGAGACTTAGCCACAGAGCCTGTTTCCAGTGCCAGAATTAGATGCCTTGTTCTGCTTCTGTGCATCTTGATCTGCAAATATCAGCATCCGAAGTCTTTCACAGCACGGAGAGACACCTTACAGCTTGCTAATGTTAACTGCAGATGAAGCAACTGTTAAAGACATGGATGAGAGCAGAGGTCTGACAAAATGTTGGCAACTCAGTCCTGACTCCTTGGACTGAAAAAGTCATACCAAAGCAGAGTGCTACGCATTAACCAAAGCCAAGGAGTGGTTTCCAGGGATTCAGCAAGCCTGCCCCTGTGTCGTAAGAGTTGTCTCATAGAACATAAGGCAAAAGAGATAAAGCACAGAGGAAGTGCAGACTTTGTCATCTCCTGGTGGGATGATAAGGCAAGAGGAATGGGGTTATTACATAATGAATGGAGCAGAAGGGATAGGTTTTTTTCCTTAGTTGATGGGTCAGTGGGTTAAGATGATCATAGATCAAGGATAGGCAACCTGGTGCCCTCCAGATGTTTTGGACTGCAACTCCCAGAGGCCCCAACCAGGATGGGAGTTGTAGTTGTAGTTCAAAAGGTCTGGAGGGCACCAGGTTGCCTAGACCTGCTGTCACAGACCATCAAAGCAAGGAACGGGGAGTGCTATACTAGGCTACTAAGAAGTCAGTAGATGGGTGGATTCTCAGCTGTGCCATTGGTTCTTGATCTAGGCCTTCCTTCCTTTCGTCTCTGAGGAATCATAGCTCAGTTTTGTGTGTACGTGTTTTGCAGGGGCGGTGCCAGGTACCAAAAAGATCCGGGGCTCAGGCCCATAGAACAAAAAAAGTGCACAAATTTGCATATGGTAATTTACATATGCTAAGGTGTGTGTGTGTGTGTGTGTGTGTGTGTGTGTGTGTGTGTGTGTGTCTTTAAAGGACCCTGTCTGCTTAGGACACCCCTGTTTGTAAAAAGGGCAGGAGAGAGGAGGGCATCTGATTTCAGGAAAAAACCTCAGACAGAAAGATTCAAGGGTGGGCAGCAGGAGGTGAAGCACATGTGGGCAAAAAGCCAGCTAATCCAGGTGGATCAGATGCAACAGAGATCACCAATATTGGGGTAGATGGACAAGTAGCCTGACCTGGCATAAGGCAGCTTTCTGTGATCTACAGTATATTGCTTTCTTTTACTGCAGTATGCACAACAAATCCCTGCTTGAATGGAGGTCACTGCTTAGAGATGAAGCATGGCTGGGTCTGCGGTTGTCCTGAAGGGTTTTCTGGGCCACTGTGTGACATAGGTATGTTTGTAGATATCCATTAATGTACATGTATGCATGTTTACAACTTCCTAAGTTTGAAGCTGAGCTAAAGAGTGGGCAGTGAAATGGCCAGGTGGGAATCCGTGTGTGGGCAAAAATCTGTGTGTAGCCACCCTGGGCTTAAAGTTAGCCTGGGGCCCCTGCTGTGCCCAGCAAATGATCGGGCACAGCGGGGGTCCTGAGGCACCTCCCCCCCTCTTCCCCCCTTAGTCCTCCCACCGGTATCCCAGGGGACACTGTGAGAGCACTGAGGGGAGGGGAGCGGAGCGGAGCGGGGATGACAGCTGCCGCCCCAAAGTGCCCAAGCAATCCTGCTCTCCCGGCATCCGCAGGAGTGTGGGGCGGGGAAGCCGGAGTGGGGGGTGCTCCTGCATGTGATCACTATGTGTGCAGCGACCACAAGCAGGAGCAGCTTCCCCACCCCACGTTCCTGCCGATGCCGTGAGAGTGAGATTGCTCATGAGCAATCCAACTCTCCGAGCATCAGCAGCAGCACAGGGCGGGGAAGTTGATGACAGCCACCCAAAGTGCCACGTGGGGACTTTGGGCGGCTGTCTTGTAGAGCCGCATGGCCAGAGCGGCGAGCCTTTTTTGCCACTCTGGCCAAGCAACTCTGTAGCGGGTTCACTTTATCCACTTTAGCCCAAGTGGCACTTTGGATGGCTGCCATTGGCTTTCCTGCCGCCATGCGCCACACCTCCCCAAACCCGTCTTGGGCCTTGAGGGGCCAGCACATGGCAAACACCAGCTCATGCCGCCACACCAAGGGGGGGGGCGTGTTCTGCTTGGCCTCCTCCAGATGTCCCCTCCTGCCCAATGTGATGGCCAGTTGGTCACCGCTGCGCCGGGTGGGAGTGGGGGCGCGTTCTGCTCTCCAGGAGGCTGAGCAGAACATGGCTCAGATCGTGGCACAGAGGGGTTGCTCCCACTAGCAACCCCTCTCTGCCAGGATCGTCCCCGCTGTCCCCGTCTGCTGTTTCGGGCCGGCGGTGGGGAAGAGGCTTCCTCCACCACGGCCAGCCCTTGCAGCTGGATGTGGTGGTGGGTGGCACCCATCACTGCAGCCTACTCATGAGTAGGCTGTAGCGATGGGCACTCCCCCATTCACCCCCTCCCTGGTGCCGCTGTCAAGCGGCGGCAGTGAGGGGAAACCTCGCTGCTCTCTTGCTGCTCCGCGGGGTCCCCTGGAATACCCACTGGAGGACCGTGGGGGGGAGGAGGAAGCACCTACCCTGTTGTGCCTGATAGTCTGTCGGGTGCATTGGAGGTAGCGTGGCTTCTGAGCCGCGCTGTGTACCTTGCTATGCAGTGTGGCTTAGTGTGCCGTGCGAACCCTCCCAGTGTTTCTTTACCAGCATTGAAGTCTGATTCAACTGCCACTCTAGTCAGCTTCTTCTGTATGTGGAATCAGGGGGCGACGCCATCTTGTCCTTCACCTCAGGCAGCAAAATGTCTTGGGCCAGCCTTGTGTGCAGCCCAGGAAGCCTGAGGGAAGGTTATGGAGGATAAGGCTATCAATGGCTACTAGTCATGATGGCTATATATTACCTTGCTGGGGAACATTCACGGGAGGAGGGCTCTGTTCTTGTTGCACTCATATCCTTCTTGTGGGCTTCCCAGAGGCATCTGGTTGGCCATTTTGAGAAGCGGGAGGCTGGGCTAGGTAGGCCTTTTGTCTGATCCAACATGGCTCTTCTTACATGCTTAAGGTGTGACGGGCTGTGAATGCTCTGACCTATGGCAAGGAGTGGCTGCCTTCTTGGGCGAGGGCAAAGAGGGGCTTGAAAAGATCAGCTTCTTCAGGACCTAACTTTTTTCTTAGACTTCTGAGGGTCCATCCCTGATATTTTTATTATTTCCTAGACCACAATCAGACCTGCTACAATGAGAATGGGCACCGGTACCGAGGCATGGCCCAGAGCAGTCACTCAGGGACACCCTGCCTGCCCTGGGACTCCCCCATCCTGCATGACGAGTACTCCAGCAGTTTGCCCAACGCAGCCAGCCTGGGCCTGGGGGCGCACAGCTTCTGTAGGTGAGCTGCAGGGTCAGTGTAGTGAGTGGGCACCTTTATCAAGGCACAGAGTAAGAGGAGAGAGAGTGGAGGGGGCACGAGAAGTGCATCTGAGGCAAAGGGTCCAGGGATGGGAAGGGCCAAAGAGCGGCGGCAGCCAAAGAGTGGGGCAGACGAAGGGAAACCGAAATGAGGGGAGTGGGGAGGGGAGGCTGCTCAGCACTGGTCTTGCTTGAGAGAGGACCGGACACTTCCTTTGTGCAGAAACCCAGATAACGACAGCCAGCCATGGTGTTACGTGCTGCGAGCGACCCAACTCACCTGGGAATACTGCAATGTCACCCAGTGTCTTCCCCAAGGTGCAGGTAAGGCATGCTCCATTCTCCTTGGAAGAATTGGGGTGTGGCTGAACCTCAGAAATGAACGGGCCTTGCCGCTTTCTCCACAGGTGGCATGGAGGAAGAAGGAGGACCAACAGCTTTGGATTCCGTGCCGCTGATCATTAATTTACCCGAGCCTGTGCCTACCTCATCTCCAGTTTGCGGGAAGCGTTATTCAAAGATCACCTCCTCACGCGCCCGCGTAGTGGGGGGCATGGTGGCACTTGAGGGTTCCCATCCCCACATGGCTGCCATATTCATCGGGGAGCAGTTCTGTGGAGGGAGCCTCATCAGCTCCTGCTGGATCCTGACCGCTGCTCATTGTTTGGAGTACAGGCAAGTCTTGCCCTCTTTCCCCAAGGACGACTGGGGCTCGCCTGCTGGGGACAGCTGGAAAGAGAGCCTGTCATTGACTCCAGAGAGTCTGGCTCAGGTCCTTCAAAGGCTCTGCTGACCGCACGTTTTGTACTATAGGCCAGATGTGTCCAAGATCTCAGTGGTGCTGGGCCACACCCGCTTCAGCTCCAACACTGAAGGCTTCCTGAAGCTCCAAATACAGGATTATCGACTGCATGAGAATTATTCCGAGATCACCAAGCACCATGACATTGGTGAGCATCTCTTCCTTTGTTTCCTCCACCTCCCCTGTGGGGCAGCCAGCCTGGCCTGTGCCACCTGGGTAATCTTTCCAGAGTCCAGAAGATCCACATATGTATCTCAGGTGCATTGAAGGGCAAGGTGGTCCGGTCCCCTTCTTAGAAGAACTGCAAGGCCCTAATCTATGCAATGCAGCCCCAGGAGGGAATGGAAAGGATTAGGCTGCATGCTGGAAGGCCAGAGGCCTTGCATCAAGGAGTTTCATTTCAGCCTGAGGCTCTGTTCCCAGGCCAGCCAGGCTCCATAAGGAACAATAATAGTTCCATTTGCTCCTCTCTCTGCCTGCCTGCAATCCCCCATTCCTGAGCCCTGATTCACTGCTAACCTGCTGTCCTGTACCCTCCCTAGCACTGGTGCGGTTGAAGGAGAAGGAGAAGGGAACAGGGCGTTGTGTTGAGTTTTCACGCTCCATTTGGCCTGTTTGCCTGCCCAGCTCCAGAGAGACATCACTTGACACTACCAATCAGTGCCAGATCTCAGGATGGGGACATATGTATGAAGGTGAGAAGGAAGTGGTCCGAAACAGACATGAAGACAGGACAGTCCTTCTTACCCTTTCCATAAAGATCCAAGCCTCCTGGCCGGCTGCCATTCCCTATCATGTGCCCTACAGATTTTTGTTTGCGGAGGGGCAGAGAGGCATGATGCTGCCTTGTATCATGCGGAGAGGCATGATGCTGCCCTGTGTGTCGTCATCCCCCCTTTTCAGCCATTTCCAAAATGCTCACTAAGCACATAAGAAGAGTCCTGCTGGATCAGACCAAAGGCCTATGTAGTCCAGCATTCTGTTTGCACAGTGTCCAAGGAGATGCCCCAATGGGAAGCCCACAAGCAGGAGGACACGAGGGCAATTTAGCACCCTCATCCTTCTCTTCCCTAATCCTGATCCTGGAGGTAATATAAGCCATCATTTTGGAGGATGCAAAATAAGGTTCCCCATGCTGCCTACGATTTCCGTCATGATCTACAGCAGGAGTGGGCAACTTTGGGCCTCCGGAGGCCAGTTTCAACCCCCTGGGGGGTCACACCCCTGCTGCGGCTGTCACTGTCATGCATGCACCCCTGCACCTGCCCTCATACATATGCACACCTACTCCCTTGGACACCCTCGGGGGGGGGGGGCGGGCAGGGCCACACAGGCGGCCTCCACGGGCCACGTGTTGCCCATACCTGATCTATAGAGTAAAGGAGATTTCATTAACAGTCATACCAGCAGAGGCAGCCCACAGCACCCAGCTAAAATCTTCCATACTTGAAAGACAAGAGAGGTCAGTTGAGGCTGCCAGCAGACTGCTGGGGTTACAACGTCTGGAGTTTCCTCTGTGTTCATCAGGCCAATGCAGAAGGCAGGTCCAGGTAATCTGCAAGAGAACCATTCCTTCCCAACCACGCAGATGCCCAGAACTCCGTAATATATACTGGAGTGAGGCCACACATGCAGTGTTCTGATGCATTTGTTCACTGGAAACCTGTTCTTTCCCTGCAGGAGCTGATAATCTCGCTAAGAATCTGCAGGAGGCACATGTGCCTATTATTCCTCAGGAGCAGTGCCATTCCAAAAAGGTACATGGGAACAAAATCACTGAAGGCATGCTATGTGCTGGATACCTGGATGGAAGATCTGATGCGTGTCAGGTGAGTCCATTGTGAAGAAATGGCAGCACATTCTGTCACACAGTGCAGCCCAGCCTTTTGGTGAACCCAGCAGGGCTGGCGCCAACGGTAGGCATGGCTGGGCACCTGCTGAGGGCCCACACCCCAGCAGGGGCCCACTGACAAGAGCCCATCGGAGTTGCTCCTGCTATTCACCACTGCAGCCTGTTTGTTCACCTGCCTCTCACTGTGGCCAGACAAGTGTGGTGGTGCGAAGGAGGAGCAGTAGATGCCCCTTCCTACTTGCTCACTGGCTCTCTGCCTGTCAGTCATCAAGCAAGTCGTAGCAATGATGAGCAAGAGGATCAGGAGCCATAGTAGCTGGTGACAATGGCAGTGAGAAGGTAGACTCAATGAGGGAGGGGGCCCAATGAGGGTGTCCCGGTGTCTTACCCAAGGGCCCTCCAGAACCTGGAGCCGGCACTGGGAGCTAGCCATGTTTGCTACTCAATTTTCTTGTAAACACCCATCTAACTACACATTCAGAGCCCCCTGGTTGCACCCTGTGTCCCAAAATGCACTTTGAAGAACAGTAGGCCTTCCATACTGTAACCTAGAGTTTTCCTGTAGTATACCCCAGGTCCAGAATGCTACATTAGTCTGACAAGTAAAAGGGCAAGAAAGAGGAACCTCTCCCTCCAATACTGCTTCTGTATTTGAGGCCCTCAACTACTCCCATCACAGTCCCATCCAGACTACCCCTCTCTCTATACTCACATTAGGGTGCTTTGGAAACGCCTGCCCTGCTCAACTCCTTAATAGCCGCTTCAGCCAAAACCCACAGATGAAAGTGAAGTGCAAAACTGCCTTGTTAAAGATGTGAGAGCCAGTGAGGTGTAGCGGTGAGAGTTTTGGGCTGGGACTCGGGAGATCTGGGTTCTAGTCTGCACTCGGCCATAAAGCTCACCGGGTGACTTTGGGCCAGTCACTGACTCTCAGCCTAACCTACAACACAGGGTTGTTGTGAGGATAAAATGGAGAGGAAGAGGAGAATCATGTATGCCACCTTAGGCTCTTTGGAAGAAAGGTGAGGTATGGAATGAATGGATGAATGATTGGCATTCGCAGGACCTTATGAATCGATAGAATACATGCCCGTTGCACATTGTTCACTTCTTACTCACCCCTCCCAACCCCTCGTACACAAGTTTCCTTCCCGTACATGGACACTTGAGGGCAAGGTAGGCTGCTGATTCCTATGTCAGTGGGGCTCCTTATCCATTGCCGCTTTTATTCTGAGCTCTATAGGAGCTATCCATGGTGCTCCATGTTTTGGGGATGGAGTACAGCACCATAGATAGCCCCTATAAAGCTCAGAATAAAAGCTGCAATGGACGAGGAACCCCACTGACATAGGAATCAGCAGCCTCCCCTGCTTGGGGGGACCCATTACAGCAGACATGGTCAGACTTCAGACTTTGGGTTATGCTTTGTTTTTTATTAGAACCTCAAGGTCAGCCAACCTGAGCCAGGTGCAACATAGTAGCTTGGGGACAGGGGCACAAGGCCCATTACCTTTGGTACCCTATGAGTCACATAATGAGAAGGCTTGTACATACATGTCCAAATCTTACATCTGAGATCAGGGATTCAGCCTAATTTAGGAGGTAGGACCTTTTATGTTGTTACTATTGCCAAACACCTGGAAGCCTGATCTACTTCAAATCATCCAACAATCTACCAGTAGATCCCTATCTATCTTCTGCCTGCCACTGCTTTACAGTATGATTAGCCTCTGCACATACATTTCCTCCCCACCCCCCAAAAATTAAGTAGCCAGAATTCATCTCAGCTCACCAGTGGTTGTTAATACAGTAGTCTTCTTAACTACTAAGCTTCCCTTGCCAGGTGGACAAGAAGAGGTAAATGTGGCATTGATACCTAGCCCTCATCTCTCCAGTGGACCAAAATATACCTTCATCTCAGGTGGATGGGTGAGGGAGCCACACTGAATTAAGTTGTAATAGTGGTTGACAATCCATTAATTTAAGAGAAGATACTCAACCCGATGCAGACATTTTTCGTGGATGCCTTGTCTAGTTTCACAGGCCGATCACATCAGTAGGTGGATGTGCTGCATCCTTAGATGAGGACTATGTGTCAGGCTAAATGCTGAATTTGTATTTTGTTTTGTTGTTCCCTCTATCCTACCAAATTTTTCTTCCCTACTCTTAATAACATTCTTTGCTTTACTGTAACCGGACAGGAAGAGCTATATGATTATTGGATGGAGCACTGAGATAAGCTGCTCTGCTTTGAGATAATGACTGGGTTGGAACAACATGTTAAGCCACTCTAGGACTAAACCTACTGTGGCGTAACATGTCATGTGAGCACAGGGGGGTGATTTAAAAGCGACCTGGGGGTGGCTTCTAAATCACCCCAAGTAGCCATGGCTAGTTCTAGGGTTTAGGAAACCCTGGTAGGCTTAGGCTTAGGGCAGTGTTCTCCAACCTTGGGTCCCCAGATATTTTTGGCCTACAACTCCCAGCATGCCCCAGCCAGCATGCTGGAAGTTGTAGGACAAAAACATCTGGGGACCCAAGGTTGGAGAACGCTGGCTTAGGGTGTCATCCAAACCGGGATGACAAACTAAGCCATGGCCAAGCCAGATGGCTATAGAGTTCCTTGGCAAGAGCGGCAAACAAGGGCTGCTGCTCTGGCCAAGGAGCTCTGGCTGATGACAGCTGGCCAAGTGCCCAAGCTGACGCAGCCATCCTTTTAAAAAAATTCTTCTTGTGCACCCTAATCTGCAGCAATTCCCCAGAGAGCACAGAGGCTGCAGGGCTGATAAAAGCCCTGAGGGGACCGGAGTGACTGGAACCAGAATCCTGACTCCAGAAGGATAGCTCGCTCCTTACAGCTTTTGGAAGCTGAGGTAGTAGCGGAGGGATTTGTAAGAACTGTCGACTCCAGGAACAAAATATAAAGTAGGAGAGGCATGGATTTGATCCTGGCCTTTGCTGATCTCTTCTCCCGCCCCCCCGCTGTGTGTTGCAGGGAGATTCTGGTGGGCCCCTGGTGTGTGAGGAGCAAGGCAGGGCCACCGTTCATGGCATTGTCAGCTGGGGCACGGGCTGCGGACAGCGGAACAAGCCCGGGGTCTACACCAACGTTACTTACTACCTCGACTGGATCGAAAGCAACATTCGTTAGGAAGCCTGGGAGTGCAATTCCTCTACAACCAAACCCAAAATCTGTGCAGGTGTCTTGATTTGGTTTGGGTGTGCCATTTTCTACAGCTGTTATTGATCCTCTCTTTTTGTGTGTATGCCATTCCACTAGACTAGACACGTTAAAAAAAACCAAAACCTGAGTTGTGTGTGTTGTCTACCATAAAGTAAATCAAATGTCAAACAGTTTAAGACAATATACACCATTGTCACATGTTGACATATCTTTCTTTTCTGAGGAAATGGAAGCACTGCCCCAGTCCTACCTGGCTTTGATTGGTTGCCCCTCATCCCCACTAGAGTAGCCACAGACTGTTCTCATGCACTGGAAAGCCAGCCAACTCCCTGCCTTGCTCTCTCCTGAACATCTCACATTTCTTCTCCGTGCCTTAGTCCTGCTCAAAGCACACTGGCACATCTCTCTCTCTGTCTCTCTCTCTCTCTCTCTCTCTCTCTCATAAAAAGAAATGTTCTGGAGGAGGGGGGAAATATATTAATCTTTCCAACAAATAGGTGGCTTATTAACCTTTGCAGGCTCTGAACACCAGAGGGCAGACCATGTCCACACTATCTTCAGTAAAAGACAAAGCATGGAGGGCATATTTGTATTGGCTGCGATGAGAAACATTGGGCTTTTCTACAAGAGGCATTTATTGTGCACTCGTGATTCCTTATCCATGGTTGTTTACGGGCTCTTTAGATGACGTTGTGATCTTCCAGTTTTGCTTCAGGTTTTTCAGAGCACTTTCTTGGGTTTTTTTTTTTTAGAACTGGTAAAATGAGGTATTAAATTACAATGGGGAAAATGGCACTCTTTCTCCTGGTGGTATTTGCACTATTCCGCTATAGCACAGCTCCACCTAGAGGTTGTGTAGCAGAAGAGCAGGAAAGGAAGAGCTCTTTGTGTAGAGCTCAGATCTCAATGTGGTGATGAAGCAGAAAGTAGATACAGCAATTAACAGCTTTGAGTAGAAAAGCTCAATGAACCCAAGGTGCTTCCAGATGAGGCTATTATTGTCAATTGTCCTGCCCCATTAATGGAATTTTACTGGGTGTGTGTGGTCCAAACAGCATTGTCATCCAAGTGTAATCCTCTCGAGTTTTTCTAGTGCTGTTTCCATCTTCAGCCTTTATCACCACTTTATGACAAGAAACCAAGTCCTATGATGAATAGGTAAAAGACCTGAGTATGTTTAGCCTGGAGAAGAGAAAATGAAGTGGAGACAAGACAGCTGACTACAAATAACTGGAGGCCTGTCACACAAAAGATGGAGCAGTCTTGTTCTGTATTGCTCCAGAGAGCAGAACTAGAACCAATAGGTGGGAAAGAATGGTGAGGAAGCAGATCTCCGCTAAACCCTAGAAGAAATTTCTTACTGGTATGAGCTGTTCTGCAGTGGAACAAACTGCCCTTGGAGGTGGTGGGCTCTCCTTCATTGGAGGCATTTAAACAGAGGCTGGGCACCCATCTCAGGGATATTGTATTTGGAAGATTCCTGCATTGAGCAAGGAGTTGGACTAGATGACCTCTAAGTTCACTTCCCAGTCTAACATTCTGTGATTCTATAACAGCCACCCCTAACCTGGTGCCCTCCAGATGTAGTCCAGCTCCCATCATCCCCAGCCAGCATCTGGAGGTCACCAGGTTGTTGGAGACTGTTCTATATGCTAGGAAAGATACATCATTGGTGGGGTCGGGTGAGTAGGCGTACCCCAAGCCTAGCAGGGTTCAAGTTTCATGAAAACTGACACACAAGTGGCTGGGTTCAGACTACATGATAACCCACACTCAAGGCTTGAGTGTGGGTTGTCATTGAACCATGGGTTGTTGTTGAACTGTGGGTTGTCGTGTTGTCTGAACCCAGCCGCGCTAACAAACCATGGTTTGTTAACCACGAGCACCCCATGAAAAGAACCCATGGTTTATTGTTGGGTTGTGAACTGTGGGTTGTTCGTGGTTAACAAACCATGGTTTGTTAGCGTGGCTGGGTTCAGACAACACGATAACCCATGTTTCAACAACAACACATGGTTCAATGACAACCCACACTCAACCCAACAAAAATAACAGCATATTTTATCTTAAAGCCCTTGCTGCCAGTAGCTAAGCCTTAGGAGATCCATTTCAACTGTTAGAATGGGGGAGGACTGCAAAAAAGCTGGGAAACCACCAAATAATTGGTGGTTGGGAGAGAGGGGGCAGGGAAAGGGGGCATGGCAATTTGGTGTACCCCAGAGGGCTGGATTGGGACCCCAGGGTGGAGGTTCTACTGTAGTTCTTCGCTTTTGGTTAACTTCTTTCAGTTATGCTGGACTCTGTATAGAATTATTATGGCAAAATTGTATTAATCCCGATCCATATATACAAGACATGCCTGCATCATTTTCATGGTGCTCAAACTCACCAAAAGACAAAGCTCTGGCACCCAGCTCTGAATTTCTCTTGGCTTGTATCTGTCATTCTGAGCATTTTTAACAGAGAACCAGTCTCTCTGCTGTGGCATTTGCACATTGCCAAGTCTTCAGGTTGTGCCAAGGCATGTGATCCAGAGGATCATAATCTTCTAAAAAGATGTAGCCGTGCTACTTCTATATGCCAAGACTTGCTGGACTTGTGAACCCAAAATCAGAAGCTCTCTGCTGGACAGCTGTAGCCTCACTCTCTGACTAGGACTGGTCAATACAATCATGTGATGCCAGTGTTCTGTCAGATTCACTGGCTTCCAGGCCATTCTGAGCCCAATTCAAAGTCTCAGTGTTGACTTTTAAAGCCCTAAATGCTCTTCCCTGGGGTACATGTTTCTTCTTCCCAGCAGTTCAAGAACTCCTAGGTGCAACCTGAAACTTGCCACACACCTAGTAGAGTATAATCTAATTAAGGGTGCAATGCTGTGCATGTTTAGACAACCACGAAAAGTCCTACAACTCCCAGCATTCCCCCGCCAGCATGGCTGGCAGGGGAATGCTGGGAATTGTGTGACTTTTTTCTGTCTAAACATGCATAGGATTGCGCCTTAGTCTGCTATCTCCTCCCACACTTCATGTGAAGGCTGTAACTTAAGACTCCGTGGTTTCAAAATCATGCCTGCTTCCCCACCCCACCCCTGCTCCAGCCCTGATGAAGAACTCTGGGAAACTTGAAAGCTTGCTCACTATTTGTGACATTTGGGTTGGCTCTAATAAGGGTATTGCCTGAGTGTGTGGAGAAGTGGCTCAGTTTCACTGGTTGAAATCTCCTTGCCTTTCAACTGCCATACAGAGGCATACTGCCTCTGATACTGGAGGTAATAGAGAGCCATCATGACTAATAGGCATTGATAGCCTTATCTTCCATGAATTTGTCTCATCTTTTAAAGCTGTCCAGGTTTCTGTATATCACTTCATCTTGTGGTAGTGAATGCCATAGTTTATCCACTGTATGATGAAGCATATCATTTTATCTGCCCTCAATCTCCCACCAATCAGCTTCACTCAATGACCCCGGATTCTTGTAATGAGAGAGGGAGAAAAACCTATCCCTGTCCACAGACATTGCATATACACTTCTACAATTCATGTCTCCCATTACTTGCCCTTTTTCTAAGCCCCTAATGTAACTTTTCCTCTTAGGGGAGTTTGCTCCACACTTGTCATTTTGGTTGCGCCTTTTTTCTGCACCTTTCAGTCTAACAACTCCCCTTGATGTGCAGTGACCAGAACTGTAACACCGTATTCCCAACAAGTTGGTCGCACCATAGATTCGTGATAGGACATTAGATATGACCGTTTTTCAAATTCTTTCTAATGATCCCCAACTTGGAATCCATCGTTTTCACAGCAGTCACACACTGGGATCAATGTTTCCATCCAGCTATCCACCAAAACCCCAAGATCTCTTTCTTGGTCAGTCACCACCAGCTTGGATCCCATCCGTGTATATTTGAAGTTGGAATTTTTTGCCCCAATGTGCAGCACTTTACACTTGCTTACAGTGAACTGCATTTGCCATTTTAATGCAATGTACAGCAGGTGACCAGGAGCAGGAGTGCTTGTCTTCTGCAGTCCTGCATGCAGAATTTTGAATGGAGTCTACTATCTTGCCCAGGATTTGGATTCCTGAAAAAGCCATCTTTCAGGGGGTGGGGTTTAAAAGAGCAGGTTTTAGGCTCTTCTGGTTGTAGATATTGTGAGGGATTGAGGCCTACACAGGCTTGAGTTTGTTGAAGCCTGAAGGCCCAAACACTTCCCTCGAGTAGTTGAAGCCTGAAGGCCCCACAACTTGGGATGGGAGGGGGCAGTTGAGAGTTTAAGTTTACCCAATAGCAGTTACGAACTAGATCTCCTATCAAGGTCACATGATATAAACCTTCCATTCCTGGGAAGGCTAATAAGTATGTGGTGGTTGGTCAGCTAGCGTTGGTGCTGAGAGAGAGCACGAGGCAGCAGCAAGAGTAACCGCCAGAGAGAAGCAGAGAGAGAGAGAAAGAGAAACTGGCTGCATAGGAAATAGGTAGTCTGAAGTGAAACTAGAGAACATTGGATTTTGTTTGTTGTGTGTTTGTTTTATTCTATTCATACTTGCTTTTGTCGATTATAACCACCTCTATTAAGAAATACCCTAATATGTATTAGTAAAGTGTTGTTAATTACCCTGGAGTTTGGAGTGACTCTTCACCGTTTCACAGCCTACACCCAGCTATTGAGAAGCTGTAAAAGGACTTTGATCTCCTGGAACGGGAGGGGGCCTGAGGAGGAGAGGCAGAGCATCTCCAAAAGGAAAGTTAAGGGGGGTCCCTGCAGTAGCGGAACCTTGACAGATATATACTTGGAAAACAGGCAGTTGTTGTTGTCTGTGAAAAGGTGTTGTGTGTGTGGGGGGGGGATGTAGAGAGAAACCCGGTTCGCGTGTTGTTTAACCCAGGAATTGTGAGGAGGAAGAGCAGAGCCCGCAAACTGTGTGCTAATCCTTTCCACTTTAAATTAACAACCCAAGAATGCCCTGTTCTTGAGTTGTTTTGTGACGTGTGAACCCGGAAACTCTGGGTTAAACAACTCAAAGTTAACCCAACAATTAACATTGGTTTGTTGTTGGGTTAACTGAGTTGTTTAACCCATAAACAACTCAGTTTCTGGGTTTGCACATCATGAAACAACCCAAGAATGGGGCGTCCCTGCGTTTATTAATTAAAAGTGAAAATAACAAGTGTGTAGCTCATGCGCTCTGTTTATCCCTGCAATTTCTGGGTTAAGCAATCCAGGAATTGCCACCATGACATGTGAACCAGGTCATTCTTTGCCCTGAATAGTTTTCTCACTCTACCTCATGGCCTCTGGTCATATTCCTTACTTTACACCGTTAGCCAACCTGGGGTCCCAATCTGGCCCTCCGGGGTTCACCAGAAGGCCCCGCCCCTTCCCCCAAGCATACTGATCATGTGGTGCTTTCCTGGCTTTTGTGCATTCCGCCCTCATTCTAAAGGGTGAGATGCTTCCTCTGCAGCTTAGTTACTGGCAGTAAGAGCGTTAAGCTACAACATGCAGGTATCTTTTGTACTTTTCTGCCACCCCTTTGCCTCTGGCCCTGCCCACCACCGGAATGAGGCCCCCGAGAGCTTCCCTGAAATTGAATTCAGCCCTCGGGCTGAAAGAGGTTCCACACCCCAGTATACTCTGACTGGCAGCCGCTCTCTAGGTTCTCAGGGAGAAATGTCCCCCCACATCACCTGTTACCGTGATCCTCCGGAGGTTTCTAGACTACAACTCCCATCATCACTGACCACCAGTCTAGACTGAAGGGAGTTGGAGTCCAACAACATCTGAACGGGCACAGGTTGCACTGGAGATCCCAGGGGCTGAACCTGGGTCCTTTGCACGCAAAGATGTGCTCTTATCACTGAGCTCTGGTCCCTCCCTCAAGAGTTGGAAGTAGTCTGAAAGAAGTAGATTTCATAGATCATAGAGTTGGAAGGGGCCTAGAAGGCCATCGAGTCCAACCCCCTGCTCAATGCAGGAAACTAGAGGAGGGGTCTCCCCTCCAAGTAATCACCAGGCCTGACCCTGCTTAGCTTTCCACGCTCAGACAAGCCGAGCCAGCGTGAGCCACAGGCCTGTAGTGTACAGACATGTTTCCTGTCTCTCTCTGTTGCCTCTAATAAAGTCGAGCTTTGAGCAGGGCATCTCAGTCAGCAGGAGTGTGAGTATTTTAGTCACTGTGTATTCCAGCGGGCAGGAAATGTTACTCAGGGCTGCTGGCCACAGCTTCTATTTGGTATCACAGGGAGACCATCCAACCCAGCCTGTGCCTGTGCCAGACCACAGCTATGATGGATGTTGAGCCGAATCTGCTTGAGAAGCCCGGCGGTTCCAGGCCCGGCTCCTTATCTTACAGCATCACTGGGCTTGGAAGCTAAAAGGAGTGCAGGAGCTTGGAGCTAGGCCCTCTGGCTTGTGGAATCCAGCTCCCACGGCGCCAACAGCTGTTTTTAGATGGGTGAAGGGTCAATGTTTCAAGTTTGTCTATTTTGAGCCACAAAGCTGGGGAAATTAGTCAGCCTCTGGCCTCTGCGTGTTGGAGCCAAGAAGCCGGGCCCAGCCTGGCGCTCTCAGATCCAAAGGGCATTGCTTGAGATTCCCGCCCCAGCTCTTGAGGAGACCCACACACCCCCAGCTCCTCTCAGGCCCCTTTCTCCATCTCCCAACGTGCACGTTTGCTTCAGCTCCCTAATCTCATCTTCAGGACCTAGGTGGAAATTCAGCGTGACCAACTTCCACCTCAGTTCAGCTCCTACGGCAGAGGCCTCTCACCACCCCTGTGCAAAGACACATGCCACCCACATCTGTGGCAGGGCTGCAGTCTGGCCCTTTGCCCTTGCAGCAGCTGCCTCGGCAAGAGGTTACCAGCCTGTTCCTGGGATGGGCCTCGGCTCTGGGCACGACCTGCAACCCACTCCGCTCATCTCCTCCATTTAACGCAAGGGCGCTGAACCTCTTTCAGCCTGAGGGACAAATTTCACTTTGGAGAAGCTCTCGGGGGCCACATCCTAGTGGTGGTGAGGGCCCAAGGTAAAAAGGGAAGGGACAAAATACCAAAAATACCAACCTATTTTATTTTAAAAGTCTTCCTGCCAATAACTAAGCCTTAGGAGAGACATTCCAGCTGTCTAGAATTTGGGGTGGGGGCGGGGAATCGTGCAAAAGCCGGGAAACCACCAGTCAGTGGCTGGGGGGAAGGGAGCGGGTCATGGGAAGGGGGTGTGGCCATCTGAGCAGCCCCAGAGGGCCGGGTTGGAGCCCCAGGCTGGCCAGATTTGACCTGAGGTTCAACACCCCTGATTTAATGGAAACTTTAGCAAAAGGGCTGCAGCTGCAAACACCCAGTGATTGGAAAAGGGGGCAGGGGGAAGGATTGAGGTGTAGATCAGGGGCTTCTCTACACGAGGAGTTTATTGTGCGCTCGGGGTGATCCCTCACGGTAGTTTGCAGATGCTTTACACAACATCGTCATCCTCCAGGGCTTCTCCCATGCTTTGCAACCATTTCCGCAGCTTTTTTTTTTTTTTAGATCGAGAGAAGTCTGGTATTATCTGCCGGCTGTGGCTCTTGCTGGCTCAGCTTGTCTGAGCGTGGAAAGCTAAGCAGGGTCAGGCCTGGTTGTTACTTGGATGGGAGACCCCTCCTCTAGTTTCCTGCATTGAGCAGGGGGTTGGACTCGATAGCCTTGTAGGCTCCTTCCAACTCTATGATCTATGAAATCTATGAAATCTATAACTGTACTATGAAACGCTCATGCATTTCCGCAATTCCGCTACACTGCAACACCACCTTGTGGTTGTGTAATGGAACGTACAGAAAGGCAGAAAAAGAAAACAAGAAAAAAAAAACACGTGTAGAGAAGCCGATCTTAATCCCGCAAAGGATCCAGAAGCAGAAGCCTCGGTAAAGTGGTGGGTTAAAAGCCTCACGTAGAGAAGCCCCATCTTTCCCCATCTTCAGTGCTTTTACTCCTCCAGCACTTTAATTTAACCCTTTGCACAGCGAGGCTGGATCTGGAGCCTAGGACGACAGAAGCGCAAAGAGCATTCCGTGAAATTTCCCATCTGCAGCCTTGGGCTGGCAGGCAAGCTCAGGGCGCCTCTTCCCCTAACTGACACCTCTAGAAGGACATTGCAGAGAGTAGGGAGGGGTGTGTGAGAATAACAGGAGGGTCAAGGGGTAGCCAAGAAACATCCTGAGAACATACTGCTCTTCCTACCTCCTTGCACAATCATTAACTATACAGCTCCCTTGGGGCCCATCCTTCCATTCAGACATCAAAGCCCAGTTTTATCCCTATTGTCCAGGCACGCCAGCTGGCTGCAGCTCAGAGATGTGGGGCGGGAGGAGGGTTATTGACACAAACATTCAAATGCAGCCCCAGCCGACCCTCCTCCCCTATTGCCTAGGATGCAGAGGCATCTATTCCCAACAGACAAGACCCAGGGCTTCAAACAACAAGCAGATCTTGGCCGAACACTAGGCAGTACAGAGGGGCACATGAAAACCACAGAGAAGAGCTGTCTTCCGTCTCGGGGGCCCATGCTCTTAAGTGGCAGAATTTCTTCCAACAGGGAAAATAGAGTAGGAAAACATTGTTTTGATGAATGAAAAACAGCGCATTACTGAAAACCCAACAGGGTTGGCCAGAGACATCTTGCTGCCTGAGGCAAAAGATAAGATGGCGCCCCATGCGGAAGCCAACTGGACTGGCAGCTTAATCTGACTTCAGTACTGGCTGCCAATCAGTTTCCGGGCGAAGTATAAAGTGTTGGTTATTACCTTTAAAGCCCTACATGGTTTGGGTCCAGGCTACTTACGGGATCGCCTTCTCCCGTACAATCCACCCCGCACACTTAGGTCCTCTGGGAAGAATCTGCTTCAGTCAGCCAAAACTAGGCTGACAAGCATTACCCAGAGGACCTTCTCTTCTGCTGCTCCCGGATTATGGAATGGCCTGCGGGAGGAGATTCGTCAACTTGTCAGTCTTTTGGAATTTAAAAAAGCCGTAAAGACTGAACTCTTCCAGCAGGCCTATCCGGCGGAATTTTAGGATGTTTTAAAGATGTTTTAAAGATGTTTTTAAGATGTTTTAAGATGTTTTTAGGATGTTTTAAGATGTTTTAATAGTACGTATTGTGTTGTTTTAGTTTATGTATTTTATATTTTCTGTTGTTCCCCGCCTCGATCTAGATGGAGAGGCGGGTAATAAATAAATAAATTATTATTATTATTATTATTATTATTATTATTATTATTATTATTATTGGCTCCGGGATAGCATCCTCCACTGCATTTGAGGGCAGCAGACTAGTTTAGGGGGAGCAGGGCAAGCTGCACGGCACACAGAGCTCTGTCCTTGCACAGATGGAAACAGGGGGGGGAGGAGCACTCAGGAGGAACAGCTGGAGAAGTGGCCGCTGCTGCCATCCAGCATCTGCTGCCTGAGCAGTTGCTTCACTCTGCCTAATGGCAGAGCCGGCCCTGAGACCCAGCATCATCAGTCAAAGTGGTCCTGGGGCCAGTAGCCACACTGAAGGTGTGCCATTAGGAGTACCCATCGCGGGTGCAGCCAGAGAGGCGAGCACAGCTGGAGCGGACCTGGAGTGCTGCCTGCCCCAAAGTCCCCTGGGGAAATGTTGCCAACGCCATTCTTCAGAGAGCATGTGCCAAACTCTGCCTCTATTACACATGGTGGGGTGGGGTGGGCACAGATGCAAAAGAGGGCCAGGCTCCTGCACCTTTGATAGCTGTGTAGAAGAGGGCATTTCGGCACGTGCGGTTTTGCAGGGTAAGTAACGTCTGCTGACATTCATGCTTCTACATTAACTATTAAAGGCGTAGGAACCCTGTGGAGAAACGAGCCTTTGGGGGTACACACACACACCTCATTTGTGAACCAGGTGGGGGCTGGGAGGAGGCGAGGGCCTCGGATGGAATGGGTGGCGCCTAGATGCCTAGAGAAGCTGGCCTAGGCTTTTCATATGTAGATGGTTCAAGCCATGACTCACGAGTTCCCTCCCCCCTGCCTGGCCAGGTGAAATTCAAATTGATTGGCTGAAGCAAGAAGGCTACAGAAAAGGGGAGGGGGAAGAGCTATTTCCCCACGTGTAGCCTTTGTTCTTGGTTTTTTAGTCCTTTTTGGTAGCGTGCCTGGTTGGAGCCATGGCAGCGCGCCAGCAAGGGGCCCGAGCCTTTAGGGGGGGCCCCTCAGGAACCAACCCCAGGCAGCTCCTGGTAAAATTAGCTGGTTTGAAGGCTCTGGTGAAAGGCAAGTCTTGTGGAGGGCTATTTATCTCGGACCTGCGGGTAGATAAAATAGTTCCCCCGGGGCGGCAAGGCTGTGCTGGATCTAACCCTTGAAGAAGACACCCTCAGGTAACAGGTGTGTGCCTGAGAGATCTTAAGGAATCAGGTTTTATTGTGTTTTAGCTTTACTGTGTACTAAAGTGTCTCTCTCTTTATTTTGTGTGCTTCTCTCATTTCCCTAATCTTGTTGTAAGATGCTACCAGAATAAACCTGTTTGGTTTTACCCCACATGGGTTTTATAGTGCTCTGTGAGTTCAGTATCTAAATCCAAGTTACAGAAATGGAAGGCGAGTCCCTAAACAGAGATCCAAGTAGGATTGCCGACAGCTGAGGCTGACAGTCTGGTATCTTGAGATCTCAGAGGGTCTTGGTTCCTTTGAGGTAGGTAAGGGTGGGGTGGTGGCGGGCCAGCCAGCCCCCCCCTTCCTCCACAAACCCCATCCTCTTTTGCACCTGGACCACCTAATTGCACACGAGAGGCTCCATTTGTCCTCTCTTTCCTTCACCAAGCCCGTCCGGCTCTTACAAATGCAAACGTTATAAATTTTACGGCACAAATGTCAGGGTCTCCCTGCGGCACAAAAGCAGCTCCTTACAGCTCTGCCAAGGGTCACTCAAGCATTTCCTCCTGGTAGGGTTGCCAGGATACAACCTGGAGGTTTGCTTTGCCCCATTTAAAACTACCAATTAAGCAAGAGCTGCTGCAGCACATGGCTCCGCTCTTTTCTCTTCTCTCCTCTCTTCACTCACACATATACACCAGCCACCTGCTGTGCAGAGCACCTGGAATGTTGCTTGCTATGCAGGTTGGGGAGGAGGACAATGAGATGGGAAAGGAACCATCAGAGAGGAAGCTGCGGCTGCTGCATTTCCTGCTTAGTTGGTGGCTAACCTCCAATCCGTGTAAAGCAGGGGCGGGGAAACCTGTGGTCCTCCAGATGCTGTTGGACTACAGCTCCCATGAACCCAACTACTCGGTCACACTGGCTAAGGCTGATGGGAGTTGGAGTCCAACAGCACCTCCAGGGCTGCATTGCACCTCCCAGCCTCGCGAGCCCGGTTTGGTGCGTTGCCATCCAGGCTGCTTCCTAGGATGTGCTTCTGGAGATGCCCAAGCGACTCTGAAAAGATTGCCCCTGACGTTCAGAAGAAGCAGCGATCACTGCCTTGATCCACGAAGGGGAAAAATCCAAAACCCACAGTTGGGCAACACCTTTATTTAGGACAGACCAAAATGTCACAGAAGAGCATGTGAATGTTTAACCCTATAGAATCGGGTGAGGAAGATCCTCCAGATACAGCCATGTGGTCTTGGGCACACCTCTAGGGTAGAGTTTTGGCACTTGGTACAGGGCACGTCCAACATTTATACAGAGGGAGGTGGGCCACTGGCATCTTTCAGCAACCCAGGAAGGTGGAAGTGAAAGGTGAGACCTAGGAGAGATTTCCAATTTACTCCTGGGAGACAAGATCCATCTGGAGGGAAATTCTGGCCTGTAGGGTGGAGGATGTTTGAAACACGACAGGTAATGGGGAAGCTCGGCCATTGTGCCAGGAATAGTGGCGTTTTACAGACAGGCCTTTTATTCCCAGGCCTTTTTCCACAGTTACCCAAGTGGGTATTCGAAACACGAGAACAGAACCCACCAAAAGTCTCCACCAGGGAAAGGTGTGTGCTGAGTTGACAATAACCAGGGACCAGCTGCCCCCTTCTGGGCTTCTGGAACTGGGGCAGATTAACAGCAGAACTAATAGGGCTCCATGGATACCTGCCCAACTCATATCACCCTTGGATCGTTCTGTTTTCAGGGAAGGGCAGTTCCTGGCTATTTTTGTGTGAGCTAGTAAAAGGGTTTGCCTTTATCTGCCATTTTTGTGTCTTTGTTCTCTATAGTTGCACGTTAACAACAGGCAATGCCTGAGGTACTTAAAATGCAGTCACCTCCTGGTGACTGATATGCATGTGTGGCAGGGGGGTGGCATTCTTAATGGTTAACTCGGCCCTACTAAGGCCAAGTTTACACATTACATTATCCAGCCACAGGGTCACTCCTCTGGCAAAACAAACTGGAAGGAAAACAATTTACACAAGTCATACTTTCACACATTACCGAGGCACCTAGCTAAGGGAATCGTATAGAAGAGAGATCTTGTGGCTGGAAAGTACAACGTGTGAACCAGCCTTTTGGTATTAGGGTTTCCGCCTCCCTACCTCTCATTAATAGTTGCACAAGAAGCAGAAATTAAATAGGCACCATTCCCCTCTCTCACCATGCCAGGAAAAGCTTTATCTGTTGAATGTCTGCCTGACACACCGCTATAAAAGGTCAGGGGGAAGGGACTAGCCTGGATATGCAGCCTGCATATGCAGCTGTCACACAGTACCTGAGGCTCCTGTTTTCCCATCTCCTGCCAGGATTCAAGGGGGTTGTGTGTGAAACCAAGCTGTGTACTAGGGGGAATTGAAAGAAGGCCCTTGCAACTGATGTTTAGGAGGGGTGCGCCAGAGAGCTCCAACCTGAAGAATAATGAAGCGCTACGAACTAGAGGAACAGGTACAGCCAGACATTCTCAAATAGCTGGACGTGGGCACTGCCTACCACCACTGCCCACAACTTGAAATGCCGCAACCATAAACGGCAGAGCAAACATTGCTGGGGCAGCGATGCCAGCTGCCCACCCCCGAAGGCCTTTGAGCAGGAAACAGTCGTTTTCTTCGAAGCCAAACATCCCAGAGTGGCCTCGATCACAGCTGAACCTCGGGCGTCGGCCAAAGCAGTCCACAAGGCCGGTGCGCACTCTGAGCGACGGAGAAGGCCATTTTTCAATGCCCACCTCTGGCATCTGCCCAGCGGCGGGATCTGGGGTGATGCTTCCCAGCGCCAGATGGCCGAGTGACTCACCAGTCGGCGTCTGGTCTCTCTCTCGCTTTGCCCAGCTCCCCTCTGATCAGCAAACAGGCAGACACACGCACGAGGCAGACACCCCCAAAACCAAAGACTTTCATTGCTGAAACTATAGAGGCCGGCAAGAGAAACAGCAGCTTCGTAGGACAGAACGGTCCACCACCGCTAGTACCCTTGGCCCTGCGGGAAGTATCCTCTCCTCCTTGCACACACCCTGGAGGCCAGGGAAAACAGTAACGCTCCACCTTTTCTGCAAAGTCACAATGGTAGGGTGGGATCACTGGAACTGGAGGGCCCCTTTCGTTTCTTTTCCACTCTAGCACACAGTGCCCCCAGGACACCGGCGACTTTGCCTAGCCCCTCTTTGTTGCTGCTCTCTCTGGGGAGGGCGTGGACCAAACATGCAGCTTCTCAGGTGACCAGGAAACAATGTGCCAAGGCAGGATGCCTCTGGCTACTAGAGGCTGAGGAAAACAAGCAGGTATGGCTGCTATATCTCCACTGCGTCCTGTTTGTGAGTTTCCCAGTGCCATCTCGCTGGCCACTGGTTGCAGACAGGAGCCACTAGACGGATCTTCGGTCGGATCCAGAAAGGCAGCTCGTATGTTCTTCATATGTCCACAATTCCTTCAGATGCCATTCGGGAGGGGTCGGCTGTCTGTCTTCAGCCCCAACACAGGGACAGGCCACCCCACTGGATTCCCTCTAATACAGGCCTGCTGCATCTCACGGCCCTCATACTATTCCTCCTCCCACAGGGCAGCCGCAACAAGGGGGCATTTCAAAGCTCCCATGGGCCAGAATTCTGCTTGGAGCAGACCACCCACCTCAGGAGTCTGGGTGGACATGGATGATCTCTCCGGTTGTTCAGTGTAACTTGGACCCCTAAGCCAAGTTAGTGGAGACCAGAGCATGTGCCTGCTTGCTTGACTGCAGCGAGGGCCAAATGTTTTGGCAAGTCTGCCACAAGTCAAAAGTAAGGATTAGTGGCACTCCGGTATGCACCAGCCTTCCCCAGCCTGGTGCCTCCAGATGTTTGGGACTACAACTCCCAGCATTTCTGACCACTGGCCATGCTGGCTGGGGAGGGGGGTGTCACTGGAATTTGAAGTCCAAAACATCTGGAGGGCACCACAGGTTAGGGAAAGCTGGCATACACTATAGTACATATACAATTTCCCCCCTCCTCCCCAGTGTTTTGCCTCTGTGAGCAGGCAGCAGCATAGAGCTGGAGAGGCAAGCAGGAGTGTAAGCTTGACTCTGCAGCATTACCAGGCGAACCAGCTGTCTAGGTCCTGTCCTGGCAAGGCACAAAAGTCCTGCTGCCCGTGGCACTTGTGGCACTCACACCACAGACCAGCCACCTATACATACTTGGAAGTTCTTCAGTAGAAAGGGCAGCAAAACTATTCAGTTCATTGGGCTCTACCAGTTACCTTCTATATGACCTGTTGTACCCAGGCCCCAAACACACACACACCCCCGTGCACCACCACATCTCTCTCAGGCACCACCAACCCTCTGGGCCAGTTCCTCATTTTCGACAGGTGAGAGGGTAGGCCCGGGACAGAAGGCTCTGGAAGGCCCGGCGGAAGTCTCGGTTGAAGACAGTGTAGATGATGGGGTTGAAGCTGCTGTTGCAGTAGCCAATCCAGAAGAAGAACTTGAAGAGGGGCTTGGAGATGCAGCATCCATCCCCGAGCACAGATTCGAGGCTGTACGTGAAGAAGAACGGGAACCAGCAGAGCACAAAAGCTCCGATGATGAATGCCAGGGCGAAAGTGAACCTGCGCTCCCGGGCCTGCACCAGCCGGTTGGTGGACACAGACATGTCCCTGCTCCTGCGCCGCTGTCGGCTAGCGGGCATTGACCAGGACAGCCTCGGGGTCCTTTGAAGCCGGGCACTGCTGTTGCCGACCTCTTCTACCCGCCATTGCCGGGAGAGGCGGGGCAAGCCGGCCTGCGGGTGGGGAAGCTGGCCATGCTCCAAGCCGACGGTCTGCACTTCCCCTGGAGGCTGCGGGGCACTCACCCTGCGGGTGTCCCATTTGACCGCCGTGATGAGGCTGGGATAGGACACCCGCCTTGCGGCAATGACAATCGAGTTCCTGCGCTTGGCCACGTGATAGATCCGGCAGTAAACCGCCATCATGATGAGGCAGGGAGCATAGAAGGAGGCGGTACAGGAGGCCAGCACATACCAGGTGTCATCGTGCAGTAGGCACACCTGGTCTTGGTGCGTCGACTTGAACAGTGGTGGCAGGGAGACGAAGGCCGCGATGGCCCAGACAGCCCCAATCATGCATTTGACCCTCCGGGGGCTCCGCTTGAGGTTGTACCGGGCAGCGCGGGTGACAGCCCAGTAGCGATCCAGGCTGATGGCGCAGAGGTGCATGATGGAGGCGGTGCAGAAGAGCACGTCCAGCGACAGGTAGAGGCTGCACCAAAGGCCACCAAAGCACCAGTAGCCCATGACCTCATTGGCCAAGGAGAAGGGGATGATGAGGGTGGCTACCAGGATGTCGGCTGCAGCCAGAGACACCAGGAAGAGGTTCTGTGGGGCCCGGAGGGCCCGGCTGGTGTACACGGCCAGCACGACCAACACATTCCCCATCAGCGTCACAAGGGCCACGATCAGCACGGCCAGCAGGATGAGCGCTGTGGCGAGAGGTGAGTAAGGGAGGCTAGTGGGCGCCTGCTCGCTCTGATTGCCGGATCCATTGTGCTGTGGCTCCATCCCATTCGTCCCCTGGCCAGGCCATGGGCGTGCCCGGAACTGCCTGTGCGTGGCTCACAGGCTCCCGAGTCTCGCTCTGGACCACCAAGAATGCAGGGCCGGTCGCGCAGTCCTGATGGGCCCAGAAAGGGACGATGCCGCCAACAGCCTGGTCTTCCTCTCCCCAGGGGTCATCTTAGATCAGGGGCCAACGGAACAGTCAGCAGATCCAGGCATGGCACATCCGTGCTTAAAGCAGGACCGCAGACTCCAGCGAGGCACGATGGATCCCGAGCAGCATGCTGGATCCCGGAGAGCCATGCCAGCTCCTGGAGTAGTAGTTCAGGGTAGGCCCTGCAGCAGCGGCTCAGTCTGAGATCAATCTAGTGTCTTATGCAGCAGATCTGGAAGGTGGGCAATTCCCTTGCGGCACAGCCCCCAGTTTTGCTGCTGCGCCACCTCAGCTCGACGGGAATGCCCAAGGCAACGTTGGTGGGTGGAAAGAAGACCCCTTTCTCCTTGGCTTGGCGGATGCTGCTTCCCATCCCTTCTTTCCCCTGAAATAGTGTGAAGCCGGCCAGAGCTGCTCCAGCTCTGAGCCTCGCTGAGTCCGGTCTTCACGCAGATCCCGGGGGAGGGAAGGGAGGGGCTGACAGCGTCGGCTGGCTGGCTGGCTGGCCGGCCTACAGGCGCCCAGCCAGCTCCGCTGGTGGGAGAGGCCGTTTGCTGCCAACGTTAATGAGCCCAGGCGAGAGATCCGGTACTGCTCGCCCTGCCCAGAGCACCTGGAAGTGGCAGGCAGGCAGGCAGGCACGCACACCCGGAGGAAAGGCGGACAAGAGGTGTGCCCACCCAGTTGCTGCTGCCTTAGATCCTAAACACTTTTACTGGGGAGTATCTCAGCGGGACTTACTTCCCAGTAAGTATACCGAGGTCGGGTCGCAGCCTCTGTCCAGCCAACTACGAGGGAGAAGAGACGGAGATCTTAATTCCTTATCATTGTTCCACCAGCGGTGGACATCCGTCAGGTAAAACTCGACGATGGAAGGTGTTTTTATTGCTCGTTTATTGCCCTAATGAGCCTTCGCCCACCTGGTGGCATCCAGATGCGTTGGACTACAATGCCCATGGGAGTTGTAGTTTAACACCTCTGCCCTCTGCAGTGTGCCACGTTGGGGAAGGGTGGAACTTGGTTGGAAGCCCTACAGGCTGGGGAAAGCGCACGGCAGTCAGCCAGGCGTCTTCTCACAGCGTCGCCTTGCCTTCTGGATCCCTTTTTTTTTTTTTTAGAAACCCCCCCCCCCTAGAATGCAAACTAGCAAAAATGGCCATGATGACTGGGGGCGATGGGAATCGTAGTCTATATCCTGAGGGCACCAAGTCCAAGGGGAAGGTAAAGAAAGAGATGCCTTGGATGCAGTTTGCCAGGAAAGCCTTTGCATCAGTAGACGTGTCTTCCCCCAACCCACTCACCCACCCCCAGATGTGTGGCTGTCGTTGCTCAGTAATAAGAAAAAATAACTCTGCACGTGTTCAGAGAAGCATCATCTCATCATGAGTCCGCCGCATATTCCTGCGCTGAAGCCCTGGATATTTTTTCTTAAAGGCTCTCGGGGAAATCATTAATTCAAATTAAGCTGAAAGTCTGGAATGGAACTATTTCTCGCCTACTCGTTCTTCTCGACAGCCTTTCTTCGCCCCAGCCCCAGTTCCTCGATGGTGAGGGGCGGGGTTCTGAAACAGCTCATTAAGTCAAGAACCTCTTTCTTCCTCGTTGGTTGGCCCAGAAGCCCAGCGGGACTCTCCAGGGAGCCACGCCCCTAAGCGCAAGCCTCTGCCATGTCTCTCGGTTCCGCGGAGCTGAAACCCAAGCTCCTTTCAGCTCAGCATTGCCACCCAGTGGCCAGCCACGTCCATGGCAGCCCGTCTCTGTTCCTGCTACCCAAAAGATACTGGCTGGGGTGCTCTGATCTGTGCATACCCAGCCCGAAAGGAGGGATTGAATTTAAAAGAAAATTAAAATACAGCACTGTTTGCCAAGTTTATAGCAGCCTTCCCCAACCAGGCACCCTCCAGATGTGTTGTACTACAACTCCTATGATGGGAGTTGTAGTCTAACACATCTGGAGGGTGCCTGGCTGGGGAAGGCTGGTTTACAGCAACTGTTCCATATTCACATCTAGAGCATCTATTAGCAATGCAAAGGTAGCAGATCTCACAGAATTATTCATATTCCATATTAAATATTGATTTGCCTAGAACGGCTTCAAAAGCAATGAATAACACGGTGTTTCGCATGAGTTTGGATGCCATATTGTAATGTACAAGTCCACAAGCAAGCGGTGAAAAGACACAAAAGGCAAAGAAACAGCTGCATTATCTGTTCTCTTTTGGAGTAGTTACCGTCTGTATCTGTTTTAATGGATAGATGTGGAATTTTGGGAAGCGGTTACAAGTATGTCGTTTTTGTTTTTTTTATTTTGGCCGTAGATCAAATGGCTCCCCACTAAGGCAAGGGGTGTCATTGGCACACACCCCCTTTTTCATTTGTCCAGCTTTTGAATACTTTATACTTTTCCTGCATGTGTAGTCCATTTCACAACTTTAACGTCTGCATGCATGGTTTATTCCTGTCATATAAGGTGCATGCTAGGATCCTGTGCATGCTAGGATCTGTGTATGCCCAGACGGTTCCATTTTGGCATGAACACTGTGCCTCTTAGCCTACTGAGGTTTAGCGTGTTATGTGAACCCAGTTAACTTCAGTAAAGAACTTGGAGGTTGTCCTAGCTTCTTGAGAGCTGTGGTATTTTTCTTGCCTTCTGGAAGAAAGAGACTGCTGTGCTGATCCTGCCTGGGCCAAAAGCTGCTTTGCAGGGGTGGTGCTAGGCACTGAGTCAGACCCTTGGTTCATCTAGCCCAGAATTGTCGACACTGACTGGCAGCAGCAGCTCTCCAGGGGTTCAGGCAGGATTATTTCCTAGCCTTACCTGGAGATGCTTCCAGGGATCGAACCTGGGACCTTCTGCATGAGAAGCGGGTGCTCTACCACTGAGCCACAGCCCCTCCCTAGGCACAGCCCCTCCTTTCCAGGGCTCAGGCCCATAGGAAAAAAAATGTACAAATTTGCATGTGCTAATTTACATATGCAAATATATGTGCATAATTAGAAATAATTACTATCATTTAAATTTTATAGAAAGCAAGCTAATTAACCTCTTGCTTGCTTTCAGGACAGAACTGTGCAATGGCCCACATTGTGCTTGCTGAAAACTTACCCTCGATATGCCCACACTTTACCTTGGTCTTTCGGGGCCCAAATCCAGATGGGGAGGATGGAGTGCCTGGGACCAGCGAAGAGCTGCATGGCACCCTAGACGTTTACCAATTAATTGCAAACTGAACATGGCACACTGGCAAGGGAGGGTGTGGGAACGTATTGTAGACTGTAATAATCCATGAGGCTGAAAACCTACATAATTACTAGGGAATGGCCTCCATTAAACAGAGTCAGATTTACTTCTGAGTAATTCCTCACTCACTCCCCCCCCCTCCATCACCAACAAGCACAACAGCACTGGACAGAGACCTCAGGACTGGAGGATGTTGCTTTGCTGCTCCTGCTCCAGATCAGGTGAGGAGAGAGAGCTGCCACTAAAGGTGGCTCTTCGTTTTATTTCAAATATTTTATTTTGGTAGTTTCTGGGATTCCAGAATAGTTTTTTATTTTTATTTTTACAATTCCTGGGTTCTAACTTCTTGAAATCCTAAAATCTACATCAAATGCTGCAATACTGAGTTCCTAGCAACCTCATCTTCATACAACTCTTAAAGTACCAAAGTGCATAGTTGGATGTCTTTATTAGGACCAACCAAAATTCCTAGTAAAGGTATTGTTCCAGCTGTGGATTATTTAGGTTTTCTTTATTTCTCATGGACCAGCATGGCTACCTTTGTTTTTGCTAGTTTGTTTTTTAAATTACCAAAGTCCTCAATCCTCAATTTTCGCTCTAGATCCAGATATTGGAACTATCTTCAGGGTGGATAAGGCAGGTTGCAGCAGAGAAAGGAGAAAAGCAAAGAGGAAGGAGATTGAATGAGATGGATATTTATTTATTTAAGATATTTTTATACTGCTTTTCAGACTGACCTCACTAAATAGTTTATGTGAAATTATTAAAACAATAAAAATCAATAACATTATGCAATAAAATAAAAAAGACAAACAATTTGTCTTGGAGAAGCTGATTCTGGTTCTTCTCCTCTCAGGGCAACATGGGAGTCTTCATGCCAGTGGTGCAACCCTCCACTGGGCCTTGGGAACTGGGGCAGGTCTACGTGGCCCATAAAATCCCCACACCTGCTGACCTTCACAGAGGGTTTGACCCATCCATGGCCATTCTCTTCCAAGCAAAATTCTGTGGGGCACCTTTGATGCCTTGATCATAGAATGAGGGGACCTTGGGGGAAACAACTACCTGCTGTTTTCCACCCCAGCACTGCCCTGTGGCTCCAGGATGACTTTCTTCTTTTTTGCTCCATGTCTCAAAGAGGATGGCCTCCTAGATCTTGGAGATGGGAGTGCTGGTCCACAGTTGGAGTGTGGCTTGAGGACTGGAGTTGTTGGTGCAGGCTCAGGGCTCTCCAGCCTCTCAAAGAATGGCCTGACTCGCCTCTATTACGTTTGCTTGACCCATCCATAGCTGTTCTCTTCCGAGCAAAGTTCTGTGCGGTACCTTTGAGGCATTGATCAAAGAACAGGGGAATCATGGAATCATAGAGGTGGAAGGGGCCATTGAGGCCATCAGGTCCAACCCCCTGTTCAGTGCAGGAATCTAGTTTCAAGCGGTGCTGACAGATGGCTCTCCAGTCTCTGCTTGAATACCTCCAGCGATGGGGAGCCCACCACCTCCCTAGGCAGTTGGTTCTATTCTCTGACTGTTGCGACCATTAGGACGTTATTCCTGAAGTTCAACCGAAATCTGCCTTCCTGTAACTTAAGCTCGCTATTTTGTGTCATGGATGACAGAAAATCGGTTGCAGCCGTCTTCTGTGGGACAACCCCTTAGGTACTTGGAAAGCACTATCATATCCCCCCCCCCCCGACACACACACATTAAGTCTTTTCTTCTCAAGACCAGTGCTTTTTTTCTGGAGAAAAAGGTACCGGAACTCTTGGATTACATTTCCTCGGGAGTAGATGGCAATTAAATTGTAATGCAATTAATAGAAGAAAAGGTGCTGGAACTCAGTTCCGGTGAGTTCCACCAGAAAAAAAGCCCTGCTCAAGACTAAACATACCCCCTTCCTTCCATCTTTCCTTGTAGGACTGCATTTCTAGTCTCCTGATCATCTTTGTTGCCCTTCTCTTAGCTCATTCCAGTTTATCTGAATCCTTCTTCAAGTGATGTGTCCAAACCTGGACAAAGTATTCAAGGTGTGGTCTGACTAGCACAGAAGACAGTGGAACTATCATTTCCTGTAATTTTGAAATTATACTTCTATTGAAGCAATCTAAAATTGTATTTGCCTTCTTTGCAGAGGATTTGATACTCAAAGATGCTTTTAGCTTCTACAGTGCCTGTCCTCGAGCATCAGCCTCTGAGGACTCTTCAGTTTCAGATGGCCTCCCACTGCTTTGGCTGCCGCCCCCCATCTGGGGCATCTACCTCTGCCAGTCCCAGGAGAGATGGCTGGGCATCCCAGTAGTAGCTCTCACCTGGTGGTTTCTGGAGGTTTACCCACTTCTCCTCTGTGCCCCATTGACCTGGCTCTTAAGGACGCCATCTCTGTGTCTGGTTCAGCCTGTGAGGGCAGAGAGAGTGGTCTTATTGGTGGGTGGTCTCCCACACACCTACTGGACACAAAACTTACTTGAGTAGTGAAACAGGCTATCTCACATCAAACTCTAAGCCCTGCCCTAATTCAAATGTGACAGATGGCTAACTCCACCCCTGCCAGATGTCTGACCACATCCCGGAGAGACCCACCTGTGGAATTCCTGCCCTGCTAGGAGGGATCACCAGATGGGGGTCATATGACTATTCTACGAACACATCATGCCACCGTGGGCCAATAGGAAGAAGGTTAAACCCCTGCCATACATGTGGGGAACTGCAACTGACCACACAGGGGTCATTTCCAACACTATCCCCAAATGTCCAACCTCTGGAAGTCCTGCCCAGAATGGAGGGATCACCCGGATAGGGGATTCTGCTAAGTGAAGTTAACTTAAAACTGTCTGTCAACAAAGGGGATCCTGCTCTTTTCTGTCTCCCTCGATGTTACTCTTCATAATTCTACTTTGTTGCTTGAAATGTGCCTGTATTCTACATCCCTAAATTGGGGATTAATGATACAAAGTCCACCGTACAAGGGTGTTGTTGACTATGAAAATAATGGCAAGCTTCCCTGACTCAAATTTGATTGAGGCCTTGCTTTGTAGAAATATACTTTTCTGGAAAACCGAAAAAGGCTTTTAAATGTGACTAGGGTGGAAGGGCCAGATTACACTTAGGCTTCCAATAGCTGTTAAAATATGACCTCTAAACAAAACTAGCGTTCTGCAGAAAAAGAAAAGAAAAAAGCGATGCTTGTCGCTTCTCCTCAGAACATGCCTGGGCAAGGAAAATGGCTGCCTCAATCAAATCTGGCTACACCTCCTCTGGCTGGCTGGTACAGAAGGATATTTGGGGGCGGGATGACTCTTTCTATTGGTCTGTGGAATGGGGCATGACAATACAGGGTCCTGGGTCCCTGCTCAGCCAACTGAGGCAGGGGTTGGAAATAGGCTCTGTGGAGTCATTTCTGCCCCCATGTATGGCAGGAGTCTAAAACCTCTTCCTGTTGGTCCATGAAGGCATAAGGAGCTCATAAGTGGGTCATATGAGCCCATCGGCTAATGCCTCCATCTAGGACAGGACTTCCAGTGGTGCAATTTCCAGGGCCGGGGTTGGAAATGACCCATGTGATCACTTCCAGTGGTCCACATGTATGGCAGGGGTCTAAACCATCTTCCTATTGGCCCAGAGTGGCATGATGAGTTTGTAAAGGCGTCGCATGATCCCCATCAGGTGATGCCTCCATCTGGGGTGGAATTCCGGTGGCGGGATTTCCAAGGATAGGGTGGCATGTCTGGCATGGGTGGTGCTAAATCAGCTGTCACATCTGAATAAGGAGGAGTGGGACTTCGAGTTTAATGTGAGGTAGCCTTTTTCAATAGTCACTTGACCTCGACGCTCCGTCTCCCACTACAGGGTCACCAGAGTCCAAGTCGAAGCACCTTTCCTTGTGCCTCACAGGGCCAGAGTCCAGGAGAGATGATGGAGATGTTCCCATGAGCTGCATGAAAAGAGGGGCTTTTGCTTTTCAATTCTTCCCCTGAAGCTTCAGGAATGGGCATGTCCTGGCTTGGCAGGAGGAGCAGGGGAAACTGTCTGCACACACAGTGTTCAGCTTCTGTTGTGGGTCACACTAAGTGAAGCATACCCACGTGAGACAAGGTGGGAGGCAAGGCTGGAGGACGTTGGAGACCACACTGCATGCAATGGGGACTGGAAGGTTCTCCCCCCAGCAGCTATCCTTCCAGTGAAGGACTGCAGTCAACTGAGGTCTTAAGAAGGCTGGGAGAGCCTCTGAAGACTCTTCAGTTTCAGCTTGCCTCTCGCTTAAGCAGCTGCCTCCCTAAGCCATATATCTCCTTCCAGTCCTAGAAGAGATGTCCAGGCAGTCTGAGCCATCCCAGGAGTTGCTCTCCCCTGGTGGTTTCTGTACCCCCTTTCCCCCTGTGCTGTATTGATCAGGCTCTTAAGGACACCACCATCTCCGGTGTCCGGTTCAGCCTGCGAGGGTGGAGAGAGAGGTCTTCTTGGTGGGTGATATCCCACACACCCGCTGGACATAAAACTTGAGTAGTGAAAAAGGCTACCTCACATCAAACTCTAACCCTTGGCCCTCATTCAAATTGGACAGATGGTTAACTCTACCCCTGCCAGATGTCCAATCCCATCCCCAGAAGTCCCACCTGTGGAATTCCTGCCCTGCTAGGAGGGATCACCGATGGGGGTCATTTGACTCCTCTACGAACTTCTCAGGCCACCGTGGGCCAATGGGAAGAGGGTTAAACCCCTGCCATACATGTGGGGAACTTCAAGTGACCATGCACGCGGGTCATTACCAACAGAGGAGGCTGGTGACTCTTGTGTCAGTGGGGCTCCTTATCCATTGCAGCTTTTATTCCGAGCTTTATAGGAGCTATCTGTGGTGCTCCATGGTGGTGGCCCTATTTTGGGGATGGACTACAGCACCATGGATAGCTTTTATACAGCTCAGAATAAAAGCTGCAGTGGATAAGGAGCCCCACTGACACAGGAGTCACCAGCAGCCTCCCCTGATTCAAGCCCATGCCCAGAGGTTCCAACTCTGGAATTCCTTACCCTGGATGGAGGGATCACCCGAATGGGGGATGCAGCTGAGTAAAGTTAGCTTAAAACTCTCCGTCTACAAAGGGGATCCTGTTTCTTTTTGTCTCACTATACTTGGCTCGCGATAATTCTGTGTACTTCATTGCTTGAACTGTGCCTGTCTTCTACATCTCAAATGGGGATTAATGGGACAAAGTCCACCTTACAAGGGTGTTGTTGACTATGGAAATAATGGCAAGCTTCCCTAACTCAAATTTGATTGAGGCCTTGCCTTGTAGAAATATACTTTTTTGGAAAACCGAAAAGGATTTTAAATGTGACTAGGGTGAAAGATTGCCAGATTATACTTAAGATTCTAATAGCTGTTAAAATATGTTCTCTAAACACAACTAGTGTTCTGCCGGGGGGGAGGGGGATGCCTGTCCCTTCTCCTCAGAACATGTCTGGGCAAGGAAAATGGCTGCCGCAATCAAATCTGGCTACACCTCCTCTGGCTGGCTGGTACAGAAGGATATATGCTTCCAAGCCCGATTCAAGGTGCTGGTTTTGACCTATAAAGCCCTACACGGCTTGGACCTACAATACCTGATGGAACGCCTCTCCCAACCACAATCTACCTGTACACTACGTTCAGCATCTGGGGCCTTCCTTCCTCCGACTGCCACCTCCATGTGAGGCTCGGAGGGCAGCAACAAGGGGGAGGGCCTTTTCTGTGGTAGCCCCCCAACTGTGGAACAAGTTCCCCCCTGAGGCCCGCCTGGCGCCAACTCTATTATCTTTTCGGCGCCAGGTTAAGGACTGCCCTCTACGTTGAGGCTTTGCCAAGCAAAGACCCTTTCTTTAATTTGCCCACACCATGCTGGCTGGAGATGATGGGAATTGCAGTCTAACATATCCGCAGGGCACCAGGTTGTGGAAAGCTGGTCTAAAACATACTGTACTATGCAGCTGGTGACATTCAGCCTCATAACCACTTTTGAATCTCAATGAAAATATATTTATTATGTGAGGTACAGAATAATTAGAAGCACTTTGAAAAATAATTAATAACCATTTCTAATACAGGCAGTCCCCGAGTTAAGAACGTCCGACTTACAGACAACCCATACTTAAGAACGGACTTCTGGGTTCCCCGGCGCTACGTCCTTTACATAGCGTAGTATATCACGCAATTTGCGTAATTTACACAATGTGCATAAATGGTGATAGAACGCTATGCCGTTCCGACTTACATACAAATTCGACTTAAAGACATTAAGAACGGAACTCGTTCATAACCTGGGGACTGCCTGTATTGCCATAATTGTACATTCTCCTAAGACAGTATGGGCCCGGCTTCAGAGCCCAAAAGAAACGTTTTGATATTGCTCTTAAATTAAAGCCTCTAGCGGAGAACCTGCCAACATGTCAGGTTCTTCCCCCAAAAGAGCATTTTCTTGCATCTTCAAATTCTCTTTAAATAATATAGGACTTCCTACGTTCCAAAAATTACATAGGGAATGGCCTCTGTTTTAATTAGCCAACACTCGCCACTAGCTGTTGATCTACATACTCTGCTGTACTGGCTGACATGGGGTGGTAACTAAGGCAATAGAGGGCCAAATCTGAGAAATAATAAAGATCAAGTTCTTTACAATCTGGATTTTTATTTGAACATTAACACTTTGGATTACAGCTTGTTTGAAAGACAATAAAATAAAACACTGAATAAGACACCGGGGGGGGGGGGGGAAGCAGTGTGGATGTAGAGGTAGCAAGAGATTACCTAGTAATTCTAACATTATTATTTTTTTTAAATTAAAACTGATATTTCCTGTGAAGCAGCGTCCAGAAACCCCAGTCATGGACAAGAGGCTATAGCACCAACTGCTTTGACACTCCCAGCCCTAAAAAAACTTGAAACCTAAGAGGTAAGAGTCTATTGACACCCTATTGCAGGGGTGGGGAAACTGTGTCCCCACCAGACGTTGTAGGACTCCATCTCCCATCAACCCGAGCCAGCAGAGCCAGTGGTCTGGGGGTGATGGGAATTGTAGTTCAGCAGCATCAGAGGCAGGGGGCGCAGGATCCCCACCCCTGCCATACTGTCAGGATAGAATGGTGGAGAATGCTCTCCAAGCACCACTGCTTAATTACGTCAAGTATGGCAACCGCCTTGCACAGCATGTGAAATGCTACACAGAACAAGCGCCAGGCCAGCACTGCTACAGGAGTAACTTCCCTTCTGCTGCCTTCCTGCGGGACATGTGGAGCTCAGGTATTATGCAGATTCCAAGTCTAACTCGGGGCAAGGTATCCCGTGCATTGCAAACACACATCCTTGCATTGAGAGGGGGAGTGTTTGCCTTCTTTATTGAGCACATCACACACATAAAGATATATATATATATATATATATATATATATATATACACACACACATACACACACACCAGCCTTCTCTAACCTGGTGCCCTCCCAATGTGTTGGACTACAACTACCATCACCCCTAGACAATGGCCATGCTGGTTGGGCATGATGGGAGTTGCAGTCCAACACATCTGGAAGGTGCCAGGTTGTGGAAGGCTGATACACAGTGATGACCATGTGCACAGCGAAGGGCATGCACACGGTCCATGCGCATTGGTAGATGAAGCCGCAGTGGCTAGAACACAGAGAGGCACACATGGGAGTGATGCAGTTACAGCCGTGCATGCAGTCACCAGCACTCACTCAGAAATGCACCTTCTTGCCCTCAGAGGTGAGCCCTATCATTGCTTTTCCACTGAGCATCACTGTCTGCAGGCACCCATGGGAGTTGTGTTCCAGCACGAATCACAGGCGGGTAGCACTCTGGACTGGCAGTGAATTCAGCCGGGGTGAGGGCTTCGGTGGTAGAGACAATTCCTCCAAGAAGCTGAGCGAAGGATTGTGCAGGCCTGCTCGGGCTTTCATCCGAGGAGACATATCGCAGGGTTCCTCTTGGCTGCCTGAGCAATGGTCAGCACAACATAGTGTGGCCCTGGTGATCAGCGCATCCATGGGTTGCAAGGAGTGCAGCCAGTACGGCAGGAAGTCCCAGCTCTGAAGCCACTTGGGCAGTCGGCCGGGGTTTCGCGACTGCATGATGTTGACAAAGGCCACACAAGCCAGGAGGCCCAGGAAAGGAGCTCCCACGCCCACCAGGACCCGCCACCCTGCCATGGAGAGTCCGAAAATCAGCGACGGCAGCAGCAGGAAACAGATGATCAGGTAGAAGACAGCAAACCAGCGATATTTGGCTGTCCGCTCACCGAGTGCTTTGGCCATCTGGATGGGGAGGCGGGTGCAAGGCAGGGGATACCACAGCAAGATGCCGGAGATGTTGAAGAAGAAATGGCAGAGGGCAATCTGAGGAGGAGAAGTCAGAAACACAGCAGCGTATACAAATCTATGGTGCGACCACACTTGGAATACTGTGTACAGTTCTGGTTACCACACCTAAAAAAGATATTGTGGAGCTGGAAAAAGTGCAGAAAAGGGCAACTAATATGACCAAGGGGCAGGAGCAACTCCCCTGTGAGGAAAGGTTACAGCAGCTGGGATTGTTTAGCTTAGAAAAAAGGTGAGTGAGGGGAGACATCATGGAGGTGTACAAAAATTATGCAGGGTGTGGAGAATGTGGATAGGGAGACATTTTTCTGGAATCCGGGGTCATCCCATAAAGCTGATTGGTGGGAGATTCAGGACAGAGAAAAGGAAGTACTTCTTCACACAGTGCATAGTTAAATGATGGAATTCACTTCCACAAGATGTAGTGATGGCCACCAATTTGGACGGCTTTAAAAGGGGATTGGGCAAATTCTTGGAGGAGAAGGATATCAACGGCCGGCTACTAGTCCTGATGGGTATATGCTTCCTCCAGTATCAGAGGCAGTATGCCTGCGTACACCAGTTGCTGGGGAACATGGGCGGGAGGGTGCTGTTGCACTCCTGTTCTGCTTGTGGGTTTCCTGTGGGCAGCTGGTTGGCCACTGTGTGAACCAGATGGACCCTTGGTCTGATCCAGCACAGCTTTTCTTATGTTCAACCATCTTGGAGGCAACATTGGGAACTGATGGCACACCAGGCTGAAGGGGCAGTGCGTTTAAAATAATAGGGTTCTCCCTTTCCCCTTGGTTCTTTTTTATGGCCCCCTACTCTGGCCATTACTCTGTATCCAATAACTGCATCCAATATTGATGCAGTTATGACAAACTGTGTTTGGTGGCATTATTTATTTCATCTATTTATTTACTGTACTTTTAAACCACCCAACAACTGAAGTTCTCTGGGTGCAATACAAATTTTAGTATTGTTTACAATACATTTTACAACATTAATTTTAGATGATAGACAGACAGACAGACAGATCTTTCACCTGGAAGGCTTATTCTCATAAGCTAACTGCAGCTCAGTGGAATAGGGAGAGGGCATCTGCTCACCTGGAAAGCACTGGCCAGTTTGTCTCCTGGACTGGCCAGGGCAGCTAGGATAGCAGTGGTTGTCGTTCCGATGTTGGAACCAAGGGTGAGTGGATAAGCACGTTCCAAGCTAATCACTCCAAGGCCTGTCTCAGAGCGAGAAAGAGAGAGAGAGAGAGAATAGTCAGGAAAGTGGCACCCTCTATCCTCACAGCACACACCCAAGATACATGGGATAGGGAGTGTTCCTTCTTCAAGCCCTGAAGCTTATTCCACCTATCCAGAGCCTCTTGAGACATGTGCTACTCTTACTCATGACATCTGCTATCTCAGGGGTTCCAGGATAGCTTATGCTTCACCTCACCATCATCAACCTTGACTACTTAACCAAAGGTTATAGCAATACTTTGGCCTTTCATTCCAAATGCTAATCTTTCTCTACATCCTGGGTTAGCTACGTCCAGGAATCCCAAGAGCCATTTCCCACTATCAGGCTGAATGGGAGAGGTAGGACCAATAGACACTGCTTGCTTGGCTCTTCTTCTTGTGGTGGGTAAAGAATATGGGTCTGGTCATTTTAGTTTCTTTTTGTGTACACACACTCCTCCTGCCTTGACCTTGCCGCTGGGTATTTGTGTCCCTAAGGAAGGGAAGCAATTGTTGACTCACCGATGAGTGGGGTGATTGCTGAAGTGAAGACTGAGCTGCTCTGAACAACGAAGGTCATTCCAGCACCGACCAGCATGGCGAAGTAACCAGTGGCCCAGCCGAAAGGGGATGGCAGATCTGCGCAAACCAGTGCCAATGTCAGAAAGAACAAGGAGGCAAGCCTGATTTCCATACATGGATTCTGCCAGAAGAACCTAGTGAGTGCCACCATTGTGGAGGCCTGGAATCCAGAGAGGTCCCACTAGATTGATCCCTTGGGCACAAGAAATCACCGGGAATCCTCACCAGCTCTGGTTTCAGTCCACTCACCTGTGTTGATGACCTTCTGGATAGCTCTGGCCACCTGGCCTTTGAGCACAGAGTTGAGCAGCTTGACGAGCATGATAAGGCAGGTGCAGAGCACAATCAACGAGCCCGCCAGCAGCATGAGGCCCACAGCCAGGTCTGGCAGAGAGGAGTCCACAAACAGGTGATTGCCTGGGTGAAGGAGCAGGGGTGAATGCAAGGCGAAGGGAGCGGGCTGGGCCCTCCCCAGCTCCTCTTGCCCTTCCTGCCTTCAGTTTTGAATCTCCTGTGCTGCCCTCACAGGACAGGGGAGGACACATTGAGAGCTGCCGGTTCTTATGGGGCCCTGCTGCCTGAAGGTTGGTGGCGGGTCTTACATTTCTGCTGCATGGCACGGCTGAGGTTCCCAGCACTTTCCAGGTGGCATGGTGCAAGAGAGCTGCAGTTCAGGGGTCTTCCTCTAGTGCCTGTAGAGGAGATCTAGAGAGAAGGGGGGTGGGGAATCAGGGGAGTGAAGCCACTTGCAGGAGATTTGGGGACATGGGTGAGGAGCCAGTCACCCATGCTGAGGCAAGAACCATTATAGTGCTAATACTTGGTGCCTCTCTTTAGCCATTTTAGTTCTTTCATCTCACAAGATACTCCCTTTGTTCATTCAGACATATATTTTGCAGGCAAAAGAAGGCCAAAATACTAATCCCAACACCAATTATTCTTTTCCAACCATAGTACCCTCTTTATTTCAAAGGCCCTCCAGTAAGATGTTGGCAAACCCTCTCCAAATGCTCTCTTCCTTACTCTAATGGTCCACTGACCCTTAAGTGTCACTTGCGCTGCAATCCTACACTCATTTATCTGGTAGTAAGCCCCATTGAACTCAATGGCCCTTACTTCAGAGTAGACATGCATAGGGTTGCACTGTTATTGGTTCATGGTTTCTAAGAGACAACTCCTTCCAAGAACAATGTGTTACTGTCTTACTGTCCTAATTTCAGCACTTAATTTAACTTTGAGGATCTGTATGATCATCATGGACAAGATGCTAAGACTGGTCCAACATCACATGGGCTGAGAAACTGCTCAAGTCTTAAGATAACATGTTATATTAGAAGTAGTCATGATGACTCATGAAAAAAAAAATGATGCTAGGCTCAAGATTTGGGGGATAATATTCCTATGTGTGTTTGTGAAGATCTGTGGATCAAAGGACATGCATTTTCACTTAATATGAATATTGGAGAGACCTGTTTTAAGATGATTTCAAGGTGGTATGTCACACCTGTTATTATAAACAAAATGAAAATAATTTTTTAAAAGAGTGGTGATTTCTTTCATATGTGATGTACTTGCTTTCCAGCAAATCATTTCTGGGAAAAATAAGAATTTTATTGGAAGGAATCTTGGGCTATCTGATTTGTTTAGATCTGCTATTGTTTTGTTGACTATACTAATGAATTAATTTTAGATAGAGAACTAGCTGTATATTTGCTTAGTGCTTCCAGAGCCTTGTGCACGAAATATGGGAGGCAATCTATAATCACTAATATCAGAAGAATGGCTTGCAAAAGTTTGGTACCCGGCTGTGCTGTGCCAAATGAAGGAACATCCTAGCCACTTGACACATGCTGTCATCTCTGACATCATGGCAATTCTTCTGCTTAGTTGTCTCTGAAAAGCTGAATGTACACTTGGCTCTCTGTGAAACCTTGTCCTTCCAGCCCTACTTACACATGGAAACTGTTCACTCTCCATTCTCCAAAATGCCAAAACAAGGACGTCCCATGGATCAATTATTGGCCTGTGCAGTTTAGTGTTGAGCCACTGGCTTGAAATTCTTAGCCAGAACCACCGCACATCCTGACACTCAGCACCCAGTACTGTTTCTTTCCTCCCTCACCCAAGCTCTCTCCCCTGGAAAAACTCTCACCTGTGCGGCTGGTGCATCGCACCACAGCCGGATCAGACTCTTGTTGTGCAAGCTCTCATCACCTGTGGCAATGCCAGTGATCACAGACTTATCCAGCTACAGGAAACAAGGGAAAGGATCATGGAAACACTGCCAGGGATGGGAGTTAGAAACCCCAAAGACTTTCACAAAGGGAGGAGAAGGAGCAGATCTTGGTCCTAGAATGTCAGGGAATTCATATTCTTTAGACAAACCAACCAGCAATTTAGTTATTGTCCTGAAGCTAAGGGATCAGGCTGGATTCTAAGGGATCTGCTGTAGCTCCTGCTCACATCCCAATCTCTCACACAGTGACTGAGTTCAGACAACACAATAACCCACACTCAAGGGTTGAGTATGGGTTGAGTGTGGGTTGTTGTTGAAACGTGGGTTATCTTGTTGTCTGAACCCAGCTGTGCTAAGAAGCCATGGCTTGTTAGCCACAAACAACCCATAAAGAGGATGCATGGTTTGTTGTTGGGTTGTGAACAGTGGGTTGTTCACCATGGTTTGTTATCTCGGCTGGGTTCAGACAACACGATAACCCACATTTCAACAACAACCCACAGTTCAACAACAACCCATATTCCAACCCTTGAGTGTGAGTTATCGTGTTGTCTGAACCCAGTCAATATGAACATTTAGCACATCTCCCATTATAGGAGTGCTGTGAGAGTTACTTTCCATCTGAAGGCAAGGAGTTGTTAACATATTGTAGCATCCTGGACAGCAGCTGGATATGCAAACCGTAACTGGGTGCTTGCCCTGTGGGACCAAACTTTGAATCTAAAAATAACAGATTTGAATATTCAGCTAACAGTTACAGGCTAGGAGCTATAAGAACTACTCTTTCACTGCTATTGCAGGTTCTTCTAGGCCAGGAGTAGGGAACCTCAGGCCTGCAGGCAAAATCTGGCCTTCCTGGGTTCCCCAGATGGCTACGTCCTCTGTTCCCCACCCCTATTCTAGGCCCTGATTGGCTCCTACCCTGGCCTTCTGATTGGCTGGGAGCTCTTTGCAAATTTTTCTGGGTCCTCAGCCCAGTCTGTAACTTTCCCTTAGTGACCAGAAGAAAGGAAAGCAGAACTTGCTTATCTCATCATTCCTCACCCATAGTTCTTGCCTTCCAAATTCCTTTCCCTGTTTTGCTTCACTGCATCCTAGATATTAACTCTTCGCTGGCAGCCAAAGAATTGGCCTCAGTCCCAAATTTACTGAAGGTATGGACACCATGGACCCCCAACAGATTAACAGTCTTCAGATGTAGACAGTGACTGAGCTCCTGACACTCACCAACAAGGGGGGGGTGGAATAGAAAATGGAATGGATGAAGGACACACGGCCAGGATGCCAAGCCAGCGTGGGGAGGCGGTGCTTAGATTTCCCACCCCCACGAATACTAAAGAGGCCACACCTGTTTACCCAGTAACACGCACCTGGATAATAAGACCAGTGAAGGGCTCCGTGATTACTTTCAGGAGCTCTGGAGCATCCTGTCCACTGCGGATGTTGAGGGTTGCCACAGCAACCTTGGTGATGCGGTGCAGATAGCCACTGGCCACCTCAAGAGGCAGCAAAACCAGCACTGACAACCAGTTGAAGCAGTCATGTACGGTGGCCCCTGCAAAGGCCCTGCCAGACAGTAAAGAAACTATTGTTGGCATGAGATTTTGGAGCTGTAGCATGGGATAAGAGGGGGATGGGTCCCAACTGGGCAACCATTCAAATGTCAGCTTTCCCACCAGCTAACACATCATTTCCCTCTGCACTGCCAAATCTCTCTCCCACCACCATCCACTTTTGTCCATCTGCTTTGCGTACCCCATCACTCCAAGGTACCAATTTCTCCCTTGTTGAGATGGCCTTGCTCCTCACTACCCCAATTAATTACATTGGGCCTCAGAAGCCTCAACCACCTGCTGACATCATCCTAGGGCAGGAGTGGGGAACCTCAGGCCCCGGGACCAAATTTGGCCCTTGGGGTTCCCAAGATGGCCACACCCCCTTTCCCCCAACCACCAACCATTTGGTGGTTTCCCAGCCTTGGTGCTGTTTTTCCTCCATTCTAAAAGGTCGCAGTCCCTCTCCTAAGGCTTAGCTATTGGCAGTAAGAGCCTTAAGCTAAACAGTGCTGGTATTTTTGGTATTTCAGCCATGCCCCCTTTTGCTTTAGGCCCTGCCCCCTTTTGCCTTCAGCCCCACCCACCACTGGAATGTGGCCCCCAAGAGCTTCTCCGAAATTGAATTTGGCCCTCAAGCTGAAAGAGGTTCCCCACCCCTGTCCTATAGTCAACCTGTGCTTCCCATCCCTCCTACTGCTGGCCTTCTCTAGCATAGCCCAAAGATGCAGGCTAAACCCCCACCCCCCGCCGCCCGAATATCTGGTTCTCGGCCCCCACTGACTGTGCCCACTGCACGCCCACCATAACACTCACCTCTTAAATTCATTTCTGTCTCCGGCCTGCATGAGTGCCACGATGGTGTTGGTGACCGAGGTACCGATGTTGGAACCCATGATGATGGGGATGGCAGAACCTACCTCCAGCACTAGGAAGTAAAGAGCAAGGAGGGCTTGTTGAGTACTCTGGCTCTGTGCCGGGCTTGGGGCACCCAAAACAAAGCAAGGGTCCAGGCAAAACTTCTTATTCTGGGTGTCCCAACCTCTGCCGTCTTATCCCTTCCTTCCCAACCCAGCATAGATCCCCAGCAGCCACTCAGTTTTCAACAGTACCCCATTTCCAGTTAAATTCAAATCAATCCCATTATCATGTCAAGGTATGCAAATGTTGGCAAGATATAAGAGAAGGGCAGATGTGTTATAACACAGGGAGCTAGGAAGCTGCCTTCTACTGAGTCAGACCATTGGTCCATTAAGCCAAGCATGGTTGACAATGAATTTCGCAGTGGCTCTCCTGGGTTTCGGGCAGGATTCCTTCCTAGCCCAACCTGGAGGTGCCGAGGATTGAACCTGGGACCTTCTGCGTGCAAAGCAGGTGCTCTACCAACTGAGCTATGGCCCCTCTAAAGTATACAGTGATGGCAGTAAACATGCAGGAGCCAATTGGGGGTAGGGGGGGGGGACTCAGTGTATGTAGCCTAATTTCCCCTGCATCTACATGCAGCCAGACTTCCACATCCCATCCCTCAGGGCCTGCCCAAGACATTTTACTGCCTGAGGTTAAAAAAAAACACAAGATGTTCCCCCACCTCTCACATGCCCATTCCATGTACATAAGTCGACTAGATAGGCAGTTGAATCTTTCTTCATCACAGAAGATGGGACACCATCTTTTACTGCATCTGAAGACAACAGGCTAGCTTTGTGGGCATAGGGCAAGACAAGAGGCACACAGTCCTCTCCTCCAGCGCCTTGCTGCCATCTCCCAGAATTTGCCGCCTGAAGCAACTGCCTCACTTTGTCTAATGGTAGGGCCGGCCTTACCATCCTGTTCCTTCAGCCCCTATTTCTGTGTACCAGCATTACTCACGCCCTGAGGAGACCATGCTGACGATGATGGAGGTGGAGGTGCTGGAGCTCTGAACCAGGACAGTGACAAGGATTCCCACCACAAGCCCCGCCACTGGGTTGGAGAGGATAGCGTTGTCCTTGAAAATATCCCCTGCTACTTTCCCTGGAACAGAAGCAGAATTTAGAGAGCCAGGTCTGTGCACGAAGCATCTGGTGAGAGTCGAACCAAGTGGATCCAAGCTTGTTCCCAAAGCAAGTTTTGGGGCTCAGCGGTTGCATATATGATATACACATTTCCTTGCCTCTCCAGTTGAAAGGTTCACGGATCAAAGCTTTGAAAGGCCTCTCCCTGGAGAGTTGCTGCCAGTCCAGGGACAGACAGAAGGTAGATCAGAATCTTCTGGTAGATGTTTGGGGTGATTTGTGGTAGATCTGAAAGGGTTTCTGACTCCAAAATGTTTAAAAATGGCAAGAACAAAAAGGCTTCTTCCCTCCCCACCCCCTCCTCTCTATATCCCTCCTCTCTGTATTAAGCTGGTAAAATTATGAAAGTTCAGGTGGGAAGCCAGGAGTAGATTTATGTGGGAGAGGATAGCAAGCTCAGTTCTGACACTGAAAACACATTCTTGGCCTGAGCCATGTGTTCGGAGGCTCCCAGTTCCTTAATTCTACAAGGTGCATGCCTGCCCTGAGCCACTATTTTGCGCCTGAGTCCAGTTGGTGGACCCTGAGGTTCTGGTAAAAAAACAAAGTAGATCCTGGAAGCCTGAAGTCTGCCTACCCTTAGAGTCGGGGGCATCCCAAGACAGTTTGCTACCTGAGGCAAAGAACAAGAAGGAAGTCCCCTCCATTCTATGTACAGAAGTCAACTGGAATCCCAGTTAATCTTACTTCAACGCTAGCAATGGAATAGAGGCCTCCACCATAACCGAGGGCAGCAGGCTAGTTTAGAGGGTGCAGGACAGGCATGTGGCACACATGGCCCAGTCTTCTATAGGAGGGGAATGGCGGGGGGGCCTCAGGAGGAACACCTGGGAGCTGCCGCCGCTGCCCCCCATACCTGCCGCCTGAAGCAGTTGCTTCACTCTGCCTAATGATAGGGCTGGCCCTACTTACAGTAGGCAATACTGAGCTAGACATACTGAGTCAGCATCATGACTCAGGAAGGGAGAGGAGCCAGGGATATAAGGGCTCAGTTGGACCTAGGAACCTGTCAGAACCATTTGTCTGCTGCCTAATACCGGTCACGGTCCTGAAGTGGTTCCCACTCTTGGACTGGTTAATCAGTCCCTTCCCCTTTTTGGACTGTTTGGCCCATCACCTCAGGACCACTTGCTGGCTCTGCATCCCCCAAACCTTCTGTGGGCTCGGCCTCGCCAGGACGCGACAGTCAGGGCCAAACATGATGATGCATGGGAGATGCATGGACAGTCTCCCGACATGTTTTTGCCTTGGGGTGGTGGTGGTCTGAAGAGCAGGCTCAAGGGGCTGCCAGTTTCAATGCAGGCATGGAGGTGTAATTTTCCCCTCTCCCTCACTCTAAAAATCCCCCCCCCCCCGAGCTGTTTAAGGGGGACACCATGCTTTCCCCCCTGTGGGTGGGAAAGCAGCTTGGGGGAGGATGTTTAAACAACAACAGAAAGCAGGAAGTGGAGGAGTCAGGCAGCCCTTCCCCTGCCATTCTTCCACTGCAGCTTCTAATGCTGCTTGCCAGCCAGCCAGTGGGAAACTCTGCCACGCATCTGCTACTATGCTGTCACCTAGTTTGGCCCTGAGATCTAAGGCACCTTCACCTTCAGTGATCTGGAGCTGTCCTCCTGCTGCACCCACTGCAGCTGCCTGCTGGCTCCTGGTGTTGTTGTCCCCAAACTTTCTCCCCAGCTTCAACCTCTTGCTGTCTCTTACGACTTCCCATAGCCATCTTTATGTTTTACATGCAAGAGGGGGGGATTAGACAAATTCATGGAGGATAAAGCTATATTAACGGCTACTAGTCATGATGGCTTTATGCTTCCTCCAGCAACTGTGCAAACAGAACGCTGGACTAATTGGGCCTTTGGTCTGATCCAGCAGGGCTCTTCTTATGTTCTTAAGAAGTGGTCATACACCTATGCAAATGATACCACATTGCTTTCTTTCCTGTCAGGCCGTGATGCAAGATTATTTATGCCAAAGCAGGAAACTGTGCCATTTTCTTTGTTTCGTTAGGTATTTGTGGAGTTAAAACTTGACTTCTAGCAACATGATACGGCAAGCTTAGAGGACACACCAGTCAGGAAGCTAGACAAGAACTTTATTGTCTCTCTCTAGAACAAGAACAGAACAGACACAAGAATCTCCTGACTCCACCGAGATGCAACCAAGACCCACTCCAGCTACAGAGAAAAGCAGGAAGCGGGAGCAGTAAGGCTAAAGGGAAAGGTATCTAGTAGTTTCATTCCCAGGGGACCCTTCAGAAGAAGGAAGGAAATATATACATTATGATCCTTACCTCCTGCCAGTTGGAAAGCAGAACTCAGCACATCAAGGGAGCACACAAACATGTATAAAAAGCCAAACATCAGGGGAACCTTGAGAAGAGAGGTGAGGATGGATTTGGTCCTTGCACATCTGCCAAGGGCTGCAAGGGAACAACAGGCATTAAACAAAGCCGTGCATTAGACAATCTTGGCCAGTTGAAGCCTATATCGCCCCCGGATCATGCAACTGCTCCCCCCTGCCCTACTTTGTGCTCTGTTCCCTTTTCTTTCCCCACACTGAGCTTTCCACTGAATCTCTGACTGCAGGGAATGTTTATGCTCCTACATAAGCCCAGGGAGGAGCTGTCCCTGTGACAGAAATATAATTTACAGAGTCGAGGAGGAAACAGTAGAGTAAGTTAAAAGCAAAGGCATAAAATGACCACTGGGTCAGCTTGTGCCCCAATACAGGAAGAGACTCTTCTGCAGTAAGAGAGGGGTGGGTAAGAGGCAGCCTTCCATCATACTGGCATTCCAGTTCTAAAAACAAACTCACTTCATTTCAACTCCAGCTTGGGTTGCTTAGTAACAAGAAAGGCCCTGCCAATCACCTTTCTATAAATGCCTAGTGCTTCACAGCAGGGAAATGGGCAGAAATGGGATCAGCACCCCTGCAGTCAGCATGGGCGATGGAGAATGAAGGGAAGGAAATGCATTCTGACACAACACAAGCATTTTAACTCTGACCTAAGGGCACTATAAGACAGAGGGCCAGAATAGGTTTGAGCCCTTTTGCACAATTCTGTGCCTCAAGAGTTTCCCTTAAGGGAGACTTCCCTGTGGGAAGTGTTCTCTCTCAATATTTATCAGCTGGAAACAGATTGTGTATATGTGTTGCTGCTACAAAGACTTGATGTTTTCATTCTAACAAGCAGGGAATCATTACTGATTCATGACAAAATTGCATCTCAGGCTTTTTTGCACACGATACTGTTTAGGGATTCTGTTGTTGTTTTTTAACTGTTTCAAATGCTTACGTATACCCTCTGTTTATTTTGGGTATGATGGTGAATGTTAGGATGTATGTTGGACCAGAGTTTAGGGTGATGGTGGAAATCCTAACAGACATGTTCATTTCTTGATGATTGATGTAACAGCGACTGGTTGAAGTTATTTCTTTTTTCCTGCTACCACCCATGTTTTGTGGCCCAGTCCAATGCCTGTATACGCAGTAGTGTCTCACTACATTCAAGGGGACCCACTCCCAAGGAAGTGTGCATAAGATTGCTGCCTTAAAAGAAGACATAGTCACCATTAAAACACTGCATACACACCTAGTTGCAAAGCAAGTCAACATGACCCACAGATCTTGTAATCTATCATAAAAGTTCCTGCATGTTAGCAATGGGCACTATGGTAGTACTGGCTGGGGAAGAAAAAAAAAAATCCCAACTTGAATCCAGATTTAATGTAACTGCCAGTTGAACATCTCCTCTGTCATGTTAGCATCAGGAAAGTTTCTGTCTTTGTGTTATTTTTCTCGTTGCACAAATACAGCTCAGCCTTACTTATCTTGATACCACCAGAGGAGAAATCTTCAACCAAGAAGAGTCTATGTTTGTATTTATTTATTTATTTATTAAATTTATTTCAAAGATTTATATGCCATGTTTCAGCTCACTTTCATCCTCCCAAGGCAGCTCACTTTAAGAAAATTAACACATAGTACATGACAAATCAATAAAACTGTGGAGGAAGGGGGGGCTGGCTGACCCGCCACAACCCACCCTTTCCTACCCAAAGGACCCAAGACCCCCAGAGATCTCAAGGTACCAGACTGCCAGCCTCAGCTGTCTGCAATCCTACTTGAATCTCTGTTCAGGGACTTGCCTTTATGACTGTAACCTGGATTTAGTTGCTGAAACCACAGAGCAATCCACAAACACCATGTGGGGTAAAAAACCAAGAAGGTTTATTTCAGGTAGCATATTACACAAAAGGTGGGAAATGAGGGAAGGACACGAAATAGAGAGAGACACTTTGGTACACAGAGTAAGAGCTACAAAATAACAAAACCTACTGATTCCTTATATCTCCCAGGCACACAGCTAGTTACCTGGGGGTCAGTTCTCTTCCAGGGTTGGATCCAGCACAGCCTTGCTGCCCGGGAAGACTACACACCTACCCGAAGGTCCGAGATGGGTAGCCCTCCACAAGGCTTGCCTTGCCAAAGTCCTCATTCAGCTAATTTCACCAGGAGCTACCTGGGGTCAGATCCTGAGGCCACCCGAAGGCTTGGACCTCTGCGTGGCTTGCCGCCAGTTGCTCCACAGCAAGCACGCGACGAACAAAGACAAAGAACAAAACCCACACTTTGGGAAATATACCTTCCCCCCCTTCCCTCCTCCCCCCTGCAGCTCCGCTGCTTCCAGCCAATCAGGACGAACCCCACCTGGCCAGGCAGGGGAGGGGGACTCATGACTCATGACTTACTGGGCCTGAACTACATTTGCATATGAAAGCCGGGTCACTGTAGACTTTGGGACGCCGGCAGGGGCTATCAAGAGGAACCATACACACACACACACACACCAGCTTTTAGCCGGTTCACACATGAGTGTGTGTGTGTGTGTGTGTGTGTGTGTGTGTGTGTGCATGTAGGAAACCCCAAAGGCTCTTTTCTCCACAAAAACCAATGTCCAAAACTGAAAACATTAAAACATTATGACACTCGTGGTTTAATACAAGACAGACTACATATCACAAAGCAGTTTGAAATAAAAAATGGGATCCATTTAAAGGCCAGTAAAGTCGGGGCACCACATATCTCCCTGGGGAGGGAGTTCCACAAATACAGGGCCACCACTGAAAAGGCCCTATCTCTTGTGCCTAGCAATTTAATAGATCTTGATGGTGAGCCCATGAAAAGGGCCAATGAGTGAAGTCTATCTCTGTGAGGGATTGAGGCCTACACAGGATTGGGTTTGTTGAAGCCTGAAGGCCCAAACACTTCCCTCGAGTAGTTGAAGCCTGAAGGCCCAAACACTTGGATGGGAGGGGGAGTTTGAGAGTTTTAGTTCGCCCAACTAGAAGTTAAGAATTAGTTCTCCTGTGCAAGATCACATGGTTATAACCTTCCAGTCCTGGGAAGACTATATATGTGGGGTGTGGTCAGCTAGCAGTTAGTGTGTGCTGGGAGAGAGCTAGAAGCAGCAGCAGAGAAACAGCAGAGAGAAGCAGAGAGAGAGAAAGAGAAACTGGCTGGCTGGCTGACTGCATAGGAATTAGGTAGTCTGAAGTTATACTAGAGAACATTGGATTGTTTGTTTGTTTTATTTTATCATACTTGCTTTTGAATTATAACCACTCTATTAAGTAAAAACCCTAATATTATTAGTAAAGTGTTGTTGTTTACCCTGAGAGTTTGGAGTGACTTATTCACCACGTCTAGAGCCTACACCCACGTTCCTGGAAGCAGGCAAAGGACTTGATAACCTAGAGAGGGAGAGACTTTGGGAAGAGGCAGAGATCTCCCAAAGGCAGATCAAGGGGTCCCTGCAGTAGCGGAATCTTGACAATCTCAAGCCCTGGACAAGTTCATATGGGAAGTACGGGCGGGCAGTTCTTCAAATATCCTGGCCACAAACCATTTAGAGCTTTAAAGGTCATTGCCAGCACTTTAAATTGGGCACAGAAACAAACAGGAAACCAATGCAGCTGGTATAGTACAGGTGTTATATGGGCCGACTGCTTGGCCCCCACAAAGATCTGAGCAGTTGCATTGCATTCTATACTAGCTGAGGTTTCTGAATCTGAACTATCTTTAAAGGCAGCCCTACATAGAACACGTTGGAATAGACTAGTCTGGAAGTAACTTGGGCATTTATAACTGAGGCAAGGTCCACTTTCTCTAGAAGGGGTTGCAGTTGATGGATCAGTCTGAGCTGATAAAAGGCCCTGTTAGCCACCTGCACCTCCATAGATAGCACCATGTCCAGGTGAACCCCCAAACGGCAAACCTGGCCTGGGGTGTGTGCGCAATCCCATCCAGAACCTGTTGCACCCTCTGTCCAGATCAGCAGAATTCCCAACCCACAGTACCTGACTTACCTGGATTATGTTTCAGCTTGTTTGCCCTCATGCACCCCAAAACTGACCTACAGCTTCCCTGGGACTAGCAGGTGAAAATAAGAGGCAGAGCCGTATATCATCACTATATGGATGACTCTTCAGTTTCCCTTCCAAGAGAGCAGCCTTCCCCAACATGGCGCCCTCCAGAAGTGTTGGACTGCAACTCCCAGAATCTCACTGCCAGCATCCTAGCATTATGGGAGTTGTTGTCCAACACATCTGGAGGGCACCTAGTTGGGTAGCCTCTATCGCAGGGCTCTCCAACCTTGGGTCCCCAGATGTTGCTGGACTACAGCTCCCAGAATCCCTTGCCATTAGCCATGCCGGCCGGGTATGCTGGGAGCTGTAGGCCAGCAATATCTGGGGACCCAAGGTTGGAGAGCCCTGGTCTATTGGAAGGGAAGGTGAAGTCTTAGGGGGGTGGGAAGTGAACTAGACTAGCCTCTAGAGAATCACTCTAAACTGGCCATGGAAGGGCTCCTGAAGTGTAGCATCATTTCACTTGCAGCTGCCAGAAAGGGAAGCATATACTAGAGCAGTGTTCTCCAACCTTGCGTCCCCAGATGCTTTTGGACTACAACTCCTAGCATGCCCCAGCCAGCTAGGAGTTGTAGGCCAAAAACATCTGGGGACCCAAGGTTGGAAAACATTGTACTAGAGCGTATATGAGGGGCTCCTATTAGCCAGGATCTGAGCATCATACTACTGCACAAAATGGCAGAGCAAGATACAAAATGGAAGGACGGGGTGACTTCTTGGTCTTCACTCCAAACTGTCCGGGTGCCTTTGGATGCACGCCAAAGTCCCTGCAGAAAAACTGCCCACTTCTCCAAATTAACGGGCAGAGACTGAGGATTTTTATAGTGACCCCAACCACCCCGCCTCTTCCTGGACCTCAGCAAGGCCCCGATGTGGAGCAGGCAATAGTGTTTGCAAGCAACGCTGAGGGAGGGGAGGCCTTGGGCAGCTAAATGAGCACCATACCTCTGGCACTGGGCTTCATCATGGACCCATCATTGCCTCCATTTTTGTCGTTATGGAGTGATGGCAGAGGATGCAGGGCATGGTTAGGGGTCCCATCTTGGGTCAGGGACTGCCAACCACTGCCCCCATGTGGTGAACCTTGTAGCTGCAGCCTTCAGGGAAGAACCTTCCAGATCTGGCCTGGGCCCACCTGCCCAGATTGGCCATTGGCTCCTCCTCTGCAGCAAGGAGCATAAAGGCCTTTTTCCACAGCTGAGTCTTGCCTGGGCAATGGAGGCTACCTGAGCTCCAGCCTGTCTTGCATTTCTGCTCTTGCCCTTGGTCCTGCTTTCTGGCCTGCCGGCTCTCCAGCCCGAGTTCTCAGCTCCTGGCTCTCTCCAGTCCACTGCCTGCGGCCCAGGGGTGGGCAGAAAGTTGATCTCTAAATGTTTTGGACGTCAACCCCCAGCATTCCTGACCATTGGCCATGCTGTGAGGGGCTTCTCGGAGTTGAAGACCCAAACACCTGAAGACCCAAACACCTTCTGCCCGCCCCTGTGCTAGGGCAGGGTATCATCTGGGTGGAGCGGTGCCCTTGGACTGTTCCTCATGGGCTGTTAACTCCCTGTGCTCCCCGCTGTGCTGTGGGATGCAGCAAGTTACTGGTCCTCCTTTCCAGAAGAGGTCTCGTCAGGTCTGTGTCCCAGGGTGGTCCACACCTATGCACATTCTCCAGCTCCACATCACAGCAGGGAGGGGGGGGGAAGCTAGTACTAGCTTCCCTCCCCACGTGCTGTGTGGGCACTGTGGGGGCTGGCCAGGGCCAGCTTGGGAAGAGCAGTGAGGGGTTTCTTGCTGAACGAATCACTGGCCATGGGTTTTCACCCACGGTGGGAATGGTAGTCCGGGTTTGGAAGACCCAATAACCCACTGTGGATAAAACAAACCCAAGAACAGCCCATGGGTTCTCATCATGGGTTGTTTGAAAGAAAAAATTAAGACCCAACATGGGTAACCTGGGCTGGGTTCGCACGACAACCAACCGTTGACGGTTATCGTTGGTTGGCTGTCGTGTCGTGTGAACCAGGTCCCTGTGTCAGCAGCGTTGCTGAAGCCATGGCTGCAGCCGGTTCTGCTATTGCATTGGGCAGCTTCCTCTGCACCCTCATCGGCTGCGGGCAACAGGGGCTTGTGGCTGGGGTGGATTCCTACACATATTGGGATTCCGGTCCAGCTTATCTCAAGGAGCGCCTCCAGCAACATCAAGTAGGCCGCTCAACAAGGTCTGCCACGGACGGCCTTCTCCTTATCCCATCAGCCAGAGCAGCCAGGCTGGTGGGGACTAGGAAGAGGGCCTTCTCTGTGGCGGCCCCCACATTATGGAACTCCCTCCCTAGTGACCTTCGTCATGCCCCCTCCGTGATGAGCTTCCGCCATGCATTAAAAACATGGCTGTTCAGGCGGGAATATGGGATGGGTTCGGATTTTAAAAGAATTTTATACTGTTTTAATTATTATATTTTATTGTATTGTTTTATTGTATTATTTTAATTGTACATCGCCCAGGGTGGCCGGGTGGCCGGCCAGATGGGCGATTAATAAATATAATAAATAAATAAATAAATAAATAAATATAGCCTCACACTTGACTGCCTTGACTTTCTTGTTCATGTGGCACTGGTTTTATATTTTAAGTGTGCATTCCTTTTGGGAGGGAAACCATCTCTTGATGCGGTATGTGTACAGTACACATCATAATGGTGCTCTGGTCCACTCCCCTGTCGTAGCCTTGGGTGAGGGGGGGACACTGTGCTACAGGGGAGAATGTGTTACTGCTGCTAGGATTGCCAAATGACCAGAAGAAAACTGGCCTGGCCTGCCCCTGCAATTTTAAAACCAGCCTAATGTGAAGAGATCAGCAGACAAAGGTTTTAATAGCATGGCGATGAGCGTTATAATTTGCTACTGTTTGCAGACCAGGTGAAGGCACAGGAGCAGGGACTGGTAAAAGCTGGCCAAGGGCAACGCTGTGGAGATTGGGACTTGTTTGGCAGGTTCTTTACTAAGCAGCAGTATCACAACTGTTAGGGGATTTCCACAACAGACAGAAAGCTGAAATGTTAGTACACATGTTGTCCAGGATGCAATCTATTGACTAGAAAAGTCTATAAACAAGACCTTGTTTTTTTATTTGTTGTCTATTGGTTGAAACTCCATCCATAAAGGTTGCTTCCACACTAGAGCTCTTCAGTGCTGTTGAGGTATTGTTTTTCTGCAATTCGCTGGAAGTGGCATTAAAATGGAGGTGCCTTACAAGCACTTCATACAGCTTTGTATTATTCCACAAGGCCCTTAAGGCCACGATCCTCCTACAGTGTTTGCTCATAAGTCCCATTTAGCAAAGATTCCCGCCACCACTATAAATTAAAGTTTCCTCTGCATAGATTCAGCTTATTTTATTGCTTACTGATCTGGATTTAGTGATGAATAACTTGTCCATTGACCCTTGAAGGGCTTCTTATCATTGTCCCAATGTCAGTTTCTGTTCCAGTTCTCATTATATTTTCTTTCCATGTTTTAGAGAGCACTATCTTGCCATTAAAAAAAAGAAAAGTAAAAAGAGGAAATCATTAATTTAAGCCTCAGGAATGGATACTGATCCATCTCAGGAATGGATACTGATATTGGGGCATTGAAGAGAAGTTATTCAGGGGGTAATTATTAGTAGTGATGAATAGCCTATTAGCTTCACCATGCTCATCAGGAAGCAATCAGTCATGCTGAGCCTGCAAAGAGGAAGGGTATAATAAAAGGCAACCATGATTACATGATCAATAGCACTGCCCCTGTCCACACTAGGCAGGCTGGTGTTGCCGTTGTGTTTCGTTACAACCAAAACCCCCACAAATCAGGTCTGAAAAAAGCACAGGACACACAGCACAGAAAACATTGGAATTCAGCAGGCTGACACAACATCATCATCGTCTGGGTAAAAAGAGAGTGAATAAAGGATGGCAATTCCAAACAAAACAGTTCATCTGGAAGGTCAGCAACTTTCCATATAGGAGTGATACTTTAGTTAGTAGAAGGTGTGCCTGTCACCTTAAAAAGATCAACTAGCAGGTGATGTGTGTGACCTCAACCTGAGATTCCGTGTGTGTGTGTGTGTGTGTGTGTGTGTGCTACCAGGTAGGATAGCCCAGCCTTCCCCAACCTGGTGCCCTTAAGCTCCCATCAGCCCCAGCCAGCATGACCAATAGTTGGGGATGCTAGGACTTGTAGTCCAAAATATCTGGGGGACATCAGGTTGGGGAAGGTTGGAGTAGACATTACTCGGCCAGATGGACCTGTATAAGGCAGCTTCCTGTTCTGTTCCTACAGTTTTGCAAGCAGTGGACCAGAAGTGGAAGAACATGGAGAATGTGACTGCGCCTGCGGTTCATTTGGAGGGGTGTGGGAGTTCCCTCTTTGGAGGTACAAGCATCCTGCTGCTCACCCTGAAAGCAAATGCTTACAAAAGGTTGAGGGTTGGTTTTTGTTGTGGAGCATTCAATGTGAATGCTTGAAAAAAGCTTGGAGAGCCTTCTCCCCAGCCGAAATGTTGCACATACCCAGGGCCAGCACCAAGGGTAGGCATGGTTGGGCACCTGCCGAGGACCCACACCCCAGCAGGGGGCCACTGACCAGAGTTCCCTGGACTTGCTCCTCCTCTTCACCGTTGCAACCTGTTTGTTCACCTGCCTCTTGCTCTGGCCCAGACAACGGTGGTGGTGAGAAGGAGGAGGAGCAGATGCCACCGCCTGCTTGCTCACTGGCTCTCTGCCTGTCAAGCAAGCAAGTGGTAGCAATGATGAGAAATTAGATGAGGAGCTGGCAGCTGGTGACAATGGAGCTGGCAGCTGGTGACAATGGCGGACTTATTAAGGGTGGGGTCCCATTGAGGGTCTCTTGCCCAAGGGCCCTCCAAAACCTGGAACTGGCACTGTACATACCACCAGTTCTGAACACCAGGGATTCCCAGACTGGTAGTCCCAGTTCCTGGTGGGAAAAGATGGTCTGCCATGGGGAGCACCCATTGCCTCTGCCTTCCTTGCCCCAAGGTAAGTTTCCAGGCCCTTGAGCAGGGAAAAGGGAGGCGGCAGGGGGGGGGTGCTTGTCAGATCGAAGTGAGCAGGGCCCTGCTTGCCTCAATTCTGCTCATGCAGGGGCATTTGACTTTTGCCAGCCCCCACCCCACCCCCCGACTTGACCACTCACAATTTCCCATGTTCCCTTTTCACAGACCTTCTCAACAGCCATGGGGTTGGGCAAGAGGTGTCTTTGCAAGGGCAGCTGGGCAATGATTCCCATTTGCAGACTGGGTTTACTAGCAGAAAGAATGTCTTGGAACACTCTTTACTAAAAGAATGCCTCTGAACACTTGTTGCAAAGGAGTAATTAAAAGCAAATCATTGACAAAACGGCAAGGCTTTGGTGTAGGAAAGCCCTGATGGTGTTTGTCTGCATGAGTATTCCTCTCCCTCTGGATTTGTATAGTGGAGGAGTGCACACTTCCTAAAGCTTTTATTAAAATCAGAATGGCAGAGGCATGGTGTTGGGGTGGGAGGAGAGAAATTGTTGCTTATCGCTAATGATGTTACGGGCAATATACAACAGGAACCCAGGATCTTTGGGTAACAACCACAAGCATATTCCACGCAGTGGTCTCAATAGCCAATAGACACTATAGCTGTTGTGGGGGGGGGGATTTCCCCCCCAGTGCAAAAACATTTCTGCTTAAGTCCTGGGATAACATAATACCACATTGCAAAAATGCTAGCTTGAGGGAAGAAATCTGGATCTTATCCAATGAATGAGTAACAGCACAAGTAGAGTACATTTATTGAACAACAAAACATTGTTTGGAAAGCCCCTTAATTTATCTCTAGAAAGACAAAGAAACCCCTTCCCCCTCCACACAGACATCACCACCCCCTTCTGGGTTTAAGGGGGGTATCTGCATGGTGGAAGTTCATAACTTTTGATCTAGTTGTCTTTCCTTGAGAAAGTGCGTGAAACCTATGCATTTCACAGACCCCATTTCTCACTGTAGTCTGCTTGAGCCACATGGCTCCACTGTTCTACAGTAGTTATGTGGAGAAAGCCAACCTAAGCCCCCTTTCTGACACACACACACTCACCAAGGTGGGGGGAAGGAGACCCAGGGGGGGGAGACAGCCAGTCTCCACAGAGGCCAAAGGGGACAAACAACATCTGCATAGAATCACCCCAGGGGGGAAGACAGAAAGCATCGCCAGGTTTGTCAATGCTCTCGTATATAAGAGAACGAAGGATCGGCAACCCCGGGTAGCAGCACCCGGCGCGCTCCAGCTAGCTGAAATCACTGGCCGCTTGGGTTGACCGGACCCCCGAGAAACCAAGCTGAAATCACTGGCCGCTTGGGTTGACCAGACCCCCAGGAAACCAAGCTGAAATCACTGGCCGCTTGGGTTGACCGGACCCCCGGGAAACCAAGCTGAAATCACTCACAAGCCGCCTGGGTAGACCGGACCTCCGCCGGGAACCCAGCTAGCCGTGTGGGTAGACCGGACCTCCGCCGGGAACTCAGCTAGCAGCGTGTGGTTGACCGGGCCTCTGCTGGAGCCCGAGCTGAACTAACTAGCTGAGAGCCCTGAAATCACGGTGTCCCTGAGACTTCTTGCTTGCTACTTTGTACCGTACTGATAAGCTGTATTGCTGGCATGTGTCTGGGTTTGTGAAGGTGATTTTGTAAATAAACTTGTTTTCTAAAAGATACTTTTGTGGCTATAAGTTATCCCTTTGTTCTGGGCTAAGGGTGATAGTCGCTGGGGACCTCGGAGAAGGCCCGCCCAAGGACTCGCTACCCCCTTAGCATTGAACCCGCGCAGAAGACCAGGTTGTCGGTCTTCCACTAGTTATTGCTCTGGGGAGGGGAGCCAGCCCAGCCTAACCATTTCACGACTCTTGTGGGAAGAGCTGAAAGCAATGTGTTTGGTACTGGAACACGCCCTCTAGGTAGAACCATCATGGACCTGCGGCAGGTTATGTTGTGGACTGCCTCTGCCCATACGAACCTGCCCAAGCCTTGGGATCATTGGCATCGGAGACTCTGCTCTCTGACCTGTCTTTACTAAAACTCTGATTGGCAGGTATCAGAGAGACAAGCTCTCCTCAGGTAGTGGCACCATAGTTGTGGAATACATTCTCCAGGGAGGTCTGCCAGGCTCCCTCTTGATCTCTACTGTTTTTATGCTGTCTCTTCTGTTTTTAATGCTGCTTTGTTTCTATTTGTTTTATTTGATGTTTAATTTGTGGCTTAGGGTTTCTCTACACGAGGCATTTATTGTGTGCTCATGATTCTTCACTCATGGAAGTCTGCAGGTCCTTTACACAACATCGTCATCCTCCAGGGTCTCTCCTTCCCCACCAGCCATTTTCGCAGCTTTTTTTTTAGAGCGAGGAAAGTCAGCTATTAGATTTCAAATGCAAAGCAACCCAGAATGAAAGGTTCATGTATTGTCACAATTCCATTATATTGCTGCTATACCACAGTGCCCCCTTGTGGTTGTTTAATGGAATATATAGAAAGGCAGAGAAAGAAAACCCCTGGAAAAAAGCCACATGTAAATGATGCGCTCTTACTCCTGCAAAGAAAACAGAAGAAGCAGCCTCCTCGGTAAAGTGGCGGGTTAAACACCTCATGTAGAGAAGCCCTTATTGTTTGTTTGTTTTCTTGTAAGCCACTTTGGAAAAATTGTTTTTTAAAAGCAGGTATAAAAAAAATTGCAATGAACTAGATAATGAAGAGAGCTTTTGTACGATTGCTTGTGTATGGGAGCACAATGTTTCCCTTACCTGGTTTCTGCACTTCATCGAAGCCTGAATGTGGGTTCTGCCATGGCTTGGAAGAACGGGTGTCCAGTTCATACTTCTCAGTGCTTTCAGTCAATCTCCCAGGAGAACCTGGGCAGAGGTAGCCATGGTCTGGATGACTCACTGTACTGACAGTGGGGAACAGATATGCTCTAGGGTCAGGGATCCTCTGTAGAGCTATGGAGAAAGAGTTCCTGATTACTCACTCATGTCCCTGAGCTTCCACCCAGAGTGCTTCGGCTATTGGGTGGTATAGAAATGAATTGAAATAAATTAATTAATACATCAATAAATTAATAATAATAAATAGTAGCATCCTGGGAGATTATCTTCGGCCCTAATCAAAGAATGAGGCCCCAGTAGAAAGAAATCCTACTGTACCATCCCATGAAAGGCCCATATCCCCAAAAGCAGACCATCTGCCATTGTGGCATAGTGGTCAGAGTGTTGGATTGGGATTCGGGAGATCCGGGCTCTAGTCCCCACTCAGCCATGAAGCTCACTGGGTGACTTTGGACCAGCCACTGACTCTCAGCCTAACCTACTTCACAGGGTTGTTGTGAGGACAAAATGGAGAGGAGGATTATGTAAGCTACCTTGGGTTCTTTGCGGGGGGGGGGGAAGGCAGGATATAAATATAATAAATAAATAAATCTCCAAACACCATCTTAAGAGAAAATAAAGAATGGTCCTTCCTAGGAAAATATGATGCCCAGAAGCAAGCTATGCTCTAGTGCTGCTGCTGCTGCTGCTGCTGCTGCAGTGCTTGCACCAGCTCAGGCCTGGAGCCCTTCTGCGTTAGCGATGTGCAAGAGCAGACTGAAGCTGTGCAGTAGGCATCAGAAGCACCATCCGCACATGGACTGGGTGGAATCCCTAGAGCAAAAGCTCCACATACCCACTCTTCAGAGGAAATACATCTACTCTTCAGAGGAAATACATCTAATTGCTGAGAAAATAAGAAATACCCAGCTCCCCCAGGAGCGAGAGGAAAGACGTGAAGAAGGTAGAGTGACGAGGATAAGGGGCAGAAAATCCGGTCAGCTCCTCAAGTGTGCTGGGTGGTGCAATGCTCAGGTGCAGGAGTAGACGCCTGCGCTGAGTACATAAGGATATAAGAAGAGCTGTGTTGGATCAGACCAAAGGCCTGTCTTGTCCAGCATTCTGTTCCCGCAGTACCTTGGGGGCTGGGGCAGAAGGAATAAGGTGGTGCCCGTAGGACTCTTCCTCCTACTACTACAGGTCGACGGCATTGGACTGGGCTCTCTCTCCCATAGGGCAGCATCGTTGCCTGCCAAGCAGAATAGACACAGGTCACAAACAGGGGAATTGCACTATTATTTATTTGATTGATTGATTGATTGATTGATTTGTACCCTGCCTTTCCACCAAGAAAATGGAAGTCGAGGCAGCTAACAATCATAGGAACTATTTTTTTAAATTAAAATCTTGGTTGAAACAATAATAAAACAAATACATGAAAAGCATAACATAACAGAATAAAAACAGCAGACCATCCAACAGACCAGCTTACATGCCAAAGGCCTGCCCGATTTAAGACATCTTTGACTGCTAGTGGAAGGTCAGCAGAGAGGGAGCCAGCCAGCCTACCCTCCTCACTCTGCAGGGAGTTCCAGAGCCTGGGCCGACCTCTTGGCCCCGAGTGAGTGCCAGCTGCTGCACCCGCCTACAGCAAGGGTGTATTCGTGGGGCTGCCTTTGAAAATGGTCCAGAAACTTCAGCTGGTCCAAAATAGGGCAGCGAGACTGTTAACGGGGACTGGCCAACTGTGATCATATGATGTCCAGTACTTTTCCATCTGCACTGGCTGCCACTCCATGTCCAGCCCCGATTCAAAGCGCTGGTATTAGCATTCAGAGCCCTAAATGGCTTGGGGCCAGGTTACCTGAAGGATCCTCTCCTCCCATATATACCTGCCCCAGACCCTAAGATTGTCCTCAGCGGTCCTTCTCCAGGAGCCCCTGCCAAGGAAGGGAGGTGGGTGGCTACTAAGAAGAGGGCCTTTTCTGTTGTGGCACCCCAGTTATGGAATGAGCTTCCCAGAGAGGCTCACCTGGCGCCTACATTGTGCTCTTTCCAGCACCAGGTGAAGGAAGGCCTGTGGCGTACGCTGGCTCAGCTTGTCTGAGTGTGAAAAGCTAAGCTGGGTCAAGCCTGATTATTAGATGGATGGGAGACCCCCTCCTCTAGTTTCCTGCATTGAGCAGGGGGTTGGACTCGATAGCCTTGTAGGCCCCTTCCAACGCTATGATCTATGAAATCTATGAATTCCTATTTCCCCAGGCAATTTAGTCTTTCAGTTTCTGTTGTTTTAAATGTCACTGTATTTTACATCTTTGCATTGCTGCTAGGTTTTTTACTTCTATTTTATACTGTAGTTTTAAACTTTTAAACGTTTATAGTGTATCTTATGTTGTATTTTATGGTTTTAATTGTTGTGAGCCGCCCAGAGAGCTTTGGCTATTGGGCAGTATAGACATGTAATTAATTAATTAATTAATTAATTAGGCATGGATCTCAGTCAAAGGTTCCCCACCCCCAACCCAGGCTCACAGATTACTACTGTAGTCCATTTCATAGCAATCGCTTCAGGCTAGCTCCATATTGCCTTGAAGACTATACCAGAGTAGCAAAGGAGACTCTCCACTTGAGCGTTTAAGAGAGAAACTGGAGAGGGTCTCTTCTGGTGTCCCACTACCCAAAAGTTCAAATGGGTTCAGCCTGGCACAGATATAACTGGTGAAGCCCTGCCTAGCATTGTGCTGGGCATCCTTCATCCCATCAGATAGTCGGGACTTCAGTGCCTCTGAAGGCCAAGAACCTGTCTTAGGATGGCCTGGAGTCAGCTGCCGAATCTAGTCCTGCTGAGGTTGCCCATCTGGGTGGCTTCTCCCCCCCCCACTTTTTTTCTTCCAGGCCTCAAGCTTGGTCCTCTAGTGCTACCTTAAGCTCTTGTCCCCTTACCTGCTGCAGGTGAGCCTCTCAGGCCAACATCTCAAGGTCACACGCTGTATCCACACTTCCCTCGCAGGCAAACTGGCTGGAGAAAACACAATGTGTCCTTTATACACAGGATAGGAGCAAAGTCTAAAGAGTCTTGTGCTGCCCCTCTTGCATCCATGCCATGCTCTCCTCCTCCCCAGGCATTCCTTTAGTTAATTAATTGCTAACTTCTGCATCACCCTGGGCTGTGAAGTAAGATGACCGGCGCCATGTTGGCAAGACACTGATACGAGCCATGTGTCGTCTGCCCAGAGACTCATCTGGTCCTGGCCCCGACGCCTCTCTGAGTGTGCGCGTGCTGGAAGGTGGACATCCCACTGCTGCTTCACAACACCATCCATTGATAGGAGAAATCTCTCCGTTCAGGCAGCGGTAGAGGCCTTACTGTCCGGAGGGGTCTGGGAACCAATCGAAGCGTTTTCAAATGAGATAAAGGGACTTTACGGTAAAGATCTGTCCTCATGGACAGGAAGAGCAGTTGATTTAGCATACAGGGGTGAGTGCACTTGGGGGTTGTCTGGCAGAGCAGCAGGAAACAAAGTGAGGCTGACCCAGATGCTGTGTGTTTCACCCAAGACGAGAGGCAGATCAGAATTACATCTGGCCTTCATGCTTTCATAAACGGAGAAAGCCCTTGCTTGCTTCTCTACCCCAAAATGCATTGCTAGGTGTAATGTGATACTCGTCGCAACACTGTCCCATTCGTTCAGCCTGCAAATCTCCACTTTGAGACTGGGTCTGTCTAAACTGCAGACCTCCTGGCCACCACATCTGGCCAAACGTTTGGACTTTGCTGTTTCTTCCCCCATCCCCTGCTTTTTGTACTGCCTAGCCTGATGAAGAGTTTTGGAGAACTCTAAAGATTTCGCATTTTTGTGGATAGCTATTACGGCATTTCATAAAGCCTTATCCAATGGCAAATCAAGCAGGCTATGGAAATTTCCAGCCATGATAGAAATAGCATTGGCTAAGACAATATACAAATCAAGCACATTTCTGCCTTTCATCTTATATGATGTCTTCATTTCTTTCTATATTTACTTTGAGCCTGGGGTTTCCGGTTTCTGATCCGAATGAGGCTTCTCTCTCTTAAGCTGTGAGGCAGGGATCTGTAGTTCTTTTCATCACGACAGTACTGTGTGAGGGTTGCCTCACCTGCTAAACTCATCTTTGCCACAGCCCAGCCTAGAGAAGACAAGAAAGGATATCATAGCTATTATACTCACAAGAATCCCATTTGGATCAGGAGCTGGCAAACCTATTAGCCCACACCCCAATCCCATTAAAAACTAATGACCTACCCCAGAGATAGGCAACCTGTAGTTCTCCAGATATTGTTGGACCCCAACACCCAGGCCTTGCCCTCGGGCTTACGAAAAGTTGGGCCATGTAAAATATAAACAGTGCATTTTGACAGCTTTCTTAGATAAAGCCATTCAGGGAATGTATGTATGTAATAAACTTAAGCTGACCAAATATGCTTCCAAAGTACAAGCAGAAAAGAACACACAGGGCAGGCTGTATATATTAGGGTTTCGTATGAGGCCTGCCTCTCCACTCACTACCTCGGTGCCTCTGGTCCCATGTTCCCATGTGGCTATGTACCCCTGAGTTCCCCTGAAACAACCCCTCCCTCTTTCCGGACATGTTGGTACTGCTGCCTGCCTCCCCCAGTAAACAGTGGTGCTTTAGCCATTCTGTTGGCCAAGCTGACTATTTCTGTTGTGTCCAGGGGACAGGGAAAAGCTCATTTGGGTTGCTCGTCAAGCACACGCAGCATTCCGCAGCCATGGTGTTTTGACTCAGAGGTGGTTTGGGGGCACATATGAGGGGGCTGCCTAGGGACTACAACTACTTTGGGCCATCTACCGGACTATGGGGGGGGGGAACGGTAGGTCAGGCTAGGTAGCAATGGTGGTACAGCCTAGCAGCTTTCTGGGTAACCCTTTAAGGTAGGCCAGCCCCAAATGTTCCTTCTATCCAATAACTGGCTAATCCTCAGAATATGATGTAAACAGCCTGGGGGATGTAAAATAATTGTTTATAGCTTAAAGCAATGTAGTCAAGGAAAGAAGGTGGAATAAGTGTGTGCGTGCACACACACACACACAATGAAAGGGGGGTTCATTAAAGGCCTTATATATTTGAAATATATATATTTCAGATACTATTACAGTAATACCTTGGATTGCAAGTAACTTGGTCTGAGAGCGTTTTGCAAGACAAGCAATTTTTAAAAATAAATTTTGACTTGATAAACAAGCGACATCTTGCAATACAAGGTAGGGATGTACCGTATATACTCGAGTATAAGCCGAGTTTTCAGCCCATTTTTTGTGCTGAAAAATGCCCCCCATGGCTTATACTCGAGTCAGCGCCGCCGCCGCCGAAGCCCCGCTGCCGCCGAAGCCCCCCCAGGACCCCTGCCGCCACCCCCAGACCCCCCCCGCCACCCCCGTCACCGTACCTGCTCCCGCCGCCGAAAAAGCCTCCCCACCGCCAAAAAAGCCTCGCCGCCGCCGAAGCCCCCCCAGGACCCCTGCCGCCCACCCCCAGACCCCCTCCACCCCCCCCATCACCGTACCTGCTCCCGCTGCCGAAAAGCCTCCCTGCTGCCGAAAAAGCCTCGCCGCCGCCGAAAAAGCCTCGCCGCCGCCGAAGCCCCCCCAGGACCCCTGCCGCCACCCCCAGACCCCCTCCGCCACCCCCCGTCACCGTACCTGCTCCCGCCACCGAAAAAGCCTCCCCGCCGCCGAAGAAGCCTCGCTGCCGCTGAAGAAGCCCTGCTGCCGCCAACTTCCGCCGCCGAAGAAGCCCCACTGCTGCCACCTTCCGCTGCCAACTTCCGCCGCCGAAGAAGCCCCGCTGCCGCCGAAGAAGCCCGGCGGCAACGGGGCTTCTTCGGCGGCAGCGGGGCTTCTTCGGCGGCAGCGGGGCTTCTTCAGCGGCGGGGAGGCTTTTTCGGCAGCGGCGGGGCTTCTTCGGCGGCGGCGGGGCTTCTTCGGCGGCGGGAGCAGGCACGGTGACGGGGGTGGTGGTGGGGTCTGGGGGTGGCGGCAGGGGTCCTGGGGGGCTCGGCGACAGCGGGGGCTTGGCGGCGGCGAGGCTTCTTCGCGGCAGCGGGGCTTCTTCGGCGGCGGGGAGGCTTTTCGGCAGCGCGGGGCTTCTTCGGCGGCGGCGGGGCTTCTTCGGCGGCGGGAGCAGGCACGGTGACGGGGGTGGTGGTGGGGTCTGGGGGTGGCGGCAGGGGTCCTGGGGGGGCTTCGGCGACAGCGGGGCTTTGGCGGCGGCGAGGCTTCTTCGGCAGCAGCGGGGCTTCTTCGGCGGTGGGAGCAGGCACGATGACGGGGGGTGGCAGGGGGGTCTGGGGGTGGTAGCAGGGGTCCTGGGGGGGCTTCGGCGGCAGCGGGGCTTTGGCGGTGGCGAGGCTTTAAGAATAAAGCTTAAAGGAATTTGGAGGGCCTCTGAGCTTGAGTTTCCTGAACAACTTTACTGACTACAGTATTTACTGACTACTATTTTTAAATACCCGTACGTACGTAAGTCAGACAATCTTGGAAAGGGGGGAATGACATTCTGACATATGGTGAAGAGGGTGCATGGGGCAAAAAAGGTTGAGAACCACTGCCTTAAAGAATCACTAAACTGAATCGGTGCCTTCTACCAGATACATTGGGTTAAGGAGGCCTTTCTACCTAAATTAAGAGCCAATTTTATTATGAAATATGAATATTTACAGTTACGGTATTTACCAAACAGGCATTTCACTTTCACCTCATGAAAATAAACTGCTCTATTTTGCCCAGTAACTGATCAATCATCGGCATTTCATTTTGCTTGCTACTTTGTTTTTGTGAGGGTGGGGTTGGTCCAAGGCAGAGGGAAGCAACACTGGAAAAGGAAGACAACATTGACCAGCATGCAGGTTCCTATTTCTTATACTTACCCTCACTAACTGTCATGATTGCTGGTTGTAAGGAAGCCCCTATACGGAAATTTGCTAAATACCTTTTCGACACATTTTATTTGGTAGAATTAAATAGTGTGCATGAAGTACTTTAACTTGATTTTTTAAATTTATTTTTTAAATTTACCAGTAGCTGCTGCATTTCCCACCCTAGGCTTATACTGGAGTCAATAAGTTTTCCCAGTTTTTTGGGGTGAAATTAGGTGCCTCGGTTTATAGTCGGGTCGGCTTATACTCGAGTATATACGTAACTGCTCGCCTCGAGTGGGCGTAGCGGGCCGAAATCGGCCCTGCTCATGCCCGCCAGACTCGCTTTGACATAAGAGTGTTTTGGATTAAAAGCACGGTTCCGAAACGAATTATGCTTGCAATCCAAGGTATTATTGTACTATAACTATAGTAAGTAATAATATACTGTATGTGCAATGCCTCATGATTATATTATTACTATTACTATTACTACCAATACAGGCCTGTGTGGCTTATGCTGGCTCAGCTTGTCTGAGTGTGGAAAGCTAAGCAGGGTCAGGCCTGGTTATTACTTGGATGGGGGACCCCTCCTCTAGTTTCCTGCATTGAGCAGGGGGTTGGACTCGACGGGCTTGTAGGCTCCTTCCAACTCTATGATCTATGAAATATATTACTGCATGGATATGGGGACTGCTACCAAATTCCCATGGCCACAGTAAGTTCTTGTTTACAAAAGAGCCAACTGTCAGGGGACAAGAATAGATGGACTCTAAAATCTTATTTATAGTCACCCCCTTGCCTATGGCAGTGGAGAGAATAAAGCAGCACATTCCAGACTAATCCTGGCTGGGAAACAGCCCAGGTCACCACTTCATCAAAGGTGACAGGCAACATCTGCCTGCCTGAGGCTCTTGGAAGCTAAGCAAATATAGGGATGGCAAGGATATTGTCTTTTAATCTGCACACACACACACACACCCAAAATGAGATTGTGCTGATAGGGATAACACCTGCCTTGCTTACATAGGACAGGTTTTCCTGAACAACCAGTACATGGGCTACAGCATCAGTTCCACTTCAGTGGCCAGACATGGGCTATCAACAAGGCAAAGGCGACTGTCATCCATTTCCTGACCTTCTTGGCTACACATATCTGTGAGGACTTTCAGGCATACGTTAGGGTACCCTATAAGGCAGAGGTGGGGAGCCTTTTTCTCTCTTCCCGTTGAGGGCCACATTCCCTCAGGAAAAACAACAAAGACTTGTGGCACCTTAAATACTAAAGCAAGTATTTAATATGGCATAAGCATTCATGGACTACTACAGCCCATTTCATCAGTTGTGTTATCCTGAGTTCCAAATACACACACACACACACACACACACACACATATATATATATATATATACAGTCATGCCTTGGATTGAGAGCATAATTCGTTCCGGAAACGTGCTTGTAATCCAAAGCACTCTTATATCAAAACGAAATTCCCACAAAAAAATTTGTAGAGATTTTTAATTTAAGCCGTACTACAGTACTTGTATTGCAAGACGTTGCTTGTATATCAAGTCAATTTTTTTAAATAAATATTTAAAAAATTGCTTGTCTTGCAAAATGCTCTCAAACCAAGTTACTTGCAATCCAAGGTATTACTGTATATATATATATATACACACACACACACGGTTGGCAAGGGGCTGGATTGTAAACAGTGAGATCAGAGGGAACTGAAATGCAGAAAGTACAGACAGTGATAATGACCTTATTAACAGTGGCCATTCAGGTGAGCTGATTAACACATGCAGTTGTTGGATATAGTACAACTCTGCATGCAAACTTCCAGGGTGGGAAGGGTTAAAACCAGATAGCTAATTGGGAACTCTATGGTATGTGATTCTGTTATGGTCAGCCTAGAGTGGCCCACTCAGGCCGACCATACTGACTCCATCTTACCCAGCTCCAAGAGGAAGAAACCTCCACTTTGCAGTCAGTGCATGTCTCTGTGCTAAAGGCCATGTCACCTGGATGCTGGCGTTGAGATGCAAACACCCTGGCTGAAGTCATCTCAAGGCCAAGTACATACCTCCTCTTAGCACAGGCAATAAGAGAACCACTGACTGGTCAATCCCTCGGGTGCTCAAACAAAGCAGCATCTTCCAGAACCTGTCTCTGGGCTGAGGATGAGAAATGAGTGGATGGAGATGAGCAATCAGCCAGACAAAAACACATTTGATGCTTCTGGAGAATCTCCACCCAGGAAGGTGGGGGACCCAAAGAAATAAACTCTGCTGGGAAAGGAAGTTCCAGGTCTTTCCTTCAGTACCGGAGCTGGGATGCAACTCTCCCAAAGGGTAGGGAGAGCTTGACCCAAGCACCAGATAAATTGCACCATGGAGACCAGGGTTCTTCAAGGAATCAGGTAGGCAGCTTACTGCAGGGCAGTGTGTGTAGCTAGTCATAGTCTGTGTTTTCCTGTTTCTTTACCATTTGCCACTGAATTGAACTGCTTGTTATTTTGTGCTTTGAAACTAACTCTTTTTTTCATTCGGTTCTTTTGCTTGAATCCCTAATAAATCCTTTGCCCTGTTTTCACCACAACCCAGCTTGTGTGTTTTGGGGGTGAAAGGGGGAAGGCTCACAAAGGGCGCGCCACGTTCTTGGTCACGCTAAAGCTGGTTTAAGGCCCAGGTTGCACGTAATGTGCTGGGCGAAGCCTGTAATCTAGGCCGTGCTCCCTTAAGGACATGGGAGGGGAAGCAAAGAAGCCCACACAAGAGTCCCCATTGGGCTCTCTGGCCAGTCGTCCCTAGGGGGACCGAGAGCGCTTGGGGACTGAGGAGACGGGGTTTGATCTCGGCGAGGGCAGCCAGTAGCAGTTGGCGTTGCTGCACCAGACCTATGCCTCTAGCCAGGGTGCCCAGGGGCGCCAGGGTGCCACAGATGCCTCTTCCTGCCTTTTGTCCCTCCCACTTCTTTTTGCTCTCTCTCTCTCTCTCTCTCTCTCTCTCCTGCCTTTGAAGGAGCATGGAGCTCTGTAAGAGAGCTCCTGGGGCCCTTTGCAAAGATGCTGCCCCAACAGAACAATGACTGGATTTTTTTGAAACTAAGATGAACCTACATACGTTTCTACATATGTAAGCTGCATTTGTGAGTAAACTTTCTTTTCTCTTCTGTTTCTTTCAGAAAGTGAGTAAACTTACTTTTCTGTTCAGGCTGAGTAAGACTGTTTTCTTTCTTTTTCAGCTTTAACCGGCTCACGTAGTAATAGCTGCCTGCTGTTGTATTGTGCTTCCAGCTTAAACTCTGCTTATATATGCCAGTATTTACCCAGCAGTAGTGTGAGTTAAACACACGCACGCACGCGCACGCACGCACGCACGCACACACACCTTTGTCCTTATTCAAGCCAGGAGATCGAATTCAGCCTCCTGTTGAATTGTTGTTCAGCTGTTTTGTGTCTTTGAAGTTTGAAGTCCCTTTTTTCAAGAATGGCCACCTTGAGGTAAGTGACAGAGTGATGCGGGAGGCTGGCCGCTGGAGGGCTCCCTCACTGTTTTTGAATATTGCCATTTCGGATATCAGATTCCTGCCATAAGAACATAAGAGCCAGGCTGGATCAGACCAAGGGCTTATCTCGTCCAGCATTCTCTTCACACAGTGGCCAACCAGGTGCCTGCGGGAAGTGGGACATGAGTGCAAAAGCAGCTTAAGCTTTTTTTAAAACTCGTGTTCCCCAGCAACTGGCAATGGCATACAGGGGCATATTGCCTCCAATACCGTAGTCTCCAACTACCCCGAAAATGCCAGAAAATGCCGGAACTGTCACGAAAACCCTTAAGCCGTCCCCGGCTTCTCACTTTGTCATGCAGAGTCCAGAATTTAAACTTTTAAAACTTTCCTTAAAGGGGCCATGCCATGGGCAAAATTGCAGCTAAGCTAAAACGGCAAGCTTAGCTACAATTTTGCCCATGGCATGGCCCCTTTAAGTGTAGCTCTTTTTAGACCCGAACAGCTCCAGGGAGAGACAGACGCTGGGAGGATGTGTGTGGCTCTACACCTGCTGAAAAGGAGGCTGCACCCCACCCGGTGGCTTGGACAGAGGGAGGGAGAGGGAGAGGTGAATGGGGGAATTTATCACGATTCCTATCTTTATATTGCCAAAGATTTTATTTCCTAACAGGGCTGACTCTGTGCCTCTAACAGGTGAGTTTACAGTGTCAGAAGGAAATGCAAGAAACTCCCCCTTCTCTCTGAAGCTCGATGTTTGGGGGTGTGGGGTGGGTGGGTAAGCTTCACCTGTTGAATTTGTGCTAATCCTGACCATTTTAAAACAAAAAGAGGTTGCCCTGCAAGCACTGACACACACCCCATGAAAAACACCAGATACCAACAATTAAGGGTTTAAATAAGGTTAAAAAATATTACAAAAGCCACTTATAAAATATTATACTTTTAATATATAATAATGTAATAATTATGTAAGATTTTGTGTGTTTCCTCTAATAACTTTTGTGCTTGACCATGCTCTTTGGTTGCCTGGCTACACCCTCTTGGCCACACCCTCATGTTGCTTAACCATACCTCTTACAAATTCACATGTGTGTCCCTCTTTTCATCGGTGAAATGTTGAAGGGTATGCAATACTGGAGGTAATATATAGCCATTGTGACTAGAATCCATGTCCATTTATTCTTTTATGTAGAAACTGTTTGTCCTATGTAGAATACCATAGGGCATTGCTGGCAGACGATGGCATATGTCACAGTGGAAGCTGAGCAGGTGTATGAACCCGATTATTGTGGGTGGCATTATTAGCTCTGGTAATCCTGTTGCCAGAGTAGACCTGGGGACGGAGTTGGCATCTGGGTCTGCCACAGGGTCTGGTTCCTGTGCCTGTATCTCTGTTAGTGATCTGCTGTTGCTGGCGAGTAGCTGTTTTAGGTTGGAGGGCTGTCTGTAAGCAAGTACAGGTCCACCACCCAAGGCCTAGGAGAGGGAACTGCCATTGTCCAAAATGGGCTGTAAATCACTGATGACTCAGGGGTAATCTGTTGGGGGCCAGATGCTGGCACCGAAGCCTCTGGGTGAGCCCAGAGCCAAAAGTGTGAGTCCATCCCTCTCTCTCTCTCTCTCCACCTCCTTCCCCCCCTCTCCCTCCTTCTCTCTCTCCCCCTCTTCCTCCCTGTCCAGCAGGCTGCCAGGAGAGGGTCACATTGCTCTTGCCAGAGGTCTGAAGTGAACTGCTCACTTGCAGAGGGCTGCATGAAATTAGGTGGCAGCAGCCTGCAGGCCGTGTTCAGCCCTCGGACTGCAGGTTGCCCACCCCTGCTAAGTGCTCTGCCATTGCCATATGAATGAAACAGTACAGTCAGCATGCTTGAGCTCTACTGTGTGATCCCCTGATGGGGTCTGAACAACGAATGGCCAAGTAGGAAAAAGATCTTGTGATTGTGGTGGATAAGCTCACTGAAAACATCAACTAAGCAGCGGGGGGATGCAGATTCCATGCTAGGGATTATTATTCCAGGGTGGGTTCAAATAGTGGAATATGAATATTTACAAAAATAAAATGTTAGAAATGAGATGGAAAATAAAACTGTCATGGCGTAGTCACAATTGGATACTGTGTACCATTCAGGCCACCCCATGTCAATATGGATATCACAGGGCTAGTAAAGATGCAGAAAATGACAACTATAACGTCCAAGGAGCTGGAGCTTCTTCCCTACTCCCAGGAAAGCCTAAAGTGTTTGCAGCTTTTTAGTACGGAAAAAAAAGATGGGGCACATTAGACAGATTTATAAAATTATGCATGACGTAGAAAAAGCGGACAGGGGGAACTTTCTCTTCCCCCACCCCCCCTAGAATTAGATACTAGAACTTGAGGTTACTCAGTGACACTGCTTGGCAGGAGTTTTTTTCTTTCTTTCTGCACTGGTGGTGCACTCCCTGCCTTTCCTTCCTTAGTCAATTTAGGATAGACAAAACAAAAGTCTATCTTTACACAAATCCATAATGTATTATGAAATCCACTGCCCCAGTATGTGCTGATGGCCACTGGCTTAGCTGGTTTTAATTGGAAAGGTATTAGGCAAACCCACGGAGGACTGGCCGATTGAAGTACTAAGTCATAATAGCTAAACAGAGTCCATGTTCAGGGGTGGCATACCTCTTAAAACTGTATACGGAGACTGGTGACAGGGGAGGGCGGTTGCCGTCAAGTGCTGCTTCCTAGAGGCATGGCTGTTCGATATGAGACACAGTGTATTGGGCTAAATAAGCCAGCCTCCCCCAACCTGGTGCCCTCCAGATGTGTTGGACTGCAAATCCCATCCCAATAGCCATGCTGCCTAGGAATTATGGGTGTCACATGACACATCTGGAGGGCACCAGGTTGGGGAAGGCTGAGATAGATGGTTGGTTGGTCTGATTCAGCAGAGCTCTTTTTGCACTTTCCCATCATACTCTCCACCCTCTTGTGGTCACTATGTTTACCGAGCCCAGGACAGTGCCCATCATTTGTGGAGGTCTGTGGGTGGAGTGCAGTCAGGTTGTTGTTGGTTTTTGCCACATCTGGGAACCAAGCTCAGTAGGTTTGGGCAGGTCTAGGGGCAGAGGCCAATGCAAATCCTGACCACTCATCTACAGTGTAACCTAAAAAAATAAAACTGCTGAAGGAGGATGAAAATGACCTTGCCCCTTGCTTTTCTGGCAACTGGCCTGCACACATAAAACTAGCCAGGCTGTTGTGCGTCTATCACCTCACCCCACCCCAGTCAGTTGGCAATCCTTGTCTCTTCTACCTAGGATGTGTCCTCAGTGTAGCCCCTGAAGGTGTTAAACCCAAGTAACCTCGGCCCCAATCTCTGGCCCAAACCCTTCCTCCCTGCGATTTATCATTACCTGCTGAACATGGTCTGGCAGCCAATTTTCCATCCACTTGACAAGCTCCAGAGAAGCCAGTGGGAAGAGCTGGGAGGGAGATTCTGGGCAAAATCAAGCATCAAATTATATCAAAGTCCAGACCCGACTCTTCCCAGTGTATATAGTCATTTTGAGTGTACATGCATGTTTCAAATACATATCTATGTACAAAAATGAAGCCCTGTCTCTGCATAAATGTAAACATCTTTTTTCATAATTCTGCTAAACTTTAAGCTGAGATAGACACAGAGGCTAAAGGCACGATCTTATGCAAGTTTAGACAGAAAAAAGGCCTACAACTCCCAGCATGCCCAGCCAGCTAAAGCTAGCTGGGACATGCTGCTGAGTTGTAGGCCTCCTTTTCTGTCTTTAACTAGCTGGGGCATGCTGTGAGTTGTAGGCCTTTGTTCTGTCTAAACTTGCATAGGATTGCACCCTAAGTGTGTGTGTGTGTGTGTGTGTGTGTGTGTGAGAGAGAGAGAGAGAGAGAGAGAGATCCATTGTCTATTTTTCAAGGCAAACTAGAAAAAGGAAATTGATTACATGACCATACAATGCCCAACTTATTTGCTGACCTCTTTAAACAAATGTTGTATTGTTATGATTTTATTGTTAACTACTTCATGAGCCCATTGGCTGAGAAGTGGTCCATAATCTAAATAGAAATCAGTGAATAAAATGCCACTTGATATAGAGAGATAACAAAAGCACACTTGCTCAAGTCTGTTAAAACCCTTTTGCTTTAAAAAACAACAACATATTACTCCATGGTTCCTGTTATTTGTATGCAATGTGGTTTTGTGAGCTTCATATTTTGTACACAGCTTACATCATAGGTGTTTCCTCCTTCCATGATAACTGGGTGGGTTTGTTTGTTTGTTTTGCATTTGGAGGGCAGGCTTTTTTTCTGTTTTGAAACACAAGTGTGTGCCTAGCTGGATATGTGCCTGTTTATTCATGGCTTTCTTTGCTGGGATACTAGGCAGCACCTGAAAAAGAGTGGGGAAAGAAGCTTGAAAAGTTATCATTGTTAGATTCTGCAAAGCAGATATCTGTGTACAAAATCAAAAACAGAAGGAAGCAGTTTTAGAAATAGGTCTCCGGTGAAGACTGGTGAATACATTTTTTAAAAAAGGAAAAATTAAAATCCTCTGTAAGCAAATGGATATTGTCCGTACACATGGTAAACTCCCCCTTTCAGGTTATCCTTTTCCTACAGACATTACTCTGGGCATATCCAACAATGGGAAGGAATAGACCTGCAGCAGGCGAGTATTGGTTAGGAATATTCAGACTGCGATGTTCCTTGAAGCCCATCCCACCTCATGTTGTGGTCTTTCAACCATCAAAGTAAAAAAAGCACCATCTGTGGAATCACTGCAAATCAAGTCTTGTATTCTGTATCTGACATCAATGAGAGCCAGTGTGGTGTAATGGTTAAGAGTGTTGGACTGGGACTCCGGAGATCCAGGATTCTAGTCCCTGCTCAGCCATGAAGCTCACGGGGTTGACTTGGGGCCAGCCACTGACTCTCAGCCTAAGCTACCTCACAGGATAGTTGTAAGACTAAAATGGAGAGGAGGAGGACCATGTAAGCTGCCTTGGGTTCCTTGCAAGAGGAAAAAAGGTGGGATATAAATGTAATAATAATTTTAAAAAATGAGCTGTTCCCAAGGCTCCAGAGATTCGACCAGTTGCTGCAATCATCACAATAACAACAGGTGATTTATTTGTGCACAGCTGTTGAGGCTCTGGCATGTGACGGCACTTGGAGCACTTTATAGAATAGTGGAAGGAGGCTGGGCCAAAGAGACAGGTGTGTGTGTGTGTGTGTGTGTGTGTGGTGCACATGTGTGTAATATTCACTTGTGTCTGTTGTCACATGCTAGCACTTAGCCCAACTCAGGCAACAATACTCTCTTCCGAATCACTCACAATCATTAATCGACGCTACGCTGGCCCATCACTCATTGACTGTGCCAGACCAAAGTCCTGGTCCAGAATGTAACATTCCATCAGTGCCACGTCTCACCAGACACTGCCCCCCTCTAGCGGGTAGAGTCAAGAGGTTCTGAGAGGGCAGGGGGCACTGGTGCCAGTATGTGCTGCATAAAGAAAGAGGTGCGCGCGCGCACACACACACACACACACACACACACACCCTCCTTCCTGTGGGCATGCAGTGAATCATCCCTCTTTTGTGGTCTGTGGCTTTCAACTAACACATAATGTTTTGGTGGGGGGTTTTCCATGAAGAGACATGATGTCCCAGAGACATCTGACACCCAAACCCAGAGACAGCTTCTCCATTTCTATTGTCTTTGGCATGGGTGAGGACGTTTGAGAGCTGATTCATACGTCCAGGGAGGGCACATGGTACAGCCCTTTCACGGAAACCTTGAAATCCAAGAGGGAGGTTCCCTTGACTGAAGCAACCCTGGGCTAAAGCCTTTCCACACATGGAAAACTTGCTCTCCACACACACGACAGGCTTTGAGGCGGAGGTGCCTCACGTACATGCTGAGGTAGTGCTTGCCCATTACATGGCTGTTCATATCCTTCTTTGGCCCTGAAAGGGGGTGGAACAAGAGAGCAACTAGCTGACTAAGTTTCCTATCAGTTTTAGCAGATGATAAAGACATGAAATGAGGGAAGTGGACTCCCATGAGGAGGGATTGTCAGCAAGTAAATCAACAGAAGGATAAACCAGGGTTTGCATTCAAGGGCGTGGCAGGTTCTTTGGCAGGAGCTGGAGCCATGTAAGAAAGTCCTCAAGGCAGACATCTTGCATGCTGGTGAGACATTCGTTATTAGGGGTTGGATCCTAATAGATCAACGGTGCTGGCAGAAGTGGACTTCCCCACCCACTCCTTGCCACAGCAGCCCTTCCAGCCCCTTGAAAACGCTACACAGAAAGTCAGGAGGCCCTGCAGAATGGGGTGAGCAGTGGTGTGTGGCGGGGAGGGGGATCCCCCCAAATCAGGTGGAGGGATTGTCCACCAGTGGAGCCCTTCCTCTCACAGAAGGCAGATCCTGGATCCAACCCTGGGAATCTTAAGAGTCTTCCTGTCCAGGCACACCCCAACTGCAATGCTAGTCTGTGTAAGATAGTCCCGCAGGTTCCTTTGCAGAGGCAATGGCATGATATCTACCTGCACATAATGACCCAGTTTGCAGGATCAAAATAAGCCACCGTGGCTTGTTGTGAGCCGTGGCACATACTGAGTGTGATCTGCATAATCACTGCCCAGGTACAGCTTGTTGTGTCATCTGAATCCAGGCGGCATGCCTTGTTGGAGGGTTAAACAACCCTCCAACAAGCCATGCCTCCTGGGTTTGGACGACATGACAGGCTGCACTTGGGCGATTATTATGCAAATTGCACCCGGCATGCGCCACAGTTCACAACAAGCCACGGTGGCTGGCTTGTTGTGATCATGCAAACTGGCCCACCATATGGCCCTTCACCGTTTAGGGCTTTGGCTGTGGTGGTACAAACTGTGCCTGCATAAATGCAACAGGTGAGAGTAAAAGATGTTCCAAGTAACTTTATTTACCGAGATCTCATTCCACAGAGAGGACAGACAGTCGGAAAGCAACAGCTGGACAGACAGAACCACGGCGACATCCACGAGGGCATGAAGACTGAGCGACACGGCCAAGCCAAGGAGCAGCACAAGGAACGCGCACACCTCCTCTCCTTGCAAGCAGCACTCGACCAGCTCCTGCTCCTCTCAGGTTTGCTGCTGCTGAATTGCACTGGGTCTTGGGACGGGACAGGAACCCTGGGGGGTGGGGGGACACAGCAGAATGGGACATATTCAAGGTAGGGAGAGAACATCAGGAAGGTTCACCATCACACCTTCAATGATGCTCCTCCAGGCAAACTGATCCTTCCTTGTTATGAGAACACCTGAATGGCACTTTGGCTCCACGGAACCTCTCCTAGCAACCATTTTCCCCACAACTGCCTAGACCAGGGATGCTGAACCTCGGGCCTGCCTGGAGTCCTAATCAGGCCTGCCAGGGTTCCAGAGGTGGCCATGCCCCTTCTCCTGGCCCCACCCCCTTTCCCCCAACCGCCAATTATTTGTGGCTTCTGTGCAGTTCCCCCCACCCCATTCTAAAAGGTTGAAATGCCTCACCTAAGGCTTAGTGACTGGCAGCAAGAGCTTTAAGCTAAAATATGCTGGTATTTTTGGTGTTTCTGGTATTTGGGCCCTACCCGCCTTTGCCTTCAATACCACCCACTACTCAAATGTGGCCCCCAAGAACTCCAAAACTGAATTCGGCCCTTGGGCTAAAAGAGATTCAACACCATTGGCTTAGACTCCCCCCCCCCCCAGTGATACATCTTGGACCCCCTGCTTCCGCTGGAGGAACACCCAGAGTTCTCCCTCATATAGGGGTTATAAAAAACCCTGTTGGGAACCAAGCTGAAACCCATGTCCTTATTTTTGTCAGGGATCATTTTCCAAAAGGCAGCAGATAAAACCATGCTTGGGAGCTCTGGCAGGGGTAAATAAGTTATCCTTAATTCACAGACCCATGTCTGGCTGGGAGCATACCTTGGACTCCTCTCCATCCATCTGGTTGGGCAAGGACTTCTGAGGAGTGTGGAAGGCCTGCAATGAGAGACGGGGCTGAGTTTAATCAAGTGGGCCAGACTGGTCCAATCCGGAGCGCAGTTTGCAATCTACCGTACTGACACAACATGAAACATGGGCAACTTTTCCCTACCAAATTCATAGGAGAGCAGACATCTGCCTTGGGCATGGGGTCTCTCTATACCAGTGTTCTCCAACCTTGGGTCCCCAGATGTTTTTGGCCTACAACTCCCAGCATGCCCCAGCCAAGCTATGCTGGCTGGGCATGCTGGGTAGTTGTAGGGCCAAAAACATCTGGGGACCCAAGGTTGGAGAACACTGCTCTGTACAGTTTTACTCTGGAAACATGGTCTGGAACATGGTGAGAGAGCACAGCCAGAAGGCCTTTGCCCTCAACTGCAACATGCAACACAATTGTATTGTTCACACAGCACACCCAGATTATTGTAACAAGCCAACCCAAATCTGAGGTGGGCCCTTTGACACACACTTCAGAAACTGAGAGAGAACTTCCCATGAGAAGGTTGGCTGGACTTCAGGGTGAAGTGCTCCCATTTACCAGGACACCACCAGCCTATCACAGCTCCAGCCATTGTAAGATGGGGACATCGGATCATAGGAAGCTGCCTTGGGACAGGTCAGACCATTGGCACATTAGCCCAGCACTGTGTGCTCGGAATGGCAATGGCTTCCCAGGGTCTCTCTCATCACTTGCTACCTATTCCTTTCAACGGGAGATGCTGGGGACCTTCTACATCAGGTATGGGGAACGTGTGGCCCTCCAGATGTCGTTGGCCTGCAATTCCCATCATCTCTCACCATTGGCTCTGCTGGCTAGGGCTGATGGGAGTTGCAGTCCAACAACTTCTGCAGGGCCAAATGTTCCCCAGCCATGTTCTACATGTGAAGCAAATGCTCTACCAAGAAAAGAGTCCCAGAGAAACGGAGGTTCAGGTAACAAGGACTCCCCTTGGGATTCCTCTCCTGAACCTCTGATGGCAGTAGCCACAGGGAACTCTTGAGTTGTCTCCCTCCTGGCCCTGGAATTCTCCATACCCTGGCTCAAGAGCCCACCACCAGCTCCCCAACCACCCTATGAATGGGTAGCCCAAAGGAAGCGAAGGACTCTACTAGCTACATGGCAAGGATGGACTACAGCAGCCTTCCCCAAACTGGTGCTTTCCAGATGGTTTGGACTACAACTCCCAGGATTCCTGGCGACCAGCCATGTTGGCTAGGGCTGATGGGAATTGATGTCCAAAGCATCTGGAGGGCACCAGGTTGGGGAAGGCTGGGCTCCAGGATCAAGAGGACTAGGGCTGGTCTCCCCAGTGGGGACAGAAACAGCTCACAGCGGAGTTGCAGCATGTGCAGCTAGATGGCCAGTCTGAAGGGAGAAGTAGCTTCCTCTGTTAGTCCAAGCACTGGGGTTGTTCATGGACTTGCCCCTGCCAATGTAATCCTTGGACTCTGCACATCCCTTGGCACCACCTTCCCCTCCCTGAAGCTCTGCTTCACCCGTGGCCTCCTAGATTCCCTTGCTGAAACCCGTGTGCTCCCAGCCAGCCATCCAACAGACCACCTGTGAATCTCACCACACATTGTGGGCTCTTCGCCCAAGTGGGGCTGGGCTGGCACACTTACCTTCTTGGCAGGCTGGATCTCCTCAGTGGATTTGGACCGAGCTTTCACTCCCTGCTTCTGTGGGGAGCTGGGTTGCTCCTGTGGCACAGGAAGGACACATGAGACGGGGTGGGGAGGGGGAACGAGCCCTTCATAAAGTAATCCTGTGCCCAAGGCATCTCTCCTAACCCCCAGTTTGGTGCAGCCACCCCAGAGCACGATGAAGGGATCACCATGGATGCCCCATTCACATGGAATGGTGTAGGAGCCCCTTCTGTATGGTAAGATCCCATACCATTGCAGTCTACATCTGAATCATAGTAGGTGCGGAGAATTTCAAGGGTACATTCTATCTCTTTACCACTTGGGCTGAGAGGACTCATGCAATTGGCCACGCCCATGTGGTTCCAGGGTTCAGATGCATACCACAGTGGCATAAGATCTCACGACAGGGAAGCATCTCCCATGCCACCAGCATGAATGTATGAATGGGGTTGGCAGGGCGGGCCCAGCTGTATGGGCATTCCTAGCAGTAGCCTGTAGTAGAATGCTCTGTGTAGCAGTGACAGAGAGGAAGGAACCCAAGAAGGCTCTGCGGGCTGGATTGGAGATCCCAGCGGGCCAGATTAGGCCTGCGGGCTGGGAGTTCTGCACCCCTGGTATACCCCTCACTCCACTATATGTGGCCCACTTACCATGAAGTGGCTCCTGGCACTCACCCTTCAGCACAATGTGAATGAGGGAGGTAAATACAAGCATGTAATCTGCAAGGTGAACTGCGTGAGCACATGTGACACCACAGAGCATGCTGGGGTGCACCTCCCAGCTTGCATGCTGTTTCACTGGTGACTGCAAAGTACAAGCCAAGAGTTGAGTCCCAGGAACCCCAGTGATAAGACAAAGGAAGCCAGGGCATACACCTTTGGGGGCAAGGTTTGCAGCCCTTTGAGGCTGGCTGTCCATGGAAAGGATAGGACCACCTAGCAACCAGGAACCGAGAGGTACAGCGATGGAGATGCCTTCACGGGAAATCCAGTAGGGGGAGCTAAGCCCCTCATTGGTCCTTACAGTCAATGTCCATACTCCTGTACCTGGCTGAGCATGATTTACCAATGTATGGGTTCTCCCACAACATCTGATGGCAGTTCCAATCTGCAAAGATTGGAAATGCACTGATAAATTGCCCATATTTATATTGAACATATGAAGCTGCCTTATTGGTCTGTCAAGCCAGTATTATTTTAGGCTGACCATAAGATCTCAGGCAGTGGTCTTTGCCAGCCCTCACATCTGAGATGATATTTTACTGCAGACACATGGAGTATTAACCTAGGACCTTTTGCCTGCGGACTGTATGCTCTTTCATTGAGCTACGGCCCCTTCACAAGAGGATTACCGGTAGGTTTGGCATGATACAACTGTGATATTCTGTACAGCACTGTGGCTCTCTACCAGATCACCTTGGGCAGGATCCTGCTACACACCTGGTGGCACTAAACCTCCTTCCCCTTTGGGGGAAAAAACACCTGGGGCTCTGGGTGCCATTGCTGGATTCTAGATGATCGTTTGCACCTCTTTCTCAGAGGTGCTGCTGAGCATCTATATTGTGTCATCTGTAATGCAGGAGTGGTGGTCGTGATGAATACTGTCTGGGAAGGTTACCCCTGAAACATGGCTTTTTGGGCCTCCCCATTGTGGGATCTTTCCTGCCGTACCTTTGCGTTCTGCTCCATGGCTTCTTCCTGCTGAATAAGTTTGAGATCTTTCTCTGGCCAGACAGAGGTTTCTGCAAGGAAGATGCACATCATCTGAAAAACCATCAGACTCCCTGCCCACCCCACACACTCTCCCCCCTCTCTCTTTGGGCTAACACCAAAGGAAACATGGATCAAATTCCCCATTTTCTGAGCAATAATGTATTGCAGTTTGGGTGTTGATGAATGCAATTTCCTTTCAACAGAAGTGCTAATTTAGGAAGGTTGCCTTGCCTGGATCACATGCAACAATTGACAAATAGCAGCACATTTTGGCATTAAACACAATGGTACTGTGATCTCACCAAGGTGCATTTTTTTTCTCATCTCCTGGAGACTGAGGTTTCTCCTGCACTAGAGAATGACACTGTGGCAATGATAACCTTTACTGCAGAGATGTAGGCCCTCAGGCCTGGGGGCCCAAATCTGCCTATCCTGGGAGCCAAATCTAGTCTTCCTGGGTTCCCCAGATGGCCACGCCCCCTTCCCCCAGCCCCACCCCGTTCCTCCCGACCACTGATTATTGGGTGGTTCCCCAGGTTTTGTGCAGTTCCCCCCCCCCATTCTAAATGGTTGAAATTCCTCTCCTAAGGCTTACGTAGTTTATTTATTTATTTATTTATTATTTTTAATTGCACATCTGGCCAGCCACCCGGCCACCCTGGGCGATGTACAATCATTAAAATACAATAAAATACAATAAAACACAAAACTACATTAAAACATAATTGAAACACAATTAAAAATATAAGTTGTTTAAAAAAAAAAAAAAAACCCTAACCCACCCCATATTCCCACCTGAAAAGCCATGTTTTTAAAGCCCGGCGGAAGTTCATCAAGGAGGGGGCATGACGAAGGTCACTGGGGAGGGAGTTCCATAACTTGGGGGCCGCCACAGAGAAGGCCCTCTTCCTAGTCCCCACCAACCTGGCTGCTCTGGCTGATGGGACAAGGAGAAGGCCGTCTGTGGCAGACCTTGTTGAGCGGCCTACTTGGTGTTGCTGGAGGCGCTCCTTGAGATAAGTTGGACTGGAGCCGTATAGAGTTTTTTTGTTTTTTTTTTACTAATAAATGCATTTTTTATATAAAAAGCACTTTAAATTTACAACCCAAGATGAATAGAAAAATATTTTCCATTTCCCCCCCAAATAGAAAGAGTTAATTTGTTGATTCTGTGCTAAAGAACTTGCTGTTGTTTTTTATGTGGGTGACTTATGGTGTTTCTGTGAGCTAAGATGGAAGAATCTGAACAGAGTTATTGAGGGATTACAACACCTTTTGACCTCAGCATGTCAGCACAAAGCCATTCCATGCACTCAGATTTTGAAACCAATTTAAAGTGTTCAATATCCTTTTGGCTTCTGAACCCTTCACCTCTGTGGTCAGCACTCTGTGGTCAAGGAAGCTGCCTGCTTCTGTCAAAATATAATTGGTACTTTCCAAAAATATGTGAACTACATATCTCCTTCATGCTGAAAAAAAACTTGTCAAGATCAATTTAGACTGACCGCTGTATTAAACAGAAATAGGAAGCTGCTAGCTGCACGTGATATATGATGGCAATGTATGAAATATTTAATGGCGGTGATATATTTAAACAACAAGAAGGAATACAGGGTTTATAGCAGTGGTTTTCTTCATGGTAACCATTTCACTTTTCATTTGTCTGCCCTCTGCCGGTGATTCATGTGCTCCTGCCATGGAATTCATGAGTAGCGCCTCGAATCCTGGCTGGGGATTGTTCCACTTATTTGTTTTACAGTATTAAAGGGGCATAAGAGTGTCCCTCATGCAGCCTTGATTACCTATGTAGATATCTATTTCAAGGAGAAAGGTTTGCACAGTCGGAGTGTTTTCCAGTTTGCCATATGCCATGTGCCATGTGCACGGAATACTGGGAGTAAACCCTATTGAACTCAGTGGGACTTGCTTCTGCGTAGACATGTATAGGAGTCCGCTGTTTGGCTGCAATCCTAAACACACTTGTTAGGGAGTCAGTCCCACTGACCGCAGTGTGACTTACTTCTGAGTGAATATTCAAAGGATCCCATATAAAGTTTTAAAGGTCAAAACCAACACCTTGAATTCAGCCCGGCAAGCAACTGGTAGCCAGTGCAACTCCTTCAGCACTGGTGTGATGTGGTCTCACCGGCGGCTGCCTTTAACCAGGTGAGCCGCCGCGTTCTGTACCAGCTGTAGCTTCCGAACTGTCTTACAGGGTAACCCCATGTAGAGCGCATTACACTAGTCTAGGCAAGAGGAGACCAAGGCATGAACCACCGATGGGACCAGATGATTAAGAAGGTAGGGGCACAGCTGCTGTATCAGATGGAGTTGCCCAGCTCACAGCTGACACCTGAGCCTCCATGGACAGCTGGGAATCTAGAATGACTCCCAAGCTGCGGACCTGGTCTTTCGGGGTAGATGTACCCCATTCAGCACCAGGTCAATATCCCCCAACCTTCCCTTATCTCCCACCAGAAGTACCTCGGTCTTGTCAGGGTTCAGCCTCAGCATGTTCCTTCCCATCCAGCCACCCACTGACTCCAGGCACTTGGACAGGGTATCAACAGCCAACCTCAGTGAGGACTTGAAGGAGAGGTAGAGCTGCGTGTCATCCGCATATTGATGACAGCGCACCCCAAACCTCCTGATGATAGCTCCCAGCGGCTTTAGGTAGATGTTAAATAACATCGGGGAGAGGATGGAACCCTGCGGCACCCCACAAGTGAGTGGCCGAGGGTCCGAGGCCTCCTCCCCAAGAACCACCCTCTGGTACCTTCCAGAGAGGAAGGACCGGAACCACTGCAATACAGTGCCTCCCATGCCCAACCCCTCCAGACAGTCCAGGAGGATAGATACTGACAGTAAAAGCTTTAAACTAAAATATGCTGGTATTTTTGATCTCACCCCTTTTGCCTTTGGCCCCGCCCCATTTTGCCTTCAGCTCCACCCACCACTGGAATGCAGGCCCCCCCCCAGCTTCTCCAAAGTGAAATTCAGCCCTCGGGCTGAAAGAGGTTCCACACCCCTGCTTTACTGCATATTAGGCTCCCTGTGCAGGAGTAGGTTCTTGCCCCCATGTCTTGCTTGTGGGCTTCCCAGGGCATCTGGTTGGCCACTGTGGGAAACAGGATGCTGGACTAGACAGGGCTCTTCTTACATTCTTGGGTAGACAATCTCAAAAGAGAAGGACTTGGAAAATAGGCATAAAAGTAACAGCTAGATAGAAGGTAAAGTTTTGCTCACTGGGGTAGCTGCTTTGCTCAGTGTTTTTAGCATGAAAGAGACTGCAGCCCTCTGGACTGAATGTAACCATCTCATCTTGAGATGAGGAATGAGGGCAGGCTGGAAAACAACATTTCTATTCCATGTCAATGTGCAGCTGTCCCAGTTCCCCCTGAACGGATCTAATTCCCTTCACGGTGTTTGTCATAGGAAGCTGCCTTATACTGAGCCAGAGCACAGGTCTATCTAGCCCAATACTATCTTCTCCACCTGACAATGGCTTTCCACAGTCTCAGGAAGAGCTCTTTCTCAGCCCTGCTGTTGGAATCCTCCCCTTTAAGAAATCCCATTTTTTCATTTACTGCATGAGAGATCTGCAACAAAATGTTGCAGTGTGGAATGCTCCTAGTCAGTGTTCTGGCCAAGCCCGCTTCCATTCCATTTCCTCTACCCACTCATCTTACATCCCCTGCCCCAAAAGTTACCCAGCATTCTGTGGCCACTGAACATGCTCAGTCCTCACTGGGCCGTTTTGGGGTCTTCCCCTCATCACCCAGTTCATTTCCCCCCCTTTAATTGTACTTCTGTGAACCTTGGGGAGGTCCCTCGGGTCTGCCAATACCTCCCCCTTGTGCATGGTGCTGCTTTGGCTGCATAAGGACCCAGACTCAGAGAACTGAGTTCATTATTTGAGATTGCTTGCATGAAGGAGGAAGCATCTGTCAGGAGTGCCCTCCAGATATTTTGGACCACAACTCCCATCAGCCCCAGCCGGCATGGCCAGGCAGAATTATGAGAGTTGTAATACAAACCATCTGGAGGGTGTCGGATGGCTTTTCCCTAAGCTATGTGAATCTGCCCAGGCTTTCTTTTCAGTTTGGCAAGCTGAACTGAAAAGACTTTACTTTATTAATTGAAAAATATCATAATTTATATTTGTATTTTATTTATCCTGCTTCTTTTGCATGTTTGTTGTTATGACATACATCCATATCAATGTTCCCTATGATCACTCTATTTATATTCCTTTTGTTCCTTCAGAACCTTTTATTGCTATAGACTTTGAATTTTCATTTCATACTTAAGAGTATTCTAGTTTCTCATTTTATTTGGTAAAAGCTTGTTACATTGGTGTGCCTTTGTTACCCAGAGCACCAATTCCTAACCTAAAGGCCTCTGACAGCTAAAGGTATCTGACCCAAATCCAGGACTCCACATTCTCCTGTTCCTCCAGTATCTCTCCCAGACTGGGAGGGTGGGGATAGTATTATTATTCATCTGCACATATTATTCTATTTAAATAAATGTACATTTGTACCTACCCCTTGCCTAGCATCAACGCTGAGCATTAAAAAAAGCCAAATGTAGTGCATAGCCCCGCCAAAGCTAAGCCCTTATATGCCCCACTGATTTCTTAAAAAACAAACACAAACCTTTATTAAATACCTTATACAAGTATACATGTCCCCTTGATTTTAATGGGAAAGTAAAGCACATGAATATCTCCCTGTGAAACCAATGGGGGAGTGTTTAACTTTGGCTGGACTGTGCCCAGTGGGCTGCACAGCAAGTAAAAAGCATGGCAGGTGTGAATCCTAAGGCAGGTACTAGAGTGGTGGTCATGGTGGGAGGAAGGTCATGTGATTCTTCACTGCTTTATAGAATGCTACCACGGATGGCCTGAGACAGTTTGCTGTCTGAGTGGAAGGACAAGACACACACACCCCGGCCAATCATTCTACCTACATAAGCTGACCGGACTGGCAGTGGAATCTGACTTCAACACTGATAATGGGACAGCATCCTCCACCTCACCTGAGGGTGAAAGGCTAACTTGTAGGCTCCTTCCCTGGGCTGGCCAGGGGCTCCAGAGGACGCCATCTTCAATGCATAACCTGTGTTTTTCCCACTGCTTCTTCCATCTGTTTTTGTTTGCACAAAAATAACCTAATAAGGAGGAAAAGACGGAGTAGCTGCATGTCTTTTAATTGGTAGTGTTAGGAGCCCTTCAGCTGAAAGTGCCCCATGTCCTCAGTGGAAACGTCACTGAAATGCTGAAACTAACCAGCCACCCAGCAGAGACTGCCCTTTTACCTTGCTTAAAGGAACAGCATAATAATAATACTAATACTAATACTAATAATAATAGGCCCACCCCCTTCCCCATTTTCAAAGTGTTCAAGGGTGAGGAGGGAGCTAAACAGCTCTCTTAGCCTGCTCAGCCATCCACCCTAAGCCAGAGAGACACACCACTTTCCCGCAGAGGTGTCCCGGACTCAGGAATCCGCTTTGACAAGCAAGCTCTCCGCAGCACGAAAGCATGGTCCTTTGGAGGGCCTTCTCCATGGTCCCCACACGCGGAGCAGGTCTCCTCACACATCCTCTCCTCCAAAGCTGGTGCCCAAGCCTGGGTGGGTTCCCCAAATGGGCCAATGAGAGTGCCGCTGCCTCCTTTTACTCCTGGCTTTCCTTCCTACAGAACTGCGTGTGTCTACAGCAGGCTAAGGATACAATCCTATGCAACTATCCAGCTGGCCGGGGGGCATGCTGGGAGTTGGGAGGCCTTTTTCCCGTCTAAACATGCTATAGGATTGCGCCTTAAGCCATCACCACCCCTTCGTTTGGGTGCGGCTTCTCTTCTGTTCAGGACGTAGGAGTCGCGTTCGAGAGCTAGTAAGGGGAATGTAGCCACTCTCCCCAGACAGGACAAAACAGTCAGCAGGACCTCAGCTGGACGGCGGAGTTGCACCGGGAACCCTGGGGACGCCCACCCAGAGTCCGCTTGCAAAACGCGCCAGTGATTCCGACTTCGGGTTTATGACCTCCGCTTGACAACCTCAGGGAGCGGGAGCGGGATCCAACCGACCGCCATGGGAAGGCGGGGAGCACGAAGCGAGGGCGTTGAAATCCGCGTGCTTGCCTCCCACCTCCAAGTGGCTCTCTAAAGGGAGAGGCACGCTACCCCCTCCCCAGGATCCCTGTCCCACAGCGTCCCCTAGTGCCGCATTGAGGAAACGCAGGCTGACACGCCGGCCGGCGAAGCGCCCTCCGCTTTACTCCTTCCGAGCACAGCGCCCTCTAGCAACGCGAACAGTAACTCCGGGGAGATAGACCCCCCATATTCCATGAATGAATGACCCTCCTAAAGCAGCCAGGCGCCGGGCCCGCTGTGGTGTCTCCCCACAAGAACCAGCTCGCCCGTGCTTACCTGTCTTGTATGTCGCTGGCTCTACCGGCGGCTCCTGCCGTCCGGGATCGCAGCCTGCACTGGCTTCTCTCCTCCCCACTCTCATTCAGACGGTGAGGGGACGGCACATGCGGTCAGGTGCAGCCAATGGGGAAGCAGCTGCCTCCTCCCCCGTGTTTAGCATGCGAGACGGCGGCTCCGCAGGCAGCTCAGAGTCGCTCCGTCTGAGCTGGTCAAGGGGATGGCTCGCAGTCGCATCTGGAGACCACCCCCGCCCGCAGTCTCCTTTTCCTAGCAAATTCTGACCAGCAGAGCTGGTGCGCGGGGCAAGGACTTGCAAGGATCGCGTGCTTATAGATTTCATAGGATCAGAGTTGGAAGGAGCCTACAAGGCTATCGAATCCAACCCCCTGCTCAATGCAGGAAACTAGAGGAGGGGGTCTCCCAGTCCCATCCAAGTAATAACCAGGCCTGACCCTGCTTAGCTTTCCACGCTCAGACAAGCTGAGCCAGCGTGAGCCACAAGCCTCAAGGGAGCAAGCCGCCTGCCCCGTGTGTATGTGTGCGCGCACGGCAAGCCCACAAGTGTAGTATGCCCAGCCCAGGGCCCAGCTTATCATTATTCTTTATTGAGGAACTTGCCTGCCTGCAGGGCACACACCTCCACCTTTGGGGGAGGGGACCCCCCCAGCTCCTACCACAGGAGACATACACCAGATCCAGCAGCAAAGGGGATCCTGGCATACAGCTAGTGTGTGGCTTTGCACTGTCAGCATTGTAGCGATGCTTAGTCACCTATTGCTGGAAAGAAATGGATCAGGGTCCTGGAGATTAAGCATTAAAAGGCTCCCTTCCCCTTTCTTCTTGCCCACACCCCCTCCCAGTAATTCCCTCTCTTCGCTCAAACAGCCTTTTCCTGGCTGCTTCCAGAGGGAGGGCTCTTAGCAGTTTTGAATCAGAAGGGCATCATGCAGCTCTTCTGTCTTTTCCTCCTTAATAGGTTTTTCGCAGTGAGGGAAAAGATGGAAGAAGTGGTGAGAAGAAATCACAGGACATCTGGACCCCCTGTAAAGTTCTGTGAATGAGGCAGGATGAGGGCAGCATAAAAGCTTTGCCTGGAAGCACCTGTTCCCTCAAAGGTAGCCACACCCACCGTACATGAAGGAATGGCTGTGGAAGGATAATGGGGGAACCTTGCATCAAGAGGAAATGTCAATCCCAAAACAGTCCTGTCCCCACAATTCCTGAAATTCGCGTGCACAGACAAAAACGTGTCTGTCTTAAGGCTTGGAGTGTTCATTTACACACACACCCTCCACCAGCAGCTGGAAATACATGTGCACAAACACACAAGAGACTCAGGACTTCATCTACAGTGTATCTTACATTTTACAAAGACTGAAAATTACAGACTATATACAGGCGTCACCACCACTAGCCACAGAGGTGCAGTTGCCGCTGGAGAAGCCATGGGCAGTTGTTTTACAACACTGAGCAACACCATACAACAGTCTGGTACAGCAAGTGAGCAACACTGATGTTTCCCTGCCCAGCCAGCATGGGCAGTTCCAAGGTGTGAGAGTCGGGCAGAACATCGAGTACAGACGTCCATCTAGTCCTGGAAGACAGGCTGGGGGTCCCAAGAGCTGGGTATGGGTCCTAGCTGGGCCTCAACCATATTCCTAGACCAAGGGAGGGGTCTGTGTAAGGCAGACCATAATACCACAACAGATATTGAACAGGAAGGGCCTGGCCTTACTGCAAGGAACATGACCTCTTGGAGCGGGGCTAGGACATGGGGGGGGTGGGACTCATGGAGTAGATCACATGGCTGAAGGCTTCCCAGCAGCAGCCGGTGGTGATGAAGATGATGATGATGGACATCGTGTTTGCAGCTTTGAAGGAGGAGAAGCCTGGGGTTTGGGCTGCGCCTGTGACTGGCACTGAGAGATGGAGGCTGACTCAGCATCAGGGGCCTCAGGTGTGCACGTCTTCCCTGGGACAGGGCTGGAGGAGGTGTGGATCTTGTAGGAGACACCATCTTGTTCAGGTACCTGGAGGAACTCGGGCAATACTAGATCCTCTTTGGAAAGTAGTCCACGCTGGTCATTGACTCTACAGCTCTGGACCCGGTTCAGCAGCTCCACTAGCCCTGGGGAGTGGGGTCAGTGAGAAGAAGAAATTCACTGTAGATCTGGCAAAACTTGACACCGTCACTCTCCAAACAAATATCAGCATTCTGCTCTATCAAAGCTTTCTACTGCTCTACCCTTGTGACATATTTATCTACACAGCAAAATATGTATCAATTTTATACCAGTTTAATTGTCATGGCCTCTCCCAAGGAATCCTGGTAAAGGTGCTAATAATTCTCTCTTAGCGAGCCCCTCAGCTCCTTACTAGAAGGAACTACAATTCCCAGACTGCCTTGGGGCAAGGGAATTACTATTAAAACCAGCTTAAGGCTGCAATCCTATACGCGCCTGTGAATAAGGCTTATTGAACTCAGTGGGACTTGCTTCTAAGTAGACATGCATAGCATTGTGCTGTAAGACTTACGCAGCTATGCCCCATCTCTCTCCTCCCATGCATTTCTCCGTTATATTGCCCCTTTATTCTCTTTGCTCCACAGAATTTATCTCCATTTTTCTTCTGTTCCTATTCCTATCTTTCTGAGGAGGTTACCCATACAGCCTGTGGCCCCATCCGGCTGCCTCCCCAAGCCCTTGCCCCCTGGAGGCTAACAGCAGGGATTCCCCTGTGCAGGGCTCCCCCCCCCGCAATTTGGCAAGCAGCATGCAGATTCTGGGATTCCCCTTAGTGTGCCAGAAGGCATGGGGCAGGTGGAGCAGCCCTGACCGAGGCATGGAGTCTTGGGGGGGGGGGGGCAGCTTTGCTGACTGAGGAAAGTCCATGCACAGCGAATCTGTGGACCAGATGATGTCAGGTCTGTGGAGAGGTTGGTGACGGTGCGGGTCATCTGCCCCTGCCCCAAATAAGTCCCCCACACACTCTATATTTTCTACCATCCCACTTCCAAAGAGCTGATGTGATATACAGTCATGCCTTGGATTGAGAGCATAATTCATTCCGGAAACGTGCTTGTAATCCAAAACACTCTTATATCAAAACGAAAAAAACCCACAAAAATTTGTACAGAGATTTTTAATTTAAGCCATACTACAGTACTTGTATTGCAAGACGTCGCTTGTATATCAAGTAAAAAAAAATTAAATAAATATTTAAAAATTGCTTGTCTTGCAAAACGCTCTCAAACCAAGTTACTTGCAATCCAAGGTATTACTGTATCAGTTAGAGTGTTGGACTAGGACTGGGGAGCCCCTGGTTCAAATCTCCACCCAGCCATGAAGCTGACTGGGTGGTCTTGGTCCAGTTACTTCTCGGCCTAATCTATCTCACAAGGTTGTTGTGAGGGTAATTATGGGGGAAATAATTCTGTACACCAACCTGAACATCTTGGAGGAAAGGCAGAATATAGATATAATAATTTAAAAAATAATCATAATAAGCCTAGACCAGCCTTCACCTTTCTATTCATCATCCCATCCCCTTCTTCATCTTTAATTCCTTTTTTCAAAACCAGAGAACTGATGTGCAGCGGCTAAGGAGTGAGCTGGAAAGTGTCCCAGATGAAGCTTCACCTCAGGCAAAAACTTGCTTGCTCTAAGCAACCATTTATTTCTTAGTCTTAGCCGCCCCTACCCACTATGGCAATATGGGGGGAGGCCAGGAGTTAGGTGGGGCACTGAATGTCTGCCTTCTTGCCACTAGAAATTTTGCACAGCCTCCCCTTTGACTCATGAGATGTCACTGAGCATTGCCCATATATTCTAAAGCTCTCTTTCTAGTCATAAGGACTAGAAACTGTTTAAAGGGAAGCAGAGATTCTCAGGATGCCTAATTATGTCTTGAATTCCACACTTCACATTTCGATGGTGTGAATGGGAAAAACACCCAGCACTGCTGATGGTCCATTTCTTCAGCAACACTTTGAACGACATCTTAGGATACCCCTATCGGCCTATCCCATCCCATTTGCGAGTACCTGACCCTTCCCTGCATCCGTCTTAGCTAGCTAATATGGACTGTGAATACTTTGGGTAGAGAGGTATTACACATACCCTGATTGTGTTTCTGATTAGACATTTTCTTTCTTTTACAAATAATAAATCCATCTGATATTTTTTTGGTATAGCCTATTCAGAATTATTAATTTCTGAAGGGATTGAGGGATTCAGATGCAGATCCAGAAGGAATAGCACAGACTCCTGAATGCACCTATGATTAAAACTCTAGTTTGACAAAACTCAGTGGGAACGTCCAGAAGTTTTGAAATCAAGGGACTTAAAAGCAATTAGCATCATGCCCAACACTTCTAAGCGTCATAACAGTATTCAACAGTGCATACGTTCACAGGAATTAACATGTAGAAATGTATGCAGATTGACATGGTTCTGTTTAGTTCTCTGAGGCCACATTCCTTACTTTCTAGTCATCAGCATCCCCTTGACCTTCCCTATCTGGGTGGGGTCCAGGTCATGTCAGAGATAACTTACCTTCCAAGTCACATGTGTGCCGGTTCCGGTTATTCCTGGAAGACTTGGTAAAGGAACAGGACATCTCTGGGAGTGGCTCAGCCTCCGATTCTGTCTCTGCAGAGCTGTCATCCTGGAACCACAGTGGGAAAGGGGATTAGAGCCAGAGCCAGAAAAGGGTGAACCCCATACCTAGCTAAGCACAGCACAGGCTGGAGCTCTTTCAGGCTGAGGGCTGAATTCAATTTTGGAGAAGCTCTCGGGGGCTGCATTCCAGTGGTGGGTATGGCTGAAGGCAAAAGGGGTGGCAATACATATTTAAAAGGCCAACATATTGTAGCTTAAAGCTCTTACTGCCAGTAACTAAGCCTTGAGAGAGGCATTTCAATCTTTTAGAATGGGTGTGGGGGTGGAACTGCACAAAAGCCGGGAAATCACTAAACAGTTAGTGGTTGGGTGAAAGGGGCATGGCCATCTGGCAAACCTCAAAGAGCTGGAATTGGATCCCAGGAAGGCCGGATCTGCCCCCCCGCCCCGCCTCAGGTTCCCCACCTCTGGCTTAGGCCTAATGCAAACTAACCACAAATGAGGTAATGAACTTTTCCTGGACTGTACCAATTCACAGTGAACGTAGGAAGACTGCCTGGCTGTACAAAAAAAGGTTATATCTGTACATACAGAACGAGTATTATCCAAAAGATTGCTAGGCCAGAACTCTGCAGACTGAGATCTAGTTTTCTCTATTCAGGGATGCGTGTGTGTGCATTTAAGTGTAGAAGCATTCAGTCATGTGATTCCCTCAGCTGGGGTGTGAAGTAGTACACTCTAGGAACAGCTGTACTCCTCCATGGCCAAGTCTCACCTCACTCTGATCACAAGAAGGGCTCGCTGTAGCATGTCTGGCACCAACAGGTTTCACCTCTGAAACAAAACACATGCATGTTAGGTCCTGGAAGAGCAGGGGATCAAAGAATCTGACCTGAGGCCCTGGCCACAGTGACTTGGACTAAGGACTCAGATGACGGATGCAACAGTAAGACTTGGTGGAGAATGAATCCAGATTTCCTAGAGGAGCCAGCCTGGAAGAAGCTGGAAACTCTCAAACTGGAGCTCAGGGAACATGGATTGAACCTTCTTGAAGTGGTTGGATGAGAGAGTGCAGATCCATGTCTCAACAGAAAACGCTCCCAAAGAGAAGGAAATGTTTGCCAATGTGTCTGAAAGGAGGAAAGTTGTGCATTAGGAGATGAGGGTGGGTGGATGGGGAGGAGCAGTAGAGTTGCCACATTTTTCTTTTCTTTTTTTACAAGGCTCCCCTGCTTTTAACAGCTGCAAGACAGGAGCCTTTTGCCATGAGCAGGGCAGCTGCCTTAGGGACACAATGGGCAAATCTTTTCCCATTATTGCTGCTTCCTGCTGGAGGGAATCTTCATCACCTGATGAACATCTGCTTATCACACAGCTGTTAAAGGCACAGGAACTCTGCCAGAAAAGAAGGTATCAAGCAGCCTTGGTGGGCAGGGCCCCTATGAATGTGAAATGGAGGCATTGTTGATCAGGGCGAACATGGAGCAGGGTGCAGTCCTGGTGCAGCATCCGGTGGGATTTTCCTCCATAGGAGCTCGGTTCATTGAGGCAGCCATCACATCACTGAGCACATGAATGCCCTGCATGCGGAGGACTCTCCCTTTGTGTCCCCTGCGGCGGCTGCCTTGCTCATGGCAAATGGCTCTTTGTCTAACGTTCGCCGTGAGCAGTAGCTGCGATCCTGCACATCATTCTGTACCCACCACTGAACAGCCTTGTGGGGCTAAGAGGATCTGTTCACCCGCACTGACACTTTGCGGGTGGGGCCGGGGATGACAGAAAGCAAGGTACACTCCCGTTTCCTCCCTCTCTGAGATGGCTACACGGCAATCATTCCCCTGCCTCAAATTGTACAGTGCTTCAGCAGTCCACCAAGCTATCCATGGGGGATTCGCAAGGCCAAGGGGCCATGTTCCTGCGTGAGTGGCCATGTGTGGCTTTGAGCTCTACATACCTGCATCTGACTCCAGCACAAGCTTCTGAGCTGCCACAGTGCTCACCTTCTCTTCCATATTCAGAGCATGGGGTTCACCAGGCTGCAGAAGGAGAGCAGAGTTAGGGGGAGAAAGGCCAGGGTGGAGGGGCCTTTGACCCATCAGGGTGGAGGATGATGATGATGATGATGATGATGATGATGATGATGATGATGTTGTTGTTGTTGTTGTTATTATCCCGCCTTTCTCCCAACACTGGGACCCAAGGTGGATAGGCCAGGACAACGCTGTATACATGCCGCTTCAGCAGGCAGCTTCTCAACAAGAGGGTGAACAGGAACAGCCACGTACTGTAGTCCCCAAAAATAATTCATGGGCTCTGAGGTCCTGGGGACCCCCCCTCTAGCCTGGGGAACGTCTGGACCTGTGAATGGCCTATGTTCAACTGGAACAGAACACTACCATGGACTCCAGTCTGGGCAGTAGTCTCTCCTTGCTGTCTCTTAACTCTGTCCTGGTTAACTAGGAGGAAAAAATGTTGTCTCTAATGCTGAGCAAGAGATGCTGAGAGCAATTGGGCCTCACTAAGATGCAAATGCAAGCAGCAATTGCATCTCTATAGATCCTGGCGCTCTGCAGGGGGCTAGGAGGATCACCCAGGCTTCATTTACACGCCTCATTTCACTTCTTCCAAGACCACTCTCACCCGGTGGAGTAGCACCCGTGTAACATCCAGGCCGTACTTCTCCAAGATGGGCTGCAATGCCTCCCGCAGGTGCTTAGTCGATTTTGCCAGAATGCGTACTGTCTTATTGATAGGTGTGATTTCCAGCCTGTAAGGAGAAGAGAAACACTGTAAATATACCAGATGTGGGTGCAGCACATTGCATATGGCAGCCTGCAGAAGTTTTGCAACCCATTAATCCACCTCAGATGAAGGATAAAGGAGTGCCCTATTCCTTCCTAGTGCCTGATGTCAGAAAACCAATGATTCTAGTTCTGGGCCCCCACAGGCAACACCACAGAAACCGAGAGCAGAGGAAAACAGCGCAGGAAGGGGCCAGGATGACAGTCTCCAATTCTGGGCCTATATGTGAGTCACAGCAAAATGGGCAAAGTGAGGCAGAGAGAAGAATGCTCATGCAGGTCTCCTGGAATGAAATCCTAATGCGTAGCCTCATGTGATACAAATAAGTGAAAGGGGTTTGGGGGGTTTGTTTTGGTTTTTTTACTTTTTCTTGTGGCTTGGGGGTCTGAGAGGCAGAGTCTGCTGTGGGACTGTGAGCCCTGAGCTATGTTCATATTGGCTTCGATCAAGCCTGGGCAACTTCGGAGGGTCTGGGGGCCAATTTTGCCCCCCCTCCAAGAATCCACTGGGGCCTACACACACACTCTGCTACTGAATTGCTGCTGAATTTTGGTGTGAGGAAAAGGCCACATTTTCACTTTAGAACAATGTGCGGGGGGGGGGGGGGAGAATGCAAAATTGCACTCCCAGGCAGGCTCCCACCCCCCACCCCACATGCCTTGTGCTGCCACATGCTGCCAATATTCAGTAGCATTTGGGAGCAGTGGAGGCCACAAAAAAGGATGAGGGCTGCATGCAGCCTGCTGGCTGCATTTTGCGCGCGCGCGCGCGCACACACACACACACACACACCAGTCTTAGATAATGACAGTACAATGTCCACAAGATAGCATGGGGGGGGGGTGGAAATCTCCAAGAGGAGCATAGATCTCATGTACTGTCTGGTTGCAACCCTCGAATCTACTCAGCCACCAGTACCAAAATGGAGTATGGGAGACTCAAATCAGCCTTAGAGCAGCCAAGGGCATGATTAGCAATGAGCTGCATTGGACCAAGCATGCTCCTGGGAGAGCCAAGAAGACAGAGAGGGGTCTTGTTTGTTTCTGTTTTGCAAATGCAGATGGGCTGCCTTCCTGAGGTGGGGGAAACCCTGGCCCCATGCTGAGAAGGATGAAGCAAAGCTTCTGCTTGCTGGTTACAAGGCTACCTGGGCTAACACAGAGCAGGAGGGGCTGTCAGAGAGATCATACTCACTCAAAGCTGACCCTGGTCTCCAACTTCACCTCCTGGTCCATCAGGACTAAGCTCTCCTGGTTCAGTGCCAGTGGCTTCTGTGAGAAGTTAAGGAAAGGCAGACATATTAACGCAGCGGAAAGAACACCGATGCACTATTGCATGCATATGAGCACACATGTGCATGGTGATGTATGAAGTTATTGTGAAGCGACAGGAAAAGATCACATCTATACAGGAGTGGTACCATTAGAAAGCAAATGAGACCAAGGATAGTCTGGGAAGATAGTTTTTAAAAAGAGGCCGTGTGCTGCAGTGGTTAGAGTGTTGGACTGGGACTGGGGAGACCCGGGTTCTAGTCCCCACTTGGCCATGAAGCTCATGGGGTGACTTTGGGCCAGTCACTGACTCTCAGCTTAACCTACCTCACAGGTTTGTTGTGGGGATAAAAGGGAGAGGAGAAGGATTGTGTATGCTGCCTTGGGGTCCTTGGAGGAAAGGTGGGATATAAATGTAACAAATACATAAATTATAAATAAATAAATAATGAAAAATATTGCATTAAAAGCATCATGTTATGAGAGAAAACAATCCTAGTGACTAAGGGCTTTTTCTGTATTGTGTTTGTTACATTCTTACGATTGGGTGTGAATCACCTAAGAACCTGAGTCTTTGTAAAATGTATACCCATGTTATTTTCCATATGTCGCAACAGATGTATCATTGCAACATCAGTATCTTCCAGAATTTCTCATGCTGTCTCAACAATGCCTGCTAATCTTTCACATGCCCCCAAATGGCAGGAGAAGGCTCAACGATTCCATCAGTGTCATGTGGAAATGCCCTAAGAAGTTATTAACCATTGACTGTGGCCAGATTTTCGGAAGACAAGAGCCTTCTTTGCACACAGTTGCAAAAAGGGGGTCCATGCCTTGAAAAGGGCCAAAGGGGCAGGGTTCAAGCTCCCATGCAAGCCAGCACAGATAGAGGTCCACCCAGGTAGGCTTCCCTTGCTCAGATGTCCATGCTTAGTGTGTGGATGCAGTGGGGGGTGGGGGGGTGGGAGGAGCCATGCAGCCCCGGGGCAGGGACCAGTGGCCCCGCCTCCCCTTTCAATGCATGGACTCACTTCACATGACTAATGGTGAAGAGGGCTATGGTCATATAGCAGCCGCTCCCAACCTGGTGCCCTCCAGATGGTTTGGACTACAACTCCCAGCATTCCTGGTCATCGGTCATTACTGGCTAGGGCTGATGGGAGTTGAAGTCCAAAACATCTGGAGGGTACCAGGTTGGGGAAGGCTGTCATAACATGTTCCAATAAAGCAGTGATGCCCTGGGCCTATCTCTTATTTAAGTGCCTGGGGAGCCATTTCCCTGTGGGTGAGATCCCATGGCACTGTAGTAAGTGTCTGTATGCCAGAATAGATGCCCCCAGAAGGTCGGGGGCAGTCACATGGGTCTTTCCTGGATAGGCAATAATTGGGAGAGAAATACCCTGGCAACTGGGGGCCCCCCTCCAATGGTTTTGGCATACAGATGCTTCCCACAGCAGCATGGGAAGCTGGTTGCTTGCCACTGAAGTCACCGGAGAAGGAGCCCTGTGAAAACTCATGATATGTGGCTGGTCACAATGTAGAGATGGGACAACAGGGCAGGATGGTTTTTATTTTTGTGGGAGGGGAATTTTTATTGGCTGGCAGTATGGGAGTAAGAAATAAAGACTATAGGCTACTAGAGCGAGTGTGGCGGAGTGGTTGGAGTGTTGGACTGGGATTCGGGAGACCCAGGTTCTAGTCCCCGCTCGGCCATGAAGATCACAGGGTGACTTTGGACCAGTCACTAACTCTCAGCCTAACCTACCTCACAGGGTTGTTGTGAGGATAAAAGGGAGAGGAGGAGGAGGATTATGTAAGCTGCCTTGGGTTCCTTGCAGGAAAAAAGGCGGGATATAAATATAATAAATAATAAATAAATAGTAAATATTTATTTATTTTATTCATTTACAAAATATATAGACCACTCTATATCTAGCAAGATTCCTGAGTGGTGAACAATAAAAAGAGAAAAAGAACTGGGAAAAGATTTTTTAAAATTGAAATGTCTTCAGCAGGCACTGAAAACAAAAAATGTTGGCGCCTGCCTAACATCAGCTGGCAGGGAGTTCCGAAGAGAGGGAGCCAGTGCTCTAAAAAGGTCTACTCCCAGTGGATTCCAAATGGACTACAGGTCCATGCAAAACCAGCAGGAGCACCTCTTCTGATGACCTCAGTGACAGGGCAGGCTGGTGAGGGAGAAGGTGCCTTCTCAAATATCCTATTACTTCTTGATAGTTCTTTTGCTTTTTGATTTACGGACTAATTTTGTTTGTTTATTAAAAGAACATATCCTACTTCTGTTTCAGTTTGAATAGGCATTGATATACCGGTAATAATTTAATGGTGTTCAAATCACATTTATTACCTCAGTAATCCTTACAAAACCCCTATAAGGTAGGCAAATATTACACATGGGGGTTGAAGCTGAGAGAATATTGGCTTTTTCCTAAAGCGAGTTTGGAGCTGCCGTGAAATTTCAGCGAAGCGGAGGACTTCTGAACTTGCAGCTCGCACTTGAAGCCACCGTGCTTCCCCAACTGGTCAACTTTGCCCACTGAGAGAGATTACAGAGGTTTCAAATTTTACATAGGGAGAGGGCCCGCAAAGCATGACCTTCCTCTTAAATTCCTGCAGAGGTATCGTTCCAGGGATTCTGTAATAAGTTGGGCCTACCTTTTCATTCCCCACAAGATAGATTTTGACATCAGGCAGGTGGAGGCCACGGCGCTGGCAAATTCCGGCCAGCATGTCCTGGATGGAGAGGCCAGAACGTACTGGGGCCAGAGAGGCAGTCCCATCAGGAAGATAAATACAACAGTACTTGATGGGCTGGTTCTGATTGTCTGATTCTGGGCCAGTCAGGCTCTTCCTGTGGTTCTGGAGGGAAGACAAAACATTTAGCATTGCTTGTGAACACCTAAGCCCTCAATATTTGGCTGGCTGGCCTGCTAGGCTGAAAGCTCAGAATTCACACCCAGAGGATTTGCTAAGGTTGAGGGCCATTAATAGGTGTGTGTTGAGGCTTCCAAACTTAGGGACCTGAAATGTGACAAAAGAAGACACTCACATGATTTTCACATATAATGGTTTGTATGGTTTTTCCCCCTGTACCTGTTTAGGGAAAAATGCATGTGTGAAAAGAGCAGCTCTTGGCTGCTCTGCACACTATGGAGAATGAGGTGGTAGAATTCTAGAATGTACCCGTGCAGGCTGCAAGTGGGGGACATTTTTTAAATGTTCCTCCATGGTTTTTGGGGTGGTGCTTCTTTTATTTTAACCTTCTTCCACGTAGGAAACTAGCACATCAGGGGGAAAGCTTTAACATAAGAGGAGGAGTGTTGGATCCAACCAAAGGTCCATCTAGTCCAGCACCCTGTTTCCCACAGACAGTGGCCAACCAGATTGCTTGGGGTGGAAGCCCACAAGCAGAACATGAGGGCAACAGCCCACCCTCACTGTTGCTCCCCAGAAAAGGGTACTGAGAGATATACTGCCACGGCAAATGGAAGTTCCATTTAGCTATCATGCCTGATAGCTGCTGAAAGATCATTAATGATACAATCCTATATTTACTTGAGAGTAAGCCCCATTGGATGCAATGGGACTTGCTTCCAAGTAGGCATGTACAAGATTGCACTGTAACTTGTCTAATCCCCTTTTAAAGCCAGGGCACATCACCATATCTTAGGGCAGTAAATTTCAAGGCAAATGTGCATTATGTGAAGAAGTACCGTCCTTCCTTCTGACTGTTCCAATTCTACTGCCACTCTGTTTCAGTGAGTGAACCCATTCCAGTATTTCCCTGATGGTATGCTAGTTTTACTACATGCAGGGAGCTTTTAATTTTTTAAAATTCATATCTTTATCCAATATGTGGATATATACTGGATATATATAGATATATATTCCCTTCCACCTGCATTCTGAAATAGTAGAGTCTGGAATTCTACCACCCCAAGCTACCTTTTCTTATTTTGTGTAATGTGTAGAATTGTCCTAAGGCTTGTCTATTAGCTAGTTAAGCAGGCAGAGTTGATGTTGCTTTCTTCCATCTCCAAGAGCTCTCCCTTTCTGTGGGTGGCCCTATTAATATGTTCTTCCCTGTGCCTGCCCTGGAATTGGTGATGTAAGAACAGTGCTCGGTTCTTTGCATACATGCTACTTTTACAGACTTAAGGCACACGTGTGCGCACACACACACACCCTTCAGATTCAGAAGGAAGCACAAAAGAGAGTACCTTTCGCTCCTGAAAAGTAGCTTTCATTAGAAAAGGCCTTGAAAGTAACATAATCCCAGTTATACAGATCTGGCAGCCTTATGGCAATATTCAAAGCCCTGCCACAGCCGCCAAACACACACACACACACACACACACACACACACACTCACTTCCTGAGCTCTTCTTGGCTCTTACTAGCAATACTCTCCCGCTGCCAATACTCTCCCCTGGGATAATTTCACTCTCTGCTCTCCTCTGATTGGCCCCTGTATTCAGGAGGGAGGTCTGCCTCCCCACCAGCTGGGACTCTCTATGGCTGTGTAAGCAACATCTTTTCCACAGTTTCGGGGGTGGGCGTCCATTGGAGGGGGCCAAGACAGCAGCAGCTAAAATACCAGTGTGCTATCAGGAGCAAGTCACAGAGAATTCCACACTGAAGAGAACTCCTCCACACTGCATAGTCATAGCCCATTATATCTCATGTGGGGGCCGGATAGGGCCCATGGTGCGACAGTCACGGCACAGTGTCAAGCAGCCAGAGCCAAGCGCCCACATTGCAGTGAAGGGAGCATGACCATACAAACATAGGTGGGGTATATTTTCACTGCCACGGCCCCCAAATCTGCAGGCGAAGCAAATTCCACAAGTACTACTCACCTCTGCCTGGGGGGTGTTGGTTGCGTAAGATGACAGGAAGCCCAGGTCCAGACTAGCCGAGGAATTCAAAGAGCCTTGGGACTCACGCCACTGGGCTGGCCCCTCGCTGCCATTTCTCTCCTCTAGGACAGAGAGTCAGCAGGCTAGGTCAGATTTTTGGAGGATGCATGAGCCTCAGCTGTAGACCAATTATTAATTGCCCCCTTTTGCCATCCCCAAAATCAGCTGCACAATAGCTGTATCCCCACTTTCAGCTTTGGACTCACCTCCCCAGGGACGTTCCCGCCGGTCTCCTTTCCGGAAGGATCTCCGAGGACTCCGACTGGCCAAGTTGCCTGCTGCCTCTACTCCGAGTGGAAGCGATTTCCCTGCCTTTAGCTTTGTTTTCTAGAGGAAAGTCAGAGAGAGGGGGCAGAGATCATCTCAAGACATGCTGGAGCTGGTTGGGGGGGGGAGAAGGAAACGGCCCCCTTTAGATTCCCCAAATGCTATCCTACATCCCAGTCTGGAAGGGGAGGCCTTGTACCTTGCCATGGTCAGTTGGGGGGCTGCCACTTTGAGAGTGGGGCCTCAGCACTGGCAAGGGCTGCCCTTGGCTCTCAGCCCTTGCACATGCCTGGTACAGTGGAGACTTGACAAAGCGTGCATAGCTGTCGAATTTCATCAGGTTGAAGATCTGAAGCAAGAAGTATTGGGTTAATCAAGTGCCATCACTGCCCCTGCCGCAGACATCCCACCAGAACCTGGATCTCAGCACCTGGATCTCAGGTGGCTTCACCCAAACAGTAATCAGTGGAGACAGTAAACGTGGTCCAAATGAGTGAAAGGGCCACAGCTCGGTGGTAGAGCACCTGCTTTGCATGCAGAAGGTCCCAAGTTCGATCCCCGGCTTCTCCAGATAGGGCTGGGCTACGAAAAAATCCTGCCTGAAACCCTGGAGAGCCACGGCTGCCAGTCAGTGTCGACAATACTGGGCTAGATAGACCCATGATCTGACTCAGGATAAGGCAGCTTCCTGTGTTCCTAGTAACTGGAGGAGCAGGTGGTGTCTCTAGCTTCCCATTCCTGCTATGTCCTTTCTCTTATACACATACACACACATACCCCATAGCTTAGCTGAGGTGGGCTGTTCTCACCTGGAGTTGCTGGACGTTAAACATATCAGGGGTGGGAGTAGCCAACATCTCCTCACCAATCCAGGCCTGTCTGTCAATGTTGACTGGGTTCACCGAGTGACTTGACAGGAACTCGTCATAGATGCCCCGAGCCTCCTGGGCCAGCTATGGAGAAAGCATGTGGGATGAGAGTCCTGATATCACTGTAGGCCAGAAGCAAAAATACCTAGCGCTGCTGCTGTCTGTGCTGTCCTAAGTGTAAGATAGAAGAGGAGGACAATCTGGGTCCCTCTATTCGTCTCATACGGTTGTGTGTACAGAAAAATATGAAATCACTATTAATTTGGATGCAGAATTCCATATTCTGAGAACCTTGCCTTTCTTTCTTTCTTTCTTTCATTTATTTATTTATTATTGTGGAGGAAGAGGGGGGGCTGGCTGGCCCGCCAGACCTCCCCCCTTTCCTCCTTCAAAGGAAACCCAGCACTTGCCACCATGTGGCCCGGAAGGGGGGGCTGGCTGACCCGCCACCACCCCACCCTTGCCTACTGGCAAAGGAACCAAGACCCCCAGAGATCTCAAGGTACCAGATTGCCAGCCTCAGCTGTCTGCAACCCTACTTGAATCTCTGTTCAGGGACTCGCCTTCAATTCTGTAACCTGGATTTAGATACTGAACCAACAGAGTACTACAAAACCCAGTTGGGGTGAAACCAAGACAAGGTTTATTTCTGGTAGCATCTTACAACAAGATTAGGCAAATAAGAGAAGCACACAAAATAGAGAGACACTTTAGTACACAGTAAAGCTGCAAAATAACAAAACCTGATTCCTTAAAATCTCTCAAGCACACACCTGTTACCTGAGGGTGTCTTCTTCAAAGGGTTAGATCCAGCACAGCCTTGCCGCCCGATGGAGAATTACCACACCTACCCGAAGGTCCAAGATGGGCAAACTCCCACAAGGCTGGCTTTCACCAGTGCCTTCAAACCAGCCAATTTTACCAGAGGCTGCCTGGGGTCGATTCTTGAGGGGGGCCCCCCCTAAAGGCTCGGGCCCCTCGCTGGCGCGCTGCCATGCCGGGCACGCTACCAAAAAGGACTGACCAAGAACAAAGGCTTACACGTGGGGAAATAGCTCATCCCCTTCCCCTTTTCTGTAACCTTCTTGCTTCAGCCAATCAATTTGAACTTCACCTGGCCAGGCAGGGGGGAGGGAACTGGCCAGGCAGGGGACCGGGAACTGTGAGTCATGGCTTGAACTATCTGCATATGAATACCCTCAGCCTGGCTCCTCCAGACTTCTAGATGCCAGGCCCCATCTCATGTTCCATGCACCTTTTGCTTCCTCCCAGCCCCCACCTGGTTTACTCATGAGGAGGCATGTGTGTGTGTGTGTGTGTGTGTTCCTGCATGCATGCATGCATGAACCCTAAAAACTCTTTTCTCTACACGCTAACTATGCACACCCCACCCCAGCCGGTTCACACCTGAGGTGTGTGTGTGTACCCCCAAAGGCTCGTTTCTCCACAATTATATTTATAGCCCACCTTTTTTCCTGCAAGGAAATCAAGTTTCTAGCCCTTTTGGCTGTGCAGGTAGGTTTGAAAGTGTGTGGGCAATGCCTGGTAAAATCTCCAGAGCCACAGGCAGGCTCAGTAGGACTTCCAGTCATCAAATGGAGGGGTTTCACCACCCTGCATCACTCCTGGACCTACCCTGAGACTTGCAAAAGCAGGGGAAATATGTGAAATAGGCAAATTTCCATAATGTATATACCGTAGATTACAGAATCTGTCTTTTCTTGGTGAAGGAATTGGCTTCCTTGAATGCAGAATGTTCTTCTTTTTCTTTCCGTGTACTCAGCAGGAGCATTTAACCTCAGGCCTGCAGACCAAAACTGCAGGCCTCATCAGATCCCAAGTCAGCCCCCCAGTGTTTCCCAGATGACCCCTCCCGCTGGCCCCACCCCACCAACCACCAGTAGTTTTATTGTTTCCCAGCTTTTGCATAGTTTCCCCCCCATTCTAAAAGGTTGAAATGCCTCTCCTAAGGCTTAGTTACTGGCAGGAAGGGCCACAAGCTAAATGATGATAAGAGGCCTGTGGCTCACACTGGCTCAGCTTGTCTGAGTGTGGAAAGCTAAGCAGGGTCAGGCCTGGTTATTACTTGGATGGGAGACCCCCTCCTCTAGTTTCTTGCATTGAGCGGGGGGTTGGACTCGATAGCCTTGTAGGCTCCTTCCAACTCTATGATCTATGACATCTATGATGCTGGTATTTTGGCCCTGCCCCCTTTTGCCTTTGGGCCTGCCCACCAATGGAACATGGCACCTTATGGGATATTTGGCCCTTGGGCTGAAAGGTGCTCCCTGGTATAAGAGTCCTGCTCTGTGTGACTGGGAAGCCAGGAGTCATTCTGTTTCTGTCACTTCTTGGCATGACCCTATCACACACACACATTCTCAAAACTCGGGCAATGTGTATTCTGATAACTGAAAAATACACTGCCTGCAGTCTTGCAACTTGTAAAGAATCTGGCTTGCTGAGACTCTTAGTCTTCATTTTATAAACCCCCTTCTAAACCCCATGGTGGGGGGGGGAGAAAAAGAATATTCCATTCAGCACAATTTGGCACCCAACTGACGCACAGTTCTCCAAGATGCATAATGTGTTCCCCGCCCCCTCCCCCCATCAGTGCAGAATCTGAATCCGCTTTTGCCTGCTTAGCCTACCCGGGACATCCTCTTACCTGTTGGGTGTTGCTTGCTGGGATCTGCTGGAACCGTTCACAGGCTTGCCAGAAATATACATTCTCAGCACTAAACTCCTTCTTCAGGAACTCCTGGAAAGATTATAGGGATGGAGATTGTGGAGAAAGCCAACCTAAAACCCCTTTCTGACACACACACACTCACCAAGGAGGGGGGAAGGAGACCCAGGGGGCAGAGACAGCCAGTCTCCACAGAGACCAACAGGGACAAACAACATCTGCATAGAATCACCCCAGGGGGGAAGGCAGGAAGCATCCCCAGGTTCATCAATGCTCTCGTATATCAGCCCCATCTACATAAGACTTGAATACCTTGCGAGAGCAGACATTTCGGCACCCATAAGAAAGGGCCATTCAACACCACAGGATGGGACCATTAAGCAGGTGGCTTCAAGGGGACCCCACCCACCTGAGGAGGGTGGCAACCCACCTGATTGGCCGCCCACCTGAGGAGGGTGGCAACCCACCTGATTGGCCACCCACCTGAGGAGGGTGGCAACCCACCTGATTGGCCGCCCACCTGAGGAGGGTGGCAACCCACCTGATTGGCCACCCACCTGATTGCAGAGGGAGGGGCTACCTGAAACCCAAGGTATAAAACACCCTGCGCAAGGGAACTGAGTTGTTGGACCTGATCAGCAGTCTTGCCCCATGCTTGGGGTAAGGGAACGAAGGGATCGACAACCCCGGGTAGCAGCACCCGGCGTACTCCAGCTAGCTGAAATCACTGGCCGCTTGGGTTGACCGGACCCCCAGGAAACCAAGCTGAAATCACTGGCCGCTTGGGTTGACCGGACCCCCGGGCAACCAAGCTGAAATCACTCACTAGCCGCTTGGGTAGACCGGACCTCCGCCGGGAACCCAGCTAGCAGCATGCGGTTGACCGGGCCTCTGCTGGAGCCCGAGCTGAACTAACTAGCTGAGAGCCCTGAAATCACGGTGTCCTTGAGATTTCTTGCTTGCTACTTTGTGCTGTACTGATAAGCTGTATTGCTGGCGTGTGTCTGGGTTTGTGACGGTCATTTTGTAAATAAACCTGTTTTATAAAAGATACTTTTGTGGCTATAAGTTATCCCTTTGTTCTAGGCTAAGGGTGATAGTCGCTGGGGGACCTCGGAGAAGGCCCGCCCCCAGGACTCGCTACCCCCTTAGTATTGAACCCGCGCAGAAGACCAGGTTGGCGGTCTTCCACTGAGATGAACCCCCCTGTCCTGGGACTCTCACCATTTAGTGCTCTGGGACAGCTGAGAACATGCCCAGGCAGCAGTGAGGGCAGGTCTAATAATGATTTTCTTTGCCAACAGTGCAGGATAGCCAGGCAATAGAGCCAAAGGTAACTAGAGATAAAACCTCAGATACAGCAGATAGCTGTAGTAGCTAGAGAAGCCAGAGAGAGGGGAGAAGAACTGGCTGCCATCTTGCCAAGGCAAGGAGGATGAGAAAGGACAGGGGAGACAGCACCATTCCTATCTGACAGAAGAGATACAGGACCACATAGGCTCCATGACGTAGCAGAAAGCGGGGTCAAAGAAAGTGACGCAGTACGAGACAAAGAACTTGCAGAGGGAGATCAGTACACACAGAAGTGCGGTATGTGGAACTCACAGTGAAGTAGGCGACGCCAAGTCGGTCCTGCAGCAGCATCTCAAAGGACTCAGCCCAGCCAGCTACAGATTGCCCCAAGGGATGAGTGACACTTTGGGTGCTTGGCAGACTGTTCACGCTGTTATTACTGCCCCGGGCCCCAGAGCTGCTTAACTCTGTGAAACAGAGAGAGATTTCAGATCCTTTCCAGGCCCAATAGCTGGAGTGATGCTTTGAGTCAAGGTTTGCCCAGCTTGGCACTGCCTAAAGCCAGGGCCAGCATAAAACGTTTTGCTGCCTGAGGTGATGGACAAGATGCCCCACTCCCAATTCCATGTACAGATGCCAACTGGACTGGCAGTTGAATCTTCCTTCAGCAGTGGCAATGGGACAGCATCCTGCACCGCACCTGGGGGAAGCAGGTTAGCTTAAGGGCTGGCAGAGCTGGCATTCACGGCTCTCTGTCTTCCAGCATTCACCACCTGAGGCAGCTGCCTCCCTCTGCCTAATGGTAGGGCTGGCCCTGCCCATGTCCTGCACCAGATCATGCCGATAAGTATGATCTGTCTGTGTCCTGAATTCAACCCCAACCAAGCATCCTGGGATATTTTGGGCCAAATTTGCTTCACCATCTAGAAGCAGAACACTGATTTATTTATTTATTTATTTATTTATTTATTATATTTATTCACCGCCCATCAGCCAAAAAGGCTCCCTGGGCAGTTTCCAAAACACAACACAAACATAACAACTGTTTTGTGTAGTTCAACGTGCCAAACTGAGCAGGGCCGGTGCTACCATTAGGCCAACTAGGCGGCTGCCTAGGGCGCCGGGCTAAAGGGGGCGCCAGGAGCATAGGGCTGGAGGGAGGAAGGGCTCAAGTGGGAAGGGGGGGCGCTAAATATCTGATCTTGCCTAGGGCACCAAACTGCCTTGCACCGGCCCTGAAACTGAGTTACAGTGAGCTGTGTGACCATGCATTTCTGTGCCTTATTGAGTTGAGCAACCTTCACACCCTCCACACGTCCTGTTAGCCAACAAATCCTGCTGCCATAAGCAGGCCTTTGACCCCAGAACTCCAACACCACTCCCTAAGACCACTCCCCAAGACAACACCACTCCCCAAGACTCCCCACTCCCTACTTACCCCCATCTGACACAGCCAGGCCCTGCAAAAGAAGGATGAGAGTAGTCAAAGCATTCTTTGGGATATGGACAAAACTCAGCAGGAGCAGTACCCAGGATGGATATAGGCTCTGCTCCAGTGTCAGACACCTTCATGGGGCATTTTGGCTACCCACAGATGCAAGTACTGGGCAACCACCATCTGTTATCACAGGGGTTCTCAACCGGGGGGGAATTTTAGGGCTTCAGGGGGGGAATTGGGACCACAGGCTCAAACTGTTGGAATACTGATCTTTCTACAAATTACAATTCTACAGATTGTACATAATCTACAGGACATCACACCTTATTGTATGGCACAGATTAAGTCAGACAATCTTGGAAAGGGGGGAATGACATTCTGACATATGGTGAAAAGGGTGCATGGGGCAAAAAAACGTTGAGAACCACTGTGCTATCACAAAGGTCTCGGCCTCAGGAAAAGTGCCAAGCTGTGCCTCATCCCATCTCCCATGCTACCATGAAGGTCTGCTGTAGTCAGAACCTCCTCCTGCGAGCAATGTAAGATGAATGGGAGGAGAGCAACTATGCCTTTGGTAGGCAAGAACAGGGTCAGGGCCGGCGTCAAGGATAGGCACAGCAGGGCACTTGCCGAGGGTCCAAACCCCAGTGACAAGAGCCTCCTAGACGTGCCTCTTCTCTTCACCACTGCAGCCTATTTGTTCACCTTCCTCTTGCTCTGGCCCAGGCAACGGTGGTGGTGGTGAGAAGGAGAAGCAGGAGATGCTGCTGCTGCGGCCCTGCCTACTTGCTCACTGGCTCCCCTGCCTGTCAAGCAAGCAAATGGTTTGCACTGGCTACCAGTTGCTTGCCGAGCCGAATTCAAGGTGTTGGTTTTGACCTTTAAAACCCTATACGGCTCTGGTCCAGTTTATCTCAAGGAGCGTCTCCAGCAACACCAAGTGGGCCGCTCAACAAGATCTGCCACGGATGGCCTTCTCCTTGTCCCTTCAGCCAGAGCAGCTAGACTGGTGGGGACGAGGAAGAGGGCCTTTTCTGTGGCGGCCCCCGTACTGTGGAACTCTCTCCCGAGTGACCTCCGCCATGCCCCCTCTCTGATGAGCTTCCGTCACTCATTAAAAACCTGGTTGTTCAGGCGGGAATATGGGGTGGGTTAAGATTTTAAAATTTTTATATTGTTTTAATGTATTTTATTGTATTTATGTATTTTATTGTGTGTACATCGCCCAGGGTGGCCGGTTGCCGGCCAGATGGGCGATAAATAAATATTAATAATAAATAATAAAATAATAAATAAATGATGAGAAATTGGATGCGGAACAATGGCAGCTGCTGGTAACGATGGTGGACTTACTGAGGGAGGGGGCCCATTGAAGGTGTCTTGCCCAAGGGCCCTCAAAAACCTGGAGCCAGCAGTGAACAGGGTCCCCACCTCATCTCAGCTGCCTTTGGGGGAAAGTAAACCGCAGACTTTGTTTAGCCCATATTCCCAGGTCCACCTCAGGCAGAATTACCCGGGTTCAATGGCACCCATAGCTCCAAATTACTCTCTAGTACAAGGATAGTACCCAAAGGTCATAGACAAGAAATAGAGTCTCTTATGATCACAAGGAAAGTTCAGATATGACCCAGAGATCAACCTTGTCAGAGTGCCACACAACCTAGTCAAACAAATCACATACTGCTTGGTGTGACAGTGCTGGTGAATGTCATTTGCCCAAGTCACCATGCCGGTATGAACAAGCTTCCTAATATTAGAACCTCGGTCTGGGTATTTCAGGTCACACACAGAACTGAAAAGGACCAATGAAAACCATGTGATGGGACATCTCTGGCACTTTGGCCCTTCTAACGCAGGAGTGTCGAACGAACCTCTTTCGGACTGAGAGCTGAATTCAATCTTTGAGAGACTGTATTCCGATGGTGGGTGGAGCCAAAACTAAAGGGTGGGCCCCCAAAATACCAGCATATTTTAGCTTAAAGCTCTGACTGCCAGTAACTAAGTCTTAGGAGAGCCAGTGTGGCATAGTGGTGAGACTGTTGGTCTGGGACTCGGGAGATCTGGGTTCTTCTATTCCCTGCTCGGCCATGAAGCTCACTGGGTGACTTTGGGCCAGTCACTGACTCTCAGCCTAACCTACCTCACAGGGTTGTTGTGAGGATAAAGTGGAGAGGAGGAGGAGGATTATGTAAGCCGCCTTGGGTTCCTTGCAGGGAAAAAAAAGGCAGGGTATACATTAATTAATTAATTAATTAAATTAGGAGAGGCATTTCGACCTTTCAGAATGGGGGGGGGGATTACACAAAAGCCAGGAAACCACCCAACAACTGGTGACTGGGTGAAATGGGGTGGGGCCAGAGGGAGGGGTGTGTGGCCATCTGTGGTACACCAGAGGACTGGATCGGGGCCCTAGGTGGGCCAGATTTGGCTCATGGGCCTCAGGTCCCCATCCCCGTTCTATCATGAATGGAGAAACAACTCCCCATCCTGGAGCATGAGCAGCCACTCCTTGCCGAAAGCCCACAGCTGGCTCTACTACCACAGGGCAGAACCTGACCTAATGTTACATTGTGGGGGGGAAACCTCCGGGACACACAGCCTCTGAGGTATCTATCTGAGATCTTTATTATGATTGGCACTACAGGGTAGGACTTCATGTTGTTCATGAACCCCACTGGCAGAGATTAGATCTCCAAAGGTCCTACAAGGTGATCCCCCATAGGAATTAATTGGGTCTCGCCTCCTTCCCATCCAGTGCAACCAATGGCAACACCCACTTTCCAAGCAACCAATCAGGCTAAACAGGGTCCTGAAATTCCACATTACAGGGATCCCCACACAACCATCTGCCCTCTCCCCGCAAATCTAACCTGCAACTCTGGGCCTTGTTGTCGTCGTTCTTTGCTCACGGGCGTCAGTGTAGGGTTCCTGCACATCATTTTTGTCAGCCTCCAACTAATCTGACTACAGCCCTGCCTTCTTGCCTTTGGTGGCTGCCAGTCATGCTGAGTTGTGCAACGCAGTATCAGAGGCTCTCACACCAGCCCTGTTCTTTCTGTGCTCACGGCAGATCGCTCAGTGCAAGCAGGAGTCTCTGAAAGGCACTGTGATTTCACAGGCCACAGAAACCCCCTCACGCTCAACGTGACAAGAACAATCCCTGGGGGGAGTCACTCGAGGACCCTACACAGACCAGCTGCACACAAAGCACTCTCAGTGTCCTCTCTCACAAGTTACAAAGAATGGGGTGGGACAAGGAGGTTAACTGTAACCCGGCAGTGCCGGCACAAAGAACATGACAATCTTCCCCACTACAGCAATGTTACAGCTGAGTGTAACGCTTTGCGCTAATCTTCCCAGATCTCGGTATCCATGCAAGGGAAAGGCAGGCACCCTGAGAGTTGCTGGCCTGGAGGTCCTGCAAGAAGAAAGCCAGTGAACACTGTGTTCTTCCTGGACAAGCAACCACCCCAACCTCCAAATGCCAAGATCAGATCTTGGAAAGGCTGCTTTCTTGGAGCATCCTTTATCCAGGGACAGAAGAAGCAGAAAGAACCTTTCCCTCAGGCTTGGTGCTGTGTGGCCCCTGACCTTGCCCCCCCCCCCCCCCAGTAGCAGCTGTAAGTGTACTCACTCACCATTCGGCCATTTTGGACGCCCAGGTGTTTGGGTTTTCCCAGCATGCCTCGTGCTGCTGTCACAGGTAGTCCCTGAAACCCAGGACCATCAGCCCAGGAGAAGCCCCTCCCTGAGGCTGCAGCACAGTCCTCAGAGCATCCCCGGCTTGGAGAGAAAGAAGGAGTGCAGCTGCCTGCCACGCTCACAGTGCTGCACTCACTACCTCTTTTCTCTACCACAGGAAGTGTCACTATGGAAACCAAAACCACAGCTTAAAATGGGGTTTGAGAGACTCCCTCCTCCTGAGAAAGCTCAGCCCCACAGACACCTACAGACCAGGGCTCTGTAAGCTGTCCAAGGCTAGAGCAAAGCTTTCCCTAAAGGATTCTGTCACTGCATCATCTTCTTGATCGGGAACCCAGAGCATCAGGAGCTGAAGCCAAACAAATGTCTTGGCACCCACCACAAGGAGCCCTCAGGGGAAGGAACTGAACAGATGCAAGCAAGGTAGCAGGGCATGCTCAAGCAGAAATGCTGCAGGAGAAAGAGAGCCGGAAAAACAAAAACAGGCTGATGGGGACACAGCCTGTCAGCACAGGAAAGTGAAACTGTCTTAGGAGATCACTTCAGGAACACTGGGAAAGTGAATCAGTATCACCGCTGTAGCAATGAAGCAAAAGGGATACCAATTAACAAAGAAAGTCTGCTGGAACAAAGTTGAGGGCCCTTGTGTCTGTATGGGGCCTCTCTAGGCCAGCTAGATGACAGATGTAATGCCCAGTGTGACATTGTTTGCTGTGATGCTGGGTTTTCTTGCTTCTTTGTTATATTTTTATTCCCCCACCCCTCCTCCATGGTATCATACATGGTTTCCTCCCCCACCCTCATTTATCCTCACAACAACCCTGTGAGGTAGGTTAGGCTGCAAGAGAGTGACAGGCCCAAAATCACCCAATAAAGTTCTTGGTGAGCAGGCCTTTGAACCTGGTCCTCCTTGGTCCTATTCCAGGGATAGGCATTGTTTTGGACTACAATTCCCATAATCTCTGACCATTGACAGGCCTGTGGCTTACGCTGGCTCAGCTTGTCTGAGCGTGGAAAGCTAAGCAGGGTCAGGCCTGGTTATTACTTGGATGGGAGACCCCTCCTCTAGTTTCCTGCATTGAGCACGGGGTTGGACTCGATAGTCTTGTAGGCTCCTTCCAACTCTATGATCTATGAATCTATGACCTTGATGACTGGGGCTTATGGGAGTTGTAGTCCAAAACATCTGGAGGGTGCCAAGTCACCTAACCCACTAGTCCAAAATTCTAACCCAGCCTTCCCCAACCTGGTGCCCTTCAGATGCACTGGACTGCAACTCCCATCATTCCTACCCAGCATGGCTGGGAATGATGGGAGTTGTAGTCCAGTGCATCGGGAGGGTGCCAAGTTGGGAGAAGGCTGCTCTAACCACTATAACACATTGTCATTGGGAAAGATGGCAGCCTTTGAGCCAGATTTGACACCTGGTGCAACTTGGCCTCTGTGATACAGTAATACCTTGGATTACAAGTAACTTGGTTTGAGAGCGTTTTGCAAGACAAGCAAAATTTTTAATATTTATTTATTTATTTATTTATTTTTAAACTTGATATACAAGCGTTGTCTTGCAATACAAGTACTGTAGTACGGCTTAAATTAAAAATCTCTGTACAAATTTTTTTTGGGGGGTTTCGTTTTGATATAAGAGTGTTTTGGATTACAAGCACCTTTCCGGAACGAATGATGCTCTCAATCCAAGGCATGACTGTACTGTAAATTTTAATCAAGGTGTGGTTTGTTTGTTTTTTAAAGGTTGCACACAGTTTTACTTGTGATGAGCCTCTGTGCATACTTCATATATGTGTGTTATTGTACTGCTATCTTAAGCACTTTCTGGAAAGATAAAGGACCTCGGCCAGTCTGCCTCTTGAGGGTACGTTTCAGGAAGCCCATTCATTCCTTAGGCCCAAGCACACGTGCTCCATAGCTGTGAAGCAGCCTGTTTCTGCTAAGTGATGCCAACAGCATTATAGAACTTGGGCAGATTCTTCTAGTGCTCATCGGCCTAGTTTTTGGAGAATATAGTGATCCCCAAGAATATAACAGTTGGACATCCCTGATCCAATGCAAGGCTGTGAGTATGAATGAGCACACCGGAATATGCTGCAGATCCTAGCATGCCATGCAAACACAGTGTTACTCCCCATCGGGGGATAATACAGGTGGCACTATAGGTAACATTGGAGGAGGGAATCCACATGGGAGGTTATTGTGTTGCAGACAGTCTCAGGATTGCCTGCAAAGATGTGTAGTTAGTGCTTTCTGTGGAGGTGGATGGGTGTGTGTTTTTAATTGTTAAAAATCTAAAACCAAATTAACCACATGCAGCCATAGTTTATCATACAGCCATACAGAATATCGTCCTTGTTTTTCTGTCAGTTCCGTCAGTCAGGTGATGGATTCTAGGTTCTATGGACTGCAAGAGGCAGTCATGAAAAATCCACTACATTTATGGCATATTTGCTTCCTGTGGTCATTTATAACGGGGAGTTCCCAACAGGCAACAAAAAGCCAGTGCTTGTGTCTCCACCAGCAGAGGCAGGCTCAAGATATCACTGTTGCTATTAATCTTACCCGGGTGTATGGACTTTGGAACCAAGGGCAGTGATGGAGGGAAAGTGAGGGGACAAAGGCAGGAGGAGAATCAGTGGGCAGAGCAAAACACCAACTGCCTTTGTCCATCCATTGCAACAGCACAGCTGCCTGTGCCTAGGCTCCTTGAAGAAGACTGTGGGGCCACATGGGTTGTATATTAATTTATGGGTGCCTTCATAAACATGCCATGACTGCAGCCTAAGATGGACTCTGTGACAGCAAGGCTTATGCTCTTAGCCCACATACCCCATGCTTTCCTGTCACATCTGCTGTGCAATCAATGTGCCTTTAACTTGCCACTGAATGTGCCCACTCTTCTAGATCACTTAATGCAAGTGGAGCAAGAAGCAGTAGAAATGGATTCACTAACAATGTGTCTGCATTTTTCCAGGTTTGGACAATGATTGTGGGTGGTTCTTTCCCACTTGGCTGTGTGTTGCATCTATATATAGTACTTCAGCAAGCACTTAGTATTCATGCCTGACATTCCAGCAAATGTTTAGGTTACATACTGCATTCATTTTTAGTACTGCAGCAATCAAGGCATATTTTTCAGATTTTATGTCCATTATCTTTAGTTCTCATTGGGTTGGATCCAGGATCTGCCTTCTGCAAGAGGGAGGGACCTTCCATGAGAGGAAGGAAGGATTCCATTTGTCTAAGGTCCCTCTGTCTGGTTTTTGGAGATCCCTTTCCTACACACACATCACAGCTCATCCCATTCAGCAGGGTCTCCTGATCCTCTGTGTAGCATTTTCACAGGGCTGGAGGGGCTGCCGTGGGACGGAGGGAGCAGGGAAGTCCACTTCTGCCAACTCAGTTGATCTAGCTTAAATCTGGATCCAACCCATATTGTTAACTTGGAGGCTATTTTCCACAGAACATCAGATTGTGTGTGTGTGTGTGTGTATACCACCTTCTCAGTGTACCTCATGCATCTAAATAAATAGGTTGTTGCCTCCAAAGGCACAATATAGGTCTTTGCACACATGATGGGAGATTTGTGCAGTGATTGTTATGCACAATGGCACCAGTTGTGCCATAACTGTTCAATTTCCAGAGAGGTAACCATGCAGGGCTGGTTGAAGATATTCTGCATTGTCAGAGGTGAAGGACACCGGTGGCACCTCTCCGCATTCCATGTACACAAGCTGACTGCTGACCAGATTGGCAGTTGAATCTAACTTCCAACGCTGACGATGGGACAGCATCCTCCATTGAAGCTGAGGGCAGCAGGGCAGCATAGGTGGTTCGGGCAGGCTGTGTGGCACACATAGTTCTGTCCATTCCCTTCCCCTCAGCATCTGCTGCCTGAAGAAGCTGCTTCAATCTACCTAATGGTAGGGCTGGCCCTGTAGCTGTGTTAGTCTGTTGCAGCAAAACAAAACAAAAAAACAACAACCACCACCCTAAAATAACTGCCTTTGTTGTAAGGGCTGTGCAGTGATTACCCACATGTTAGAAGGGAGTCTAGATCGGGGTGGGCAGAAAGTAGCTCTTCAGATGTTTGGGACTTCAACTCCCAGCCAGCACTCCAAATCATTGGCCATGCTGGCACAGCCATCTGGGAGTGTAAGTCCAAAACATACTGGAGATCTACTTTTTGCCCACCGCTGAACTAGAGGACTGACTCTGATTAGCACACCTAATTTCCACAGCATCTCAATCTGAGCTGGTGAGAAAATACAACTTCTCTCACCAGCCAATACCGAAAAGCGCAGGATACTATGTTAATGACAGCACCATCAGGGCACCTATTGTATGGTGCCTATATGACTTCACAGCCATTTTGTGAGTGCCACCCCACCCCCCCCCCCATTTCTTTTCCTTTTAAAAAAATGACAGAGGGAATGTGTTCCTTCTTTTATTCTGTTGAAGTTCATCTTCAAAGAAGAGGAAGAGGAGGAGGAGGAGAGGCTATCTTGCTTGCAGGACAGCTTCCTCTTCTCCAGCTGCAAGGCTCCCCGCCTTCTTCTTTTCTGCGGCTGGGGATGGAGACAATCACACTGTGGTTGCCAGCTTGCACATCGTAGGCAGTGTGAGCAAAAGATACATGCTTGGAATGCAGGTCACACCCTACTTGCCAGCATGGGATCATAGGCCAATGTGCTCCATGACAGCATAGGCCAAGTCAGGGGAAAGAGACAGTTTGAATTTCAGCAGAAAGGGCTGGCTGCTTTTGTTTGCTTTGCTTTGCTTTGCTTTTTTTTTTTTTTTTTTTGCACCCAGCTGGCAAGAAGAGAAAAGTTGGGGGTGGATCGTTGTTGCTTTTGGGGATTGGGCAGCTTGAAAGGCTAGCATTGCCTGTCTATGAACTCCCCCACCCTCGGTGCATATGTGTAAATATAGAATCATAGAATCATAGAAAAGTAAAGTTGGAAGGGGCCTACAAGGCCATTGAGTCCAACCCTCTGCTCAGTGCAGGAATCCAGGTCAAAGCATCTCCGACAGATGTCTGTCCAGCTGCACCTTGAATGCCTCCAGAGTGGGAGAGCCCACACCACCTCCCTAGGTAGTTGATTCCATTATTGCTCTGACAGTCAGGAATTTTTTCCTGATGTTTAGGTGGAATCTAGGTTCCTGTAACTTGAGCCCATTATTCCGTGTCCTGCAAACTGGGATGATCGAGAAGAGATCCTGGCCCTCCTCTGTGTGACATCCCTTCAAATACTGGAAGAGTGCGATCATATCTCCCCTCAGTCTCCTCTTCTGAAGGCTAAACATGCCCAGTTCTTTCAGTCTCTCCTCATAGGGTCTTGTTTCCAGTCCCTTTATCATTCTTGTTGCCCTCCTCTGAACCCTCTCCAGTTTGTCTATGTCCTTCTTAAAGTGAGGTGCCCAGAACTGGACGCAGTACTCAAGATGAGGCCTAACCAGTGCCGAGTAAAGGGGAATTATCACTTCCCGTGATTTGGAAGCTATACTTCTATTAATGCAGCCCAAAATTGCATTTGCCTTCTTTGCAGCCACATCGCATTGCTGGCTCATATTCAGTTTGTGATCTACCACAATTCCAAGATCCTTCTCACTTGTAGTATTGTTGAGCCAAGTGTCTCCCATTCTGTAACTCTGCATTTGGTTTCCTCTTCCTAGGTGCAGCACTTGGCATTTATCCCTATTAAATTTCATTCTGTTGTTTTCGGCCCAGCACTCCAGCCTATCAAGGTCACTTTGAATTTGGTTTCTGTCTTCCAGAGTATTAGCTGTTCCACCCAACTTTGTGTCATCTGCAAATTTGATAAGCATTCCTTGTACCTCCTGATCCAGGTCATTAATAAAAATGTTGAAGAGCACCGGGCCCAGGACCGAGCCCTGTGGTACCCCGCTCGTTACCTCTCCCCAGTTTGAGAAGGAACCATTGATAAGCACTCTTTGAATCAGATTCTGTAGCCAATTGTGGATCCACCTGATAGTTGTTCCATCTAGCCCACTCTTAGCTAGCTTACTAATCAGGATATCATGAGGCCCTTTGTCGAAAGCTTTGCTGAAGTCCAGATATATAATGTCCACAGCATTCCCACAGTCCACAAGGGAGGTTACCCGATCAAAAAATGAGATCAGATTAGTCTGACAGGATTTGTTCCTGACAAATCCATGCTGGCTTCTAGTAATCCCTGCATTGTTTTCAAGGTGCTTGCAGACTGACTTCTTTATAATCTGCTCAAAAATCTTCCCGGGGATTGATGTCAGACTGACTGGCCTATAGTTCCCAGGTTCCTCCTTCTTGCCCTTTTTGAAGATGGGAACAACATTTGCCCTCCTCCAGTCTTCTGGCACTTCACCTGTCCTCCATGATTTCTCAAAGATAATAGACAGTGGTTCTGAGAGTTCTTCTGCCAGTTCCTTTATTACTCTAGGATGCAGCTCATCAGACCCTGGAGATTTAAACTCATTCAGAGCAATCAGGTGCTCCTTGACCATTTGCCTATCAATCTCAAGCTGCAATCCTGCCCCTTCAGTTTGCACTTCAGGTTTGCCAGGGGGGTCATAGACCCTCTTTTGGGAGAAGACTGAGCCGAAGTAGGAATTGAACACTTCTGCCTTTTCTTTGTCTTCTGTGCTTTCTCTTCACTGGGAAAGTGACAGTGTAAAATGCTGCCCAAGAACATCCTTCCTGTGTCTCTGTGTGTGAAATTGCTGCAGTGCTCAATTTATGCGGGGCCACATGATGCCAGCATCCCTAACCTTTGTGTTGCCCCACTCCTGCTACTGCTTTAGAAGGCTCAGGTGGCATGATTTGGCTCTCCTACCTCTATTCAACCCCCCCCCCCCCCGTGGCCTCTGGATCTCTCTGCCAAGTCTCTCTATGGCTAAGTCAAGCGCCTGACTGAGGAAACCAGTTTGTTCTCCAGCACCGCATTGCTTTATTTACTAAAAGCAAAATCCTTTTTGTTCCAGCAGGCCTTTGGGAATAGTCTGGACCTCTGAGAATGCGATGGATTGCACTGTTTATATTGTTGTGGCTGTTTTTAACTTTGATATTTTGTATAATTTTAATGTTATAGTTGATTTAATTATATTTTAAACTTTTGTAAAAGTGGGCAAAAAGCCAGCTATTTATATGTTTTAATTGTACAAATTTATATGTTTAAAACTATTTATATGTTTACAATTTTTACATATAAAACAAATTTATATGCTTAAAACTATTTATATATTTTAATTGTACAAATTTTAATGTTGTAAAGCCGCCATGAGTCCCAGTACTGGGGGAAAGGTGGGATATAAATAAATATAATTGTAATATAATAATTAACCAGGCTTTAAGAAGTACAGTTGCTGTCTCCAGAGCAAGGCAGAGAGAAACACAAATTAGTTAAGAAGAGCCAGTATGGTGTAGCGGTTACAGTGCCAGACTAGGACTGGGAAGATCTGGATTCAAATCCCCATTTAGCCATGAAGCTTAATGGGTGAGTGGGACAGATGTTGCCTCCCAACCTAGCCTACCTCACAGAGTTGTGTTCTGTAAGGATAAAATGGGTGGTGGCAGGGGGCCACGTGCACTAACTTGAGCTCCTTGGAGGAAAGGTGGGATATAGATATACGGAATTAATTAACAGTTACTCTCCTGAACATACTTTAACTACTCAGCATAGCTGGAATCAGGGGTGGTGCTAGGTACTGAAAAGATCCAGGGCTCAGGCCCACAGAACAATTTTTTTTTTTGTTGCACAAATGTGTATATGCTAATTTACATATGCTCAGGGCTCTCCAACCTTGGGTCCCCAGATGTTGCTGGACTACAGCTCCCAGAATCCCTTGCCATTAGCCATGCTGGCTGGGTATGCTGGGAGCTGTAGACCAGCAACATCTGGGGACCCAAGGTTGGAAAGCCCTGCTCTAAAATATCTCTGTGTGTGTGTGTGTGTGTGTGTGTGTCTTTAAAGGACCATGTCTCCTAAGGACACCCCTATTTGTAAAACAGGATGCATGGGCAGGGAAGAGGAGGGCATTTGATTTCAGGGGGAAAAAAACTCAGGCAGAAAGATTCGGTGGTGGGGGCAGCAGGAGGTGAAACAGGTGTGGGCAAAAAGCCAGCTAATCCAGGGAGATCACATGTAACAGAGATTTATTTCAGCAAGGGCCCATGGACAGCAGGGTGGTGGGGCAGATGGCCTCCCAGAGATTCAGGGCTCCAAATGAAAGATTTGGGGCTTCAGCCCATGTGGGCCACCCCCTGACATTGCCTCTGGCCTAAACGGCTGTGCCGAGCCTTACAGAACTCCAGAGTAAAGTTGGATACCACACTGGTATTGATTTGCACTCAAGGCAGGGCACAAAGGCCAAATCGTGGGGTGTATCCAATGTAAACTGGAATTCACTTCCACAAGATGCAGTGATGGCCACTAATCTGAATGGTTTTAAAAGGGGATTGGACAAATTCATGGAGGAGAAGGCTGCTAGTCCTGATGGCTATATGCTACTTCCAGTATCAGAGGCAGTATGCCTATGTACACCAGCTGCTAGGAAACACAAACGGGGTGGTGGGTGCTGTTGCACTCATGTGCTGCCTTTGGGATCCCGTGGGCAGCTGGTTGGCCACTGTGTGGACAGAATGCTGGACTAGATGGACCCTTGGTCTGATCCAGCAGGGCTCTTTGTGTTCTTAATGTTAGTGCTACTTAGAACAGACCCACTGAAATGAATGGGATGTAACATTGGATATATAACCCATTATATGTCTGTGAGATGCAGCTGCCGCGGTGCTCCGCATTCTCACGACACACGAGCACGCTGCAGCAAGACGAGAGAGCCCTGCCACATTAGCTCCCTCCCGCCTCCTCTTGCTTTTCATTTCCATGGCGACAGGGGCAGGAAGTAAACGAAAAAAAATCTGACTTCATCTCCCCAGGCGGCACCGCATGAGACTCCGGAGAATCTCTCGCTGCGGCCCAAGTCGCCTTGCTGTGCGCACTGCATATTTGGGCAAGTCTCAAGAAAGAGGTGTGGGGGGGGGGTCTTGCACGGGTGGTGGGCCGGGGCCGAGCCACGGTCTCCAGCTCTTCTTAAGGACCTGGGAAACATGCTGGAAGCAGCCTTAGGAAAGGGTGGGAAGTTGCTCTGCCGCAAACCGTCCCCGCACGCACCCCTCCGCCTCAGCGCAGGAAGGAGGCATATGTAAGAAGAAGAGGAGGCAGCGGAGTTGGATGTCTGCTGATGAGCTCTTTGCGGTCACAAAGCTGCTAGTTCCTCAGATCGGTTGACCAGATGCCAAGGAGGACAGGGCTTCTTCTGTAGTTTTTAACAATTGGAGAGAAAATGTCAGATGATGCAGCTTTTCTCAGCCAGGCGAGAGAGACAAGCTTCACCTGGTGGTGGCATTCCCTTTTCTGCACATTTATTAAAGTGCAGGATCCCTGTCCTTCTGCATGTCTGATCACCCTAGGGCAGGTGTTGGGAACCTCTTGTGGTTCCAATATGGCCTTGGGGGGGGGGAGGCTTTCCCCCAAGCACCAATTATTTTGTGGTTTCCCGGCTTTTCTGCAGTTTCCCCTGCCATTTCTTAGAAAGGGGGGGGGGGCTGCACGAAAGCCAGGAAACCACCAAACATCAGTGGTTGGGGGGAAAGGGATTGTGGCCTTCTGGGGCACCCCAGAGGCCAGACTGGGACCCCAGGCAGACTGGACTTGACTCCTGGGCCTGAGGTTCCCCACCCCTGGTCTAGCCCGTGGAACCATTTGCCAGTCCTTCAGGTGCCACAAGTGTTGCTTTTGCTGCCGCAGACTAACAGAGCTACCCTCTTGAAATGGCGGCTTACAAAGTGGGTTGAAGAAGGACTGGCCACAAGCAAACAAAAAAAGCATTCCCCATATTCCGAGCAGCCATTAGAATGCATTGAGTTGGGTGGGATCCATTCTCTGTCGTTCTGTTGTTCAGGGCGGCTGCAGTAGAGCCAGGGAAGCCCCCTGTGCTGCCTTCCACTTTGCTATACTTCCCCTCCCTTCAGATCAGGATTGAGTTCTGGACTCTTCATCGACTAAAGATGGGCATTAGGTAATAGTTCCATGGCTTCCAGGATATTTTTTTTTTTAAATATATATTTTTTGCAGGTTAAATAAATGACATACCATACAGTTTGTGGAGGAGCGCTATGGAAACATTACCGCTATGTGACTGCATGCATCAACATTCAGACTGCAGATGGCTAGACAAAGTTTAAAAATACAATTGTTTGCAGCATGTTCACGTGATCTTGAACTAGTCTCCGCACGTGGAGGTAATCTGCCTGTTGGTTTCAAAGATCTGAGACTGACAAACCTGGAAACTGGCCAGAGAGGTGACCCTCTGTTCCCCCGTATTCTCTTTCTCTGGTTGTAACGGTAGCCATGGCTATGCAAGAGCACCTGCGAGTGAAGGAACATCACCGCCGTCCCATAACAGCTCTTGGCTACCATACAGCTCGACGGGAGTGCCTCACCGGCTTTGAAGGTGAGTCCTAGCTGGAAAGATTCCCAAACACAAACCAAGAGTGGGGGAAAGTATATATGTATACTATAGAGTAGCGGCACACCTTGATAGTGATCACCTCCCACTGGAGTTTTCCTTAGATAACTTCAGTTTCCCTAAGCCAGAAATAAATCCTTATCTACCAACCGACTCCCCCACCTTAACTATTGCCAATAAGATCAATGGTCCCCTAAATCGAGTAAGATCTTTAGTATGCTAATTAATTCTCCCTGCTTAATGGATGCCTTGAAGTCAATAATTACCACCACATAGTGGTGAGGGAATTTCAGCTTTTGAATTGATCACACAAATTTTATATTCTTCTCTATCAATACCAGCTAGCATAATGCCATGCCCTAGACCCTCAGGGAATAAATGGTTTGACTGGGAATGCGTTAAATCTCGGCGATTAGTCCAACATGCATATACAACATATCGCACAAGCAATGAAAAGCAATTCCCACATTCTTATTTCGAGCTTAAGAAAGTGTACAAGAAACTTTTACGCCGTAAAAAGAATGAAGCCACTCATGAAGCATGGCAAATGTTGATAGCGGCATCGGTAACTCACAGCAGTAAACTGTTTTGGCAGCTAATATCACGAGTCTTAAGTAATAGCTCCGAGAATCCAGTGTGCCATATTCCAGCTAATGTCTGGGAGAACCATTTTCGAGCTGTTTTCAGTGACAGTGGTCCTCAAAATTCCCTCCCTTGTCTACCTCCAGGAGTGCCTGAATGGCAACCAGTTGACCCTGTCACTGTGGAGGGTTTAATCCTCCAGCTTAAGAAAGGGAAGGCCGCGGGCCCTGATGGTATTCCTGCTGAGTTACTTCAAAGTAATATTAGTTGGTGGTCTCTGATGTTGGCTTCTGTATTCTCCTTGATAAACCAATCAGGCATCATTCCAGTAGCTTGGCTGAAAGCCTTTATTATTCCAATATTTAAACATGGTTCTAGAGCAGATCCATCTAACTACCGGCCCATTAGCTTACTATCGATAGTAGGGAAGGTCTATGCCAGCTACCTAGGCCTCAAATTGAAAGCCTGGATACATGAGCACGACCTGTTGGGAAAAGAGCAGATTGGTTTCAAATCTGGGTCTTCCACCCTTGATCACTGCCTGGTCTTGGCCCATTTGGCCTACAAATATTCTTCCCTTAAAGGCGGCAAACTATTCGCAGCCTTTATTGATTTAAAAGCTGCATTTGATTCCATACCCCGTATACACCTCTGGCATAAACTTGACCATCTCTCCATCGATAAAAGACTTCTGTTTCTGATTCAGTCCTTGCACTTTAGCACTTCTGCATGAGTCCGTTGTAACCCACAAGGTCCTCTTACCAGTGAAATTGAAATGTCCCGTGGTGTTAAACAAGGCTGCGTGTTGGCTCCTATTTTGTTCAACCTATATTTGGCAGATCTTCCGCAAATGTTGGAGCCATTGCCCTCCCATCCGCCTAAGATTGGTTCTACAAGAATCTCTCTTCTGCAGTACGCAGATGACGCAGTTTTGATTTCACAGACCAGTTTGGGCCTTAAGAGACTGCTGCGCGGTTTCTCTAATTATTGTACTGAAAACCTCCTTACAATTAATCACAAAAAGTCTAAAGTATTGGTCTTTTCTAAGTGTAAGGTCAGACTATCTTGGTCTATGGGAGGCTCTAGAATTGAGCAAGTGGACACTTTCAAATATCTGGGCATATGGTTCCACAAAACTATCTCATGGAACGTCCAGAGGAAGTGCGCCAAGTCTAAAGCAGAGTCAAATGTGGGTGCAATAACCCGCTTCTTTTTTTCTAGGGGTGGGAAATTCCTTCCAGCAGCTGTCCAGGTTTTTAAAGCAAAAATTGTCTCTCAGATACTATATGGGGCCCCGTTGTGGTTCCCAGGCTCTAAATGCTCACTTGAGGGCATTCAATCACTCTTTCTTAGGGTATTATTTGGTGTCCCCAGATGTGTATCTGGAGCTGCATTAAAATTGGAAGCTGGACTGCACTCGATAAACTGCCTAGCTTGGATTCAAGTCATCCACTTTTGGCTTCGCTGCAGACTGGCACTCCCGATAGACTCTTTGGTTTATACGATCTGGTCGGACTCTTTTGAATCCCCCTGGTCAAAGGCCGTGATAAATAAAATCATCTCGGTAGGGCTTTCACCAGATATGTTATTATCTAGTGAATTAGTTAGTGCTAAATCAATTGTGAAACAGAGGTTGTTGGACATTGATTTACAAGAATTACAGGGAGCTGCCAGGGGCCCCTGCTCTCCTCTATCCTTGGGTCTGCCAGCTTTTTTTTAGCAAGGAGGGGCTGCCTTATCTATGCTGGCTGACGATTCCCAAATTTAGGAGAGCATTCTCATTAGCAAGATTTAATGCTCTCCCTTCTAAATTGCTGGATGGCAGCTATAACAGAATTCCACTTTTTGAAAGATGCTGCCCATGCAATAACTTTGAGGTAGAATCCATACAGCATGTTTTACTTTCCTGCAGCTTCTACCATAGGGCCAGGAAAGACCTGGTCTACCCTATTCTACGGCCTTTTCCTGGGCACCCTACGGAATTTTTAATAACTTTATTACTCAGCAGCTCTGATAAGTTAATCACTGAGCAAGTGGCCAAATTTCTGAATCAGGCTATCTTTACCAGATTATGTTTGACTTCCCGTTTTCACGTGTCTAATTAACTGAGCTGTTTGTTTGTACTATATTGTGTGAGGAATGGTCTATTGACTGTAATAAAGATTGTGTGTATATATATACCCCGACAGACCAAATAGAATAATGATAAGAGTCAAAGGTATGCAAATTCTACCACAGCATCTAATAGATTTGCACAATGAATTACAAATACTGAGCGTAACAATTAATTTTAAAATATGGGTATACTACCCCAAAATTAAAAACACACAATGATAAACAATAAGAAACAATATTCAAATCAAATGCTCATACATAACAAATTCCATTAGAGCACAGCACATACTCCATAAAAGAGACATCATAACATGATCATTATGTAATCCAGAAACAGAAAATGATGATATATTAAATTCAGTGGATTCCTGGCTGGAAGCTCATAAATTAGACAACAGCAACGATATACATTAGTCTTCTCAAAAAAGCCAGATGCATTTCGGCCAATAGGCCGCCTTCAGTGGCTTAAATCAAAATGAAAAACAATATTTTTAAAAAATAACATATCCGATATTATACATTATTAGAATTGGTTATCTAGTTTGTTGTTGTTTCTTAATGTTTATAATTGTGTTGTTTAATTTTTGGGTAGTATACCCATATTTTAAAACTAATTGTTGTGCTCAGTATTTGTAATTCATTGTGCAAATCTATTAGATGTTGTGGTAGAATTTACATGCCTTTGATTCTTTTGATTATTAAGATTCCCAAAGAACAATGCTTAAATCCACATTAGCGAGATCCCTTTATCCGGCCCAACTCAAAGGTCGCAAAATACTGTGCAAGCTTGAGCTCTTCGGAACTCTTCCTCAGGCGAGCGAGACGGTAAACCAAGCAAGCAAAAAACGGGGTGGGGAGGTAAAGAGTGGCTGATGTTTAAGCCATGGAGGCTGCATTTGGTTCCAGTCTTAAGGTTGAAAGTGAGAGGGGTCAGCAGACATTCACACTACGCTGTACCATGTACTGAGATGGTTTCACCTGGGACTCTCCCAAGAGTTGCCGGGAAGAAGAAACAAACCAGCAATCGAAGGTCCCCCATTCTTGAAAATATAAAATTAAGCTGTTTACTCGAAACTGTTCCACCCTTAGGTGAACCACACAGATTCCATGGTAGGTGAATAAGGAAGTAGAGAGAAACTAGACCAGGCTTCCCCAACCCGGCGCCCTCCAGATGTGTTGGAGTACAACTTCCAGCATCCCCCAGCCAGCTGTGCTGAGAGTTGTAGTCCAACACATCTGGAGGGCGCCGGGTTGGGGAAGCCTGAACTAGACAGATTTTTTTTTTAAATTGACAAAGCTGGAGATTATTCATTCATTCATTCATTCTATTTATATGCTGCTTTTCCACCAAGGAAATGGTGCTCAAGATGGCATTCAGATGGTGTACTAGTTAAAAAAGAAAAGAAAAGTCATATAGAGGCCAAACTGGGTAATTTTACCCAGTGGTTGGGACTTGGAGGGAATGTACCCTCAGGAAAGGTAAGGGCATGTGTTTTGTTTTGTTTTTAGTTCTCTCTGAGCATTACTGCATTAAATTCTACTCCACTTCCACGCCTGCTTTATACATTTGTCCAAATCTTGGACAACTATGTCTCCACTGTATTAGTCATCATTTCCATCCCCAAAGCAGAGCACAGTCTAAAACACAAGTTTCCACATACAGTCATGCCTTGGATTGAGAGCATAATTCGTTCCGGAAACGTGTTTGTAATCCAAAACACTCTTATATCAAAACGAAATCCCCCCAAAAAAATTTGTACAGAGATTTTTAATTTAAGCCGTACTACAGTACTTGTATTGCAAGACATCGCTTGTATATCAAGTAAAAAAAAAATTAAATAAATATTTAAAAATTTGCTTGTCTTGCAAAACGCTCTCAAACCAATTTACTTGCAATCCAAGGTATTACTGTATATCGAGAGCCTGCTTCCTGCTCCATCCACACCTTTTCAGCATACGGTGCCATGTTGTCCAAATATTACCTCTGAATGCATGCTTCAGCTCATCAGGGAATGCCCTCAGTCAAAACCAGACAGTCCTTTCCTTGAGAATCTCTTTCTAAATACTGAGGGAAAATAACGGATTTCAGGTTCTTCCTGCCAAACCAACAGCCTGTCACGCTTCTTTCTCTGGTAGATGGAGTGATCAAATGGTGGGACATGGAGAGCGGGCGCATGTCCCTGTGCACCAAAGAGCATGCTGGCTGGGTCACCCACTTCCTGTCATGGGCACAAGCACGGCTCCTCTTCTCTGCCTCCAATGACAGCTCTGTGCTTGTGTGGGCTGCAGGTGGCACTGTGCTTGACCGGCTCCTGGTAAGAATCCCACCTCATTACATCCTGGGGTCAGGGGTTATTATTATTATTACTTCACAACATTTTTTCTAAAATTATATGTCATTGCATAGAATGGATCACACATGGTAGAGCAGCTTTCTCCAACCTGGTTTCCTCTAGGATGGCTAGCTGGGGGATGCTGGGAGTTGCAGTCCAACACATTTAGAGGGCGCCAGGTTGGGGAAGGCTGTTGTGGAGTGATCACGCCAGGCTCTTGTTTTTCAAGGAGCTCTCAAGCCACCAAGTAGCACACTTGGGATTTCTGGGGCGCTACAATTCCACCTTAGGTAGAGATCTGCCCTGCCAGGCCTCTTGATGTCTCTGCTATCTCAGCGGCATGGGGTTGCCATAAGGTGACCATTTTTTTCAAATTTAAAACCAGGACATTTATTTATTTATTTATTTATTTATTTTCTATACTGCCCCACAGCCGAAGCTCTCTGGGTGGTTCACAACAGTTTGTACATAAAAACAACAATAAAACATACAAAAAAAGATTAAAAACCAAATTAAAAAGCACAGTTTAAAATACAATGCAAAAGTTAATAAAACTAAGTCTACAGGTGACAATTCCCCCCCCCCCCGTGCTATTTTGAGCTCTTAACTATTGAATGCCTTGGCATAGAGGGAAGTCTTAACCTGGCGCCGAAATGATAGGTTGGCGCCAGGCGGGTCTCAGTGGGGAGCTTATTCCATAATTGGGGGGGCTACCACTGAGAAGGCCCTCCTCCTTGTTGCTACCAACCGAGCCTCTCTTGGAGGTGGCACTTGGAGGAGGGCCCCAGATGTTGCGCGTAGTGTCCCGGTAGATTGCGGTTGGGAGAGACGAGACGTTCCATCAGGTATTGTGGTCCTAAGCCGTGTATTTATTTATTAATTATATTTATTATATTTATACCCCGACTTTTTTCATGCAAGGAATCCAAAGCGTCTTACATAATCCTCATCCTCCTCTCCATTTTATCCTCACAACAACCCTGTGAGGTAGGTTAAGCTGAGAGTCAGTGACTGGCCCAAAGTCACCCAGTGAGTTTCATGGCCGAGCGGGGACTAGAACCTGGATCTCCCGAGTCACAGTCCAACACTCTAACCACTACACCACACTGGCTAGGGCTTTATATGTTAGAACGAGCACCTTGAATTAGGCTCGGAAGCATATTGGCAGCCAGTGCAAACGGGCCAGAACAGGTGTAATGTGCTCGGACCTTCCAGTCCCCGCAATAAGCCTGGCTGCTGCATTTTGCACAAGCTGCAGCTTCCGAACGGTCTTCAAAGGCAGCCCCACGTAGAGTGCATTGCAGTAGTCTAGTTTAGAGATCACCAGAGCGTAGATTACTGAGACCAGGCTATCCCTGTCCAGATAGGGGCATAGCTGGGCCACCAGCTGAAGCTGGTAGAAGGCACTCATTGCCCCTGAGGCCACTTGAGTTGAGCCTCAAGTGACAAAGATGGCTCCAGGAGCAACCCCAAGCTACAAACCTTCTCCTTCAAGGGGAGTGCAACCCCATCCAGATCAGGTTGAACACCCTCCATCCGGTCAAAGGAACCACCCACTAACAGCATCTCAGTCTTGTCTGGATTGAGCCTCAGTTTGTTAGCCCTCATCCAGTCCATTGTCACAGCCAGGCACTGGTTTAGCACATCCACAGCCTCACCTGCTGAAGATGAAAAGGATAAATAGAGCTGTGTGTCATCAGCGTACTGATGGCAACGCACTCCAAAACTCCGGATGACCCCACTCAGTGGTTTCATGTAGATGTTAAATAGCATGGGGGATAAGACCGACCCCTGAGGAACCCCGTATTGGAGAGTCCATGGGGCCGAGCAACATTCCCCAAGCACCACCCTCTGGAGCCGGCCATCCAAGTAGGAGCAGAACCACTGCAATGCAGTGCCCCCCACCCCCAACTCAGACAGCCGCTCCAGAAAGATACTATGGCTGATGGTATCAAAAGCCGCCGAGAAATCCAGGAGTATCAACAGGGTCGCACTCCCCCTGTCTCTCTCCCGACATAGGTCATCATACAGGGCAACCAAAGCTGTTTCTGTGCCAAAAGCAGGCCTGAACCCTGACTGAAATGGATCCAGATAATCAGTCTCATCCAAGAATGCCTGGAGCTGGTTGGCCACCACCCGCTCAAGGACCTTGCCCAGGAAAGGAACATTCGCCACCGGCCTAAAGTTGTTAAGATCTTCAGGGTCCAGAGAGGGTTTCTTCAGGAGTGGTCTCACCACCGCCTGTTTCAGGTGGCATGGGACCACTCCCTCTCGCAAGGAGGCATTGATCACCTCTCTGGGCCAGCCGGTCGTTCCCTCCCTGCTAGTTTATATAAGCCAAGAGGGGCAAGGATCCAGAACAGACGTGGTTGCACGAACCCGTCCAAATACCTTGTCAACATCCTTGAGCTGTACCAACTGAAACTCATCCAAAATAACTAGACCAGGCTGTGCTCTGGGTACCTCTTCTGTTCTGATTCTACTGCTATAACATTAGAGTCTAAGTCCCTGCGGATGCAAGAGATTTTTTTCCTGGAAGTGCCTAGCGAATATATTGCATCGGGCATCAGATGGGTCGATGATGTCCCTGGGGCCAGCGTATAACAGGCCCCAGACGACCCTAAAGAGCTCCGCTGGACGGCAAAGAGATGATTGGATAGAGGCAGTGATATGTTGTCTCTTTGCCACCCTCACTGCCTCTAGGTATACCTGGCTATAGGCACGTACCAGGGCTCGATTGCATCCACTAGGGGTTTTCTTCCACCTGCACTCAAGCCGTCTCCTGTTTTGCTTCATCACTCTCAGCTCTGGGGTATACCACGGAGTCCTACGAGCTCTACTACAGAGCTCAGGAGCTATCGTGTCAACTGCCCGGGTCATCTCTCTATTCCAGAGATCATCCAGGGATTCGACAGGACCGCCAGCCATATCAGCCGGAACCCCCCCAAGGGCCCTCTGGAAACCATCCAGATCCATCAGCCTCCGGGGGATCTTAATAGGTCCCCCACCCTTGCAGAGGGGGAAAGCTGCCGTTAGCCTAAATCTCAGCAGGTAGTGATCTGACCATGACAAGGCGACCGAGTCAAAGTCCCCCACCTTCAGATCACCATCTCCATGCTTGGCTGAAAAAACCAGGTCTAGATTATGCCCTGCTACATGTGTTGGGCCGATGACATGTTGGGACAGTCCCATGGTTGTCATGGAGTCCATGAATTCCTGAGCCACACCAGACAAGGTGCCCTCAGCATGGATGTTAACATCCCCCAGGACCAACAGCCTGGGGGATCTCAGCATCGCCAGCGAGACCACCTCCGTCAGCTCAGCCAGGGAGTCTGTTGAGCAGTGGGGTGGGCGGTACACCAACAGAATCTCTAATCTGTCCCGCTGGCCCAACAAAAGGTGCAAACACTCCAGACCAGTAGTCAGACGGACAGGAAGCCTGGAGAGAGAGATAGAATTCCTATAGACCACGGCAACTCCCCCTTCCCGGCCCTCAGGTCTACCCTGATGCTGCACCAAGTCCTCCCTGTTCTCCCACCCAGGTCTCGGTAATGCACGCCAGATCGGCCGCCTCATCCACTATTAAATCATGGATGAGGGAGGTTTTATTTTGCACCAATCTGGCATTTAGAAGCAGCATCCGGAGACCCAAGGGCAGGCTGATAGTGTCAGAATATGGCGTTGAATATTCTGGGTTTGCCTTCGGGCAAGAAAGAAAGTCTGCCTTGGCAACAGGCAGTCCTCTCCAAGGACAACCAATGAGATAATTCACCTTTGGCACAGTTAAATACACTTACAGTTTTTTCTTGGTGGCTTCAAGGTCGATTGTATGCAGGTGGCATTACCTCATACAATGGGTGTGCCTGTACAGATTTGTATTTAAGGTGAACAGTGTGTGTGTGTTCTTGTTGGGAGTAAGGCGTTGGAGTTGTGAGAAAGGAGTTATGAGTAAGCATTGTTTGATAAGAGGAGAAAGTTGTGTATGTTTAGACCATTAGTCATTTTTTGGGTCTAACATACTGTTCTCTGGTATTTTTGTATATAGCACTCTGTGTATGCTCTTGTTCCTGTATTTTGTTTTTCAAGTCTTAGTTTTTTAGTAAATCTTTTCTAAGAAAACTGACTTGGGTTTTGTTTTAACCTACTGGACTAGCCTCTGCCACTAACGCCACGGTCACACCGCTGCTACATCTGCTGCTGCTGGGGAACATAGTTTCTGACTCTGTTTTTCCCCCAGTCTCAGGAGAATCCAACAGATAGGGCAACCACCAAACCTGCGGGTGAGAGGACGACCGGAACACAAGGCACAGACATTAAGTGTCTGGGCCGTGTTCCCCTTACCTGGCTAGTCCTCCTCCCAATGCCATATCTCCCTCTACCCGTCACTACACTAATTGGGGGCCCCACAGAACCCCCCACTTGGCCCCATGACTCCCCTCCAAGGCAATCAATCAATATTTATTGTACGGTCACAGACCCATAAAAAACAATACAAACAAGGCAATAAAAAACAACAATCATAATTGTTAAAACCTGCACATGTTTAAAATACAATTTTTAAAAAGAGAGGTTACAATTTGAAATTTATTTCGGTCATAGATCAGTACAACACAAAAACAACAATAAAAATGTTGGTAAAATACATAACATCATTGTGATGAACACAACAGTTCCAAACTATGTCTAAAATATTATTCAATAAAACCATTCAGCATCAATTTTCTTTGGCTTATGGCAGCCGCACAAAAGCTAGCCACTTTTATGGTAACTTGAGAATCCTGATCCAACAGAAGGTACTTTAAATAATATTCATTGGATCTACCAGGGATTTGTTGTACAATAGGGGTAATAAATGCATGGCGCAAATCCCAATAGAAAGAGCAGTACAGCAGAACATGGCCTATGGCAGTGATGGCGAACCTTTTTATGGCAGTGATGGCGAACCTTTTTGAGCCCCGAGTGCCCAAACTGCAACACAAAACCAACTTATTTATTTCAAAGTGCCTTAAATTTGGCAGGAAGGAGGAGGGGGCACTAGCTAATCGCGCCCCGCTCTGTCTCAGGGCATGGCTCTTCACCGGGCGCGCAAAGATTCGGGTGCGCGCGCTGTGCTTCTGAGCTGTCTGTTCAATTAGAAGGAGGGCTGGGTGCCTGTGCAGTCCGCTTCTGGGGGTGGAGATGTTGGAGTGTGCCTGCCTGTGGAGGCCAGCAAGGAATGAGTGGAGAGACTATGGAAACCCGACGCTGAATGCAGAAGGGGATGGTCTTTTCGCGATCTGGCGACCAATGGCTCGAGTGCCCACAGAGAGGTCCCTGCGTGCCAGCTGTGGCACGCGTGCCGTAGGTTCGCCATCACTGGCCTATGGTTTCCACTGCTCTCATCCCACAGGGACATATGCATTCTTTGGTAAGGGATACTGCCAAACCTTCCAGCCAGTAGGGCTGAAGGCAGAACATTAAACCTGGCCAGGGTGAAAGCTTTCCTAAATTTGGGAATATTCAGATCAGCCAGATAATTTGCATGCACAAATGCCCTCCCATAATTGTCTCACATGTTCAGGCCCTAAACAGGGGAAAACAATCCCCCCCCCCCAAGGGCACCGAGCAACAAATAGCAGTGTTCTCTTTCTTTGGCGTGGCTCACACGGCACTCTAGACTACGTCAGTAGTCACCCTGTCTAAGGGATAAGGAGAGCGCGGGAGCAGCTCCGCTTGGGGCTTGGCTCACCCCCCCCCCCGAGGTTTCTTAATGCGGAGAGTCTTATGTGAAATAAACAAGTCGCGTTCAGCTTTTTACAAAAAATTAAAAACTATATATAGTTTACTAAAAATGGGACAAAATTGACATTTACGGTATATTAAAAAGAAGGGATGGTCAGGAAATATGAAAAAAAAAACACGGGACTGTCCCTTTTAAAATGGTATGTATGGTCAGCCTAGTCCTGGCGAAGCAGCGAGGTGTGCCGTGAAAACGGCGGAGCGAAAAGCTTGAGTAACTGAGAGAGCATGGAGCTCTGAGGGCCAGTGTCACGGTCCGAAGATGCCAGATCACTGGTGCCTGTCGTGTGCTGCGGAGGGCCTTTTATAGTCCGAAGCTAACACCAAATTGGTCGATTTTGGCGGGCTCTGTGATGACGTCATCATCGAGTTCCCACGGTCGGGCTATATGTACTGCGCGGGAGTATTATCGAAGAGTCGCCGCGGCCACAATATGGTGAGAGTGTGTGTGCTGAATGCTGAGTATTGCCAAGATCCAACAACGAGAGCCGTCGTGTAAACTAAAACTAAAATAAATTAATAAAATTGATTTAGGCTGGTTTATCAAGGATTGATTTGATGTATTCAATCTTTTGATAAATTAATAATTTTTGATTTTGTAGTCCTAAACTGTACTGGTTACATCTCATGACTAACCAGGACAATGTCCAAAAAACCAGTACTGTACTGGTAAAACCAGTACATATGGTCACCTTAGGTTGCCAGGATAATGAGGAACATGTCCCGGTCAGTATTCTGTATAAATATAATTCACTGCACACTTCAGGGGTACAAGTTATGTTCATTCTGAAAGACATGACTAGATTTAGCTGTCCTTTGCGCTTCACTGCCCTGCTGGTCAATCTTTGACAACTACCAAGCTCTTCCAGAGAGTCTTGCAGGCCAACTGCTAGATCAGCCTTCCCCAACCTGGTACCCTTCACATATTTTGGACTTCAACTCACATCAGCCCCAGCAGTGTGGCCAATGATCAGAAATTCTGGGAGTTGTAGTCCAAAACGTCTGGGGGGTAGCACCAGGGATGGTAAGCTGAGCTTGATGGTCAGCTTGACAATTGCACAATGTTGTTTAACATAGATTCATAGATTCGTAGAGTTGGAAGGGGCCTACAAGGCCATCGAGTCCAGCCCCCTGCTCAGTGCAGGAATCTAGAGGAGGGGTCTCCCATCCAAGTAATAACCAGGCCTGACCCTGCTTAGCTTTCCACACTCAAGACGAGCTGAACCAGCGTGAGCCACAGGCCTGTCTTGAAGCTGCTGGGAGCGGTCATTAGGGGATTTGGAGCCCAGTGCCATAAGAATGCTGATGATTCACAGCTCTGTCTCCTTGTGACAACTGAATCAGGAGAGGCTGTGCAAGTCCTGGATCAGTGCCTGAACTCAGTGATGGGCTGGATGAGGGCCAATAAACTGAGGCTGAATCCTGGCAAGACGGAAGCCCTGTGGGTGAGTGCAGGGCCGGATTAAGGCCAGCTGATGCCCTAAGCACAGCCCAATAGTGGTGCCCCCTCGGCCCTTCCATTGCTTAGCTGGCAAGGCATTAAGACTCAATAAGTGCCTGAAGGTGCAATAAGACATTAAAAACTCAGTTTTCTTCAAGGCCATCCCCACACCAGAACACACAACTATATTAAATATAAACTGTTTTTATTATATTTATTTAACACTAAATAGCAGCAAGCAATATAAGCCAATTACTTATAACTAGGGCAACAGAAAGAAATACAAATTTTCATCACTGTTTTATGCAATTTTTAATAAAACTGTTATAAGGGGGGAAATGCAAATGCAAAAATTCATGGTACTCTGGTACTCTGTGGTGCCCCCTTCCCTTGGTGCCCTAAGCATGTGCTTATATTGCTTAATGGTTAATCCAGGTCTGGGTGAGTGGTTCCCGAGTCCAGCTCGTTGCCTGTTCTGGATCGGGTTGCACTCCCTTTGAAAGATCAAGTCATAGTCTAGGCTAGGGGTACTCCTAGATCCATCATTGTCGCTGGAGTTCCAAGTGACTGCGGCAGCTCGGAGTGCCTTTTACTAGCTACAATTGGTTTGCCAGCTACAGCCTCTCCTTGACAGGGATAGCTTGGCCACAGTGATACAGACGTTAGTAACCTCAAGACTGGATTACTGCAATGCACTCTATGTGGGGCTGCCCTTAAGGCTGCTCCGGAAGCTGGAGCTAGTGCAGAATGCAGCAGCTCGGCTATTGTCTGGAGCTGCCCCTTTTCAGCATGCAACTCCTTTGCTGAAGGAACTGCACTGGCTACCTATTTGCTACCGGGTCAGATTTAAGATTCTGGTACTTGTGTACAAAGCTCAAAACAACTTGGGACCACGTTACCTGAGAGAGAGCCTCCTCCCATGCCAACCTGCCCAGTCACCGAGGTCATCAGATGGCATGCTCCTGGTGGTTCCTCATGGACCTTTGGCCTGATTGGAGTCCCCCAGGAGAAGAGCCTTCAGTGTGGTGGCTCCATTTCTGTGGAACTCCTTGCCTCTGGAGGTCAGGCAGCCTTCGACATTTTGCTGCTTTCAGCGCCTGCTGAAGACCTCCTTGTTCTGGGAAGCTTTCTCTACTCTTCAACCACCAATGTAATTTTAGTTTGTTTTCAATGTATTGTTTTTGTTTCTTTTATTTGTTTTTGTCTTTTTATTGTTCACCGCTCTGGAATCTGCTTAATGTGGAGCGGTATACAGATACTGTAAATAATAATAATAATAATAATAATAATAATAATAATAATAATAATAATAATAATAGGTTGTGCTGTGGCAATAGTGTCTTACCCCAGACCCTCAACCCTTTCTTTTGTGTACATGCTTCTTGTGTCCCACCTGGCCCCTTTTCTCACTTCAGCTAGGCTACCCCATCTTCACCTTGGCAATCAGCCTGGCTCGGCATTTCCTGCTTTGTGGCAGCAAAGGACGCCTGATGGTTTTCCCCTTGGATGAAAGGAGAGAATCTGGGCACGTGGTCAACATGAGCCAGGGTTTTTCTGAGCAGACTCACACAGACATTGTATCCTGCATTGCCTGCCTAGACAACCAAATATACACCGCAGGGTGAGTTAGGAGGTGGGCAGGGTCGGCACCAAGGGTAGGCATGGTTGGGCATCTGCCAAGGGCCCACATCTCAGCAGGGGCCCACTGACAAGAGCCCCCTGGACTGCTCCTTTTGTTCACCATTGCAGCTTGCTTATTCACCTGCCTCTCGCTCTGGCCCAGACAAGGGTGGTGGTGAGAAGGTGGAGCAGCAGATGCCACTGCCTACGTGCTCACTGACTCTCTGCCTGTCAAACAAGCAAGTAGTTTCAATGATGAGAAAGAGAATGAGGAGCAATAGCAGCTGGTGACCATGGCGGTGAGAAGGTAGACTCATTGAGGGTGTCTTGCTTAGAGGCCCTCCAAAACCTGGAGCCAGCACTGGAGATGTGTCTGAAGAATAGACTCCATGTGCGGGCAGATGTCTCAGAATACAGACCCTCTGTGATGCCAGGGTGGTGACTGCCATTGGCTAGACACTTCCTGATGCGAAATGCTGCTATCTTACATCACTCATATCATGCAGAGCCTGATGATATGAGTCAAACAGATCCTGAACAGTCCCGGCAGGGATTGAGATGGGATGTGACAATGGGACAGTACTGTGGCTACTGGATGACTGTGAAGGACAATGCAGTGAGTCATATAATTTCCCTGAGAGTAGGAGGAAAGTCACAGGTCTCCTTTGCAATGAACTCCGGGCCTGCTGTCAGGAGGTTTCAACCGAAACTACTGAGGCCAGCTCCCACCTCCAGTAGATCAATTCTCCATGTCCCTTTCCAGGTATGACAAGAGGCTACTGATCTTTGACACCTACCAGACGCCGGGGAGGAAGGGCTTGACCACCAAGCACTGCATCCCATGTTCCCACAATGCGGCCATAACCCATCTGTTGCTGGTGCGCCAGCAGGAAACCACAAGGTACAAATTCAGGACAAGGCAGGGGACAGATGGAACGTAAGAATATAAGAACACAGGAAGAGCCCTGGTGGATCAGGGCTCCATCTAGTCCAGCATTCTGTTCGTGCAGTGGCCAACCACGGGAAACCCACAAGCAGGACATGAGTGCAACAGCACCCATGTTCCCCAGCAACTGGCGCACAGAGGCATACTGCCTCCGACAGTGGAGGTAGCATGTAGCCATCAGGACTAGTAGCAATTGATAGCCTTATCGTGCATGAATGATGGGATCTAGAAGGGGGTGCTGTTCTCCTGCATGACCTGCCAGTGTCTAATTAGCTGTCCCTTCCCCAAATGGGAGGGAATTAGGAAAGAAGAACAGCCAATTCCATGCTAGCAAGGGAGTCTCCTAATGCTGAAGGACAGTCTGATGTTGCGTTTGCTTGCAACTTCCCACACTGCTCTCCTGACTACAATGGCAGGGGAAGTGGGCAAAGTCTGTGGCTTCCCCTTTTTTCACATCAAAAGGGTGAATCCCGCTGTCCAAACGCCCATATCGGTCCTGCATATTCCACCCTGATGTGGATGGATGGGGGACGCTTGCAGAACAAGTGTGAGCTGAGGTCACTTGTCCGCATGCGGACTGTGAGGATCAGATGTATGTGCACCCTTCGCTTACAGTCTTTCGTTCCTGCCTATCAACTACAGAGCTAGAAGCAAGTCCCGTGAGAAGCTGCCCTGCTGAATTCGCATGGGGCGGGCTGTGCGTGCGTGTGATTTTTCTCCTTCTCCTTCCTTCCCCCCCCCCCTTTATGTTTTGTTTTGACATATTACACAGTTTCCTTCCCTTCCTGAAAAGTTGACACAAGGATGGGGGAACGAACAAGCAGAAGGAAATGCCTCTTTCTCTTAATGGATTTTGTTCTTGAGGTTGGGCTGTAACAAATATAAAGCCAGAGGACTGTTTTGGAAGGAAGGCGTTGTTCACCGCAAAGAGGAACTAGAAGCTGCAGGGTTTAAATGGAACTGCTGCTGGGGAAGGAGCAGCTCTGAGTGTATCCAGCTTGTGGGGTGGGGAGGGTGGGTTATAAAATGAGAACCTTTGATACAGAAAAGGATGAGAGACTCTCTCCTGTTTTCAATGATACATTGGAAATACAGAGTGCTTCCAGATGGAGGACTCAGGCTAAGAGGCAGTGGGCAGCTTTTCCATCTTTTTTCCTTTTAACTGTTTTTTTTGTTTTTTGTTTTTGGTAAGAAAAAAGATGGAGGAAGCACAAGAGGGCTACAAATGGAAGATGATGACGTTGTCTGGGCCTCTTGTAAAATTCCGTGAACGAGACAGCGTGATTGCACAGTAAAAGCATCATAGATTTCATAGATTTCATAGATCATAGAGTTGGAAGGGGCCTACAAGGCCATCGAGTCCAACCCCCCGCTCAATGCAGGAAACTAGAGGAGGGGTCTCCCATCCAAGTAATAACCAGGCCTGACCCTGCTTAGCTTTCCACACTCAGACAAGCTGAGCCAGCACAAGCCACAGTTCATGACCATCTCTGACTGGATTTTCACCCATTGCAGTTTGTTGAAACTGTTCTCACCAACCTCCTCCTGCTCAGATCTAACGCCCTTTTCTCAGACCACTTTCTCCTTGACCTGCTTGTCACCTCTTACATTGCCAAATGGAATGCACCCACAGAATTGGGTGTATAGGAGCGGGCATAAAATAGTTGTTTGGGAAACCCAAATGCAACCTTGGCCCTCCACTTCAGCGTCATTTCCTGCTTCCCTGAAACCCTGACCTGTGATCTCCTCTGCAGGGTGCTCACGGGTTCTTTTGACCAGACAGTTGGCATCTGGTCCCAGGATGGACAGCTGATCCACCGTCTTGGCCCCTTCACCGGAAACATTACTGGACTGTGCTATGTGGCATCTGTTGGCATTGTCTGGATCACCAGCGGCACATCCCAACCCACCCTCTATGAGCCCCAATCGGGGGAAATAGTGAGTGACACTGGTTTGCACGACATGAGAACCCACAGTGGGTTGTCAGCCTTGTTTGTTTCAGGGTGGCTTGCCCTGACATCCAAATCCGATGGGGTTGGGGTTTCCTCAGCATGGCTTGTTAACCATCCACAAGCTACCCTGAGAACCCATGGCTTGTTGTTGGGTTGTTCAGGGTGACTTGTTTTCAGGGTGGCTTGTCGTGATGTCCAAACCTGGCAGAGTGGCTTGTGCATGTTTTGTCGGAAAGGGCTACAGAGCCGCCTGGGAAGAGCGGCAAAAAAAACCCTGGCCGCTCCTTGCAGTGCCCTCCGCCAGCTCTGCACTTCATTTGACAGCAACAGGCTTTCTCCCCTTGTGAGCTGAGTTAGCACAGCTGTGCGAATATTGGCTTACCTTTGGGTAAGCGCACCCCCCCCCATTTGCAATCATGGTGATTTGGGAGGGGGGATTTAAGCTTTCCCCCTTCCTGTGGGGGGGGTGTGTTAAAAAAAGTTTTTAAAGTCTCCATTTTTTTAAACGTGTGTGTGTGTGTGTATCTCAGCATGAAAACAGGAGGTGGGAAAGCTTAAATCCCCCCTCCCGAATCATCATGGTCCCAAATTGGGGGCACGTGTGCTTACCCAGAGGTAAGTCAATCACGCATACAGGCATAGCTGTGCTAGGAAGAGGAACAGGCAGTGAGGAGCAGCCAAGGAGTTTTTTTTTAAGTGTTAAAGAAAATACATAAAACCGTCAGCTACCTCGTCCTAAAAAGTAAAGTCAGCCCACACCCCACCCCACCCAGTTCTGAAGATATGGCATATATATGTCAACACAGGTGCTTTGTAAGGCAAGAAAGCGGGTTGGAGAGCCTCATCACAGCAGGAGCATAGAGGAATCATAGAATAGTCGAGTTGGAAGGGGCCTGTAAGGCCATCGAGTCCAACCCCCTGCTCAATGCAGGAGAACAGATGTGGGCAGCCCAGGGCAGTCACTCATCCAAGGCACTGACCCAGCTCATACCTGCTTAGCTTCAGCATGTGGCCTGCGTTATGTGCAGCTCCACGCCACCTGCAGAGTTATGTTGCAAAGGCCCCTGGATATGTGCTGGGAACAGGCGAGAGGAGGAAGGGGGACATGAACAATGGTAAGCTGGCAAGTGCCTGATCGTCTGCCAGCAGCAGCGTGGTTTAGTGAGTGCTTAACGAACCCACCCTGGGCTTATTTTTAGCGTGACCTGCGAACCCGGCCGAAAGTGGTATTTCCCAATCTATGCAGCAGCTCACCTCATCACCTCCGCCCTAAAGATCAATGGACTTGCTATTGTAAGGAGCCCTCTTCTGGCAATGTCTGGGCATTACAGCCCCTTCAACTAGCACAGGAGAAAGAGTGAGGGACAACTTCGCAGAGCAATTTTGGAGTCAGGAAAGGGCTGTAGCCTGTAGCTTTATTTATTTACAGTCATGCCTTGGATTGAGAGCATAATTCGTTCCGGAAACGTGCTTGTAATCCAAAACACTCTTATATCAAAACGAAATCCCCCCCAAAAAATTGTACAGAGATTTTATTTAAGCCATACTACAGTACTTGTATTGCAAGACGTCGCTTGTATATCAATTAAAAATAAATATTTAAATTGCTTGTCTTGCAACGCTCTCAAACCAAATTACTTGCAATCCAAGGTATACTGTATTTATTTGCGAAGATATGTTGGATTTCCTTCTTTCGTCTCTGTGAGTTGTGTCCAAGACAACACTTCCATATCGTTTGCATCTCTCCTCTTATGTGTGTACTTATATATATGTATATACGGTATATGTGTATGTGTATCGGCACAGGCACACATACTCACATATAACGCACTGACATTTTCTTTCAGCAAGTCACAACCATGGTGATAGACATAATGCAAAGGTTGGTCATTGTGTGCAAACAGTTCCCAAAAGTTTTGCTGGGGAAACTCACAAGCAGAATTCTGTTGCTCACCCAAGATCTTAATTTAGCCGAATGAAGTGGTGGCTCTTTCATGGAGCTGTACCATGGTGGGAGAGTTCCATGGGCCATATTCAAGCATGCAGTCGTCTCCTGCCTATAGCAGCCTTAAAGAAGCAGGACAGTCCAGGAAAGCTTTGTCACTTGATTGGGCAGAATGTGTAAAAACTGTCCGTTTCTCTGGGACACGTTTACAACCGGAAGCCTAACCTTCGGCGTTGTCTGTATGCTCAACCTGCAGCCGGATCCATGCATGGCGCTCTACTACAACTTATCAGTGGGCGCCAACTAAGGATGCTTGGGAATCAGTATCTGATGAGGGGAGGGACCAAGGCTCAGTGACAGAGTATCTGTTTTGCATGTGGGAGGCCTCATGTTCACTCCTTGGTGCCTCCAGTTATTTATTTATTTTATTTATTATTATTATTAATATATCTTTCACTGCCCGTCAGCCGAAGGCCTGGGTGTTACAAACACAGCAACACAAAATACCAACAAAATAGTATACAACACAACATATTAAAATATAACACGATAAACAAGCAGCCAAAAAAATTCTCCAGAGATGCAGTGGCGATAATAAATGAAAAATCACCATTAAATATTGGGCAATAAAAAGGTCTTCCTGCACCTGAAAGAATAGGGTAGGCGCCAGTGCATCCTTGAAAAGTGATCCATAGATGGGGTGCACACTGAGAAGGCCTCCCTAGTAGCCACCTTCTAGCCTCTTTTGGAGAGTAGACCTAGGATAGGCCACATGGCACCCTCCAGATGTTTGGGACTACAGCTTCCATCAGCCCCAGCCAGCATGGCCAGTGGTCAGGGATTATGGGGGTATAGCCCCAATCATCTGGAGGGCACTAGTATGACCCCAGCAGGAGACAATACTGGGCTGGAGGAAAGACAGATAGTCTGAAGTGACATGAGGCAGCTTCTTCGGTTCTTGTGAAGGCTAATGATTCTCTAGGACAGCCCTCCCCAACCAGGTGCCCTCCAGATGTGTTAGACTATGCCCCCCATCATCCTCAGCCTATAACCATGTTGGATGGGGGTGATGGGAGTTGTACTCCAACACATCTGGAGGGCACCAGGCTGGGGGAAGCTGTCCTGGGATGATTTCCCCCCCTTGAGGAATTGCCCATCCTTAGTTAGTCGATCCTGACTGCTAGAAAAACCCCTCAAATTTATTATATTTTATTATTATATTTACGGTATACCCCGCCTTTTTCCCTGCAAGGAACCCAAGGCGGCTTACATAATCCTCCTCCTCTCCATTTTATCCTCACAACAACCCTGTGAGGTAGGTGGTTAGGCTGAGAGTCAGTGACTGGCCCAAAGTCACCCAGTGAGTTTCATGGCCGAGCGGGGACTAGAACCCGGATCTCCCGAGTCCCAGTGCATTACTTAGTGTCATCTGAAAGATTACCTTTGCTACAGAGAGAGCTCTTTGATGAACCCTGTTTCTTGTAACAAGCCGCTTCTCCTTGACAGCTCCAATCCATTTTGCCTGGTTGATGGCATGATGCAGATGACACAAAGACTATACACAACCATTTTATGTTGAAAAATTACTCTGATCCTCTCTCAAATGTCAGGCAGGAGATATAATTGAGATTAAGTTCTGTCTCTTCTGAAGTCATTTCCCTCACTGTTGTATCCTCCCATTCAGGGGGCCTCCTCAGCAACATGGTTCCCATTTGTTATTTCTATGTGGTGCGTGCTTCAAAGGCTGCTAACTGCCACTAACAGTGTATTCCTGGATTTCCAGACTCTACCAAAACAGATTCAAAGAAGACATTTCTTTGTAGCTGTTAGTAATTCCAGAACCAAAAGCATTGCTGAACTTCCTGTGATTTTGCTATATTGCTGTGAACTGCATGGTGACCACGGCATTTCACAGTTCCCTCACAGGTTCACCTTTCCATTTGATCTTTGTCTGGCTCCCAATTAAAGATGGCTCTTGTGTACAAGTCTATATTACAGGGAAGGAACAAAGAGAAACAGGTATTTAAATGGCCACCTGTGCTGATCTGTCTTCAGGTGTCACCATTTATATCCACTTTCCAGAGCAATGAGAAGGATGGGCCTGTTCTCCAGCAGCTCTTCAGCCTGCCAGACTCAAGGCATGTGATTGGTGAGTATCCCCAGCAGAGCACCGATGCCTCCTTCAGCATCTGCAGTACAAGACCCCGCCTGGTCTCCCAATCACCTACCTATGCATGGATTCTGGATTCACCATCCTTTCTTATCTGTAGATCAGGGATGAAAGTGAGGGGCAGTCTAGTCTGGCCTACAGAGGTTCCCTGTCCAGCCTGTGGGGGCTTGGACTTCCTCCACAGGCCCCTCTGCCCAAGCTCTTCTCCCTTCCCACAACCCGCCCCCTGGCCTGGAACTTACCGGGGGGGGGGCTTGGGGAGGAGGCAAGGAGAGGATTCCCCTTGCTTAGTGTGTTACTCCCGCTTCCAATAGGGGCACCTGCCCGGCACTTGCAGGATCCCTTGTGGGATGAGCAAAGTCGTGGGATGAGTGAAGCCAGCTCCCTGGCCAAAGCACCAACTGGAAGAGCTCCAGATTGCGCTTCGACCAGAGACCCAATGATGTCACCAGTGAGGCTCCACCCTCTGACATCATCCAGCCTGGAGGGAATATGGTTGCCCACCCCTGCTGAAGATCATGTGATTTCACATAGCTAGGAGAAAATAAGCTCAGTGGAAGAGGCTAGGACAACCTGAGTAGGGTAGGTAACTTGGTGCCCTCCAGATATTTTGGACTGCAGCTCCCATCAGCCCCAGCCAGCAAGGCCCATGATCAGGGATTATGGGAAATGTACGTAATCCAAAACATCTGGAGGAGACCAGTTTGCTTACCCTCAGAGTGTTGGATTAGGACTGGGGAGGCCTGCTTTCAAATAATTGCTCAGCCATGAAGCTCGCTGGGTGACCGTGGGCCATTCATGTTGGTGTTTGAGAGTATGCAGAGTGTGGGAGATTTATAATCCTGTCTGTGTGCTAGCAGACGCCTGAAATTCCACACACAGATCTTCCAGATCTCACCTCCCCCCGCGCAGCGTGCAGCAGTGTTGTGCCAGTTTGACCAGTCCAGTCTGCCCTGTTGTCAGACTGCTTCCAGCTTCCCCGTTGCAGATTAATCCATGGAGTCAGGAAACACTCTGTAACACCACAGGTCTAATTCTACCTGTTTATTCACTTAGCAAGTAAAGTTCTACAGAGTATACATTTCCTAGTTACAGTCCATGTGCAGAATATAAATGCATAGCAAGCATTACATCCAGTGGAGTAAGTTGAGCTTCACTCCACCTCAGCAAAGACGTTACATTGTTGCAGTAACAAAGTCCAGCAAGAAGAACAAGAAGAAGAGAGAAAGCAGTCCAGCTTCTCTCTAAGATGGCTTCAGACAGAAAACAAGTTAGCACATCATCAGAACATACAAACCATGTGACCAGCTCATAATGTTCTCACAGTCTAGTTTCCCATGCGAAAACACGAGATCCCAGAAAGACACAACAAACCTGTTTACAGCCATTCTGTCCCTTCCATGTGTAAACAATGTGCTGCAGCTGGTTAAAGTGATACATATCACAACAATTCACTCCCCCTCAGGTTGGCCCACCTCACAGGGTTGTTGTGAGGATAATGAGGGGGGGGACACAGAACTACACATGCTGCCCTGAGCTCCTTGAAGGAAAGGCACGATATCAATGTAATTAATTAATGTAATTCATGAATTGATCTTTACAGAAGCTTGAGAAAGGGGGATTCTCTCAGAACCAGGGGATGATCTAGATGAGCCAAGATGCTTCTTGCATTCAGACCCAGCCTGGGTGTAAAGTCTTACGCGTAGGAGGTACTAGAGCTCTCTCCCATGTTTCATACTGGCACATATACTAGCTCCCACCACTGTCTCATGTATATATCCAGATGGGTAGAGATTCCTGTTTTGCAGAAACAGGAAGGTGCTGCTGGTGTGCTCTTTTCTCATTTAATCCAGTGAGATTTCGGGCCTCGCCATTCATCCTCCTCAGAAACCTTATAAGGCTCAGTGTGGATGGCAAGAGCTTTTAGAATAATCCAAGTCCTCTTCAGTAACCCAAAAGGTCAATTTCAGGTAGAACAAGCAGAACATTTCCTTCTTTCTTTCAGGCACAGCAAAGCCACAGCAAGTGCTGGTCTGGCGCTACAGTGAGCTGGGGTGCCTGACAGTGCTGCCTTGCAAACACCCCCTCGAATGTCTTGCCTACGGTAAGTGGCCAAGTGTGTCTGTAGCTCTGCATCAGCTCCAGTCCAGCACCGGATTGATCAGGAGATAGAAGCTCCATCAGGAGATTGGGAAGTAGTCACTCAAAGCCAGGAGAGCCGTATCTGGTTGGGCCAAGCCAGCTACTGGTCAGGGCTGAACTTCGCTTTATATGTGTCCAGTGATAATCCCCTTGTCTGGTTTCCCCAAGTCCAAGCCACCCCTGGTTGACCTTCTGAATGTATCTCCACCACTAGCCAAGAAGGAGCCCATTTTGCTCTTCAGCGGAGACAGCAGTGGGATGTTGCAGAAATGGGAAAGAAGCTACATCTCTCCCTTCATCTACAGGTGGGTTTCCTCCGCATAGTCTGCATAGGCTCAGGTGCATGACAGGGGTTCAAGGAAATCCCTAGTACAAGGAAAAGCCGTGGGCTGCAGAGGCTGGCCTGAGAGCTGCAGACTGCCGTTGATAAGGAGAGGAAACACAGCCCTTGGCGCAGGAGACCTAGTAGCAGGCAGGCACCCAGAGAAAAAGCCCTGGGTATGGAGGCGCTCATTATTAAGCATGCTACCTTTCTTTTGGTCCTTATGATGACCGTGCCTTTAGCCTGGGACACTTGCCCTTGGCAGAGATGCACGGTTATCATCTAGGAGGAGTCTTCCTTCCACGAGAGCAGCGACGGGGAATCAGCCCACCACTGGGCCTCCCAATCCAGCCCTTGGCGCTTCCTACGAGGCCCTGTCCCCTCTGAGAAGGGAGGGGGGACAGGAGAGGCAACTGAGCTGGCGGCTTGAGGAGCGCTCCTTGAGCTGGCGGCTTGGTCTGCTTCTCTCCACCCTTTGCCTTTCCTGGTTGGGCAAGGTGAGGGCGTAGCAAAGCCGCCTCCCTGACAGAGGCGCTGGCTGGAAGACTAGTAACTAGGACTATAGTGACTGGAGTGTCACTTCTCCTCCAGCCTCTGCCCCATTCAGTAGGGCTATGCAAAAACTGGGTGCTGGCAGACAAGCAATGATCTCTGCCTGGCCTCGTGACCTTTGCTCTCCTCCCCCAGCCCTCTGCCTCTTCTGCTCACGCGGCCATCTGTCCCAGCACCTGTAGCCGACCAGCCCCCTACCTCATCCGGTCCACAGCAATGGCTCCCCACCCTCTCCCACCCTGTGTGCCTCTGTTCCATTCAGCAAGGAGTCCTTCCACTTAAGCGAAAGCCACCTGGAGCGGCGAGGCCCCTTGGCACAGCAGGTGGAAAAGAGCTGCAGGGAGGAGCGACAACCTCGCCCAGATTCCCCATGGAAGTGGGGAAAGGCCTCCGGTGGGCACTCAAGCAGCTATGGCAGGCTCCAGCGCACAGCCAAAGTCACACCAAAGAAAAGCATAGGCTTCACAAGGTAATGGCCAACGTTCGTTCTCCAGGAGTATGTGCTACCGTAGCAGAGAGGCCACTGCATAAGTAATCCTGAAGAGATCAAGTCTCTTGTTTCTTCCTCAGGGGTCCATTTGCTTCACAGATTGGTGCTCCTTGGGACCATTTTTCCCTTCCGCCTGCCACATGGATCCCCAGAGGGACAGTAATTAGAGCACAATGCAGGCACATGCACTACTAGAGCAGGGGTGTTGAACCTCTTTCAGCCCAAGGGCCGCATCCCATTCAGAGAAGCTCTCGGGGGCTGCATTCCAGTGGTGGGTGGGACCGAAGGCAAAATGGGGTGGGGCCAAAATACCAAACACACCAGCATATCTTAGCATAAAGCTCTTACTGCCAGCAACTAAGCCTTAGGAGAAGCACTTCAAGCTTTAGGGAAAAAGGGGGGGGGATGTGCCAAAGCCAGGAAACTGCTAAATCATCAGTGGTCAGGGGAAAGGGGCTGGGCTTAGGGGAAGGGGAGTGGGATGCCAGATGAGCTGGATTTGGCCCACAGGGCTGAGGTTCAGCGGCAGGCCATGCATGCAGACTCGGGCCAAGACTTGGTGCTCAGAACTGCCAAGTGTCGTTTGCCAAGAGAGCTGAAATGGCACTGGTCAGAACAGGGCAGGATTGTAGCCAGGAGAAGGCAGGGAAGACTGGGCTTTTCCTGTGAGTTGGGGCTGATGGTGCCAGGAGGGCTTCTGCCTTGGTAACAAAGTCCCGGGCCTTCGGCAGGGCCCTTTTTGCTGAACAGCTGGATATTCTGGTGGTGTCGGCAACTGACGGGAACATTTATCTCTGGGAGTTCGAAAACTTGGTTCCAGGCGCTGAAGTCCCTGCCCAGGTGAGAGCAAACTCCGACCTAGCCTTTCCACCCATGGTTGTAAGAAGGAAGGCAGAAATCACATGCTTGCTGTAGGTAATCTGCGGGGAAGGAATGACCTCCACCCTGCAAGGTAGGACAGCTACATCAGCCAACCACGTATCATTAACTGAAGCAACTAAGGAAGTAGCAGCCTCCTCCGAACTATGGTGCGGTGAGCAGAACAACATGATTGCCTGGCCCATTTTCAGCCCAGGGCACAGGTTTGGGCACAGAAAATCTCCCTTCCACCACTGGTAACTTTGAATTACAAAAGAAGAGTAGTGGCTGATATTTATCCTAGAGGAAGGTACAGACCATGGTGCAGGACACAGAGTGAGTGGACCAGGATGAAAATTTGTGGACTTCCACCCATCCTTGGGTACGTAGCAGAAGGTTATCCCAGTCCCCTAGAACAGATAGACTGTCAGCTCTGTGCGAGGCACAACTGAACTAAAAGGTACACTACATTGAACCTAGTTTAACTGTCATGGCTGCTCCCAAAGATACTTTTCCTGGATACTGTAGGGTTTTTCCAGAGGTGATGAAAATTCTCCGGGTCCTAGCTTCTCCAGTGAACTACAATTCCCATGGTTTCTCGGTTGGCAGCCAAACAGGTGTTTTTGGAAGTTTATTTGATAATTTACAGCATAACCCAACTTTCCCCAACCTGGTGTCCTCCAGGTGTGTTGAATGACAACCCCCATCATTCATGCTGGCTGGGGACGATGGGAGTTGTAGTCTGGAGGGCACCAGGGTGGGGAAGGCTAGTGCATAATGGGCAATTCCCACAGGTACCAGGCTTACTGCAGGAGACTCAGGAGGCTCCCTTAACTGTTTGATGTTTTTCTGCCATGCTTTAGCCTCCATTGGATCAAGATTCTAGAACAACCGCACCAACCTGCGTCCAAGATGAGAAGGTCCAGGATCCCTCAAGCTGTTCTGTAGCAGGTGAAGAAGTGGTTCAGAGTAGGATCAGATGGGGCGGACAGTAGAGATGGAGTCTCAAAAGGTGCACAGAAATGAATGGTCCAACGCTTTTGAAAGATATTCTTCCCCAGAGGCACCTAAATAGAGCTGCGCTATGGACAGCAGTCTGAAGTGACCCACGGGATGAGCCAGTAGTCAGGGCTGAAGAGGAAAGCAGAACCAAAGGACAAACCAGGCAACAGAGCCAAAGAACAACAAAAAATATTGGAATGTGCCAGAGCGCTGGAAGACCATGTTGTTCAGGCAAGGCTCAGCTGGAACAGGAAGCCCCCTTTCTGATTGATTGATGAGTGACCCTATACAGTACTTGAAGCTCTCAGGGTGACATACATAATAAAACCAATGATATCACTTACAAACAAAAGTGAAAGCAGCCATAATACTGCTGTCCAAGAGGACGCGATGGGCCAGCCTGGGTGGGCAGAGTCAGTAGGGCCTGCTGAAAGTACCAGTACTTCACTGAGAAGATTCCACCTGCAGTTCAGTAGCTCACCACAAGGGGCAGCTGACCACAGCTCTGGGCAGCTCCTCCTGACAGTCCTAGACCACCATGCCCTGCGACCAAATGAACCAGAGCATGGTATAGGCCACACAGTGTTTTGTCCATCTAAGTGCCCCTGAAAAAAAATACCTTCAAAATGTGTTGGACTATGACATGTTTCTTCATGTGCACCTCTGAGACTCTCCCCCCCCCCCCGCTCTGGTATTGGTGCCTTCCCTCCTTTTTTTAGGACTCAGCAGACTGGTGTAGCCAAATATGCTCTACTGTGATTTTAAAAAAAAATCATTTTGGGTGCATCCTGGGGGAGCCTCCTGGGTGTTTAGAGAAAACCCGCCCACCCCCCTTTTGTCTTTCTGTCCTGCTACTGCCTCTCATGCAAGTATTACTTTGAATAGGTTTCACCTGCAGAACAGTGCTGTGCGGGCATACAGGCATGGTGACGGCACTTACCTTGGCAGGCGACGACACCAGCACCTGCTTCCCTTACCTGGTAAGTGAACAAGAGAACGGGCTTGGGAGAGATCATCTAGGGATCTTACAAATCACCCAAAAAGGAAACCAAAGGGGACATGGATCTGCATTAAATTTGCCTATGATCATTTTTATGCATAGATGCAAATGTGGGAATCATTATGATAATTTTGACTGAAATTCAATACCGCTCACCATAGTCTGAAGATGATGACCAGGTGAGCTGTGTGCCTGCTCAGTCTGCCGTCCAGGTGCTAACTCTGGATGGGCCATCTCTCTTCTTGTGGGTCTTTATCATTAAACTGGCCTTGGACTGGGCAGCCCTTGAAACAGAAGACGTGGCCACCCTAAGATTATGTGAGGCAGCCCCTCCTCTGTTGGTGGGCAAATGAGATAGAGTGGGAGCAGGCTGTGGGTGCAGGAAGAGCCCTCGTGGTACATACTATGAATAGAGGGGCGGTGGGTGGCTGAGAGTGCCACTGAGGGAGGGCGGGGGGGGGCGTGTGCACTGGAGGGGGCAGGGCACCGCTGTGAAGCAGGACCTCACCCTGCACCATTTTATTGTAGCTCAGTGGGGGCTGGGATGGAAGGCTGTGTCTTTGGAACCTACAAAACCACTCCTTGCAAAACACCTTTTCCTGTCTGCCTGGGACCAATGGGCCCATCCTGGATATGGCCTACTCCCAACAGAGGTGGGTGAGTCTGTTTAGTCCGTCTTTAGGCAGGGCCTGTAGCTCAGTGGCAGAGCACCTGCTTGGCATGCAGAAGGTCACCGGTTCGATCCCCCGGCAGCATCTCCAGGTAGGGCTAGGAAAGGATCCTGCCTGAAACCCCGGAGAGCCATGGCTGCCAGTCAGTGTTGACTATACTGGGCTAGATGGGCCAAGGGTCCGACTCAGTATGAGGTGTGTTACTACGTTCCTCTGTCTCTTTTGAGAATGTGGGGCAGCCGTGGAGGAATGCTTCCAATAGTAGCAGTTTTATCCTTTGAGGGACCCAACTGGGAGGACGAATATAGCCCTGCTAATGTGTCCCTCTTGGTAGCAGGGGCAGTACCACATGCAGGAAGGACGAGCCCCATCCTGCAGGGACCTCATCACTGGGCTTGGACCCAGGCCGGATCCTGTGGCTTTGCCCAGGCGTCTGTCATCCCTGCCTCCACAGCCCACACCCTCCTGGTCCCTGGCAGGAGGACATTTGCCTTCTCTTCTAGCACTGGCCGAGTTTTCATCTGTGCTTTCAATCCTCGCTGTGCTGACCTGGTGCTCCTGGCTGAGCTTTGTGGACACAAATCTGCTGTCGTAGCCTTGGTCTGGCACCCACTAGAAGACATGTGGGTCAGTGGTGCTGAAGATGGCTCCATTCGGCTCTGGGTAAGCGCTTAATCAGATGGTGACTTCAGTCCCATTTTTCATAGACTGAGTATACTGACTGGCAACGGGAGGTAGGAAAATCATTGAGCTACTGGGGAGTTGGGGTGAATATATGACCAATGCATGTTTGGGGGAATAATTTATCATCTGGGGTGCAGTAAACCCCAGATTTGTTAACCTCAGAATTGTTAGAAAACCAATCGCCCGAGCAGATATTTTACAAGGTACCTTTGCGGAGGGGGTTCTAATGCTCAGACAGAGGTTGTTGCTGGGAGGGCCTGTAGCTCAGTGGTAGAGCACCTGCTTTGCACGCAGAAGGTCCCAGGTTCAATCCCTGGCAACTCCAGGTAGGGCTAGTTCTTGCCCGAAACCCCGGAGAGCTGCTGCCTCTCAGTGTCGACAATACTGGGCTAGATGGACCAATGGACTGACTTGGCATAAAGCAGCTTCTTACGTTCCTTCACTGGAGAGTCTTCCTTGGTTGTGGCATGGATGGTAGAAGTGTTTACATGGTTCACACAGGGTGAAGATGGTGGATGCTGCGTTCAGGACCTGAGAGCCCCCAGAGGGATCACTTGCCTTTGCATTGACCAGGTCAACGGCTGCATCATTGCAGGGGTCCATGATACCATCAGGTAGCCCTGGGGTGATGCAGATGTGGGAGGGAGGGATGAGATGACAGGCCAGCTTTGAATGTGTTTGTGGCTCTGCCTTTTTCTCCTTGTAGGGTTTATGACCCAAGCTCTGGGATGCAGGTGCAAAGTTACACGGGGCATCAAGACACCGTCAAGGGTCTCATCCATGTCCCAGAAATGGAGCAGGTATGAGGGACTGGGACCACCCTGTCAGTGAACAGGTCAGGAGGGTTGGGAGCTTTCCCACTCTTAACTTGAAGTCATGGTTGAAACAGTGCAAGGCAATGGCTATGGTCCGATGATGCATATCCAAGCCATGTGCCACAGTGCCCAGTATGTACCTATCAGCATGCTATTCAGAGGGCCAGGTACATGTTGATGTAATGTTACTCCTTGGCGGGGTCATGTTCACTTTACTGAGCAGAGTAGCACTGGCAAAGGCTTGTCGCCATGCAATACTCTTTCCTGTATCAATAAGTACACTGTGTCGGGCTGGCACTCCTCCCACAACCAAACTGGTATGTATGTATTTTTTTAAAATATATATATACCCTGCTTTATCTTACAAGTAATTCGAAGCCACTCACGACAGTCATTATCTGAGCAAACCTATAACACAAAACATGGCAGGGAGAGAGGTGCGGTGCACTGCCCTTGTACTAGCGTATCTTCACTAGCACAGCAGATACCCCGCAGTAGTGTTCCGTTGTTGTATCCCAGCAATTGTGCCAGCATATCTTCTGTGGAAGTGGCATATCTTGCAGTGTGCTGGTGTAGCGGAGCTTCTGCCGTATCCTATATAGCCCCTTAACCAGCATGTCTTCAGTATAGGATTGCGCCCTAAAACAAGAAACATCAAACCAGAACATAAAAAATGACCCAGAAATACAGAGCAGCAGAAACAGAGCTAAATAAATACGTACATGTGATCACCTATGACAGTGTAGTAGATGAAGGACAGACCAAACAGATGATTTTCTGTTTTTTAAAGTCTGTCTGGCTCCACTAACAACAGCTGGGCCTGGGAGCAAGTTGGATCCTGCTGAGAGAAGAGACCTGCCTCTTCGCACCCCAGCCTGTATCTGAGCTGGCAGTGGCTGGCTCAGTGCTTTTCTCCCTCTGTCATGGGGCAGGCAAGAGTTGGCCCTCTCATCTGAGAATATGCCTCAGAAGCTTCCATAGCAGCCTTCCCTAACTTGGTACCCTCCAGATGTGTTGGACTACAACTCCCAGAATCCATGGGAATTGTAGTCCAACACATATGGAGGGTGCCAGGTTGGGGGAGGCTGTTCTACAGTATAACAGAGGATTCTGGGCTGCCTGCTCAGTTGATGTGAGAAGTAACCATGAGAACGCAGACATGCATGCTGGGGGTTTTGGCTAACTGCTTATACCAAGGGTATGCCTCAGAGTCCTGGAGATATTGCTAAGGATTCTGGGGCACACCCTCAATTGGCACAGGCAGTCCTACACAGTGGCTGAGCAGCCTAAATAGTATCATGCAAGGCAGCTTCCTGGTTCACTGCTTTAATGCAAATCTATATGTTCTGGAGAAGTCCACTCACTTACCCAGAAGGCTGTACTTGGCTTGTACTGGTGCCACTCATTCCGCCCTGCCATGTGGCTGGATGGGAGACCCACACAGGCAGAAGACCGGAGGGGGAGAGGATTGTGGGTAAACACTCTGCCACATGAATACATCCATCCCCTGATGCAAGCCCCATGCAGGGTGGGCAGGCGCCGGTGCTGACTTGCTCCCCTCTTTGCTTCCCCGCAGTATGTGTCAGTCTCACTGGATGGCACAGCGTGCATGTGGAGGGCCTATCGCCAGGGGGAACAGCCCGAGGCCCAGGTCAGCCGATGACTTGACTCTCATGCCGCGTGCTACCCAGAACTGGAGGCCAGTCTCTGCTTCCATTTTAACGAAGACTACATTTCCAACTGCTGTGATTGCACAGGAAAGTGTGAGAACACCCGAGCCGAGCCGTGTCTGCAAGATGCTCAGAAACTAGAAGACCTCTGGGTGGGGCTTTCAGTGGTCAAGGATGAGGCTTTTGTGATGCGATGCTTCCTATCCCTTCCCTTCTACACCCCACTCCCTCTCCCCTAGGCCTCGCCTTCCTCTTTCCCCCACCTCTGCCTCCTCAGTCCACGCACAAAATAAAAACGCATGTTCTGTGAAAATCTAACATGTGCCATGAGAATAAATTGTGCCAACGAAGTAGTACATAAAAGCCAACTTGAATATTGTGGATAATTAATTGCGAGCTCTGCCCATGGCCATGTCCTGCTGCACCAAATTAGATTTCAGCTTCAAGGAGATGAACAATTTGCACATCCAGGGGGGAATGCAAGAACTTCAAAAGGCCAGACACAGTCAGTGATTAGATTTCCTCAGCCAGCCTGAAGCTTTGCCGAATGTATTCACATCACTGAGTCATCTCTGGATAAGCAATGCATATTCATATCCTCAGGAACAGTTGGGAGAGGGTTAAAAAAACCCCACAACACAAAATGGCCATGCATTTGAACTGAATGTCTTTCCAGATGTATAATGAGAGTTTTTCGTGCAGTTGTTACCCATTTGCGACATGGAATCCAGACAATTATCCCTCCAGGGTGTGCTTTGGTGGCAGGGATACCACATTTCCCGTTCTGGATGTGTCGTGCATGCTTCGGACGTTAAGAGAATTACATTCTTCCTCCAGATAGCACATCCATTCCTATCGTAGTGACTACGACACAAGTGAATAACTCTATACTAGATTATATAGCGAATGTGAGAATTCAAGTGTCGTAGGCGCCTACCTGGGATGCGGATGAGTGACGTAACTCCTCTACCGCTTTGATCTGTACCATTTTGTGGCTTTTCAATTTATGCTATTCCATGACATACCTCTTTGCAAACTTCCACCTGGCGACGGATCAACCCTGCACACTGGGAGTGGCAATGGTGCTGCCACGGATGCCTGTTATGGAGAACTGAATGCACCGTCTTCAGTTAGAGGGCATGGAAAAGCTTTCTGACCACAGCTAAAACCAGTGCTGCAGCAGAGACAATGGAGCGCAGCTCTCTCTGCGAAGCCTCTTTTTAGTTCCCTCCTGGTTGCCAGGCAGTGGTCTAAGAAGGGGATTAGAAAACCCGCTTGGTGTCCTGTGTGAGCCTGGGTATGCCAGGATGGCACTTGCAGGCACATGGGCCTGACAAGCCAAGGAAGCGAGTGCTTCCCCCCCCCCCCGCCCGACATCAGCCCTGTTCTCCCTCCATCAAGGTCTTTATGTTCTGGGAACCATTTGCTACTCTTCAGGGCTATGTTCTGGCTTTCAGGTCCATGTCCTTATCTGGGAGTTTCCATTCTTATTGGTATTTTGAGAACAGAACGGATTGTCGAGTACTCGAGAAACATGTCATGCCTGTGTAACCAGAACATAAAAAATGACCCAGAAATACAGAGCAGCAGAAACAGAGCTAAATAAATACATGTGATCACCTATTACAGTGTAGTAGATGAAGGACAGACCAAACAGATGATTTTCTGTTTTTTAAAGTCTGTCTGGCTCCACTAACAACAGCTGCCTGGGAGCAAGTTGGATCCTGCTGAGAGAAGAGACCTGCCTCTTCACACCCCAGCCTGTATCTGAGCTGGCAGTGGTTCAGCTCAAGGAAAGCTGAACCACCCACACCAACAGCACCTCAGTCCTATCTGTATTGAGCCTCAGTTTGTTGGCTGTCTGTCACTCAGTCCATGATTGTGCTCAAACACCGGTTTAGCATTTCCTGAATTAGGTGAAAGAGATGAATTGAAACTTCCTGCTTCAACTGAATTAGATGAAACAAAGAAATAGAGCTGACTTGACTACATACTGATGGCACCTCACCCACATCCCTGAATAACACCTTGCTCAGTGGTTTCATGTAGATGTTAAAAAACATAGATAGGGGACAAAGCTGAGCCCTGTGAGATCCAATTGCACAAATGCCCGAGGCGTTGAGTAGTGCTCCCCCTCAACTCTACTTTCTGGAATCAACCACAAGTCAGGTAGGAATGGAACCACTGTAAAGCAATGCCTCCAATTCCCAATCCAGACACAACATATCCAGAAGGATACGATGGCTGATGTGGTACAGAAAGCCACTGAGAGGTCCAGGAGAATCAATAAGGTTGCAATCCCCGTTTCTCTCCTGGCATCGGTCATCCATTAGGGTGTCTGCAGCAGTTTCTGTGCAAAAACCAGACCTAAACGCCTGATAGAAATGGATCCAACTGGCATCAGGTCTTCCTTAAAATGTTTTTAAAGGCAAAGGATCATATTAGGTAGGCAGTGGCAGATGGTCTTGGGATTGCCTCATTTCATGTTCTGCACTTCCCAGATTGCTCTGTTGTACATCCCTGTTTGTGCACCCTTTCCCCCCAGTTGACGATCTGATAAAACAAAACTTCTTCTACTGAACAGAATTACTTTGCCTTGTCCCCTCTGGGATTCAGCACAATGGCTCAGTCATTTGTCCCTTAGGGCAACATGCATATCATGTTTTGATCTTCTTTTCATTCATTCATTCATTCATTCATTTCATTTCTATACCACCCAACAGCTGAAACTCACTGGGCAGTTTACAACAGTGCCTAAACAGGGCCACAATACAATAAAAATGATAAAATGATTTAATACAGCATTTAAAACAGTTTTTTAAAAGTAAAAGTAATCCAGCAACAAAAACACTAATACAGAATGGACCTGTTAACACCTCAATATAGAGGGCTGTCTCAGCCTGGTGCTGAACAGATGACAAAGTTGGCGCCAAGCGGGCCTCAGTGGGGAGCTCATTCCACAGTCGGGGGGGGGGGGGGGGGCGGCACTACTGAGAAGGCAAATACACAAGGCAAATGGTGTATTTGTGCTATACCGCTATAGCACAGCTCCACCTAGAGGTTGTATAGTGGAAAAGCAAGAAAGGAAGAGTTCTTTGTGTAGAGCTCTGATCTCAGTGCTGCTACGAACCCGAAAAGTAGGTAAAGCAATTAACAGCACAATAAATGCCTTGTGTAGAAAAGCCCACTAGAATGTACATGAATCCTCCCTCCCACTGCATCCTGATTCTTACTATTTGGAGGTGCCTGTGCTCCGATGGTTTTGCATTTTTGTTGGAGAGACAAACGTAGATGGGCTCCATGTAACAAGGCATGATAAACTCCCTGACTGAGGGGACCTGCTCAGAGCCAATTTAGCATCTCTGCAATCCTTGAGAGAGTTAAATATTTCCCGGCCTCAACCTTGGCCTAAGGAGGGCTAACTCATCACAGAGGTCAACGCTTTTACTGTACCTGTCTCAATAAACCTATTTCCTTCTGCTAATCCCCAGAAAACAAAACTTGTCTTGGTCCTCATCAGTCGCCAGCATCTGAATGCCCAGCTCTTGCTCTTCCCAATCCCCTCTCCTGTCTATCTTTCCCACTCCAATTATATAGCAGCCTTGGATTCGCTACTCATGTCTGGTGTCCCGCCCCTACCCATTGCCAGGGTGACATAATCAACCTCAGGTGAAGCAACATTGGGAGCAAGCCCAGCCGGGTCTCCACCCGCATAGAATCTCTCTCAAAAGCACGCATAGTACATGGTCTCATGCCACCAGTAAGGAAGGTGGATCTCCTTCATCATTTTGGTTGCCCCTTTCTGCCCCTTTTCCAACTCTATGATATCCTTACTAAGATGGGGTGATCAAATATGGCCATGCCATAGATTTTTATGCAGGCATTATAATATGCCATATATAGTACTAGTCATAAACAGAGGAGAAATGCCTTGGCCCAACCTCTCTCTGTTGTCATGATCGACAGTATGGGTTGGCCTGGCCTTTTGTTTTTTTCCTGGCAGGGATGTTGTGTTTTCACCTGCCGTACGACACACAGAAATTGAGCAGCTGGTGCTGTTTCCAGCTTGGAGAAGCAGGCATGGGAAAGGTTCCACTAAGCTTGACTGTTCAGTATTGTGTTCAGTAAAAGCCACAGGAGCCCGCTGCCGCCGTTGATATCCTACCTCAAATATGATTTATGAACACGGTTTTCCTAGAATCTGTTTGCCCGTAAATCTGCAGACAAATGTGACTTCGCTCACCTGAAGCCCTTCAGTACTACCTACAGCAGGGGTGGGCAACACGTGGCCCACGGGCTGCATGTGTGACCCTTGCCGCTCCCCCAGCACAGTCCCCAGACCACCACCACTGCCACACCACCACCGTTTGCAATGGCAAAACTCCTGCCGATTTGCAGCAAACCTCTACAGAACAGTATAATGGCCACGTTTAGCTTGTCTCCAAGCAAAGCTGCTCCGTAGCAATTGTCGCTGCCCTGTGGAATTCTGCGGGGCAGCGGACAGCAGGAGTGTGGCCCAAATGGGGGGGGATGAAAATGCCCCCCCCGGACATCCCGAAATTGCCCACTCCTGACCTACAGCATTGTTGTAGAGCAGGAGTGGGGAACTTGTGTGTGGCCCTCCACATGTTGGGACTCCAACTCCCATCCTCCCCAGCCAGCACAGCCAATGGCCAGAGAGACATGAGGACATAAGAAGAGCTGTGCCAGATCAGACCCAAGGTCCATCGACTCCAGCATCTTGTCTCCAGCAGTGGCCAGCCAGAGGCTAACAGGAAGCCCACAAGCAGGACATGAAGTGACAGGCCTCTCCAATCCCCTCGCCCATAGTAACTGTCATGAGGCACAGTCTGAGCGAAGAGCTCCGGTACTCGTAGCTATCAGTCAATAGATGAAACCCTCTGGTCGAATTGACTGAATCCCTTAAAGCTCACCATAGACTTCACTACTGTCATTTCATATCACATGGGGAATACTCATCTCTGTCTTCATCATGCATCATTTCATCGGGAGTTATGAGGGAGAAACATGGACTTTTCCAAGGCATGCATGCTTTTATAAGCTTCTGACGTGTTTCCCCTTAGTTGTTTTAAACCAAAAAGCATCAAACCCTTTAGACCAGTGTTCTCCAACCTTGGGTCCCCAGATGTTTTTGGCCTACAACTCCCAGCATGCCCCAGCCAGCGTAGCATGCTGGGAGTTGTAGGCCAAAAACATCTGGGGACCCAAGGTTGGAGAACACTGCTTTAGACTTTCTTTGTAAAAAAAAAAAAGTATTCCAGGCCCTTAATCTTTTGGGCTGCTTTTTTTTTCCCCCTCTCTCTTCACCTTTCCCAGCTCCACAATATCCTTTCTAAGAAGGAGCAACCAGAACAGTATTCCAAATAAGGCTGTGCCACGGAGTTATATAAAGACGTTATGAGACATGGACATTTTATTTTCAGCCCTTTTCCTAATTATCCCTAGCATGGAATTTGCCTTTTTTCACTGCTGCTACCTATTAAGTCAATGTTTTCATTGCGCTATCCACAAGGCTGAAGTTGGTTACTAGTTCCCAGTTCCTTATTTGCATGAAAGTTCAAACATAGTTCAATCAGTAAACTGAATAAGGCCCCCAAATGTATATGCTCTTGCAGACCAAAGCAAGTTTTGGATTACCCCATAGCATATATCTCCATGATAGGGGGACTGTCCTTTTTATGATAAACAATCATTCTCCCCAGTCAAAATTGTCATTCTTGTGCAATGCACATTAATCTGTGATGACCTCAGATGACAATTAGAAATAAGATATCTCTCCTGGACAGTCACAGCCAGTACAGATCCCATCGGTGAATATGTGAAGTTAGGATTATTATTTTTTAAATTATCCCATGTGCATCATTTTACATTTACACTGAATGTAATTTGCCCTTTTGTTCTCCATTCAGCCAGTGTGGAGAGATCCATTTGGAGTTCTTCACAGTCTGCTTAAGCACCATCCTCAATAATTAGGTGTCATTTGCAAACTTGGTTCCCTCCAACTCTTCCATCCACCGCACCCTGTTGAGCTGCCGGATTCCAGGCTAGTTCAGCATAAAGGATGGGCCTACAACAACCTCAGGGCACCCAGTAAATTTATTAAAATATATTTTGAATCATGCTACATTTCCTAAAGTTATATGAATTCAGACATGCATGGAGGGACGCTGTGAGAGGCTGGGCATGCAATATGTGTGCCCCCAAAAAACATGCTTTGAGAAAATATGAAATACCATTCATTGTCTACTGTTAGACCTACAGTAGACTCATTCCTTTGTTTTTCACTCTGCCCAGGAGCCCCTCAATAGATTAGTAATACAAGGCATGAGGAGTGCTCCTTCCAAGCAAGGGAACCCCATAAAATCTTAAAATGGGCCTAATTTTCAGGTGGGAATATGGGGTGGGTTAGGATTTTTAAGTTTTGTTCTGTTTTTAATTGTGTTTTATACTGTGTGCGTATGTGTGTGTTTCCCCCCCCCCCTTGTATTCTATTGGATTGTACATCGCTCAGAGTGGCCGGATGTCTGGCCAGATGGGTGATTCATAAATATAATAAATAAATAAATAAAATAAATAATTAGCCATAGAAAAACATCTTCAAGATTGCTGGGATGGAACCCACTGGCAGAAAATCCTGCGTAGTTACTGAACCTAAATTCCACCCAAATTGATTCCTTTCTGTGGCTGAGCTCCCCATCCCTTCTTCGTGGGAACCACAACCAACCTGGTCAGACCATCAAGTCACCTGGACTGGAGGGGGACACCATTTCCCCCTGAACTGTGCAAGATGGGAGATGCTAACCCAGGTATGTGTTTAACTTTGGTTGGGCAGACACGACATCTTTCGTCTGTAGCTTCAGTGGGGAGGACTAGACTGGGTCAGGCCAGGGCGACAGCTGGCAGGGGGGGGATTTACCTAGGGTATTACTGAACACCCTGGGTAAATGGAGAAACACAAGCTAATTCTGGAGTCATAATCCTCTTCCTTCTGTCTGCTGGAGCCAGGCATGTCAGTCACGCAGCGGGGACCTAGCCGCCAGCCCGAGCAGCTTCCACGCCTGGCTCTGTGGAGGATGTAGAGAGCCTGACCATGGGTGAAGTGCAGAAGGTGAGTAAATTCTGGCCCTGTAGCAAACAGCTTGGGATGGGAAGGGGCTTCATTCACAGGGTGACTCTTGGCGCCCACTCTGTGGCAAGATCTGCTGCCACCCAAAAGTAGTTGCAGAGACAAGTCTTGTCGTCGTGAAAGGGTCGCACTCCGTATCTGTAACAAGTGGGACCTGCAACAAAACGTTGCAGCGTGGTGGGTTCCTGTTTGCTCTTCCATCAGCCAAACCCTCCTCCACAATACTCCATTCCATTCCCCCTCCCACCTGGTTTCCCCTCCCACACCCAGCAGTCAGTGCTGGCTAAACCTGCACAGTCCTCACTGGGCTGTTTTTAGAGTTCCCCCACTGGTTTCCCCCCACCCAATGATTCAACTTACACCTGCAAACCTTGGGCTTCCCCCAGATCTGCTGATACCTCCCTCCTGTGTGCGGGTGATGCTCTTTTGGCTACATAAGCAACGGCACTCACACCTGAATGTCGGAATAGAGGGGATGATAACCGAAAGCAGCAAAAAGGAACTATGGCACTAGTGGTGCAGGCTGGTAGAATCATTCCTCTGAGAAGGAAAGATATGTGGTCAAAATATGTGTAGTCACACAATAGTACACATTGTATACATTGTGTACACACTACCATTGTAGTGGTGAAAGTGTTGGACTGGGACTCGAGAGATCCGGGTTCTAGTCCCCACTCAGCCATGAAACTCACTGGGTGACTTTGGGCCAGTCACTGACTCTCAGCCTAACCTACGTCACAGGGTTGTTGTGAGGATAAAATGGAGAAGAGGAGGAGGAGGAGGATTATGTAAGTCGCCTTGGGCTCCTTGCAGGAAAAAAGGCGGGGTATACAGTAAATATAATAAATAAATAAAAATAAAATAAAACGTGAGACATTTCACTCCAGCCCTGTAGCTGGAAAAGGCTGGGGCCTGGCACTCTGAGGACTGGGGGGAGGAGGAACCAGACAACAGTGTGAGGAGAAGGCTAAAAAAAAACCAGGTTGGGCCCTCTCTAGGAGGCAGCGACTAGGACCCCGTTCCTTCAGCAAACGCAGAAGCATCCTATGGTGCTCCCGTAGGACACTAAGCCTACCCTTGTCACTTTTTTCATATTCTGGGTCACAAACAAGAATAAGTCCCTAGCCACTACACCTCCCTTTTTGCACCACAGGGGCTCCTCTCAGTCATCCAAAAGCTTAAAGGCTCTGAAGAACAGGAGTTGCGGATTGTCCTGCTAGGGCTGGACAATGCTGGAAAGACCACTTTGCTAAAGCGTCTGGCATCGGAGGAGGTCAGCACCATCACCCCCACGCAGGTAAGCACCGTGGCAAAGAAGATCAGTAGCGAGGGGTAGGGATGGGGCATGCGACAAGGCTGAATTGGCTAACTAGTTACATGAAGACGTAAAGAAGCAGATTGGCAAGCCTGATCCTGACCAACCCCTTTCTGCGGCTGCTCCTCACCCCCCCACCATGCACAATGGAGACACACCTTCTGAACATGCTAGGCAAGAGCTCCTTGGCCATCAACCGCCTGTGTCAATAGCAGTTGTGGTGGGCTTGTAGCTAGAACGTTGGTATGGGAGAGGTGAAGAGTATAGTTACCTAGTAAACTGACATATTTGATTAAAATGTTGCTCCTCTGGGTTCTCAGCATCAAGCCCAAGGCATTTTATTGCCCACCTATGCAAGTCTAGGTGCATAGTACCCAAAACCAGCCATGTTCTTTTGGTACATAAGCACCTCTCCCCATCCCTGGCAGTAGAAATACAGTAAAAACAAGGTAGATAACTAATGATTTGCTGCCTTTTTATGACACCCAAAATCTGCTGCCTGAGGCAACTGCCTCACTTTGCCTCATAGCAGGGCCAGCCCTGAAGCTACAATAGGGCCAAGCTGCATTACATGCAAGCTTACTAAAAATTGCAGTGGAGGGGGTGAGGTGTATAAGCACCACCCTGCCACTTCTCCACTGCAAATCATCGTCCCATCCTGAAATTCTTTGTTAAGAAGCAGTAGCTGTTGGGTGTGTGTGTGTGTGTATTATTACACATATTTGCACATAACACATAGTTCAAGTCCTGAGTGTTCAAAGGTCCAAACTCCATGTTACACACAAATATAAATGTAAACCATATCTTGATGGTCTGTTTTGACCAGGAAAAGCTGGGGACAGGAAAAGCAGCTCTGTGTGTGTATGGGTGTGTGCACATGTGTATATATAAAGAAGGCCCCACCGCTGCCACTTCTCTGCTTTCAATTGCCCCTATGGGAAGCAACTCATCATCATCATCATCATCAGGCGATCACTCGTGACCGAGTAAGATTGTCTTCCAGGATAAAAATTAACCAAAAGGAAATTTTAAAAGGAGGAAATTCTAAAGAAAATTGTGTAGACTCTAGCGATGGGTCCGTAAGTGACTGTGGAGGCCAATTCTAGATCCACACAGCTTCCCACAGTGAGGACACAGGTTACCAGATGGAAGATGGTCCTGTAGAGGATTCGTTTGACGTGCTTTTCGCTTAGCACATTTCTCCCTTTCACCTTGCACTCAGGCTTCTTCAAAGTCCATGGAACCTTTGTGAAAGGCCAACCTCCAGTTAGATCGTTCATGGGCCAGAGCTTCCCAGTTCTCGATGTTTATATTGCATTTTTTTAGATTAGCCTTAAGAACATCTTTAAACCTCTTGTACTGACCACCGATATTCCGCTTTCCATCCTTGAGTTGGGAATAAAGTAACTGCTTTGGGAGACGGCAGTCAGACATTCGAACAACATGACCGGTCCACTGAAGTTGGCGTTGAAGGATCATTTTTTCAACGCTAGTAGTCTTTGCTTCTTCCAGTACACTGACATTTGTTCGCCTATCTTCCCAAGTAATTTGCAGGATTTTCTGGAGGCAACGTTAATCTAAACACGCCATCAGGCTACTATTAGTTTCCACACAACATGCAATTTGGGCCTAAGGGTGCAATCCTAGGCATGTTTAGACAGAAAAAGTTCCTACAACTCCCAGTATGCACCAGCCAGCAAAACATGCCTAGGATTGTACCCTTAGGCTGCAATCCTATACACGCAATTGGTAGTAAATCCCTTCAAACTCAACCAGACTTTCTTCTGAGTAGACATGTGTAGGACTGCACTGTGAGGCCCACTGAAATAAGTGGCATATACTTCAGAGTAAATATGCATCAGATTATGTTGCAAATCCCCCTCCTATATTGCCCGTAGCCATGTGAGCCAAGCTGTAGGAGCTTTCCATTTGAAGACCTGTAGAAATTTATTTGGGATCTCAGACTAGGAGGGAGACTCCAGGCCTGTTGAACACATCCATGCCACAGACACAAAGAAGCCATATACTGTAACTTGTAATCCCTCCTCTCTGGCAAAAAGGTCGAGAGTTTCTCACTGTTGTATGAACCGAGAATTGTTGTCGGAAGTGGTAGCTTCTACAAAAAGAGTACGATTTTGAGCATCCCCATAGGTTGTTTGTAGGTTCACCTCTCTCCTTCACCAGGCCCCCACCTTACAGACAACCTGCTATGATCACGCAGGGGCTGCTCTGTCTCTCTCTCCTATCAACCTCTTCTGCTTCCCTTACATAGGGATTCAACATCAAGAGTGTCCACTCTCATGGCTTCAAGCTTAATGTTTGGGACATAGGAGGACAGCGAGCTATTCGGGCCTACTGGAAAAAGTATCTGGGCAGCACAGACATGCTGGTGAGTATGCTGGCCAGTCCCAAAAACAGTCTTTGCAGCGCCACCATGCCTGCAGGAACAAGCGGGCTACAATGAAAATCTAGGGTAAGGACAGCTCTACTATTAGTCAGTTTAAGCTGACCTATCTCAGATGATAGATAAGAGGGTACCATCGAAGAACAGCAAATTGTGTTCTTTATTTTATTATTCTAAATCTACAGCCAGGGTGTGTGTGTGTGTGTGTGTGTGTGTGTGTGTGCGCGTGCGCGCGCATCTGGATTTTCTATTTCAGAAAACAAATTGTCTTGGACTGCCTTAAAGGAACACTATCTTCAAGGGACCAAAGAGCTTTAGCCTTCAGTAATATTGGTTGCCTGTGGCTTACGCTGGCTCGGCTTGTCTGAGCGTGGAAAGCTAAGCAGGGTCAAGCCTGGTTGTTACTTGGATGGGAGACCAGGCCCCTCCTCTAGTTTCCTGCATTGAGCAGGGGGTTGGACTCGATAGCCTTGTATAGGCTCCTTCCAACTCTATGATCTATGAAATCTATGAAATCTCTACAGGAGCTGGTAAGAGGTGTTGAGAGCCAAAGGGAGAATAGTGGGTGCAGTAGGTGATACTCTCTTTTTGTGGTTACAGATCTACGTTATTGACAGTGCTGACCAGAAACGCTTTGAGGAGACTGGCCAGGTAGGACAGACAGCGCCCACCCGTTCCCCAGTCCCACAACATCGCCATCCTATAGCAGGAACTCATGCAGTTTATTCAGCAATCTGGACTCCGTTTCATTATACGTCTGGGAACGGATACTGTGTGGGGTGAAAAGATGATCGATGATTATTGACAGAGTCTAAAAGTTGAGCCAAGTGTCCACCGTGCCAGCTTGGTGCCTTAACCTCACAACTCCCCGCCTTTCATAGTTTGGTGTGCACCAGTTATCATCTTATGATGCTGAGCACAGAACTTCACATAGGAGCTCTTGGCTGATGGGGAATTTTGTGCTTCAAGGGCCATGTCCACAGCTGGTACTATAACCTCCCCTGGATGGGCCCTGATGTCATGTCTTCTGATGAGCCGGCTCATAACCCATCATGTTCTCTGGATTTTTGACAGGAGTTGTCAGAACTGGTGGAAGAGGAGAATCTCATTGGTGTCCCTTTGTTGGTGTTTGCTAATAAGCAGGATCTAGCAACAGCATCCCCTGCAGCGGAGATTGCTGAAGGGCTGAACCTGCACACATATCGAGACCGGCCATGGCAAATCCAAGCCTGCTCAGCCCTATCTGGTGAAGGAGTTCAGGTATGACGGGGTGGTGGTGGTGTGTGTATGAGTGAGTGAGCCAGAGAGAGAAGGGGATGGCACAGACTAAGGTCTATGGATATTTCAGTGCTGACTGTGATAAATGGGAAAGCTCCACATTGGCGACAGGGCCCAGTAAGGGCCATTGCTCACTGCCTATTATCTTTCTAGGATGGGATGAACTGGATTTGCAGTCAGATCACAAGTCGGAAAAAGTTATAGCGCTGAGCGCAGAAATGAAGTTTCATCTCTACAGAATCCCGAGGCCACACAGACTCAGTCCTAAAAAGTACAAAAGGTGCCCAGCAGAAGGTACAATCAGGACCTCATCCAAGATTCCAGGTTGAGAAAGGAAGCTTCCCTGACGTAATCCCCTAAGTTTTCTGAAATACCTGACCTGATCAGCGAACAACCTTCTTCTCCAACAGGCATCCCTGAATTGGGAAGCAAGGCTAGAATTTTGAAATAATCTAGCAACTATAATTGTGCCGAAGTCCCTACGTGAAGCAATGAAAATCCCAATGCAAATGTCAAGCATAAAATGAATATTGTCATTGGACATACACTGCGTGTTGACTCTGCAAACACCCCGGTAGCATAAGCTCACCTTTCAACAGACTACGTAGTGTCCATTGCTTTGAGATATGCTTTATACAACAGTTGCACTTTCACGGCTGTTACTGGACTCCAAAAATACGTTCTAAAGCTTCCAGCCCTTGTAATTTCCAATTTCCTCCCTTTTGCATTTACTGATGGCAAATTAAACTAATGACAGTGAAAGGCCTCTAAAGGGGAATAGCTATGTGATTTCCTGCATTCCTAACTGGGCAGAAAATCAAGAGGAAACAAACCAGCACACGCAAGATCTCTAGGGAAAATAGTTCATCGTGTGCTTGATACCCTCTGCTGGGGAACTGACCCAAAGGAGCTGCTGCAGAAAATTCATGAATCCCTGAAGATGCCGGATGCAAATGTCTCCCATTCGTGCACCTCAGAGTTAGACTGCCCACTGCTCCAGGACTGGAAGAGGAAAGCCCCGCCCTGCCAAAGTCTTTCTGCGGGCTGTCGTGAGGTGGGGCTATAACAGGGGCAGTTTTGTTTCAATAAAATGGCCTGTAGCCTCTAATCTGGTATTAATGTCTTGAGTTGGTGGATAAATAGTTGTATTAGCTAGGCTGTCTTTCTCATTAGTACGCTGGAGTGGGTTTCAACACCAGGATACTAGGATCAAATGAGGGATCAAATGTTGCTTCCACACTAACCATTTTGTCTGAATGGACATCATTTGTTAACTCAGTTTTGGTGGAGAATCCAGACAATGGTGTCAACCCACTGTATTCCAGTGTTTCCTGTGTTGCCCTCCCATCTTTTATCAGACCAGATTTGTGGTTATTTTTCATCTTAAAATGCAGATACTGCACTAGTGTGACTGAAAAAGTGCTATTGATGTTTTTCAGGGCTGTTGTAGCTAGCAGATTCCTCCTTGCCCATCTGAAAGCAACAGATTAGTTGTTTTTGTTCATTTCATGGCCAGGGCATTCCTGAATTGGCCTTTAATTAGTCAGGTCTTGTTTGCTGGGGAGGGCTTTAATTAGTGGTTTTCTCTTTTAATTTAAAAAAAAATTATTTTGCAGTTATGATACTTAAAAAAAGAAATGCAGTTTTGATAATTAAAAAAGAAATTGCTCCAGCTGCAAAGAGGAAATCAAGTAAAACTTCTCAAAGGGGTAGAAACTAACTAAGGGCCAATTCAGGGATGTCCTAGCTATAAGTTAACAAGAAGCAACTAATTAGCTGTTTTAAAAGAAAGAGGCAGGGAGAAAGCTGTTAATGAAAGGTACAGTTGCAGGGGGACCTTTTCTAAACAGGATTACCTTACGAGTAATATCTTATAGTAGGATATTGCCCATGGGTATAAGCATTACTGAATTTTGTGAACAATATAGCACTATATTAAGTTCTGTGTGGAACCATCGTTTTCATTTCTGCTTCCAAATGATTGAAGAAAAGCAAGGCCTCAGCGGCACTAAAGGACCCTAATTTGGAAAACATCTATGATTGAAAAGAGAGTAAACATAATATCAGAGGAATAGCAATGGATTCAAAGCTACCCAAGCGCAGGGTGATCCAAGACCCTGTGTTGGGAAAGAGGGGCAGTGACATGTGGTTCAGTGTCAGATGCACCGTTACATTGTTTGGATGGTTGTTAAACAACTAAGGGCACAATCCTATGGGGATGCCTGTAACCCTCCAAACCTGGAGGATTTCGGGCATCCTATGAGAGCAGGAAGAGTGTGGAGATTAAGGTCACCTCTGTGCTCCTCCTGCCCTGCAAAACAGTTAGACAGCCGATTTTGGCTGCCTAACTGCAGTGCTTCAGAGTGGGAGAGAAGGCGGCTGAGGTGCTGGCAGGATATGTTGTATCTTGGTGGTGCCGGTCTCCTCCCCTTCCCCCGGAATGCCCACTAAACGCCTTCTCCGAGGTTGCTCTGTGACCTCAGAGAAGCAGCCAGTGCAGTTCTTTCCACGCCAGCTGTGAAGGGGGAGGGGAACCGAGTGCGGGTCCCCAGCTCCGAGGTTGGAGCAATCTTCCAACCTCGGAGCTGGGAATCCAAATAATCTTATGGCCCCCCTAGATGCTTTCTAGGGGGCCATAGGATTGCTCTGCACGGTAGTATTTAAAAATTGTGAGGACATAGCCTGTCCTCCAGGCAGAAAAGAAACTCTGTGCAGATGGTCAAACAGGGTATAAATGAACATGCAGAAAGGGAAGAAGAGGATCGTGCCTGCTGGTCCCACCCCAGGACACCCCATGTTCATCAGCACTTGAGCACAAGATCTATGCATATATTCCCCAATGTGTGTACATTCTGAATGCGCAGTCTGTACTGTGTCAGAAATGGAGGGTCCAGATCATGCATTCAGGGCTGTGCAAAGGTTCCTATCAATGCATGGAGGTTATTGGTGGGGCCAACAGGCACAAACCTTTTCTCTCCCCCGCCCCTCTCTCACACACATATTCATTCATACTTGGTTTTGGACATCTGCAAATGGAAATCTTACACATACTTGGGAGCAAGCCCTGGAAAGCTACATGTTCCCCATCCTGGAACATGTGATTGTGTTTGTTGAACATGTGATTGTGGTCAGTGCAGCATGCAATATAGTAAACAGCATTTTATAAGTATAGTCCTTAATTAGAATATAGTCCTGGCCTATACACATTTTTCTGTTTCCATGAATAGCCAAGTTCAAAAATTTGCACATTATTTATTATCTGTTGCTATTTTTTTTTTTGGCCACAGAAGGACACAGTATCTAGGCTCTCTTCCTGGAACATGTAGCCTCCCCAACACACACAAAAGCCTGGGGGCAGAATATTACTAACAACATGGAAATATTTACATTTGAACATGTATAATGCTTTTCACCCAAATGTTGAAAACAGAAAAAATAATAATCTAACAGCACAAACCTTTGTATCTTTATCTAGAAGTAAATTGAACAAAGTCTCATTGACTTCAATGGGAGGGGGAAACACAATAGGGTGTGTCTCTGCCATTTCAAGGTTGTTTTTGGATTTTCTGGTTGTGTGTTTTTCCCCTACTCTCTCAGGCTGAACACGGATAGGATATGGGGCTTTTCTGCCAGTGTAGCAGTGTGATCTTCTCCCCCTGTAACTGGAAATATAGATTTTTAAAAATTAATAATAATAATAATAATAATAATAATAATAATACCACCATGCTATAGAAAGTAGAGGGTTGCTTCGCCCAAGCTGAGAAAGATATTGGCTCACAATATTCCTGCACTGTAGTCTAGTTTTATTATTCCCATTGCAAAGGTGGGGCGGTCGGGCTGAGAGAGTGGCTTACAACAACCTTGTTATGTAGTCCTCTGCTAATATCCCTATATTGTAGATTGAGAGGAGGGGGTGGGGTCGAGAAAAAGTGGCTTACGACATATAAAGCCCAGTGCTATTATCCCAATATTTTGGGGGTGGAGAAAGAAAGAATGCTGAGATAGGATGATTTATAACTATACCACGGACTCCAACCACTTGCACGCAGACACGTTACGCTCTGAACGGAATCCCAAGTACATCGGAACCGGGGGAGGCGTGCGTCACTCTTCACTTTTTCTATCTCCACGGCCGTTAGGGGAGGACTTTCGACCATAGAGATCAGACAGCGATATAGACATTCTTATGTCTATGGTTTCGGTTGCCTTATTGTTTGCTTCCGGTCTAGGAGTCGACCGGAAGCAGGAAGATCAGAGGCAGGAGGGAGTAGAATGGTAGCAGGTCCGGGAGGCGGCGGCGGGGGATCCTGGAGCTGCCTGCGAGGGCTGGCGGCAGGGATGGTGTTGTCGCCTTTGCTGTTTCTTCAGCTCCTCCTGGCCGTAATCGCGCCGCGGGGAGCCGCAGAGCTCACAGATGGCAACAGCGAGCACCTAAAACGGGAGCATTCGCTCATCAAACCTTACCAGGGTGCGTGGAGTGTACAGGGGCTATCAGCCTGCTGATCCATCCCCCTTCTCTCTCCTGTCTTTCTCTCTGGAGCCCTTTCGGAGCTTGGCTCTTCCCGGGCCGTATTGACCCAAAGGGAGGGGTTGTCTTGTCGTTTCAGGAAGTAGAGAGGAAAGCCAAAGGGCAGTGGGGATAGTACTGGCCATTTTACACACACTTACCTTCTCAATCTAGCAAATAAAACTCTACAAACCTCCCTGAGTCCAGGACAGCCCCTTCAGTCTGGATGCCACTAAAATCATGGATGGGAGGCTCTGCTTTGTGTTATATGCAGATATTCAGAAGAAAGTCCCAGCTACTTGGTAGATAAAGTATTAAAACGTGATGGGTTTATTCCCAGCAATTTATATCAAGATTGGTAAGTTTCTATCAAATAGTAGCAGAGGAAACAGGAAAAAGAGAACACAATTTCCACTGTCTATGCAAGGTGGTGGCAGTCCCGGTTTAAATATGCTGCTTCACTGTGTATGTTGTAGCTTGTAACTTCAAATGTTTTCTAATAAAAGAATTACATCTAGCCATATCTTCTGATTTTCATGGTGTCTTCTGTGTTTTAGGGGTTGGCTCCAGTTCAATGCCCCTCTGGGACTTTCAAGGGAGCACCATGCTGACTAGCCAGTATGTTCGACTGACCCCTGATGAGCGAAGCAAGGAGGGTTCTATCTGGAATCGAGTGGTGAGTGTGGTTTCTGTATGGGGGGAAGTAGTGGAATGAGATCAACAGTGCCTAGTTACAACACTGTGTGTCATGCCTATTGAAAGATTTTGTGAATCATCCCCAAGGTGTTTAGGGCTGCTATATTCTGTCTTCTAGCCCTGCTTCCTAAAGGATTGGGAGCTTCATGTTCAGTTCAAGATCCATGGAGTAGGAAAGAAGAATCTTCATGGGGATGGATTTGCCCTATGGTACACCCGGGAGCGCCTTACCGCAGGTATTGTGGTCAGTTCAGTAAACAGGATTATAGTCCACTTTTGCAAGTTCTGGACTTCCACCTATACTTAAGGGTGAATAGGTTTCTGGGTCCAGTTGCTGAAACCAGCATAATATAGTGGCATACAGTCCAATCCTATGCATAAGCGACAAAGAATCTTGTGGCACCTTAAAAACTAACAAATTTATTCTGGCATAACCTGTCAGTGTCCATGAAAGCTTATGCCAGAATAAATTTGTTAGTCTTTAAGGTGCCACAATATTCTGCTGCTTTTGCTGCAACAGACTTACAAAACTACTAGAAATCCTATGCATGTGTACTCAGAAGGCAATCCTACTGAACTCAATGGGCCTTACTCCCAAATAAGTAGTATATAAAGAATAGCAGACATCTTGTTCGTGTGTATGGCATTTTTTCTATGGAGAAGCATTCAATTATGCTAGCCCCTAACTGCAGTCTGAAGTGGTGCAGTCCAGACATAGTGTTACCACCACAGTGAGAATTAGCCCTTTGTACAAAGCTGTTCAGAACATTGGATAGGCATGCTGCCCACTCTTCTGGGAATTTTTAATCACACATCAGTTAGTTATTGCTAGAGAACATGTAGCATGCAAATGCTTAATAGTTGTTTCAGTAATTTGCATTAAAACCCTTTCAGTCAGGTTATTTATATTCCCCTCTTGCAGCTGCAATTGTGCTTGAGACATAAGGCCTTGCCTCCAAGACTACTTCGTAAATTCACAGCTGGGCAGATATTTAAACCCATAACTAAGTTCCTATCTAATAGACATGTTTCTATAGAAGGGCATGTATAGAAACACGGTACAACAACAGCTGCTGTTTCTGAACCTGGGTAGTATTCTCCATATCCACTCATATCCTTTGTGCAGAATGTTTGAAAGGAACGAGGTGTCTTGTCTTGGAATGTTAGCTGGCAGCATCCCAGTGCTTCAAACTGGACTCGGGAGATCTGGGTTCTAGTCCCCGCTCAGCCATGAAACTCACTGGGTGACTTTGGGCCAGTCACTGACTCTCAGCCTAACCTATCTCACAGGGTTGTTGTGGGGATAAAATGGAGAGGAGGAGGAGGATTATGTAAGCCGCCTTGGGTTCCTTGTAGGAAAAAAGGCGGGATATAAATATAATAAATAAATAAATAAATAAATAAATACTCTCTGTGTTTAGATTGATCTTCAGTGTTCTGCTTGCTGGGTGGGTAAACTTGGTTGTTCAAGGGTGCAGACATACCTACTCTGCTTTGTCTCTGTCAGGCACTGTCTTTGGCAGCAAAGACAATTTCCATGGATTGGCCATTTTCCTGGACACATATCCAAATGATGAAGCCACAGAGGTAAGTGATGACAGGGATTTATTTTGTGGGCTGCTTCTACTTGGAAGCCAAGTATGGGTTTTGGTGTTAACTAGCAGGAATGTTCCCACACACAGGTGGAGCTTCCATATGCAGGTTTCTTTTGCAAATGTTTACATGGGAAACTATGTGCAGCATGGTGAAATGTACCTTTCTTTATTGTAGCGTGTGTTCCCATACATCTCTGCCATGGTAAACAATGGATCCCTGACCTATGACCATAGTAAGGACGGCCGCTGGACAGAGCTGGCAGGTTGCACAGCTGACATCCGCAATCAGAACCATGACACATTTTTGGCTATCCGCTACTCTCGGGGGCGTCTGACGGTAAGCTCGCCTGAGGCACTGTATTGTATAATTTGTTCACGGCTTGCCGTAGATCCATGTGTATAGGGGAACCATGGTTAACTAGAATGTGAATGACTACTATAACTGGTGTAGTCAGTGAGAAACAAAAAGTGGAAGTGAATATCCAGAGCAATGTAGAATGGCTTGGCCAATTTCTGTTTTTCAGAATTGAAATGGCTAGTGTTCTTGTAGGCTTTTTCAGGTGGCTGGGAGAGTGAAAACTGAGATGTCCTTAATGTCCAGGTTTACACTTATCTTGCAGGTGATGACTGATGTGGAGGACAAAAATGAATGGAAAAGCTGCTTTGATGTTGCAGGAGTCCGGCTACCCACTGGTTACTTCTTTGGGGCTTCTGCTGGTACAGGAGATCTATCCGGTGAGAGCTGCTTGCCACTGAGGCAGAATTGGCCGTGTTGCCTGGATGTGGTAGTCTAGTTAAAGTAGAGTCATTGTGAGGTGTAGTGGACCTGTTCCATTTGCTTTATTGAATTGGACACTAGAGGAACATAAGTCAGCTCCCTGAATTACTGGAACCTTTAAAGGAGTCTTTATTAAGAAATATGTAGTTAGAGCAGGGGTGCACAACCTTTTCAGCCCCGAGGGCCGCATCAGGTGTCAGCTGCAGTGGTGAGAGCTGCACATGTACACATACATGCACAGATCTGCCCCTGTGGGGATAAAATCTAACATTGGCTTGTACAACCACATCACAGTTTGATTCTTTGTTTTCTAGACAATCATGACATCATCTCAGTGAAATTGTTCCAGCTCATGGTGGATCATCCACCAGAGGAAGAAAACATTGACTGGACAAAAATTGAGCCTAGTGTCAGCCTCCTCAAGTCACCCAAAGGTGAGTTGCTGGTGCTTCTGCCTTGAATGCTCCATGAAGCAAATGGGAGATCACCCTCCCACATGAGTAAGCAGCCCCATATCTCTTCAGGGAATGCTAAATAGTCAGCATGCACATTCACAGAACAGTATTTCACCCTTGGAATATTCAGAGCCCAGATGAAAATCTGGGTGTCCTCTTCTAGAGTGCACTCTGCAGTCCCAGGTCAGGGGTGCAAGATCGTGGCTGCAGTCCTGAGTGTACGTTCCAGTAAATATGTCCTGCCAAATTCAGGGACACTTGAGTAAATACATTTTACACGTCTGTGTGTAAAATCAGTACTATGTTGTTATTTTGGATGTAATTTTATGGTGTCTAGTTAATGCTTCTTTAACTACTCAATGTTGTCAGCCTGTATCAACCCATTCCCTATTTAGCATAAGAGCATGATGCACATGTCAATCTCTAAGCTTCTTTTCTTTTCTCCTTTAGATAATGTGGATGACCCAACAGGAAATTTCCGTAGTGGGCCATTGACAGGCTGGAAGGTGTTCTTATTGCTACTGTGCTCTCTGCTTGGCATCATTGTGTGTGCTGTGGTGGGGGCTGTGGTCTTCCAGAAACGCCAGGAGCGGAACAAGCGATTTTACTAGCAGTGGAGTGGGTCCAAATTCTGGGCGTTGTGGGAATATTTTTTACAGGGGGGAGGGAGAATTGTATAGACTCTGGTTTCTAAGAGGCTCTTTCAGAGAAATATATGGAATATTTTCATATCTCTTTCATTTCCTGGCCACACTAGCCAGGCAACCTGTGTCAAACAATCAGGAATGTAGGGTGCAGCCCTACTTGGGAGCCTGTTTTTTTTCTCTTTCTGAATGCTATTCAGAGCCAATAGCCCCTCTTTTAAAATAAAATAAAGGAAACAGCAAAGAAAAATGTGGTTAGAACTTAGAAATGGTAAGTATTCCTCCTCCATGGGGCATGGCTCTGCATTACCAGCTAGTATTTGCTGGTGTTTTTGTTTTTTAACAGGGCGATATTTTCATAGTCCTGCTAACTCTGCTGGGGGTAACTTTCTTGCCTGTCCCATAAACCCACTTCAAGGTGGGTGTTATGAATTGAATGTATTTTGTAGTCTCACTGGTCCTGAAACTTCCTCTTATTACCAGCTATTTCTGTATTGCTGGGAGTGAGGCTAAATTACACCAAAACAACTGGTGGCCATCAAATGTGATTTTCCCCTTTGGTGATGGAAAGTGTGATTGTGTTGGTTTGGGAGAGTAGGGGCTTGATTTTTTCCAGTTACTGTGGAGTTTGTGCCACAACTTGACTGCAGAAGCTCAGACCCCATATCATTAAGCATCTGAGATGAGTGATTCTGGTTTCAGCATTATACTTTGTCATAGCCACATAGCTGTGTGTGCATTTGAAAGATAGGTTGAAGAGAGGGTATGTGAAATAAAATGAAAAACTGATCTTAGCTTGTGGTGTCTTAATTTGATGGAGACTAAGAATGAGTGAATGGTGAGTCAACTGCATTTGCTGTCACTGGGGCTTTTAATGCGACGTCGCCTGATGGCTTGGGCTCATGCTGGACGTTAACATGCATGAATTGCTTCTTCACCTACTGTGAAGGTGGATTCTCTTCATTAAATTGTTAAAAATGTAGATATGTAAGGAATTCAATAATAAAAAAGAAGCCCCAATATATTTCTACTGCATTTTAATTTGCAGAAAGCTTTACAATCTTTTAGCTCACTTAGGTTTGCAACAGTCCAATGTGTAAGTTAACTTGTTCCCATTTTACCATTGGAAAACTCAAGAGATTGTAACCTTAACTTGGGTTGTAACCTTACCATCCTAAATCTACAGTTTAGAAGAGTGATTCTCAAAGCAAGTTTGCACTTCCGTGGGTATAGTACCTGACATTGGCCCAGTTCACATGTAATGACAATGTATGGATTGTTTAAAAACCATGGGTTGGCGGAGCCAACCAGCAACGAATGAGCATGCTACTTCCTGTGTGTTCATTGCTTCGGCTTTCAATTAACAACCCAGGTACATCCTGTTCCTGGTTTGTTATTGTATCATCTGAACTCAGAAACTCTGGGTTATTTAGGGGTTAATTGAAAGTCATTAATTGAAAGCAAAGCAATGAGCACACAGGAGGCAGTGTGCTTGTCCCTGGCAATTCCTGTGTTAAAACAACCCCGGAATTTCTGTTACGTGCAAACCAGGTCAATGGCAGGAGTGTAGGGTTGCCAGCCCAGGGTACTTATGTGTACATATTAGTAGGAATATGCTAACAAAAGCAGCACCTTCCACACCATAACAAAATATGACCGGTACTTCTGTTGGCCTTTGTGCTTCTGCTACAGTAAAGCTGTCATAGTGTCCCACAGTTCTCTCATATGGCACTCACATTGTAGGTCCAGCCCTTAATTAGCAGGTGACCCTGTTTAAATCTAATAACCCTTAAGCAAATCTACAAACTAGATTGGGTTTGTGGGAACTAAGGAAGGTTCATTCATAGCTCAGTGGTAGAATACATTCTTTGCATACAAAAATCCCAGGTTCAATCCCTGGCATCTCGACTAGGGCTGGAAAAAGAAACTGAAATGCTGCAGAGCCACTGCTAGTCAGTGTAGGTAGATGGGGGCAGTAGTGAATAGACCAAGGGCCTCACTCTGTACAAGAGTTTCCTAGGTTCCTAACGGCAGTGATTCAATGCTGGAGTGCTATGAGATGGCGGGGGGAGAGAGATCCCGACATATACTGAGAAATGTCCGTGGGGGGGGAGGGGATAAGGGAAGGGGGAGCATAGGATTTCTGCCTGGTTCCATCTCCATCCTTGGGTTTCAACTCTTATCTTAACCCGCTCAAACCTGGATTGTGTGTGTGTGTGTCTCCGATTCTCAATTATGTTCAGTAAGTTTGGAATTCTTCCCGAGTTCAAAGTAAAGAAACTCTAAATTAAGCCACAGAATAAAGCTAGTATGAAGACCAGACTGTCGCCGTGCAGCTTAAACCGGAGCTTTGCACCTCCAGGCCCGGCACTAGGGAAGGAGGCTGGGTGCGCCAGGGAAAGGGACCGCGCATTAGCGCCTGGGGCAGCCCTGCGCCTAACGCCTCCGCTCCCGACATACTTTGCTCCCGACCGTAGCCAATGGCCTACGTACGCCTCCGCTAGTCAGGAGCGGGGGGACCGCCCATGAACTTCCTTTCCGGGGACCACTGGGAGTTGTAGTTCCGCCGCCGAGCCCTGGGCTCCAGCGATTACGTGGCTTGAGAGCCAGCCGGAGAGGCGCGGCGCGATGGCGGCTCCCGGGTGCAGCCCGAGCGTGCTGTGGCAGCTGGTGCTGGTGGCCGGCATGGTGTCCCCGGGCTGGGCGCTTTACTTCCACCTGGGCGAGACGGAGCGCAAGTGCTTCATCGAGGAGATCCCGGACGAGACCATGGTCATCGGTGCGCGGGGAGGGGATCGGCTTGGAAGAGGGGTGGAGCGGGGGGAATGAGCGCGGAGGGAGCTGGAGAGGGGGCAGTGAAGTGGAAGGCGGCTTGGGGGGGCGGCTTGGGGGCAGCGGATGAGAAAGGCCCGAGGAGGGGCTGCCGATCAGGAAGAGACTGGCGCTGTGAGGGAGGCGGATACTTCCGCATTGGTGACTGGTGCCCGCTTGGGGGCGGAGGCCGGGGTCACCGAAGGCTGGGAAATGCTTAGAATCCCCAGCAGTTCCTATCACAGAAAGGGAAAAGTGGAGCGCATGAAATTTAGGACCACGCTTCCAAAGAAGCGGAGGGAAGCTATACAAAAGCACTCCTTTAGACCCACATTCACCTGTTTCAGCAACAACAGCCATTGCACAGAGTGACTCATTGCACAGTGACTAAAACGTGGGTGCGAAGCAGTGGCTGAAATCCATGCGAATTATCAATGTGATCATCTTAGTGATGGTGGAGATTCATTGCAAAAGGGGACGCTGAGAGAGCATGTCTTTCGAGCTGTGTGTGTGGGTGATAATAATAATGATATTCTCGGAGCCAGCAACACCAGCTCATGCTACCCGAGGCAGGAGAAAAGCTGCCACTGCGACCCCCCCCCCAGCAACCTTGACCTCCGCAGCCGCCACCACTGTGACACCCCCCCCCCCCAGTAGAGCAAGGGTGGGCTCAGAGAGCTGCGTCTGCTAGCAAAAACAGCAGGCACAGGCTGTTATAGATTTCATCGTAGAGTTGGAAGGAGCCTACAAGGCTATCGAGTCCAACCCCCTGCTCAATGCAGGAAACTAGAGGAGGGGTCTCCCTGTGAGAGCTGGACTGACCCGGGTTCAAAAGCTCCCGTAGCCAATGACCCTCAGTCCTAGTCACGCAGGCGGAAGGAGGAGATAACAGCAGTTAATAAAGATTAAAGAGTTTATTTGTAAGACCCAATTACATGGGATTAAGGCAATCAATGCATCTCTACTCACTACATCATTGCAGATACAAATCCAGTACCCCAGTGGTAAAGCTAGATGAAGTGAAGTCCAAAACAATACATGTCGTGTCGAGACGAGAGGAGAGAGGTCGGAAGTGACGGAATGAAGCTATCAGCAAGTGTGTCAGCTTTATACCCTGCACCTATAAATAGGATATTACTCACCCCAGTTGTACAACCTATTCATCAACATGTTGATCCAAACTTGTCAAGGTTGCTGAGTCACATCACCTCGAGACTATGTCTTGTGACTAGAGACCTTGAGTATTTGAACTCAAGAGACACTCACCAGGTCAGGTGATAATCTCGATGTCAGGTGGTAATCTCGTTCTGCCTATGCAAAACCCAACATCCCCCTGCTTTTGCATTTGCGCAGAACGTGGTTATTTACTTCATACAACAGCAACAGCTTTGTTGGCATCTGATGCTGTTCTTTCATCTATGGACTTTGATGAAAAAAACTTTTGCAGGAATGACTTTACCTGCCAGAAATTTGAACCACCATCAAATCACTTCTGATGTATCCCTCCTTATGACACAGTTTTATTTACAGACCCAAAACGTTGTGTATTGCTATCTGCCTGCAGCATAGCAATCCTGCCTTGGTTCCTGAAAAAACTGTAATAGGTTTTTCACATCAATCCCAGCATCATTTAAACATTTTTAACAATTTAAACTATTTAAACAAATGCAATAACTATTCAAGCTCTACAATAGCATAATAGTACAATACATAATACAATGCATTCAGTTCAATTTCAGTTGAACCCTAACTTCTAAATGATTGTTTCTACAAAATCAATCAATCAAAGTATGGTTATAAAAATAACAAACTTCAGGTGTGTTCTTGTTGTTCTTACTATCACAACCACAACTGGCATTTCTGTGAATCTGTAAGCCACCTGTGCTCTGACTTGTAAATCTTAGTCTGAAGTGTGATGTTCCTTCCAGATAACACTTAACTCCTTTTCAGAGCTCTCCAAGCATGTCCTGTTGGTCTAACAGTCTGCCTATCACACTGACAGCAATATCTGGCCTTGTTGCTTGTACAGTAAAGCTCAACAGCCCAATGCTTCTGTGTAGCATTCAAACTGCTTTTCCATCAGCATGTGCTTGAAAATCCTCAATTATTTGGAGTCTCGCACTGAGTTAACTATCTCCAAAATTCTCAATCACATCCATGATATTTCTCTGGTTTGTTGCAGTAAGTACTGCCCTCTTGGTTCTCCCTCAACCTCTATTTACAAATAAACAGTTGATCCACCACCAAGCAGTTTCAATTCAATGAAATTCCAAACCCTGGATCAATTATATCATATTGCTTTTATCTGTCCAGAAAAAACAATAGATCATCCAACTAAACAAAGTACATACAGTCTATGTCCTTGTTCTTCCTGTTTAACAAACAAACATTGATCTGCCTCTCTGTGCAAATCTCAATTCAACAATGTTTGAGTTCAAAACAGAATTCCAGCCTCCAGCTGATTCTAGCTTTTCCTAAAGAAAATTCTTCACGGACAGTTTTCCAAAGACTTCCTCTCATTTAAAATGCTTATGTTCCAATATTTCAATTGTGAAATATCCATACATCTTCACATTCTTAAACATCAGTCTAACTGTTTCCAAAGCAAATTGTTGTTGCACTCAACTTATGATTATCCTGCTCCTTTTAACTTGAGCAAAAATCATAAGCAACCAATCTTGCTATTTTTCATGTAACCTTTTCCAATCTGGTTAGTTTTCATTTAAAAATCTATCTGGTAACAATGAGTTCCATGAACTGCTGTTTGTTTCACCAGCTTCCATGTTTTGTTCTTTATCCAAAGAAATCAACTCAGTTTGCATAGCCTGAAGCTATGGTTCAGCTTCCTTAACAGACAATTTTTCACCTCTTTGAAATTTTGAAGTTTCAAATGGCTTTTCCTGCAAATTCATCCTGATATCTCACAGGTTGTTTGACTCACCTGTTCCTTACCTCATCAGTTATCAGGTTCCTGTTCCAATGAACTTGCACCAATGATGAACAATCATTTGTTTAATCTCCACTAAACCAAATGTGTATCAGAGTTTGTCAAATTTACCTGACTGTCTTTTCAGCAAATGCTTTTCTATTCTGACTCTGAACTTGATGCATCCCCTGCATTAACAGAATTAATTTTGAAAAATGATCTCACTTTTTCATTCAGCATTATACTCAACACTTCTAGATAATCTCACTATCCAAGTGTTGTTCATGTAAAACACAATATTCTCATTTCTAGAAAAATCTCATGTAAGCTCCCTTACAGATTTCTTCTAACTTTGAGGTGTATGTACCTACATATCAGATCCAAGATCCTGAAATGTTTCTCCAGAAGATTCCTTCTTCTACACTACTTTCTATAAGGTGTACAGTTTATCACAGAACTAAAACTTCTATCATGTACATAATCAAAACATTTAAGAGCTTCTACCCAAACCTCATTATCCAAATTAGTATCACCTCTTCTGAGTGTTTGTTTACTCTTCTACACAATCCATGTGTTCAATATCACATCCTGTTAGAAAGTCATCAAAACATGCACTGAATTGAACTTCCCCATATCTTGAAGGAAATAGGTAACATGGGTAATATGCTTGTTTCCCATCCAAGCACAAAACACCTTGACTATGTTCAATACTTCAGTTTTCTATCTAACATGTACACAACCTGTACCTCGTGTATTGATCAATTAACATCATGAAATAACGTGCTTTTCCTCTAAAAACCATCAGAGTACTCACAAGATCACCAAGAACAAATTGATTGAAATGAACTGGTTTTTCAGCTTGCCTTCCAGTTTACCTGTTGAAGCTAGCATCCCTTGTTTATGTGCACAAAATTACCTTTCATGTGAAAATTACATTTTCCCAATGCTTTCCCCACCAAAGTTTGCATTTTCTTTCACAGGCCTGTGAATCTAAATGATCAAACATTCATGTGATATGCATGCATGTACGTGTCATACATATTGTCGTAAATCCGCCCAGTGTCAAGATAAGCCGTTCTCGTTATAACAGTCCGAGTGTCCAAGCCAAGATATATTAGTCCAAAACCGAGCAAACGTAAACCAGTTAGGGGTCAGGCACAAGCGTAGTCAGGGTCGTTCCGAAGATCAAAGGTACAGGGGTCCGAGGTCAGGAATATCAAGAGCGTCTGGTGGTAGCTGTAACAAACAATTGCTTCCAGCATCTGAGTGTGTTTGGGACCTGCCTTTTGAGCAGGTGCTGATTGGTAAGGCTGCCCAGCTGGGTCAGGCTGCAGTTAGCCTGACCCCACCCCAAACACACTCCGGCACGGCTGGTCTCTGTCTGACCTACTGGAGGCACAACACTACCCCCATCCCTAGGACAGACCCCCTCCGGCCTCTCCCCCGGGGCAGGTTTTGGCTGGGGGAGCAGAGAGAAATCCAAGGGGTAGCTTCCAAAGGCCCCCAAGCTCCTCCCGGACAGACCTTTGTTGCAGCCGCACACTCCTCCGGGTGGCCTCTCGCTGGATCTTCCGCTTCCACCGCCGGCGGTCCTGCGGGGGCAAAGGAGGTTCAGAGTCCAAATCGAGAGCTGGGTCGGTGGAGGGCACCACCACCGTGCCCGGGTCCTGTTGCCTAGATGTCCCAGGACGCGGAGGGGAGTCCGGCACAGCCCTGGGTGGAACAGGATCCCCCAGGGTAGGGTCCGCTGGCTGCTCGGTGGTGGAAGATGGTCCAGACTGCCCTGCTGGAAGTTCCCCGGAGGTATCTGGGTCAGGGCACTCCGAATCGTCCTCTTCGTCTGAGGACTCCATAGAGGAGCTGTCTGTGGGACCCGCAGGCGGTGGCAAGGGACCTGGCTTAGTCGGGTAGTGTGCATGGAAACGGCAGACGAGACGTGGGGCATGCACCTGGGATGCATCCTCCCAGGAGCGGTCTTCTGGGGCATACCCCCTCCAGTCAATCAGGTACTGGAGCCGGCCCCGAAACTTGCGGGAGTCGAGAACCTGGGCGACTTCATACTCCTCCTCCCCATCAACCTCGATCGGTGGTGGGGGCCTGGAGCGGGTGCGCAAGGGGTGCGGCGGAGCAGCAGGGACCAACAGGGACCGGTGGAAGACAGGGTGCACATGGAGCGACGCTGGGAGCTGCAACTGGAATGCCTGGCGGGAGATGGTGAAGGGACCGACATGGCGTGCATCCAATTTCCGGGATGGCCTCTGGGAGCGGAGGAACCTTGTAGATAGCCAGACCCGGTCCCCAACTCGCAAGGGAGGACCCTCCTGGCGGTGGCGGTCAGCCGCCTTCTTATACGCTTCCTTGGCCAGGTCTAGTTGATCTTTCAAAACGGCCTGTACGGCATGCAACTCCTGGGCAGCAAGATTCGCGGCAGGAACTGCTGACGGGGGCAGGACTGAAGGGAAGAACCTGGGGTGATAACCGTACGTGGCGAAGAACGGAGTCAGCCGCGTGGAGACATGCGTCGAGTTGTTATAAGCGAACTCCGCAAGGGGTAGGAGATCCACCCAATCATCCTGCTGGAAGCTGGTGTAGCAGCGCAAGTACTGTTCCAGTGTCGCGTTTGTTCGTTCTGTCTGGCCATCAGACTGGGGATGATGGGCCGATGATAGATGTACTTCGACATCCAAAGACCGGAACAAGGCGTGCCAGAACCGGGAAGTAAATTGGGGGCCCCGATCCGAGATCAGGCAGTCAGGAAGGCCGTGGAGACGAAAGATCTGGGCAATGAACAGCTGAGCTGTCTCTCGAGCTGAGGGGAGTCCTGCACACGGGAGGAAGTGTGCCATCTTGCTGAACAGGTCCACCACTACCAGCACGGAAGTCTGGCCCCGGGACACGGGCAAGTCAGTGATAAAGTCCAGTGACACAGACCGCCAAGGTCCCTGGGGAGTTGGGAGCGGGACTAAGAGCCCCTGTGGGCGCCCCGGGTGTGCCTTCGCCCGGCGGCAGGTATCACAGGCTGCCACATAGGCCTTGGCATCCGCCTGAAGTCGTGGCCACCAGAAGTCCCGTAACAGCAGGTGGAGGGTCTTGTAGGTCCCAAAATGCCCCGCCGGCCGACTGTCGTGGCATAGATGCAGCGCCTCACCCCGGAGAGCACCTGGAGGGAGGTAGAGACAGTCCCGGTGATACAAGAGCCCCTCCAGCAAGGAGAACGGAGTGTCCAAGTCCGAGTTCCCAGCACGTAGGGCAAGGATGTGCTTCTGAGCAAACGAGTCCTGCTGTTGTTGCACACGCGCTCGGTCCGCCAAGGACTGGGACGGTAGGGTGGCAGCAAAGTTCTCAGAAGGTAGGATGGAACGCAAAGGGGTCTCGTCTTTCCCCGCCAGGTACTCGGGCTTCCGGGACAGCGCATCCGCCTGTTTGTTGTGCCGCCCGGGTAAGTATGTCACGGTGAACTGGAACCGGGAGAAGAAGATGGACCACCGGACCTGTCGCTGGTTGAGGCGCCGGGCCGTCTGCAGATGTTCGAGGTTCCGGTGGTCCGTGCGCACCTTTACTGGGTATCGGGCCCCTTCCAGTAGATGGCGCCAAACCTCAAAGGCCACTTTAATGGCCAGCAACTCCTTCTCCCACACAGTGTAATTCTGCTCGGAGTCGTTGAGTTTCCGAGAGTGAAATGCACATGGGAGAAGGGTCTGGTCCCCCTCTACTGGTTGCAACAGTACAGCGGCCACGGCTTTGTCAGACGCATCCGCTTCCACGATGAAGGGTCGGGCCGAATCGGGCTGCTGCAAGATAGGCTCCGACGTGAAGGCCTGCTTCAGGTGCTGGAACGCCCGTTGGGCGGCCTCCGTCCACTGGAAGGGCCCTTTGGTGCGGAGCAGGTCCGAGATGGGTACAGTGAGCTGTGAAAAGTGGGAGATGAACCGGCGATAGTAGTTTGCGAAGCCCAGGAGACGTTGAACGTCCTTGACACTCTTTGGGGCCTGCCACTGTAGGACGGTCTGTACTTTGGCGGGATCCATCTGAAGTCCCGAGGGGGAAATGCGGTGGCCTAAGAAATCCACGGTGGTGAGGTCAAATTCGCACTTCTCGAGCTTGGCGAACAACTGGGACTCTCGTAGCTGCTGCAGGACAGTGAGTACATGCTGGACATGTTCCTGCGGGTTTTGGGAGTAAATTAAAATGTCGTCCAAGTAGACAATCACGAAGTGGTCTAGACAATCCTGGAAGAGGTCATTCATCAGATGCTGGAAGACCGCGGGCGCATTACATAGCCCAAACGGCATTACGGTATATTCAAAATGGCCGTACCTTGTACGGAACGCGGTCTTCCATTCGTCCCCTGCTCGAATGCGGACCAGATTATATGCTCCCCGGAGGTTCAGCTTGGTGAAGATTTGAGCGGCACGGAGCCGTTCCAGTAGTTCGGGGATCAAGGGCAGAGGGTACCTATTCCGCACAGTGATGCGGTTCAGGGCCCGGTAGTCATTGCACAGGCGGAGCTCCCCACATTTTTTCCTGACGAACAAGACGGGTGCAGCTGCTGGTGAAGTGGAGGGTCGGATAAACCCCCGCTGGAGGTTCTTCTCGATGAAGTCCCGCAGGGCTGCTAACTCTGGTTCCGACAGGGAGTAGATTCGACCCACCGGAATCTTGGCATCCGGAACCAGGTCAATGGGACAGTCGTAGGGCTGATGGGGTGGCAATTGGTCGGCCTCCTTCTTCCCAAAGACATCCCGGAAGTCCTGATACTTGAGGGGTAGCCCCTCCAGAAGTCCTTCCCCTTCAACGGACGAGCAGGCCTGCACTGTCTGGGTCAAGCAGCAGTCTCGGCAATGGTGTGAGGGAAATGTGATATGACCTGTTGACCACTGGATCAAAGGATCATGGCGCTGGAGCCAAGGCAACCCAAGGACCACCGGAAAATGGGGAGCGGCGGCCAGATACAACTGGAGGGTTTCCCGGTGCCCTTCCAAGTCCATGGTCAAGGGTTCTGTCTGTTGAACCCCCGGTCCGGAGGACAACAGCCGCCCGTCGATAGTTTCCACGAGGACGGGGTGCTCCAGGAGTCGGCGTGGGACATGGTGCAGATCTGCGAAAGAGGCATCCATGAAGTTGCTGCTAGCGCCCGAGTCCAGCATGGCCTGGACTCGCAGGATCCCTTGCCCTGGAACTGTCAGGAGTATGGGCACCGTCACATGGCTGGCGGGAGAGGTTGGTGGGCGTTGGGCTTCTGTGGAGTTGGTCTCACTCCGGCCTAGGGGCCCTTCAGGGCCGGGGCCCGGCAATTTTTCCGGAAGCGTGCTGGCTCGGACCTTGGCGGGGCAATGAGCGGCAAAATGTCCCCTCTGCCCGCAATAGAGGCAGAGGCCGAGTTGCCGACGCCGTTGTTTCTCCTCGGGCAACAAGCGGGGGTGAGCTCCCCCCAATTGCATGGGTTCTTCGGGTGAGGCGGGTTTTGGAATGGGTACCTCTCCCAGCAGGTTTCTGGGAGCGGGACCCCCAAGGCTGTGTCTGGAGCGGGAAAGGGCCCGCCGGCTCTCCACTCTCCCTTCTATCTTGAGGCAGAGGTGTATCAGGTCCTGCAATGTGGAAGGCCGGTCCGCATAAGTGAGCCCATCCAGTATTTCCCCAGACAGCCCCTCCTGGAATTGGTCTATGTAGGCCTCCTCATTCCACTGCAAGTCCTGCTGGAGCAGGCGGAATTCTGTCACATAGTCCACTAGGGGGCGCTGGCCTTGCCGTAGCTCACGGATGCATCGATTGGCAGTGACTGCCTTCACAGGGTCCTCATACATGGCCTTGAGCTGCCGAGTAAAAGCAGCCAAGTCTCCCAACACCGGGCTCTGTTCCAGCAGCAGGGGAGTCACCCATTTGGCCGCAGAGCCCGTGAGCAGGCTGATAAGAAACCCCACCTTGGTCTTATCATCGGGGAAAGCCTCGGCCTTCAAGCTCATGAACAGCTGGCCCTGAGCCAAAAACACCGGGAGCTGAGCAGGTGTGCCATCAAACTTCTCTGGCACAGCTAAGGGGCATTTCTGCTTTCTCACTGGGACGGGGGCAGCGGCAGCAGGGGCCGGCTGGGCCTGCAAAGCCTGAACGGCTGCTATGAGTTGGGTTACCTGCCCCTGCAACAGCAGGTTGTCCTGAACAAGCTTTTCCATCTGGGACGGCTGCTGCTGCTCCTCTCCGTTTTTATTTTGGTAAGTGGCTGGAAGCAAGCTGTCGTAAATCCACCCAGTGTCAAGATAAGCCGTTCTCGTTATAACAGTCCGAGTGTCCAAGCCAAGATATATTAGTCCAAAACCGAGCAAACGTAAACCAGTTAGGGGTCAGGCACAAGCGTAGTCAGGGTCGTTCCGAAGATCAAAGGTACAGGGGTCCGAGGTCAGGAATATCAAGAGCGTCTGGTGGTAGCTGTAACAAACAATTGCTTCCAGCATCTGAGTGTGCTTGGGACCTGCCTTTTGAGCAGGTGCTGATTGGTAAGGCTGCCCAGCTGGGTCAGGCTGCAGTTAGCCTGACCCCACCCCAAACACACTCCGGCACGGCTGGTCTCTGTCTGACCTACTGGAGGCACAACACTTATAAGCATTTAACTTTTTATAGTTGCAACAGTACAACTTTCCATTTCTTTATTACACCATTACAGTATGAAAGAAATAATCCATCTCTTAGCTTTGCCATATAAACATACCTAATAATTATTCAGTATTTTACATTTTGCTACAGAAAAATCCACAATATACTCAAGTCATATATACATACAGTACATTTCCTGACATTTCAAAAGCATATATTACACTTTCTTGAGTCCAAGTTATCCAACTTTCAAGAAATACATTTTCAAAAACATGACTGTTAAACTTCTGACCATTTGCATAGTCCTCTTCCTGTTTATTCATGTCCAACACAGAAAGCTTCGTTTAAACAATCCACTGTTTCTGCTCACAACAAAATAATGTCCATTTTGTTATGTCCTGGGTTAAAACACAAAGTTTTTCCCATCAGCAGCACCCCTGCTGATTTCAAGCTCCTTTCTTCTGTGATCCCACATGAAGAAAATGAAGAACAGCTTCCCATTTTAAGCACAGCTTTCTCTGTTCAAAGCTGCCGCGCTGTTTTTTCTCCTCTGTTTTAAAACCACGCCTCCGCTGGTTTGATACAGCCTCCCGTGTAGTATCAGGTTTCCCAAGGTACGTTCCTGTCACACGTGACTTTGCTGCGACATCACGCTCCAGACGCTTTACCCACGTCAGACGTAATCCACGCATTTGTAATCCAAGCCACTTGTTGATACAATGCAAAAGATAGCTGACCCGCTGCTGTGTGAAGCAAACTGTAAAGAAATATGATCCTCCCCTGCTGTAGCCTTGACTCAAATGACTAGACACAGAGCCTCCTGAAGATTATTTCCTTGCCCGATACAGCTCCTTGACAATCACTCCAGCAAGCTGTGGAAAACGAAATCCTTCTGTCCAGCATTGTTCACTTTTCAGCCTAGTAGCTGCCCGGTAGCCTCGGATTTTGCCAAGCCTGGCACCTCCGTTCCAGCTGCTTTCAAAACGAAAAATCCTTCGTCTCTCTGTCCTGCATTTTTCAGTTGTGCTGCATTCCAAGCCGCTGTTATCAGCATCCAGCTTTAGCAACATGCCTTCGCCTTCCCGGTTTATTTACAAACCGTTCTTACAAATAGTAAACAATTTCTCTTAACTCTATAACTGCCGAATTTCTCCTTACTGCGTCTCTGTGGCTTATCTGCCCATCTGAGATAACCATCAGATCCTAATCTGATCCTTATCTGGGCCCATAACCAGATGTGAGAGCTGGACTGACCCGGGTTCAAAAGCTCCCCTAGCCAATGACCCTCAGTCCTAGTCACGCAGGCGGAAGGAGGAGATAACAGCAGTTAATAAAGATTAAAGAGTTTATTTGTAAGACCCAATTACATGGGATTAAGGCAATCAATGCATCTCTACTCACTACATCATTGCAGATACAAATCCAGTACCCCAGTGGTAAGGCTAGATGAAGTGAAGTCCAAAACAATACATGTCGTGTCGAGACGAGAGGAGAGAGGTCGGAAGTGACGGAATGAAGCTATCAGCAAGTGTGTCAGCTTTATACCCTGCACCTATAGATAGGATATTACTCACCCCAGTTGTACAACCTATTCATCAACATGTTGATCCAAACTTGTCAAGGTTGCTGAGTCACATCACCTCGAGACTATGTCTTGTGACTAGAGACCTTGAGTATTTGAACTCAAGAGACACTCACCAGGTCAGGTGATAATCTCGA